>CM072769.1:75372500-76622500 GCA_036936925.1 Cenchrus fungigraminus | reverse complement strand
ATTTGAAATAGATTAAACAAAATCAACATAATAAGATAGCATCTCATAGCAACTCATCACCACAAAGTTCACACCACCGAGTAGTAAACATCATAAGATGATCAGGTAGTAACAAGTTTCTCAACTCATCACAACAAAGTTCACACCACCAAGTAGCAAACATCAACATATTTGTCAGTGTTTTAGACACCGAGCCTACGACGGGGTACCCGAGGTAGTAGACTGTGCGGTGGGGCTCGCCGAGATCAGGAACACGATGGTGAGACACAGGGCACACAATTAGACAGGTTTGGGCCGCAATGTGCGTAATACCCTACGTCCTGTATGCTGCGTGGCTCTGTATTGATTGCGTATGTTTTGAGAGGGGTCCCTGCCTTGCCTTATATGCCTCAGGAGGCAGGGTTACAAGTCAGATTGGTACAAGGGTACTATTCGAGTAGGACTCGGAGTAGCCTATACTGGATATGGAAAGCTATCCTAGTCTTAGTACAAGTCCTTGTCCGTCTTGTCTTGCCTTGTAGTTCACGGTACCAGCACCGTGGCCCACTAGTTGAGTAGTCCAGGTGTACAGGAACACATCTCCCGGGTATGGCCCACAATGTGTTGGTGGGCCTAGGGATGCCCGGTCGACAAGCCCTCGAGTACTTTGTAGTCGAGTGCGATGCTCCAAGTAGTCTTGAAGGTCTTCGCAAGTAGTTTCCAAGCGTCCTCGAGTTCTACAAGCTTCAATCTTCAATAGTACTTGAATCATCACGAGGCTGGAAGGTACTCCAGCTAACTCCACGAGTAGTCTTGAAGTCTTCTCGAGTTGTTCCCAAGCGTCCCCGAGTACTTCCCTTGAAGGTCTTCAATAATACCCGCTTCGTTCTTGAAATCTTTGCATCAAAGATCCATATGGAAATGCGATTACTGAAATCGCATTCCATATGGAATGTAGCCCCCGAGCCTTAGTTCGAATCCAAGATTCAAGCTGAGGGTCAATCATCTATTCTTTGATCTTGCTCCAAAAAATCCTCAGAAAATCCGAAGAAATAATATAGGAATGCGATTTGCAAAAATCACATCCTATATGGATGTAGCCCCCGAGCCTTAGTTCAAATTGACAATTCAAGCTGAGGGTCAATCAGTAGTCTTCGTCAAATAATCCCGTGAAAATCCTGAGAAAAACTGAAGGACACGTGGCATGGAGCTCCCGAGCCTTGAGTCGAGTACTTTCTCGAATTGAAGGATCCAATCTGACTGTAGAATAGTGGCCTGAATTCAGTGAACTGTAGCTGAGTAAAATCTAATTCCATCGAGTAGTCGAGCCCCCGAGATTGAGCTGAGCAGGTCTTGGATTTTAGTCCTCTGACTTAGCCAAAATTTCGCCTGAGTGAAACCAATCTGTTGAATACGAAGGGTCACCAGGTCGAACCGTTTTAGGGTTTTGGTTTTATAAATACCCGAAGGGGTATCCCTTAGGGTTTCATTGCTTCCATTCGTCCTTAGATCCAGAAAGCCTTAGCATCTGTAGCCACCGCAGAGTTCGAGTGCCCACTTTGCCAAGAGTTTGCGCCTCCACCCCCTCGCAGCCCTCAAGTCGATGTGAAAGAAGACTCTCGTGACTGACAGGATGAAGCCAGCGCCATCCAACGGTCAAAAGAGGAAGTCCGGCCGCCACAAAAATCAGTTGCCAGAGCCGAAGTACAAGACAGTGGTCATCACGAAGCCCCTGAGCCAGGCCGTCTCTTGGAAGAAGTCCAAGATGAGGGAAGAAGATATCACGACCCTCGAAGCCGGCGGGTTGCTACGCGAGAAGGCGATTGTCGGCTGGAGCTCTATCGCCGGAGATGCGTGGCCGATGGAGAGAAGAGCCCGTACGAGATCTCGATGTTCGGACACTTCGTCGAGCATGGGTTGATGCTGCCATCATCAGATTTCTTCTGTGGCTTCCTCGACTTCTTTAAGTTCGAGCACGTACACCTCAACCCCAACAGCATCTTCCAGATTGCAGTATACGTGCACTTCTGCGAAGCCTTCCTCGGCATCCGCCCACACTGGGCTCTGTTTAGGAAGATCTTCCGCCTGAAGCCAATGGAGCCGATGTGCAGATGCGCCAGAAGGCGCAGGAGTTGTACTTCAAGTATGACTTGATTGACTCCAATCAAGACTGGAAGAACAAGTGGTTCTACATCGAGAACACCCCGCCTCAGCTGCCGAAGCCAAGCATGTTCGCGCCAGTATACGACAGGCTCTGGAAGGATGAACCAATGATGCAGGAGTGCATCCAGATCCCCGAGCTGCTGGCGAAGATTGCAGAAGAAGGCGCAGGGCTTGACAGCTGAACGGGTAGCCTTCAGCTTCGTGAAGCGACGGGTACAACCCTTGATGCAGCGGGAGCATCTCGGGTTCGAGTACACTGGAGCGGATGATGGCTCCAGGCTATCTACTGAAGAGATCAGTGATGATCTCGTGATGGAAAGGCTGCAGAAGATCTTCAAGAATCTTCACGGAATTCCTGCAGCCGTCCGTGAATATAGTGCCGACAATCCTCTGCGTATGATAAGTTTCCGAGAACTAGCCCCCGAGTACTTATTGTAAGTAGTCGTGTAGCTAACGATTGCCTTGTTTCGTAGGAGGATGTCTTGAAGTTTGTATCCATTCCCCCTCCTCGTCCCCAAGACCCACTACAAGCGCCGGAGGAAGAGCCAACAGGAGTGGAGGCTCAAGCCCCCGAGAGTAGTCAATCTGCTCAGGGAGAAGAAGAAGTCTTGGTGGAGGACGCCTCCTCAAGCAATGAAGACGGCCAAACACTTCAACAGCGTTTTGAAGTGAAGAGCCGCTACAGGTACTCTGGGGCGTCTATCCTCAGTGGCCTCGCCGTAGGAGCATCGAAGAGGCCGGCATCATCTCTTGCAGATGATGTGACGCTGCCGCCGCGGAAGAAAAGGACGACAGTAGGGAAGCGGGCTGTGAAGAAAATCTCAGGCCTCCGCTGCATTACAGTAAGTGTTGGAGAACTCTTAAGTAGTCGATGTCGTATTGAGTACTTGTTCTTTGCTGTAATGCCTTGATTTTTGACTTGTGCAGGTTATCGAGAGTGCATCCAATGTACCCTCGAGTAGCCCCCCAAGAATAACAGAACCCGAGGTGGTTCCAGCATCGACCGTGGAGACGGTGGCGCATGAGCAACAAGAAACTGCGGTACCAGGAAGTGTGTCGCCGGTGGAGAGTGTGCCAGAGGTGCCGGCGGCGCCTTCTTTCTTTGACATGTTGGGGCTGAAAGTGTCGGTGCCTCGAGCTGCTTTGTAAGTACCCAAGTACTTGAGTACTTATTTATATTGCTTGTTTTGAATTTGCTGACCAACTTGTTGATGCAGAAAATCCACTGATGTAAAGTGGGGCGCTTCTGGAAGTGGTGCTGCTGGAGGAGACCAAACTCCTCAAGAGCAACAAGAAGATGTACTTCCAGAGCGCCAAGAAGTACCCGCTGAAGCCGATGCTACAGAGGCACTGCACTTCCTTTGGAGCGATGTAGTCAAGGTAGCGGTGGAGGCAGCTTCCAAGCCCAGGGCTGAAGATCCTGATGATATTGAAGCCGTGGCGAATGAAGGCTTGGAGGCTGACCCAGAAACCGTACTACGCCGTGAAGAAGTCCCGGTTGCCGAAGCCCCCGTGCATCAAGTAGATGCACAACTGGCGCTTGAGGACAACCCAGAAGACCGCATAGTACCGCACGAGCCACTCATTGAAGACCTGACTCCTCTGCGCAGTGCTGCGAAATACTCTGCAGCGAGCACAAGTACTCAGTCCATGGCAGAAGGATTGATGCCATATGACGACTTGTGCCTGGACGAGGATAACTTGCAGGCTCACAGTGAGATGTTCCGCAGTGTCGAGAAGCTATTCGCGGTAAGTGTGTAGTCTCTTGAAGAGTACTTTTCAGTTAAAGATATCCTGCCTCTGACTTTTGAGTTGTTGTTATCTTTGCAGGAAGTAGTCAAGCAGTCGAAGCGCAAGACTCGGCTGCTTGAACAACATGCGGCGGACATCGAAGAAGTCACGCAACTTAGAGAGCAGCTGAAGGAGCAAAAAGCCTTAGCTCTGAAGTTGCAAGAGAAGCTTGATGCCAACACCTCCGAGTACCACAACGAGATCCAGAAGCTGACGACAAAGAAGGATGATGTTGTTGGTAAAAATAAGTCTCTGCGCCTGAAGAATAAAGGTAATCTGCCTTTCTGAAATCATCATTGAGTACTTTTGTTCTTGCGCACCGCATTTGATAAGTAGCCTTGACCCTTTGCAGAGCTGACGGAAGAGGTTGACAAGTTCAAGAATAAGGCGCTGGACTGGCAGCTGGCCTTTAGCCGTGAAGAATCAGCTCACATGGATCTTAAAGAGGATTATAAGGTGCGGTGTTTCGAACTTGAGCGTGAAATGGAGATCTGCCTAGTGGGCTGGAATGATTTGTTGACATGTATGCAGTCGCTGAAGTTCAAGATTGAAGAAGCCGAAGGCCTGCGCACAGAGTTGAAGGCCTTGACTGAGGCAGCCGAGCCAGTGGCGAATCTTTTCGAGCCTAGAGTCGCTGGAGTTCAGCCTTGACCACTTGTAGAGAGGTTGGAGGACACACCAAAGAAGATCCTGGAGTACGCCCAGAGGCTGGATTGCACAATTCCGAACCAAGTCTTGAGCTTCATCAAGTCATTCTATGCCGAGGCAGATCTCACGGTCATCATGAACGGCAGATCTGGAGATTGCACCGACGATCGGCTCAATGAGTTGATGCAACAGACTTCTCCAATCGCGGAAGCAGTCTCCAAGTTCATCGATCTCCGTTAGATGTACCTGTAGAGTAGAAACTCTAGGGAAAGACAAGTGTAATCCCAAATAAGTGTTTATGTAATATAATTGAAAACTTGAGTAAGTCAATTATCTAGATCCCTTGTATGCTTATGTGTTGGTCATGTACTCGAGTTGGTATTGAGTGTAAGGCTGCAAAAAGAGATACGATACATGAGTAGAAGTACTCAAGTGTATAAATGTTCCGAAGAACGTTAGCTTAAATCATGACGAGTTGAACACCTTAGCTGTAGCAGCGTAAAAGAAGGTTTTGTCATGAAAAAAGCAAACAGTAGTAACAAGTTGGTGTAGAGTAGCGACTTGAACTAAACACATTGTACAGAGCTTACAATGTCTTAAGTACCTCTGAGGCTTATTAGCCTAGTGAGAGAGTACTTGAAAAGAACTTATTCATAACGAGTTGAACACCTTAGCTGTAGCAGCGTCAAGAAGGCTTTGTTAAGAACAAGTAAAGGACAGTAGCAAGTCGGTATAGAGTAGCAACTTTATTACTAAATACATTGTACAGTGTTTACAATGTCTTAAGTACCTCTGAGGCTATGTGCCTAGTGAGAGAGTACTTGCAAGGATGTTCTGAAGAACGAGTATGACCGTAGGGGACAGTGTAATGAACTCATCCTTGCTGTAGCAGCAACTTGTATGAGAGTTCCACTGAGACCCTACCAGAAGGGTGTTACTCTAGGCTGAAGCCTCTTATTGAAAAGTAGAAACATGGACAGCATGTGCCACTTATTGTTCTACATGATACAGGATCGTCTGGAGAGAGTTATCATGACTCCCTACGAGGTCGCAGAATGAGACTGCCTGGACAGGGTTGGTGAAGCCCCCTGCGGGTGCTCGCAGCTGAAAGCCACGAGAAGATACATCCGAAACTGTCTGGAGAGGATTATCTTGATCCCCTACGAGTGGTGACAACCGTAGCTGTCTGTTGAGTGGTTGGAACTGAAGCTGCCTAGAAAGGGTTGAAGAAACCCAATACGAGTTGTTTTTACAGCCGGAGCTGTCTGGAGAGGGTTGTTGAGACCCCCTACGGGTAGAAGCGACAAAACTGGTTGATGTTCCAAGAGTTTTCAACTTCCTCGCCTTCTAGAGTTTGAAGACGATATGAGCCTGGGCCAGTAACCTTTGCAACAGAGAAAGGACCTTCCCATGGCGAGTTGAGTTTGTGTAGTCCTGCCGTATTCTGGATGCGACGAAGGACTAGGTCACCAATGTTGAAGGAGCGTTCCTTAATGTTGCGGTCATGGTAATGGCGAATCTTCTCAAGATATCGAGCGGATTGAACGAGTGCATTGCAGTGAGCTTCTTCGAGACTATCGACATCCATCTGTCTTGTTTCTTCAGCTACACCTTCTTCGTACTGATCAACCATCGGAGAATACCACATGACATCAGCAGGCAAAACGGCTTCAGAGCCGTAGACTAGGAAGTAAGGTGACTGCCCTATGGGAGTAGTAGGCTGAGTGCGTAGCCCCCAGAGTGCATTGGGTAGTTCCTTGATCCACTTGCCACCTTTGGTATTTGTTGCATCATATAGCCGCTTTTTGAGAGCATCAAGTATCATCCCATTGGCGCATTCCACTTGGCCATTGGCATGTGGATGAGCGACGGAGACATACCGGACGTCAATTCCACTGTTCTCGCTGTACTCCTAGAACTGGTGATTGTTGAAATTTGAACCCAGGTCTGTAATGATGCGATTGGGGAACCCATAGCGATGTACGATTTCATCCAAGAAGTCAAGGACTCTATCAGCCTTAGGGCAGGTAACAGGCTTGACCTCAATCCACTTGTTAAACTTGTTAATAGCCACCAGAACTCTGTTGAATCCCCCTGGCGCATTTGGGAGAGGACCAATCATATCCAGCCC
Source organism: Cenchrus fungigraminus (assembly GCA_036936925.1). Lineage (NCBI taxonomy): Eukaryota > Viridiplantae > Streptophyta > Magnoliopsida > Poales > Poaceae > Cenchrus > Cenchrus fungigraminus. Next base: position 76,615,788 of record CM072769.1, on the reverse strand, counting down.
CCAGCAAGCGAAAGGCCAAGTTGGTGGTATCGTGATGAGCTTGTAGGCAGGAACGTGTTGTTGCTTGGCGAAGAATTGGCATCCTTGGCACTTTTTGACTAGTTCCTCTACATCAACAAGAGCTGTAGGCCAGTAGAAAGCACGTCTGAACACTTTTCCCACTAAGGTGCGGGAAGAAGCGTGATTGCCACAGATTCCTTTGTATGTCTCCTCCAAGATTTCCTTGCCTTCTTCACGAGAAACGCACTTCATGAGTACATCAGAGCTTGCGCCTCGCTTGTAGAGTTGATCTCAAACTAGAGCATAAGTCTTGACGCGGCGTGAGATGCACTCGGCTTCTGACTTGTCTTTAGGAATCAACTGGTGTTTAATATAGTCGATGAACGGAGTTCTCCAGTCCACATCAATCATAAGCACTTCTCGATCAGGTTGAACTGAAGTAGTTGCGAGTGCAGATGATTGCTCCAGAATTGATGGTTTGTGGAGTTCATGGATGAAGATTCCAGCTGGCACTTGAGCTCGTGTAGATCCCAGCTTTGATAATACATCTGCAGCAACATTGTTGTCGCGGACCACATGATGGAACTCGAGACCATGGAATTTGTTCTCGAGTTTGCGTACCTCTTGACAGTACGCATCCATATTTTCAGCATTACGACCCCAAGAATCGTTGACTTGATTGATGACCACCAAAGAATCACCATGGACAAGTAGTCGTGTAATGCCAAGAGAGACTGCAAATCGAAGACCATGCAGTAGAGCTTCAATTCAGCTTCATTGTTTGAGACCTTCCAGAAGATCTGCAAAACATATTTGAGTTGCTCGCCCTTGGGGGAAATCAGAAGTACCCCGGCACCTGCGCCTTCCAACTTGAGGGAACTGTCAAAGTACATGACCCAATGTTCTAGACGCTCAATTGGAGTTGGGACTTGATTTTCCCGCCACTCAGCCATGAAATCAACCAAGGCTTGAGACTTGATAGTAGTGCGAGACTTGAAGTCGAGTGATAGAGCAGCAAGCTCTACAGCCCATTTAGAAATCCTTCCTGTGGAGTCCTGGTTATACAATATCTCGCCAAGCGGGTAGCTAGTGACCATAGAAATCTTGTACTCGTCGAAGTAGTGACGGAGCTTCCGTGAAGTAATCAGAACCGCATAGAGTAGCTTCTGTACCGAAGGGTAGCGAGCCTTGGATTCTGAGAGTACTTCACTGACAAAATAGATAGGCCTCTGGACAGGGTAGCCATGGCCTTCTTCCTGCCGCTCAACGACAATAGCAGTACTAACAACATTAGTAGTCGCAGTAATATAGAGCAAGAGCTCTTCATTGGGCAGAGGAGCTGTGAGGACTAGAGGCTTGGATAAGAACTCCTTGAGCTGAGAAAGAGCTTGATCAGCTTCAGTTGTCCATGTAAACTTCTCTTGCTGCTTGAGTAACTTGAAGAAAGGTAGACCCCGTTCTCCAAGTCGTGAGATGAAGTGATTAAGTGACGCCATGCAACCAGTAAGCTTCTGGACATCCTTGATAGTAGTCGGAGCTTGCATGTTGGAGATGGCAGTAATCTTCTCGGGGTTTGCTTCGATGCCACGATGGCTGATGATGAACCCGAGTAGTTTTCCAGATGATACGCCAAAGACGCATTTGTTGGGATTGAGCTTCCATTGGTACTCGCGTAGCGAAGCGAAAGTTTCCTCAAGATCCGTGATAAGCATGTCTGGATCCCTAGTCTTGACAACGACGTCATCCACGTATGCTTCCACGTTCTTGTGAAGCTGCTTCTTGAAGCACTCTTGGATAGCCCTTTGATATATAGCACCAGCATTTTTCAACCCGAAGGACATTGTTGTGTAACAATAAGCACCAAACGGAGTGATAAATGCAGTCTTCTCTTGATCAGATTCCTTGATTGCAATTTGATGATATCCAGAGTAGCAATCCAGGAAACAAAGTAGAGCACAGCCCGCTGTAGAGTCAATGACTTGATCAATCCGCAGCAACCCAAAAGGATCCTTGGGGCAATGCTTATTGAGATCAGTGTAGTCGACACACATCCTCCAATCGTTAGAGTTCTTCTTTTTGACAAGCACAGGGTTAGCAAGCCATTGCGGGTGAAAGACTTCCCGGATGAAGCCGGCAGTGAGTAGTTTGGCAAGCTCTTTCTTGATAGCAGCCCTATGATCATCAGCAAAACGACGATGGTGTTGTCTCTTGGGGGTAGCGTTAGGATCAACGTTGAGTGAGTGCTCGATCAACCTCCTGGGCACACCTGGCATGTCAGATGGCTTCCACGCAAAGATATCACGGTTAGCCCGAAGGAAGTTGACGAACGCGTCTTCCTATTTAGGATCAAGCTGTGCACTGATCATGGTTGTCTTGCTGCTGTCACCAGTACCGAGGTCAATGGCTTTGAGCAGGATGTCACCAGGCAGTGCAGGCTTGGTGTTGTTGTTAGTCTTCTCAGGAACCTCCAGCTCGCTCGGAGCAAGCTTTTTAGCGGTTGTGAAGACTTCCATCATCGCATTGGGTACTTGAGTAGTCGAGGCAAGTTCTACGGCTTCTGTGTCGCAGTTGTATGAATGCTTCAGATCCCCTTGCAATGAAAGAACTCCTTTGGGGCTCGGCATCTTGAGAATCAAGTACACATAGTGCGGGATAGCCATGAACTTAGCGAGACCGGGCCTGCCGAGGATAGCATGGTAGGAAGTCTCAAAGTCAGCAACCTCAAACTTGATGTACTCGGTGCGGTAGTGATCCTTAGTCCCACAGGTAATGGGTAGTACAACTGAACCCAAAGGAACAGTTGCGTTGCCCGGGATGATACCATAGAATGGTGAGTTGGTCTTGGTAAGCATATTGGTGATATCCAGGCCCATCTTCTTCAAAGTCTTGGCAAACAGGACATTGAGACCACTGCCACCATCAATGAGAACCTTGGTAAGCCTGGAGCTTGCCACCACTGGATCCAGAACGAGAGGATATCGTCCTGGCTCAGAGAAACTAGTCCGTTGATCTGCCCTCGAGAAGGTAATGGGGGTTTCAGACCACTTGAGAAAAGTGGGAGCTCCTGGTTGGATGGACATAATCTCCCTGAGTGCTAGCTTCTGCATGCGCTTGGTTGGAATTCCACCAAATATGACATTGACAGTGTTGGAGGGGTTCTGGAACCCAGTGTCTTTGTCTGTGTTAGCCTTCTTCCCCTTGTGTTTGCGAAATCGCGGGTTTGGATGCGTTGGTTCGGGTGTGTTCTTCAACGCATGTCGAAGTTGGTAATACTGCTCTGTAGTATGATCGCCCTCTGGGTGCCATGGGCATTTCTGCTTGGTCAAAGTTGCCCAGTGAGGATCATCTTCAGGTTTGGTGGTAGTTTCCATGGCAGCAACAATGTTCTCGGGCTTGCGCTTGCGATTGGGATTGCTCGAGTAGTTATTCCCCTGGTGATTGCCCTGCTGTTGCTTGCCACTGCTGCTTCCTCCATCATTGTTGTTGTTGTTCTGGTTGTTGCGAAGATGCTTGAACCGATTCCGAGCCTTGTCTTCCTCGTCCGCCCAATGAGTGATCATCTCCTTGAGCTTGGTGATGTTGGCTGGGCGAGCACGACCGAAGTCTTGGAAAAGCCTATCATCATAGAAACCATCCTGTAAGGTATCTATGACTTCTTTCTCGGTGACATCAACAACAGTAGCCCTCTTCTCAAAAAAGCGGCACATGTACTCGCGAAGAGTCTCACCTTGTTTTTGCTTGATCAGGGCAAGATCCATCCTGGTACCATGATGGCCCAGAGAACCCACAAAGTTGCTGGTGAAGCGATGCTTGAGTTGTCCACAGTTGTCAATGGAACCACGTTTGAGAGACTCAAACCATGTGAGGGGTTCTTGCTCCAAGACAAAAGGGAAATAGATACACTTGGTATCATCATTGCCTCCGGCATTGGAGATGAACAGAGCATAACAGCGCAGACACTGCCTTGGATCTTGCTTGCCATCATACTTAGAGATGTCATAAGGCTTGATTTTCTCCAGAAGAAACAGAGCTTGAAGTCGAGGTGAGAAAGCAGGGAAAGAATCAGAATCAACATCCTTTTGCTTCTCACGCTCAGCGCGTCTGGCATTGATTGTTGTGTGAGCATCGTAGCGAGAGTCTCCCGACTTGCTATTGACACTACCATCATCGCCCCTACCCTTGTTGCTAGCCTCCGGACGTGTGCGTTGAGGAGTGGGGGTGGTACGATGAGCACCGTCACTGCTGCCATGGTGACTAGGAGCACTGGTATTCTGGCGTAGCATAGTGTAAGCTAGCTCAGCCAGTTTTGCGACTTCAGCAGCCGCCCTGTCACGAGGCATAGAGCGACCGAGTAGATTGATCATGTTGATAGCTTCCTCTGGAGTGCGATATTCACGAGTAGCAACCGCCTCCAGAGCCTCTTGAAGATTACGGGTAGGTAGAGCTTCCGTGAGTTCCCGACGAAGAGTTGCACGATCAGCATTGTGTTGGCGATGTGCAGTCTTGGCCTCCGCGGTTTCATTAGCAGGAGCATTGGTAGAGAGTTCATCATCAGATACATCATCCGGGTAACGATAATTGGCACGATGCCCTTGCGGAGTAGTTGCATCAACGACGAACACTTCTCGATGCGATGAATAAGTACGCATACTCTGAATGAGCTCAGTATCGGTGTCATAGTCAACAAGCTTGACGCCTTCCTGGAAAGGTAAGTTGTCGAGACAGGCGATAAAACACTCCTGATCATCCAAGGTGAGATCAGCTGGCACATGCTCAGGCCAGTAGATGAATCTACCCTCAGGTGTCGATGTGATCACCAGTCCTTGAGTAGGGCCAGACAGTTGTTGTACTTCATCAGAATCCAAACCATAGTCGAACTCGAACTCAGATGAGTCCGAAGAGTAGTCGAAGTTGCCGTCCGAATCCGAAGAGTACTCGAGCATGATCTTCGGGCCAGGGCACATGAGGCGCTTCAATGCGGCTTGGTAAGCAGCACTGACATGGCGATGACCGAAGAGAGGTGGTGCTAGAATGTTATCCAAGCTAAGCGCAAGCTATGAAGCTGAAGAAAGCAACTCAGGTTGGATAGGAGGCGAAGTCGAGTTGTACTCGGACTCTGACTCGAGTTCTCTGAGCGGGTCAGAGATCGAAATTTCACCAAAATTTTTGACGAGTTTCTCCATCGAAGCTTGCGTAAGCGTCGAGGACTTGAGCTTTGACTCCGGAGTTGCCGCTAAGAAATGCAGGAACGATCCGGCGCCGTCAGCAACGCAAACCCAAGAGCTGAAAATGAAGGTGTCGCCTTGCTGGAAAGCGACGGTCGGCTTGATGATGATGAGAGCCATCGAGTTCGCCAGTGGATCAACGACGAGAACCCCTACCTGGCGCGCCAGCTATCAGTGTTTTAGACACCGAGCCTACGACGGGGTACCCGAGGTAGTAGATTGTGCAGTGGGGCTCGTCGAGATCAGGAACACGATGGTGAGACACGGGGCACACAATTAGACAGGTTCGGGCCGCAATGTGAGTAATACCCTATGTCCTGTATGCTGCGTGGCTCTGTATTGATTGCGTATGTTTTGAGAGGTGTCCCTGCCTCGCCTTATATGCCTCGGGAGGCAGGGTTACAAGTCGGATTGGTACAAGGGTACTATTCAAGTAGGACCCGGGGTAGCCTATACTAGATATGGAAAGCTATCCTAGTCTTAGTACAAGTGCTTGTCCGTCTTGTCTTGCCTTGTAGTCCACGGTACCAGCACCATGGTCCACTAGTTGAGTAGTCCAGGTGTACAGGAACTCATCTCCCGGGTATGGCCCACAATGTGTTGGTGGGCCCAGGGATGCCCGGTCGATAATATTGGCAATTCTCCCCGCATATGATAAAACCCAACATCTTGAAAAAACAGTAGTAAAAGAAAAGATAAAATAGAGCCGAACAGTAGTCGTTCTACGCAATGAGACTGCATGAACAACAGGAGAAAGTATGTTGTGTAGTATTCTGTCAGACCGGATTAAACTGTCACTGGTACGCAACATTTTATAAGGAAAACAAAGAATGACTAGATTTGATGTCCTCATCTAGCAAAGATTTGCTTTTCGAAGACATGGTTATTAGGCAAGCATCGTGAAGACAACCAAGCTAACCCTAAGTTTCATTTTTTCTTGTTGATGAGGCACGCTTGGTAACAACAAAATGAAATCATGCAATGAGATAGGCAATACAACCCGGGTAGGACCGAATGTTTGGGTTTAGGCCACATGAACAGACCGAACAAATTGGCAATATAACACGGGCATAATAAGGGGACGAATGTTTGTGTTTAGTAAACATGAACTTACCAGACACCAATTTTCATTCATTTCCTAGCAAAAGATGCAATAAGGTTTTCTGTAGGGCGAGTCCAGGGAATCAGATGGCTTGATACTACCTGTCCCCACACCGATTATTAGAAACTGGAAAGGCTGCCGCTGGTTATTGGAAACTGGAAAGGCCACCGCCAGTTGCTACAAGAGTAGCAACCTGTACGATGGAACTGTAGATTCTGAGGCACCACTGTGCCTCCCCCATCGCACCCTCTCCACCCACCTTTCACGCTCCACGCCAAGCTACTACCCTTCCATGCCAGCATTCATGGCACCGAAGGAGCACCCACGGTCGCTCGCGGAACTCCCGGAGGAGTTGCTAGCAATCATCGCTGGCCGAGTCGGTGCAACATCAAATCGGCCTATGGAGGACCTCTAGAGCCTACGGGCCACCTGCAAGAGCATCCTCGGCCCCTACCGCGATAGAGACGTCGGTAGGCGCCTGGCACTAGATTGGGTTCCAGTCGAGCAGATGCAGAACAACGACCCTGACGGCTAAGACGTCTTTATTTGTAGCCTGGCTGAAGCCTACAACCTGGTGGCCTACTTCCTCACCGAGATGGATGACATCTTCGGCAAGAACCATAGCCCCCGGCCTTCCCTCGACCAGCTCCACCGTGCTGCTGAGGGCGGGCACAAAGGGGCGCCCTATGTGGTCGCCGTCTTGCTTTACCGGGCCAACAGCGGGCCGACGCCGACGCCACTGCAATTGCGTACATGAAACAGGTTGAGGGCGAGGATCAAGGGCAGTGCCGTCTGCCTATGCTCGGAAACTTTGAAGGACCGAATAGGCGACCAGAGAGGGGGGGAGTGAATGGGAGCCGATAAAAATTCTTCTTCAAAGAGAGAACTCGACCTATACCCCGATTGCCACTTGAATCACTCGCACACACAAAAGTGACTCTAAACTAGGCACACACAAACCTACAAGTCCTAGAGACAACCCTCGAATCAAAGAGCGGAAGCACTAGACAAGAATCGAAGGAAAGGAAGCGAGTCTGTAACAGACCAGGCGGACAGTCCCGCTGGTACGGGCGGACCGTCCGCAAGGCCTGGGCGGACTGTCCGCACGGATGGGTCAGACTATCCGAAAAAGGCAACCGAGCCACTAGAGATGCACCTCAAAAAATTGGACTGTCCGCGAGGGACCCGCGGACTGTCCGCCACTCAAGTACGGACCGTCTGCAAACCTCTTGCCACCAAAAACTCCTGAACCAGTGGATTGAAACACGAGCAAGGCAAGAACTCGCGAAGAACTTGATGAACACACAACGAACACTGTCCTCGCGGATCGTCCGTCCCGCACTCACGGACTGTCCGCCCTGCACTCGCGGACTATCCGCCCCGCACTCACGGATCATCCGCCCTGCACGCAGAAGCAGAGCCGCGAAGCCCATGAAAACACCTCCAACTTCCGGTCGACGGATCTCCCAAACCATTGGACGGATTGAGCCCAAATTTTGGGTAGATGAGAAGCGTCTCTAAGAGAAGCTATGCCCAAAATCTTGGAACCCCAAACCTATCCAATCAACTGTAATCACAAATCTTGTGCGCTCAAAGCACCAACTCGAGTTCATCCAAACCTCACCAAATCGAGCCCGATTCCCGGCGTTTGAGGGGTCAAGATCATCCACAAAGAGGCACAAGGCACTCACCCATGATCCCCTCAGAGAAATCCGGAAGGAAACAGCCTAGAAATCGATGCACAAGGATCAAACCGAAAAGCTCCGAAAATAGCACAAAAACCAACTCGGGAGTTTAGAAGGAGATAGAATTTGCTCGAGGAATTTGCACAAGATTTGAGGGACTAATTCATTCTGAATATTCATGCCATGTTGGATTACAAGCCACTCCAAGAATTGCAAATCTTGGATGGCAAAAAGCTCCAAACAAAGAGCCACACACTCTCCTCTCCCTCTCTCCCCAAGAGCACCTCAAAATGAAAGAGCACTCCCACCAACTAAGCCAAAGAGTTGGCTGAAAATTCAGCCCCCTCCTCCTATATATAGGCCCTCCGGAAAAGACCGAAGTGCCCCTACACTAGGAGATACAATACAAGCCCTCACAGGGGCATTTTGGTCAACACATAAAGTTCACCATCGGACGGTCGCGCATCTATCGGGCCTTCACGTCCTCCCGATGCAAGCACCTCGATCATGCCGCGTGTCACCCGCCTCAAAGCTTCCCGACGCTCCCGGATCCCCGTCTCCGTCGCGTTGGGCCTTCGGACTTGGTTTTGAGGCCCAAACCAAGAAACTGTCCTCCGATGGTTTTGTAGCCAAACCACCAAACCCCGCGTACACGGCCCGACCTCACCACGCCAAGCGTCGAGCCCGTCAAGCCTTTCACCTCCAGCACCCGGACGGTCTACTCGGTCTTGCCTCGTTCCTTGACTTGGCCACCACCGATGCACCGGCTCCATGTCCACGACTTCGTCTTGCTCTTTTTGCACCATGCGGCCCGCACTTGATCCCGTCGGCCACCGGGTCCCTCGAACCAAGCCTACTTGTCTCTCTACTCCTCGAAGGCCACACAGGCATAGACCTTTCGCACTTGTTCTTCACCTGCATCAACGCAAACCAAGCCGCAACCAAAACCTGCAATACTAGGCCAAGAGTCAGTCCATACAACGTTGTCAACCACTCCTCACGAGTGCATTGATAACACACCACATAAACATAAAAAGATACACAACCGACAACACAACCCGACAAAACACACTCAACACAAAGCCTCAAAACACCCGGTCAATCACTCATCATATACAAACCAAGGCACATATCAACTTGGTTTCTCAAACTTGCAATCTCTATATTTCCTGTGTCATGGGGTTATTCTGGCTTGGCAAATGAGGAGTGTCGCCCTCCGTCGGGGCCTCCGCCGGCTGACGCTGCCAATGGCGGTGGTGCGAGGCAACGTTCAACATTGCGTAGGCCCAGCATATTGTGGTGGGGTGCCGGGCCGGAGGGGTTTTTGCATGTATTTCTGTAGTGATGAATGTAGGTTTCATTACGAATGCCTTGTCTACTTCAATTCTATCGTGTAAAGTATCGCTACATATGATAATGGTGTCAAGTGTATCACTGTATGAAAAGCGCCCAAAAAAGTGGCCACAAATACACTTGGTGCTTTAGTTTTGGGGCACAACATAATGTAAATGATGTTCAAAACAATTGTCATGGCAGTAAATTATCTGTTGAGACGCCAAAAAAATCGAGTAAGTATCTAGCAAAAAAGTCATCATCTTGGCCTTGTACAACAGAAGCAACTGGTGGAACAACTCCATCATCAATGGATGGACACAAGCCATATGAATAATATTAAAGAAAAATACAATAAAAATGAAAGAATGTGATTTTAGAAAAATTTGGGAAAAACAAATACCAAATTTGGAGTTCATATGAGAGAGAAAAACAAGTTTTTAAAGTATATAGAAACAAACTTCTAAGTACAAACGTAATCTACCTTGTAGTTTGGTGGTAACTGAAGGACCGATTAGGCGAACCAGAGAGGGGGGAGTGAATGGGAGCCTATAAAAATTCTTCTCGAAGGAGATGGGAACTCCAACAAGACGAACACGGCTTCCAACTCACGTCTCCGACCCAACTACCCAAGTTGGTCAAGACCACGCAGCCACTAGAGTGCTACTGGTCTTAGGAACCAACACTCAACCTTCCTAGCCAAAACTCACCAAAACACACAGCGGAAACTTGCACGGCTTGCTGCCTGTGCTACACCGGTCAGACCGATGGCCTGCGCCGGTCAGACCGGTGACACCGGTCAGACCGGTGGACAGAGCCGGTCAGGCCGGTGGCTACAGCAGCCGCACAGCAAACGTTCCAGGAAGCCTCAGTGAATCCTCTAGGCCCTGGAACAAAAACCACCACGAAACACAACCTGTGAGGAAGAAGAACCCCTCACAAATCCTAGCAAAACAACTCCAAACACTCCAAGAACTCAACAGCAGGACCACGGGACAAAACCACACGGACAAGGCTGTTCCCCGAGACAAAAACCCACCAAGGGCTAGCACCGGTCAGACCGGTCAAGAGCACCGGTCAGACCGGTCGTGCCTGGGCAGCTCGGGAAGAACAGCGCCCGCGAGTCAACTCCTCCAAATCCAACTCCCGATCTCCCGATTCGCTCCACGGTTTTGCACAAGACTTTGGGGATAGTAGGAACACCTCATGGGTACTCCATAGCCAAGATTTGGTCCACCAAAACTTGTCAAATCAAGAGGAATCGAAGAAATCCCACCAAGAACGCCTCTAACCCTAGAGCCACGAAAACCCCAAAATCGAGCCCCTTTGCTCACGGATTTGGAAGGGGAATCAAAGGGAAAAGAACCACGAAGGGTTCATGCATACATCCCCCACCAAATCCCAAAGAGAAAGGCCTCGAAATCGCTCCAAGAAAATTGCCAAGAAAGGCTCCGAAAATCACCAAAAAGGAGAACCGGGAAAGACACATCCAAGCCTTGAGGAACCACGCCGAATCATCTATACATACCAAAGAGGTTCATACAAGGTCTAGCTTGCCGCCCGATCATCCTTCCCTCTCACAAGATCTCACCATGAAGCTCTCAAGCTAGTCCTACGAAAATCCTAAGAAAATAGGAAGGAAAATAGGAAAACCAAATGAGCTAGGGTTCCAAGAGATGGCTGCCATCCTCTCACCACTTGGGTTATATGGAGGCAACCGAAAGACTAAAATACCCTTATTAGCTAACTAGGGATACATGCCCCTCGAGGGCGAAATTGGAAGTCTTTGTCTTCGCACCATCGGACGGATGCCCAGCAACCGCAAACTTGCTTAGCCTCGACGCAAGCCTTGCGATCCCGACGCGTGTCCTCCGCTTCGAAGATTCCGGACTGCGTCGTCGCACACCGGTCAGACCGGTGCTCCTCACCGGTCAGACCGGTACCCACCGGTCAGACCGGTCAGACCCACCGGTCAGACCGGTCTGGAGCTGCTGCACCTCCGTCTTCGGTCTTGGCTTTGTGGATCAACCAAGGAACCCAGTGGTTTTCTGGTGAACCACCGGAAACCCCGCGAACTCGGTGTAGCCTCCGCCAATCACCACTCATGACTCGGCTCCCACGTAGTCCCGGCTCGACCTTGGTTTTGAGGCTCAACCAAGAAACCGTCCATGACTTCATCTTGCCGTTCTTGCCACCATGCGGCCCGCACTTGACCCCGCTGGCCACCGGGTCCCTCGAACCAAGCCTACTTGTCTTCTCCACACCTGGAGGCCTCACCGGCAACGACCTTTCACGCTTGTTCTTCACCTGCACCTGCACCAGTCAAGCCGCAACCTGCACCTGCAATACTTAGCCAAGAATCAGTCCACACCACGTTGTCAATCACTCATCACACCAGGAAGCGACCATCCACCGGTCCTCGAACCACACCTGGCTCTCAATCTCCCCCTTGATGAGTGCATTGACAACACACACGTTTTGGTAACCAAGAGAAAAAGAAAAGAAAAGAAACGACTAAAAGAAACTCCAACAAGCGATCGAAAGCCAAAGAAAAGGCAAAGAGCGAGATCACTTGAAGAAGACAAGTCTCGGACCCCTTAGGCAAGGGCAACGGCTCGACACATCCGAGACAAAACATGCTCAAGCAAAGAGCACAAACCATCAAACCAAAGCTCGAAAACCACAAAGAGCTCCCCCTGCACACATGCAAGCTCCCCCTGAACCGATGCAACTCCCCCTGGACAAATGCATGCGAACCACTTCACAAAACAGAGCAGCTGCAACAGCTCAGCTCTGACCGGTCAGACCGGTCGACACCACCGGTCAGACCGGTGGGCAACATGTGAACAGGACCAGCACTCTGACCGGTCTGACCGGTGACCTCAACCGGTCAGACCGGTGCACAACAGAGCCCAAAAGTAGCTCGAAACCACCTGAAAACCTTCCAAATGCATTCAGTAGGCCAAAACATGCTCAAACTTCTCCCCCTTGTTGACAATGCATGAATCAAGCCAAAAATGCAAAAATGCAACCTAGAGCTTCTCAAATAGACAAAATTCAACATAGGATGCTACACATGTCCAAACGAGCAAGTTAGATACTCTATAGCTTCGTAAAGACATAAACTTCATGATCACCAAGTTTCACAACCATTGGGCGAAGCTAAGATAGAATTCAGCAATTTTGCGAAAAATTACCCTCTCATGAGCAAAGTCCTAAACATGAGTAAAACATGTCAAAATGGCAAAGCCACACAAACTTCATGCTAGGACAACCATTCTAAGCATAAGACCATCATAAACACCCACAAGCACCTCATGTCATGTCAAAGCCACCGAGCCATGTGCCTACTTCTATATATGAGACTTCTCATTGGTAGGCATCATGCAACGATTTAGCACCCAAAGCAAATTAAAATTAGCACATATGACATGGGAGCACATTTTTCAAGCAATTTACATTTCATTTTCAGATTTATAATTGGTACATGAAATGTCTTTGCGACAAAAAGGAACTTATGCCCCTCCACAAGATGAAGCATGGGGGCTAAACATTCATGATGGCAAATGAGCCTTTGGCCCCATATGATCAAAATAAGCTATCCAACCACAAATTAAGCATAGCCAAGCCACTAAAGCATGTCAAGATCATGTAAAGGCATTTACTCACAAGAGAGCATATATATGAAATTTTTCAAAAACATAGCCATCAACCATGGATACAAACCAAGATTATCAAGAGCTAAGCCAAACTAACCATAGCTTACCAAATTAGCTCACAAAGACATATATGTCATTCCATGGTGAACAATGTGTATAAGAGAAGCCTTTCCTAAACAATGCATATGATACAAAATGCATGCAACCTAAGATACAAAGATGCCTATACATCATGCTACATATGCCATGCCAAATGCAAGAAATGCACAAAGGAAAGCTATACATATGCTACAAAGGAGCTCCCACACGCCAACTCAAGAAATCAAACAAACACCAAGCTCCCCCCGCAAACGAGTGAAAGTTGCTTGATCTAGGGGTTTGGTGAAAATATCGGCTAGTTGTTCATGTGTGGGTACATGGATCAAAGCTATCTTCCCTTTCTCTACGTTGTCTCTCAGAAAATGATACCTCACTTCTATGTGCTTGGTTTTGGAATGGAGCACTGGGTTCTTTGCAACGCTTATGGCACTAGTGCTATCACATTGAAGTGGGACATGGGTATACTCCTCACCAAAGTCACTCATGGTGTATGTGATCCAAAGGAGCTGAGAGCAACAACTGGCTGCGGCCACATACTCTGCCTCGGTAGTGGATTGAGCAACACTCGACTGTTTGCGTGAAGACCAAGATACCAAAGAAGAACCCAAGAACTGGCAAGTCCCAGAAGTGGACTTCCTATCCAACCGACACCCGGCAAAATCCGCGTCTGAAAATCCATGAAGCGCCAAAGAAGAAGACGCAGAGTACCAAAGGCCAAAGTCGGGAGTGTGTCGCAAATACCTGAAAATGCGCTTGACTGCTTGCCGATGCGAAGTCCTCGGAGAAGCTTGAAAACGAGCGCACAGACACACCGAGAATTGAATGTCCGGCCTCGTCGCCGTCAAGTAGAGGAGTGACCCGATCATGCTCCGGTACTCCTTCTGGTCCACGTGTTCACCTTCCTCGTCCGCATCAAGAACTGTAGTCGTACTCATAGGCGTCGCCATGGCCTTGGAATCCTCCATCTTGAACTTCCTCACAATGTCCTTGGTGTACTTAGCTTGGTGCACAAATGTTCCGTCCTTTGATTGCTTGATTTGTAGCCCGAGGAAGAACTGCAACTCGCCCATCATGCTCATCTCAAATTCCCTGCTCATGTCTTCTGCAAACCTTGCAACAAGAGAGTTAGACGAGCCACCAAAGACAATATCATCCACGTATACCTGCACAATCAGGATATCTCTGTCCTGCCTGAGGAGAAACAAGGTCTGGTCGACCTTCCCCATCTCAAACCCTCTCTCAAACAGGAACCCCCTCAACCTACCATACCAAGCTCTAGGCGCCTGCTTCAACCCATACAGCGCCTTCCTCAACTTGTATACCCGGTGAGGGTACTTCTCACTCTCAAACCCCGGTGGTTGCCTCACAAACACCTCTTCCTCCAACACACCGTTCAGGAAAGCACTCTTCACATCCATCTGGTACAACTTGAACCCTTTAGCCACGGAAAAAGCTAGAAGGATCCTGATCGCCTCCAAACGAGCTACAGGAGCGAAAGTCTCCTCGTAGTCGATCCCCTCTTTCTGACTGTACCCCTGAGCAACAAGTCTCGACTTGTTCCTCACCACTTCTCCTTTCTCTCCCTCTTTATTTTTCCACACCCATTTTGTCCCAATCGGCTTACACCCTGGGGGAGGGTCAACCAACACCCAAACTTGGTTCCTCTCAAAATTCTCCAACTCCTCATGCATCGAGTTAACCCAATTATGATAAGATAACGCATGTCCAATGTCTTTGGGCTCAAAAGTGGCAACAAAAGCAGCATGAGCGAAATGAGAATTGTTCCGAACCCTCGACCGTGTAGTACGTTCATTCATGTCGCCGATGATTCTCGAAGCTGGGTGATCCACTTGCACTCGTCGGGGAGGTTCTCGCCTTGATGCTACCTCCCCCTCAACAGCAGCTTCGCCTTGATCTGGGTTTGTCGTTGTAGGTGTGGGAGAGGGTCCATTCTCGATCGTCGTCGAAGTAGTAGGTACATGTTCAGCCGCGGGCATCACACCACCATCTTCATCATCTCCATGTTCATGCTCCTCCTCCTGAAAGATCTCCTCGCCAAGTTCGTCGTCACCTGCACACTCAAAAACAAGCTGACTACGTGGCTGTGTCTCGTCGAAGGTTACCTCACAAGTCTCCACGATTTGGTTAGTCTCAAGATTGAGCACACGAAATGCTCTGGAATGAGATGCATAACCAAAGAAAATACCATCGACAGACCTAGCCTCGAACTTGTCCAACTTCTTCCCTTTCTTCAGAATGAAGCATTTACAACCAAAGACATGGAAGTGACTCACCTTGGGTGTGCGACCGTGCATCAACTCGTAACAGGTTTTCTTCTTGTGAACCCTGAGGTAGATCCTGTTCGACACATGGCACGCGGTATTGACCGCCTCAGCCCAGAACCTTCTCGGAGTCCTATGCTCGTCGAGCATCGTCCGAGCCATCTCGCACAAGGTCCTGTTTTTCCTTTCCACCACGCCATTCTGGGGAGGCGTATACGGACTCGAAAACTGATGTTCAAGACCCAAGTCATGGCAAAAGGTTTCGAAGCGAGAGTTTTTGAATTCCGAGCCATTGTCACTACGGATCGCTCGTATGGCATCTCCGTGCCTCTCGTTTCTTAACCTCAAGACAAGATCTCGAACAAAACCAAATGTCTCCCCCTTCTCCTCAAGAAAGAACACCCACGCATACCGAGAGTAGTCGTCCACCACAACAAGGACATACCACTTCCCACCCGCAGATCGCACACGAGCTGGGCCAACAAGGTCCATATGGAGCAGCTCGCATGGACGCTCAGTCATCACATCGGTGAGAGGCGGGTGAGAAGAGGCTACCATCTTGGCATGCCTACACAGCGCACAAACCAACTCTTTCTCAAACCTCAATCGTGGCAATCCTCGGACCAAATTGAGCTTACTCAAGCGAGACAAAAGGTCAAAGCTCAAGTGACCCAACTTCCTATGCCACTTCCACAACTCACTCGAAGAACCAGCCAAGAAGCAACGCTCCACACCAGAAGACTGAGAAAAATCAGCTCGGAACACCTGACCCTCGGGAACGACCATGCAAACAAGATCCCCCCAAGAATCTAAAATCCGAGAACCACCAGGCTGAAACAACACCTCAAAACCCTCATCCAACAACTGGGACACAGAAAGCAAATTGTATCCAAGCGATTGAACAAGAGCAACACGCCTGAGAGTGATCTTGTCACTTACCTTAATCTCACCTTCTGACAGCACACGCCCTCGCCCATTGTCCCCAAAGGTGATGTACTTCTTTGTCACCACCGGGACGAGACTTGAGAACCACCCCTTGTCTCCGGTCATATGCCTCGAGCAACCGGAGTCAATCAACCAAATGTTCTTCAAGTCTCCCACCTGGAATTCAAAAGCGAGCACGTGAGTGAACAAACGACTCAGCACTGGGGTTAGTACCAAAAGAGTAAAACCAGTGCCGAGCCATTTGCTCCAAAGTGGGGTTAGCACAAACCAAAACATCACGCCTATCAAAGCTACCACCACGAACACCACCACGGTAACCACCACGAGGGAACCAACCCTCTCTAGCTGGAGGAGGACGAAAACCACGAAAGGGAAACCGTGGATCGTTCCTCCGCTCCATCTCAAAGCTACGACTCTTCTCACCCTCGTATTGAGCACGAGGTGGAAGACGCCTAGCAAACTGACCACCTGCAAACTTTCCAGACCAACCACCAGAACCACGACCTCCAGAACCAAAACGAGCATCCTCACGAGCACGAAACCCGACTCGCTGTCTGCCCAGACCTGCACCGGTCTGACCGGTGTAGTACACCGGTCTGACCGGTGTGGCTCGGCCAGCAGCAACACCTGCATCCTTCCGGTCTCCCCAAGCCGGAACCGTCCTCACAATCGCCTTGGCCCTGGGCATCTGCATACGAGGCTCAGGTACACCATTAGAGGGGTGGTACCTGTCCCTGTTAGCCCACTCTCTAGCCATTCTCTCCTCACGCTTCCTCTTGAAGCAAAACTCATCCTTGTGACCATCTCTCCCACAATACCCACAATGGAACTTTATGGGCTGTGGCTTAGGCTTAGGCTTGGGTTGGGGCTGCCCACTCGGCTTCTCACCCTTCTTCTCTCCTTCCTCACCTCCCTTTGGGCTCACAAACTTCACCGGTTTCTGAAAATCATTTGTTGGGTGAGGGAATATGGGTGGATCTGGAGTAGTGTCAAGTTTGTTTCTGAGATGGTTGGGCTTGGGCTCAAACTTGTTCTTGTGTCTGTTTGGTGGTGGGATAGGAATCTCTCCAACTCTCTCAACTCCCTCACCACAGTTCTCTCCAAGCTTGTCAGCCCCAAGTGCCTGACCATCATAGCGTTTGAAAGCCGCTATCATGATACCGAGCTGAGGCTCCTGACCCGACAACCAGCTCATACATTTTCTCAGCTCATCATTTTCATCCTGCAGGCGATCAACATAATGTGCAAGCTCCAAATTCTTAACCGCATGCAATTCACAAGTAGAGCAAGAAGTGGGAATAGGCTCTTTCAACTTAGCCTCAAGCGAAACAGTGTAAGCATGCATCTCATCAATCTTTCCATGCAAAACAGGGCAAGAAGTGCAAGCACCTAGCAAAGCAGGTCTAGACTTAAGCTCAGCCACTTCAACCCTAAGCATATCTAGTTCATCACAAGTAGAAGCATGCTTATCCTTAAGAGCAGTAAGATCAGCTAGGTACACAGAGCAATCACAACAATCAATCTCATCAGAAACCACAGGAGAAGCCTTAAGCGAATCAATCTCAAGCTTAGCATCTAGGTTCTGGGTTTCTAGCTCAGCCACACGGTTCCTAGCATCTTCTAGTGAGGCCCTAAGCTCTTTCCTCATCTTCTTGGCCTCTCTAAGCATGTGATCGCGGTTATCAAGCAAGTCAACCAACTCATCATTCTCCTTGCGCAAAGAAGAGAGCTCATCACATACCTCATCCTCGGAGTCAGAGTCCGAGTCACTCTGGTGGGTCTTCTTGCTGCCGGAGCTACGGGCCATGCCGTAGAAGCCATCTCTCGCGAAGCAGCTCAACCCGCTCAAGTTCCTGGATGACTTCTTGTTCTTGCGCCGATCACCTTCATCTTCACTGCTACTCGAGCTTGAGGAAGAGTAGGCGGAGCTGGAGTCGACGTCGCTCGCTCCGACCATTGCTCGGGCCTTCCTGCCGCGGCCATCCTTCTTCCTCGACCGTCGCTCGTCCTTGTGCTTGTTCTTGTGCTTGTGATCGCGCCTCGATCGGTACTTGCCATCCTTGCTCGATCGGTGCCTGTAGCCGTCCTTGTAGCCGTCCTTGTTCTCCGTCTTCTCCGGGCAGTCGGCAACGAAGTGTCCTGGCTTGCCGCACTGAAAGCACGTCCGTGCTGTCCTCCTCGTGTTCACCCGGTTCTCGTGCAGCCTCTCGAACCGCCTGGTCAGCAACGCCAGCTCGTCCTCTCCAAGCACGTCGAACTCCTCATCTGGCAAAGACATCAAAGAAGACAGAGAGTACATCCTGGAGGATGCGTTAGCGTTAGACTTAGCTCCTTTGCCACTAACGAGAGCGAGACTATGAGAATCAGTCGGGCTCTCGATCTTGGCTGTCATACCACGGTCCAACTCAGCCGACTTGAGCTTCGAGAACAGCTCGTTCACCGTCAAGGTGTCATACTTCTCGGACTCAACAATAGCCTCAAACTTCCCGTCCCATACGGTACGATCCAACGAGTGCAAGAGCTTCACGGCTCTATCATGATCATTGTATGGGAGGACGTCCACATTGGCTCTCATGTTGTTCACAACGACCGTAAATCGCTGGAAAAGGGCATCGACGGACTCGCCGGGGAGATGAGTGAAGTTCTCGTACTCTCTCCGGTAAGTCGCGTACATCCGAGCCTGAACCTGAGCATTCCCAGCATGAGCATCCTTCAACTGCTCCCAAATCCTACAAGCTAAGTCCTCTGTCTGAACCCGATCGAATTCAGGCTGACACAGAGCACGAAACAAGTAGTCGACAGCCTTGTTGTTGGCTTCGAACATATCCCTCGATCCTGGAGCAAGGAAGTTCATCGGATGAACATAAGCTGTGTTCACCGTGACATCCCAAAGGATCTGACCCTTTCCGCGGAGGAACGCCGCCATCCGCCTTTGCCACATCTGGTAGTTCTTCCCATCGAAGTGCGGAGGACCCGAACCCCGTTCCTGGTACGCCATCTTTGGATCTTAGACTGGTAAGAGTCAATAAAGACCCGAACCTGCTCTGATACCAATTGAAGGACCGATTAGGCGAACCAGAGAGGGGGGAGTGAATGGGAGCCTATAAAAATTCTTCTCGAAGGAGATGGGAACTCCAACAAGACGAACACGGCTTCCAACTCACGTCTCCGACCCAACTACCCAAGTTGGTCAAGACCACGCAGCCACTAGAGTGCTACTGGTCTTAGGAACCAACACTCAACCTTCCTAGCCAAAACTCACCAAAACACACAGCGGAAACTTGCACGGCTTGCTGCCTGTGCTACACCGGTCAGACCGATGGCCTGCGCCGGTCAGACCGGTGACACCGGTCAGACCGGTGGACAGAGCCGGTCAGGCCGGTGGCTACAGCAGCCGCACAGCAAACGTTCCAGGAAACCTCAGTGAATCCTCTAGGCCCTGGAACAAAAACCACCACGAAACACAACCTGTGAGGAAGAAGAACCCCTCACAAATCCTAGCAAAACAACTCCAAACACTCCAAGAACTCAACAGCAGGACCACGGGACAAAACCACACGGACAAGGCTGTTCCCCGAGACAAAAACCCACCAAGGGCTAGCACCGGTCAGACCGGTCAAGAGCACCGGTCAGACCGGTCGTGCCTGGGCAGCTCGGGAAGAACAGCGCCCGCGAGTCAACTCCTCCAAATCCAACTCCCGATCTCCCGATTCGCTCCACGGTTTTGCACAAGACTTTGGGGATAGTAGGAACACCTCATGGGTACTCCATAGCCAAGATTTGGTCCACCAAAACTTGTCAAATCAAGAGGAATCGAAGAAATCCCACCAAGAACGCCTCTAACCCTAGAGCCACGAAAACCCCAAAATCGAGCCCCTTTGCTCACGGATTTGGAAGGGGAATCAAAGGGAAAAGAACCACGAAGGGTTCATGCATACATCCCCCACCAAATCCCAAAGAGAAAGGCCTCGAAATCACTCCAAGAAAATTGCCAAGAAAGGCTCCGAAAATCACCAAAAAGGAGAACCGGGAAAGACACATCCAAGCCTTGAGGAACCACGCCGAATCATCTATACATACCAAAGAGGTTCATACAAGGTCTAGCTTGCCGCCCGATCATCCTTCCCTCTCACAAGATCTCACCATGAAGCTCTCAAGCTAGTCCTACGAAAATCCTAAGAAAATAGGAAGGAAAATAGGAAAACCAAATGAGCTAGGGTTCCAAGAGATGGCTGCCATCCTCTCACCACTTGGGTTATATGGAGGCAACCGAAAGACTAAAATACCCTTATTAGCTAACTAGGGATACATGCCCCTCGAGGGCGAAATTGGAAGTCTTTGTCTTCGCACCATCGGACGGATGCCCAGCAACCGCAAACTTGCTTAGCCTCGACGCAAGCCTTGCGATCCCGACGCGTGTCCTCCGCTTCGAAGATTCCGGACTGCGTCGTCGCACACCGGTCAGACCGGTGCTCCTCACCGGTCAGACCGGTACCCACCGGTCAGACCGGTCAGACCCACCGGTCAGACCGGTCTGGAGCTGCTGCACCTCCGTCTTCGGTCTTGGCTTTGTGGATCAACCAAGGAACCCAGTGGTTTTCTGGTGAACCACCGGAAACCCCGCGAACTCGGTGTAGCCTCCGCCAATCACCACTCATGACTCGGCTCCCACGTAGTCCCGGCTCGACCTTGGTTTTGAGGCTCAACCAAGAAACCGTCCATGACTTCATCTTGCCGTTCTTGCCACCATGCGGCCCGCACTTGACCCCGCTGGCCACCGGGTCCCTCGAACCAAGCCTACTTGTCTTCTCCACACCTGGAGGCCTCACCGGCAACGACCTTTCACGCTTGTTCTTCACCTGCACCTGCACCAGTCAAGCCGCAACCTGCACCTGCAATACTTAGCCAAGAATCAGTCCACACCACGTTGTCAATCACTCATCACACCAGGAAGCGACCATCCACCGGTCCTCGAACCACACCTGGCTCTCAGTAACACACCCACCTTCTAACATCCGGTCGTGGGTTTGAGTTCCCGTCCCCCCTTTTTTTTGTGTGCCAGATTAAATTCCGGGTGCGGCTGGCCGTGGCCGGGGTGCAGCTAGGGTGCTATCGACCGGGGCTGGCCGGGGTGCGGTCGGGTAAAATGGGATGGGGTGGTTCTGGTTGTCAAAATGGGATGATTATTTGTATAAAAAAGATCACGAAGATGTACAAAAGTTGTAGTAGCTCAGTGGCATTTGTGGTTGGTTTCTTGCCCGAGGTTGCAAGTTCAATTCTTGGTTGGCCCTCTTGGCTATAGTTTTGTTTTTCTTTTTATCAGTTTAGTTAAAAACCACAAGTCGATCCATTACTAGTACTTATTTTTCTACAATATTCTATTTGTGCAAAAGAATTATTTTAGTTTCTTTTTTCAGGTAGCAACAAGTTTCTCAACTCATGACCACAAAGTTCACAACACCAAGTAGCATACATCATAAGATGATCATCATTACAATTTTTACAATAATCATAACTACCCATTTGTAATCATAACATAAGAAATAATCATGAATTTCCATATGTGGACGTTGATTCTCCTTCCATAGCTCCATCCTGTAGTTGTCCCTCCACATTTTGCAGCTCAGCGGCAGTAGCTTCAAACATCATGTTATCTTCTGAGGATCCTTCCCATTGTCGATCCATTTGTCGCTTACGTGACCTAAAGTAAACATAAACAACAACAAGTTTCATAACACTACGTGCCATGACAGTTTCATACAAGCATGATACAAGTTTCACAATAATCATAACTACCCATTCATAATCATAACGATTGCTGGAACTTCGACATCACATGTTTGGTCTCCTGCAACTGTTCCTTTACCTTTTCTCCTGTCGTGAATTTTTGGTCTTGCAGGTCTCCCTTGTATTTCTTAATGTTGTTTCAGAAGAGCTAGATGTCTCGTCCCAGGGCAAGGACTCTACTGGGATCTCTAGGGAGATTGAAAACTTAAGATCTCGGTTATCTATGAAAGAGAAAGAGCTTCAGTACTCACCTAAGATCAAGAAAACTAAGGACAGAGCTGGCTCTGTAGGCCAAAGACATTGGAATAAATGCGTCAATGACCTCCTTGTACTCCTTTAAATGTTCAAGGAGTTCGTTGTCATTGACGCATTTATTCCAATGTCTTTGGCCTTCAGAGCCAGCTCTGCCCTTAGTTTTCTTGTTCTTAGGTGAGTACTAAAGCTCTTCCTCTTTCATAGCTAACTGAGATCTTATGTTTTCAATCTCCCTCAAGATCCTGAAGAGTCCTCCCCTGGGACGAGACATCTAGATCTTCTAAAAGACCATTAAGATGTTCTGCGCTTCAATTGTTTCAGTCTGCTACTTCGTCCTTAGAGAAAACTCATCTCGATCTGAAAAATAAACTCATCTCATTCTATAAAAAAACCTGAATCCCTTGAACCTAATTGTATAAGTACAGTAAAACAAGTCCACAAAACACCATAGAACCTCTTTGTTTGCTACCTACATAAACTTTGCAAGGGCATGGTTGTCCTAGCATACCATTCAGCATCAGGAGGTCCTCGATCTATGCTACTAGTACCTTGAAGCACCTCCAATAGCTAGTAAAATACAAGAACCTATCGATCCATCAAACGATGCAAATTGGAAACTAACTGAATCTAACACCTATGAATTGTGCAAACGCTAACAATCGTGGCAAAATCAAGATGTCCCTTCATGGTCTGCAGCTCTGAGATGGTATCTTCAATCTATCAGTCCATAAAACGATGTAAATTGGAAAAATACAAGGACCTATCAATCCTATCAATTGCGCACCTCTAGAAAAATCCATAAAATGAGTGGCTTGACAGAAGCTACTAAAATACAAAACCTACCATAAAACGATGCAATTTGAAAACTAACTGAATCCAACATGAATTTTATATAGCCTATCAACTTCTAACACCAATCGAAATGCAAATCTAAAGGTATTTTGAAATCTGAATCTACCATATATGCTCATCAATCCTCCAGATCCCCAAATCTAGATATGCCCAACCCTAGGAAGATTGGGGAAAATATAGCGGCTCAAACCAGAGGACCGACCTCGTCATGCTGTCTCATCCTCTTGTTGCTGGGATGTGGTGGCGCAACCATCTTCCTGTCGCCCCTAGGATCCACCATTACTACCACGAGCTGTTGCAGATCTATGTTGCGAAATTCGTAAGTCTTTACAAAGGTAGTGAAGCGTCTCACCAGTCGTTCAATACGTAATTATAGACTCACCTGAAACTTACATGTGGGACCCGGTGACTGTAAAGAATCCACATAAAACTATTAGCTGAGTTTCCCATAAAACTCACACAACCAAGAAGTGGTGCAATGGTAAACAACGTAGTCTTGTTCCTGTAGGTCTCTGGTTCGAATCCTTGCGATGGCAAATTGTTTTTGCTACATTTTGCGACCTGGTGTGTCTAGTGACCTGCGTGGGCAGCCGACCACATGGTGTTCATGGCCAGGTGACTTGGTGCGGGGGTGATGCTGAGCTAGCGATATAGTGTTTCAGAATAATAACTACTATGTTTCACCAAAACATCACACAACCAAGAAGTAGTGCAATGGTAAATATTATTTTGTTGTTCCTGTAGGTCTTTGGTTCGAAGCCTCGTGATGTCAAATTAATTTTTGCAACATTTCGAAGCGGTTAGAATACTACTGCTTGAACTTACATGTGGGACCAATATTCGAACATAAGCGTATAGTTTCAGAATAAATCACACAAACAAGAAGTTGTGCTGTGGTAAATAGTGTTGTGTTGTTCTGAAGGTCTTGGGTTCGAACCCCTGCGATGGTAATTTTTTTTGCAACATTTTGATAGGGCACCAGCGGTTGGGATACAACTGCTTGAACTTACATGTGGGACCAATGTTGGATGCTTCAACTTACATGTGAGACCAATGTTGGTCTATGACATTTTTGCGGAGCTTATGGGGTCATAAAACCAGCATGTAACAGGGAATGCCTAGCTATAGTAGCAACCATTATGACAAAAGTTTTTTTATCACTAAATTTGATCGGAAGTAAGATTTAATGACGACATAAATCAATGACGCCAAAACTAGGTTGCGTCACTAGTCAATGTTTTTCTTATAGTGGTAGATCCCCTAATTTTGGAATTACCAAGAGGGAAGTGGGAGGCCTGGTCACCTAATTTCCCTCTTTGTTTCATATATAACGGGGAGGACCAGGAGGAGGAGCGAGGAGTTCAAAATTTCAGATCCCGCCTTTCTGCTTCGGAGCCAGAAACGAAAGACTTTGGAAACTGCCGCCATACCTTGGTCACTAACACGTTGGACCGCTTGGGTGTCGAACCCAAATGTCATTGACCATACGTAGACGGGCAAGTTGTTGATAGGGTTGTCCGTACCACCGTGGATCATGGGAATTATTTTTGCAACATTTCTATGGGGTGCATGCAGTTGGGCTCCTGCCTACTGTAGCAACCTTTATGACGTTCATTTATTTTGTCACTAAATTTGCTCGGGAGTGAAATTTTATGAATATATCATCTAGGAACGTCATAAATCAATGACACTAAAATTAGGTTGCGTCACTAGTCGGTGTTTTCCTATTATTGTTTGTGTAGAGTATTAGTACTACACTGCTATCAGCATGGCTTTTGTATAGAGTACTGAAACTAGAGAAATGATAACTAGCAAGGTAACCTAGTACAAACTCATTAAGAGAGTGGCTACATTAAATATATGAGAACTTTCTCTATCTATGACCTGTTCGTCTTGCAATGTAATCTGCCCACATCCTTTTCGCCATTTCATTTCTCATATCATTTTCTGCTTGACGTAAGTTGTTAAATTCTGGTGCATTAGTATAGCTGTTGACACCATTTTTTGACACGGGTCAAAAGAATAGCTGAAGAAACATCGAAGCCGATCGAGAAAGGGAAGAAACAACCAGCCGATCTAGGATCAGCCGATTGGTGAAAGAGAAATGTGGCAGAAGAAGGATGCACCAAAGGAAAGAAGGCGGAGGCGGGTCAACAATCAAATTGACATCGGGTCAAAGTCAGGATGCACCAATCTAGCTGTTTTGGTTATACTTGCACTTCGGCTGCTCCAGCTAGCCGATTGCGCTCTACAGTTGTATCAGCCGATCAGGCTGTTACTTGTTGAAGACCAACATCAGTTCTCTAGCCGATCTAACCCGCATCTAACATTTCCTATCTTTCCGTGCCGATCAACAGGTCAGGTCGGCTGACACGCCTTGTTACATCCCGGGGACCCGTTTCGTGTTACCGTTGAAGAACTTGATTCCGTTTTTTGAGTCAACATATCTTGGCACGCCCAGTGGGACTCGAAGAATTAGTCAACAATGTCAGGACCAAAACTTCCTAAAGAAGTTGGTGTAGACAAGACCCAAGCCATCACGTTAGAACAACTTCATGAAGAAGACAAAGCTGAGTTCGATGAGTGCATGGCAGAATATGGTCAGCTGTTGATCGGCAGTTTCGGCTTAACCAAGCAAGGAGCTATTAAGAAAACTCCTCTTCCAAGACCTCATGAGTTGATAATGCAAGTCGATCCTGTGAAGCTGCAAGATATGATGACAAAAGCTATGCATGAATCTCTGATTGCTCAATCTTCTGTTTTCAACAGTACAATGCAAAATTCTGTGAGAGAAGTACTCAAAGATGAACTCACAAGTGGATATAAAGGACCAGTATATTATCAACCTGGTACAACAATTCCGACTATGGCCACCATGAGATTTAGTCATGAAAAATCAGCTTTTCAGTCAGGACAGTCTACTTTAGATGGTGCTTCTCATGCAGCACCGATTCTGTCAGCAACCACGACTGGAATTGTTGATCCTTCAGGTTCTTTGAGTCACATACCTGTTATCTCTGATGCACTGATGTCTCCTTCAGAAAAAGACAAAAATGGGAAGGGAGTTGCGACTGAAACAACTCAAAAAGTAGGAGAAACCCCTACTGGTCCATGTGCTGCAAGATTTGGAGACTTAATTGGAACTACAGTACAACATGACAAGGGAATCACATTTGCTTTCATTGAACCAAAGACTCTCAAAGCGCAGCATTATGACATTCAGCCGTTACATATGCACATGGTCAAGCCTATTCAATCGGCTCAAGAGAATTCTAGCATGAAGGAAATTCCAACACAAGTAACTTCTAGTGGAGCAGCAGCTGGTCAACCGATCGTAAGTCATCCATTGACGCCAGAACAAATGAGCCCAGCTAATCAAGCTTATGCAGTTAGAACCTATGCTGCGAATTTACAAGAGCAATACAATAATGCCATGTATCAGGCAGCGTTATGGGATCAAATGGCTCAACTATGAATTCGTCGTATCAGTTGCCAGAAAAACATATGCAAGATACTCCAAACAGGCAATATATACAGCCAGGAACTCAGCGTAGAATACCTCATTCAGGTGGGATTCCTCAATATACGGATTTGCAGACACCTTTGGCTTCGCAGCCAATTATGTATGAACAGTCAGAAACGATTGGAATTATGCAGAATCAGCCAAGTCCTTCGGCAGGTAGTCAGCCCATTGATCAGAATAAGAAATTTATGGCTGAGATTACATATTTGATACAAAATCAATTCGGGTTGGAGCCAAAGCAGCAAACCAACATGTATCGGACACCATACCCTACTTATTTCGATCAAATTCCATTCCCTCAGAGGTATAAAGTGCCCGACTTCACCAAGTTTACTAGTCAAGATGACACCTCCACCATCGAGCATATCAGCCGATTTATTATTCAATGTGGAGATGCAGGATCAAATGAGGCATTAAGGGTCTGATTATTCTCATCGTCTCTGTCGGGGCCAACCTTTGCCTGGTTTACATCGCTACCGACTGATTCTATTCAAAGTTGGGAAGATCTGGAGAAGAAGTTCCATAGTTATTTCTTCTCTGGAATACATGAAATGAAGATTACTGATCTGACAAGCCTGAAGCAGAGGAACGATGAGTCGGTGGTAAATTTCGTTCAGAGATTTAGAGAAATGAGGAACAAATGCTTCAGCGTATCTCTGACTGATAAACAACTGGCAGAATTGGCTTTCCAAGGACTCTTGCCTTCAATCAAAGAGAAATATGCTTCACAAGAGTTCGAGAGTATTAGCCAGTTAGTACACCGATTAAGTCATGAAAGCTCTTCACGACCTTATGAACCTCGAAGGAATTATCAGAAGAAAATAGCTTATGTGGAGGACTCTGACTCAGAGGAAGAGGCTGAGACTAATTTAGCCGAATGGGTGTCAAACAGGAAGCCGATTGCATGTCCCTTCGGAAAAAAGGAACCCGAGAAATTCGGTTTTGATATAACTAAAGCTGACAAGATATTTGATCTCCTTCTTCAGCAGGGTCAGATTAAACTCTCTCAGAATCTTACTATCCCAAGTGCTGAAGAACTTAAGAAGATCAAGTATTGCAAGTGGCATAATGCTACATCCCACAACATTGACGAATGCAAGGTGTTTCGTCAACAGATTCAAAACGCAATAGATCAAGGGAAGCTTAAATTTGAGACACCTTCCAAGTGAGGAAAGCCGATGAAGATTGATCAACATCCTTTCCCTACTAATGTAGTGGAATCAACTTCACAAACAAAGGTGTTGACATCTGAATCGGCTCAGAATAAAAAAGTCGTCGATCCTAAGGCTCAAACAACAACAGAAGAAGCAAAAGTGTTCGCACCCAAATTTGGCACAAGGCCGATCAAGCTAGCACCACCGGTCAGACCGGTGGACCTGGGCGGTCTGACCGGTCAGGCCCTGTAGCCGATCCAGCAAAGGCCACACCGGTCTAACCGGTAGGGCTGACAAGTCTGACTGGTGGACCCCGAGTCTGAGTAGAATTAATGAGTTCTGGTCATTTTCGAGTTGTAAAGGACTTCCTTGCGGGGCAAGACCTCCGCACCCTATAAATATACAGGGCCACAGCCGGTTGAGGACTTATCACCCAATCGATCATATCTTTTTACAAAATTTGTCTGTCAAACCCTAGCTTTCTCAACCCCTTTGCTTTCCTTGTTTGTCTCGATGGCGATCAAGGACGTTCCGAGTGGCCTGCCGATCTCAGAGTGCAACGCCCCAGGTTTTCAATTAGAGTTTTCAACACTAATGACTGGTCAACCAAGTCAAATGCGTTGACTTTGGTCAAACCTTGGTCAACCTAGGTCATGACCTCGAAAACTGAGCCAACAACCCCAATGGCTAATGCTTGGTTAAAGCATGGTCAACTCTTGGTCAAAACCCTTTAAAAAACCCTAGCTAACCCTTGACCTTAAACCCCTTGCAAGAACTTTTGCCGCGTTCTCTAAATTCCATCTAAACACTTCAAAATCGGCCAAACTAGAAGTTGTTCATCTTTTCGAGGGACACAACTTTCCTTTCGGTTGGCATGGCTAATTTTGAGTGGATGATGGCGTAAAATTCAGTCAAAGTCTACCATCACTGTTCAACAGTGCCGAGAAAATCCTGATGTTTGCCTGCAATTTGTGCAAAATCGGTTGATCCAAACACCCATCGACCTTTGAGAAAGTTGTAGGTGGATCCTTGATCTACAACTTTGGTTATTAGCACTTGGTGCACTTCAATATCAAAATTTGGAGAAATCTTGAGTCAAAGCAGGCTAAGCCGAAAAAGTTTCTGGCATACGCGCTCTGGAGCTGCGTCGCACGCCGCTGTCGTGACGTCGCCCACACGCCTGGGCATGACCGCCGAGGATCCGCCGGTCCGAACGCCGAGGTACGGCCGCGCACAAGCGCCGAGACCCACCGCCTTGAACCGTCGTTGAGCTGCAACACCCGGCCGCCACGTGCCTCGCCTCCAGTCGCCCGCGCCGCGCCGACCATCACCGCCCGGCAAACCCCGAAGCCGCTGTACGCGCCTCTCGTGCGCACGCCCATACCCTGCCTTGCATGCTGGTCACTACACGTTGTCGAGTCACCGTCGTCGTCGCCTATAAAAGGTCCGCACCCGCTCATGCACACAGGCACACCTCCGCCGCCTGTCCACTGCCGCCGTGCCCGCCATTGGCACCTCCATGGCGAGTTCTACCTTCCCGTGCCCCTCACCACCCCTTGATCTTGCTCACACACCCACGAGCACCCCCTGAAGCTTCCCGAGTCACACCTTGCCCTCCACAACTCGTCCCCTCGCCGGAATCAGAGTCGCGGCGGCCGCATCCTCTCTACTTTGCCGCCGACGCTCGCCGGAGCAGCTTCCGGCCCGGCCACCTCCGCCAATCCAACCCTGGTGAGCACCCATGCACCCCTACGCTGCTTGTGGACCAAGTCCGGCCGGCCATCACCGCCGGCGAGCTCCCCTGGACCGCCAAGGGCACCCGTGTAATGATTGTGAAAGTTCCAGGGAGTTTTGTGCAAACCGAGGGCATGGTTGTGAATAGGCAAATCTTTGTGAGGTTCTGTCTGTAAATAGATTCTACCCTTTTCTTTTGTTTTGAGCAGATCTTTGAAAAATCATATAAAATTACAGAAAAATCTTAAAAATGCAAAACCAATTTTGCTGGTCTCCTTATGAGCAGAGCTACATCTTTCACAAAGGCTATATATAATTTTGCCAAATATTTTTTGAATGAAAAATACAAATCAATTTTTATGTGGTTGTTTATAACTTGAGTTCTACTCAGGATCTGACCTTGAGCTTTGTATATGTTGCTAGGTAGTGTTTGAAAAGGCTATACCTAAGTTTTTGCACAAAGTTGCTGAGTGGATGTGTAGTTACGATTTATTTTGCTTTATGGCTAGATCTGTGTATCTTTTTCCTACAGCTTTATATATGTGTGTTCTATGGTTCATATTTTGGGTATCACCCTATTAGGCTAAAAAGTGATGCTGGTAATTTTATCATGTATTTATGAGTTATTTAAATATCTGTTTATGAATGATGCTTGTTTTTGAAATAAAATCCACATCTCAGTTTCTTTTTGTCAAATAATGCTTATCCTTGGTCCAGTGCATGCTTATACCTTGTTTGTGTTATGGTAGAAAGTTGGGCTACTTTTGAGTTAAGCATCTCTCTGAATAAATGCTTTGTGAATAAATTGGCTGAAAATGGTTATTTTTGGGTAGTATTAATGAAATAGGTTCTGAGGCTGATTTTTGGTGTGTTACCTATTTTTAGTTTCTAATAGCTCTGTGTAAATTTTGAGCACCAGTGCATGAGTAGTTTTCCCTGTATTTAATAATCTTGCTTTTGCCTTGTTTTAAATACGGTATTTTTCATGCTCTGCATATAGCTCTAAATGTTGTTAAAATTTAACAGTGGTTTTGTTGTAGTGTTATGTGTTTGTACAAAAAGTTTCACTGTGATTCATTGCATGGTTTTACCAGAAGGATTTTTGGAATGAAACTAGTGGTTATATAAAAAGATAATTAAAGAAATCTTTTCCTTAAAGCTTGTGTGTGCTTTACCCCTAAAAATGGACACCATGGACCTCTGAATTGTAACTCAAATGTTGGTGTGGTAATCTTGTTTGTTTTCATAAAAATGCACACCACCATCTCGAAATAATGGCTTAATAAACCTTTGTTGAATAATCTTTATGAAAGAGTATGCTGAATATATTCTATTTAAAATGAATATGAAAAACTTAACTCTTTACATGAGATGTTGGTAAATAAATAAACTCACGTCACCGCTTAACTGTTGCATATGCATTCTACGTGTAGAATCTCCCGACGTTAGCCCCGAGTTCATCCCGGACCGAGGTGACGAACCGTACGAGGGAAAGAACCAACTATGTGGACGTGCAACAAGACCCGAACCAAGTTCGGAAGATCTCCTACTAACTTGGTAGTGAAGGCAAGCCCCAGTTTAACATATACCTATGTGTTTCCCTTTTAACTTTTCTGAATTTATGCTTGTATATGTAGGTGCATTTATGTTCAGGAGTTGAATGGAAACCCTAGATGCAGGATCCATAAGTACCTATGATCTTATACTAGTATGCTAGGTCGATAGTTGCTATGCACTAAGGACCCGATACAAGTCGAGTGATGTACTTCGCTCGCAATGATAGGTTCTTATGTTGGAATCATAAGATTGTTAAGTTGAATTGCTCACGTGGTAAGAGCATGGGATTTTGGGCTCCGGTCCAGTGGTTAAGAGATTAAGCATTTGAAAGTACTAAACATTTGTCGGACATGGGTACGGCAAACCTAGTACCTGAGTGACGTGGTGCAGGAACATTAGGCTACTAATCTTGGGCTGCTGCCCCAGGCTAGCTACCTGTGGTGCATGGTGACACTGGATGCTAGTGTGAGTCATGCCAGCTAGCTATGTACCTAGGACTATGGCATCTGATCCTAATCCGACGAATGACGGGAACCGTTTGGTTGAAATCACTCTTTGTGAGGGTTTTATCCCGTATGTTTAGATTCACCTTGCAAGGTTATTAATCAATCGATTGTCGGCCTCTCACCGTTATCCGAGATTGCTTAACCCTCTATCCATGATAATCCCTCCATGATGAAATGTTGATAAATTGATGTTTGATTAATTGTTTGCACAAGTATGCTTGAATTAGTTGCTTATCTAGTAATTATTGATCTACCAGAACTTGAGCTAAAATATTGAAAGTAAGGATCAACTCCTTAGTTGCTTTTTGGCAAAACCAACCCAACAGCCAAAAGCCATGCATGATTAGAAGGATAAGTCTTTTATTTCAAGCCGGTCAGCCTTGCTGAGTATTAGTATACTCAGCCTTGCTATCTATGTTGTTTACAGGTAATGTTGTTTGGTCTAAAGAAATTTCACCCGGCTGGAAGCTGGAACGGGTGAAAGACTAACAGTAATGGTGTTATGGGTGGCCTACCATGATGCCAAGTTATCGTAGTTTAATTTCTGCTGTCATTTGAAAACTCTGAACTATGTCATATTATTTTGTGAACTATGAAATGTAATAGTTGACCCTATGGGGACAATTAGCATTAAACTGTGAGGTACTCTGGACTCTCCTTGTGGGGGTTTTAATGTATACGTGTT
This sequence comes from Cenchrus fungigraminus, assembly GCA_036936925.1. Classification (NCBI taxonomy): domain Eukaryota; kingdom Viridiplantae; phylum Streptophyta; class Magnoliopsida; order Poales; family Poaceae; genus Cenchrus; species Cenchrus fungigraminus. The sequence continues at coordinate 76,583,406 of CM072769.1, read as the reverse complement.
CGATCCTCTGTGTGTTAATTCAAGTGATTTACCGGGCTTGACCTGGCAACACTCAATGGGATAATTCTTTATTATAGCTGAGCATCCGTATACACCAGAGTAATTAGTCTAATCATTAATTACAATGATTTACAATTAAAACTTGCCAAGATTGATTGGATTTTGAAAAATGCGTTGGATCGTTAAGGAATGCTTAGACCGAAAGGCCCTAGACGGAATTTTTGGGTTCTTTTAAGGTGGCTAAGTACCTATGGTTTATTTATACTAACTTCCAGCACTTCTTAAACCACGTGTTTCATACATGTGTGATACCGCATCACGAGTATGCGAGGGTCGATGGCGCAATCTATTCCACAGATCCTATCTTCTCAGTTGGATGTGCACGTGTTTTATACGTGTGCTACCGTATGCAAGTCATACGAAGGATGCCATGTTCTATTCAAGATGAACATGTCATGAGTTGTGATGTCGCCACATTTTGCTATACGTGTGCATGATTCCGCATTACAAACATGCGAAGGGGGACACCCTCCAGTCAAAAGGGGCATGTCTCGGGTTGGACGCCGTCCATGTGGTGCAAAATGCATGGATACCATTCCTATAACGAATGGTAATGTATGTGGACGCTTTCGTGTCGTGCTGGCACGGAAGGTTCTTTTCTACAGTGCACTAACCACGTTTCGTACGATCGTTGCGTGATCAAAGTATAGCTCCGACTAGTTATTATAGGGAGAGAAGTATATAAGCCTTGCCACCGGCACTGACTTCGATTTTTGGCTTGATCACCGTGTGAGGACGTATGTGATGCTTTTGCGCCATGCTAAAATTTTGTTAAACTCTAATATGTTGCAATTGTACTTGTTGAATGCTCTCTAAATGCTACCTTGCTCTTTTGTAGGATGCATGTATAGTTGCTTGTTGCTAGACAACTAGTATAAGGATCTGTTGCTTAGTTTTACCCTTGATCTAAAAAGAACTAGACTAGATGATCTATACCAAAGCTGCTCCAAATCTAATCTAGTTTCTTATACGAAAATTTCATGATCATGGCTTCTATAGATCTCAAGTTATGCCCAAAATAGCGACACCCTGTCTTGCTGTTTTTCCTGGAAACCTTGCGTTGAACTTGCATTTTTTTTCAAGCATGTTCCTATCTGATCTAGATCTACCTTTGAATACCAAAAATGTGCCTCATAACCTTGCTAAGTTGCTGCAAAAATTTGAGAATTTTTGGGGCTGTAGTTTCTGAGTTATGAATTTTTGTTCACGACTAACATAACTTATTGCCGTTTGTGTGTCACGCTCGTTTGAGTTTAGGCATACTCTATACCTTTGTATGGATGGCAATCCCAAAGTTTTGCTCACATGAGGATCCAAATCGTTCCTAGTTATCTACTTAAGAACTCGAGGAAGGATAGATCCCTTAGTGCAAATTTGTATGCGACCCACTTTTAAACGTTATGAATTTATCCTTGTGCACAATCTCTCGTCAGGCTACTTACATTTGTCTTTTATCCAGATGTCCAACTCCGGATCCACCGCTAACACGCCAGTGTGGACTCAGTTGAACTGCCTTGAGGAGGGTGGATTTCCTGCACTACTATGGGACACCCTAAAAGATTTTGGATACACCACGTACCCGGAGTATCAGGGACGTGAGTTCATGTCCGCAGGACAAATCCTTCATTGGCATGTGAAGGTAAAGATCCCCACTTGCCCGACGAATCCCGACTGGGAAGAATGGGATTGTACAGCCATAGGCTTGACAATGCCCAATGCCATACAGAAGGCCGCTCTTGAAGCTCTCACCACCTTTTGTGGGAAGCACTCCGCCTCAGTAGCTGGTACTCCAGCCTAGGTGATTCCCCTCGGAGCGGAATACTCCGAACAACGGGTGGAACAAGAAGCATTTCTCCCTGCCCCGGGTAGTGTTTACTACAACCCTGATCTTGCTACCTCAACCCGCTTCTCCAAGGCCATGTTGGACACCTATCAACTGATGATGGGAGAAGGTGTGTTCTATAGACACCAAATCTATAGGCAGCACGTTCTGGAAGGAAATGGTACTGCACAAGAGTTGGAAGGAGCTAGAGCTCAGATAGCATCCCTCAAGAAGAAAATACGCAGGGATAAGAGGAGAATGCACGAGATGGGTCAAACCATTCTCGAGCAAAATTTCATGCTACAGCACAACGACCAGTACATGTTGGACCTAGAGAATCAGCTGGAAGCCGCCGCAGCTCCTCCTGTCGTGCCTGAACCAGGAGAGGAAGAAAACCCCGAGGATGCTCAGGGAGAGTCTGGAGTCGAATCTAGACCTGCTTCCCCTTGACCTTATTTCACCTTGAGTAGACCGAATAAGAGAAGGTGAAATGAAGATCAGTTGATTTCCCTAGAAGCCAATCTGCATGCAATAGAGAAATTGTGTGTTGAAATGTGCCGAAGGAGGGCAGTGTAAACCGGTATGTTATGTTGTGGTGATTCCCGAACTTGACCTTGTTGTAATAAATGAATTCCTTATTGCCGCATTCTGACGGCTGAATGAATATCACTGTTATGATCAATTCACGATGTCAGTGAATACCCAAGTGCAACCATGTGGAAGGCTTTATCTCTATAGGACAATAGGAGTTCCGGCTTTTCCTTGATAAACTTTTCCGCAGTACTCCATTTGAGTTTACCAACCTTGAGCATCTATATTAACTTGCTCACGCAAATGTTCGAGTAAATAAAACTTGAGTAAACAGTTATTAAAATACCTAAGTTCTTGCATGTATCACCCTCTTAATGAAATCGTTCAGCATGGTCATGCATTGCACAGCATATGCACAAAAACCTTTGAAAAGACTAACATGCATACGCTTTATGACCTCCATCTCTTTACCTTAACCTTGTTTTAGTCGGTAATGTTGTTATTCCATGACTAAAGGTGCCGCGTCGGAACCTAAGGTATCATGGGTGCTGCAGCCCTGTGACTACATTAGGTGCACGCTAGGTATCTTAGTTATGAGAGTACAACACGCCGCCACAAATTTGCTCAACCGAATGTTCGAAACCCCTTTTTCAAGTATCTTAAGGTAAGGCAAACATGCTAACCTCATGTCATGAACATCGGCATGTGCATCATTCTTTTATGCACCACATGCCTAGTTGTACAACCATAAGTTCAGTTGGTACATCTAATCAAGTTAAATAAAACTGTTGCCTCAAGCTCACTAAAGAGAGTAACCAGTGAGCAAGCAGTTTACGAGTTTCCGTATCATCCTTTCTGTCCGAACTGTTGTCATCTCTGAACTCTTGAACAACTCCTTGCAACCAATCTCATGACTTCCAGTTATCATGAACCTAACCTTGAATCTCGATGATGGAAACCCTTGGCCATCGTCGCCCCGCTGGTGGATCTTCTGAATAAAACCGAGGATCAAAGTAAACATTCTGGACAAACAGTGTGTACTAGCCTTCCGTTTCTTCATCCAAATCGCTATGGAACTTGACAAATGGATTCTTCGTCCATTCAATCGTCATGATCTTCGAGCAGAATTCTACACCAACTGGCTGAGTTGAAAAAGAAATAGTAGTGTTTTCTGAGCAGTCAAGGTTCTCTAAAAGTCAAAGGAATGAGAAATTTTTGTCACTCCCCAATCTATGATCAGTTGATCATACCCTCCCAATCTTAGAGATCAGATGACCAACCAACGAATGACAAGTAGAGTTTCGAGAAAAAACTTAGTACAACTAGTTAAACCCAGATGGTGGACCTCCGAAACTTTCTCCTGTTTCCACCGTCAGCACGATCGTTTCTTTGGATCGTTGAAATTTCATCCTTTTCAGCGCCATGAAGCACGACGCCGTAGCGTCAACCTGCCATCTCTTTTCTGCAGCCGCGATCACGTCGCCGAGCACCCTCGAGGATGAGTAATATCGAGACACGTGCCATCACCACTGGATCACTCCGCCAGCCCTTGCCACAGATGATCTGGACGACCGTTGCAAATCTGCCGCAGCATAAAAAGGAAACCCTTCCTCAATGCCGCCAGTTTCAAATTTCTCCTCCCAGTGTGTTTGATAAACCGTCATTCCTTTCCCCCTCCAGCTGTTCTTGACAACCGCCACCAGCCATCTCCGTCGTCTGCTCTATTCCTCGTCGAGCAGATTTCTCTCTCCGCTCTCTTCAGCGACACTAAGAAGAAGCCCAGAAATAGACCCCAAGTTGACACCACCGACCATGGTTCAGTTTCTGGAAGTGTTCGAGCCGATTCGCTGGACGCTGGTAGTGATGTATCTCTGTATTGCTGTCAGAATCTGTCTGCTTTTAGCTTTTCATGTACACATCCATCGCCTACTTCCTCATGAGCGGCATGGAGACAAGTGAGGATAACGCCATGTACCTTTTCCGCATCTGAATTCTCGATGCCAAGAAGTGAAACCTGAAGTGTTTCTCTTGCCGAATCAGTTTGTACTATTGAGGACATTACCCTAACTATTGCTGACTAATCTCAAAGGGTTACCATGAAAGAACCTTGTTGTACATATTCCATTCGTTGCCATTATGGACATCTTATGAAATGTGTTTAACGCAACCTCAATCTTTTAGATGGGGGAACCGACACGCAACTTCTCCAAGCATATTGGTGGACCAAGTGGTAGCAGTATGCCACTACCTCACATGGCAATGCCAGAAGGTTTTACAACTGCTCAAATGGAAGTAGTACGTTAAATCCTCCAAATGCAATAGCAAATCTTTCAGATGATACAACCTCAACCTACATTTGATGCCACTTCATATAGACCAGAAATGCACACTGAGGCTAGAAACTCCATCAGAGCAAATTCGGGTGAATCTCGCCATGTTGAGCCTGACTCATCCCAAGCACCTAACCAAGATGATATAGATACGATTGCAAGTACAATCCAGAAGATGGGAGAACAGAATGCAGCACTTAGTCAGATAGTATACAATGTTACCCATGGGCTGTATCAAGGATTGTCTCAAACCAGCCTAACTGCTAGCTTCACTGGATCGTTGTTTGCATCAATAGCAGAACAAGCCCATCTCTACAATCTACTAGTGGAGCATATGAACCAGGATCAACCTTGAAGGACCGGATTGGCGACCAGAGAGGGGGGGGGGGGAGTGAATGGGAGCCGATAAAAATTCTTCTCAAGAACTCGGTCTATGCCCCAAATCACTTCCGAAGAATCTCGCACACACTTGCCAAGATCACGTAGTCACAACGGACCTACTGACCCTAGGAACAAGTTAGATCAAGCCTAGGAACAAAACGGAAGCACAAGTAAACAAGTCTAGCAAAACCCTCTAGGAAGTCCGGAAACTCCGGGCCAAAATCCGGAAACTCAGAACCAAAGTCCGGATACTCCAAGTTTCCAAAAGTCCGGAAACTCCGGGCCAAAGTCCGGAAACTCGAAGGTCCGAAAACTCCGGGCCAAAGTCCGGAAACTCCGGGTTTTCCAGAAACTCCAGACAAAAGTCCAGAAACTCCGGACCTTCAACAGCTCGAGACACCCGTGGAGTCAACCCTAAGTTCCCATCACCCGATCTCCCGATTCACCCAACGGATTGAAGAGAAAGTTTGGGGAATGTAGTAGCACCACTAGAGGAGGCTCTACCTCAAAGATTTCGTCCCCAAACACCTCCAATCATGAGTAATCGCGAATCAAAGGAACTTCCACCAAGAACTCGAGTTCATCCCAAAACCTTCAAATCGAGACTGATTCCCGGTGTTTGAGGGGTCAAGATCATCCACAAAGAGGCACAAGGCACTCACCCATGATCCCCTCAAAGAAATCCGGAGAGAAACACCCTCAAATCGACGAATCGAGCGATGAACGAAAATCCCAAGAAAAGCACTAAAAAGACCCACGGGAATCACAACGCCGAATCTTCTATACATACCATGAATGATTCACAAGGTCTAGCATGAAGCCCTAGCATCCATCCCTCTCAACAAATCTCTCATGAAGCTCTCATGCTAGCCTAGAGAAAATGGAAGGAAAATGTCTACCGAAAAAGAGAAAGCAAAGGGGGGAAATGAAACCCTAGAGTCGCAGATAGAGAGCTCATCCACCAATACCCTTGGCTTATATATCGGGTCCCGCCGGTGTGGTAAATGACTCGACTACCCCTTACAATTCAACTAGCGATACAACCCACGTAGGGGCATTTAGGTAAATATGTGGGTCTTGCCATCGGACGGCCACGCCTTCGCCGCACCCCGCGTCCTCCTGACGCAAGCCATGCGATCCCGCCACGTGTCCTCCGCTTCGAAGCTTCCCGACACGCCCGGATCCCGTCTCCGTCGCGTTGGGTCCTCGGACCTGGTTTTGAGGCCCAAACCAAGAAACCGTCCACCGATGGTTTTGTGGGCAAACCACCAAACCCCACGCGCTCGGCACGGCCTCCCGCCAAGCCCCTTGACTCGGCCGCCACCGTGCACCGGCTCGATCGTCCTTGACTTCATCTTGCTCGTCTCGCCACCATGTGACCCGCACCTAGCCCCGCTGTCCACCGGGTCCCTCGAACCGAGCCTACTTGTCTCTCCATCTCCCGGAGGCCCCTCAAGGCTGAAGACCTTTCGCGCCCGTTCTTCACCTGCAACAACACGAACTAGGCCGCAGCCTACACCTGCAACACTGAGCCAAGAGTCAGTCCAACACCTGTTGTCAATCACTCATCATTGAGGGGCGGCCATCCATCGACCCTCGGACGCTCCTGGTCCTCAATCTCCCCCTTGATGAGTGCATTGACAACACACAACGCGAATGAAATTCAGATAAGGAAAAATAAGAAGAAAGAAAGCAAAGAAGCGCAACCTTATGACCAAAACAAAGAAAGGCAAAGAAAGGTCACAAGCTGAGCAAAGCCCAAACTCAAGCAAACCACACCGAAACCAACAAGAAAGCTCCCCCTGAACAAATGCAAGCTCCCCCTAAACATGTGGATGCAATCTTCCAAATTTTAGATGCATTTTTCTGAATTTCTCATTAATAAACTCAACCTCTTCTCCCCCTTGTTGACAATGTATGAATCAAGGTGAAAATGCACAATGTAAGACAAAGCATATAAACATCTACTCGAGCTTCTCAAATAGGCCAAATCTAGTGTCAAAAGCTATAAATGAGACAAAGAGCACTCACATGGATCATAGCATAGTCAAAGCATTGCCACAAAGAATATATTAAAACTTAAGCATGTGACAAAGCAAATTTTCAGATTTAGGCATTTTTATCAAAGGCTGGTTCACCACAAATGTAAAAGCCTATCCATGTCATATTCTAGCCTGAGCATGCATATCATCCAGAGATCATACAAGGATATCAAATTCTTAGCAAAAGATCATTGCAAACACCCATATAGCAAAACATGTCATGTCAAAGCTCATGAGCCATGTGTCCACTTCGGGGAGACTTCTCCACTGGTGAACATCATGCAACATGTCTGCACCCATATGTGAAAGATGAAGCATTTTAAGCACAAACATGATGGATGGAGCATTTTTAATATATTTCAAAGCATTCACACTTCATTTTTAAGATTAATTCATTTCATGGTACATGAAGTGCCTTTGCGGCAAAAAGAAGCTTATGCTCCTCCATGAATGCAACATAGGCTAAACATTCACAATGATATCGGCCTTTGGCCCAAATGCAAGAAAGAGGCATCCAAGCACAATCTAAGAACAAAAAGCACATCTAGACCAAAAAGTGACATGGATACACTACTAGACATGGGTGGAGCACATTTCATAGACATTAAGTCAAGATTAGCATTTCATTCCAAAAGGGGCTATCTCACAACACATATATCTCAAATCTCCCAAGAGCATAGCCTCACATTACCATTTCTCCACAATGGTGACCACAATCTCACAAATAGCCAATGATACTCAAATAAGACATATAGGAGAAGCTCATAATCCTAAAATGCAATATGATACAAATGCAACATGATATGGAACAAAATGGCTATCCTACCAGGTTTTATACATCAAGCAAAGCATGTATGTACATCAAAGTAAAGACATGGTATGATACATATGCTACAAAGGCAACTCCCCCAAGAACCAACTAAAACGGGCAACAAACCCCAAGTTCCCCCCGCAAGCGCACAAATGTAGCTTGGTCGAGAGGCTTTGTAAAGATGTCGGCTAGCTGATCTTGGGTAGGCACATGGCTCAACACTATGGTTCCCTTCTCCACATTGTCTCTCAGGATATGATACCTCACCTCTATGTGTTTGGTTCGTGAATGAAGCACTGGGTTTTTGGCTACGCTTATGGCACTGGTGCTGTCACAAAGAAGTGGGATCTGGGTGCACTCCTCACCAAAGTCTCTCAAAGTGTATGAAATCCACAACAGCTGGGAACAACAACTCGCGGCTACAACATACTCTGCCTCAGTGGTAGACTGAGCTACACTTGACTGCTTGCGGGAAGACCAAGAAACCAACGAAGACCCCAGAAACTGGCAAGTACCAGAAGTAGACTTCCTCTCGACTCAGCAACCAGCAAAATCCGCATCCGAAAAACCATGAAGCGAAAGAGTCGAGGAGGACGAATACCAAAGGCCAAGACCAGGGGCAGACTGCAAGTACCTGAAGATCCTCTTGACGGCCTGTCGATGCGATGTCCTTGGCGAAGCCTGAAAACGAGCACACAGACACACGCTGAACTGTATGTCTGGCCTCGTCGCCGTCAGGTAGAGGAGGGAGCCGATCATGCTCCGGTACTCCCGCTGGTCCACTGGTTCTCCGTCCTCATCCGCGTCCAAAGTAGCCGTACTACCCATCGGTGTCGACATGGGCTTCACATCTTGCATCTGGAACTTCCTCAGCATGTCCTTCGTGTACTTAGTTTGATGCACGAATGTCCCATCCTTCACTTGCTTGATCTGCAGTCCGAGAAAGTACTGCAACTCGCCCATCATGCTCATCTCGAATTCCCTGCTCATCTCATCTGCAAACTTGGCAACAAGGTTATGTGACGAGCCACCAAAGACAATATCATCCACGTAGATCTGCACAACCAATAAGTCATTCCCATGCTTGAGGAGAAATAAGGTTTTATCCACGGTACCCATCACAAACCCTCTGCTCAACAGAAAACCTCTCAATCTCCCATACCAAGCCCGGGGCGCCTGTTTCAACCCATACAGCGCCCTTTTCAACTTGTACACTCTATGTGGATGTTTCTCACTCTCAAACCCCGGTGGCTGCTTCACATACACCTCCTCCTCTATGACCCCATTCAGGAAAGCACTCTTCACATCCATCTGGTACAACTTGAATCCTTTAGCCACGGCAAAGGCTAGAAGGATCCGAATTGCCTCAAGACGGGCCACAGGAGCAAAGGTCTCCTCATAATCGATCCCCTCCTTTTGACTGTAGCCCTGAGCAACAAGTCTGGACTTGTTCCTCACAACCATCCCGTTCTCACCCTCTTTGTTTTTCCAAACCCACTTGGTTCCTATAGGATGGCAATTTAGAGGTGGTTCAACTAACTCCCACACTTGGTTCCTCTCAAAGTTCTGCAACTCCTCATGCATGGAATTAACCCAGTTTGCGTCAGATAAAGCATGTCCAATGTCCTTGGGCTCAAAGGAGGCAACAAATGCAGCATGAGCGAAATGAGAGGAATTCCTGGACCTTGACCGTGTAGTGCGCTCATCGATGTTCCCGATGATCTTCGACAGTGGGTGCACTTCTTGAACTCGCCGGGGAGCCTCTCGCCTCGAGACTGCCTCCCCCTAAACACCAGCTTCTCTCACTTCATCTTCCTACCGAAGTGTCGTCGTCCATGACGTAGACAGTCCACCATCTGTCGTGGTCATCGGGGAAGTAGCAGGTACACGCTCAGCCGCGGGCACTACACCGCCATCTTTATCATCTCCATGTTCATGCTCCTCCTCCTGGAAGATCTCCTCGCCAAGTTCATCGTCACCTGCACACTCAAAGACAAGCTGACTACGTGGCTGTGTCTCATCGAAGGTTACCTCGCAAGTCTCCACGATTTGGTTAGTTTCAAGATTGAGCACACGATATGCTCTAGAATGAGATGCGTAACCAAAGAAAATGCCATCGACAGACCTAGCCTCGAACTTATCCAACTTCTTCCCTTTCTTCAGAATGAAGCATTTACAACCAAAGACATGGAAGTGACTCACCTTGGGTGTGCGACGGTGCATCAACTCGTAACAGGTTTTCTTCTTGTGAACCCTGAGGTAGATCCTGTTCGACACATAGCACGCGGTATTGACCGCCTCAGCCCAGAACCTTCTCGGAGTCCTATGCTCATCGAGCATCATCCGAGCCATCTCGCACAAGGTTCTGTTTTTCCTTTCCACCACGCCATTCTGGGGAGGCGTATACGGACTCAAAAACTGGTGTTCAAGACCCAAGTCATTGCAAAAGGTTTCGAAGCGAGAGTTTCTGAATTCCGAGCCATTGTCACCGCGGATCGCTCGTATGGCATCTCCGTGCCTCTCGTTTCTTAACCTCAAGACAAGATCTCGAACAAAACCAAACGTCTCCCCTTTCTCTTCAAGAAAGAACACCCACGCATACCGAGAGTAGTCGTCCACCACAACAAGGACGTACCACTTCCCACCCGCAGATCGCACATGAGCTGGGCCAACAAGGTCCATATGGAGCAGCTCGCATGGACGCTCAGTCATCACATCGGTGAGAGGCGGGTGAGAAGAGGCTACCATCTTGGCATGCCTACACGGCGCACAAACCAACTCTTTCTCAAACTTCAATTGTGGCAATCCTCGGACCAAATTGAGTTTACTCAAGCGAGACAAAAGGTCAAAGCTCAAGTGACCCAACTTCTTGTGCCACTTCCACAACTCACTCGAAGAACCAGCCATCAAACAATGAGCAGGACCAGAAGAACGAGAGAAATCAGCCCTGAAAATCTGACCCTCGGGAATGATGATACAGACAAGATCACCTCGAGAATCCAACAAACGAGACTCACCAGACTTGAAACGCACTTCAAAACCCTCATCGAGCAACTGGGAAACCGAAAGCAAATTGAAGCCCAAAGACTTCACAAGAGCAACTCGCTTCAAAGTTACCTTGTCACACACTTGCACTACACCCTCAGAAATCACCTTTCCTCGTCCGTTGTCCCCAAACGTGATGTAGATCTTCTCCTTCACAGGGTTGAGGCTGGAGAACCACCGCTTATCTCCGGTCATGTGTCGGGAACATCCGGAGTCGATCAACCAAATGTTCTCCAAGCCTCCTGCCTGTAGTCAGAAACAAGAACGAGAATGAGCTAATGACTCGACACTGGGGTTAGCACAAAGAAAGTTAAACCAGTGTCGAGCCATCTGCTCAAAAGAGGGGTTAGCAAACATCATCATCCCTTTGCCACCAGACTTCCCATGTTCCATGGGAGGAACACGAACACCACGAGGGGGAAAACGTGGTCCGTAGTTCCTCTGGAACCCAAAGCTATGATCATCTCCCTTGAACCCGTATTGAGGACGAGTAGGGGGACGTCCAGCAAAACCACCACGAGCCTGACCAAACCTCTCACCAGCACGCACACCACCCTCTCTCCGATCAAACCGCTCACCACCAATTCTCTGTGGGAACCGACCACTCTGAGCCCCAACCCGACCAACACTCCTCACACTTCCCACACCCCGTGGAAGTGGCTCTCGAGGCTCAGGCACATCATAAGACCGGCGGTACCTGTCCTGGTTCGCTTGCTCCCTAGCAAGCCTCTCATCCCTCTTCCTCTTGTAGCAAAACTCCGCAAGGTGCCTCTCCTTACCACAATACTCACACTTGAAAGGGATGGGTTTTGGCTTTGGCTCTGGCTTCTCACTGGATCTCACACCCTTCTTACTCACAAACTTCACTGGTTTCTGGAAGTCATTGGCCTTGGATGGAAATTTGGGTGGATCTTGGGTTGTGTCAAGCTTGTTGCAAAGGTGGTTTGGCTTTGGTGTAAATGAGTTCTTGGGTGCTTTTGGGAGTGGAACTTGAATGTCTCCAATCATCTCAAACTTGGGAGTGGACTCAACACACTCTCCCCACTGTTCTCTCCCACTTTCTCACCCAACTTCTCAAAACCCAAACCACGACCATCGGCTCTCTTGAACTCCTCAATCATGATACGCAATTGAGGTTCACGCCCAGACAACCAACCCAACACCTTCCTCAGATAATCATTTTCCTCATATATGACATCCAAGCTAGAAGTAAGCTCAATATTGCGCACACTAACATCATCACAGCTAGAACATGCATTCACCACAGGAGATTTCAAAGATGCTTCCAAAGAGCTAATGGTAGAACGAGCATCAACAAGCTTAGCATGCAAAGTAGGACATGATTTACAAGCACCAAGTAGAGTGGGTCTAGCCTTAAGCTCATCATACTCAGTCCTAAGAGCATCTAGTTTAGACATAGTGGATGCATGTTTCTCATTAAGCACTTTGATCTCATTCAACCAAGCATCACATTCAGAGCATTCAACTTCATCCGAAACAGTAGGAATAAGTTTTAAAGAGTCATTTTCAAGTTTTAGTTCAAGCAATTTAGACTCTAACTCTCCTACTTTCTCACTAGCTTCCTCAAGTTGAGACCTAAGATCTTTCCTCATCCTCTTAGCATCTCTAAGCACACTATCACGGTTATCAATCAATCCATTCAACCTAGTGATCTCAGCAAGCAAAGAGTCAGGGTCACGGTTTACCTCATCCTCGGAGTCGGGGTCGGAGTCTTCCTTCTCGCTCTTCTTGCTACTTGAGCTAAGTGCCATGCCACAAAAGCCCTCAAGTGCAACGCAGCTCAACCCGCTGAGGTTCCGGCTCACATTCTTCTTGCCCTTGCGCCGCTCGGCGTCTTCATCTTCACTGCTCGAGCTTGATTGCACGTCGCTTGAACTTGTGTCGACGTCGCTTGCACCGGCCACCATGGCTCTTGCCTTGTCCTTCTTGTGGTCGCCGCCCTTGCTCGACCTTCGCTTGTCCTTGTCCTTGCTCTTGGACTTGCTGTAGTGCTTGCTCTTCGAGGAGTACTTGTCTTCACGCCTTGGATGCGCCTTGTACTCGCTCGTCTTGTACTTGTTCTCCTCCGCCTTAGGGTACTCGGCGATGAAGTGGCCACGCTTGCCACACTTGAAGCACGTCCCCGAGCTTCGCCTTGCATTCCTCCGGTTCTCATGCAACCGCTCGAACCTCCTTGATAGCAATGTGAGATCATCCTCACCCAACACGTCGAACTCCTCATCTGGAATGGTCATGAGAGAAGACAAGGAAAACTGTCGAAAGGAGGGGTTAGTGTTAGCTTTGGACTTTGATCCGCCCACAAGAGCAAGACTATGTGAATCAGTCGTGCCCTCATGCTTGGATTGCAACCTCCTATCGACCTCAGACGACTTGAGCTTAGAAAAGAGATCATCCAACTCAATGGTCAAGTATTGCCCGGATTCCTTGATTGCCTCAACCTTAGCACCCCAAACATTTTGATCCAAAATATGTAAAAGTTTCAAAGCTTGATCATGCTTGGTGTAAGGAAAATCCTCAACATTGGCCTTCATGTTGTTCACAATGGCGGTGAATCTCTGAAACATAGCATCAATGTCCTCACCGGGAAGTTGAGTAAAGTTCCCATATTGCATCCGGTAAGAGACAAAGAGGCGAGCCTTCACATGGTTATCACCACCGTGAGCAACCAACAACTTCTCCCAAATTTGCCAAGCAAGATTTAAATGACGAACACGCTCAAACTCGGGATCACACAAGCTTCGGACCAAGTGATCAACGGCTTTTGCATTCGCCTCATACTTGGCCTTTGCGTTGGAATCAGTCACCATAAGAGTATGGATCTCAGGAGGAATCACATAAGTCTTGTCAAGAACAATAAAATCCAACAATTTGCCACGAAGAAAGATCATCATACGAGCCGCCCACTTGTGGTAACTCTTCCCATCGAAGTGCGGAGGGCCGCCCCGCTCTACGTACGCCATCTTTGGATTCAAGACTTGTAAAAGTCACAAAGAATCCGACACCAAGCTCTGATACCAATTGAAGGACCGAATTGGCGACCAGAGAGGGGGGAGTGAATGGGAGCCGATAAAAATTCTTCTCAAGAACTCGGCCTATGCCCCAAATCACTTCCGAAGAATCTCGCACACACCTGCCAAGATCACGTAGTCACAACGGACCTACTGACCCTAGGAACAAGTTAGATCAAGCCTAGGAACAAAACAGAAGCACAAGTAAACAAGTCTAGCGAAACCCTCTAGGAAGTCCGGAAACTCCAGGCCAAAATCCGGAAACTCAGAACCAAAGTCCGGATACTCCAGGTTTCCAAAAGTCCGGAAACTCCAGGCCAAAGTCCGGAAACTCCAAGGTCCGGAAACTCCGGGCCAAAGTCCGGAAACTCTGGGTTTTCCAAAAACTCCGAACAAAAGTCCAGAAACTCCGGACCTTCAACAGCTCGAGACACCCGCGGAGTCAACCCTAAGTTCCCATCACCCGATCTCCTGATTCACCCAACGGATTGAAGAGAAAGTTTGGGGAATGTAGTAGCACCACTAGAGGAGGCTCTATCTCAAAGATTTCGTCCCCAAACACCTCCAATCATGAGTAATCGCAAATCAAAGGAACTTCCACCAAGAACTCGAGTTCATCCCAAAACCTTCAAATCGAGACTGATTCCCGGCGTTTGAGGGGTCAAGATCATCCACAAAGAGGCACAAGGCACTCACCCATGATCCCCTCAAAGAAATCCGGAGAGAAACGCCCTCAAATCGACGAATCGAGCGATGAACGAAAATCCCAAGAAAAGCACTAAAAAGACCCACGGGAATCACAACGCCGAATCTTCTATACATACCATGAATGATTCACAAGGTCTAGCATGCCGCCTTAGCATCCATCCCTCTCAACAAATCTCTCATGAAGCTCTCATGCTAGCCTAGAGAAAATGGAAGGAAAATGTCTACCGAAAAAGAGAAAGCAAAGGGGGGAAATGAAACCCTAGAGTCGCAGAGAGAGAGCTCATCCACCAACACCCTTGGCTTATATATCGGGTCCCGCCGGTGTGGTAAATGACTCGACTACCCCTTACAATTCAACTGGTGATACAACCCACGTAGGGGCATTTAGGTAAATATGTGGGTCTTGCCATCGGACGGCCACGCCTTCGCCGCACCCCGCGTCCTCCTGACGCAAGCCATGAGATCCCGCCACATGTCCTCCGCTTCGAAGCTTCCCAACACGCCCGGATCCCGTCTCCGTCACGTTGGGCCCTCGGACCTGGTTTTGAGGCCCAAACCAAGAAACCGTCCACCGATGGTTTTGTGGGCAAACCACCAAACCCCGCGCGCTCGGCACGGCCTCCCGCCAAGCCCCTTGACTCGGCCGCCACCGTGCACCGGCTCGATCGTCCTTGACTTCGTCTTGCTCATCTCGCCACCATGTGACCCGCACCTAGCCCCGCTGTCCACCGGGTCCCTCGAACCGAGCCTACTTGTCTCTCCATCTCCCAGAGGCCCCTCAAGGCTGAAGACCTTTCGCGCCCGTTCTTCACCTGCAACAACACGAACTAGGCCGCAGCCTACACCTGCAACACCGAGCCAAGAGTCAGTCCAACACCTGTTGTCAATCACTCATCACTGAGGGGCGGCCATCCATCGACCCTCGGACGCTCCTGGTCCTCAAACCTAACGCCTCTGACTCTCTCTTACCACCATCACAGCTACCTATGGATCTTAGGAAATAAGAGAGAAGAAGTAGGAAGACCAAGCAAGTTTTGCCTGAGATGGATCTAAGTGGATGGGAAATTACCTGCACAGAATTCAAGCATTGTGCTACCAAGCAAAGCAGTAAACCTCAGTAGTCTCCAAACCCTAATGCACTTTCGTCTCCCCGCCAGCAGAGAAAACCCCGATGCTACAATTGTAATCGACGAGGACACATAGCCAAAGAGTGTCGAGAACCCCAGCGGAACCAAAGTGAAGGATATGAGAATAGGAAACTCAGGAGACAACTTAACCAAGTAAATGCTTCAACTGCAAATTCCCTACTGGAAGGAACAATGGAACAACGGGTACACTCCTCTCGACACCACCCTATCCATATCTTGACAGAAACTACAAATCTCAAGGCGAGATTCCTTTTAAGGGGGGTAGGCTGTGACGCCCCAGGTTTTCAATTAGAGTTTTCAACACTAATGACTGGTCAACCAAGTCAAATGCGTTGACTTTGGTCAAACCTTGGTCAACCTGGGTCATCACCTCGAAAACTGAGCCAACAACCCCAATGGCTAATGCTTGGTTAAAGCATGGTCAACTCTTGGTCAAAACCCTTTCAAAAACCCTAGCTAACCCTTGACCTTAAACCCCTTGCAAGAACTTTTGCCGTGTTCTCCAAATTCCATCTAAACACTTCAAAATCGGCCAAACTAGAAGTTGTTCATCTTTTTTGAGGGACACAACTTTCCTTTTGGTTGGCATGGCTAATTTTGAGTGGATGATGGTGTAAAACTCAGTCAAAGTCTGCCATCACTGTTCAACGGTGCTGAGAAAATCCTGATGTTTGCCTGCAATTTGTGCAAAATCGGTTGATCCAAACACCCATCGACCTTTGAGAAAGTTGTAGGTGGATCCTTGATCTACAACTTTAGTTATTAGCACTTGGTGCACTTCAGTATCAAAATTTGGAGAAATCTTGAGTCAAAGCAGGCTAAGCCGAAAAAGTTTTTGGCATACCGCGCTCTGGAGCCGCGTCGTACGCCGCCGTCACGACGTCGCCCACGCGCTTGGGCGCGACCGCCGAGGATCCGCCGGTCCGAACGCCGAGGTACGGCCGCGCACGAGCGTCGGGACCCACCGCCTCGAACCGACGTTGAGCTCCAACACCCGGCCGCCACGTGCCTCGTCTCCACTCTCCCGCGTCGCGCCGACCATCGCCGCTCGGCGAACCCCGAAGCCGTCGTACGCGCCTCTCGCGCACACGCCCATACTCCGCCTTGCATGTTGGTCACTGCGCGTCATCTAGTCACCGTCGTCGTCGCCTATAAAAGGGCCGCACCCGCTCATGCACACAGGCACACCACCGCCGCCTGTCCACTGCCGCCGTGCCCGCCATTGGCACCTCCACGGCGAGTTCTACCTTCCCGTGCCCCTCACCACCCCTTGAGCTTGCTCACACACCCACGAGCACCCCCTGAAGCTTCCCGAGTCACACCTTGCCCTGCACAACTCCTCCCCTCACCGGAATCAGAGTCGCGGCGGCCGCATCCTCTCTGCTTCACCGCCGACACTCGCTGGAGCAGCTTCCAGCCCGGCCACCTCCGCCAATCCAACCCTGGTGAGCACCCGTGCACCCCTACGCCGCTTGTGGACCAAGTCCGGCCGGCCATCACCGCCGGCGAGCTCCCCTACACCGCCAAGGGCACCCGTGTAATGATTGTGAAAGTTCCAGGGAGTTTTGTGCAAACCGAGGGCATGGTTGTGAATAGGCAAATCTTTGTGAGGTTCTGTCTGTAAATAGATTCTACCATTTTCTTTTGTTTTGAGCAGATCTTTGAAAAATCATATAAAATTACAGAAAAATCTTAAAAATGCAAAACTAATTTTGCTGGTCTCCTTATGAGCAGAGCTACATCTTTCACAAAGGCTATATATAATTTTGCCAAATATTTTTTGAATGAAAAATACAAATCAGTTTTTATGTGGTTGTTCATAACTTGAGTTCTGCTCAGGATCTGACCTTGAGATTTGTATATGTTGCTAGGTAGTGTTTGAAAAGGCTATACCTAAGTTTTTGCACAAAGTTACTAAGTGGATGTGTAGTTACGATTTATTTTGCTTTATGGCTAGATCTGTGTATCTTTTTCCTACAGCTTTATATATGTGTGTTCTGTGGTTCATCTTTTGGGTATCACCCTGTTAGGCTAAAAAGTGATGCTGGTAATTTTATCATGTATTTATGAGCTATTTAAATATCTGTTTCTGAATGATGCTTGTTTTTGAAATAAAATCCACATCTCAGTTTCTGTTTGTCAAATAATGCTTATCCTTGGTCCAGTGCATGCTTATACCTTGTTTGTGTTATGGTAGAAAGTTGGGCTACTTTTGAGTTAAGCATCTCTCTGAATAAATGCTTTGTGAATAAATAGGCTGAAAATGGTTATTTTTGTGTAGTATTAATGAAATAGGTTCTGAGGCTGATTTTTGGTGTGTTACCTATTTTTAGTTTCTAATAGCTCTGTGTAAATTTTGAGCACCAGTTCATGAGTAGTTTTCCCTGTATTTAATAATCTTGCTTTTGCCTTGTTTTAAATACGGTATTTTTCATGCTCTGCATATAGCTCTAAATGTTGTGAAAATTTAACAGTGGTTCTGTTGTAGTCTTATGTGCTTGTACAAAAAGTTTCACTGTGATTCATTGCATGGTTTTACCAGAAGGATTTTTGGAATGAAACTAGTGGTTATATAAAAAGATAATTAAAGAAATCTTTTGCTTAAAGCTTGTGTGTGCTTTACCCCTAAAAATGGACACCATGGACCTCTGAATTGTAACTCAAATGTTGGTGTGGTAATCTTGTTTGTTTTCATAAAAATGCACACCACCATCTCGAAATAATGGCTTAATAAACCTTTGTTGAATAATCTTTATGAAAGAGTATGCTGAATATATTCTATTTAAAATGAATATGCAAAACTTAACTCTTTACATGAGATGTTGGTAAATAAATAAACTCACGTCACCGCTTAACTGTTGCATATGCATTCTACATGTAGAATCTCCCGACGTTAGCCCCGAGTTCATCCCGGACCGAGGTGATGAACCGTATGAGGGAAAGAACCAACTACGTGGACGTGCAACAAGACCCGAACCAAGTTCGGAAGATCTCCTACTAACTTGCTAGTGAAGGCAAGCCCCGATTTAACATATACCTATGTGTTTCCCTTTAACTTTTCTGAATTTATGCTTGTATATGTATGTGCATTTACGTTCAAGAGTTGAATGGAAACCCTAGATGCATGATCCATAAGTACCTATGCTCTTGTACTAGTATGCTAGGTCGACAGTTGCTATGCACTAAGGACCCGGTACAAGTTGAGTGATGTACTTCGCTTGCAATGATAGGTTCTTATGTTGGAATCATAAGATTGTTAAGTTGAATTGCTCACGTGGTAAGAGCATGGGATTTTGGGCTCCGGTCCAGTGGTTAAGAGATTAAGCGTTTGAAAGTACTAAACATTTGTCGGACATGGGTACGGTAAACCTAGTACCTGAGTGACGCGGTGCAGGAACATTAGGCTACTACTCTTGGGCTGCTGCCCCAGGCTAGCTACCTGTGGTGCATGGTGACGCTGGATGCTAGTGTGAGGCATGCCAGCTAGCTATGTACCTAGGGCTGTGGCATCTGATCCTAATCTGATGAATGACGGGAACCGTTTGGTTGAAATCACTCTTTGTGAGGGTTTTCTCCCGTATGTTTAGGTTCACCTTGCAAGGTTATTAATAAATAGATTGTCGGCCTCTCACCGTTATCCGAGATTGCTTAACCCTCTATCCATGATAATCCCTCCATGATGAAATGTTGATAAACTGATGTTTGATTAATTGTTAGAACAAGTATGCTTGAATTAGTTGCTTATCTAGTAATTATTGATCTACCAGAACTTGAGCTAAAATATTGAAAGTAAGGATCAACTCCTTAGTTGCTTTTTGGCAAAACCAACCCAACAGCCAAAAGCCATGCATGATTAGAAGGATAAGTCTTTTATTTCAGATGGGTAAGCCTTGCTGAGTATTAATATACTCAGCCTTGCTATCTATGTTGTTTACAGGTAATGTTGTTTGGTCTGAAGAAATTTCACCAGGCTGGAAGCTGGAACGGGTGAAAGACTAACAGTAATGGTGTTATGGGTGGCCTACCATGATGCCAAGTTATCGTAGTTTAATTTCCGCTGTCATTTGAAAACTCTGAACTATGTCATATTATTTTGTGAACTATGAAATGTAATAGTTGACCCTACGGGGACAATTATTATTAAACTATGAGGTACTCTGGACTCTCCTTCGTGGGGGTTTTAATGTATACGTGTTCGATCCTCTGTGTGTTAATTCACGTGATTAACCGGGCTTGACCCGGCAACACTCAACAGGATAATTCTTTATTATCGCTTAATGACCAAAGAGGACCGGTCTAAGTGATAGTACAGACTTATCTCGGATGGGGTTGCCACATAGAGCAACCCTAGGCACACCATCTCCGACGGGGTCCCTCCCGAGGTGGTGTTCATAGGCTTTCACCGGCACCCCGACGCTCACCGGTCAGACCGGTGGACTTGACTGGTTAGACTGGTCAAGATAGGAGCTCCGGCGAGTTTAGTTTCTGCTGTAGCACGATCTAGCGCTCCCGTGTTGTTGACCGAAAAAGCATCAACAAATTGGCGACTCCGCTGGGGAAGAAAGATTAGGTTTCAAAGATCCGTTCAATCTAACCTAGCTCAAATGGGTTCTCGTTGCGACCTCGACATGAACAACATCATTACGGCTTCAATGGAGGATCTCTCTCCGGAGGAGCAATAGAAGTTCAAGGCGCTGCAAGAGTACCTACAAGTCCAATTCCTCGCAGGCGTCAAGAAGGATCGTCACGGCAAGGTAGCAAGATTGAAAGAATTTGAGCTGCCGCCGATCAAGCTAAACGACAATATGGTTGAGGTAGTAACCAATGTAAGCAAACCACCCCTACTTCATCTTCTCAAAAATCTACTACTGATAGTGATGGTTTGATTGCATCTTATATTGCTCGTTTAGAACGCTTAGAGGATCTTGAAAAAGACAGGAGCATTGCTGTCTTTAATAATAATGAAACTAATATCAGTGGTCCTAAGTTTAATACTAGTAAAGGGATTCATCCTAGCTTAGCACCTTTGCTTGTTACTAATAACATGAATTATCAGTATGGCATGCCACATGATCCCATTGGTCAAACCCTGCTGTTTCAACCGTTCAGGCCAAATATGGCCACACCGGTCGAACCGATGCAGGGTACCGGTATGACCGGTCAGACCAGTGCACTGGATCTTGTGTATGAACATCCTGAGCCGATTTCTGTCGTGCCAAATTTTAATAATACTTTTAATCCTGGACCGTATTATAGCATGACTATTAATTCAATGGCTCAAAAGAACATAATTCCTGATGATGTTTTTGAGAGCTATAGGCTTGCTCATGCTAAGATGTCTCCCTATCTAAATAAAATGAACATGGTGAATCCAGCTCCACAATAGCCAAATAATCCTAATTGGGCGGAATTTAGCAAATTTAAGGGAGATTTGGCTAATGTGGTAAAAACTAAACTTGGTGTTGATATTGGTAATACTAATTTGTATAAAAAACCATACGATCCTTAGTTTGATAATTTCCCTCTCCCATGTGGTTGGCGTATGCCTGATTTAATTAAATTTAGTGGTGATGATGATCGGACCACGTGGGAACACATTAGTCAGTATACAGCTCAGCTAGGCGAAGCAGGTGCTTTTAATGCTTTGAAAGTACGTTTATTTTCTGTATCTTTGACTGGCACTGCTTTTGCTTGGTTTTCATCATTTGCTCCTGGTTCTATTATATCTTGGGATATGTTAGAACGTAAGTTTCATGATCACTTCTATAGTGGGAGCATGCAATTAAAATTGACAGATTTAACATCGGTTAGGCAAGGAAGAGATGAAAATGTTTCTTCTTACATTAAAAGGTTTAAAGAAACTAAAAACCGTTGCTTTAATTTGTCAATTACTCATATGGATCTTGCTGACATTTTCTTAAAAGGTTTAAGATCTTCTATTAGAGGTAGAATAGAGGGTTCAGATTTTCTTTCGGTTGCACAAGTTTAAGTAAGAGCTTTAATTGTTGAAAACTGATTGAATAAAGAAAAAGATAATTTTAAATCATGTCGTTCAAATGTGCATCACATTGACTATGATTCTGATAGTTCGAGCGACGGAGATAAACAAATTTATGCTGCTGAATTTATTTGGCCCTCTAAAAAAATCTTATTCTTGCTCATCTCTTAAGCCGGTTAGTAAATGTCGGCAAGAAGAAATTAAATTTACTTTTGATGTTTCTAAATGTGATCGTATATTTGATGAATTGCATAAGTCTGGAAACATTAAATTGACTCATACTTTGCCTCCACTTGATGAATTAAAAAGGCATGCATATTGCAAGTTTCATAATTCTTATTCTCATGCTACTAATGATTGCAATGTGTTCCGTCGACAGGTTCAATCAGCCATAAATGAAGGTCGTTTGACATTTCATGAGATGCAAGTGGACAAGGCTCCTTTTCCTATCAACACTCCGGAATTACAGCAGCCCAAAGTATTGGTTCGGCCAAGTCAAGCTAAAGCAACTAAGGGCAAGAACGTGGTGATCAGGGAAGCTAAGTCCGATTTGAGAGGAAAGGAGTTAGTTTGAGAAGTTGCTTATGAAAAGACTCCTGATGGCAAGGAAACTTTCAAAGTTACTGTTAGAGCCTCTGGACATGGGGGGCAAGGGTCGTCCACACCTACCGAGCAGCGACTGTTTGAGCCTGATCAAGCCAGACCGGTCAGACTGGTGGTGCTGACCGGTCAGACCGGTGGTGCTGACTGGTCAGACCAGTGCGCCCCAGGGCCGTCCGAGGATGATCAAACCGAGCCGTCCGGAGATTGGTAATTGGAAGCTTAATGTAGCAAAGAATCAGGGAAGTGGTCCTCAGCCAAAGGTTACTTTCGACATGCTATTTGACAAGTATTCCAAGCAAAAGGCCGTTACAAGTGATCGACCATTAAAACAAGGATGAGGTCACCTACACATTAAGGAGGATCATCTTCACCTCCAAGAGCTACTATAAGGTTTAAGGGTGAATCATCTCAGCAAAGGCAACATTTTACTCCATCATGGGCGCCATCAAGTTCAAATCCACCTCGCCCAATTTATGATGATAATGGATTTATGTGGGTGCCTTTCCAGCAAGTGTTTCATCCTGGATGGGAAGGACCAAGATCTGTTTGGGACAAGATTTCGAGGCCGTTCCGTGACCGATTGACACCTCATCATTCTGGTCAGGGGTACCAGACCTCACCGGTCAGACCGGTGCAGCCCAACGGTCAGACCGGTGCTCCCAGGAAGATTGTGCCGTCTTCTATGAAGCAAGTCTACAAGCCAAAATAGAAGGAGGAGGTGCAGAAGATGGATATCGACTCAGAAAGGACTACGAGCAGAGATATCATCCAAATTGGGTCGATGGATATTCCCATTGAAAGTGGTGGCAAAAGACCAATTGTTCTAAACGATAAGGTTGTGACACCGATCTTGGGAGCATCTGCTGCTGCTAATGATCATGAGGCCAGTGGGAGTGGTTTTAACTCCAAGTACTTCTTACCAAGGTGGTGTCCTCCCAGATTGACTCCCACACAAAGGAGGAAGCTTCAACGCTTGAGGTTCAGAGAAAACAAGGAGAAAGAGCTAGAAAGACAGAGGGATGAGACATTCAACCAATACAGGCCCATGGTACCACAAAGCAAAGAGTGGAGGATCAAGACCAGCTCTCAGGCAGCACCGGTAAGACCGGTGGAGCTGACGGTCAGACCGGTCACACTGGTGGAGGTCGACGGTCAGACCGATGACACAGAGGTGCCGCCCGGTTTTTCTTCTTTGACTTCTATGGTGTGTGATGGCAAGTCTATGTCAGTTACTGTTCCAGAAGATGATGAAGAGCATGTTGATTATAGTTCTTCTCCTGAGCACATGAATTTGGACATCAACGTGCTGCATATGTCAATGGATGGTTATGTGCTTTTAGAGGAGGATATTGCTCATCTCAATTCTGGGCCAAAAGAAGCTATTTACCAGAAGCCCAAGACCACTAAAAATTATCTTAAAGCTTTGTACATGAAGGGTCACATCAATGGGAAGCCTATCTCTCACATGCTAGTGGATGGAGGAGCGATCGTCAACTTGATGCTGTATTCTTTGTTCAAGAAGCTGAGAGGTGTAGATGAAGAGTTGATCAAGACCAACATGATGATCAGTGGTGTATCAGGAGACAATCCAATGGGTGTCAAGGGTGTTGTGTCGATGGAGCTCACCGTCGGGAGCAAGACATTGGCTACTGCTTTCTTTGTCACCGAGACCCAAGGTAACTTTAGCTTGATCCTTGGTCGTGATTGGATTCATGCAAATCAATGTGTGCCTTCTACTTTGCATCAATTTTTAATCCAATGGGTAGGCGACGAAGTAGAGGTTGTTGTTGACGGCTATTAAGTGCTAGTTTTACACCGTCAATACCTGCATAAAATAAATGTAAAAGGATCATCAACACTAGAATAGGGCTTGATACTAATGATTTCCACAAGTGTTGGTGTTTCTAGCTTTTGTTGCAAGATGCACCGAAATACGTGCCAAATGGTATAGTTGAGAGTAAGTAGTCCAATGGCTATTAAAGGACGTCATCATAAATAACCTCAAATGCCAATTTGGACTGCAACATTGCGACAGGCTCGTCGAGACGATCGAAATGGATATATCATTTGTCTACTTCAGAGTCCGGATGAAAAAGATATGCTCAAGACAAGATCACCCTCTTGATATCATGTGGGCCCGATGGGACCCACACCAGACCACGTGGCGACGTGTGCCACATTGGATGCCATGTGTCCATAACACCTCATCAATCCATGTGAAGCAACTCCTGATGAATCAGACACCGCCATGTGTGTAGCACAAGGATCCAAGGGCCCACCAGGGACCCAAACCGCCTCAAAACTCCGCATGCACCAGGGAAAGATCATGGGACCCACATATCAGTCACTAGGAGAAAGCACACCGCGAAAGGTGCCGCTAGGGCGTCGGCCCATCCTTGGATCGGCCGAATCGCCTTAGTGCCCGTTCATCGTGGCCTTCCACATGGTGGTCCCTGATTGGTCCTAGAGCGTAGTTTGGCATGTTTTGGCGACATTTGGCGTCCGAGACAACCCTGTCCCTTGCCTATAAATAGTAGGGGAGGGGCTCACTTTTGAGACACACACTTCTCCTCCTCCTCTTCATTTTGGCCTTGGAGCCTCTCTCTTTACGAGAGGAGAGCTCTTTGTATAGGATTAGTGCTAGGAAGTGAGGTGGGAGGCTTGGGGCCATGTCATGTTCATGACATCTTCCTCAAGAACAATCCACAGCGGTGCCTTTGTTCTTCATTTAGACTAAAGTGAGTATTTCGACATTTTCTATTTAGACTAAAGTTCTATGCATGCTTAGTTGCTTTGTTCTTGTGTCTTCGTTTGTTCTTGATTTAGAGGCTTGTGTTCTTCGAACACAACCCTTTCGATCTAGTAGAACTGGATCATAAGTTTGCATCTTGTTTGCTAGCTTGTCTATTAGAGTAAAGTTGATGCTCCTGCATATATCTAATTAGATCAAAGTGCATTCGTGATCTTGCATAAGTGATAGAGTATACCTTGAGCTAGTGCTAGTATCTCCCTCACGGATTCGTAGTTCCGTATTTATACGAAGTGCTATAGTTGGGCTATCGGGACGTCAGATGGTGTCCGGCTATAGTGGTAGTCAGTGGTGTAGACGTGGTGTCTGGACCATAGGTTATCCTGCGAATACCAAGTGCATTCGCGTAATGATAGAGGTAGGCGGCAATGGTGACAGCCTGTTGGACCCTTTGGAACCCTCCGTGCCTGTGTACCGAGTAGGGCCCAATTGCTAGAACATATTGCCTAGCCTTAAACAGCTAGGGTGGGTTGGCGCCCAAAGCGAGTGTTATACCTGAGAGACCGTGCTAGACTCTGTGCTCGGTCAAAGCAGATCCTTTCTACCTATCCTATCAATTAGTGTTGTGTCCTTAGACCACCAGCTTGGTTCGAGCCGGAGCTCATCCGTCCCGTGGATTCGATACCCTTGGAATACTCCTTCCTAGGTGAAGTGCTACAACAGTATTTCTGTGCGCTTGTGGATTCGTTAGTACCTGTCGGTATACCCGGTCGCTCTTATACGCTCCCTCTAGGTGCGCAACTAGTGGTGACGTTAAGAAACGCCAATTGTTGTTCATGGTGATACGTCGGCTTGTGTTACAGTGGCTGATAGTACCTCTGTGAATGATCATGAAAATCTTAAATGCTTATCTGGTCTAGTTTTATCTGGATTGGAACTTATTGCTTCTACCAAAGATGGTTTTGCTACTGCTATTATGAAGCCGGTTGAAGATCAGGCTACATCACTTTTTGGGATTTGATGGATGCAAATCTAGAGTGGTTACAGCGAAGGCGTGAACACTATTGGGCGCATAAGAATGATATGTGTGAGGCCATCGAAGATTTTGATGATTTGAGCAAGTTAGGACAAGGGTTTACGTCGGCTGATCCTTTAGAGGAGGTAGATATTGGTGATGGTACTATACCTAGGCCGACATTTGTAAACAAGAATCTTGATCCTTTGTTTAAGTCTGAGCTAATAAAGTTATTAAAGGAATATGTTGATTGCTTTGCATGGAGTTACAATGAAATGCCTGGTTTAAGTAGAGATTTAGTAGAACATCGTTTACCTATTAAACCTAGTTTTAGGCCTTATAAACAACCTGTAGAAACTTTAATCCTGACATTTATGACCGAGTGAAAGAGGAAGTCAATCGGTTGTTGGATGCTAAGTTTATTAGGCCTTGTCGTTATGCTGATTGGATCTCTAATATTGTGCCTGTTGAGAAAAAAGGAACAAAAAAGCTTTGTGTGTGCATTGACTTTAGAGATCTTAATAAAGCTACTCTTAAAGATGAATATCCTATGCCTATAGCCGATTTTCTTGTTAATGCTGCATCCGGACATAGAATTCTTAGTTTTCTTGATGGTAATGCTGGTTACAATCAAATCTTTATAGCTGAAGAGGATATATCCAAAACGGCCTTCATATGTCCGGGTTTTGTTGGATTATTTGAGTGGATAGTTATGACCTTTGGATTTAAAAATTCGGGTGCTACTTACCAAAGTGCTATAAATTTAATCTTTCATGATTTACTTGGCATCATAGTAGAAGTTTATATCGATGATATTGTTGTCAAATCGGCTGGAGTAGATTCTTATTTAGCTGATTTAAGACTTGCATTTGAGAGAATGTGTGGATATAAATTGAAGATGAATCCACTCAAATGTGCTTTTGGTGTATCGGCTGGAAAATTCTTGGGTTTCGTTGTGCATGAGAAAGGTATAGAGATAGATCCTAAGAAGATTGAAGCTATTAAAAATGTGAAGGCTCCCGCTTGCAAGAAAGATTTGCAAAAGTTCTTGGGCAAGGTAAATTACTTGAGAAGATTCATTTATAACTTGTCTGGGAAGGTGAATGCTTTTACTCCTTTACTTCAGTTGAAAAGTGATGTCGATTTTACTTGGGGGGCAAAACAACAAGAGGCATTTGATGAGATTAAGCATTATTTATCTTTGTCGCCTGTTCTTCAAGCACCCAAGAGTGGTATTCCTTTTAAATTATATGTGGCGGCTGAGAAAGATGTCATTGGAGGTGTTTTGACTCAAGAGACCGAAGGGAAAGGAATATATTGTTGCATATGAAAGTAGAAGATTCTTGGACACCGAAACAAGATACACTCCTATTGAAAAGTTGTGTTTATCACTATATCATACTTGTACCAAGGCTCTAAAGTTTGTTCTTGATAATGATGAATTATATTGTCGGACAATGGATGATTTGCTTCTCAAATGCTTAGGTCCTGATCAAGCTAGATTGGCTATGGCAGAGGTTCATGAAGGGATTTGTGGTACTCATCAATCGGCTCCTAAGATGAAGTGGCTCCTTAAGCTAGCATGCTTTTATTAGCCTACTGTGATAGCTGATTGTTTTAGATACTACAAGGGATGTGAAGAGTGTCAGAAACATGGAGATATTCAGATGGTACCTGCTGTGTTAATGCATCCAATTATTAAGCCTTGGCCTTTTAGAGGATGGGGTTTGGATTTTGTTGGTAAGATTCACCCTCCTTCGTCGAAGGGACATTGTTTTGTGATTGTAGCAACTGATTATTTTACCAAGTGGACTGAGGCAATTCCTTTGAAGAATATGACACATAGAGAGGTGATTGAGTTTATTACAGAGCATATTATACATAGATTTGACATTCCACAAACTTTAACTAAAGATCAAGGTACTTCTTTTGTTTCAAAAGAGGTGCGTGAGTTTGTCAATTCCTATGGTATTAAATTACTTAATTCATCTCCATATTATGTACAAACAAATGGTCAAGCCGAGTCTAGCAACAAGATTTTGATTAAGCTCATTAAGAAGAAGATAGAAGACAATCCTAGAAGATGGCATGAGGTATTATCTGAAGCTTTATGGGCTCATTGTATTTCTAGACATGGTGCTACTGAAGTTACTCCTTATGAGCTTGTGTATGGTCAAGAGGCCGTTTTGCCCGTTGAGGTGAGTCTAGGCGCATATAGACTTGCAAAGCAAAATAATCTTGATATTGGAACCTATGATGCTTTGATGATGGATAATATTGATGAGGTGACCGACAAGTGCTTGGAGGCTTTAGAGGAGATTGAAAAGGACAAGAGGCGAGTGGCTAGAGCTTATAATAAAAAGTTAAAAGCCAAATCTTTTCAGGTAGGTGATTTGGTTTGGAAGAAGATTTTGCCTATTGGAACTAAGAGCAATAAATTTGGTAAATGGTCTCCAAGTTGGGAAGGTCCATATAAGATTGTAGAGGTATGTTCCGGAAATTCTTACATCATGGAGACTTTGCAAAGACAACAACTTCTGAGGGCTCTCAACGGGAGGTACTTCAAGAAATTTTACCCAAGTGTTTGGCAAGATGCTTAATAACACTATGGCCGATTTATGCAAAAATCGCCCTTAGAACAAAAATGGCCGGTGAAATCTGTCATATCGACCTTAGAAATATTTTTTAATACGCAAGCTTTACTAAAAAAATAGGGGGGCATATGTTGGCACCCAAATTTGGCACAAGGCCGATCAGGCTAGCGCCACCGGTCAGACCGCCGGTCCGACCGGTCAGGCCCTGTAGCCGATCCAGCAAAGGCCACACCGGTCTGACCGGTCTGACCGGTGGACCCTGAGTCTGAGTAGAATTAAGGAGTTCTGGTCATTTTCGAGTTGTAAAGGACTTCCTTGCGGGGCAAGAACTCCCCACCCTATAAATATAAAGGGCCACGGCCTATTGAGGACTTATCACCCAATCGATCATATCTTTTTACAACTTTTGTCTCTCAAACCCTAGCTTTTCCAACCCCTTTGCTTTCCTTGTTTGTCTTGACGGTGATCAAGGCATTCTGAGTGGCCTGCCAATCTCAGTGCAACCCTAGGCACACCATCTCAGACGGGATCCCTCCCGAGGTGGTGTTCGTAGGCTTTCACCGGCGCCCCGACGCCCACCGGTCAGACCGGTGGACTTGACCGGTCAGACCGATCAAGACAGGAGCTCTGGCGAGTTCAGTTTTTGCTGTAGCGTGATCTAGTGCTCCCGTGTTGTTGACCGAAAAAGCGTCAACAAAAAGGCAAAGGACTGCTTGAAGAAAATAATCCAAAAGCACCAAGGAAATTTACTCAATCCCAGTTTCTTTTGAGCAAGTATCAACGCCGTCAACAAAGTATCAGAGAAGGAGAAGAATGGGCAAGGCATAATTCAAATCACTGGAGATGCCTGTTTTTCAGATACTGTTGGGAAGAAGGATTTAAACTCCCAACAATAGATAATTGTCCAGAGTGTAATGGTTTTTATTTTGAAGGACAATCTTCCAAAAGGGCCTGTTTTGATAGTAGGGACAAAAGGCCCGCCAATCAAGAACAGCCAGAGCATCACAGACAACGCGTCTCAGTACACGATCGGCTGGGGGGCAGGATCAGCGTGTATGATCGGCTAGGAGGCAAAATCGGAGAGAATCAGACAAACTCCGATTAGCTAGAAGAGATGGCTGACAACAGGGTTCCTGATGAAGATGTATTGGCAAGAAATCTGGAAAGGCGTAACACTACATACGAGGACAGGAACCAACACGCAGTTCATCAACCTAGATGGTGCCCAGAAGGTTTAACCAAGTCTCAGAAGAGAAGGATCTAGCACTTGCGACAATTGGAACAACAAGAAGAGGTTGAGAAGCAAGCACTTGACAAGAAGAAGGTCGGATCCCAAATCTGGCGACCTAAACCCAAACTTGACAACAAGGGAGAAGGTCAACCAGTAGCAGATGTTAACATGGTCTTCATGCTACCCAAGGAGTTCATGACTCTTGAAGACAACTCAGATGAAGAAAGTTCAGATGAGGAGTTAGGATCGGCTCAGTTAACCTTGGATCCAATGCTGGCCAGTTTTGAGAAACCAGATGAGGAAAAGTGTCAGCATATGAAAGCTTTGTTTCTCAAAGGACTTGTCAATGGGAAGCCAGTCACAAGGCTCCTGGTTGATGGTGGTGCGTCGGTCAATCTCATGCCCTACTCAATGCTTCGAAGATTTGGGAAAAGTGAGCAAGACTTAACCAAGACCGACATCATGCTACTTGATTTCGAAGGAAACTCATCATCCGCAATGGGTGCTATATGTGTGGATCTGACAATCAGCAGGAAGACCCTTCCAACTACCTTTTTCGTCATCAAGGGGAAGGGATCTACAATTTACTTCTTGGAAGAGATTGGATTCACGCCAATTGCTGCATTCCATCTACCATGCATCAATGCGTAATCCAATGGATTGGAGACTCAGTGGAAGTGGTCAATGCTGATTCCTCCTTCCATATTGCAGCGGCCGATACACACTGAAATTTTGATAAAGTGATATGCATATCAGGGAAAGTGTGGGAGATAGATTTCCTCATGATGTCTGACTTCGAGCTTTAGCCAATCCAGATGATCGGTTCTCAAATATAAGAAGAATAAAAGCTGCATCGGTCGGTTGAGAGAATTAGACTTCAATAAGACTAGGCCAATGCTCGTCAAGATCAAGGCAAGGTTGGAAAAGTGGATTTAATACTTAGCTTATTACTACTTCTGGCTTCTTATCCAATTTAGGTTTCGGATGATAGCTGATACTAAGTTATCACCTTTAGTAGAAAAAATTGTAAAAAACAAAAAGAGTTCAAACACTTATAACCGATGTATGATTCAGATAATGGCTGATGTAACAATCACCCTTAGAACAAAAATATGAGCATATATATATATTTCTTTCTCTCATATTTCAGTACATGGTGATATTACAAATCTGACAAGGACAACAAATCAACCGATTACGTTCATCATCACTGGGCAATCCATGATTGCCAGGAAGGAAGTATACAGGGGAAGCAGATACTAAAAAGCAAAAGGAAGTCAAAAAGACATAGGCGTGTTCTTCTTCCTGATGCCAAAGGGACTATACACAAACTCTCCTCCATCAACTGATGAACCCAAGACACATCACAAGGGTTCTTCTAGCTGTTGGACCTCCTGGCTTCACGAGATGAGACCAGGGAGAGAAGCATACCCCATACTACTTCACAAGAATTCTTCTAGCCATCAAGAAATAAGAAGATCGAAGAAAGATGAAGAGAAGTCGGCAATCTACCAGACTAATATTTTGAGCCATGAGTAAGAGGTATACTTCTCCTCGATAGATGCAGGGTCTATTTATAGCCCAAACGCCAGAAAGAGATAAGGATGAAGAAGGGTGGAGAAGATGGGAACAGAAGCGCCAGATCTGATCAAAAGAGGAACATACGCTCTGTGAATGACGCGGTGTTCAAGAGACTGACATTAGTTCAGGGAAGCAGTTCCCGAAAAATGAGGCCAACATTTATACATCAAATTGGGAAATTATGCATGTCCACAAACTGCAGAGCATACTTTGGTATTGATGTCCTCTCAAAGCCGTAGATGAAGACTACAATCTTTGTAGTACCATCAAGGAGCAAAGTCAGTCTAAGTAAAAGTCTTTTCTTCCTGAAAACTCTTTTAAGAGTAAATGCCTCTCATTCCAAAAGATTTGAGATAGCTAATCTGAACCATCGGCTGAAACTTGCTGTGACTCTAATGGACTTCTAAAGAGATTTTTGGAAGTGCATTTTATAGAGAAAAGAGAGACAAGACAGTTCAGAGTCACATGACTGGCATTCATCTGTCATGATTCAAAAAGATCAATAGTACATATTGTCAGGAAAGAGAATCATCCAGAACGAATACATGGATCATGCAGATAGTTGATTTTTTAAGATAAAATACAACGAAGAGCAAAGCAATAAAAGAAGAGCATTGGGAGTTAGCCAAATATTTAAGCCAGCTACAGATTCCAGAAGTTACATATACAAAGGGCAGTTAAGCTATGCCGAGCAAATGGATAACATTGATGGCATCCAGACGAAGCTGGTCAACTTTTTCTATTTTTTGTCGATCGGCATCAGCTGAACCAGAAATCGGCCACTCTTCTCAACTAATGTTTTGAGCCTTATTGACAATAATATCTTTTCGACGCTCCATACTATTGATCAGGTTTGGAAGGTCTAATAATTTTTCCTCCTCTAAGGATAAATCTTCCTTGAGTTGTTTTAATTCCGCAAGTAGATCTACCCGCCTGCTCTTCATTTGGTCGACAGTAGCAGCAATCTCAGGACGAGAAGAGGACAAAATCTAGATTCTTTTATCCAAATCGACCACCTGAGAATCAAGAACTTCTCAATCCAAAACCAACTACTCTTGATGGATCCTCTCCTCCAGACGATGTTGTGCATGTTCAACATGAAGCTGATAACTTTCTATGAAAGCAACCGGGTGGAGCCTATTCTTCACTTCAGTTGGCAATTGTCCTCTGATTTCCTTATAAATTTGTCTGACTGGTTCCGCTTCTTGAACCAATTGACTGATATTCTGATCAAGGAGAAGCAACATCTCTCGAAGACATGGCCGAACATTGTCAGGAAGAGGACTTAAAGATAGTACATGGGAAGAACTGCTGATGGAGGGATCATTTTGGATCTACAAAAGACAAAAAGCAGATCAAAAAGGGGGATTATTAAGAAAAATATATGGTGATATTAACAAAGAGAAGGAGATGCTTACAGCTGAATCGGGTCGCAATATGACTGGTTCATCTTCATCAATCAAGATAACATCTGCAGACTCATTATAGAAAGCCGATTCTATGTCAACATCGGTTTGATATCCCTGAAGAGAATTGGCTGATGTTGGGTTTTCTTCGGTTTGCTTTGACTCTGACACAATGTCTTGCACTAATGAAGCCTTTGCTTTGTCTTGAGAAAGATTTACTCAACATACCAGAAGACTACAAATAAAGAAGAACAAGGTAATGGAGAATATATCAAAAGAAAAGAAAAAGGGATCTGCACCAGCGTTACATCGGCTGATATACCAACCGCAGATCTAGTTTCAACAGATACACCACCGATAGAAGCATCAGCAGACACTTTAATTTTCTTTGAATCATTGATCAAGATCTTCCTAGCAATTACCTTTCTTTTCCGAGGAGCTTTAGGAGTTGTGGTACCCGAGATATCAGCAAAATCTTTAGGATCTCATGACCAAATCTTGGATAACTTCAGAAAGATAATTGGTTGGTTAACCACTTCAGATCGAGAAGGTCAATAAAAAGGTTACCTGAATTGTTATGATAGTCATCATGAGCAGAAGCCATTGAATACAGTGAAAAGATCAATCACAGATTTAACCAATTTGGAAGATATGAAACAACAGTGAAAAGGCAGCGTATGCGGAGAAAACAGCCAAGGGGGGTGATATTTATGGCCTCTGGAACTTTAAGAGATATATCTGGAAAAAGAAACCGAAATCGAGAGAATTTAGGAGAAAAAGATATTTACTCCGAAACTGGGGGGCATTTGTTGACAATGTTTTTTGACACGGGTCAAAAGAATAGCTGAAGAAACATCGAAGCCGATGGAGAAAGGGAAGAAACAACCAGACGATCTAGGATCGGTTGATTGGTGAAAGAGAATCATGGTAGAAGAAGGATGCACCAAAGGAAAGAAGGCGGAGGCGGGTCAACAATCAAATTGACATCGGGTCAAAGTCAGTTTAGAGAGTCTGATTCCTTTGAGAATCGTTAAGTTTTTGGTAGTTTTATTTCTTTAGATTCAAGTAAACATTGTCATCATCAACTAGGAGTCAAGTTGTCCACAGGACATAAATAGCGACCCTACATGGTCAGAGAAAGTTTGTACACACCAATATACACAAAACCTTTACGTTTTCCAGTCGGAGACTTCGCCAACCTTTTTTACTTCTTCTTATTTTCTTGTTTCTTCAAACGCCGTTCTTCTAGCTCGTTGGGCTACATCGATCGACCTCCGGCAAGCTTGTAAGTACCGTTTTATCGAATAACAACTGGGCTTTAACCTCCGGGCGCATCGCTATGCTTTCATCTAAGTTTTATTCACAACTTATCGATATTAGCTAGGTTTGCAAGTCTTTTCTTGTTTATTTAGCTTTTATCACCAATTTATCCAGCTCGTGATCATATCGTATCGGCTATCATCACTCCCGCATCGTTTCACCATGATACAGCCGATCTAGATTGGTTTCGAGTGTTGTCTCATAGCACTTAGTTTGCTCTACTTTTGCTTGCGCTTTGCCTACGTCATCAAATCGGCTAATCTAGCCGTTTTGGTTATACTTGCACTTCGGCTGCTCCAGCTAGCCGATTGCGCTCTACAGTTGTATCGACCGATCGGGCTGTTACTTGTTGAAGACCTACATCGGTTCTCTAGCTGATCTAACCCGCATCTAACATTTCCTATCTTTTCGTGCCGATCAACAGGTCAGGTCGGCTGGCACACCTTGTTACATCCCAGGGATCTGTTACGTGTTGCCGTTGAAGAACTTGATTCTGTTTTTTGCGTCAACAATAGCCTACATCTACAAGATAGAATTAAGCAAGAGGGACACTAAATCCATGGTTGAGTGCATCCTAAAGAACTCTTGCATTTAAAGCAGATCCCTCCCAACCAGCATGCACATGCACAAACTTTAGATCAAAGTCACATGCTACCATCATGTTTTGTGTTAGACCTGGTTTTCTATTTCTTTATGGTTCTTGTTGTCCGAGAGGAATAGCCAAAGGATGGTGAGTGCCATCAATAGCACTAATATAGTTCTGCACATATTTATCTATGATGAATATCAAAATCACCAATAAAATATATTATTGTCATGATACAAGTAAAGGGGTGATTACCTGAAAGTATGGAGCGAATTTAGGATGCCTTAAGAAATGATGTGGGTGTAGAGAAGGTAGCTGTATATAATTGCACGTGAGCTGTGTACGTGCATTTAACACTTCTCTAAAGTGACGGGTAATTGTTTCTCCACTATGCTGAAATATATCTTGCAATGTGTGACTGCTTGGATTCTTTGATACTGCATAAAGGAATATACCTAACTACTCTTCTACAGACAAGTATCTTGAATCCACAAGAAGGTTGTTTTCACACAATCTTCTAACCAATGCTTCAAAAACCTCTCTTTCCATATGGAACCGCCTTTTGCATAGGGCCTCATGCCCAGTCAGAGTTTCATAAATATATGTGGCTCCATTTTGAACAGAGTTGTGTATTGGTTTCTTTTTGGATGGTTGGGATGAACTACATTCTTCTAATGTTGTGAGGACAAAGAAAAGGAGCTCATCTTCATTTTGTGATCGCCGGTGATAGTTTGGATTCATTGAAAGAAAAGGTTTTGACTACCACCTAGCAAATGGTTGCTAAGAGAATGCTCCAAGAATGAGCAAGCAAACTCTGTGTGGAAATGCTTGCTACTCCTACCATACTTTATATAGCAACTATGTAGGAACGACTACCATTAAGCAATGGTCGGGAGCAAGCAACGGCTACAAGCAAGAACATCTACTTTGTTCATTAGAAGATGTGAACATTCAAATTATTTCCTGCGTTCCAAATAGCCTAGATATTCAGTTCATGTGTTTTGGATTTCTGTAGTTTTCCATTTTCCACTTCCTTCCATTCCTGTGTTTTTTCTCATTCCTTCATTTTACATTCCCTCATTCCAAACAGGGTCCTTCATCAGGCATCATCCTCAGCACCTGTGGATTGCATTTTATCTTATTAGAGCATCGATTCATGGGCAGCCTTCCATAAATTTCAAATATTGCATGCACGCCATGTTACCATGGCGGCATGCCCGTACGTGCGCACATCACCACTTGCATCAATGCATAGTCACATAGGACATGAGTAGATAGATGAATGGCAGCAACATCTGTGTGAGTAGATACAACTGCATCTAGCAGCACAAGGCTGCACCAAGCAGATAGAGCAGATCGCAACCGTGCGCACCACACACAAGCCGACCTTAGAGCTCGAGGCCCACCATGTCACCTACAACAACTCTGCTCGCCGACGCTGGTGACGCAGGTCCGTATCCGTCCTGCTTGAGGAGAAGGCCAGGGCGAGGATGAATAGGGAAGAGAGAGAGGGAGAGGATGTGTGCAAGAGAGTAAGGAAGAGAGGGACGGTGTGTCTAACATGTGGGCCATCACCACATCAGCAACCATAGTAGCAAAATTACCTCTAAAACCACTTCGGAGAATTGTTGGAATGGTTTTCAAAAGTTCAGGAAATGAAATGCCCAATTTTGTAGTTTGGGGGCTAGGTGGTCCATCCTTGATAATTTTGGCAGCTCCATCAAATATATTGGGTAAAATTTCAAATTTCACTTTAATAATATGGCATCAGGTGAAAGGACCTCTAACCTAGTGGTTAGAGTACCTAAGTAGCACCCAGCAGAACCAGGTTTGACTCCCCGTGGGAGCGAGTTACATGGGGTTGGAATAAAATTTATATAAAAAAATAGGTAGGGGTCTCCTCTACTAAATTCGGTCAAAAAATAATAAGGCATCAGCTCCATCAATTATATTGCAATACCAAATGGTTCTGCGATGTTATTATACATTTTGATAGTAGGACCATTCGAAACAAGCATCAAATTGTACTCAACCACGAGATGAAGACCTCCCTGATCGGGATCTTGGGCATAGAATGGCAGGCAAACCCACTTTACAGGTTAGTCAGTGAAGATCTATTTGCTTCATGCATGCTATGGTATAGATAAACACCTTACCACCATCCACCGCGCCTTGAGCTCTGGTCCAGATAAACACCTTACAACTGCTGGTTCGCCGCAACCTTAAGCTCTGGTCTAGAGAAACACCTTAATAGTGGAGATTGCACAAGCTAGGTGGCCAACATGAGACACTAAGTTGAGGTACTAACAGCATAAACATTATGCTGAATCAGATTAACAAACATGCATGCCATATTGTTTTTTGTAACTCACACTTCATTAGCAACTTCAGTAAGCAAAGTTCATTGTAATTTCACTATGTTAATTGATTAGAGGTGATTCTTTAGAACTGATGAGTGGTGCTTCTTTGCTCTACAGACAGCTGAAAGGCATGATGTGCAACCATATACAATTCCAAATACTTGCTTCAGAACCCATGCAATTTAATTTTGAGAAGGGTGTTGATTTAGTACTACTTTTTATTTGAACAGATTCTAAAGGGAGGAATTTGATTGCCATCACTATTGAAGAGAGAGGGATGAGACTGGAATAAATGAGCTTGAGAGTTAGAAAAAGAAAATGTTGTCCCTAATATTTAGCTCCAAGAAATAGTGCGTCAGTGCCTTGGCAGTGAATGTGCTACAAAGGTATCTATAGTAGCATAGCTAAGTGACAATATCTAAGATTTGCAAGGTACTACTCATGCCACGTACCATTGCCCCCAAGCTTCTTAGTGATCTAGCCTAAGGTTACCCATCCGCCTCCCAGGATACCATATAGGCTATAAGTCACAAAAGAAGCTCATATCTCACAAATGATAACTAAATAAAGTCAGTAAGTTATCAGTTAACAATTTAAAACATTGGTGTTACATGGTCATGGAATGAAGTGTAGGAGTGTTGACATAAGAAATGTCACTAAAATCTGACATGGCAAACCAATGTTTTATCTACTCAAGTGTTTGGGTAATGGTCTATTGTGGACTGATTATTGGACTGGACTGGGCAAGATAGATCAGCTACTCGCCCTCCTGTACCAGGCTACTCAAGTGTTTGTCTGGCTGTAGTAGTGGGACCCAGCCTAGGGCCGGTCCCACTACCATAACACTACACCACCCCTTAAAGGCAGCGTGTCCTTGAGCTGTGGTGGCGATCGAAGATGTAGTTCTTGTAGTCTAACCTCAGAGTGGATCAATTACACAAAGCTTATAGTCTAAAGAGCATGATCCCAAGAGCCATACAAAGGAATCCATTGTGATCTTGGCTACTACGTGACGAAGGGCGACCGTGTTGCTTGCTATAGAGGATGGCTGTACGCGTACTGCTTGTAAGGCTGTGAAGCAACAAGGAGGACCTGTTGCTGGCTGCTGTTGGACGCCTCCAGTTCTGATGAGGACATACCATCCATATGTAACCTAAATGCCTTGGTTGCACCAGATGTGCCAGTTATGCCAAGTCCACCTCCATATAAGTGTCAAGAATCACGTGCAAGACAAATTACATAAGAACAAGCATCAGATACACAAGTTCATGTGCCTGAAGGACCAATTAATTGCAGCTATGCAAAGAAACTCCAACACAAGTGTCAGGGGTTGAGACGTGGACAGATCCGCAAGGGGGCTACCCAAGCGGTTTGTAGGTTAATGGGGACATCGGGAACTAAGAGCGTAGGTGGTAGTTCACGTGATGATCTCGGAACACGGCAAGTAGGCAAAGAACACGGGGACATAGGGGTTTATACTAGTTTAGGCCTTTGGAGAGTAAAACCCTACGTCCACTTTGGTGGTTGTATTGCGAGTGGGCGAGAATGGGGAGTGTCCCTCGGATGGTGCACCTAGGCCGCCTTATATTGGCCGGTGGACTAGGGTTTCTGAGGGTTGAGGAGCCGAGTCTAGGTCTATTACAATTGGAAAGCTATCTCTAAAGATTACAACAGATATCCCGAGATATCTGGCCTAACTGGCAGTACCAAGCCGCGTCCTAGTGACTTGACTTGCACTCCAAGTACCGCAGATCCTCCGGGATCTGGATAAGGTTGCTCGGGGTCGTCCGAGGTCGTCTGGTCTGTGGATAAGGTCTTTGGGCCCACTTGCAGGTCGGCGGGGCTTCTAGCAGGTCGGGTCCACTTGGTAGGGACCTCTGGAACATTGGTCGGTGGGGTCCTAGGGGTACCCATGTCTCTCAAGCCACCGATCGACGTGTAGGTGTAGCGGCCGAGACGAGGTCATGTCGAAACTTGGCGAAGACATGGCGCCATCAAGGTCGTGTAGGGTGCACGGGGATCCAAAGAAGAAAAACCCCTCCAATGCGCGCACGAAGTCAAACATTGAGCTCTTGGAATATGAATTCAGAAGGTCAAAGTGAAGGCGAGACGTCGATCTTGAAGAACCGCTGACCTGACCTGGATTAGGTGACACAAAGTAGCTCCCGCGACCTTTAGAAAGGCCGCAACGCCAACCTTAGGTAGGTCGAGTAGAGGAGTAACGAAAGCAGGCTTCCAGTAAGTCAATGTGATGTAGAAGCAAGAGGGCGTCACAAGACGCACTCGTAGAGTAGCCCCCGAGCAGTAAAGCGACCAGAATGACCGGTTTGATGCTCCAAAAAAGAGGAAGAAAACGAGAACCTACGGCCTTCTGCTTTATCAGCATGATGCTTTGACGAACTGAGCCAATAGGCCGAAACACCTAGAATCTTGAGGAAGACGCCAAACGCCGAAAGCTGTCATGACCTGAGTCAGAAGCGCACTATACGGTCACGAGCCTGCTCCCACGTAAGGCACAAGCTGCTGTCCACTCGCAAGGGACAAAAGCACCAGGATGTAGTTAGGTAGGGGAAAGGTGCGCCAACACTCCCCATAGGTGAATAGTGACCTCGTGCTTTACACGGGAACAGTAACCTTGAGGATAAGGATGCCACACAAGCTGGGTTGCGAATAAGATTGGAGGCTGAGTTGCTATGGGTATAAATAGGTGCCCACGCCATTAGGCAAAGCACCCAAGCTGCTTGTAAAAGCCATGGCGATGCTGTGTAGTAATTTCTCCATTCCTTGGACTTGCGTCCGTCCACCAGAGCATAGAGCTAGTGTCGTTCATGCTTGGAGCTAGCAGAATGCTTGCGAAGCCCAGAGAACTCTATCAGCCGTTTCTCCCGTGCCTAGCGAGGAATCTAGGTGCTGTAGGGGGTAATGCTGGCGTCAACAGGCCTTACACGCGGAGACCCGAGGTGATGCTGGAGGCCACCGTGATCCACTAGGAGAGGCCAGAGGTAACGCTGGTCCCATTTGGAATCTTGTGGGGGAGCCTAGAGGTAATGCTGGGCGCCACAGGAAACCTGCTGGAGAGTGAGTAGAGGAGGCTGTGTGGCAGCTGCCTCTACAGCGGCGGTAGAGGTCTTCAACCAGGTCCTGAAGCTAGAAGAAAACTTGTGATGCGCCTTATCAGTGTAGACTGCATCGCAAACATTATATAGGGTAGCTCAGGGCCATTGATGTCTTTGTATCTTGTAATTGGCCAAGGGCCAAATTCCTTGTAGCTTATGAAGCTTTATGTATGCATTTGTATGACAAATGGTATTTCCCAAGTAGATGTAGAGGCGCCCAGGCGGTAATGGTATGGCTACCAAGGTCCCAGCAAGGCTATGTTAGCACGCCGACTTTCGAGAGGCCTTAAGAAGTGACCAATAGCTCGTGTCGACCTGAATCGACACGGTCACTATGCAGTGGCACAACGCAGGGCGTCAACATGAGAATTTTAGGTCTAGGCAACCTAGAAGGGGGCAGGGCCTTAGCAACCTCAAGAAGGAGCTGTAGTTATGACCAGGAGGTCGCCAACGGGTAGTGGGGCCTTTAAGCACAGAGCTGTTTGTATATACTCGCCATTGTAGGTCGAGGCGACCTAGGACGCAGCAGGGCCTCATCGACCTCACGGAGGTGATGTGATAGACTCGAAGGTCGTCAATCGGTCAGGAGACCTTTAAGCAGATATCTGTCGTAGTATAGTAGGGGGCTTGATGTAGGGCATGACAGGTCCATGGAAGCTAGGTCGTTGACCATGGAGCCAACGAGCATAGATTCCTGCACGACACGAGCCGTTACTGCCTGTGACTGTTAGGCCGAAAGGGCCATTGGAAAGAGATCTATTGGGTTGCCGAGAATCCCGCAGTAATAAAATCCCACAGAAACGAAGAGACGTTGGGCGCGGCGGCCCGCAGCACCGCTGGGGCCCATCTATAAAAGGCTGAGTGAAGGGCCGAGGATCTCACTCAATTCCATTTCTGCCCTGATTTAGGGTTTCGCTGCTGCTGCAAAAGCATTCCGTGCAAATCCACCGGCGCTGCCACGCTTAGATCCGCTTCGTTGTGTGCTGCCGCATGCGTGTGAAGTCCCTCGTAGTGTATAGAGCTAGATCTACCGGCGTGCAAGAAGAAGAGATGGCTCAAGAGCTTACACCGCAGTCGGAGGTCTTGGAGCCCTCGACGGTGACGGAGGAGCAGCTCCATGGTCTGGTGGCCCGCGGGCTGCTGAAGCCCAAGGAGGAGGTGGGTGGAAGGCGGCGACCGGCGAGGCCTTCCCCACCGAGGGGACCGGCGAGACCGTCGCCTTCGTCTCGCACATCGAGTGTGGATTCAGAGTCCCCACAGGCGCCTTCTTCCGTGGGCTCCACCACTACTACCGGATAGATCTGGTACACCTCGTCCCCAACGCCATTACCACAATTTCGTCCTTCATTCACCTCTGTGAGGCGTTCTTGGGGATACCGCCACACTTCCACCTGTGGCGGTACTTCTTCGAGCTGAAGAAGACGGGGAAGTCCGAGGTCGTGGGGAGCGTCGGCTTCAAGCTCCGCCGCTACATGAAGCCGATCTACATCGACATGGTACTGCCAGACAACACCACAGGCTGGAGATAGGGTTGGTTCTACATCGACAACCCAAAGCAGGCGCTACCAACAAGGTCGGGGTATGTGCCGGTCCTGGTGGCGGAATGGGTCAACCAACTAACGTCGCGGGAGAACGACGCCATCAAGCCGCTACTAGAGGACCTGGCGAGGCTGAGGACGGAGGGGCCGACGCGGGGCGCGGTGGCGATCAGCTTCAGCCGGTGGCTCTTACAGCTGATCCAAGATCAGGTGCACCTGGCTTACGAGTACTGGGGCCAGGTCAACCCCACCCGAGTGGCGCAGCACAAGGTCTCCAAAGTGGAGATGGTGAATCGCCCCACCGAAGTCGTAAGTCGCCCTTTGTCCAATCGACCTTAGTCGTTGTTCATGTACTTGGATATTCGATGATTGTGACGAAGGTCTTCTGATGCAGGGTCGTGAGGGTGTGTACTGGTGCCCAGCTCCGCTGCCTAATGAGGACGAGTGAAGCTTTAAGGTTAGGGCTGCAGAGGACATCGAGGCGCCTCCACAGCACCTCATCGACAACTACCTCTCCGACTCGACGGTGGAGAGTAGTGACGACGAAGGCCTCGCCATGGAGAAGGCAATGGAGACTGTCGCACCGTCGACGCGGCGCACACGACAGGTTACTGGCAAGATGCCGGCATCCAAGGCCGCCGCAGTGATCTCCGCCACCCAGGCGGCAGATAAGAAGAAGTGGAAGAGGAAGGGCACCACCGCGTCGACAGAGACAATGACGGCCAGCGCCGAGGCTGAGATGGACGCCG
Source organism: Cenchrus fungigraminus (assembly GCA_036936925.1). Taxonomy (NCBI): domain Eukaryota; kingdom Viridiplantae; phylum Streptophyta; class Magnoliopsida; order Poales; family Poaceae; genus Cenchrus; species Cenchrus fungigraminus. The sequence goes on along the minus strand of CM072769.1, from coordinate 76,540,653 downwards.
GTGATGACGACGACGTAAGGTCGCCCGGCACGCTGGCTGAGCAGGGGAAGGAGAAGCTCCTCAAGGTCATGAAGGAGGAACTCCCGAAGCCAGGCGCCGAGGGGCCGAGCGACGTAGGGTCGTAGAAGAGGGTGAGGAAAGCTCCACCCAAGCCAATAAAGCTCGGTTTGAAACTTGGTAGCAAGTAAGTCGACAAACTTTACCCACTCATGTTTAGCTTTGCACGTCTTGTGTGCATCGTTGTTGACGGACTTTGCTTTTCGTTAGGTCGATCCCTGCTACCTCGCAAAGCGGCAAAAATGCCGTAGGCCAGGAGGCCTTTGGGTACAAGGGGACGAAGGTACCGGTGGAGCAGTCATCGGCAGCGTTAGCAGGGGATGTCTCGAGCCAGACTCCTGGGGTTGTGGAGACAACAACGTTGGCGGTGACGAAGGTCGCATCCGGCGGTATACAATAGGTCGAAGGGTCTCAGCAGGATCCGCCCGTGCCTGACCCGCAGCCGACGCAGGAGGTGCAGGTTGGAGAAGAGAGCGGGCCTGGCGAAGAGAACGAGGACGAAAGGTGCCTCTTTGCCGGGACCCCATGGGTGGACGACATCGACGCTGACCGCTAACAAGATGACTTTTAAAAAAATTCAATTGATAAAAAATACAAAAATTAAATTGACTTTTTTGTAAGTTTGTACATCCATAAAATGATTCTATGCCAATTCACATAAATTTGTATACTCTAAAGTATTTTCTTGCTCATGTACCCCTCAATTCTGGACATAACCTTACATTTACTCTTCTATTAACATATGGGGATTCACATTGCCTTTGTTGTGCAAACAAGTTATTTTTCTATTTTTTAAATCACTAATGAATACACCCTTGTGAAGTAACTTGAAAAAATATTATCTTACATACCCTCAAAACATTTTTCACATGTCAAATACAACATATAAGTTGTCACCTAAGAGTTTCAAGAATTGTCAAGTAGATTTGCTATTTTCTATCATTTAAATGAATTTCTGCAGGTTTATTGGAAATAATTAAATTTTGAACTACATATATGTCAAATAATATTTAAAAAATTCAAAACAAATGATATTTAGGCGTCTATTGTCCATTCTAGCCCACATCTAGGAGATTGATGAAAAATCCAATTGTCTTCTAGGGGCAATTCAAATTTTTATGTCGAAATTACCTCATAGTAAATAGAATAATATCCAAATTTGGTCAAAAAAAAAATAAAACTTGGTGTGGAGACATATTTTAGGCTCAGAAGTATATGATAAAAAAATAAATGATTTTGATAAAGTGACACTATACATTGTTCACAAATGGAAAATTATAAGTAAATTTAAATAACACAAGTTACCACATGAGAGGAGGTGGTGTGGTGGTAGAATTGTTTTTACTCCTTTCTTGGTGTGCAGGGTTCAAACCCATGTTAGGCCACTTGTTTTTTGATTTTTTCCTTGATCATGTTTTGATGCTAATTACTCCTCTAATTTCAAAATTTTAAAAAATTAACTCAGAGCTAGCAATGAGTCCAATATTTTTAGAGGAGTTTTTAGTCATAAAAAAGATTTGTAAGTCGAAAACTTTCCAACTACATTTATTTTGGTTGCACCGGGATCGTTTGCTTTCATTAATTGATAGCAAGCTCCTCCGGCTTGACCGTGGGGTTATGGGTTTAGGTTCTAATTTTGGCCAAACATGAGAGAGAGATTTTGAATAAATAAAAAAGGGTCTTGGAAAAATTCTAGCTCTAAATAAACCAGTAGTTATTAAGTGAAATCAAACCAAAAAAATCAAATTCCTTAGGTTCACGCGAGTCCTACCATGCGTCAAAAGTTTAAAATAATTAAAGAACAACACGGGGCTCTACTTGTGTGTTTTTACCATGTAAAACAAGATGAACCTACCATCATGGAGAGGATGGAAAGATCCGATAGGATCTGAATTTTTTTTCTAGTTTCTTGAAAAGAGGCAAATTAATCATGGGATGGCTCATGTCATTGGTTTAAGATAGAAAAATCCAAATAAAATGACCGAGCAAATAAAGGTTCTCCAAAAACTTCTTCAACCACTTAAGGGTTTATGTCTGTCTTATGTAGCAAATTCCATGACCGACTTACTTGAAACTCGAAAAATCTTCAGGGTGCACTCCCAGCAGCTTTTATTCTTGATCGGGTTGGCTGGGCGTAGGCTTATTCTTCGGCTTAGTCATCTTTTTGGTCCTCACAGGCTGACTTTGTTCTTTGGTCTTGACGGATGGAACACCTTCCTTGATTTCCCTCGCTTCCTTCTTCTTCGGCTCTTCCTTACTAATGCGACGGTGAGATGGAAGATATTTAACATTGATCATGTTGCATACCTCGAATTGTGGACGAAACTTGAAACGCTCCTTGTGCCATTGATGTCAAACTTGATCTCCCTCTTGCCAACGTCGATTGTTGCTTCGACGGTCTAGAGGAATGGCCGCCCTAGGATGAGTGGCAGCTTCTCCCTTTCTCCCATCTCGAGAACCACAAAGTCGATGGAGCTGAGGTAATCTGCAACTTTTACATGTACATCTTTGGTGATTCCCACGGGATAGCGAATAGAGTTGTCACCCAACTCTAGACATATGGCCATAGGCTCTAGCTCTGGTAGGCATATCTTCTCGAACACGTCCCTTGGCATGACACTCACACTTGCTCCGAGGTCACACAATGCCTTCTCGAACATGAATGAGCCAATGGAACACGAGATGGTTGGACATCCGGGGTTTCTTTGCTTCTCGGGTCCTTGATTTGCAATAGCTGCGCTGCATTCCTCAGACATCTTGAGGTGATCTACCCCGAGTGTCGCCATCTCATACTTGTTGGCAAGTATGTCTTTAAAGTAGCAAGAATATGTTGGAACTTGAAGAGGGTCCATGAGCGGCATGTTGATTCTTAACTTGCGCACCACTTCCACAAACTTTTCAAAGTGATTATCAATTTTACCTCGGAAGTAGCGTGGCGTTAGTGGAGGCATCTTCACATCTTGACTCAGCATCTCAAAACCTGGCTCTTCGGTAGCGATCTTCAGAATAGTGGTCACCTTCTCCTTAGTGTGATCTTCTGCCTCGGCAGCTGGCTTAGGCTTCCTTGCTCCGGCTGGATATTAGGGGTCCTCCATCTCCTTTCCCTAAGGAGTTTGAATGGCCTTCGCCGTCTCGGGACCTTGGGGCTGTCCCGACAATCTTCCTTCATTGCCCATTAGGCACCTGACAAGTTGTCCAACTTGTGTTTCTAACATCTTCATCATGTTGAGCACTTGATGGTTAGAACTTCTGACCTCTGTCACCTTATATATATTCTCCAATACTTTGTCCATAGCCTTGAACTTAGTGATAGTGTCCTTGTTGGCTTAGCTTGCTCATCCATGAAATCCTTCAATTGTATACGAAGCAGAACCGAATTTTGAATGGACGAACATGCATTAAATTGAGGTCTACCTTGCCCGTAGTTGAAGTTTGGCAAATCTCCCTTCCTTATGTTGTCGAGCACCTTTGCTTCCTCCGGACAATCTCTTTGGACATGGATGTAGTCCCCACACTTCTCTCATATGGATCTTGCTTCGGCAGCCCTTAAGTCTTGAGCATCTTTCTTCTGTATCTCCATCTTCTCCAACCTCCTCATAAGAGAGTCGATCTTCCCTTCAAGGAGTTCCTCTTTTTCCACCTGCAAAACACCTTTAACATTGCCCGTAGGTTGAACCAGAAGTAAGCGTCCGAATGACGCCCATGTATCATTATCCGCAACCTTCTTGAATAGAGTAACTGCTTCAATCGGAGTAAGCTCGATGATGGATCCTCCCGGTGATGCATCAATGATCGTCCTTGAAGCCATGTTAAGCCCTTGATAGAACTTCTGAACGAGGTCTTCCTTCGGGAACTTGTGATGTGGCACGGGTCGCATGTATTCATTGAAACACTCGAAAGCTTCTGCAATCATCTCCGTCAGAAATTGAGCAAACATAGCAATCTTGTTGCGCAAGCTCTGAGTCTTGCCTGATGAATAGTATTCCTTCATGAAGGCCCTCATATATGCTTCCCAATTTTGCACCGTCTCCGCCGGTAGAGTGTAGAACCATTGCAAAGCTTTTCCAAGTAGCGAGAATAGAAAAAGCCTTGTCCTCATTTGATTTTGAGTCACCCCATCCATGTTGAAAGTCTGACATAGTTGAATGAATGCTTGGATGTGAAGGTTAGGATCCTCTTTACCGGTGAAAAGTGAATGTTGCACCATGCGGATAGTTGAGGTCTTGATGTCGAACGACCTTCCGATGTCTTGAAGGTTTAGGATAGGTAGATCAACGATGTCCGGGGTGCATTGCTCCCTAATCTTGCGCTCCAGCTGTGGTTCTCCCATGGGTGGTAGTTGAGGTTGAGCTCCATTTAGAATTGGAGGTGGTGATTCATTTGAAGACTCCGACGATCCTTCTGCCTCGGCTTTTGGATCTATAGCTTCCAGTTTCTTAGCTTGTGCTGCACGTCCCTTTTGCCTGTAAAGTTTTTCAAGGTCGTCCACAAAATTTTTGGGTTTGTTGGAGAGGTAGCCATCCATCTTGTGTTAGGGTTAGTGAAGGACCGAATAGGCGACCAGAGAGGGGGGGAGTGAATGGGAGCCGATAAAAATTCTCCGGCGAGAACTTTGGCCTATGCCCCGATTTCACTTCCAAACAATCCCACACACACCTTGCCAAGATCACGTAGCCACTGGAGGTGCAACTGATCCTAGGAGCAAGTACTCCTACCCAACCAAACAATCACAATTGCAGTGGAAAATCTGTGCTGCTTGCTGCCTGCGCTGCACCGGCCAGGACAGTGAGCAACACTGGTGAGGCCGGTGTGCACAACAACACACACAGAAGCGTTCCAGAGAGCCTCAATTAGATTTCTAGGCTCGGGAACAAAAACACCTCAAACCAAGAAACCACCAGCCACAAGAAACTACACCATCCTAGCCAAGAAGGGGCAAACCAAGGTGAAACTTGCCAAAAACTGACCCTTGGAACCACAAGCAAATCCCCACTGAACCACACGTTCATCGAGCGAAAAAACCACAAGGGCCTGCACCGATCAGATCGGTGGAAGGCACCGGTCAGACCGGTCACGCCTGGGCAACTCGGGAAGAACTCCACCTGTGGGTCAAGTCCTTGATTCACTTCGCTCGATCTCCCGATTTACTCCACGGATTCAAAAGAAACTTTAGGGAAGGTAGGAACATCTCATGGGTGAACTCTAGCTCGAAGCACAAGCCCCAAATCTCTATAGAAAAGGAGGAATCGCAAATCATGTGCCACAACCCCAAGAAGACGAGTAACTCCGAAAACCCCAAAATCAAATGCCTTTCCACTGATTTGGAGGAGACAAATCACCAATAAAAGAGGCACAACAACCTCATGAGTTAATCCACCAACAAATCCTTTGAGAAATCTCCCCCAAAACCTCTCCACGAAAATCAAAAGAAATGGCTCCGAAAATCACCAAAAAGGAAAAATGGGAGAGACAACTAGAGCACTTGAGGAACCACGCCGAACCTTCTATCACACCATGAAAGGTTCATACAAGGTCTAGCAAGCTGCTCGGTCATCCATCCCTCTTTGTAGATGAAACATGAAGCTCTCATGCTAGCCTAAGGAAAAACTAGAGAAAAAGAGAAGAGCAAATAGACTAGGGTTCCAAGAGTTGGCTGCCATCTCCTGCTCAAGAGGGTATATAAGGAGGGCGCCCAATGACAAAACTACCTCTACAACATAAAACAAGATACACGCCCACCAAGGGTACTTTGGGAAGTTTTGGTCGAGATCCCATCGGACGGACGCTCATCGATCGCAAGCCCGCTTCAACTCCACGCAAGCCTTGCGATCACGCCGTGTGTCCTCCGCTTCGAAGATTCCGGACGCCCACGGGACCCACCGGTCACACCGGTCTAGTGCCGAACCACCGCGTTCTGAACTTCAGCCTTGGCTTTGTGGCTCAGCCAAGTAACCCAGTGGTTTTGTGGCCAAATCACTGCAAACCCTGCGTGCAAGGTTCAGTTGTTAGCTGCTACCTTGCACCGGCTCCATCCTCTCGACGTAGTCTTGCTCTTCTTGCCAGCATGCGGTGATGCGAACCCGCTAGGGTTTGTGGCCGATCTTTTGATGAGAGGCGTGGATGATAACTTCGATTGGAGGAGACGACGTTCACGGCCCGACTACAACCTTTCCAAGGATGTGCCTTAGCAACCGATACACCACCTCCTATGGCTGCAGCGATCTTGTGGAGCGCGTCAACCGCCACTAGGGCACCCGTTCCTGCGAGCAATCGAAGAACAAGCAAGAACAAGTATGGAACAAGTACTGAAAATACTAGATATGAATGAAGGTTTCACAATGAGTCACAACTCAATAAGGTGGGGTTCCGAATCAGGTAGAACAGGTGGTCTAGCCGACACACGTGTCTACAAGGAAGTAGCAATGGCTAAACTTACAACGAAACAAAAACCTGAGTGTTCTCGATGGTAGCTAAGGAGTATATGAAAGGGGGAGGACGACCACAAGGGGGCAGGGGTCGTGCTCCAACACTAGGACGCATCTCTAATGGACCCAACTTGATACACGACCCATTAGGCCAAAATATGGTGGCGCAGCACCCTGGACAGAAAGACCTCTAGTCAAAGATTCATAGATTGCGGACGCCTCAGGATAGATATGGGCATGAGTCTGGATCCATATGAAAGTTAACTTCAACATGGTTCCAGGAAGTACTTGAACGCTCCAATCCGACTCCGTATGCGTTCGTGGCGTCTGTCAGAAGTTGGTGCTATGTTGCAGTCCGAATCCAGCGCCCAAAACGTGTTGGCCTTGATCTCTTTCCATCTTTGGGCCAAAAGTGACGTGGTGGCCTTGTGGAGGATGTGGGAAACACTTGAACTGGTCCCCAATCAACTTCTTTGGTCCTCCATGCTTGCCATGTACCATTAACACTCTTTTTCAACCACGTTAGTATTTCTGAAAATGACAAGCAACATACATCACGGTGCAGTAACAATTCATCAAATATACCAAATACAATGATGATAAAGAATTGGTTCACCTTAGAATCAAAACTTGCTATTATGGTCGTATCCGAGCCGGTGATGTCCTCATCATTCTCCCCTTCTTGGCTGCAAGTCATCCTCGACTTGCTCCGGTGGCACCTAAAGGTCCTTACCTCGATGTTGGAACACGGAGCGACTTGTATATTGCAAATTGAGTACCAGCAATGCTCCCCTTCTTTGGGCTGACCCTGTTGCTTAAGAGAAAAACTAGAAGGACTTTGCAAGACATTGTTAGCTTTAGTGCAGCCCCCTATTTTATCATAGTCATATAACCCAAAAGGAGATTTCAGATCTGAGCAAATATAAATTCTATGCACCAAATATTCTCTTTTGAAATTATATTTGCCAATAAAGTGATATGTATGATCAGCCAAACATTTCAATTCAGAATACGCAAAAAATTTCTCCTCTAAACAATTTAGATCACAAAGAACATCAAATTCAATATAACCTAGAGTATTCAAGGAAGACAACAATTTTAGTTCATCTTGTGCACAAATAATAGGATGAAAAAGCTTTTCTTCAGCATATATGTATGGATCCAAACAAAAAGTATCACTCTTATTCACTACTTGTGACATAGGAGTAAAAGAAACATCAGGACACAAGTCCTCTTTTTCACAAGGAACAACAATCAATTCATCGTGTGACAAAATCAAATCAGCAGCAGGTTTCACAACTTGTTGCTCTTGATTAGCAAGCAAAGTGGACAAATTTCCAATGTTATGGGTCACATCATTCTTGCAAATACTCACAGATGAAAGAATTTCCTTTTCAGCACTCACAGCAAGCCAAAACAATGAACCAATATTGTTGTATGATTTGCGCCCTTTCATGAACCTACTCATATTATGTTCCCTACATTCTTGCAATCCACCAAAAATGACACAAATCTTAAAGGTATGATAGTATTCTTTGACAGTCCTACTACCTTGCTTCAAGTTGTCTAATTTTGCAAGCAAACAATTAGCATAATATTCAGGAACATTTTCATCTCGAAAAAGCATTTTAAAATCTTTCCAAGTTTGTGGAACTTTGTTGTGCCTACAAATATGTTTCCATGTAGTCAAAGCATAGTCTGTTAAAGCACTAGAAGCAGCAAAAATCATTTGATGTTCAAACAAGTCATACTTATTAAATTCTGCATCTACCTTCAGCTCCCATTCAATGTAAGCGTGAGGATCAAACATACCAGCATATAATGGCAAGTGTTGAATGATACCTTGGATGTGAGGGTCTAGCTTCAACTGCTCAAAAATCTCTATATCACCTGCCATGATTAGTAGAAAACAAGAAACACGAAATATTTTGTTTTCTTCTATCAACTACTAGGATGTGTCGGGTGTAATTCTCTCAAACTCAACTTGTTCAAAACAAGCTCTTACAAGTTCTTACCAAGCAAAATAGGAGGTGATGGCAACCAACAAGACGTCAACCTCGAAGAAAGTGTATCGGTGCCGCGGCAACAAGACCTATCAAGCTGTAGTCGAATATGTGGAGCTATAGGTGGGCTGAAACAAGGAATGAACTAGCACCACATTAGTTATAAAAGCAAGCTGAATAATCGTTCAACAGGGGTACTGTGCTGGTCCTAGGCTAAACCATGCTAGAGACGTGAGCCTAGGCACAAAGGTAATCACCAACAAAGAGGAACTAGTAAGGAAAACACCAAATTCAGCCCCTTTTGTCTTTCACTTCCTTTTCTCCTTTCTTTCTTTTTTTAGTCTTCTTTTTTTTCTGTTTTTTGTTCTTCTTTTTTTTCTCTTTCTTTCTTTCACTTTTTTTCACAAGACTAAACTCTTTTGCTGAATAAGATGACAAATCCACACAAAAGGATGATTTTACACAAATTGCAGATCGTCAATCTCCACGACAATTGTGGAACGCTCAAAATGAATTTTGCAACAAGGCTAGATCTGTTGGAAAGATAAAAAGATAAACTTTCCAGATTGTATTTAAACACTTGAATCGGACTTAAAATGGATCTGTGGTTAGTGTTTTCCTAAACGGGATTAAACTCCGTTTAAACGGCGTCTAAACTCTAAACGGGTGACCACCATCTATACCTTTTAGCTCGTTTAAACACCGTCTATCCCGTTTACATGTCATTTAGCCCCGTTTAAACAGCCGTTTAAACATATTAAATGCTAAACGATGGTCGACCGACTAGGTACCGTTTAGCGTCTAGGAAAACACTGTCTGTGGTGTCCAAAATGTTACACTGATGTATATGGTGATGTTGGATCTCGTGGTGATCAAAACGTGATAGAACTCAAAACTCTAAAGGATTAGACACTAAGACCAGCAACTCGACACAACTGATGCAACCGAAAAATCAACAAGCCCTAACTAAGCAGTACTAGTAAAGGGTCGAATGGTTTATAGGATTGCAGGTAAACTAATCCACTATTTTTTTGGCTTTTCTGGACTATAGGAAAATAAAAATAACAAAGGATTGATAGTCTCTCACCGATAAACCTCACTCTGATTACCAACTGATCAAAGCAATCTTTCCCTTCTCCACAGTATCTCTCAGGAAGTGGTACCTCACCTCTATATGTTTGGTTTTGGAGTGGAGAACGGGGTTCTTGGCTACACTTATGGCATTAGTGCTATCACAAAAGAGTTGGACACATGTACACTCCTCATCAAAGTCGCTCATAGTGTAGGTAATCCATAAGAGATGGGAACAACAACTAGCTGCAGCAACATACTCGGCCTCAGTAGTGGACTGGGCTACACTGGATTGCTTGCGGGACGACCAAGGCACCAATGAAGAACCAAGAAACTGACACCCACCCGAGGTAGACTTACGATCCAAACGACACCCAGCGAAGTCAGTGTCCGCAAACTTGTGAAGGTTGAGTGTCGAGGACGCAGAATACCAAATACCAAACTCAGGAGTGTAGTTCAAGTACCTGAAAATCCTCTTGATGGCCTGCCAATGTGAAGTCCTCGGTGAAGCCTGAAAACAAGCGCACAGACACACGCTGAACTGTATGTCTGGCCTCGTTGCCGTCAAGTAGAGGAGGGAGCCGATCATGCTCCCGTACTCCTGCTGGTCCACGGGTTCACCATCTTCATCCACATCCAAAGCCGTAGTCGTACTCATCGGCGTCGCCATCGGTTTCGAGTCATCCATCTTGAACTTCTTCACGATGTCCGTGGTGTACTTTGTTTGATGCACAAACATCCCGTCCTTGCACTGCTTGATCTGGAGCCTGAGAAAAAACTGCAACTCTCCCATCATAGACATCTTAAATTCCTTGCTCATGTCCTCTACAAACTAGGCAACCAAAATGTGAGAAGAGCCACTAAAGATAATGTCATCCACGTACACTTGCACGATCAGAATGTCATCGCCCTACCAGAGGAGAAAGAGAGTCTGATCCACCTTCACCATCACAAAACCCTTGCTAAATAAGAACCCTCTCAACCTTCCATACCACGCCCTGGGTGCTTGGTTTAGGCCATATAGTGCTTTTCTGAGTTTGTACACACGGTGGGGATATCTCTCACTCTCAAAGTCCGAGGGTTGCCTCACACACACTTCTTCCTCTAACACCCCATTTAGCAAGGCACTCTTCACATCCATTTGGTACAATTTGAACTCTTTAGCAACAAAAAATGCTAGAAGGATCTGAATTGCCTCCAAATGGGCCACCGGAGCAAATGTCTCCTCATAGTCTATCCCCACTTTCTAGCTAAACCCTTGAGCTACAATCTCGCCTTGTTTCTCACAACCTCCCCATTTTCTCCCTCTTTGTTCTTCCACACCCATTTTGTTCCAATAGGTTTGCAATTTGGTGGAGGCTCAACCAACTCCCACACCTGATTCCTCTCAAAATTCCTAGAATCCTCATGCATAACATTCACCCAATTTGGATCAGAAAGTGCGTATCCAATATCTTTGGGCTCGAAAGAAGCGACAAATGCAGAATGGGCGAAATGAGAATGCCTCTGTGACCTGGACCGTGTAGTGCATTCATGAATGTCACCTTTGATCGTCGAAGGTGGGTGATCCACCTGTACACGCCAGAGAGCCTCACGTCTGGAGACCAGCTCCCCTCAGCAGCAGCTTCGACTCGAACAGCCTCAGTCGTAGTGGGAGCAGGGGATGGACCATCCTCGATCGTCGTTGTCGTAGTGGAAGTAGTAGGTACATGGCCAGCTGCGGTAGCACTACAACCATCATCTTCATCTCCATCTTCTTGCACCTCATCCTCAAAGATCTCGCAAAATTCATCATCACCTGCACACTCAAAAACCAAAGAGCTACGCGGCTATGTCTCGTCGAATGTAGCCTCGCAAGTCTCCATGATTTGGTTAGTTTCAAGATTGAGCACACGAAATGCTCAAGAATGAGTAGCATAACCAAAGAAAATGCCATCAATAGACCTAGCCTCAAACTTATCCAATTTTCTGCCCTTCTTAAGAATGAAACACTTGTAGCCAAAGACATGAAAGTGGCTTACCATAGGTACTCGACCATGCATCAGCTCATAGCATGTTTTCTTCTTGAAAGCTCAGAGGAGAATCCTGTTTGACACATAGCATTCAGTATTCACCGCCTTAGCCCAATACCTCCTAGGAGTCTTGTGCTCATCGAGCATCGTCCTAGCCATCTCACACAGGGTCTGATTCTTCCTTTCCACAACACCATTCTGAGGACGGTTGTACAGAGTTGAAACCTAATGCTCAAGACCAAGATCACTACAAAAGGTCTCAAATGAGAGTTCCTGAATTCCATGCCATTATCACTATGTATAGTTCTAATGGCATCCCCATGTCTCTCGTTCTTCAACCTCAAGATCAGGTCTCGAACAAAATCAAACGTCTCACCCTTATCCTATAAGAAAAACACCCATGCATAGCGAGAGTAATCATCCACAACCACAAGGACATACCACTTCCCACCCACCGATCGAACTCGAGTTGGTCCAACAAGGTCCATATGCAATAGCTCTGTCGGACGCTCTGTCATGACATCAGTCAGGGGTGGATGGGGAGTGGCTACCATCTTGCCATGCCTACAAGGCGCACAAACCAAATCCTTCTCAAAATGCAACCTGGGCAATCCTCGGACAAGATCGAGAGCACTCAAGCAGGAAAGCAACTCAAAGCTCAAGTGACCCAACCTCCTATGCCACCTCCACAACTTAGAAGAAGGACCAGCAACCAAACACCTCGAGGGACCAAAAGACTGAGAAAAATAAGCGCGAAAGATCTGTCCCTCGAGCACAATTGTACAAATAAGATCGCCTCGAGAGTCAAGAATCCGAGAAGCCCCCAACTTAAACTGAACCTCATTACCCTCATCCAGTCACTGAGATACTGACAACAGGTTATACCCAAGTGACTTGACCAGAGCCGCACACTTCAAGGTCACCAAGATACTCACCTTAACCTCACCTTCTGAAAGCACACATCCTTGTCCATTATCCCCGAAAGTGATGTACACCTTTGACACCACCGGGGTGAGACTGGAGAACCACCCCCGATCTCCGGTCATGTGTCACGAACAACCGGAGTCGATCAACAAAATGTTCTCTATGCCTCCCACCTGCAAATAAAAAATGGGAACGAGAATGAGCAAGCGACTCAACACTAGGGTTAGCACAGAAAGAGTCAAACCAGTGTCGAGCCATTTGCTCAAAAGTGGGGTTAGCAACATCCATCCTATCACGTCCAAAGCTACGACCACCATGCTGAAGCACCTCACATCTCGCTGGAGAACGATCACCACGAAAGGGAAAGTGTGGCACGTAGCCCCTCTGAGACTCAAAGCTGCGACAAGCTCTCCCATCCTCATATCGACCATAAGGAGGAGAACGTCCAACAAACACACCACGACCAACCTCAACACGCCTACCACCTGTATCACGACCACCATAACCAAAGCGATCAACACCATGACCATAAAACCCAAACCGACCATCTCTCTAGGCCGCACTGGTCTGACCGGTGCCCCTGACCGGTCTGACCGATGCCCCCCCCCGTCAGCAAGTCTGTCCCGATCAACAACTCTCCTATCACCCCAAGCTGGTACATATGTCACCACAGCCTCTCCTCTAGGTAGTGGCATATGAGGCTCAGGTATATCATGAGAAGGATGATACATGTCTTTGTTTGACCACTCCTTAGCCACCCTCTCATCCCTCTTCTTCTTGTAGCAAAACTCGCTCACTTGACCATCCCTTCCACAATACTCACAATGGAAGCGGACTGGTTTTGGCTTTGGCTGTGGTTTCTCACTCAGTTTCTCCTCTAGCTTCCCCCAAACACATTCCCAAGGGTGCTCACAAATCTCACCAGTTTCTGGAAGTTTTCTGTTTTGTGGGGGGACATTGGTGGATCTGGGACGGTGTCAAGCTTGTTTAGTTGGTGATTGGGCTTGGGTGCAAACTTGTTTGTGGGTGTAGTTTGTGGTGGCACTAGGATATCTCCAATCTTCTCTCCACTCTCACCACTGCACTCATCGATCTTCTCCGACCCCAAAGCCTGGTCATCAAAGCGCTTAAACGCGGCCATACTCAATTAAGGCTCATGACCCGACAACCAAGTCATCATCTTTCTCAACTCATCATTCTCATCCTGCAAGCAATCAACATAATGTGCAAGCTCCATATTTTTCACAGCATGCAATTCACAAGTAGAGCAGGATGTAGGAATAGGAACTTTCAAAGCAGCCTCAAGAGAAACAATCCTATCATGAGATTCATCTAGTTTTGCATGCAACACAGGACAATAAGTGCAAGCACCACACAAAGCAGACATAGACTTCATCTCATCAAGCTTAGCCCTAAGCAAATCTAGTTCCTCCAGCTTAGAGGTATGCTTCTCCTTAAGCATAGTCAAATCAGCCAAGAAAGCATTGCAATCATCACAATCAACAGCCTCAGCTACAACATGAGCAGTCTTAAGAGATTCAATTTCAAGCCTAGCATCAAGATTCTTAGACTCTAGCTCAGCCACCATCTCCCTAGCTTCTTCTAGCGAGGCCCTAAGTTCTTTCCTAAGCTTCTTGGCCTCTCTAAGCATGCAATCACGGTTGTCAAGCAAAGCAACCAACTCCTCATTCTCCTGGTGCAAGGAAGAGAGCTCATCACATACCTCATCCTCGGAATTTGAGCCCGAGTCATCCTTCTCACTCTTCTTGCTGCCATAGCTGTGGGCCATGCCGCAGAAGCCGTCCTCTCGTGCGAAGCAACTCAGGCCACTGAGGCTCTTGGACCTGTGCTTCTTGCTCTTGCGCTTGTTCTCGTCGTTGCTGTCACTGGAACTCGAAGGTGTAACCAGAGCTGGAGTCGGCGTTGCTCGCACCCACCATCGCTCGAGCCTTCTTCTTCTTGTCGTAGTTTTCGCCCTTCCTTGACCTTCGCTCGTCCTTGTCCTTTTACTTGTGCTTGTGCTCGCACCTCAAGCGGTGCTTGTTCTCGTTCCTTGGCGATGCTTGTACTCATTCTTGGGCTCGATCTCCTACGAGCACTCGACGATGAAGTGTCCTTGCTTGTTGCATCTGTAGCATGTCTGTGTGGTCCTCCTCATGTTCACGTGGTTCTCATGCAGCCTCTCGAACTTCCTGGTCAGCAGGGCCAACTCGTCCTCTCCGAACTCATTGAACTCCTCATCTGGATAGGACAAAATGGAAGACAGAGAAAACATCCTCGAATAGGGGTTAGTGTTAGTCCTTCAACCAGATCTAGAGACGAGAGCAAGACTATGCGACTTAGTCGGGCTCTCATTCTACCTCAGACGACTTGAGCTTAGAGAACATCTCATCCACAGTCAACATCTCATACACATCTGACTCCAAGATGGCCTCGACCTTGCCACTCCACACAGATCTGTCAAGTGAGTGCAAGATCTTGATAGCTCTATCATGATCTGTGTATGGGAGCATGGTCACATTGGCCCTCATGTTGTTCACAATACAGGTGAAGCGCTGGAACATCACATCAATCGACTCACCAGGGAAATGAGTGAAATTCTCGTACTCTCTCCGGTGAGTGGCAAACAAGAGAGACTGCACCTGACTGTTCCCAACATGTACAATCTTAAGCTTCTCCCAAATCTTTCCAGTCACATCCACTCCGTACACACGATCGAACTCCGTGGCACAAAGAGCACGAAACAAGTAATCCACCGCCTTGCTGTTGGTATCAAACATGTCCCGAGAACCTGGGGCAAGAAAGTTTACAGGAAGGACATAATTTGGATTCTGTGTCACATCCCAAAGCAACTGTCCCTTGCCACGAAGAAAAATGCCCATGCACCTCTGCCACATCTGGTAATTCTTTCCATCAAAGTGCGGAGGACCCGACCCCTTTCGGTAGTCGCCCATCTTTGGATCTTAGACTGGTTAGAAACAAGAAGATCTGTAACCGGCTCTGATACCAATTGAAAGACCGAATAGGCGACCAGAGAGGGGGAGAGTGAATGGGAGTCGATAAAAATTCTCCAATTAGAACTTTGGCATATGCCCCGATTTCACTTCTAAGCAATACCACGCACACCTTGCCAAGATCACGTAGCCACTGGAGGTGCTACTGATCCTAGGAGCAAGTACTCCTACCCAACCAAACAATCACAACCGCAGCAGAAAATCTATGTTGCTTGCTGCCTATGCTGCACCTGTCAGGTCGGTGATGAGCACCGGTCAGGCCGATGAGCAACACTGGTTAGACCGGTGTGCACAACAACACACGTAGAAGCATTCCAGAGAGCCTCAATTAGATCTCTAGGCCCTGGAACAAAAACACCTCAAACCAAGAAACCACCAGCCACAAGAAACTACATGATCCTAGAGAAGAAGGGGCAAACCAAGGTAAAACTTGCCAAGAACCGACCCTGGGAAACCACAAGTGAATCCCCACTGAACCACACATTCACCCAAGCAAAAAACCCACAAGGGCCTACATCGATCAGACCGGTGGAAGGCACCAGTCAGACCGGTCATGACTGGGCAACTCGGGAAGAACTCCACCCGTGGGTCAAATCCTTGATTCACTTCGCCTGATCTCCCGATTCGCTCCACGGATTCAAGAGAAACTTTGGGGAAGGTAGGAACATCTCATGGGTGAACTCTAGCTCGAAGAACAAGCCCCAAATCTCTGTAGAAAAGGAGGAATCACAAATCTCATGCCACAACCCCAAGAAGATGAGGAACTCCGACAACCCCAAAATCAAAGGCCTTTCCGCGGATTTGGAGGTGACAAATCACCAATAAAAGAGGCACAACAACCTTATGAGTGAATCCACCAACAAATCTTGTGAGAAAACTCCCCCAAAACTGAGGACCAGGTGTGTCCGAGGACCAGTGGAGGGTCACTCCTTAGTGATGAGTGATTGACAATGTTGTGTGGACTGATGCTTGGCTAAGTGTGCAGGTACAGGTTGCGGCTTGACTCGTGTTGGTGCAGGTGAAGAACAAGCACGAAAGGCCTTAGCTGTGGCAGCCTCCGGGTGATGGAGAGGCAAGTAGGCTTCGTTCGATGGAACCGGTGGCCGATGGGGTCAAGTGCGAGCCGTGCGGTGCAAGACTAGCAAGTTGAAATCGTGAACATGGGCCGGTGCAAGGTAGAGGATCGAGGCCAAAGCTTGTCGCGGGGTTTGGTGGTTTTCCCACAAAACCATCGGTGGATGGTTTCTTGGTTTGGGCCGCAAAACCAAGTTCGGAGGCCCGATGCGACGGAGACGAGGATCTGGGAGCGTTAGGAAGCTTCGAGGCGGGGGGCACGTGGCGTGATCGCGGGGCTTGCATCGAGGCTAAGCAAGTCCACGGTGGAAGTGTGTCCGCGCGATGGGAATATCTGTAGACTTGACCATATTGCCCCTGAGGGGTGTTTATCTTCATTTTAAGTTGTAGGGGTAGCGTGGTCATTTGCCTCCTCCGGTGAACTTCGTATAAATAGAGGAGAGGTGGATGGCATCTCTCTCTCTTGGAGTCTAGGGTTTCCTCCCCCGGTAGATTGCTCTGGACTGCTTCCTTTCTCTGCTATTCCTTAGGCTAGATTCTTGTAAAGACTCTGACCTCTGGATGTATGGAAGCATTCGGCGTTGTGATGATCTCCTAGCTCTTTGTGATTTTCGTGTCTTTTTGGAGCTATTTTTGGGGTGTTTCGTTCTTCCCTCGATTCGTTGATTTGAAGGCGTTTTTCCTTGGATTTTTTTGACGGGATCATGGGTGGAGGCCGTGTGCATCTTTGGGTGTGATCTTGAACCCTCAAACATCAGGAAATCCCTTCGATTCGCGAGTTTTGGTTGGAGCCTGAGTTCTTTGCAGTGGTTCATGTGATCCGCGATTCCCGGTGTTTTAGTGAGTTAGAGACCGACATTTTTGGGGCATAGCTTCATCTAGTGACGCTTCTCATCTCCCCCAAATCTTGTCTCAAGAGCTCAAGCGGTTTAGGAGATCCAGTGATGGATAGGTAGAGTTGACCCCACGGCCGAGCCGTTTCTGCTCCTGTTCGTAACCCACAGACAGTCCATGAGCTCTGTGCGGATGGTCTGCGAGGCCTGGAACAGTGTTGGTGTTCTTTGTGTTCTTCACGTGTTCTTCTAAGTTCGTGTTTCAATCCGGTGCTACAAGTGGTTTTGGTTGCACGGAGTTTGCAGACGGTCTGAACTTGAGTGCCGGACAGTTCGTGAAGGTGCGGACAGTTCGCGGGTCCCTCGCGGA
Organism: Cenchrus fungigraminus; assembly: GCA_036936925.1. Classification (NCBI taxonomy): domain Eukaryota; kingdom Viridiplantae; phylum Streptophyta; class Magnoliopsida; order Poales; family Poaceae; genus Cenchrus; species Cenchrus fungigraminus. The sequence goes on along the minus strand of CM072769.1, from coordinate 76,522,870 downwards.
CAGTCCAATTTTTTGTGGTGCGCTACTGGAGGTTTTGTTGGCTTTTTTGGATAGTCCAGGCAGGCCGTGCGGACAGTCCGGCTCACCCGTGCGGACAGTCCACCCGTACCAGCTAGACAGTCCGCGCCTGGCTTTTCAGAATTGGCGAAGTTCTTTGATTCTTGTCTTGTGCTTCCGCTCCTTGTTTTGAGGCTTGTCTCTAGGACTTGTAGGCTTGTGTGTGCCTAGTCTAGAGCTACTCTGGTGTGTACGAGTGATAGGAGTGGCATTCGGGGTATAGGCCAATTTCATCCTTCGGGAAGAATTTTTATCGGCTCCCATTCACTCCCCCCCTCTCTGGTCGCCTATTCGGTCCTTCAATTGGTATCAGAGCCGGTTACGGATCTTCGTGATTCTAACCAGTCTAAGATCCAAAGATGGGTGACTATGGTAAGGGGTCGGGTCCTCCGCATTTTGATGGCAAGAATTACCCGATGTGGGAGAGGCGCATGGGTGCGTTTTTACGTGGCAAGGGGACTCTGATTTGGGATGTGACTCAAAATCCTAACTATGTCATGCCAAACAGTTTCATTCTTCCAGGATCGCGGGACATGTTTGAGGCCAATAGCAAGGCCGTTGATTACTTGTTTCGTGCTCTCTATGACTCAGAGTTTGATCGAGTGTATGGAGAGGATGTGGCCGGAAAGATATGGCTTAAGCTCAGGAATGCTCATGTTGGCATTACCCAAGTGCAAGCTCGTTTGTTTTCCACTTACCGGAGAGAGTACAAGAACTTCACTCATCTCCCCGGTGAGTCGACCGATGTGATGTTTCAGCGCTTCACCAGCATAGTCAACAACATGAGGGCCAATGTGATAGTGCTCCCATACACGGATCATGATCAAGCTATCAAGCTTTTGCATGCCCTGGATAGATCTGTGTGGAGTGCTAAGGTCGAGGCCATTGAGTAGTCGAGCGTGTATGATACCTTGACGCTGGATGAGCTGTTCTCCAAGCTTAGGTCTTCGGAGGTCGATCATGGCTTAAGAGCCAAGAGCGAGAGCCCCACTGATCCTCATAGTTTGGCTCTTGTCTCAGGATCGAGGACTAATGCTAACTCTGCTGTTTTTTCTTTGTCCTGTCTTGTGTCCATGCCAGATGAGGACTTTGAGGAGCTGAGCGAGGAGGATCTCGCCTTGTTGAGCAAGAGGTTTGGGCAGATGTACGAGAACTGCAAGAATGCAAGGAGAAGCTCAGGGATGTGCTATCGGTGTGGGAAGCATGGGCACTTCATCACCGAATGGCCTGAAGCCATGGAGATCAAGAACGACTACATGGGCAAGCCCAAGCACGACTACAACAAGCACTGCTCCCGGAACGACTACAAGGACAAGCGCAAGGACAAGGGCAAGAGAAGGCCTAAGAAGAGCAGCGGGTATATAAAACTCTTCCCCTTGTTTTCATGAAAAATGCATGTCAAAGCACATATACAATCTACCAAGCTTCTCAAATATACAAAGAGCACAACAAAATGCTACAAATGAGACATAGTGCAAGCAAAGTAGACATGGTGTATCTAGCACATTGCCATCAAGAAGGTAGAGACATATAAGCATGTGACATGGCCAAAAGTAATTTTAAGCAATTTTCACAAAGAAATAGTCATCTCATGAGCAAGACTCTTTCTAAATCAATTTGAACATAAATACACTAGATCATCCAAAATTTATGCAAGATCACAAATTCTCATCACAAGATCATTATAAACGCCCACAAGCTACTCAAGTCATGTTAAAGCCACCGAGCCATGTGTCTACTTCTTAAAGTGAGACTTCTCATGGTAGACAAGCATACTACGGTTTAGCACCCAAGATACGAATATCAAACCATAAAAACATGATTAGGAGCTCATTTTTCAAGCATAAGGCAATTCGTACACCAATTTCATTTTTAAGTTTAAACATGGTACATGAAGTGCCTTTGCGGCAAAAAGAAGCTTATGCTCCTCCCCAAGCAAGCAAAAGGGCTAAACATTTACAATGACAGAAAGGTCTTTGACCCCAAGCAAAGAGAACATGATTCTCAAGCACTAACTAAATATGATATAGGCATTTAAGCACAAATTGAGCATAGACAAGCATCTACTCATGAGAGACACAATTTTAGCATTTTCATCAAAAGAAAGCTATCTCAACACAAATATATGGCAAAACCATCAAGAGCATAGCATTCACATCCACAATTTACCAAACATGCACAAGTCTCACAATTAGCACATCAGTGATCAGTGTATATAATAGAAGCTCAATCCTAGCTCAAGTGATCCAAAGATGGCTATCCTACAAGGTTTTGTACAGAAAGTAAAATGCATGAATGAAATGCAACAAAATGAACATATGACACATATATACATGAGAAGCTCCAAGATCCAGCTAGAAAGGAAAGCACACCCCAAGCTCACCCCGCAAGCGAGTGAAAGTGACTTGGTCAAGCGGTTTGGTGAAAATGTCAGCTAGCTGGTCTTAGGTAGGGACATAGGACAAAGATATGTTTCCCTTCTCGACATTGTCCCTCAGAAAGTGGTAACTCACTTCTATGTGTTTCGTTTTGGAGTGGAGGACAGGATTTTTGGCTACGCTTATGGCACTGGTGCTATCACAGAAAAGTGGAACCTGGGAGCATTCCTCTCCAAAATCACTCATGGTATATGTCATCCAAAGTAGCTGGGAACAACAACTAGCAGCAGCTACATACTTAGCCTTGGTGGTGGATTGGGCTACACTCGATTGCTTGCGAGATGACCAAGAGACCAAAGAAGAACCAAGGAACCGATAACACCCAGAGGTAGACTTACGGTCCAATCGACACCCAGCGAAATCAGCATCGAAAAACCCATGAAGTCTGAGTGTCGAGGAGGCAGAGTACCAAAGACCAAACTCAGGAGTGTAGTTCAAGTACCTGAAAATCCGCTTGACGGCTGTTGACGGTGGAAATTCACCATTTCCAACCCTAAATATTCTCACATAAATGGAGGCATATGCATTATTTACTAGCATTTTGGTTTGAATAATGTAGTTCCACTTGTCCTTGGAGATTATTTGTATGTAGGTGATTTACCCCTTAAAAGAGATGGAAACTCAACTTCTATGAAGAAACCATGCCAACTTAGCTGAGGAGGTGGCTGCCACCAAGGGAAACATGGCAATCCACGTCATCGATCCAGGGGAGGCACTCACCGACGAATCAGAGGATGCCACATGGACTTCACATGGATCAAAGGGCCCACCTCAGATACCAAATCAAGCCATGCACCGAGGATGGATCAGAGGGCCCACATGTCAGCCAAGCAGAGAAAACACAAGCCAGGAGGCGACCCTAGGGGGCCGACCGATCCTAGGATCGGCCGAACCGACCTAGGGGCCTTTGATCCTGGCCTTCCACGTGGTGGTTGCTCATTGGTCCATTGCCTCACTCCCGGGTGTTTAGGGGCCATTTGGGCGTCTGAGCAAGCCTTGTCCTCGCCTATAAATAGCAGGAGAGGGGCTCCCATTTCTCACACACCACTCTCTCATTCTCCTCTCACTTTTAGTTTCCAAGGTTAGGGGGTAGGCTAGAGTAGCTCTTATTCAGGTTCCAAGTCCTCTTAGAAGTCTAGGTATGAGTTCTCTTTTATCTTTATTTCTTTCTTAGAAGTCTAGGTATGAGTTCTCTTTTATCTTTATTTCTTTGTATGACTTTGATCTACTTCAGTTATTCAGCTATTTCATATAAAGTCATGGTAGATCATATTCTTGATATGTTCTTGAGTTCATCCTCTATTCATCATTTAGAGGCTTGTGTTCTTCGTGAACACTACCTTTTGATCCACTTGAAGGGTGATAAACTCCTTCCTTATGTGTTTGTTCATAAGTTAGAGGCTTGTGTTCTTCACGAACACGACCCTTTGATCTTATGGATTAGACATAAGAGAGTTCATATCTGTTCGTATGTCTAGCCTTAGTCGATCTTGTTAGATGGCATGAGAGTGTTGCATGAGGTCTGTGTTCAAGCTACAGTACTCGGTCTAGTTGACCAGTCTTCTGGTGCCTCTCACCCTGGGTCACAATAGCCTAGGCCGGGTGGAGTCTAGCAGCAACGTAGGCATGGTGCCTGGGTTGTCTGGCTATGATAGTTATGAGCATACCCCCCTAATGATAGAGGTCGGTCCTCAGGTGGTGACAGCCCTGTTGGATCCTTGGGCAACCTTCGCGCTGGAGTACCTGCTGTAGGAGTCTAAAGTCTAGTTTCGCAGAGTGCTGGTCGTCGCGGGCTAGCTCCCCGTTTGTACCTGGGTGCTGAACCTTATCTCTCTCATGCAATACTCATGCCCATCTCTTGTATCTTCTAGCTTTGTATGTTTAGTACATTAGAACCTAGAGCTAACTCGTATGTTCCCCCTAAGTCGTAAGGTGCTAGAGTAGAGGTAGATTTGAGTGTGTGTGTCACACTACCCCGTATATCTTTTATCTTACCCCTGTCTTTGAGTGTGTTTTTCCCTATATTTATCTCATGGTTTACATTCAGAGCAAAAGCATAAGTCTAAGATATCCGCCATTGCCTTCCACGGATTCGATACCCTTGGAATACTCTCCTTCCTTGGGGAAATGCTACAATGATTTATCTGTGTGCTTGCGGATTCGTTCATGATCGTTTAGATTAACCAATGGCAAGTCTCGATGTTCACGCTAACCCGGTGCCATTAGTTGTGACATTGAGAGGTGCCTAAAGGTTTTCCTGGTGTTATCGCTAAGGACGGGTCCCAGATCTGTTCTTAGGATGATGACGCTACGAAACGCCAACAATGGCCTGCCGATGTGAAGTCCTCGGTGAAGCCTGAAAACGAGCGCACAGACACACACTGAACTGTATGTCCGGCCTCGTCGCCGTCAAGTAGAGGAGGGAGCCGATCTTGCTCCGGTACTCCTTCTGGTCCACGGGTTCGCCGTCCGCGTCCAAAGCCGTAGTTGTACTCATTGGGGTAGTCAGCAGCTTGGAGTCGTTCATGCCAAACTTCTTCACTATGTCCCTGGTGTACTTCGCCTGATGTACAAAGGTCCCGTCCTTGCACTGCTTGATCTGGAGACCCAAGAAAAACTACAGCTCGCCCATCATGGACATCTCAAATTCCCTGCTCATGTCATCTGCAAATCTGGCAACAAGATCATGAGAAGAGCCACCAAAGATTATGTCATCCACGTATATCTGAACAATCAAAAGGTCATTCCCATGCTTAAGGAGGAACAGGGTCTTATCAACTGTGCCCATCACAAACCCCTTGCTCAGCAAAAAGCCTATCAACCTGCCATACCAAGCTCTAGGTGCCTGTTTCAACCCATAGAACGCTCTCTGGAGTTTGTATACACAGTGTGGGTAGTTTTCACTCTCAAACCCCAGGGGTTGCCTCACATACACTTCTTCCTCTATCACCCATTCAAGAAAGCACTCTTGACATCCATTTGGTACAACTTGAACCCTTTAGCCACGGCAAAGGCTAGAAGGATCCTAATTGCCTCCAAACGGGCCACAGGAGCAAATGTCTCCTCATAGTATATCCCCTCCTTCTGGTTGAACCCTTGCGCCACCAACCTCGACTTGCTTCTCACAACCATCCCATTCTCACCCTCTTTGTTCTTCCACACCCACTTGGTACCTATGGGACGGTAATTTGGCAGTGGATCGACTAACACCCTGACTTGGTTTCTCTCAAAGTTTTCCAACTCCTCATGCATGGAATTCACCCAATTCTTGTCAGACAAAGTGTGTCGAATATCTTTGGGCTCAAACGACGCAACAAAGGCAGAATGAACGAAATGAGAAGTGTTCCTTGACCTCGACCGTGTAGTGCGTTCATGAAGGTCACCAATGATGGTCGTCGGTGGGTGATCAACTTGTACTCGCCAGGGAGCCTCTCGCCTGGACACAACCTCCCCCTCAGTAGCAGCCTCCACTCGAACAGCCTCAGTCGTAGTGGGAGTAGAGGAAGGTCCATCCTCGATCGTCGTCGTAGTAGTGGAAGTAGCATGTACATGATCAGCCACGGGCGCATCACCACCATCCTCATCTTCATCTCCATCTCCATCCTTGTCATCCTCAAAGATCCTCGCTCCAATCTCATCGTCACCTGCACACTCAAAAGCAGAAGAACTACATGGCTGTGTCTCGTCGAAGGTTACCTCGCAAGTCTCCATGATTCGGTTAGTATCAAGGTTGAGCACACGATATGCTCTAGAGTGAATCGCATAACCAAGGAAAATACCATCCGAACATCGAGACTCAAACTTATCCAACTTGCCCTTCTTCAGAATGAAACACTTGCATCCAAAAGCTCTAAAGTGACTCACCTTGGGTTGTCACCCATGCATCAGCTCATAAGAGGTCTTCTTCTTGAAAGCATGAAGGAAGATGCGATTCGAGACATAGCAAGCGGTATTGACTGCCTCGGCCCAGAAACGCCTAGGAGTCCTATGCTCATCAAGCATCATCCTGGCCATCTCACAAAGGGACCAGTTCTTCCTCTCCACAATGCCATTCTGGCAAGCGACATATGGAGAAGAGTACTAATGATCGAGACCAAGATCACTGCAAAAGGCATCAAAATGAGAGTTCTTAAACTCCGTGCCATTGTCACTGCGTATAGCTCGAATGGCATCTTCATGTCTCTCATTCTTCAACCTCAAGATCAAGTCCCGAACAAAGCCAAATGTCTCACTCTTATCCTCCAGAAAGAAAACCCAAGAGTACCTCGAAAAAATATCAACAACCACAAGAACATACCACTTCCCACCAGCAAAGCGAACACGAGCTGGCCCAACCAAATCCATGTGCAACAGCTCACAAGGTCGCTCGGTCATGACCGCAGTCAGAGGGGCGTGAGAAGCAGCAACCATTTTTCCATGCCGACAAGAAGCACAAACCAAATCCTTCTCGAATTTCAACTTAGGCAATCCTCGGACAAGATCAAGACCACTCAAGCGGGAAAGCAACTCAAAGCTCAAGTGTCCCAACCTCCTATGCCATTTCCAAAGCTCGGCCGAAACACCAGTAACAAAGCATCTAGGAGGACCAACAGACTGGGAAAAGTCGGCACGAAAGATTGGACCCTCGGGGATGATCGTACAGACAAAATCGCCTCGAGAATCAAGCACACGAGAAGCACCCGACTTAAAACGAACCTCAAAACCTTCGTCAAGTAATTGAGATACCGACAACAGGTTAAAACCAAGTGACTTGACCAGGGCCACACTTCTTAAGGTCACCTTGCTACTCACCTTCACCATACCTTCAGCAAGCACTCGTCCTCTCCCATTGTCCCCGAAAGTGATGTACTCCCTCGTACTCACTGGGGTGAGGCTGGAGAACCAACCACGATCTCCGTTCATGTGTCGTGAGCAACCGGAGTCGATCAACCAAAAGTCCTCCAAGCCTCCCACCTGCAATAAAAAACGAGGACGAGAATGAGCAAGCAACTCAACACTGGGGTTACTACCAAAAGAGTCAAACCAGTGCTGAGCCATTTGCTCAAAAGAAGGGTTAGCAAAATCCATCCTCACAAAACCTCTAGGCGGAGCCCTCTCACGCCTACCACCAAAGGACCTGTCACGTCTCACTGGAGGAGTACGCGCACCACAAGGAGGAAAATGTGGCCCGTAGTCCATCTGAGACCCAAAGCTCCGATCGTGCCTCCCAAACTCGTAACGGTCACGAGAAGGAGCACGTCGAGCCAACTCACCACGCCCAAACCCAACACACCTGTCTCTCTGAGGGAACACACCTCCACCTCCACCTCCACAAGTGGGAACTATACGCACATACACCTCACCCCTAGGCAGAGGCCCTCTACGAGGCTCAGGCACACCACGAGCAAGGTGGTACCTGTCCTTGTTTGCCATCTCCCTAGCAAACCTCTCATCCCTCTTCCTCCGGAAACAGAACTCATCCTTATGCCCATCCCTCCCACAATACTCACAATGGAAGTGGATTGGCACTGGCTTAGGCTGTGGCTTCTCTACAAGCTTCTCTCCATCTTTCTCTCCTGACTTCCCACCAAAGACACTCCCCTGGGTGATCACAAACTTGATGGGTTTCTGGTAGTTCTCAGATTTGTGAGGAAACACTAGAGGATCTGGGGTTGTGTCTAGATTGTTTCTGAGATGGTTTGGCTTGGGTGCAAATTTGTTCATGGGTGTGGTGTGTGGTGGAATAGGAATCTCTCCAGCTTTCTCTTCTCCCTCACCACTCTTCTCACCACACTTGTTAGCCCCCAACGCTTGACCATCAAACCTCTTGAACTGAGCCAACATCAAACTCAATTGTGGCTCATGCCCAGACAGCCACCCCATCATTTTCCTCAATTCATCATTTTCATCCTACAGACGATCAACATAGTGTGCAAGTTCCATGTTTTTCAAAGCATGCATTTCACAGGTTGAACATGATGTAGGAAGAGGAGCTTTCAATGCCGCCTCAAGAGAAACAATTCTAGTGTGAGACTCATCTAGCCTAGCATGCAAAACAGGACATGAGGTACAAGCACCTAGTAAAGCTGGCCTAGACTTCAATTCATCACTCTCAATCCTAACCACATCTAGTTCTTCCAAAGTAGAGGCATGCTTCTCCTTGAGGGTAGTCAAATCAGCAAGAAACACTGAACAATCACCACAATCTATCTCATCAGACACCACAGGAGCAGACTTCAAAGTGACTATCTCATTCCTAGCATTCACAAGCAAGGATTCAAGCTCGGCTACCTTGTCCTTAGCATCACCCAACAAAGACCTAAATTCCCTCTTCTCCTTGTTGGTCTTTCTAAGCACATCATCACGGTTATTAAGTAACTCATTGAGTCTAGCATTCTCCTCTAGCAAGAAGTTGGGATCTTGTCGTACCTCTTCATTGGAGTCGGAGTTCGAATCCGAGCTGTGCTTCCCACCCTTCTTGGAGTGCGCCATGCCGCAAAAGCCTCCTTGTGCGACGAAGCTTAGGCCGGTGAAGTTCTTGCTCGTGTGCCGCTTGTCCTTACACTTCTCTTGCTCATCCTCGCTGCTCGAGTCGGAAGAAGCATCACTTGATGTCGAGTCGATGTCGCTCGCTCCGGCCACCATTGCTCGAGCGGTCTTCTTCTTGTAGCCGCCACCCTTCTTGTGCCTTCTCTCGCCCTTGTCCTTGTGCTTGTCCTTGTAGTCGTTCCGGGAGCGGTGCTTGTTGTAGTCGTGCTTGGGCTTGCCCTTGTAGTCATTCTTGATCTCCATGGCTTCAGGGCATTCGGCGATGAAGTGCCCGTGCTTCCCGCACTGATAGCACATCCTTGAGCTCCGCCTTGCATTCTTGCGGTTCTCGTACATCCGCCCAAACCTCTTGCTCAACAATGTGAGATCGTCCTCGTTCAGCACCTCAAAGTCCTCATCTGGCAAAGACACAAGACAAGACAAAGAGAAACCACCAGGGTTAGCGTTAGATCGTAATTCCGAGACAAGAGCCAAACTATGAGGATCAGTGGGGCTCTCGCTCTTGGATCTCAAGCCACGATCAACCTCTGAAGACCTGAGCTTGGAGAACAGCTCATCCAGTGTCAGCGTATCATACACGCTCAACTTCTCAATGGCCTCGACCTTGGCACTCCACACAGACCTATCCAGGGCATACAAAAGCTTGATAGCTTGATCATGATCCGTGTATGGGAGCACTGTCACATTGGCCCTCATGTTGTTGACAATGCTAGTGAAACGCTGGAACATAGCATCGGTCGACTCATCGGGGAGATGAGTGAAGTTCTCGTACTCTCTCCGGTAAGTGGAAAACAAATGGGCTTGCACTTGGGTATTGCCAACATGAGTATTTCTCAACTTGAGCCATATCTTTCCGGCCACATTCTCTCCGTACACTCGCTCGAACTCCGAGGCACAGAGAGCATGGAACAAGTAATCAACGGCCTTGCTGTTGGCCTCAAACATGTCCCGCGATCCTGGAAGCAGAAAACTATCTGGGATGACATATTGATCATTTTGAGTGACCTCCCAAATAAGAGTTCCCTTCCCTCGCAAAAATGCGCCCATGCGCCTCTCCCACATCGGGTAATTCTTGCCATCAAAGTGCGGAGGACCCGACCCCTTGCTGTAATCACCCATCTTTGGATCTTAGACTAGTTAGAATCACAAAGATCTATAACCGACTCTGATACCAATTGAAGGTCCGAATCGGACGACCAGAGAGGGGGGGGGGGAGTGAATGGGAGCCGATAAAAATTCTTCCCGAAGGTTGAACTCGGCCTATACCCCGATTGCCACTCCAAATGCTCGCGCACACAAAGAAAGCTCCAAACAAGGCACACACAAGCCTAGAAAATCAAGAGACAAGCCTAGGAGCAAAGAGCGAAAGCAACTGGACAAGAATCAAAGCACTTGGCACAATCTGGAAACGCCAGGCGTGGACTGTCCGTGCAGTACAGGCGGACCGTCCGCTAGGGTACGGCGGACTGTCTGCAGGTACAGCGCGGACTGTCCGAAATAAGCACTAGAGCTACCAGAGACGCACCCCCAAAATTCGGACTGTCCGTGGAGGACAAGCAGACTGTCCGCCAAAAACTCGACCGTGCGGACCGTCCGTGAAGCACTCGCGGACTGTCCGCCAAACCCCTTGCAACCAATACCTAGGGCCGAAACAGATCAAAACGAAGACGCGCAAGAACACATGACGAACTCCAGCACACGCAGACTGTCCGCGGCTATCGTGCGGACTGTCCGCAAGCCACGAACAGAACCAAAAACGCCCGACCCGCGGGTTCAACTCCAAGAACTCATCACTGGATCTCCCAAACGGTAGAAGCTCTTGAGACAAGACTTTGCGGAGATGATATGCGTCACACAAGGATGCTATGCCCCAAAAATCTCGACCTCTAACTCCCTAATTCACCAGGAATCGCGGATCACACAAGCACCACCATGAACTCGGGCTCCAACAAAAAACGCATGAATCGAAGGCTCTCCACAGCGTTTGAGGGGTCAAGATCACACACAAAGATGCACAAGGCATCCACCCATGATCCCCTCAAAGAAATCCGTGAAGAAATGCCGCCAAAATCACGAATCGAGCGAAGAACGAAACCCCCCAAAAATAGCCCCGAAAATGACACGAAAATCACAAGGGACTAGGAGATCACCGCAACGCCGAATGCTTCCATACATCTAGAGGACAGAGTCTGTACAAGAGTCTAACCTAAGGAATCTAGAGAAAAATGAAGCAGTTCAGAAAAATCTACCGGGGGAGAAAGCCCTAGAGTCCAAGAGAGAGAGAGAGATGCCATCCACCTCTCCGGTCTTTATACGGAGTCCATCGGAGGGAGGTAAATGACCACGCTACCCCTACTGCTTAAATGAAGATACAACCCCTCAGGGGCATTTTGGTCAAGTCTTCATCGGACGGACACGCTTCCACCGCGGCTTCGCTTCACCTCGACGTAAAACCCCGCGATCACACCACGTGCCCTCCGCCTCGAAGCTTCCCGAAGCTCCCGGATCACCATCTCCGTAGCCTCGGGCCTCCGGGCTTGGCTTTGAGGCCCAAACCAAGAAACCGTCCACCGATGGTTTTGTGGGCAAACCACCAAACCCCGCGTGCAAGCTTCGGCCTCGATCCACTACCTTGCACCGGCCCATGTTCACGACTTCAGCCGCCAGTCCTGCACCGCACGGCTCGCACTTGACCCCATCGGCCACCGGGTCCATCGAACCAAGCCTACTTGCCTCTCCATCACCCGGAGGCCGCCACGGCTAAGGCCTTTCATGCTTGTTCTTCACCTGCACCGACACGAGTCAAACCGCAACCTGTACCTGCACACTTAGCCAAGCATCAGTCCACACAACGTTGTCAATCACTCATCACTAAGGAGCGACCCTCCACTGGTCTTCGGACACACCTGGTCCTCAAGCTCCTATTCCTACATCATGCTCTACCTGTGAAATGCATGCTTTGAAAAACATGGAACTTGCACACTATGTTGACCGTTTGCAGGATGAGAATGATGAGTTAAGGAAATTGATGGGGTGGTTATCTGGGCATGAGCCATAGTTGAGTTTGACGTTGGCTGAGTTTAAGAGGTTTGATGGTCAGGCGTTGGGGGCTGGCAAGAGTGGTGAGGGAGGAGAGAAAGTTGGAGAGATTCCTATTCCACCTCACACTATACCCATGAACAAATTTGCACCCAAGCCAAACCACCTCAGAAAGAAGCTAGACACAACCCCAGATCCACCAGTGTTCCCCCACAAAATAGAAAACTACCAGAAACCCATCAAGTTTGTGAGCACCCAAGGGACTGTATTTGGTGAGAAGTCAGGAGAGAAAGCTTTTGAGAAGCCCAAAGAGAAGCCACAGCCGATCCGCTTCCATTGTGAGTATTGTGGGAGGGATGGACATAAGGATGAGTTCTGTTTCAGGATGAAGAGAGATGAGAGGTTTGCTAGGGAGATGACAAACAAGGACAGGTACCACCCTTCCTATGGTGTGCCTGAGCCTCGTAGAGGGCCTCTACCTAGGGGTGATAGGTTTGTGTGTACGGTTCCCACTCGTGGTGGTGGAGGTGTGTTTCGACAGAGAGATAGGCGTGTTGGGTTTGTGCGTGGTGAGTTTGCTGGATGTGCTCCTGCTCGTGACCGTTATGAGTTTGGGAGGCACGACCGTAGTTTTGGTTCTCAAAGGGACTACGGGACACGTTTTCCCCCTCGTGGTGCGTGTTCCCCTCTAGTGAGACGTGACAGGTTTTTCTGTGGTAGACGTGAGAGGGCTCCGTCTAGAGGTTTTGATAGGATGGATTTTGCTAACCCTTATTTTGAGCAAATGGCTCGACACTGGTTTGACTCTTTTGGTACTAAGCCAAGTGTTGAGTCGTTGCTCATCGTTCTCGTTTTTTATTACAGGTGGGAGGCTTGGAGGACTTTTCGTTGATCGACTCCGGTTGTTCTCGTCACATGACCGGAGATCGTGGGTGGTTCTCCAGCCTCACCCTGGTGAGTACGAGGGAGTACATTACTTTCAGGGACAATGGGAGATGACGAGTGCTTGCTGAAGGTATGGTGAAGGTGAGTAGCAAGGTGACCCTGAAGAGTGTGACTTTGGTCAAGTCACTTAGTTTTAACCTGTTGTCTGTATCTCAGCTGCTTGACGAGGGTTTTGAGGTTCGTTTTAAGTTGAACGTGTTGCCGCACAAAATTGATCCGCGCAGCACCACGATAACTGTCGTACTTTCGCGACGACGAACGATTGCTTTTCGAGTAAAGCAAAAAGAGTACCTCGCTTTCATGGAGGAGAACCGACCGTTTTTCAGCGCAAAACGGCAAAGGTTTGGCCAAGCTCTAGGGTTGCTAGGGCTCGGCAGGACTACAGGCTAAACTGCTAGAAAAAATAACGTAGATGCAAAAATTGAATTGTATTATGTCGCTTGTGTGTAGAGAAAAAAACAATCGGCCACGTACCCTTTATTTATAGGGTAAGCCTGGTCTATGGCTACGTATCCGGCCAGAACTCTACTTTGTGTTTCCTAGCTGGATATTAATCAATTTACAAAATATTCTATCTCTAATCCTCTTCTCCGACTCAAATAAGAAACCCTGTACACCAGATCTTCTACATATGCGCGCACAGGTTGCCTTCGTGATTATCAATCAGAGCCTGCATTGCTTAATGACATACTGAAAGCTTGACTTCCTGATCCATGCACATATAACTCCTTCGAAACATACATATGCAGCACGTACAACCTGAGAGCCATTGCACCATGCCAATTATTCAAGTCTGCCAGCAAATAAAATAATTTGGCCTATTAGATAAACAAGCTAGCCAAATATTATTGTAAACACATGCCCCCTGTTTTTGGTATAATTGCATTTACCAAAAATACTTTAACCATGGCAGCAGGCAATGTTTTTCATTAATACAATATCAGTTGCTTCAGGATCGTTGCCCAGGACGACACTTCAGTAACGCATCAACCAAATCTCCTGCTTAGGGCGATATCTCAAATTTATCAGCCTTAATATTTTTGCTCTCTTCTTAGGACGATATCTTCAAAAATATATCGGCCACAATTTTTTTTTTCTCAGGGCGATGCCCAGATAACACAGCAACCAGCTATTCTTCGTCAAAATAATATCATGACACATCAGCCTCAATGTCATCAAGCCTCTTGCCACACACTGGGATAGTATTTCTTCAAATATTTTCCATTTAGAGCTTTAGGCAACTTCTCCCCCTGCAAAGGTTGTACAAAATATGAATTACCAGGAACAATCTCTACTACTTTATATGGTCCCTCCCAACTCGACGACCATTTGCCGAATTTATTATTTTTAGTTCGAACAGGCAAAATCGTTTTCCATACTAAATCTCCTAACTGAAACGATTTTTCTTTTACCCTTTTGTTGTAAGCTTTAGCAACTTTTAATTTCTCCTTCTCAATTTCTTTTAAAGCTTTCAACCTTTCTTCCGAAACTTCATCTATTCTGTCCATCATTAAATTATTGTAATCCACAGCCGACAAACCATTTTGTCTGGCTACTCTAAGAGCTTGTAAATTAATCTCCACAGGTAGTACAGCCTCCTGATCATACACCAACTCAAAGGGCGTCACTTTTGTCGCACCATGCTTAGAAATCCGATGAGCCCATAAAGCTTCCGAAAGCACTTCATGCCACCTCCTCGGATGCTCTTCAATCTTCTTCTTTATAAGCTTAATTAAGGTTCTATTACTAGATTCGGCCTGTCCATTAGCTTGAGCACAATAAGGTGACGAATTCAATAGCTTAATTCTGAAAGATTCGGCAAATTCACGAAATTGATGAGACATAAAAGAAGCACATTGATCAGTAGTTAATGTTTGAGGGATACCGAATCTATGAATTATATGCTCCAAAACAAAACTAATCACTTCTTTATGAGTCATATTCTTCAGAGGAACTGCTTCTGTCCATTTAGTAAAATAATCTGTAGCTACTAGAATGAAACAATGACCTTTAGAAGAAGCAGGATGTATCTGACCAATAAAATCTAAACCCCATCCCCTAAATGGCCATGGCTTAATGATAGGATGCAACATAGCCACAGGCGCTAACTGCACATTTCCAAATTTCTGACAAGCCTCACACCCCTTATAGTAACGAAAGCAATCCTCTAGCATTGTCGGCCAATAAAAATTTGCTCTCTTTAATAGCCACTTCATTTTATGAGCCGACTGATGCGTCCCGCATATTCCTTCATGAACTTCTCCCATAGCTACTCTAGATTGATCAGGACCTAAGCACTTCAAAAGTAGTCCATCTATTGTCCAGCGGTATAATCATCATTTAACAAAATATACTTTAAAGCTTGTCGCCGAATTTTCTTATCTCTTGATTTACTTGGATCCTTCAAATAATTAATTAGTGGATTTCTCCAGTCTCCCGTTTCAACTCCTACTTGTTCGGCTGTTTTTAATCTTTTGGCCTGCTCTTCCTGAACTGAACTAGCACTCTCCTGGGTATTTTGGGTTCCTATAAAAACAGCCATTTGTGCATGTGTAACTGAACTGATTGTTAACTCGGCTCCTGCTAGATCCTGTACCGAATCAACACCTAGCAGATCGGTTTTACTTTTGGCAACAGCCTGCAGCATCGGTTTTTCCAGAAAGAAAATTTTCCCCCGCCTAACTTGATAACCAGATGCTTGTTGGGCCAAACAATTAGCTTTAGAATTCTCTTCCCTGGGTAAATGGCTGATTGTGAAAGTATCCAGGGACTTGATTATATCTAAACATCGGTCTAAGTAGCTATTCAGTAACCCATTATAACATTGAGCATCACCATTAATTTGTTGAACTACCAGCAGTGAGTCTCCAAAAGCATCTATATCCTTTGCACCCATATCTACTAAAGTTTGCAAACCAAACAGTAACACCTCATACTCAATTTGATTATTAGTGCAAGACTATTTTAAACGAACTGATGTTTCATAAACAACACTATTAGGAGAAATTAAAACATTACCGATGCCTTGCCCATTATCACAAACCGATCCATCAAAATAAAGCTTCCATGGGCACACACTAACATAAATAATATCCTCTTCATCCTTAATCCTATGATCAACAATGAAATCGGCCACAATTTGACTCTTCATAGAACCCAACGATTGATATGTTAAATCATATTCTATTAGTGCATAAGCCCACTTTCCAATCCTATCACTAAGAATCGGCTGTTGTAGCATATATTTAATCACATCAGTTAGGCAAACTACCGTACAGGTACTAGACAACAAATAATGTCGAAATTTGGTACATGCATAATATAATGACAAGCATAACTTTTCAACAACACGTACTGGCTCTCAGCGTCCAGCAAACGACGACTCAAATAAGCAACTATGTACTCCTTCCCACCATCTTCTTGTGCCAGAACTGCGCCGATCACCTTCTCTTGTGCAGCAATATATAATCTGAATGGCACACCAGACTTGGGCACCCGAAGCACTGGAGGACTCGATAAATATTGCTTTATATTATTAAAAGCCTCTCTTTGTTCTGCCCCCCATGTGAAATCGGCCTCATGCTTTAGCCGAAGTAAAGGAACAAACGATTCAATTTTCCCTGCAATATTAGATATGAATCATCTCAAGTAGTTAATTTTGCCCAATAACTTCTGCACGTCCCTTTTACATGTAGGTTCCTCCAATTTTTTAATTGACTCCACTTTCTTAGGATCAATCTCTACACCATGCTCATGTATTATGAAACCCAAAAACTTACTAGCCGACACACCAAAAGCACATTTGAGCGTATTCATCTTTAACCCATACCGACGCATTCTTTCAAAAGCTAATCGTAAATCGGCTAAATGATGGTCAAACTCATCCGATTTAATAACTATATCATCAATGTATACTTCCAACACAATACCCAGCAAATCATGAAAAATTAAATTCATAGCACGTTGATATGTGGCACCGACATTTTTCAACCCAAAAGTCATAACGACCCACTCAAATAAACCAACAAAGCCAGGGCAACGAAAAGCTGTCTTAGCCATGTCTTCCTCAGCCATGAAAATCTGATTATAACCAGCATTACCATCTAAAAAACTAATCCATTTATTACCAGAAGCATTATTGATTAACATGTCGGCTATAGGCATAGGATACTCATCTTTAGGAGTTGCTTTATTTAAATCTCTAAAGTCAATACATACTCTAATTTTACCAGTATTTTTCTTTTCAACTGGAACAATATTAGATATCCATTTTGCATATCTACATGGCCGAATAAACCCAGCTTTTAACAACCGATCAATTTCTTCCTTGATGCGGTCATATATCTTTGGATTAAATTGTCTAGGAGGTTGTTTATGGGGCCTAAAACCAGTTTTAATAGGCAATCTATGTTCAACTAAATCCCTACTCAAACCGGGCATCTCAGTGTAACTCCAAGCAAAGCAGTCAACAAATTCTTTAAGTAAAGCACATACCTTGCTTTTTTGATCGGCTTCTAAATTTGCATTTATAAATGTGGGCCTGGGAATACTTCCATCACCAATATCAATTTCCTCAAGCAGATCAACCGATGAGAACCCCTGTCCAAGTTTCTCCATATCTTCAAAGCCTTCAATAGTTTCACGCATATCATTCTTGCCTGAACGATACTCTTCAGTACACTTTTGCAACCACTTAATGTTGTCTTCTTTATTCATTGTTTACAATGATAAATTATGGAGCCGAGCTACTGTAGCCGGCTGTAGATGTACTAGTACAAAACCATTTTTGCCAATAGCAAGATAATCACAATCTGAAAAATCCCTTCCTGTCAAGCATATCGTCTCATTATGTTGCCAATCAATCTGCACATCAGTTAATGCAATGCAGGCCGAATTATCTGCCTCAATCACTTCCACATCATCACCAACCCATTGAATCAAGCACTGATGTAAACTTGAAGGTATGCAACAATTCGCATGAATCCAATCACGTCCTAACAGAATATTATATCGGCCTTTGACATCAACAACAAAGAATGCAGTTGGAATTGTTTTGCTCCCCACAGTTAACTCCATAGAAATAACACCCTTGGCTTCGGATAGCTCTCCTGAAAACCCACTAAGTCCCATGTTGGTCTTCTTTAAATCACTTTCATCTCGGCCCAGTTTAGAAAAAACCGAAAGAGGCATAACATTAACTCCTGCACCACTGTCAACAAGCATGCGACCAACAGGCTTACCATCAATATGACCTTTGATGAATAAAGGCTTCAGATGCTTGCCAGGCTTCTCTGGTTTCTCAAATGTAGCAGTTTTTGGACCAAGATCAAGCTCAGTAACTTCTAATTCAGGGGCACGAAATTCAGAGGGCAACGTGAACACCATATTAATATCCATATCCATAGTATCAGGAATGTCATTTTTATTTTCTGAGTTTTCACCAACACTTACGCCATCAGTGGTAGTACCTTCCTCCTTCGCGATGTGCTTCTCTTTCCAAGTCATCTTTGCAGGCACCATGGGCCTAATTTGATTGAACCACTCATCGCGTTTCTTCTCAGATTGCTCTTCTCTAATTTCCAGTGCTCGCAGCCGCTGTACTCTCCGCTTTTGCGTGTGTGTAAGTCCTGCTGGGCACCACTGAGGCTTTGGCTTTGTCCCTGGAGCAACTAACATGATCCTGCTACTACTTCCCAAGTTTCTCGGCCTATACAGAGGTGTTGCTTTTCTCTGCATGAACGGACTGTTCCTGACTGAAAAATTCCTCTGCTTCCCAAATGGATTACCATTCAGCCTATTGTTACAGATTAAATTTTCATGTTGCTTGCAAGCATCATGGTTCAGCCTGCTGTTCGCCATTGGCACATCTTTGGAAGTTCCAGTGTCTGATGATGCACCATGGGTCTTCTCTGAATTTTTCTGCTTATCAACTTCTGATTGAACCTGCAAGCTGCACTTCTCCATTGTAGTATCCTTCTGAATAGAGACTTGCTGCTGCATGCCATTACCTTCAGTTGATTTGCAATTACCAATTTCAAGGCTCCCAACAGAACTATCGGATGAACTCTTTACTGGGTTATCAATGTCACCTGGGATCGAGTTCTTTGCATGACCTCCTTGCGCTACTGGCACCCATACGAACTGCTTGCCTCCCATATAAATTTTTCCATCTGCATTATATTTAGGCGAGCGACTACCTTCAGATGATGCAAATGTTTTTCCTCTGGGCAAATGGATCAAAAGTTTTAGGAACTGAGTGCATATGGCCACCATGAATATCATCACGTGATCTAAACTCCTGATCAAATCGAGCCCTCTTGTTGTGTAATTGTCTTCCAACCATAGGCCCAAATTGCCTCTCTCCCAGGTGAAAACGACCTGCTGATCTATCATAGTATGGTGCCTTGAAATTAAAACCTCGTGGAGGAAACTGCTAATACTCATGAGGTGCATGATCCCAATATAACGGTCCCATCTCACGATATGGTCGCTGATCATATGAATTTTGGTTCCAATACCCATGACCACCAAAAGCATAGAAGGAGAACGAGGACGCTTAGTACCTCCAAGCCGATTAAACACATTGCTGGCCTGTCGTGAAGTATATTTGTCCAACAACTGCCTAACTGTCGGCTTTGACCTTGGAACTTGCTTCTTGCCTTCATTAATTTTCCATACTCCCACTTCTGGATTTTTTTGGCTTAATCATCCTTGGAGCAGCACTGTCATCAACAATAACATTTTTCCCTTTCGCAGATCCGGCCTGATCTGACCGAATAAGCACCTTTTTGCTTCCAAACTCAATCACATTAATGGGAAAAGGATCACTATCTAGCTTCATCTTGGTGCTTTCTTCAAACTTCAATCATCCGTCACTAATGGCCGATTGTACCTGCCGACGAAACACGTTACAGTCATTAGTAGCATGAGAAAAGGAATTATGCCATTTACAGTAAGCCTTTCTACCCAATTCCTCTGTAGATGGAATTACATGCCCTTCTCTTAGCCTTATTAATTTTCCTTGCAGCAACATATCAAAAATCTTGTCACACTTGCTAACATCAAAAGTATATTTAATTTCTTCTCTTTTAGCAGGTGTTAGTTTTAAAGCAGGGCATACAAAAGGTTTAGACTTAGGCACTTGTAACCACTCGGCTATGCATATATCAGCATCATCCTCACTAGCCGAATCACTATCATACTCTACAACATTGACTGCAAGCTTTTCCGTGCTTTTATTATTGTTGTCTCTAAACCGGCTGAACTGTTTCACTTCTTTAGCAAGGTTTTCCTGAGCCAAAGCCTTATGCAAAACTTGGTTAACATCTGAAAATTCTTGTCCTTCTAATCCATCTCTAATATGAGCAAGCAAACCCGAAAAAGCAAGATCTGCTAAATCTTTTTCGGCTATGTCCAGACTAAAACATCGGTTTTTCACATCTCTAAATCTCCTAATATAATCAGAAACTGGCTCATTGTGTTTTTGCTTAACCGATGTTAAATGTGAAAGTCTAAGCTCAGTTTCACCACTATAAAAGTATTCATGGAATTTTTGTTCTAGGTGGGCCCAGGTTACAATAGAATTAGGAGCAAGAGATGCAAACCATGTGAATGCAGTACTAGATAAAGACAAAGGAAACAATTTAACCCTATAAACATCCGCTGTCCCAACTTCACTGCATTGTGCTAGGAACTGTCCTATATGTTCAAAAGTAGACCTACCATCATCTCCGGTAAATTTAACAAAATCAGGAATTTTAAAACCACGAGGATATGGCGTTGCATCAAAATAATC
The DNA here is from genome assembly GCA_036936925.1 of Cenchrus fungigraminus. Taxonomy (NCBI): domain Eukaryota; kingdom Viridiplantae; phylum Streptophyta; class Magnoliopsida; order Poales; family Poaceae; genus Cenchrus; species Cenchrus fungigraminus. The sequence goes on along the minus strand of CM072769.1, from coordinate 76,502,068 downwards.
TGGGTAGGGTTTTTTATATACGCATGCTCTACCTTTAGGTTCCATACCAAATTCTCTAAGCATGTTAGCAACCTGATCTTTTAAGTTGTCGAAAGGTTGGAACAAATTATTTTGTGGCGTAGGTGCTACATATGTATGTGGTGGTAACTCCGGTAAAGAAGGATTCGGTGCAGGCAATGGAGTTCTATTAAACCAAGCATCTGGTACCGGCCCATTGGGAACCCCGGTACCTATATGTGGCAAAGGTGGAGTACGATATGCCACTGTCGTATAAAAAGGATGCTGTAAATTAGAGTTAAAACCAACACTTCGATTATTGTTGATGAGGTTTGGTGGAACCGAAGTGGTCGCGGCAGGGCCAATAGTACTATTCGAGAAAACAGGCATTAAATTATTGGCCGAATTTCCTACATAATTCTGGCTACTCTGCCCAGCGTTCAAAGAAGTTTGGGGCAGCACACCACTAAATCCACTAGTAATATTTGGTAAACTATCAGAATAATTTGCAGGAAGCACAAGCTGTTTTCTCAGCTGTTCATCATTAACTTGCAGCATTAATGAACGAACTTCACGTGGTAAATTATTATCAAAATTCTTATAGAACTGCTCCTTAAACTCATCAAGTTTACTAGTAAACGAATCATTAATCTCATGTGTTATATTCATCATGCTGGTACAAAATTTACTAGCTACAGATGCATCAATTAGATGAGCAATTTCTTCAACAGAGATCGGTTTACTCACCTCGGGGTTAAGCGGAGGAGTAAAATTCGACTTCTTGATGACGCCGTTTCTTGTCTTGTGATAAGCCGCTAATTTTAGCTTCTGTCTCTCCAGCACCTCTTCCTCGAGTTCCCGCTGGATTTCCTTCCGTTCTTCTTCAGATAGATCTTCGAGCGTAACGGGAACGATATTGTTGGGATGGACTTCAAATGTATGACTATTTTCAGCCATCGCAGGCTTCCTTTTCTTGTTCCCCAGCGGAGTCGCCAATTGTGTTGCCGCACAAAATTGATCCGCGCAGCACCACGATAACTGTACTTTCGCGATGACGAACGATTGCTTTTCGAGCAAAGCAACAAAGAGTACCTCGCTTTCGTGGAGGAGAACTGACCGTTTTTCAGCGCAAAACGGCAAAGGTTTGGCCAAGCTCTAGGGTTGCTAGGGCTCGGCAAGACTACAGGCTAAACTGCTGGAAAAAATAACGTAGATGCAAAAAGTGAATTGTATTATGTCGATTGTGTGTAGAGAAAAAAACAATCGGCCATGTACCCTTTATTTATAGGGTAAGCCTGGTCTATGGCTACGTATCCAGCCAGAACTCTACTTTGCGTTTCCTAGCTGGATATTAATCAATTTACAAAATATTCTATCTCTAATCCTCTTCTCTTACTCAAATAAGAAACCATGTACACCAGATCTTCTACATATGCGCGCACAGGTTGCCTTCGTGATTATCAATCAGAGCCTCCATTGCTTAATGACATACTGAAAGCTTGACTTCCTGATCCATGCACATATAACTCCTTCGAAACATACATATGCAGCACGTACAACCTGAGAGCCACTGCACAATGCCAATTATTCAAGTCTGCTAGCAAATAAAATAATTTGGCCTATTAGATAAACAAGCTAGCCAAATATTATTGTAAACAGGGCGCTTCTCATGTGCTAGATTCTCGAGGCGATCGTGTCTATACGATTGTCCCCGAGGGTCAAATCTTTCGTGCCGATTTTTCCCAGTTTGTTGGTCCTCCTCGATGCTTTGTTGCTAGTGTTTCGGCCGAGCTTTGGAAATGGCATTAGAGGTTGGGACACTTGAACTTTGAGCTGCTTTCCCGCATGAGTGATCTAGATCTTGTCCGAGGATTGCCTAAGTTGAAATTCGAGAAGGATTTGGTTTGTGCTCCGTGTCGGCATGGAAAGATAGTTGCTGCTTCTCACACCCCTCTGACTGCGGTCGTAACTGAGCGACCTTGTGAGCTGTTGCACATGGATTTGGTTGGGCCAGTTCGTGTTCGCTCTTCGGGTGGGAAGTGGTATGTGTGGGTTGTAGTTGATGATTTCTCGAGGTACTCTTGGGTTTTCTTTTTGGAGGATAAAAGTGAGACATTTGGCTTTGTTCAAGACTTGATCTTGAGGTTGAAGAATGAGAGACATAGTGATGCCATTCGAGCTATACGCAGTGACAATGAGGCGGAATTTAGGAACTCTCATTTTGATGCCTTTTGTGGTGATCTTGGTCTCGACCATCAGTATTCTTCTCCATTCGTCGCTTGCCAGAATGGCGTAGTGGAGAGGAAGAACCGGACCCTTTGTGAGATGGTCAGGATGATGCTTGATGAGCATAGGACTCCTAGGCGTTTCTGGGCCGAGGCGGTCAATACCGCTTGCTATGTGTCGAATCGCATTTTCCTTCGAGCTTTCAAGAAGAGGACTTCGTATGAGCTGATGCATGGGTGAAAACCCAAGGTGAGTCACTTTAGAGCTTTTGGTTGCAAGTGCTTCATTTTGAAGAAGGGCAAGTTGGATAAGTTTGAGACTAGATGTTCAGATGGTATTTTTCTCGGTTATGCGATTCACTCTAGAGCATATCGTGTGCTCAACATTGACACTAACCGAATCATGGAGACTTGCGAGGTAACCTTCAACGAGACACAGCCATGTAGCTCTTCTGCTTTTGAGTGTGCATGTGACAAGGAAATTGGTGCGAAGATCTTTGAGGATGAGAAGGATGGAGATGAAGAAGACGATGATGGTGGTGATGCTCCCGTGGCTGGTCGTGTACACGCTACTTCCACTACAACGATGACGATCGAGGATGGTCCATCCCCTACGCCTACGACGACAGAGGCTGTTCGAGTGGAGGCTGCTGCTAAGGGGGAGGTGGTGTCCAGGCGAGAGGCTCCTCGGTGTGTACAGGTGGATCACCCACCGACGACGATCATAGGTGACCTTCATGAACGCACTACACGGTCAAGGTCATGGAATAGTTCTCACTTTGCTCACTCTGCATTTGTTGCTTCGTTTGAGCCTAAAGATATTCGATAGGCTTTGTCTGATGTAAACTGGGTGAATTCCATGCATGAGGAGTTGGAGAATTTTGAGAGAAACCAAGTTTGGGTGTTAGTCGATCCACCGCCAAATTGCCGTCCCATAGGTACCAAGTGGGTGTGGAAAAACAAGGAAGGTGAGAATGGGATGGTTGTGAGAAACAAGTCGAGGTTGGTGGCTCAGGAGTTCAACCAGAAAAAGGGCATAGATTATGAGGAGACATTTGCTCCTGTGGCCCGTTTGGAGGCAATTAGGATCCTTCTAGCCTTTGTCGTGGCTAAAGGGTTCAAGTTGTTCCAAATGGACGTGAAGAGTGCTTTCTTGAATTGGGTGATAGAGGAAGAAGTGTATGTGAGGCAACCCTCGGGGTTTGAGAGTGAAAAATACCTACACCGTGTATACAAACTCCAAAGAGTGCTTTATGGGATGAAACAGGCACCAAGGGCTTGGTATAGCAGGCTGAGAGGCTTTTTGTTGAGCAAGGGGTTTGTGATGGGCACAGTTGATAAAACCTTGTTTCTCCTTAAGCATGGAAATGACCTGTTGATTGTTCAGATTTACGTGGATGACATAATCTTTGGTGGCTCTTCTCATGATCTTGTTACCAGATTTGCAGATGACATGAGCAGGGAATTTGAGATGTCTATGATGGGCGAGCTGCAGTTTTTCCTAGGGCTCCAGATCAAGCAGTGCAAGGACGGGACGTTTGTACATCTGGCAAAGTACACCAAGGACATGGTAAAGATGTTTGGCATGAACGACTCCAAGCCGCTGACTACACTAATGGGTACCACTACGACTTTGGATGCGGATGAGGATGGCGAACCCGTGGACCAGAAGGAGTACCGAAGCATGATCGGCTCCCTCCTCTACTTGACGGTGACGAGGCCGGACATACAGTTCAGTGTGTGTCTGTGCGCTTGTTTTCAGGCTTCACCGAGGACTTCACATCGGCAGGCTGTCAAGCGGATTTTCAGGTACTTGAACTACACTCCTGAGTTTGGTTTTTGGTATTCTGCCTCCTCGACACTCAGACTTCACGGATTCTCCGATGCTGATTTTGCTGGGTGTCGTTTGGACTGCAAGTCTACCTCGGGTTGTTGTCAATTTCTTGGTTCTTCTTTGGTCTCATGGTCCTCTCCAAGCAATCCAGTGTAGCCCAGTCCACTAGAGAAGCCGAGTATGTTCCTGCAGCCAGTTGTTGTTCCCAGCTTTTATGGATGACCTACACTATGAGCGATTTTGGTGAGGAGTGCTCCCAGGTTCCTCTCTTTTGTGACAGCACCAGTGCCATAAGTATAGCCAAAAACCCAGTCTTTCACTCCAAGACTAAACACATCGAAGTGAGATACCATTTTCTGAGGGACAATGTTGAGAAAGGGAACATTTCCTTGTCCTATGTACCTACCCAAGATCAGCTAGCCGACATATTCACTAAACCACTTGACCAAGTTACCTTCACACGCTTGCGAGGTGAACTTGGAGTGTGTTTTCCTTTTTAGCTGGATCTTGGAGCTTCTCATGTATATATGCGATATATGTATCATTTGTTGCATCCCATGCATGCATTTTACTTGTTGTACAAAACCTGGTAGGATAGCCATCTTTGGATCATTTGTGGTAGAATGAGCTTCTCTTATATACTTTGATCACTATGATGTGCTATATGTGAGATATGTGTATGCATTGGGAATGGTGATGTGAATGATATGCTCTTGATGGTATTGTCATATATTCATGATGAGATAGCTTTCTTTTTGTGAAAATGCTTCACTCATGAGTAGATACTTTTTCATGCTCAATTTGTATCATGTTTAGTTTGTGCTTGAGTATGATGCTCTCTTTGCTTGGGGTCAAAGACCCATTTGTCATGGTATATGTTTAGCCCATATGTTCACTTGTGGAGGAGCGTAAGCATCTTTTTGGCGCAATCGCATTTCATATACCATGCTTAAATTTGAAAATGAAATTGGTGTATGATTTGCCTTATGCTTGAAAAATGAGCTCTTAATCATGCCTTTATGTTTTGATATACATATCTTGGGTGCTAAACCATTGCATGATGTCTACCATAAGAAGTCTCTTTTTAAGAAGTAGACACATGGCTCGGTGGCTTTAACATGACATTTAGTAGCTTATGGGTGTTTGCTATGATCTTGTGATGAGAACTTGTGATCTTGCATGATCTTTGTATGATTTAGTTCATTTTTGCTGAAATTGCCATGGATAGGGATTTGCTCATGAGATGAATGTTTCTTTGTGAAAATTGCTTTTGGCCATGTCACATGCTTATATGTCTCTACTTTCTTGATGGCAATGCGCTAACTGCACCTTGTCTACTTAGCTTGCTCTATGTCTCATTTGTAGCATTTGTTGTGCTCTTTGTATATCTAAGAAGCTTGGTAGATTGTATATGCTTGGACATGCATTTTTCATGACAACAAGGAAGAGAATTTCATATTACCTTGATTCATGCATTGTCAACAAGGGGGAGAAATTGTATGCATTTGTGGAGTTTTTGTGAGTTTTTGCATGTCAGGAGAAATTTTGAGAAAAGAGGTTTCATTTGCTCAGGGGGAGTTTGGGAGTTTGCATATGTGCAGGGGGAGCTCCTTGGTTTGCCTGAGTATTGTGCTTTGTGGTGTGCTCTTTGTAGAGCTTTGTTTGTCTCGGATTTGTTGAGCCGTTGCCTTGCGTTAGGGGCCCGAGACTTGGTCTGGCGAGTGATCTTGTTTTCGCTTGTTCTTTGGCTTTGTATCACTTGCTTGGAGGTTTGTGTTCGTGGTTGTTTTCTTTTCTTTTTCTCTATGATGGTTACTTTGGATGTTGTCAATGCACTCATTAAGAGGGAGATTGAGGACCTTAGTGATGAGTGATTGACAACGTTGTGTCGACTGATGCTTGGCTAGGTGTACAGGTACAGGTTGCCGCTTGACTCGTGTTGGTGCAGGTGAAGAACAAGCGCGAAAGGCCTTAGCTGTGGCGGCCTTCGGGTGATGGAGAGGCAAGTAGGCTTCGTTCGATGGACCCGGTGGCCGATGGGGTCAAGTGCGAGCCGTGTGGTGCAAGACTAGCAAGTTGAAGTCGTGAACATGGGCCGGTGCAAGGTAGCATATCGAGGCCGAAGCTTGCACACGGGGTTTGGTGGTTTGCCCACAAAACCATCGGTGGATGGTTTCTTGGTTTGCGCCGCAAAACCAAGTCCGGAGGCCCGATGCGATGGAGACGAGGATCCGGGAGCGTCGAGAAGCTTCGAGGCGGGAGGCACGTGGCGTGATTGCGGGGCTTGCATTGAGGCTAAGCAAGTCTGTTATGGAAGCATGTCTGCTCGATGGGAATATCCAAAGACTTGACCATATTGCCCCTGAGGGGTGTGTATCTTCATTTTAAGTTGTAGGGGTAGCGTGGTCATTTGCCTCCTCTGGTGAACTTCGTATAAATAGAGGAGAGGTGGATGGCATCTCGCTCTCTTGGACTCTAGGGTTTCCTCCCCCGGTAGATCGCTCTGGACTGCTTCCTTTCTCTGGTATTCCTTAGGCTAGATTCTTGTACAGACTCTGACCTCTGGATGTATGGAAGCATTCAGCGTTGTGATGATCTCCTAGCTCTTTGTGATTTTCGTGTCGTTTTGGAGCTATTTTTGGGGTGTTTCATTCTTCGCTCGATTCGTTGATTTGAGGGCGTTTTTCCTCCGATTTCTTTGAGGGGATCATGGGTGGATGCCGTGTACATCTCTGGGTGTGATCTTGACCCCTCAAACACTGGGAAATCCCTTCGATTCGCGAGTTTTGGTTGGAGCCTGAGTTCTAGGTGGTGGTTCATGTGATCCACGATTCCCGGTGTTTTAGTGAGTTAGAGGCCAATATTTTTGGGGCATAGCTTCATCTAGTGACGCTTCTCATCTCCCCCAAATCTTGTCTCAAGAGCTCAAGCAGTTTGGGAGATCCAGTGATGGATTGGTGGAGTTGACCTCGCGGCCAAGCCGTTTCTACTCCTGTTCGTAACCCGCGGATAGTCCGCGAGCTCTGTGCGGACGGTCCGTGAGGCTTGGAACAGTGCTGTTGTTCTTCGTGTTCTTCGCGTGTTGTTCTGAGTTCGTGTTTCGATCTGGTGCTACAAGTGGTTTTGGTTGCACAGAGTTTGCGGACGGTCCGAACTTGAGTGCCGCACAGTCCGTGAAGGTGCGGACAGTCCGCGGGTCCCTCGCGGACAGCCCGATTTTTCGAGGTACGCTACTGGAGGTTCTGTTGGCTTTTTCAGACAGTCCGAGCAGGCCGTGCAGACAGTCCACCTCACCCGTGCGGACGGTCCGCCCGTACCAGCCGGACAGTCCGCGCCTAGCTTTTCAGAATTGGCCAAGTGCTTTTGATTCTTGTCTTGTGCTTCCGCTCCTTGTTTCGAGGCTTGTCTCTAGGACTTGTAGGCTTGTGTGTGCCTAGTCTAGAGCTACTCTGGTGTGTACAAGTGATAGGAGTAGCAATCGGGGTATAGGCCGAGTTCATCCTTCGAGAAGAATTTTTATCGGCTCCCATTCACCCCCCCCCCTCTATAGTCGCCTATTCGGTCCTTCAAAAACCTCTCCACGAAAATCCAAAGAAAGGGCTCTGAAAATCACCAGAAAGGAAAAATGGGAGAGACAACTAGAGCAGTGGAGGAACCACGCCGAACCTTCTATACACACCATGAAAGGTTCATACAAGGTCTAGCAAGCCGCCTGAACATCCATCCCTCTCTCTAGATGAAACATGAAGCTCTCTTGCTAGCCTAAGGAAAAACTAGAGAAAAAGAGAAGAGCAAATGGCCTAGGGTTCCAAGAGTTGGCTGCCATCTCCCGCTCAAGTGAGTATATATGGACGGTGCCAAATGACCAAGCTACCCCTACAACATAAAGGAAGATAAAAGCCCACCAAGGGCACTTTGGGAAGTTTTGTTCGAGATCCCATCGGATGGACGCTCATCGACCGCAAGCCCGCTTCAACTCCACGCAAGCCTTGTGATCACACTGCGTGTCATCCGCTTCGAAGCTTCCGAACGCCCACGGGACCCACCGGTCAGACCGGTCCTCCTCACTGGTCAAACCGGTCCACACCGGTCAGGTCGGTTAGGCCCCCGGTCAGACCGGTCCAGTGTAGAACCGCCGTGTTCCAGACTTCGGCCTTGGCTTTGTGGCTCAGCCATGTAACCAAGTGGTTTTGTGGCCAAACCACTGCAAACCCTGCGTGCAAGCTTCAGTTGTTAGCTGCTACCTTGCACCGGCTCCATCCTCTCAACGTCGTCTTGCTCTTCTTGCCAGCCTGCAGCTTGCACTTGATCCTGTCGGCCACCGGGTACCTCGAACAAAGACTACTTGTCTCTCCACTCCTGGGAGGTCACACAAACATAGACCTTTCGCACTTGTTCTTCACCTACACCACGCGAATCAAGCCGCAACCTGCACTTGCAATACTAGGCCAAGAGTCAGTCCAAACAATGTTGTCAATCACTCATCACTAAGGAGTGACCATCCACCGGTCCTCGGACCACACAGGTCCTCAGTTAGCGATAAACAAAGTATACAAAAATCTAAAAAAATATGAACTACTGTTAGTCAAAACCTAGATTAGATTAATTTTTGAGGATGATCAAAATTAAGAGATGCAAAAGAAAAATCAAAAGAAAAACTGAAAAATATTTATGAACGCAATACTAGATTGGATCTTGATTACTTGTTCCCTGGAAACGGTGCCAGAAAAAGAGGCTTGTTGACGGTTCAATAACGCGCCAAGATTCACCACAAGCTTATGGATTATCGTAGTCTCTTTTTCCCTCAAGTGTGGACCCATGGTATTAATCTGTGGAACATGTGTAACGCAAGATTTAATCTAATAAGCGGAGAAACACTTTCTTTGGAGAGGTTGGTTTACATCTAATCTACTAAACACAAGAGGTAGCGAGAGAAAGCGTAGAGATAACCGATCTAGAGAGCCTAGATCATGCTTTTGTTGTAGGTCTGAACAAGATAGATGAAGATAACAAAGTGAATCTCACAAAAAGCATCTTTAAATTGTGACCTCGGTCAAACACTCGAAGGCACCCACTGTACAAGGAATGGACATCCTGTCATGATGCCCCCTTTCTTCGCAGGTGAAACTAAGAGCATGCTTGCACAGAATGCGTTGAACCCACTTGGTAGATCCAGTATGTACCTCTAGCCTCCGCGGCTACAAGAGCACCCTGAGCAATCTATCTCGAAAATAGATAGAGGAAAAAGCAAAACCAAGAGAGAGGAAAATCATAGAAGAAGACACTTGATCGTAAGAAATCAGATTCACTAGAAAACTTTACCATGAATGATTACAACATACAAGATCACCATCGGGATCCTACCTCAATCTTGATCCTAACTTCGGAACTCCGACGTGGTCTTCCTTGCAAGGTTCCCACGTCGGCTAGGGAAACCCTAGACAACTAGCACAACCCTCCTCTCCGAGATGGTGTCTCTCTAGATTCTTTGCTCCTCCGCAGCGGATGACGAATGGTATGATGTGTGAGTATTTGTGTAGGGTCTTTAAAGAACCTGAGGGGGTACTAGGTCAAAGGGGGTGCCGAACTGGGCCGGCCGGCCTGGGCCCACTTCGGCCTGGTTCGGTCTCGGTTTTCTTCCCGTCGCTTCTTGTGTTTTCCAGAACTTATGCCCTTCTGCATGTGGGTCATTGACATGATTTTCTTCACGAATTAGATAACAGTACTTGTCGCGCAAGCTCCTGCATCTTTTGTTCAAGTCCCCAGAGTTTTATCACCTTATGCTTCGGTCCTTGGGTCTTTTGGAGTCATGTTCACTTCGAGTCTACACTTGTGTCGGGCTTCTCAATCTTCTCGTAATGTTCCTTATGAACTTTGCCAAAAGTGCTCCTTTAAGTGCTAAAATCCAGTGTAAACACAAACATTCCAAAACGACATGCAAATGTGAACTTGATATGTTAGGGGGGTTAGGATCATCAGTTTGGATATCAAATCAATACCAACAATGAAGGTAAACTCATAGCTAGGGTGACGAAAATCAACTGCCAACAGTCATAGGTGTACCCAGGTGATCTTACGCTCATCCTGCCAAGGCACCGTTAGTGGTGACGTTAAGAAATACCAACACATTTCTTTGTGGCAAAGGAGAGTTGCTTTGGGACGTGACGGGTGACATCTCCTATGTCCGCCCTGCAAACATCCTTGCCCCAACAACAAGGCAGTCGATTACTTGTTTCGAGCTCTCTGTGCATCTGAATTTCATCGGGTGTTTGGAGAGGAACTTGCTTGCAATATTTGGGATAAGCTAAATAATTCCAACGGTGGGAACAATCAAATGAAGGCTCACTTTCTTGCTACTTACCGGAGAGTGTATGAGAACTTCACTCATCTCACCGGTGAGTCGATTCACGTGATGTTTCAACAATTCACTTGCATTGTGAACAGCATGAGGGCTAATGTGACCGTCCTCCCATACGATGATCATGATAGAGCAGTGAAGCTCACACTCACTAGATTATAATGTGTGGAGTTCCAAGGTCGAGGCAATTATGGAGTCTGGTGGATATGAGACTTTGACTGTTGACGAGCTGTTCTCTTAGCTCAAGTCATCTAAGGTTGATCAAGCCTTGAGAGCCAAGGCTGTGAGATTGACTAATTCACAAAGTCTAGCTCTAGTCTCTGGTTTTGGATCAAGAACTAATGCTAACCCATCTTCCAGACTGTTTTCCTTGTCGTGTCTTGTTTCCATGCCACATGAAGAGTTTGTTGTGCTGAGCAAGGATGATCTGGCACTGCTGACAAGAAGGTTCGAGCATCAGTACAAGAACCGCAAGAACTCAATAAGGAGGTTGGGGACATGCTACAGGTGTGGGAAGCAGGGGCACTTCATCACTAAGTGTCCTGAGGCGATCGAGCCCAAGAACAACTACAAGCATCACCCAAAGATCGAGAACAAGCACCTCTCATAGAACAACTACAAGCACAAGAACAAGAAGAAGGCTTGAGCGATCGTGGATGGTGCGAGTGACATTGACTCCAGTTCCTGCTACACCTCATCAAGCTAAAGTAGTGAGGACGATGACTACGACAGGCGCAAGAGCAAGAATCACATGAGCAAGAACTTCAAAGGCCTGAGCTGCTTCGCACAAGAGGACAGTTTCTACGGCATGGAACATAGCTCTGCTAGGGAGAGAAGTGGGAAGGACGACTCAGACTCAGACTCTGATGATGAGGTAATTGATGAGTTCGACTCTTTGCGCGAGGAGAATGCTGAATTGAATGCTTTACTAGATAACTGTGATATGGTGCTTAAAGAGGCTAAGAAATAGAGGAAAGAACTTAGGGATTTGCTAGAAGAGGCGAAGGAAAAGATAGCTGAACTAAACTCTAAGTGTCTTGATGCTAAGCTTGAAAATGATTCCCTTAAGGCTACTGCTATTGTTTTTGATGAGGTTGATTGTGGTGATTGCAATTTTTTCTTGGCTGATTTGAGTGTGCATAAGGAGAAGCATGTCTCAAAGCTTGAGCAACTAGATGTGGTTAGGGCTGAGCTTGAGGAGTTGAGATCTAGACCTGCTTTGTTAGGAGCTTGTACTTCATGTCCTATTTTGCATGGAAAACTATATGAGTCTCGCTCTAGGATTGTTTCGCTTGAAGCTGCTTTGAAATCCCATATTGCCACTGCTTGTTCTACTTGTGAGGTTCATGCTGTAAAAAATCTTGAGCTTGCACATTATGTTGATCGCATGCAAGATGAGAATGATTGTTTGAGGAAATTGATGGATTGGTTGTCTGGTCATGAGCCACAACTTGGTATGATGATTGCTTCTTATAAACATGTTGATGGTCAGGCGGTTGGGTCAAGAAATTTGGTGAGAGTAGTGGTGAGAAAGAGAAGGAGAAAAGTGGGGATATTCTAGTTCCACCACAAACTATCCATAAGAACCTATGGGAACCTAAGCCAAATCACTTGCTGACAAACTTGACACAGATCCAGATCCACCTGTGTTTCCTACTCCCACAAACGATTTCCAGAGGACAGTGACTTTTGTGCGAGAGTCTGGAGTGGAACCCAAAACATGTGAGAAGCCACAACCCAGAGTGATTCTGAAGACAAAGCCTAAGCCAATCTGCTTCCATTGTGAGTATTATGGGAGGGATGGTCATAAGGAGGAGTTTTGATATAAGAGGGTAAGGTATAAGAAACTTGCTAAGTAGTAGGCAAACAAGGATAGGTACCACCCTTCTCATGGTATGCCTGATGAGGACACCAACTACAACATGGGTACATCTACACCAGCCGCACCTTCTCCAACACCACCAGATGATCCTCCACCCCAGGCGCCACCTTCTGGGCCAATCACTCTGGCTCGTGCGAGAGAATTGAACTTCATCATGCTACTGAAGAATGAAGGCCCAGAAGAATAGAAGCTGGTCCAACAGGACGTCCATGTGTGTGGGTGCCTAGGGTTGGGTGCCAAGGGCATGCGCGCCCCCCTCCTGGCCGTCCGCGCCCCCTCCTGGCCGCTAGGGGCTGCGCCACCTCCTTTCCTCTATTTAGACAGAGTCCTTTTTCATTTACATCTAGAGTCTTGTTTTACATCTAGCTATAGCTACTCTTGAACACGCGCAAATCAGTGTTGTCCTTGTGTAATTCCGAACTCCACCTTCGAGTGATAATTAGATTGCTCACCTCATTTTCTTGTTCGTTCTTTGATTGCGGAAAGGAAACAATCTTTGTGATCAGGCTGATCTTGCTTCAACAAGGTCGGTAACCATAGGGAGTCGGTTCAGCAATTGCATTGGCGCTTCAGGCTTGCTCGTCGTAGTTGAATCGTGAGGGTCTACTTCCACCAAGTCGAATTTATCTCCACTCACCGAAAGATCGGGCGCTCCAGCTCTATCAAGTGGTATCAGCTTTCCAGGTTGATCGTTGAGTTTATCGAGTGTTTTTTCCTTCCTACATTTCACAAAACCAAACAAAAATTTATTTTCAGGTTAGATCCTTGTCCCAGTAACCTTTTGAGCCTCGCACCTTCTTTCAATAAGTTGCATTATTGAATTTGTGTGCTTACTCTTTCAAATTGTTGATGGTTACTTTGTGTTTCTCACCATTTTTCTTTTACTCTCTTGAACCCTAGTTTTGCTGCCACCTTTTCCACAGCACTGTTGCTCGCCATCCACCACCATGCCGAACTCCCCTCCTCTAATGCCTCATGCAGGACTCCCCTGGTCGCGTTCCCATGGTAGCGCCGTGCCTCCACCCCCTCGCGATCGCCACCCCCCTTCTTGCCGTGCGTGTGTCGGTAAAGTCAAAAAAAGGAAAGTCAAAAAGAAGGAAAGCAATAAAAAAAAGGAAATTCAAAAAAAGAAAGAAGGAGAAGGAAAGCAATCACGGGGAAACTCCCACCGAACCCCCATCACGCACATCGCGCCTACCCCCTTGATTACAGTTTCCCCCCTAGGCAGCGCCACACCTTCCCCCCACCGTTTGTGCCCCCCTTGCTCTCCTCTGCTTTTGCACTTGTTTCCAACAGCGTTTGTTCGTGTTTGGCACTATAATTCAACTTTGCATTATTGTTTGATTGTGCTCATCCTTCAATTTAGTGCAGCCTACCCAGAACTCCACATAGTTCTACGACGAGCAGACTTTGTTTCCCCAGGCAATCGCTCCTCCAATCTTTCACGAGATCCACCGGTTGGTTGCAGTTCGCCCCTGTGTGCATGGTAAGAACGGACAAGAATTTGATAACAACACTAGTGTGAGTGCCTTGTGAGCCGTTACACCCCTGTTTTTGTTGTTAGTTTTGTTTTTGTGTTTGCGCTAACCAAGGCAGATGCCGACGACACGGGGGATGACCGGCTGCAGGGCAAGCAGACACAAGTTAGAGGACTTGCCGCAGACATTCAGATGATACATGAACGGCTGGACTCAATGATCACTTCATCGATCGAGCGTTTCGATTAGCTAGACCTCGCACAGACGGCCGCTAAGACCATACTCAACGTCGTCATGGCATGACTTGATGCGATGCACACAACGATCACAGAGTTGCAGAAGGATTATGGTGGTGACTCGGAGTAGGACGATGGAGAACGCCGAGGCTGTGCCCACCATGTGCTACACCGTCCAGGTAATGTTTCATTTTCTAAGATTAAATTTAAAATTCCATCTTTTAATGGCAAATATTTTGCTGCATATCTTGATTGGGAATTAGAAGTCAAACAGAAATTTTCATGCCATGATATTCTTGCTAATTCTCAAGTTAATGCTGCTATTAGTGAATTTACTGATTTTTCTTTAATTTGGTGGCGTGAATATATACAAAAACATCCCACTGCAATTCCAACCACTTGGGATCAATTAAATGCTTCTATGCGACACAGATTTGTACCTCCTTATTATGCCTGAGATTTGCTTAATAAAATGCAGCGTTTTCAGCAAGGTTCCAAATCTGTTGAAGAATATTACTAGGAATTACAAATAGGCATGATTCGTTGTGGGTTATTGGAGGAAAACGACGCTGCTATGGCACATTTTCGTGGTGGTTTGAACTGCGAAATTCAGTATATACTTGATTATAGGAAAAATTTGCTACGGGACACTGCATCTTTGTGAAATTAGCTGTAGGACACTGAAATATATTTTCTTTGATGTAACACACTAGTTTCTTTACTGTAGGACACCGCCTAGTGTCTTGTAGCCAATTATTTTTTCTATAGTGTCCCACAGCAATATTGAAAACTAGCAGTGTCCTGTAGCAAAATTTCCTTTTTTTGCGAGTAGCAAAATTTCCTTTATTATAAGGAATATGCAGATATGACCACATTATTTGAAAATGCTTGCAAAGCTGAACGTGAAGTGCAGGGGCGCCGCTCGAAGATATATTCTAACTCTTTTGCAAGAAGAAGCTCGACATCCAGCTCAACGCTCGCTCTCCCTGTGCCACTCACGCCCACCACTACACCGCGTGAGAGAACAGCCAAACCTACAGGCGCTGCCCCATCCACAGGCGCGACTCCTCCCACATGCCGTACATGGGATATTCAGTGTCATCATTGTAGAGGATTTGGCCATGTGTCTCGGGACTGTCCGAACAAGCGCACTTTGCTCATTTGTGACGATGGTGAGTACTCTTCCGCTAGTGATTCTGAAGAAATTCAACATGCGATGCTTACCACTGACCATGCATCTAAGGCGAGGTACATGTCAACCCAGGCGACGCCGATAGGTATGAAAGTCTTGTTGCGTAGCGTGTTCTTAGTACACAGGTCGCCTCGCCCGAGAAGAATCAGCGACACACTCTGTTCCATACAAAGGGTGTTGTGTAGGAGCGGTCCATTCGCATCATCATCGACAATGGTAGCTGGAACAATCTGGTGAGTACCATGCTGGTAGAAAAGTTGTCATTACGCATTCGTAAGCATCTGAATCCATATCACATTCAATGACTTAATGATGGTTGAAAAAATAGAGTAACACGATCGGTGCGTGTCCCTTTCTCCATGGGTGCTTATTCTGATTTTGTCGATTGTGATGTTATTCCCATGGAAGCATGCTCTTTGTTACTTGGTCGACTTTGGCAATATGATACTGATAGCATGCATCATGGTCGTTCGAATCATTATTTTTCATGTTTAAGGGTCAGAAAATAATTATACATCCGATGACACCTGAACAAATTGTTAAAGATGATATTGCTCGAGCTTCTAAAACTGCTAAACAACCTGAACCATCGACCTTTGTTAATTCTGAAATCAAGTTGAATGCTTCTGTTTTGCTTCCTACACGTGCTGATTTTGCTGATCTACGTGATGCTCATTTGCCCTGCTATGCACTTGTATGATCTAGTGTGCTCATTTCACTTGATGATGCACCATCTTTGTATATTCCCCCTGCGGTTGCTAACATTCTGCAGGAGTACACTGATGTCTTTCCCAAAGACTTGCCACCGGGTCTTCCATCGCTTCGAGGCATTGAGCTCCAGATCGACCTCATCCCCGGCGCACAGCTCCCAAACCACGCACCGTACCGTACAAATCCGGATGAGACAGAGGAGATTCAGTGCCAGATGTAGGCATTACTTGATAAGGGTTACATTCGTGAGTATCTTAGCCCTTGCTCAGTTCCTGTGTTACTTGTTCCAAAGAAAGCTGGATCGTGGTGTATGTGTGTAGACTGTCGTGCTATTAATAACATCACCATTCATTATCGATACCCTATACCATGCCTTGATGATATGCTAGATGAGCTTAGTGGTGCCATTATTTTCACTAAGATTGATTTGCGTAGTGGTTACCATCAGATTTGAATGAAATTGGGTGATGAATGGAAAACGGCTTTTAAAACGAAATTTGGGTTATATGAATGGTTGGTTATGCCGTTTGGATTGACTAATGCTGCCAGCACATTTATGTGTTTGATGAATGAAGTTCTGAGGCCCTTCATAGGATTGTTTGTCGTTATCTATTTTGATGATATCCTTATTTGCAGCAAGTCTATGACAGAGCATTTAGAACATTTGAGTGCTGTTTTTGACGCATTGCGTGCTTCCCACTTATTTGCTAACATGGAAAAATGCATCTTTTGCACACAATGTGTCTCGTTTCTTGGTTATGTTGTTACTCCACAGGGCATTGAGGTGGATAGCAGCAAGATTGATGCCATTCGGGAGTGGCCTACACCGACGACGGTCACACAGATTCGAAGTTTTCTTGGACTCGCAGGATTCTACCGCAGGTTCTTCTGTGATTTTAGTTCCATTGTAGCGCCTCTACATGAGCTTACAAATAAAGGTGTTCTATTTGATTGGAGTGACTCGCAGGAGGTCGCGTTCAACACTTTGAAAGATAAGTTAATGCATGCTCCCCTCTTGCAATTGCCTGATTTTAACAAAGTGTTTGAGCTTGAATGTGATGCTAGCGGTATTGGGCTAGGTGTTGTTTTGTTACAAGAAGGCAAACTTGTTGCTTATTTTGGTGAGAAATTAAGTGATGCTAGCTTGCGATAATCTACTTATGATAAGGAGCTTTATGCTTTAGTGCGCACTTTGCAAACATGGCAGTACTATCTTTGGCATCGCGAGTTCATAATTCATTCTGATCATGAGGCTTTGAAACATATTCGTACCCAAACAAATCTGAATCGTCATCATGCTAAATGGTTAGAATTCATTGAGCCTTTCCCTTAAATTATTAAACACAAGAACGAGAAGAACAATGTCATTGTTGATGCTTTGTCTCATCGCTATACCATGCTGTCACGCACAGTTAGATTTTAAAATCTTTGGCTTTGTGACAGAACCGCCCAAATTAATTCCATATTATTGCCGAAACCATTCCATTTGGTCATTAAGCAATAATACAGAAGTAACTTGTCTCCTCTGCCGGGTCAAGCCCGGTAAATCACTTTAACACGGATCGAACACTTGTACATCAAAACTCACTCAAAGGTGAGTCCAGAGACAGACATTTCACAAATATTACATCAAGCTCCATAAGATTCATTATTACAAACCAAGTCTTTAGTATAAAGTAAATAGTTCAGAGTTTGAAACACAGCAGAAATAAAATACTAAACGTCATAAGTGACACCATAGGAGGCCATCCATGATGTCACTAAGCACTATCATCCTCCCACTCAACTTCCCAACCGGGTGGGAGAGAACCAGGCCACGGGAACCCGTCATCATTCATATCACCTGAAAACAACAACAAAAGCAAGGCCGAGTATACTAATACTCAGCAACACTTAACTGTCAGGTGATGGGAGATCACCAACTCTCTAGACATGCAAGGCTTTATGGTTAGTGGGTTGTTTTGCTGAAAAGCAACAAAGAGTAGATCCTTACTTTCAAGTTTTAGCTCAAAATTCTAGTTGATTAACCATTACTAAGTAAGCAACTATGGCAAGCATAAGTTGTGCAAACAATTAAGCATATATCCATATTACTTCTCAATTCCATCATTAGAGGGACATAAAGTGTATGGTTAAGCAATCTCGGGTAATGGTGAGAGGCCGACGATCGATCGATTAACAGCCTTGCAAGGTGGACCTAAACACACCGGAGAATGCATACCCTAAGAATGACAACTAAAACCGAAAGGGGCGGGGTATGCACCAACCAGGCGGTTCCCAACCATCCTCAACTCAGGATCCATTTCTACAGTCTTTGGTACAAGGTGGTTGGTTACGGCCTCGCCTCCCCACCCCCACACATGCACCACTCTGATGCAAGCAGAGGGGACTCTTCCCAAGATTAGTGGTCATAGATCCCTTACCGGATCAAGAAGGTACTAGACTTACTGGTCCCATTCCTGGCAAATGTTTAGTACATTCAAATGCTTAACCACAGACCTACTAGCCAGAGCCCATCCCATGCTCTTACCACATGAGCATATCCATTTTACAAAATCTTATGATTCCAACATAAGAAACCTATAGCTCGCGAGTGACGAACATCACTCGACTTTTACCGTATCCTTGGAGCATGGCAACTAGCGACCTATCATGCTAGTATTTGAGCATACGCACCTAGGATCATGCATCTAGGGTTTCCATTCAACTCCTGAAACTTAATGCACAAACATTGCATAACAAAATTGTAAAAGTTAGAAAACTGGGTTATGCTCCGGGGCTTGCCTTCACTAGCAAAGTCAGTGGTGAAGTCCTCTGAACTTTTGTTCAGGTCTTACTGCACCTCCACCACGTTCACTTCTCCTTCAGCTAGATCTCCCTCGGATTCCGGCACCAACTCGTAGTTCTCGTCCGGATGTTCTACACGACATGCATATGTATTAACTTCATGTATTTATAAACGAGGAGTGAAAACGTAGTTTAGAGTTGAAGGGTGAACATGGGGTGCATGGGTGACCACATTCACCTAGACAAGGATATATTCATCATACTCTTCCTACCAAAGTAAGGGTGTGTGTGTGGTTTAACTTTCTTATTTGATGGTGATTGTGTGCACATCTAAATTAATTAATTAATTTTTCTTCACCAAATTAAGGGTGCTGTTCATGGTTTGATTTGGTGAAGCTCAACCAAATGATTTAAAATGTAAACAAAGGTGCTTTTTATTTTCCTTTTATTCCTTGGATTAAGCTTGGTTTGCTTCGAAAATTAATTCTGGAAGAAATACAAACAAGGTAACCATGAAACTTTGCAGACAGAAACATCATACTACACATGAGCTACTGCCAAAAATTCAGATTAAACCAAGCCACAGATTTAGCATAAAAAATACAACTAGATTGATCCATTAAAAACACAAATAAATCATACAGAAATAAATATACCACATCTTGAGCTAGAATTCCATGCAGAGGTGCAATACATCTAACCATGCAGAGATATGCACTTACTCAGTAAAGAATATTTAAATTAAATTAAATTCATGAAGGAAGGCTTAACTTGTGCAAAAATTATTTGACCATATTAATCATGATAAAAACATCTCTACCATTTATCATGAGTGCAAAACCATTAAACAGAACCATAGCAAAACGATTAGATCCAAATGACCAGCAGATTAATTTACAAAAATCATGAACAGGAACATTGCTGCAAATCAACTTTAATTTATATCTAAAGATCTACTTGATAACTATGTGCCAATATTGCACTAGAAGACCATCATGACATATAAAACAACATATCCAAAATTAAGCTTCAGATCATGTATAGAATTTAAATTATTTCAAATCTAGCCAAACTGGTAATTTCAAAATTATTCAAAAACTGTGTAGTAAAACCATATACAACCTTCCTAGAAAAGCTAGTATTCATCACAAGGAATCGAGAATAGTTGAGTTTGAATTTTTATGATTTTTGTGTGATTTGTTCTCTATTTTACAAGTTTCGGGAAAAAGAACCAAAAGTTGAAGAATCTTTTTGTATTTAGCCCCCTGTACATTGATACCTAGGCCCCTGGATAAACTCGATCTTTACAAAATGGCCCTCAGCAGCACGGGTGAGCTCGCTGGCAGCGAGGTGGGGCCGGACTCGGCCGGGTGAGCGGCGGGGGTCGACCACATGCTCACCTAGGCTCGATTCCGGGGGTTGGCTGGCTCAGGGGAAGCTTCGGCGATCACCGGCGGCGAGGCAGGGGCAGAGCAGCCGCGGCGGCTTGTTTTCCGGTGAGCAGGGCGGTGAGGGTCAGCAACATGCAACGGGGGAAGCTTCAGGGGGGTGATGTGGTGGCTCCGGGGTGCTTAGGCGGGCGCGAGCTAGTGCGGGAGATGGAGCTCAGCGGCAGCGCTCCAATGGTGGCCGGCGGAGCAGTGGGGGAACACGGTGTAGCGCACGACTTCGATTCTTTATAGGCGACGGTGAGCGGGAAAACAGCATGAGGGTCCTGGCCTCTAGCACGCGCGCGCTGGCAGGAGCCTTAGCGGGCGCAAGCGACGCCGAAGCACGGTGCAGCACGCGCGCGGCACGGGTGGGTATGGCCCGTGGCGCGCGGCGCATGGCCACGGGGCCGGTATCACCTCGGGGAGGCACAACTGGTCACAGCACAAGTGTTGGCGTAGGTGGGACCCACGGGAGATGGAGCAAATGGCACGGACGTCCAGGCGGGAAACGCCGGTGCGGCGTGACACGCGAGACCGCGCGGCCAGAGCGTCGGTCTCCAAAAACGTTCGAGGTAGCCCTGTTTGACTATAGCTAGCTTCAAAAATTCAAACTGCGCAGCAAAATCTCCAAATACCAAACTTGTAGACGGCATAACCCTCTCAAACTTTTGTAAAGGTTGACCTATGAAAAACTCTATGGTTTTGGAATAAAAGTGGCTTGAACTTTGGGTTTTTCTCGGTTTGGTCAAAATGTCAGCCAGAGCTTTGACCAAGTTTTTGAAGCTTTTCCATTTCGAATTTCAAAAACTGCCAATTGAATGAAATGTGTCCCATGCAAAAATGAGCAACTTTCATATTGGTAGATTTTGATGTTGTTATATGAAATGTGGAGATTGAACTGAGCCATCAAAAGAGGTCAAATAGGAGCTTTAGGGGGTGATTAAGATAGCTAGGATTTTTCTCCTAATTACAAGCCAAAACTCAAAAAGTGCCAATGGACAAAGTTGTGTCCCATGAAATTCTTGACAACTTTTATTTTGGCAGAATTTAGATTGTTTAGTGAAAATTTGGAGAACGAGCTAGATCATCAAAGAAAGGTATAGTGTTCTAGGGTTTTGACTTGGGTTTTGAGAGGTTTGACTTAGGGTTAGGGGTTTGACCAAGTCACAAATGCTAAGTACCATGATTAGCCTTACTAATGATTGTGATCACTGTTACATAAACATCAGGGATGTTACAGGCTTGCAAACTGTGAAAGATCAATATGTTGACGATGTTGATTTTAAAGATGTCTTAGTCCATTGTATGAACGGCAAACCATGGGGCAAATTTCACACGCAGGATGGGTTCCTAATCCGCGATAACAAGTTGTGTGTTCCAGCAAGCTCGGTTTATCTTTTGTTGTTAAAGTAAGTGCATGGAGGCGGTCTCATGGGACACTTTGGCGTCTACAAGACGCATGAGGTGCTAGCCGCCCACTTCTTTTGGCCCCGGATGTGCCGTGATGTTGATTTCCTTGTTGCACACTACACTACTTGTTAGAAAGCTAAGTCCCAATTGAACAATCATGGTTTGTACATGCCTTTGCCTATCCCTTCTTCCCCTTAGCTTGATATTTCTATGGACTTTGTTTCGGGATTGCCTAGAACTAAGAAGGGGAGGGACAACATTTTTGTGGTTGTTGATCGATTCTCCAATGTGGCTCATTTCATACCTTGTCATAAGATTGATGATGCTAGCAATGTTGCTGAATTGTTCTTTAGAGAGATTATTCGTTTGCATGGTATTACGAATACAATAGTCTCCGATCGTGATGCTAAGTTTCTCAGTCATTTTTGGAGATCTCTGTGGAATAAATTGGGAACTAAATTGTTGTTTAGCACAACTTGTCACCCTCAGACCGATGGACAAACTGAGGTGGTAAATAGAACTTTATCAACCATGCTTAGGGCTGTTTTAGACAAAAATTTGAAATGCTGGGAGGATTGCTTGCCTCATGTTGAGTTTGCTTATAATCATGCAACGCATTCTTCTACAAAAAATGTGCCCTTTTTAGATTGTTTGTGGTTACATTCCTCGGGCACCTATTGATCTATTTTCACTTGATGCTGGGGACGCCCACACATAGATGATGTTGCAAATGTTGAACAAATGGTACACCTGCATGAACAAAGTCAACAAAACATTGCTGCTGCTATTGCTAAATATCAGGTTGCTGGTAGTAAAGGTCGAAAACTTGTTACTTTTGAACCTGGTGATATGGTGTGGTTGCATTTGAGAAAGGATCGTTTTCCTACCTTGTGTCGTTCTAAATTGATGCCTCGTGCTGCTAGTCCTTTTAAAGTGCTAACCAGGATTAATGATAATGCTTACATCCTTGACCTGCCTACAGAGTTTGGTGTTTCCACTAGTTTTAATGTTGCCGATTTGAAATCGTATGCGGGCGAAGATGAGGAGTTGCCGTTGAGGATGACTTCAATTCAAGAAGGGGAGGATGATGAGGACACCAACTACAACACGGGAACATCTACACCAGCAGCACCTTCTCCAGCGCCACTAGATGATCCTCCACCCCAGGCACCACCTTCTAGGCCAATCACTCGAGTCCGTGCAAGAGAATTGAACTTCGTCATGCTACTGAAGAATGAAGGTCCAGAAGAATAGAAGCTGGCCCAACAGGAGGTCCATGTGTGGGCGCCTAAGGTTGTGCTCCAGGGGCATACGCACCCCCCTCCTGGCCGCGCGCCTCCTCCTTGCCGCTAGGGGCTACGCCCCCTCCTTTCCTCTATTTAGATAGAGTCGTTTTTCATTTACAACTTGAGTTTTGTTTTACATGTAGCTTTAGCTACTCTTGAACATGTGCAAGTCAGCATTGTCCTCGTGTAATTCAGAACTCCACCTTCGAGTGATAATTAGATTGCTCGCCCCATTTTCTTGTTCGTTCTTCGATTGCAGACAGGAAATGTTCTTCGTGATCAGGCTGATCTTGCTTCAACAAGGTCGGTAACTACATGGAGTTGGTTCAGCGATTGCATTGGCGCTTCGGGCTTGCTTGTCGTAGTCAGATCGTGAGGGTCTACTTCCACCACGTCGAATTTATCTCCACTCACCAAAAGATCGTGCGCTCCGGCTCTATCAGTGCCCAAGCCTCGTATGCCACTACCTCGGTGTGAGGTGGTTGTGCATATAGTTCCTACTTGAGTGATCGAGGTTTTCCTACTCGTGGTGTTGCTCTTCAGAGAGATGGTGGTAGGTGTGTTGAGTCTATGCGTGGTGTGTTTGCTAGATGTTCTCCAACTCGTGGTCAATATGAGTTTGGGCAAAACGACCACAACTTTGAGTCTTAGAGGAACTACGGATAATGTTTTCCCCTCGTGGTGCGTGTACTCCTCTGGTGAGATGTGAGAGGGATCCTCTAGTGAGACATGAGAAAGATCCTCGTGTGAGACTTAGGGGTGTTCCACCTAGGATACGTGATAGGATGGATTTTGCTAACCCCACTTCGAGGAGATGGCTCGGCACTGGTTTAAGTCCTTTTGTACTAGCGTTGAGTCATTTGCTCATTCTTGTTCTTGTTTCTGATTTGCAGGTGGGAGGCTTGCAGAACATTTAGTTCATCAACTCTGGATGCTCACGACACATGACCAGAGATCGGAGATGGTTTTCCAGCCTCACCCAGTGGACTAGAATGAATGGTCTCAGAAGGTGTGGTTAAGGTAAGTGACAAGGTGACCTTGAAGCGTGTTTCTCTCATGAAGTCGATTGGTTTCATTTTGCTTTCAGCATCGCAGTTGCTTGACAAGGGTTTGAGGTTTAGTTTAAGTTGGGCACTTCTCAGATTCTTGATTCTCAAGGCGATCTTGTTTGTACAATCATTCCCGAGGGACATATCTTTCGTGCTGATTTTTCTCAGTCTTTCGGTCCTCCTCGGTGTTTGGTTGCTGATCCTTCTCGAGAGTTGTGGAGATGGCACATGCGGTTGGGACACTTGAACATAGAACACCTATGCCGCTTCTTCGATGGTGGTGATGCTCCAGTGGCTGATCGTGTACGTACTACTTCCACTACTACGACAACGATCGAGGACGGACCATCCCCTACACCCACTACGACTGAGGCTGTTCGAGTGGAGGCTGCTGCTGAGGGGGAGATTGTGCCCAGGCGAGAGGCTCCCCGGTGAGTACAAGTTGATCACCCACCGACGACCATCATTGGTGACCTTCATGAACGCACTACACGGTCAAGGTCAAGGAATACTTCTCATTTCGCTCATTCTGCATTTGTTGCCTCTTTCGAGCCCAAAGATATTCAGCACGCTTTGTCTGATGAGAATTGGGTGAATTCTATGCATGAGGAGTTGGAAAACTTTGAGAGAAACCAAGTCTGGGTGTTAGTCGATCCACCGCCAAATTACCGTCCCATAGGAACCAAGTGGGTGTGGAAGAACAAAGAGGGTGAGAATGGGATGGTTGTGAGGAACAAGTCGAGGTTGGTGGCGCAGGGGTACTACCAGAAAGAGAGCATAGACTATGAGGAGACATTTGCTCCTATGGCCTGTTTGGAGGCAATTAGGATCCTTCTAGCCTTTGCCGTAGCTAAAGGGTTCAAGTTGTACCAAATGGATGTCAAGAGTGCTTTCTTGAATGGGGTGATAGAGGAAGAAGTGTATGTGAGGCAGCCCCCGGGGTTTGAGAGTGAAAAATACCCACACCATGTATACAAACTCCAGAGAGCGCTCTATGGGTTGAAACAGGCACCTAGAGCTTGGTATGGCAGGTTGAGAGGCTTTTTGCTGAGTAAGGGGTTTGTTATGGGCACAGTTGATAAGACCCTGTTCCTCCTTAAGCATGGGAATGACCTTTTGATTGTTCAGGTATACGAGGATGACATAATCTTTGGTGGCTCTTCTCATGATCTTGTTGCCAGATTTGCAGATGACATGAACAGGGAATTTGAGATGTCCATGATGGGCGAGCTGCAGTTTTTCTTGGGTCTCCAGATTAAGCAGTGCAAGGACAGGACCTTCGTACATCAGGCGAAGTACACCAGGGACATGGTGAAGAAGTTTGGCATGAACGACTCCAAGCCGCTGACTACACTGATGAGTACGACTACGGCTTTGGATGCGGACGAGGACGGCGAACCAGTGGACCAGAAGGAGTACCGGAGCATGATCGGCTCCCTCCTCTACTTGACGGCGACGAGGCCAGACATACAGTTCAGTGTGTGTCTGTGCGCTCATTTTCAGGCTTCACCGAGGACTTCACATCGGCAAGCCGTCAAGTGGATCTTCAGGTACTTGAACTACACTCCTGAGTTTGGCCTGTGGTACTCTGCCTCCTCGACACTCAGGCTTCATGGTTTTTCTGATGCGGATTTTGCTGGGTGTCGATTGGATCGCAAGTCCACTTCTGGGTGTTGTCAGTTCCTGGGTTCTTCTTTGGTCTCTTGGTCATCTCGCAAGCAATCGAGTGTAGCCCAGTCCACCACCAAGGCTGAGTATGTAGCTGCTGCTAGTTGTTGTTCCCAGCTGCTTTGGATGACCTACACCATGAGTGACTTTGGTGAGGAGTGCTCCCAGGTTCCACTTTTCTGTGATAGCACCAGTGCCATAACCGTAGCCAAAAATCCTGTCCTCCACTCCAAAACGAAACACATAGAAGTGAGGTACCACTTCCTGAGGGACAATGTTGAGAAGGGAAACATATCTTTGTCCTATGTTCCTACCCAAGACCAGCTAGCTGACTTTTTCACCAAACCACTTGACCAAGCCACTTTCACTCGCTTGCGGGGTGAGCTTGGGGTGTGCTTTCCGTTCTAGCTTGGGTCTTGGAGCTTCTCATGTATATATGTGTCATATGTGCTAGATACACCATGTCTACCTTGCTTGCTCTATGTCTCATGTGTAGCATTTTGTTGTGCTCTTTGTATATTTGAGAAGCTTGGTAGACTGTCTATATGCTTTGACATGCATTTTTCATGAAAACAAGGGGTAGAGTTTCATATACCTTGATTCATGCATTGTCAACAAGGGGGAGAGGTTTGTATGATAGGAGAGTTTTGGGGAGAATTTTCATGCATTGGGAGTTTTTATGCAAAATTGGTATGCATTTGTGAGATGTGGCATGTGAGGAGAAAAATTTGAGAAGAAGAGGTTGTGTTTGCTCAGGGGGAGTTTGCACATGTGTAGGGGGAGCTCCTTTGACTTTCCAGAGTTTTGTGCTTTGTGATGTGCTCTATGAGAGCTTTGTTTTGTCTTGGTTGTGTCGAGCCGTTGCCCTTGTCTTAGGGGGCTGAGACTTGGATTGGTGGGTGATCTCATTTTCGCTTGTTCTTTGGCTTTGGATCACTCGCTTGGGAAGTTTGTGTTCGTGTTTGTTTTCTTTTCTTTTTCTCTATCATGGTTACTATGGGTGTTGTCAATGCACTCATCAAGGGGGAGATTGAGGACCAGGTGTGTCCGAGGACTAGTGGAGGGTCGCTCCTTAGTGATGAGTGATTGACAATGTTGTGTGGACTGATGCTTGGATAAGTGTGCAGGTACAGGTTGCGGCTTAACTCGTGTCGGTGCAGGTGAAGAACAAGCACGAAAGGCCTTAGCCGTGGCGGCCTCCGGGTGATGGAGTGGCAAGTTGGCTTGGTTCGATGGACCCGGTGGCTGATGGGGTCAAGTGCGAGCCGTGCGGTGCAAGACTGGCGGGCTGAAGTCGTGAACATGGGCCGGTGCAAGGTAGCGGTTGAAGCCCGAAGCTTGCACGCGGGGTTTGGTGGTTTGCCCACAAAACCATCTGGTGGACGGTTTCTTGGTTTGGGCCGCAAAACCAAGCCCGGAGGCCCGAGGTGACGGAGACGGTGATCCGGGAGCTTCGGGAAGCTTCGAGGCAGGGGGCACGTGGCGTGATCACGGGGCTTGCGTCGAAGCTAAGCAAGACCGCAGTGGAAGCGTGTCCGCTCGATGAAGACTTGACCAAAATGCCCCTGAGGGGTTGTATCTTCAATTCAAGCTGTAGGGGTAGCGTGGTCATTTACCTCCCTCCGATGGACTTCGTATAAATAGCGGAGAGGTGGATGACATCTCTCTCTCTTGCTTCCGAGGGCTTTCTCCCCCGGTAGATTTTCTCTGAACTGCTTCTTTTCCCTCTGGATTCCTTAGGCTAGACTCTTGTACAGAATCTGACCTCTGGATGTATGGGAGCATTCGACGTCCCGGTGATCTCCTAGTCCTCTGTGATTTTCGTGTCATTTTTGGGACTATTTTTGGGAGTTTTCGTTCTTCGCTCGATTCGTGATTTTGGAGGCGTTTCTTGACGGATTTCTTTGAGGGGATCATGGGTGGATGCCTTGCGCATCTTTGTGTGTGATCTTGACCCCTCAAACGCCGTGGAGAGCCTTCGATTCGTGTGTTTTTGGTTGGTGCCCGAGTTCATGGTGGTGGTTCGGTTGATCCGCGATTCCCGGTGATTCAGTGGCTTAGGAGTCGAGATTTTTGGGGCATAGCATCCTTGTGTGACAGTTTACATCTCCCCAAAATCTTGTCTCAAGAGCTTCAACCGTTTGGTAGATTCGGTGATGGAAAGGTTGGGTTGACTCCCGAGCTTGAGCTTTTTCTGCTCTTTCCGCGTGTCGCGGACGGTCCGCCCGAGCGTCGCGGACGGTCCGCGAGGAGCACGTGCGCCTAGGGTTCATCCCATGTTCTTTGTGTTCTTGCGCGTCTTTGTTTCGATCCGTTTCGCCCCCAGGCTTTGGTTGCAAGGTGTTCGACGGACAGTCCGCGAGGATCTCACGGACAGTCCGCGTGGCCGGTTTTCTGGCGGACGGTCCGCGGTGCCTCCACGGACAGCCCGAATTTCGAGGGTGTGCTACTGGTGGCTCGAGACATTTTTGCGGACGGTCCGCTGTGACCTGCCGGACAGTCCACGCCCTCCTCGCGGACGGTCCGTCCGGTCACCCCGGACAGTCCGCCAGGGGCTTCGCAGCAGTGCTCAAGTTCTTTGATTCTTGCTTCGGCGCTTCCGCTCTTTGCTCCTAGACTTCTTGGTTGATCTTCTAGGCTTGTGTGTGCCTTGTTCGGAGCTTCCTTTGTGTGCACAGATTTGTGGAGTGGCAATTGGGGTATAGGCCGAGTTCGACCATAGGGAAGAATTTTTATCGGTTCCCTTTCACTCCCCCCCTCTCTGGTCGCCCGATTCAGTCCTTCAGTGGAACCCTGCCTCACACGCACCGCCTTCCCTGGTTCGCGAACCCCCACGGCAATGCAGTAACACCCCCCATGCATACCGCACCCTCCCCCACGATGTGCCATCTTTACATACTCGTATCTCTCTTTCTTAGCACCATATTTTGAGTTTGGTCTTACTCTAGAGAGAGAGAGTATCTTTTATTTTACCGGAATACCCCTATACTTTCGGAAAAAGTGTGTGTTGGAACTTGCAGTTTGAGATCCTCTATGTTCATATTATCGGTTTTGAGGACTCCGCAAAAAAACAGAAGCAAAAAAAATAGCAAATTGTTGCACCCTCTCCACCTTCCTTGCTGTCCTTTCGGTTTCACTTGTTGCCAGCAACATTTGTTTCGTGTTTAGCACTATAATTCAACTTTGCATTATTGTTTGAGTGTGCTAATCCTTAACTTGAGTGCAGCCTACCCAGAACTCCACATATTTCTATGACGAGCAGATTTTGTTTCTCTAGGCAATCGCTCCTCCAATCTTTCAAAGGTTCCACCGGTTGGTTGCAGGTCGCCCTTGTGTGCGTGGTAAGAACGTATAAGAATTTGATAACAGCACTAGTGTGAGCGTCTTGTGAGCCGTTCCACCCCTGTTTTTGGTCTCGTTTTGTTTTCTGTTTGCGCTAACCATGGCAGAAGACATAGACACGAAGGATGAACAGCCGCAGACCACTAAGAAGGATTACGGTGGCGCCACGGAGATGGACGTTGGAGACATCCATGGACGCACCCGCCGTGCGTTCATCCGTGGTGGTAATGATTCTTTTACTAAGATTAAATTTCAAATTCCACCTTACAATGTCAAATATAATCTGGCTGCATATCTTGATTGGGAATTAGAGGTTGCACAACAATTTGCATGCCATGATATTCCTGCTAGTTCTCAAGTTAAAGCTGCTATTAGTGCATTTACTGATTTTGCTTTAATTTGGTGGCATTATGAACCAAAACATCCCACTACCACTCCCACCACTTGGGCTGAATTAAAAGCTGCTATGCGATGCAGATTTGTGCCTTCCTATTATGCCTGAGATTTGCTTAATAAAATGCAGTGTTTTCGGTAAGGCCAACAATCTGTGGAGGAATATTATCAGGAACTACAAAAGGGTATCATTCGTTGGGGGTTATTGGAGGACAATGATGCTGCTATGGCACGCTTTTGTGGTGGCTTGAATCGCAAAATTCAGGATATACTTGATTATCAAGACTATGTAGATATGAACACATTATTTGAATATGCTTGCAAAGCTGAACGTGAAGTGTAGGGACGCCACTTGAGGACATATTCTAACTCTTTTGCAGGAAGACGCTCGACATCCAGCTCAACGGTCGCTCTCCCTACGCCATCCACGCCCACCACTACACTGCGCGAGAGGACGGACAAACCTGCAGGTGCATCCTCATGTGCAAATTCAGAACCATCACTTCACAATGCACCTAATATTCCTACTGAGAATAGAGGTAATACCCATGGTGATACACTCACGAAAGGTGAGACTTGTATTAATGTGCTGAATTTTTCCACAAATCATGCTTTAGTTGAGCAATTAATAGTAGAACCATCTCTTGATTTATCTTTGTCACATGGTGCTTTGCTTGATGTTTCTTGTGATAAAGATGAATTGTGTGCTACTACTTCCGTTTTACATGCTAATGCTGAAAATAAACATATTATGCATGTTGCTAGTAAAAATGATGAGCTACATTTGTTGTCTTCTTTCCAAACTTTGGGTTACATTGAATTTGATGATTTGTGTAATCTAGATTATTTAGAAGAGAGGCTTTTTGCATATACTGATTTGCCATGGTTGTCTAGACATTCGTATCATGTTATTAGCCAATATAACAACAAAGGACAATATATGGTTCATCGGGTTTACATTTGTACACATCGGAATTCTCCATTTGTTGTGCACGATTGTGATCGATTAGAGGGTAACCATCCTACAAACATTTTCACATGTTCCTTTAGTAGTTTTGTTTCGCAAGAAGGGAAGCATTGCTGGTGGCTCCCTATGATTTTTGGTGCTAAATTTTCTTGCAAGCAACCAGCCATTAGTGTTGTGTCTTTTGTTGGTGCTAATCTTTTGCAAGATAGTAATGACAAACCTCATGCGTTTTTCGATAACGAAGTCTCCAGAGATGCTACCAATTTGATGTGACATGACAAGATACAGATTTGGAAACATGGTCACATTCCTCCTCACTATTGTTTTGGTTTGTTTTATTTCCGCAACCCCGTTCTCCCTTGTGTTGTGCAGGATCGTTTTCAAATACACTCGACGTCGAGGACGACTTTTCTTCAAGAAGGGGAGAATGATGAGGACATGACACCCATACATACGACCATAATTGGTGCATGGAATGGAGTAGAAGAAGTCCAGCAAGGGTGTCCAAGTTGACAAGGAGGCACGAGGCTAATCCAGTTCGAGTCCCCAAGGTGGAGGCCCAAAGCAATGCAAGTTCGAGCCCAGTTCGGAGTCCAGTACCAGTGTGCACTAAAAACAACGCCCAGGTCGCATACGAAGTCGGTTTTTGGTTTTGGACGTTCTTTGTATGGTTGGAAGTACAATTTCATAGAGCTTCCAATGGCACTGGTTTCAGGCCCAAATTCGTCCCGAGTCAACGGGAATCGTTGAAAGAAGTTGAAGTTCAGAATCTGCCAAGGTGCTGCATCGCCGGTTTGTTAGGCCTTAAGCCCAAGTTGAGGGCGCCCCATCCTAGGTTGCCCCCAACCCTAGGATGCCCCTCCTCATATACTCAGTAGCCGCCACATTTAGAACTCGAGTTTTGTTTTTACATCTAGCTTTAGCTACACCAGAACACGCACAAATATGTGATGTCCTCTGTGATTCAGAACTCCTCTTCGAGTGATATTAAGATTGCTCGCCTCAGATTCTTGTTCGTTCTTCGATTGCGTACAGGAATCGATCTTCGTGATCAGGCTGATCTTGCACCGGCAAGGTTGGTAACCATCGGGAGTTGGTTCAGCGATTGCATTAGCGCTTCGAGTCTCGCTCATCATAGTCAGATCGTGAGGGTCACCTCTCACCAGATCGAAGTTATCTCCACTCACTGAAAGATCGAGCACTCCGCCTCTATCATGATCTTCACCCGCACCACGCGAATCAAGCCGCAACCTTTACCAGTAATACTAGGCCAAGAGTCAGTCCTCACAACATTGTCAATCACTCATCATTAAGAAGCGACCATCCACCGGTCCTCGAACTACACAGGTCCTCAATCTCCCACTTGATGAGTGCATTGACAACACCCACACATAGTAACCATCATAGGAAGGAAAAGAAAAAGAAACTAACACAAACCCAATCAAGTGATCCAAAAACCAAATAAAAGAAACCCTGATCACTTGAAGCCAAAGTCTCAGTCCCCAAAGGCAAGGGCAACAGCTCAACACAACCGAAACTAAAACCAAAGCTCACCAAGAGCAAACCACCAAAGCAATAAACTTCGGCGACACAAGGAGCTCCCCCTGAACAAATGCAGGCTCCCCTTGAGAAAATGCACACTCCACCTGAACAAATGCATGCAATGCGTGCCATGCAAAATAGAGCTGCTCACCTCTGGCCATCACCGGTCAGACCGGTACCACCCATCGGTCAGACCAGTGGGCAACAATCTCCAGAACGATCTACCTAACTGGTCAAACCGGTGGCACACACCGGTCAGGCCGGTGGCACCCAGAGCCCAGAAAATGCTCGAAACCGCCTGAAAACTTTCTAAATGCATCCAGAACCACTTTTCCTTCACAAACTTCTTCCCCTTGTTGAAAATGCATGAACCAAGGCATTGCTACGAAAATTTCAACCTAGAGCTTCTCAAATAGAAAATGAGCACCACAAAATGCTAGAAGTGAGCAAATGAGCAAGCAAGACATTCCAAAGATTCGTTTGAGCATTGCCATCAAGATAGTAAAGCTATATGAGCATATGAGCAAGCCATGATCAAAATACACAATTTTGCAAAAAATTTCCCTCTCATGAGCTAAAGACCAATACATGAGCAAAGTCTACCAAAGTGAATTTAGATCACACAAACTTCATGCTAGGTCACATATCCTCAACGCAAGATCATTACAAACACCCATAAGCATCTCATGTCATGTTAAAGCCACCGAGCCATGTGTCTACTTCTTGAAATGAGACTTCTCATGGTAGACATCATGCAATAGTTTAGCACCCATATGAATTCAGTTTTAAAGCAGTTACGACATGGAACAATTGAGAGCACAACTTCAAGCAAGGCATTTCATACCAATTTGATTTTTCACATTTAAGCAAAAAATGGTACATGAAGTGCCTTTGCGGCAAAAAGAAGCTTATGCTCCCCCACAAGGTAACACATGGGCTAAACATTCATAATGACAAATGGGTCTTTGGCCCCAAGTGAAAAGCACATGATATCCAACCATGAAATTGGCATGACATAAACCTCCAAGGCACACTAAGATCATGCAAAGCCTTAAACTCACAAGAGGGAGCCTAATTAGAATTTTTCAAAAGTTAGCCATCTCATCATGCAAATATAATAAGACTATCAAGAGGATAGCTATCCATCATCAATTCATATCAAACATGCTCACAAGCTTACAACTAGCATATCATAGCAATCAATGTATATAGGAGAAGCTCATCCTACTATATGATACAAATGCAAAAACAACCTAAGATACAAAGATGACTATACATCATGTTACAAATGTAATGTCATGCAACAAAGTAAATATGATACATATGCTACAAAGGAGCTCCCATCACCAACTCAAGAAAGCAAACACACACTGAGCTCACCCCGCAAGCGGGTGAAAGTGGCTTGGTCATGTGGTTTGATAAAGATATTAGCTAGTTGGTTTTGGGTGGGCACATGAATCAAAGCAATCTTTCCCTTCTCCACATTGTCTCTAAGGAAGTGGTACCTCACCTCTATATGCTAAGTTTTGGAGTGGAGAACTGGGTTCTTAGCTACACTTATGGCATTGGTGCTATCACAAAAGAGTGTAACATGGGAACACTCCTCACCAAAGTCGCCCATAGTGTAGGTAATCCATAGGAGCTGGGAACAACAACTGGCTGCAGCAACATACTCGGTCTCTGTAGTGGACTGAGCTACACTGAACTGCTTGCGGGAAGACCAAGAAATCAAAGAAGAACCGAGAAACTGACACTCACCCAAGGTAGACTTACGATCCAAACGACACCCAGCGAAGTCAGCGTCCGCAAACCCGTGAAGGTTGAGTGTTGAGGCCGCAGAATACCAAAGACCAAACTCAGGAGTGTAGTTCAAGTACCTGAAAATCCTCTTGATGGCCTGTCGATGTGAAGTCCTTGCTGAAGCCTAAAAACGAGCGCACAGACACACACTGAACTACATGTCCGGCCTACGTCAAGTAGAGAAGGGAGCCGATCATGCTCCTATACTCATTCTGGTCCACGGGCTCGCCATCTACATCCGCATCCAAAGCTGTAGTCATACTCATCAGTGTAGGCATTGGCTTTGAGTCAACCATCTTGAATTCCTTCAGTATGTCCTTGGTGTACTTGGATTGATGCACAAACGTCCCGTCCTTGCACGGCTTGATCTGAAGCCTGAGAAAGAACTGCAACTCACCCATCATGGACATCTCGAATTCCCTACTCAAGTCATGTGCAAACCTGGCAACCAATGTGTGAGAACTGCCACCAAAGATTATGTCATCCACATACACCTGCATAATCAAAATGTCAACGCCCTGCCTGAGGAGAAAGAGAGTGTGATCTACTACCCCCATCACAAACCCCTTACTGAAAAGAAACTTCCTCAACCTACCATACCACGCCCTGGGTGCTTGTTTTAGGCCATATAGTGCTTTTCTGAGTTTGTATACCCGATGGGGAAACCTCTCACTCTCAAAACCCGGGGGTTGCTCACATACACTTCTTCCTCTAAAAACCCATTAAGGAAGGCACTGTTCACATCCATCTGGTACAACTTGAACCCTTTAGCAACATAAAATGCTAGAAAGATCCTAATTGCTTCCAAACGGGCCATTGGAGCAAATGTCTTCTCATAGTCTATCCCCTGTTTCTGGCTAAACCCCTGAGCAACCAACCTCGCCTTGTTTCTCACTATCTCCCCATTTTCTCCCTCTTTGTTTTTCCACACCCATTTTGTCCCAATAGGTTTGCAATTTGGTGGAGGCTCCACCAACTCCCTCACCTGATTCCTTTCAAAATTCTCAAGCTCCTCATGCATAGTGTTTACCCAATCTGGATCGGAAAGTGCGTGTCCAATATCTTTAGGCTCAAAAGAAGCGACAAATGCCGAATGAGCAAAATAAGAATGCCTCTGTGACCTGGACCGTGTAGTGCATTCATGAATGTCACCTATGATCAAAGAAGGTGGGTGATCCACCTGAACACGCCGAGGAGCCTCACATCTGGAGACCACATCCCCCTTAGCAACAACATCCACTCGAACAACCTTAGTCGTTGTAGTGGAAGTAGCATGTACACGGCTAGCTGTGGGAGCACAACCACCATCATCTTCTTCACCATCTTCCTACACCTCCTCATCGAAGATCTCCTCGCCAAACTCCTCATCACCTGCACAATCAAATACCAAAGAGCTATGCAGATGTGTCTCGTTGAAGGTAACCTTGCAAGTCTCCATGATTTGGTTAGTTTCCAAATTGAGCACACAAAATGCTCTAGAGTGAGTAGCATAACCAAAGAAAATACCATCAACAGACCTAGCCTCAAACTTATCCAACTTTATGCCTTTCTTAAGAATGAAACACTTGCAACCAAAGACATGAAAGTGACTCACCTTGGGTACCGGCCCATGCATCAGCTCATAGCAGGTTTTCTTCTTGAAAGCTCGGAGGAGAATCCTGTTCGACACATAGCACGCGGTGTTCACCGCCTCGGCCCAATACCTCCTTGGAGTCCTGTGCTTATCGAGCATCGTCCTAGCCATCTCGCACAGGGTCTGATTCTTCCTTTCCACAACACCATTCTGAGGAGGGGTGTACGGAGTCAAAACCTGATGGTCAAGACCAAGATCACGACAAACGGTCTCAAAAAGAGAGTTCCTGAATTCCGGGCCATTGTCACTGCGTATAGCTCTAATGGCATCCCCATGTCTCTCGTTCTTCAACCTAAAGATTAGGTCTCGAACAAAACCAAACGTATCACCCTTATCCTCCAAGAAAAACGGCATAGCGAGAGTAATCATCCACAACCACTTGGACATACCACTTTCCACCCACCGAGCGAACTCGAGCTGACCCAATAAGGTCCATATGCAACAGCTCTGTCGGACGCTCTGTCATGACAGCAGTCAGGGGTGGATGGGTAGTAGCTACCATCTTGCCATGCCTACAAGGCGCACAAACCAAATCCTTCTCAAAACGCAACCTAGGCAATCCTCGGACAAGATTGAGCACACTCAAGCGGGAAAGCAGCTCAAAGCTCAAGTGCCCCAACCTCCTATGCCACCTCCACAACTCGGAAGAAGGACTAGCAACTAAACACCTCGGGGGACCAAAAGACTAAGAAAAATCAGCACGAAAGATCTGTCCCTCGGTCACGATCGTACAAACAAGATCACCTCGAGAGTCAAGAACACGAGAAGCCCCCAACTTCAAACGCACCTCATAACCATCATCCAGTAACTGAGGTACCAACAACAGGTTATACCCAAGTGACTTGACCAGAACCACACGCTTTAAGGTCACCAAGCTGCTCACCTTAACCTCACCTTCTGAAAGCACCCGCCCTCGTCCATTATTCCCGAAAGTGATGTACACCTTTGACACCACCGGGGTGAGGCTGGAGAACCGCCCTTTGTCTCCGGTCATGTGTCGTGAACAACCGGAGTCAATCAACCAAACGTTCTCCATGCCTCCCACCTGTAAATCAAAAACGAGAACGAGAATGAGCAAGCGACTCAACACTAGGGTTAGCACAAAAGGAGTCAAACTAGTGTTGAGCCATTTGCTCAAAAGTGGGGTTAGCAACATCCAACCTATCACGACCAAAGCTACGATCACCACGCTGAACCACCTCATGGCTCACTGGAGGAAAACGACTACCACAAAAAGGAAAGTGTGGCTCATAGCCCCTCTGAAACCCAAAGCTGCAACGGCCTCTCCCGTCCTCATATCGGTCACAAGGTGGAGAACATCCAGCAAACACACCACCAACAGAAACAAACCCTCTACTACTTGTATCACGACCATAGGAACCACCATGACCACCATCACCACCATGACCGGTGCCCCTGACCGGTGCACCCCGGCCAGCACCTCTGTCCCGATCAGCAAAGCTCCTAGCACCCCAAGCTGGGACAAACCTCACCACAGCCTCTCCTCTAGGTAGTGCCATATGAGGCTCAGGTAATATCATGAGAAGGATGATACCTATCCTTGTTAGCCCACTCCTTAGCCATCTTATCATCCCTCTTCTTCTTATAGCCAAACTCTCCAAGGTGACCATCCCTCCCACAATACTCACAATGGTTTTAGCTTTGGCTATGGAGCATCTCTCGATTTCTCAACAACTTTCTCTCCTGGCTTCCCCCCAAACACATTCCCAAGGGTGCTCCCAAACTTCACTGGTTTCTGGAAGTTATTTGTTTTGTGGGGGGACACTGGTGGATCTCGAGTGGTGTCTAGCTTGTTTCTAAGGTGGTTGGGCTTGGGTGCAAATTTATTTATCGGTGTAGTTTGTGGTGGAATAGGAATCTCTCCAATTTTCTGTCCTCCCTCACCACTACGCTCACCGATCTTCTAAGAACCTAATGCTTGACTATCAAACCTCTTAAACTCAGCCATCATCAAACTCAGTTGTGGCTCATGCCCAGACAACCAACTCATCAACTTTCTCAACTAATCATTTTCATCCTGCAAGTGATCAACATAATGTGCATGCTCCATATTCTTAACAGATGTAATTCACATGTAGAGCATGATGTAGGAATAGGAACTTTCAAAGCAGCCTCCAAAGAAACAATCCTATCATGAGACTCATCTAGTCTAGCATGCAACACAGAACAAGAAGTGCAAGCACCAAGTAAAGTAGACCTAGACTTCATCTCATCAAGCTCAACTCTAAGCACATCTCATTCCTCTAACTTAGAGGCATGCTTTTCCTTAAGCACAGTCAAATCAGCCAGGAAAGCATTGCAGTCATCACAATCAGCAGCATCAACAACACTAGGAGCAATCTTAAGGGAATCTATCTCAAGCCTAGCATCAATATTCACAGATTCTAGCTCAGCTATCTGCTCCCTAGCTTCTTCTAGCAAGGCCCTAAGTTTTTTCCTAAGATTCTTAGCCTCTCTAAGCATGCTATCATAGTTGTCAAGCAAAGCAACCAACTCAGCATTCTCCTGGTGCAAGGAAGAGAGCTCATCACATACCTCATCCTCAGATTCTGATCCCGAGTCATCCTTCTGGCTCTTCTTGCCGCTAGAGCTGTGGGCCATGCCGCAGAAGCCATCCTCTTGTGCAAAGCAACTCAGGCCGCTGAGGTTCTTGGAACTGTGCTTCTTGCTCTTACGCTTGCCGTCGTCGTTGCTGTCGCTGGAACTCAACGAGGTGTAGCAGGAACTGGAGTCGACGTCGCTCGCTCCCACCATTGCCCAAGCCTTCTTGTCATAGCCGCCCTTCCTCGACCTCTGCTCGTCCTTGTCCTTGTACTTGTGCTTGTGCTCACGCCTCGAGCGGTGCTTGTTCTCGATCCTTGGGCGGTGCTTGTACTCGTTTTTGGGCTCGAACTCTTGCGGGCACTTAGTGATGAAGTGTCCCCACTTGCCACATCTGTAGCATGTACGCGTGATCCTCCTCATGTTCATGTGGTTCTCGTGCAGCCTCTCGAACTTTCGAGTCAGCAGGGCCAGCTCGTCTTCTCCAAGCTTGTCGAATTCCTCGTCTGGCAAGGACGCAAAGGAAGACAGAGAAAACATCCTCGAAGAGGAGTTAGTGTTAGTCCTTCTACCAGATCCAGAGACAAGAGCAAGACTATGTGACTCAGTCGAGCTCTCAGCCTTGGCTCTCAGGCCACGATCCACCTCAGACGACTTGAGCTTAGAGAACAGCTCATCCTCAGTCAACATCTCATACTCACCGGACTCCAAGATGGCCTCGACCTTGGCACTCCACATGGATCTGTCGAGTGAGTGCAAGAGCTTGATAGCTCTATCATGATCCATGTATGGGAGCATCATCACATTGGCCCTCATGTTGTTCACAATATAGGTGAAGCGCTGGAACATGGCATCAATCGACTCACCAGGGAGATGAGTGAAATTCACGTACTCTCTTCGGTGAGTGGCAAATAAGCGAGCCTGCACCTGAGCATTCCCAACATGAGCATTCCTCTGCTTTACCCAAATCTTGCCGGCCACATCCTCTCCGTACACGCGATCGAACTCCGCGGCACAAAGAGCACGGAACAAGTAATCCGCAGCCTTGCTGTTGGCCTCAAATATGTCCTGAGCACCTGGAAGGATGAAACTATCAGGAATGACATAGTTTGCATTTTGCGTCACTTCCCAGATCAGTTGTCCTTTCCCACGCAAAAACGCGCCCATGCGCCTCTCCCACATCTGGTAGTTCTTTCCATCAAAGTGCGAAGGACCCGACCCCTTTCCATAGTCGCCCATCTTTGGATCTTAGACAGGTTAGAATCAAGGAGATCCATAACCGGCTCTGATACCAATTGAAGGACCGGATTGGTGAACAGAGAAGAGAGAGTGAATGGGAGCAGATAAAAAATTCTTCCCAAGAAGAACCTCAGCCTATACCCCGATTTCACTTCTAAGCAATCTGACGCACACCTAGCCAAGATCACGTAGCCACTAGAGGTGCTACTGATCCTAGGAGCAAGTATATCCACCCAAACACGCAACCGAAAACCACAGCAGAAAATCTATGCTGCCTGATGTCTGTGCTACACCGGTCAGGCCGATGAGGAGCACTGGTCAGACCGATGTCCACGGTCAGGACGGTGAGCTGCACCGGTCAGGCCGGTGTGCACAGCAACATGCACAAAAATGTTCCAGAGAGCCTCAATGAGATCTCTAGGCCCTGGAACCAAAATCACCTCAAACCAAGAAACTGCCATCGACAGGAAGCTACTCCAACCTAGCCAAGAAGGGGCAAATCACGGAGAAACTCACCAAGAACAGAACCTGGGACATCACACATGCAACTTCACTGAACCACATGTTCACCTGAGCAAAATACCCACAAGGGCATGCACCGATCAGACCAGTGAGAGGTACCAGTCAGACCGGTCAGGCTTGGGCAGCTCGGGAAGAACTCCACCCGCGGGTCAACCCCTTGATTCCCCTCGCCTGATCTCCTGATTCGCTCCACGGATTCAAGATAAACTTTGGGAAAGGTAGGAACACTTCATGGGTGATCTCTAGCTTGAAGCATATGCCCCAAATCTCTCTAGAAAAGGAGGAATCACAAATCTTGTGCTCTAACCCCAAGAACACAAGGAACTCTAAAACCCCCAACATCAAAGGCTTGGAGGGGACAAATCACCAAGAAAAGAGGCACAACATCCTCATGAGTGAATCCACTAACAAATCCTGTGGGAAAACACCTCCAAAACCTCACCACGAAAATCCAAAGAAAGGGCTCCGAAAATCACCAAAAAGGAAAACCGGGAGGAACAACTAGAGCACTTGAGGAACCACACTGAAGCTTCTATACATACCATGAAAGGTCCATACAAGGTCTAGCAAGCTGCCTGATCATCCATCCCTCTCTCTAGATGCAACATGAAGCTCTCAAGCTAGCCTAGGAAAAACTAGGAAAAAGAAAAGAGTAAATGGTCTAGGGTTCCAAGAGTAGGTTGCCATCTCCCACTCAAGTGAGTATATATGGAGGGCGCCGAATGATCAAACTACCCCTACTTACTTAACTTAAGATACGCGCCCACCAAGGGCACTTTGGGAACTTTGGTCGATATCTCCATCGGACGGGCGCCCGCAGACTGCAAGCCGCTTCAACTCCACGCAAGCCTTGCGATCCCACCGCGTGTCCTCCGCTTAGAAGCTTTTGGACACCCACAGGACCTACCGGTCAGACCGGTGCTCCTCACCAGTCAGGCCGGTCCACACCGGTCTGGCCGGTCAGGCCCATCGGTCAGACTGGTCCGGTGCAGAACCGCCACGCTTCGAACTCCGACCTTGGCTTTGTGGCTCAGCCAAGTAACCCAGTGGTTTTGTGGCCAAACCACTGCAAACACCATGTGCAAACTTTAGTCATCAGTTGCTACCATGCACCAGCTCCATCCCTCTCGATGTCGTCTTGCTCTTCTTGCCAGCGTACGGCCCGCACTTGATCTCATCGGCCACCGGGTACCTCGATCGAAGCCTACTTGTCTCTTTGCTCCTGGGAGGTCACACAGACATAGACGTTTCGCGCTTGATCTTCACATACACCACGTGAATCAAGCCGCAACCTGTACCTGCAATACTAGGCCAAGAATTAGTCCACACAATGTTGTCAATCACTCATCATTAAGGAGTGACCATCCACTGGTCCTCGGACCACACAGGTCCTCAATCAGGAACTATTACAAGTGAGCCCAGGCTTACCTTTAATCACCACCTCTAGGACTTCTTTGAGGTCAGTGTACCTCTTCCTTTCGGCCTCAAGCTGGGCCTCGAATGCCTTCTTGGCCTCTGCCGCCTCCTTGGCCATCTCGTCCTTCACGCGACGGACCTCCTCCATCACCTTGACCTTCACGTCGTAAAGCTGCTGCTCTGTATCAGTTGCCTTCACATGCATTACGGCAGCCTGACAGCACAGGTTGGCCCTGGCTCGTGCCTGCTCCGCCATGGCCTGTAGAAGCATCACCACAGGTCGCCATGATGTAACAAACGGACAAAACTACATCTACACAAGGGAGAATCACTTACATAAAGCTTGTTGCTCATCACATGGCGGGCCTCTCGGATCTCCGCAAGGTCCTCTTGGTCCTTGTGGATGTAGACCTCAAAGGGCGTCCCCTCGAAGTCAAGAACCGCATCCTCTGGTCGATGCTCCTCAACCTCTTTGGAGTGGGTCGGTCCGTCCCTTGGCTCCGGCAGCGAGTGCTGCGGCTATGGATGATCCAAGTCCACACCCAGCATGGTCACATCTAGCACCACCTCGATCGGCTCCTGCTGGCTACCCTTATCTCTAGCGACCTTTGTGGCCGACATCTGGGCCATAGAGGTCGCAGTGGCCTTCTCTACCTTGTCCCCAGCAGGCCTCATTGGTGACTTTGGGGCCGTGGAGGTCGCGGTAGCTTTCTCCCCTGTAGATTCACCAGTTGAAGTATCAGCCGCGCCACTCGATGCAGTCGACCTACTTGGACAACCTGAGTTAGGCACATACATAGAAAAGGAGTACTTAACCACCAAAAAAAAGAGGCATGACTTACTTGATGGTCCGCTTGGACTTTAGGCACAACAGCCGTGGAGGCGGCCTGGCTATCACTTTGTGCTCAACGCTAGCCTTGACCTTGAGTGACTCCCTGAAATGACAGACGTCCTCGTCCGTGGCCTCCACATCCTCCTTCTTGCGCTTGGTCTCCGGACTCGGTGACCTTGGCGCATTCTCTTCAACATCCA
This sequence comes from Cenchrus fungigraminus, assembly GCA_036936925.1. Classification (NCBI taxonomy): domain Eukaryota; kingdom Viridiplantae; phylum Streptophyta; class Magnoliopsida; order Poales; family Poaceae; genus Cenchrus; species Cenchrus fungigraminus. The sequence goes on along the minus strand of CM072769.1, from coordinate 76,460,077 downwards.
ACGTGGACTTCGATCCCACGTCTGTAGCACTCTCCTCCGGCTGAGGGGAGCCCCCCCTCTTCCTCTTCTTCTCCATCTCTAGCTTGGCGGTCTTCGAGGTGTTCGCCTTGGTGGCCGACTGCTTGCGCACAGTGCTACTTGTTCGCCTTGCGCCCATTGACGTCACCGGAGCTTAGTCACTTGTGGTGACCTCCTCCTTTTTGCCATCCGCCTCTATAGACGAGTTCGAGATGTAGCCCTCCAAGAGGTCGACGGGTGGTGCCCTGAAGTCCTCCCTCGCTCGGAGCTAGGAGCGGGGCTCCACGCCGCCGGGCAAAGGTGCTAGGCACCAAAACTGCATCTCATGTCCCTGCAATGTCAGACAAACATCAGACGACCTAACCACAGCACAATCAACCAGGTCGATTCGGATACTTACTGGGTCAGCTAGGTGTACTAGCGAGTGCACCTTGGGACACGTCCTATTGCGAATCGTCCCACAGAAGAACTGACTAACCCGCGCCACTGTTTCTTCCTTGGAGACCTTCTGGTTCACCTCCTGGGTCAGGTCAGCCTACTCCCATTACTCGTACGCTGAGTGCACATAGTCCTTGATCGGTTGCACCAGGCGACGACTAAAGCTAATTGCTACAGCACCTCCTGTCAGTTCCTCCTCCTTCAGCTTATCGAGGTCTTCCAACAAGAGGCCGATGACCTCCTTCTCCCGGGTTGTCGGCGGTGTCTCCCACTCCTAGATCCTCATTGGCATGTGGCCAGTCCTCTTGGGAAGCTCAGGCTTCTTGTTGGCGATGTAGAACCACTCCGACCTCCACTCCCTGGTGTTGTCGGGAAGCTCCATGTCAATGTAGCGCGTTTTAGGCCGGGGCGCATACTGAATCCAAGGCTCCCGATGACCTTGGATTTCCCCATCTTCTTCACTTGGTAGAAGTACTGCCACAGGTCGAAGTGTGGCAGAATCCCCAAGTAGGCCTCGCAGAGATGAATAAAAGAAGAAACTACCAAGATTGAGTTGGGAACGAGATGTACCAGCTCGAGGCGGCAGTAGTGCAGCAGCCTGCTGAAGAAATCTCCGGTCGGGATCCCGAATCCTCGCTCGAAGAACAACGTGAAGAACATCGTCTCCTTGTCGTCCTCTGACGGGAACACCTCCCCGGCAGAGGCCTTCCATTCCAGCTAGATCTTATGCACCAACAGCCGGCGGGCCACCAGCACCTCAATCCGCTCCTCTGATGAGGACCAGGTGTGTCCGAAGACTAGTGGAGGGTCGCTCCTTAGTGATGAGTGATTGACAACGTTGTGTGGACTAATGCTTGGCTAAGTGTGCAGGTACAGGTTGTGGGTTGACTCGTGTCGGTGCAGGTGAAGAACAAGCGTGAAAGGCCTTAGCCATGGCGGCCTCCGGGTGATGGAGAGGCAAGTAGGCTTGGTTCGATGGACACGGTGGCTGATGGGGTCAAGCGCGAGCCGTGCGGTGCAGGACTGGCGGGCTGAAGTCGTGAACATGGGCTGGTGCAAGGTAGCGGATCGAGGCCGAAGCTTGCACGTGGGGTTTGGTGGTTTACCCACAAAACCATCGGTGGACGATTTCTTGGTTTGGGCCTCAAAACCAAGCCCGGAGGCTCGAGGCGACAGAGACGGTGATCCGGGAGCTTCGGGAAGCTTCGAGGCGGAGGGCACGTGGCGTGATCGCGGGGTTTGCGTCGAGGTGAAGCAAAGCCGCGGTGGAAGCGTGTCCGTCTGATGAAGACTTGACCAAAATGCCCCTGAGGGGTTGTATCTTCATTTAAGTAGTAGGGGTAGTGTGGTCATTTACCTCCCTCCGATGGACTTCGTATAAATTGCAGAGAGGTGGATGGCATCTCTCTCTCTTGGACTCTAGGGCTTTCTCCCCCGGTAGATTTCTCTGAACTGCTTCTTGTTCTTCTGGATTCCTTAGGCTAGACTCTTGTACAGACTCTGTCCTTTGGATGTATGGAAGCATTCGGCGTTGCGGTGATCACCTAGTCCCTTGTGATTTTCGTGTCATTTTCGGGGATATTTTTGGGGGGTTTTGTTCTTCGCTTGATTCGTGATTTTTGGGGCGTTTCTTCACGGATTTCTTTGAGGGGATCATGGGTGGATACCTTGCGCATCTTTGTGTGTGATCTCGACCCCTCAAATGCTGTGGAGAGCCTTCGATTCGTGCGTTTTTGGTTGGAGCCCGAGTTCATGGTGGTTGCTTGTGTGATCCGCGATTCCCGGTGATTTAGGGAGTTAGAGGTTGAGATTTTTGGGGCATAGCATCCTTGTGTGACGCATATCATCTCCCCAAAGTCTTGTCTCAAGAGCTTCTACCGTTTGGGAGATCCGGTGATGAGTTCTTGGAGTTGACCCCACGGGTCGGGCGTTTTTGGTTCTGTTCGTGGCTTGCGGACAGTCCGCACGATAGCCGCGGATAGTCCGCGTGTGCTGGAGTTTGTCGCGTGTTCTTCGTGTTCTTGCGTGTTTTCATTTCGATCCGTTTCGGCCCTAGGTTTTGGTTGCGAGGGGTTTGGCGGACAGTCCGCGAGGGCTTCACGGACGGTCCGCACGGCCGAGATTTTGGCGGACGGTCCGCGTGTCCCCCACGGACAGTCTGTATTTTCGCGGTGCGTCTCTGGTAGCTCTGGTGTTTATTTCGAACAGTCCGCGGGGTAGGTCCGGACAGTCCGCCGTACACAAGCGGACAGTCCGCCCGTACCAGCCGGACAGTCCGCACCTGGCATTTCCAGATTGTGCCATGTGCTTTGATTCTTGTCCAGTTGCTTCCGCTCTTTGCTCCTAGGCTTGTCTCTTGTTCTTCTAGGCTTGTGTGTGCCTTGTTTGGAGCTTCCTTTGTGTGTGTGAGCATTTGGAGTGGCAATCAGGGTATAGGCCGAGTTCTACCTACGGGAAGAATTTTTATCGGCTCCCATTCACTTCCCCCCTCTCTGGTCACCCTATTCGGTCCTTCAATTGGTATCATAGCCGGTTATGGATCTTCGTGATTCTAACCAGTCTAAGATCCAAAGATGGGTGATTACGGTAAGGGGTCGGGTCCTCCGCACTTTGATGGCAAGAATTACCCGATGTGGGAGAGGCGCATGGGCGCATTTTTGCGAGGGAAGGGAACTCTTATTTGGGAGGTCACTCAAAATGATCAATATGTCATCCCAGATAGTTTTCTGCTTCCAGGATCGTGGGACATGTTTGAGGCCAACAGCAAGGCCGTTGATTACTTGTTCCATGCTCTCTGTGCCTCGGAGTTCGAGCGAGTGTACGGAGAGAATGTGCCTGGAAAGATATGGCTCAAGTTGAGAAATGCTCATGTTGGCAATGCCCAAGTGCAAGCCTGTTTGTTTTCCACTTACCGAAGAGAGTACGAGAACTTCACTCATCTCCCCGGTGAGTCAACCGATGCTATGTTTCAGCGTTTCACTAGCATTGTCAACAACATGAGGGCCAATGTGACAGTGCTCCCATACACAGATCATGATTACGCTATCAAGCTTTTGCATGCCCTGGATAGGTCTGTGTGGAGTGCCAAGGTCGAGGCCATTGAGGAGTCGAGTGTGTATGATACACTATTGCTGGATGAGCTGTTCTCCAAGCTCAGGTCTTCAGAGGTTGATCGTGGCTTGAGAGTCAAGAGCGAGAGCCCCACTGATCCTCATAATTTTGCTCTTGTCTCGAGATCATGGTCTAACGCTAACCCTGGTGGTTTCTCTTTGTCTTATCTTGTGTCTTTGCCAGATGAGGACTTTGAGGTGCTAAGCGAGGACGATCTCGCATTGTTGAGCAAGAGGTTTGGGCGGATGTACGAGAACTGCAAGAATGCAAGGCGGAGCTCAGGGATGTGCTATCGGTGCGGGAAGCACGGGCACTTCATCACCGAAAGCTCTGAAACCATGGAGATCAAGAATGACTACAAGGGCAAGCCCAAGCATGACTACAACAAGCACCGGTCCCGGAATGATTACAAGGACAAGCACAAGGACAAGGGTGAGAGAAGGCACAAGAAGGGTGGTGGCTACAAGAAGAAGACCGCTCGAGCAATGGTGGCCGGAGCGAGCGACATCGACTCGACATCAAGTGATGCTTCTTCCGACTCAAGCAGCGAGGATGAGCAAGAGAAGCGCAAGTGTGACAGAACCGTCCAAATTAAATCCCATTTAAGACACATAACCCATCCACTCGGTCATTATGCGTTAAAGAGGAGTTAACTTGTCGATATCTGCCGGGTCAAGCCCGGTAAATCACTTATAACAAAGGATCGAAGATTATACACTAAGACTCAAATGACGGTGAGTTCAGAGATAATTAATACAACCTTAATACATCATATTCATCAATTATTCATTATTTCAAAACAAGTTCCATACAGGAAAGTAAACAGTTCAGAGTTTGAAAACACAGCGGAAATAAAATACTAAACGTCATAAGCAACATCACGAGAGGCCATCCATGATATCACTAAGCACTAGCATCCTCCCACTCAATTCCCAAAGGGTGGGAGAGAACCAGTCCACGAATACCATCAAACACATCAACACCTGTAAAAGATATCCACAAAGCAAGGCTGAGTACACTAATACTCAGCAAGACTTAACCGACGGGTGATGGTGACATCACCAACTCTCTAAACATGCAAGCTTTTTGGCTAGTGGGTTTCTTTTGCTGAAAAGCAACAAAGAGTAGGTCCTTACTTTCAAGTTTTAGCTCAAAATTCTGGTTAATTATCCATTACTAGATAAGCAACTATGCAAGCATAAGTTGTACAAACAATTAAGCATACATCGGTATTCTTCTCAATTCCATCATTAAGGGATATAGAGTGTAAGGATAAGCAATCTCGGATAATGGTGAGAGGCCGACGATCGATTGATTAATAACCTTGCAAGGGAAACCTAAACACACGGGAGAATGCATACCCCATCATACGACCACAGCCCAACGGGCGGGGTACGCACCAACCAGACGGTTCCCAATCATCCTCAGTTCGGGATCAATGTCCACAGTCATCGGTACAAGGATCACTGGCATAAGGCCCAACATCCTTCCAGTCTCACATATGCACCACCGTATGCAAGTCGGGGGAACAAATCCCAAGATTAGTGGTAGAGAGTTCCCTCGCTTGATCAAAAAGGTACTAGGCTTAACGGTCCCATTCCCGACAAATGTTTAGTACGTTCAAATGCTTAACCACAGACCTACTTGGCCGGAGCCAGTCCCATGCTCTTACCACATGAGCGGGTAGGTTCAACAATCTTATGATTCCAACATAAGACACATATAGCTCGCGAGTGACGGACATCACTCGACTTCTACCGGGTCCTTAGAGCATGGCAACTAACGACTTATCATTCTAGTATTGGAACATAGGAACCTAAGATCATGCATCTAGGGTTTCAATACAACTCCTGAAACTTAAATGCACAAACATAGCAAAGATAAATTGCATAAGTTGAAAACATAGGTTATGCTCCGGGGCTTGCCTTCAACAGCAAAGTTAGCTGGAGATCCTCCAAACTTGGTTCGGGTCTTTTTGCGAAACCAACACGTTCACCTTCTCCTTCAACTAGCTCTCCTTCATTTTCCGGCACCAACTCGTAGCTCTCGATCAGATGCTCTACACGACATGCATATGCATAACCTTAAGCATTCGTTTGTAAGAAGGGAGAACTCAGTTCATATTTAAAGGATAAACATGAGGTGTATTATTGGGCACATTTACCTGGATAAGAATATATCCAGCATACTCTTCCTTATCAAGGAATTGTATGTTTGTTAATTATCTTTCTTATTTGATGGTGATTGTGTGCATATCTAAATTATTTAACTTATTTTACTTCACCAAAATAAAAGGTGTTGTTCAGAATGTACTTTGATGAAGCTTTGTGATTTAAATTCAAGTCACATTAAAGGTGGTTTTGGTTTTCTTTTATTTCTCTTATTAAGCTTGAATTACTTCGAAAAATAATTCTGGATGTTCCACACACAAACAGATAGAGAGAAAATTAATACAAGCACATATCAAGACAACAAGGCTACTGCCCAAAACTAGCATCAAACTAAGCTATATGTTGCACATGAAAAATCTAGAAATAACTAGCTGACTTAAACACGATTTATTTATTCAGAGAGATCTATACATGATATGGCTTCAAGAAATTACACAGAGCATAAACATGGCATTACTGAGCTACTCACAAAAATTCAGATTAAACTAAGCTATAGATCTAGCATGAAAATTACAACGCTAAAACACTACTGAAAAGACAAATAAATCACACAAAAATATATAAGCATGCATTGGGTCTGAAAATTTTACTGCAGACATAACAAGGCAACACAAGACTACTCAAAAATTATCATGGCCAGAAGCTAACTACTACGTGCTTTATTAAAAAGGCTCATATTAAAGACCTAAATTAATTAGAGCTACATAACCATGTCAAAGGCTACTGATATTTTTACTATAGCTTCATCTAGGCATAAATAGGCTACTTCAAAAAGATCAACTTTATTTGCTTAACAAATTATTTAAAACTAAACAAGAACTGAAAAGCTGCAATATATCAAAATTAAATCATAATCAAAGATATATAACAGATCTATGTGCCTTTGTTCTACACAAGAGCAATCATATCCATACTAACAACATATTAAAATTTCACAGGCAGATCAACTATAGATTTCAAATAATTGCAAATCTATTCAAACTGATCAATTTAAAATTATTTAAATTCTAGAAAGAATTTTACAAAATTCCTTTCTAGAAAAGTTGCATCTATTCATAAGGATCACAGAACAATTGAGTTTGCATTTTTCCGATTTTTCTGTGATTTACTATCCATTTTACAAGGTCTCAGAGATTTAAAACAAAGGTTTAAGAATCTATTTTCAACCAGGTCCTCGGTCTACAAAACTTATTTACATCCGTACCCTTTCCTTTACACAGGGGTCCCTGCATTTACAATACGAACCCTGGCCAAATTTGTTTCTTCACAAATCGACCTTTGCCATGGCCGCCGGCGACGCTGACCGAATTCCGGCGAAAGGGCGGCGATCTAGGGAGGGGAAAACAGGCGGAGGAGCACTAGAGGATCACCTAGGGTTGGCTGGGCCGCTTGGACGAGGCGGAAGAGCTGCCGGTTATGGAGTTCGGTGGCGCGCGGATCTGTCATCCGTAGGGATGGCCGCTCCGGTGAACTGGCCGTCGATGCACGTCCACGCGCGGCCCTGGGAGCTTCAGTGTGGGCTTGTGGTGCTGCTCATGTGCTTGGACGGGGACGGGGTGGCTCGGGAGCAAGGGCTCCACGACGGTGCAGACCTCCAGCCGCGGCAGGCTCGTCTCTGGCGCACTGGGGGCTGGGCTCGACAATATGCACCCGTGGGATCTTCAGGTGGTTCGTGTGGTCTTGTTGAGTAGCTCAGGTGAGCACGAGAGGGCGCGGGTGAGTTGGCTCGACGGCGGCACTCCTGCGGTGAGCAGCAACAGGCTGGCGATGCTGTAATGGCGGCGCGGCGAGCTCAAGGACTTCCTGCCCTTTATATCTGGCCGTGAGGTGTTGCTGATCTGCCACGGCGCGACGACATGCTGACCAGCGCGACACAGCGGGGTGGCAGTGTGGCGTGGCATGTCGTTGCGCCGTGGCAGATCAGCAATACCTCACGGCCACATATAAAGGGCAGGAAGTCCTCGAGCTCACCGCGCCGCTGTTACAGCACCGCCAGGCTGCCACTGCTCGTCGTGGGAGCGCCGCCGTCAAGCCAACTCGCACGCGCCCTCTCGTGCTCACCTGAGCCGCTCAGCAGGACCACACGAACCACCTGAAGATCCACAGGCGCATATTGTCGAGCCCGGCCCCTAGTTCGCCGGAGACGAGCCTACCGCGGCTGGAGGTCTGCGTCGCCGTGGAGTCCCTGCTCCCGAGCCACCTCGTCCCCATCCAAGCACACGAGCAGCACCACAAGCCCACACTGAAGCTCCCAGGGCCGCGCGTGGACGTGCATCGACGGCCAGTTCGCCGGAGCAGCCATCCCTGCAGCCGACAGATCCACGCACTACTGAACTCCATCGCCGGCAGCTCTTCCGCCTCGTCGAAGTGGCCCAGCCATCCCTAGGTGATCCTCTAGTGCTCCTCCGCCCATTTTCCCCTCCCTAGATCGCCGCCCTTCGCCGGAATTCGGTCAGCGTCGCCGGCGGCCATGGCAAGGGTCGATTTGTGAAGAAACAAATTTGGCCAGGGTTCGTTTTGTAAATGCAGGGACCCCTGTGTAAAGGAAAGGGTACGGTTGTGAATACGTTTTGTAGACCGAGGACCTGGGTGAAAATAGATTCTTAAACCTTTGTTTTAAATCTCTGAGACCTTGTAAAATGCATAGTAAATCACAAAAAAATCGGAAAAATGCAAACTCAATTGTTTTGTGATCCTTATGAATAGATGCAACTTTTCTAGAAAGAAATTTTGTAAAATTCTTTCTAGAATTTAAATAATTTTGAATTGATCAGTTTGAACAGATTTGCAATTATTTGAAATCTATAGCAGATCTGCCTGTGAAATTTTAATATGTTTTTAGTATCGATATGATTGCTCTTGTGTAGAAAAATTGCACATAGATCTGTTATATATATTTGATTATGATCTAGTTTTGATATATGGTAGCTTTTCAGTTCCTGTCTAGTTTTAAATAATTTGTTAAACAAATAAAGTTGATCTTTTTGCAGTAGCCTATTTATGCCTAGATGAAGCTATAGTAAAAATATCAGTAACCTTTGACATGGTTATCTAGCTCTAATTAATTTAGGTCTTTAATATGAGCCTTTTTAATAAAGCATGTTGTAGTAAGCTTCTGGCCATGATAATTTTTGAGTAGTCTTTTGTTGCCATGTTTTGTCTGCAGTAAAAATTTCAGACCCAATGCATGCTTATATATTGCTGTGTGATTTATTTGTCTTTTCAGTAGTGTTTTAGTGTTGTAATTTTCATGCTAGATCTATAGCTCAGTTTAATCTGAATTTTTGTGAGTAGCTCAGTAATGCCATGTTTATGCTCTGTGTAATTTCTTGAAGCCATATCATGTATAGATCTCTCTGAATAAATAAATCGTGTTTAAGTCAGCTAGTTCTTTCTAGATTTTTCATGTGCAACATATAGCTTAGTTTGATGCCAATTTTGGGAAGTAGCCTTGTTGTCTTGATATGTGCTTGTATTAATTTTCTCTCTGTCTATTTGTGTGTGGAACATCTAGAATTATTTTTCGAAGTAATTCAAGCTTAATAAGAGAAATAAAAGAAAACCAAAACCACCTTTAATGTGACTTGAATTTAAATCACAAAGCTTCACCAAAGTACATTCTGAACAGCACCTTTTATTTTGGTGAAGTAAAATAAGTTAATTAATTTAGATATGTACACAATCACCATCAAATAAGAAAGATAATTAACAAACATACAATTACTTGATAAGGAAGAGTATGCTGGATATATTCTTATCCAAGAGAATGTGCCCAACAATACACCTCACGTTTATCCTTTAAAAATGAACTGAGTTCTCCCTTCTTACAAACGAATGCTTAAGGTTATGCATATGCATGTCGTGTAGAGCATCCGATCAAGAGCTACGAGTTGGTGCCGGAAGCTGGAGGAGAGCTAGTTGAAGGAGAAGGTGAACGTGTTGGTTTCGCAACAAGACCCGAACCAAGTTCGGAGGATCTCCAGCTAACTTTGCTAGTGAAGGCAAGCCCCGGAGCATAACCTATGTTTTCAACTTATGCAATTTATCTTTGCTATGTTTGTGCATTTAAGTTTCAGGAGTTGTATTAAAAACCTAGATGCATGATCTTAGGTTCCTATGTTCCAATACAAGAATGATATGTCGTTAGTTGCCATGCTCTAAGGACCCGGTAGAAGTCGGGTGATGTTCGTCACTCGCGAGCTATATGTGTCTTATGTTGGAATCATAAGATTGTTGAACCTACCCGCTCATGTGGTAAGAGCATGGGACCGGCTCCGGCCAAGTAGGTCTATGGTTAAGCGTTTGAACGTACTAAACATTTTTCAGGAATGGGATTGGTAAGCCTAGTACCTTTTTGATCCAGCAAGGGAACTCTCTACCACTAATCTTGGTATTTGTTCCCCCGACTTGCAACCTGTGGTGCATGTGTGAGACTGGAAGGACGTTGGGCCTTATGCTAGTGATCCTTGTACCGATGACTGTGGACATTGATCCCGAACTGAGGATGATTGGGAACCGTCTGGTTGGTGCGTACCCCGCCCGTTGGGCTGTGGTCGTATGATGGGGTATGCATTCTCCTGTGTGTTTAGGTTTCCCTTGCAAGGTTATTAATCGATCGATCGTCGGCCTCTCACCGTTATCCGAGATTGCTTATCCATACACTCTATGTCCCTTAATGATGGAATTGAGAAGAATACTGATGTATGCTTAATTCTTTGTACAACTTATGCTTGCATAGTTGCTTACCTAGTAATGGATAATTAACTAGAATTTTGAGCTAAAACTTGAAAGTAAGGACCTACTCTTTGTTGCTTTTCAGCAAAAGAAACCCACTAGCCAAAAAGCTTGCATGTCTAGAGAGTTGGTGATGTCACCATCACCCGTCGGTTAAGTCTTGCTGAGTATTAGTGTACTCAGCCTTGCTTTGTGGATATATTTTGCAGGTGTTGATGTGTTTCATGGTATTCATGGACTGGTTCTCTCCCACCCTTTGGGAAGTGAGTGGGAGGATGATAGTGCTTAGTGATATCATGGATGGCCTCCCGTGATGTTGCTTACGACGTTTAGTATTTTATTTCTGCTGTGTTTTCAAACTCTAAACTGTTTACTTTCCTGTATGAAACTTGTTTTGAAATAATGAATAATTGATGAATATGATGTATTAAGGTTGTATTAATTATCTTTGAACTCGCCGTCGTGTGAGTCTTAGAGTACAATCTTCGATCCTTTGTTATAAGTGATTTACCGGGCTTGACCCGGCAGATATCGACAAGTTAACTCCTCTTTAACGCATAATGACCGAGTGGATGGGTTATGTGTGTTAAATGGGATTTAATTTGGACGGTTCTGTCACAGCAAGGACAAGCGGCACACGGGCAAGAACTTCACCGGCCTGAGCTTCGTCGCACAAGGAGGCTTTTGCGGCATGGCGCACTCCAAGAAGGTTGGGAAGCACAGCTCGGATTCAAACTCCGACTCCGATGAAGAGGTACGACAAGATCCCAACTTCTTGCTAGAGGAGAATGCTAGGCTCAATGAGTTGCTTGATAACCGTGATGATGTGCTTAGAAAAACCAACAAGGAGAAGAGGGAATTTAGGTCTTTGTTGGGTGAGGCTAAGGACAAGGTAGCCGAGCTTGAATCCTTGCTTGTGAATGCTAGGAATGAGATAGTCACTTTGAAGTCTGCTCCTGTGGTGTCTGATGAGATAGATTGTGGTGATTGTTTAGTTTTTCTTGCTGATTTGACTACTCTCAAGGAGAAGCATGCCTCTACTTTGGAGGAACTAGATGTGGTTAGGATTGAGTGTGGTGAATTGAAATCTAGGCCAGCTTTACTAGGTGCTTGTACCTCATGTCCTGTGTTGCATGCTAGGCTAGATGAGTCTCACACTAGAATTGTTTCTCTTGAGGCGGTATTAAAAGCTCCTCTTCCTACATCATGTTCAACCTGTGAAATGCATGCTTTGAAAAACATGGAACTTGCACACTATGTTGATCGTCTGCAGGATGAAAATGATGAATTGAGAAAAATGATGGGGTGGTTGTCTGGGCACGAGCCACAATTGAGTTTGATGTTGGCTCAGTTCAAGAGGTTTGATGGTCAGGCGTTGGGGGCTGACAAGTGTGGTGAGAAGAGTGGTGAGGGAGAAGAGAAAGCTGGAGAGATTCCTATTCCACCACACACCACACCCATGAACTAATTTGCACCCAAGCCAAACCATCTCAGAAACAAGCTAGACACAACCCCAGATCCTCCAGTGTTCCCCCACAAATCTGAGAACTACCAGAAACCCATCAAGTTTGTGAGCACCCAGGGGAGTGTCTTTGATGGGAAGACAGGAGAGAAAGCTTGAGAGAAGCATGTGGAGAAGCCACAGCCTAAGCTAGTGCCAATCCGCTTCCATTGTGAGTATTGTGGGAGGGATGGGCATAAGGATGAGTTCTGTTTCCGGAGGAAGAGGGATGAGAGGTTTGCTAGGGAGATGGCAAACAAGGACAGGTACCACCTTGCTCGTGGTGTGCCTGAGCCTCGTAGAGGGCCTCTACCTAGGGGTGATGTGTATGTGCGTATAGTTCCCACTCATGGAGGTGGAGGTGTGTTCCCTCAGAGAGATAGGCGTGTTGGGTTTGGGCGTGGTGAGTTGGCTCGACGTGCTCCTTCTCGTGACCGTTACGAGTTTGGGAGGCACGATCGGAGCTTTGGGTCTCAGATGGACTACGGGCCACGTTTTCCTCCTCATGGTGCACGTACTCCTCCAGTGAGACGTGACAGGTTCTTTGGTGGTGGGCGTGAGAGGGCTCCGCCTAGAGGTTTTGGGAGGATGGATTTTGCTAACCCTTCTTTTGAGCAAATGGCTCAGCACTGGTTTGACTCTTTTGGTACTAACCCCAGTGTTGAGTCGCTTGCTCATTCTCGTCCTTGTTTTTGATTGCAGGTGGGAGGCTTGGAGGACTTTTGGTTGATCGACTCCGGTTGCTCACGACACATGACCGGAGATCGTGGGTGGTTCTCCAGCCTCACCCTGGTGAGTACGAGGGAGTACATCACTTTCTGGGACAATGGGAGAGGACGAGTGCTTGCTGAAGGTATGGTGAAGGTGAGTAGCAAGGTGACCTTAAGAAGTGTGGCCCTAGTCAAGTCACTTGGTTTTAACCTATTGTCAGTATCTCAGTTACTTGACGAAGGTTTTGAGGTTCGTTTTAAGTCAGGTGCTTCTCGTGTGCTTGATTCTCGAGGCGATCTTGTCTGTACGATCGTCCCCGAGGGTCAAATCTTTCGTGCCGACTTTTCCCAGTCTGTTGGTCCTCCTCGATGCTTTGTTGCTGGTGTTTCAGCCGAGCTTTGGAAATGGCATAGGATGTTGGGACACTTCAGCTTTGAGTTGCTTTCCCGCTTGAGTGGTCTTGATCTTGTCCGAGGATTGCCTAGGTTGAAATTCGAGAAGGATTTGGTTTGTGCCTCTTGTCGGCATAGAAAGATGGTTGCCGCTTCTCACGCCCCTCTGACTTCTGTCATGACCGAGCGACCTTGTGAGCTGTTGCACATGGATTTGGTTGGGCCAGCTTGTGTTCGCTCTGCTGGTGGGAAGTGGTATGTTCTTGTGGTTGTTGATGATTTTTCGAGGTACTCTTGGGTTTTCTTTTTGGAGGATAAGAGTGAGACATTTGGCTTTGTTCGAGACTTGATCTTGAGGTTGAAGAATGAGAGACATGGAGATGCCATTCGAGCTATACACAGTGACAATGACACGGAGTTTAAGAACTCTCATTTTGATGCCTTTTGTAGTGATCTTGGTCTCGATCATCGGTACTCTTCTCCATACGTCGCTTGCCAGAATGGCGTAGTGGAGAGGAAGAACCGAACCCTTTGTGAGATGGCCAGGACGATGCTCGATGAGCATAGGACTCCTAGGCGTTTCTAGGCCGAGGCGGTCAATACCGCTTGCTATGTCTCAAACCGCATCTTCCTTCGTGCTTTCAAGAAGAAGACCTCTTATGAGCTGATGCATGGCCGACAGCCCAAGGTGAGTCACTTTAGAGCTTTTGGTTGCAAGTGTTTCATCTTGAAAAAGGGCAAGTTGGATAAGTTTGAGTCTAGATGTTCGTATGGTATTTTCCTTGGTTATGCGATTCACTCGAGAGCATATCGTGTGCTCAACCTTGATACTAACCGAATCATGGAGACTTGCGAGGTAACCTTCGACGAGACACAGCCATGTAGCTCTTCTGCTTTTGAGTGTGCAGGTGACGATGAGATTAGAGCGAGGATCTTTGAAGATGAGAAGGATGGAGATGGAGACGATGACGATGATGATGGTGGTGCTCCCGTGGCTGATCATGTACACGCTACTTCCACTACTACGACGACGATCGAGGATGGACCGTGTATGTGAGGCAACCCCCGGGATTTGAGAGTGAACAATACCCACACCGTGTATACAAACTCCAGAGAGTGCTCTATGGGTTGAAACAGGCACCTAGAGCTTGGTATGGCAAGTTGAGAGGCTTTTTGCTGAGTAAGGGGTTTGTGATGGGCACAGTTGATAAGACCCTGTTTCTCCTTAAGCATGGGAATGACCTTTTGATTGTTCAGATATACGTGGATGACATAATCTTTGCTGGCTCTTCTCATGATCTTGTTGCCAGATTTGCAGATGACATGAGCAGGGAATTTGAGATGTCCATGATGGGCGAGCTGCAGTTTTCTTGGGTCTCCAGATCAAGCAGTGCAAGGACGGGACCTTTGTACATCAGGCGAAGTACACCAGGGACATGGTGAAGAAGTTTGGCATGAACGACTCCAAGCTGCTGACTACACCGATGAGTACAACTACGGCTTTGGACGCGGACGAGGACGGCGAACCCGTGGACCAGAAGGAGTACCGGAGCATGATCGGCTCCCTCCTCTACTTGACGGCGACGAGGCCAGACATATAGTTCAGCGTGTGTTTGTGCGCTCGTTTTCAAGCTTCATCGAGGACTTCACATCAGCAGGCCATCAAGCGGATTTTCAGGTACTTGAACTACACTCCTGAGTTTGGTCTTTGGTACTCTGCCTCCTCGACACTCAGACTTCATGGGTTTTCCGATGCGGATTTCGCTAGGTGTCGATTGGACCGCAAGCCTACCTCTGGGTGTTGTCAGTTCCTTGGTTCTTCTTTGGTCTCTTGGTCTTCTCGCAAGCAATCGAGTGTAGCCCAATCCACCACCGAGGCTGAGTATGTGGCTGCTGCTAGTTGTTGTTCCCAGCTGCTTTGGATGACCTACACCATGAGTGATTTGTGAGAGAAGTGCTCCTAGGTTCCACTTTTCTGTGACAGCACTAGTGCCATAAGCATAGCCAAAAATCCTGTCCTCCACTCCAAAACAAAACACATAGAAGTGAGGTACCACTTCCTGAGAGACAATGTTGAGAAGGGAAACATATCTTTGTCCTATGTCCCTACCCAAGACCAGCTAGCTGACATTTTCACCAAACTACTTGACCAAGTCACTTTCACTCGCTTGCGGGGTGAGCTTGGGGTGTGCTTTCCTTTCTAGCTGGGTCTTGGAGCTTCTCATGTATATATGTGTCATATGTTCATTTTGTTGCATTTCATTCATGCATTTTACTTTCTGTACAAAACCTGGTAGGATAGCCATCTTTGGATCACGTGAGTTAGGATTGAGCTTCTCTTATATACATTGATCACCGATGTGCTATTTTGTGAGACTTGTGCATGTTTGGTAAATTTTGGATGTGAATGCTATGCTCTTGATGGTTTTGCCATATATTTGTGTTGAGATAGCTTTCTTTTGATGAAAATGCTGAAATTGTGTCTCTCATGAGTAGATGCTTCTCTATGCTCAATTTGTGCTTAAATGCTTATATCATGCTCAGTTTGTGCTTGAAGATCATATTCTTTTTGCTTGGGGTCAAAGACCTTTCTGTCATTGTAAATGTTTAGCCCTTTTGCTTGCTTGGGGAGGAGCATAAGCTTCTTTTTGCCGCAAAGGCACTTCATGTACCATGTTTAAACTTGAAAATAAAATTGGTGTATGAATTGCCTTATGCTTGAAAAATGAGCTCCTAATCATGTTTTTATGGTTTGATATTCATATCTTGGGTGCTAAACTGTAGCATGCTTGTCTACCATGAGAAGTCTTATTTTAAGAAGTAGACACATGGCTCGGTGGCTTTAACATGACTTGAGTAGCTTGTGGGCGTTTATAATGATCTTATGATGACTATTTCTTTGTGAAAATTGCTTAAAATTGCTTTTAGCCATGTCACATGCTTATATGTCTCTATCTTCTTGATGGCAATGTGCTAGATACACCATGTCTACTTTGCTTTCTCTATGTCTCATTTGTAGCATTTTGTTGTGCTCTTTGTATACTTGAGAAGCTTGGTAGATTGTATATGTGCTTTGACATGCATTTGTCTTGAAAACAAGGGGAAGAGTATCATATACCTTGATTCATGCATTGTCAACAACGGGGAGAATATACATGCAAGGGGGAGAGTTTTGTATGATATGGGGAGAATTTTCATGCATTGGGAATTTTTGTGGAAAATTGGTATGCATTTGTGAGATGTGGCTTGTGAGGAGAAAAATTGAGAAGAAGAGGTTGCATTTGCTCAGGGGGAGTTTGCATATGTGCAGGGGGAGCTCCTTTGATTTTTCCTGAGTTTTGTGCTTTGTGATGTGCTCTTTGAAAGCTTTGTTTTGTCTCGGCTATGTCGAGCTGTTGCCCTTGTCTTAGGGGGCCGAGACTTGGTTTGGCGAGTGATCGAGTTTTCGCTTGTTTTCGCTTGTTCTTTGGCTTTGGATCACTTGCTTGGGAGGTTTTGTGTTCGTGATTGTTTTCTTTTCTTTTTCTCTATGTGATTTCTATGGGTGTTGTCAATGCACTCATCAAGGGGGAGATTGAGGACTAGGTGTGTCCGAAGACTAGTGGAGGGTCGCTCCTTAGTGATGAGTGATTGACAACATTGTGTGGACTGATGCTTGGCTAAGTGTGCAGGTACAAGTTGAGGCTTGACTCGTGTCGGTGCAGGTGAAGAACAAGCACGAAAGGCCTTAGCCGTGGCGGCCTCCGGGTGATAGAGAGGCAAGTAGGCTTGGTTCGATGGACCCGGTGGCCCATGGGGTCAAGTGCGAGCCGTGCGGTGCAGGACTGGCAGGCTGAAGTCGTGAACATGGGCCGGTGCAAGGTAGCGGATCGAGGCCGAAGCTTGCACGCGGGGTTTGGTGGTTTACCCACAAAACCATCGGTGGACGGTTTCTTGGTTTGGGCCTCAAAACCAAGCCCGGAGGCCCGAGGTGACGGAGACGGTGATCCGGGAGCTTCGGGAAGCTTCGAGGCAGAGGGCACATGGCGTGATCACGGGGTTTGCGACGAGGTGAAGCGAAGCCGCGGTGGAAGCGTGTCCGTCCGATGAAGACTTGACCAAAATGCCCCTGAGGGGTTGTATTTCATTTAAGCAGTAGGGGTAGCGTGGTCATTTACCTCCCTCCGATGTTCTTCGTATAAATTGCGGAGAGGTGGATGGCATCTCTCTCTCTTGGACTCTAGGGCTTTCTCCCCCGGTAGATTTCTCTGAACTGCTTCTTGTTCCTCTAGATTCCTTAGGCTAGACTCCTGTACAGACTCTATCCTCTGGATGTATGGAAGCATTCGGTGTTGCGGTGATCTCCTAGTCCCTTGTGATTTTCGTGTCATTTTCGGGGATATTTTTGGGGGGTTTCGTTCTTCACTCGATTCGTGATTTTGGGGGCGTTTCTTCACGGATTTCTTTGAGGGGATCATGGGTGGATGCCTTGCGCATCTTTGTGTGTGATCTTGACCCCTCAAACGCTGTGGAGAGCCTTCGATTCGTGCATTTTTGGTTGGAGCCCTAGTTCATGGTGGTTGCTTGTGTGATCCGCGATTCCCGGTGATTTAGGGAGTTAGAGGTCGAGATTTTTGGAGCATAGCATCCTTGTGTGATGCATATCATCTCCCCAAAGTCTTGTCTCAAGAGCTTCTACCATTTGGGATATCCGGTGGTGTGTTCTTGGAGTTGACCCCGCGGGTCGGGCGTTTTTGGTTCTGTTCGTGGCTTGCGAACAGTCCGCACGATAGCCGCGGACAGTCCGCGTGTGCTGGAGTTCGTCGCGTGTTGTTTGTGTTCTTGCGCGTTTTCGTTTCGATCCGTTTTGGCCCTAGGTTTTGGTTGCGATGGGTTTGGCGGACAGTCCGCGAGGGCTTCACGGACAGTCCGCACGGCCGAGATTTTGGCGGACGGTCCGCGTGTCCCCCACGGACAGTCCGTATTTTCGCGGTGCATCTCTGGTAGCTCTGGTGTTTATTTCGGACGGTCCGCGGGGTAGGTCCGGACAGTCCACCGTACACAAGCGGACAGTCCGCCCGTACCAGTCGGACAGTCCGCACCGGGCATTTCCAGATTGTGCAAAGTGCTTTAATTCTTGTCCAGTTCCTTCCGCTCTTTCCACCTAGGCTTGTCTCTTGTTCTTCTAGCCTTGTGTGTGCCTTGTTTGGAGCTTCCTTTGTGTGCGCGAGCATTTGGAGTGGCAATCGGGGTATAGGCCGAGTTCGACCTACGGGAAGAATTTTTATCGGCTCCCATTCACTCCCCCCTCTCTGGTCGCCCTATTCGGTCCTTCATCCGACATCTCCGACGGTGCCCACACCGTCTCCGGGCTGGGGATCATCGGCTTTGCCATCTCCTCCTCATCACAACCTTGAAACTCAGTCCTAATTAGGGCTAGGGTCTTCATGTGCATACGGCGGCGCATGCAGGCGAGTGGGTGTCAGATGGTGAGATCTAGACAGCCCACGGGGGTGTTAATCCCTGTGGTTTAGTTGTTCGGCAAGGTGGAATCTAAGGCTAAGAACTCGAAGGTTGTGCAAGAGCACACGGAACACAGAGAACACGGCGAGTTTATACTGGTTCGGGCCTCCGGAGAGTAAAACCCTACGTCCAGTTATTGGTGTAGATTGCTTGAGGATTGCGTATGGATACAAGGGTCACCTCGTCCGCCTTATATTGGCCAGCGGATGAGGTCGGTTCCCAGACTCCTGGTCGGTTACGACCAGGAGACCTAAGTCTAGATTACAACACTTGCCATTATCCGTCGATCTGCTTTGGTCGAAATCCACCGATGTCTTGTCTTGTCTTGTACGCCAAGTCTTGAGGTCGTGTTGAATTAGGTCGTCGGGGGAATCTTCTGGAAGGTCTTCAGGAGGTCGTGTGAGCTGCCAACTAGGTCGGTTGGGCCTACTGACAGGTCGGCGGGTCTTCTGGTAGGCCGGACCTACTTGTTAGGGACGGCCGTGAGCCTGGTCGGTGGGGACCCAGGGGTACCCATGTCTCACAAGCCCCCGAGCGAGGTGTAGGCGCAGCGACCTTAGAAAGGTCATGACGAAGTCGTAGAGCTATCGACAGGTCGAATAGCATGCACGTCGGTGCAAAAGATAAAAGAACAAGTCAGCTTAGCAGCCGACCTGTTTGTAGTCTTGCTGAACGAAGAGAGGTCGAGTGACGACCTATAGGAAGCAGGCTTCCAATAGATCGAAATGACGATGAAAAAATTCAGAGGGCATCAAGGATGCACTCATAGAGTAGTATCCGAGCATTGTGGCGGGCAAGATGGCCGGTATGACGATGCAAAAAAGAGAAAGTAGGTCGAGTGGCGACATGATGAGAAAGAGGTTTCCCAACAGGTCGGTACGACGAAGAAAACAAGAGGGCGTCGAAGACACACTCGTAGAGTAGTCCCCGAGCATTGAAACAGGCAGCATAGCTGGTTTGATGCTCAAAAAAGTGAAGAAAATTGAGTCATGGTCTTGATCAAACGAAGTGTAGAGGCACCCAGATCTCCAAGCATAGCTGCAAGGAGTCTGGCAGGGCTGACCTCGAGGAGGCCTTGCGGGCGTGCCGACCTCAAAGAGGCCTCAAGTAAATTTTGTCCTGTATCCGAGGATATCCAGCAGGATCTTGAAAGGCGCGTCGCATGAAGAGGTCTTCTGTAGTGGTCGAAACGATCAATGATGAAGCTAGCGAAATAATGTTGATCTTCAACGTATGGAGTGTAGAGACATCCAGATATCCTGCATAGCTGCAAGGAGTCTGGCAGAGCCACCCGAGGCATGCCGACCTCAAGAAGGTCTCAAATCAAGAAGCGCCCAAGCACCCAGAAGTACTTGGCAGGGCCATTAGGCGCGCACCCCACAGGGAGGCCTTCATTCCCGACGTAAAATCCTGGGTGTCCAGAGCAGGCTAGCAGGGCTACAAGAGCACACCGACCTCGGAAGGTCACGCATCCAGGGCGCCCAACTAGGTTGGCAGAGCCGTAGACATACTGAGGTATTGCAAGACCTAAGTATTAAGGCACGTCGACCTCAGGAAGGTCGTTTTGGTGTCCAGACGACCAACATAGCTGCCAGCCGTCCAGTGAAGCCATGGTACTGAGGTGTTGACGACCTCAGCAATAGGCACACCGACCACGGGGGCCCGACGAAAATCGTAGATCTCCATGATGCTTCTGTTCTCCAGGCGCCCAGAAGGATCTGGCAGAGCAGCGAGGCACACCTACCCTGGAAGGTCTTCAATCGAACCTACGACCATTCTGCTCAGGAAACAGAAATATAGGCTGATTGGAATAGGTCTGTTTACGTGCAGAGCCGTAGCGGGTGCCCCAGGACGCAGAGCCTAGCGGGTGCAAATAAAAGATATCAGGTCGTAGAGGAGGGTCGTGGAGTCATCATCGTATGGGGCTTAGTTAGGCGCTGGGCCCTCTGATACATGGTCAGGTTTTGTCGTGTATTGTAGACTGCAGGGTCACAGGTCAATAGTGGTCGGAGATTCTCTTGCGACCCAGAAACCGACAAACTGTCTACGAATCAAGGGGGGTACTGTGGCCATGTGACTCTGCGGCGGGCTCAGGCATTATTGATGCACTAGAGACAAAAGACGTCGCGAGACAGGGGTAAAGTCATCGCCTTTAATCGTGCACATGTCTGCAGGCCCTCTGGACCACGTGGTGACAGTGTCATCACTCAGCCACCTACCCGAGGTCTGGCTTCGGCTATAAATAGCGTCGTGTGACTGAAGGAGGCAAGCACTGAGCATTGTTGAGCTATGAAGCCGTAGGATAGTTTTGAAGCAATGCCATGGGCATGTGTTCGTCCACCGGATTGTAGATTGCTGTGTTTGTAGAAGCTTGGAGCTAGAAGAACTCTTGCGAAATGTAGGCAGCACCCCCACTCTTTGTACCGTGCCTTTGCGTCGTACCAGGTAGAGTTTGGAGGTGATGCTGTAGAGGCCCGAGGTGAAGCTGTGAGTCCTCGACGACCGTGTGGTGCTCGTTGAGGGTCTGCAGTCCGCGCCGAAGAGCAAGCTCGTATCTGCATTCCATAGTCAGGCACAAAGTGTGCCCAACTACGTGCAGCGTCGTGCAGTTGTTCACCACAAGGCCACCATCGAGGTCCTGAGGCTAGAAGAATTCTTGCGACACACTCTACTGTATCGGAGTATGCCTCAAGGATTGCTCTAGGTAGATCAGGTCTTCGAGTACGTTTATATTTTTGTGCCAGGTTCTAGATCCAATGAGGTCGCAGGCGACCTGTGTACCTTCGGAGGACCCGTGTAATGTTCGCTCTCTTCTGTCATGTACTTGGTCATTTTGACAAAATGATTTGTCAAAAGACCTAAATTGATATGATTTGGGGGCTTATCGACCTTGTGAGGATTGAAATATTGTCATCGGGATGACCTGGTGATGTTACTGTGACTGACGACCTAAACTCGGAGCTTAGGTCGTTGCTCATTCTCTTGGTGAAAAATCCGGCGTGATCTTCTCGCGAAATTATCGGAACAGAGCCGTTGTGGTGAGCACCGTACGGCGGAAGGAGCCGCAACGGGTGGACCCGGTGGACCCCCCTATAAATAGAATATCAAGGGTCGGGGTTGACCACACTCATCTTTTTCCTCCTCCCGTCGCTATCACTACCACCACGTCGTAGCCGCTGTAGCCTTGCGCTCGCTTTCCTTGCGCGCGCGTCCATCCCATCGCCGGCTCCGGCCATCCACGTGCTAGCGCCGCCGCCCGCGCGCGTTCGTTACTGCGCATGCGCATCAAGACCTTGTGTACTTTTAGATCCAGATCCAAACCTAGCGCGGAAATGGCAGCGGAAGCTCTCCCGATCCCGGAACCACACACTGTGTGGGTGCGGTCGACGATGACGGAGGCCAAGATCCAATCCTTGGTGGACCGTGGGCTGCTGAGGCCGAAGGAGGAGGTGGAGTGGAAGGCGGCGGTGGGAGAGGAGTTCCCGACCGAGGACGTGAAGGAGCAGGTCGTCTTCGCGTCGTACTTTGAGCGTGGCTTCAACCTCCCCGCGGGTGACTTCTTCCGGGGTCTTCTCTACTACTACAAGCTGGAGCTGGTACATCTCGTTCCCAACTCCATCACCGTAGTATCGACCTTCATCCACTTCTGTGAGGCATATCTGGGGATATCGCCTCACTTTCTTCTTTGGAGGCACCTGTTCTGTGTGAAGAGTACTGGCAAGAGGTCTGGGCCAGTGGGGGCTGTAATGTTCTGCTTGAGGTCGGGCCTCAAGTCAGAGTGGATAGAAAGCGATCTCCCCGACAACACTGCTGGGTGGAGGTCGGAGTGGTTCTACATTACCGACCAGCTGCCGGCCCTCCCGCGTCGTTCTGGCCACAAGCCCGTGAAGATTTCTGAATGGGACTTGGGGCTGTCTTCTCGTGAAGCTGATGACATCAAGGAGGTCCTGGAGCTGGTCCAGGACCTGAAGAACCGGGGTGTGACGGGGGGTTCGGTCGCCAGGTCGTTTTGCCGGCGGCTGATTCAGCCGATCAAGGATCGGGTCCACCCCACGTATGAATACTAGGGGCAGTCAGACCCCACTCGTGAGGTGAACCGCAAGGTCTCCAAGGAGGAGATGGCGGCCAGGGTGTCCCAGATCTACTCTGGGAAGGTGAAGATCAAGAAGTGCCCCAAGGCACATTCGCTGAAGAGGCCGGCTGACCCGGTAAGTCCTGGGACTATTTTAGGTCGTTTTACTCCATTTGTAGATTTACGTCGTTTAACCCTTTTGGTCGTTGGTTGGTGCAGGATCGTGAATGTCAGTTTTGGTGCCCTGCACCTCTTCGCGAAGGCGAGCAGCACCGGCGGAAGCTGAGGTCGGACAAGTACCAACCTCCGGCAGCCCGGCTGCTGGAGTATTACGAGTCCGACTCGTCGGTGGAGGCCGATGAGGACACCGACACTGAGGTCGGTGGCAACGCCGGGACCGGCCCGGAGGCGGGTATTGTCGCGAAGCCCAGGCGCAAGACCAGGGCGGCGGTAGCGAAGCAGTCAGTCTCGACGGCTGCTGTTAAGGTCACCGCGGTAAAGGCCGCGGAGAAGAAGAAGAGGAAGAGGAAGACAAGTCCTCCGCCGGCGGTTGAGACACCGGTGTTTCCTACACCTCCGTCTAGGGAGGTCGAATCTGATGAAGAAGAAGATGAAGCCACCGAGGAGCCACCGAGGAGCCACCGTCATAGAAGAATGATCGGTGAGGAGGTCGTTGAGCCCCGTACCCAAGAGGCAGCGGGAGTTGGCGCAGAAGACGACGGAGGATGCCCTCCGTCAAGGATTGGAGGCGCAGCGAGCTGTCGCTGCTATGCAGGCAAAGATGCCTGTTTTGAATAGGCCGCGGATTTTTAGGCCGAAGCCTCGTGTCCCGACCATCACGAGGTAAGGTCTTGAACACTCGATATCTCTAACTCATTGTTGCCGTGTTTTTTATGCTTGTTTGTGTGTGGTGGACTATGTAGGTTGGTTGCGGAGCCTCAGCACGGCCTGGGCGCTCAGGCCTCGCCTTCCAGCACGAGGTCGCCCGACCCTAAGGT
Organism: Cenchrus fungigraminus; assembly: GCA_036936925.1. Lineage (NCBI taxonomy): Eukaryota > Viridiplantae > Streptophyta > Magnoliopsida > Poales > Poaceae > Cenchrus > Cenchrus fungigraminus. Next base: position 76,436,429 of record CM072769.1, on the reverse strand, counting down.
CGTGGCGCGGTCATTGGTTGATGATGCGAGAACAGCGACCCCGCCACCGGCTGCTGATGAAAGGGGGGCGACTCCGCCGCCAGCTACAGACTCAAGGACAGCGACTCCGCCGCCTACAGATGATGCGGGAGCAGGAGGTGCCGTGGGGGACGTCATAACCTCGGCTTCTCCGCGGGTCATTGACGTGGATCCCATCAGCGCGAGGCCTGGTGGGATGGAGGAAGACCTGGTCAAGGATCAGGCCCAGATTGACCAAGCGCCGAAAGGTCCGAGGACGTCTGGCGCACAGGTACCTGATTCTTCTCCGTCGAGCCCGAGGTTGCCACGACGAGAGATTGACTAGAATAATACCCCTTTGCAGGAGGATATTTTTGACGACAATGAAGATATGCAGGCTGTGCGGACCGACATTATAACCATCAACGTTGCATTGACGGTGAGTTTGCCTCTGATGTTTTTTCTGACGACGTGTTGTTGATTTGTTACTGACGAGCTATTGTGTTATACCAGGCGCTAGCAGATCGTGCGAAGAGCCGGATCGACCTGCTGAATAACACTGAGGTGACGCAGCGGTTGGTTGCTGATCTTGAGCAAGAGCTCAAACAGGTCCGCGAGGCGGCGGCCGTAGAGAAGAAGAAGCTCGAGGACGAGCTCGCCGAGGAAAAGCGCAAGACCCAGGAGGCCAATGCACAGTTCAATGCTGTGAGCATAGGTAAGGTCGAGACTTTATGTTGTTAATCCTCTTGTAGAGCTGAGGTCTTTGTGTTGAGTATCAGTTTTGTTGGATATTTTGCAGACTTCCGCAAGCGTGAGGAGGACCTCAACAACGATCTAAAGAACACCAAGGAAAAGGTCCAGTCCTTGGAGGTGACGCTTCGTGAGGTGGAGGCTGGGGGCCAAGAGCTCAAGCGGGCGATGAAAGAAGCTGCTGACAGTGAGTATGTCGTATCTCAAAAGCTGGCTTATGAGAAACGAGCTCGGCAAGACCTTGAGTTCAATCTTGAGGTGGCTTTGAAGTCATTGCAGAATGACCAAGTAACCATTGCAGGATATCAGGTGGAGCTGAACGACCTGAAGGGCGCCACCAATTACGCTATGGACTGCATAGCGGTGCCGGTTGAAGGGGGGAGGCCAAGTCTGTTGTTGATCGTCTCATAGAGACCCCTGACAGACTCCTCACGTTGCTGAAGGCGACGAGCTTGGCGGCAGCTACTGATGCGCTGGTGAGGGTGAAGTCACAGTACCCCGATGTTGACATGGCCAAGGTCAAGGGGGGTGCTGATGTTGAAAAAGACCTTGCAGCCCTGGAGCTGGAAGTTCAAGATGCCGCCATGGAAGTGGCGAACTCCTTAGACTATGAAGGTGATGACGGCGGGCAGTAGTCTTGGACTAAGAGCTGTACCTCCTCCTCTTATCTGTCGTGTAAACAATGCTTCTTGATGAATATTTTGTTATGCCTAAGTGAAGTACTTGCCTTGTGCCTGCGCGAGCTTGGTAGTCTTGTAGATGACGACGTGTTGTTTCTTGCCTCACTGACCACTACTCATAGAGAGGCTGGCTTACCGACCTCCACAGCTCAGCGTGGAGGCTTACGTGAGGTCGGCACGCGAGGAGGAGTCTAGGACTCAGGTCTGGCGACCTTATCGACCAAGCATGCTCGCAGCGACAAAGGGCTTATACCCATTAGGGATGATGTCCTCAGGTCGAACGACCCTTAGGTTGGCTTTGAGCCAAGCCCCCGAGCATGTCGAGGCGGAGGAGTAGGAGAAAATTATAACCCTCAGGTTTTACGACCCATGTATTGGCTTTAGCCAAGCCCCCGAGCGTGTCGAGGGGGAGTGTTGATGACATGAGAGAGGAGAAGGTAGGGCTCGGCACACAGCAGATGACTGCTTGAACTAATATTTATTTAATCTGAAAAAAGGTAGAAAGAAATACATAGCTGTAATTAAAAACTATTCTACGGGTAGAATCGTCGTAGATGTTCCACGTTCCAAGGGTTTGGCACTCCTTGCCCGTCACCCCATTGGAGGCGATACGTGGATGGGCTGATGACTTCAGTGACGATGAAAGGTTCTTCCTAGGGGGCAGAGAGCTTGTACATGCCGTCGGTCTTCTGGATGCGCCTGAGGACGAGGTCGCCAACGTTGAAGGAAGTTTCCATAACGTTGCGATCGTGATACCGACGAAGTTGTTGGTCGTGACGAGCTTGTCTCATGACGGCAGCTAGCCTCTGTTCTTCAAGGCTATCTAGGTCAACTTGACGTGTTTGCTCGGCTTCTCCTTCCTCGTAGAATAGGATGCGTGGAGCTCCAGAGGCGACGTCGGTGGGTAATATGGCTTCTGATCCGTAGACCAAAAAGAAGGGCGAAAAGCCCGTGGCGGAGCTGACTTGGGTTCTTAGACCCCAAATTACGTTAGCTCGGCTAACCACCGGGTGGCGTAGTTTGAGGCATCGCCAAACATACGATCTTTGATAGCCTGAAGGACCACGCCATTACCACGCTCGACCTGGCCGTTGCACCGAGGGTGGGCGACCGAGGAGTAGTAGACGTCGATGGTGTTATCCTGACAGAAATCCCAAAAGGCAGAGCCGGTAAAGGCTGTGCCCAGGTCGGTGATGATCCTGTTAGGCACACCGAAGTGGTGTGTTATGTCTTGCATGAATTTTGCTGCTTCTTCCAATGTTACTTTCGCAACAGGTCGGACTTCGATCCACTTGGTAAATTTGTCGACAGCTACTAGTATAAACCTGTATCCGCCTGGGGCTATTCGGAACGGTCCCACTGAGTCGAGGCCCCACATGGCAAAGGGCCATGATGGAGGAATTGTGCGCAGGGCCTGAGCTGGCAGGTGCTGCTATTTGGCAAAGAATTGGCATCCTTTGCACCTCTTTACGAGGTCTTTTGCGTCGGTCATGGCCGTGGGCCAGTAGAATCCAGATCGGTACGCCTTACCGACCAGGTTGGCGGATGCTGCGTGGCAGCCACATTCGCCGCTGTGGATCTCAGCCAGGAGCTATAGACCTTCTGATCGCAAGATGCACTTCATCAAGACGCCTGTGGAGGCGGCTTTTCTGTAGAGGTCGGTACCAATCACGACGTAGTTGGCACTTCATCATGTGATACACTCACGTTCTGCTTTGTCTTCTGGAACGAGTTGGTCGAGTATGAAGTCTATGAAAGGCTTGCGCCAATCATCTTCTTTTTCTGTCATCAGCACGTCGCGGGGAGGTGCTGAGGCTTGTTCGTGTTGAGGTGGATCTGGACTGTCTGGGTCCAGTAGCTTGATTGAAGGCTTGCGTAAGTCTTGGACAAAAACGCCTACCGGGACTAGAGCTCGTCGAGAGCCTAGTTTGGAGAGTACGTCGGCTGCTACGTTGTTGTTTCGTGGTACGTGCTGAAACTCAATCCCTTCGTGGTGGCCTTCAAGTTTGCGAATCTCAGCACAGTAGGCATCCATTGTGTCTTTGACGCAGTCCCATTCCTTGTTGACTTGCTCGATGACGACCTTGGAATCGCCAAAAGCTAGTAGTCGCTTGATGCCAAGGGACACTGCTATGCGGAGTCCATGAATCAGGGCTTCGTACTCTGCTCCATTGTTGGATGCCTTGTAGTGTATCTGCAGGACGTACTTGAGCTGTTCCCCCTGAGGAGAGATGAGTAATATGCCTGCGCCTGCTCCTTCGAGGTTTAGGGCACCGTCGAAGTACATTATCCAGTGTTCGGGCCGCTCCTTGGGAGGGGGCATCTGGATCTCTGTCCACTCAGACACAAAGTCTGCGAGGATCTGTGACTTAATTGCTTACCGAGGGCAAAACTCGATGTCAAACTCTCCAAGCTCGACCGACCACTTGATGATGCGGCCGTTGGCGTCACGGTTGCGGATGATTTCTCCTAGTGGAAACGACGATGGGACCGTGATCTTGTGGGCTTGGAAGTAATGACGAAGCTTTCTCGACGTAATCAGGAGTGCGTAGAGCAACTTCTAAGGTTGTGAGTAACGTGTCTTAGCGTCGGCCAGGACCTCGCTCACGTAATACACAGGTCGTTGAACAGGATAGGCCTGCCCTTCTTCTTCTCGTTCAGCAACGAGAACCGTGCTGACCACATTAGTGGTGGCAGAGATGTAAAGGAGGAGTGTTTCTCTCGGAACTGGTGGTGTCATAACTGGTGGTGTCGTCAAGGATTCCTTGAGAGCTTCAAACTCCTTTTGTGCCTCGTCGCCCCACACGAACTTGTCTACCTTCTTCAATAGCTTGAAGAAGGGTAAGCCTTTCTCGCCGAGCTTGCTGATGAAACGACCTAGAGCCACCATCATCCCTGTAAGCTTCATGATGTCTTTCTTGCTAGATGGCTTGGCCATGTTGCGTATAGCGTCGACCTTCGCAGGGTTGGTTTCAATGCCTCGGTGCCCGACCATGAAGCCCAGGAGCAATCCGGAGGGTACACCGAAGACACACTTGGTCGGGTTGAGCTTCCATTGGAACTCCCGTAGATTGGCGAAGGTTTCGGTGAGGTCGGCGATGAGCTGATCTTCCTCGGTAGTCTTGACGACCACATCATCTACGTAGGCTTCGTTGTTCTTCCCGGTCTGCGACTTCAGACACTTCTGAATTGCCTTCTGATATGTTGCTCCAGTGTTTTTTAGGCCAAAAGTCATGACCTTGTAGCAGTAGATGCCATGAGGTGTTATGAATGATGTTTTGTCTTCGTCGTCGGGGTACAGGGCTATCTGGTGATATCCCGAGTAGCAGTCGAGGAAGCAGAGTAGAACGCTACCAGCCGTGGAGTCCACGACCTGGTCAATGCGAGGAAGAGGGAAGGGATCTTTCGGGCAGTGCTTGTTGAGATCGGTGTAATCGATACACATCCTTAATCCACCAGTTTTCTTTGGTACAAGGACCGGGTTTGCGAGCCAAACCGGGTGTTTACACTCTCTGATAAATCCTGCAGCTAAGAGCTTACAGACTTCTACTTCTATGGCCTGCTTTCTATCTTTTGCAAATCGACGGAGCTTTTGCTTGATAGGTCGTGCAGTCTTGTTTACTTCAAGTGCGTGCTCAGCCAGCCTCCTGGGGACACCGGGCATGTCGGAGGGGCTCCATGCGAAGATGTCAGTGTTGTCCCTGAGGAAACTGGTGAGCGCGAGTTCCTATTTGGGGTCGAGGTTGGCCCCGATGACGACTTCCTTGGATGCGTCGGGCAGGCCGAGGCAAACCTTCTTTACAGCTGGACTTGGGTCCAAAGCTGTGCTTGTACGCTTCTGCTCTGGCACCTCCAGAGTGGTTTGGTCGATCTTGGCTGCCTGGACGACCATGACCGTTGCTGCAGCTTTGACCGCGGAGTCTCTGGAGAGCTCGACGGTGGCGCTCTCGCAGTTGTAGGAGACCATGATGTCCCCGAGGACAGAAAGGATTTCGTTTGGTGCCGGCATCTTCATGATGAGCTAGGTGTGATGAGGTATGGCCATGAATTTGGCCAGCATAGGTCGGCCGAGGATGGCATGGTAGGAGGAGCGAAAGTCCGCGACCTCAAACGTTAAGTACTCCGTGCGGAAGTTCTCCTTTGTGCCGAAGGTAACCGGCAAGCATACACGACCTATGGGGTATGCAGCCTTGCCGGGTACAACTCCATAGAAGGGTTCGTCGCAGGCGGTCATCTTGTTGAAGTCGAAGTCCATCTTTCTGAGCGTCTCTGTGAAGATGATGTTCAGGCTGCTGCCCCCATCAATGAGGGTCTTAGGCAGGAACGCCCCGTCGACTATGGGGTTAACGACCAACGAGTAGGTCCCGGGGTCAGGTATGTGGACCCAATGATCTTTCCTGGAGAAAGTGATTAGGAACTCCGACCAACGTAGAGGTTGTGGAGTTTCAGTGTTGACGTGCCCGATCTCCCTTGCGTTCGATCGGAGCTGCCTGTTGCTTTTGGTCGCTTGGCGACCACCGACGATGAAGTTGATCTCTCGGTTGGCTGATTGAAACGCACCATTAGGGTTGCCCCCTTTAGGTGGTGGTGGTGGAGAGCGCTCCTTGCTGTTGTTGTCGTTGCGGTTGTGGTCGTCCTGGCGACGTCGATCATCACGCCGATCATCTCGGCGGTCATTGCGCTGGTCATCACGGCGATCACCCCTTCGGTCGTCATGCCTGTCGTTGCAGTTGTCGTCGTGACGATCGTTGCGACGGTAGTTGACACGTCTGTCATCGCGGCGGTAGTCGCGGCGATAATCACGTCAATCCCTGTCGTCGTTGCGATGATAGGGTCTGCGGTCACGGTAATCACGTCAATCAGGTCGACGGTTACAGTTGTTGAAACGCTGGTCACCGTTCTGGTCGTCATTGTTGTTGCTCTTGGCCTTCTTGGATTCGGAGGGTACCCCAAGGGCACGCTTCAGCTGCTTGCACTCCCTCATGGTATGTTTGGCGTCGCGATGGAACTGACATTGGTCGTCCATGACCATGTTGATGTCACCCTCGAGGAAGGTGGAAGGTCTTGGTGGATCTGCCATGTAAGCTTCGCCAGATCGCTTGCGCGACCTGTTTCCTCCATCATCGTGATCCTCTCCATTGAAGTCGTGCATCACCGCGTCTTGAGTGTCGACTAGCTTGTCGACGTAGGCCATGAGGTCGGCGATGGTGTGAGCGTCAGCTTCATGGATCTTCTCGAAGAGCTTGATGTTGGTGACTCCCTTCTTGTAGTAGGCGATGACGTCCTCGTCTTTGACACCCACGAGGGTGTTGCGGTTCTCGAAGTAGCGGTTGGTGTACTCCCGAAGAGTTTCGTCGCGTCTCATCCGCACTCTGGCGAGGTGATGAGTGTTACCAGGTCGGTTGTAGGTCGCCTGGTAGTTGGTCGTGAAGAGCCGAGACAATGTTGCCCAAGAGGTGATGCACTCTGCTGGGAGATTGTCGAGCCACAGGAGTGGCGCCTTACCCATCGTAAGGGGGAAGTATCCCGCCATGTGGTCTTCGTTGCCTCCAGAAGCGCGTGCTGCGATGCTGTACATTTTGAGCCATATACTTGGGTCGGAGCGACCGTCGTATTTCTCGATAGCTGGCTTGAAGTCTTTGGCGTATCTGATCGTCCGGAGACGTCGTGAGAACGCAGGGAAGTTGTTGACCGCACCCGGGCTTGCTGACGGGGCGTAGGCCGTCGGGATGACGTAGAGGTCATCGGGAGGGCTGTTGTCTTGGTTGTACTGGGCGCGTCGTAGAAGTTCTTGGTCATGCATGTTCCGCAGCTCTGTTGCCTGAACGGGGTTGTTGGCATCAAGGGCGTCGGGGACCCCATGATCGCGGTCGTAGTTAGCATGTCGTGCTATCTCCACTTCGTCTCTTATACGTCGACGCTGACTTCCTTCAGCGTGGTTAGCTTGCACCGGTGGAGGTTGTGCTCCGGCGTTTTGCCTTGGGTTTGCGGCGGCGTTTGCTTGGGTGTTGGTAGCATTAGCTGCATTGTTAGCGACGTTACCTGCAGCATTGGCAGTGGCATTGACTGGGAGGTTGGCTGCAGCATTGGCAGCAGGGTTAGCTCCAGCGTTGGCGGCGGGATTGGCCGGTTGCATCACTTCGTTTTCACCTCGTCCCTCTTCAGCTACTGGCTCAAGGGGACCGTTGCTACGACGTCGTTGGCGAGGACGTTCCGATCTACTCCTGGAGTAGGAACTTGCTGCCGATCTACTGTATCCAGGGCCTCTTTCTTCAATTTGAGCGGCGGCGACACGGACATTAGCTTGGAGACGCCGTACCGTGGGAGTATCCTCAAGCTGGTTTAGTGCAGCAAGAGCGGCTCCCAAGTTGGTTTGAGGAGAGTTGTAGACGTCGAGGCCATCCCGCTCAAAGTCCCTCAGGAGGTATCTGGCACGCAGGCGGTTTGCATGAGGTTCATGCTGCCGATGGTTTGCTGGTGCTGCAGGTGCTTGCGCCCCGATGTTGTCGTTGCCTTGCCCAGCATTGGCTACGTGTTGACCTGCGGCTGGAGCAGCTGCAGCGAGTTCTTGTTGCCTACGAGCAGCTCTGTTGGCGTTGGCGTTCTCGCGCTCCACGCGTTGTTCATCTGTTTCTCCATCTTGAGGTGGTACATCCGCAGAGACGACCAAGACCTCGCGATCTAGGGTCTCGAGCTCTTCTCCCGGATAGTTCGGGGAGATAGTTGTGCGGGCGATCTGGAACGCGAGGCGGTCCGGAGACGGCTCCCGGTTCATCTGGCGGCGATGGGCCGCAGTAAGAGGTCGTCGAAGCTTCTTGAGGACACGGCACTGGCGAGCCGTGTGTTTGGGATTCTCGTGGATAGGGCAGGGTTCGTCGAGGTGACTCCTGCGGTTTCCACGATCTGGTGTCTTGGGTCCAGATTCGATCTGGATCTTGCGTTTCATCTAGCGGGATGCTATGTGAGCTGCGTTCCACAAGCCAAGAGGCATGCTGGATGATGATGAGGTCCTGCGAGGGTGTTTGACGCGTTCACAGATTTTGATCGTGTCGGAGAGCATGCTTTCAACACGATCAATCCCCGCGATCAGGTCGCTAGGAGTGGGTGGGTGGGATTCCGTCAACAGATCTGTCCCAATCTGCTGGTCGGAGGTGACCGCGTTGCTCTCGATGACGATGCAGGCAGCTGGAGTGGTGGGTTTCGCCAGCATGGAGCCGAAGCAGATGTCGACGGGATTGGCAAGGATGTCCGCCATGCTCTCCGGGAAGATGACGCTGTTGGTCGAAGCCATCGAGTTGCACGAAGAACCTTGATTCCCCCCTACCTGGCGCGCCAACTGTCAGATGGTGAGATCTAGACAGCCCACGGGGGTGTTAATCCCTGTGGTTTAGTTGTTCGGCGAGGTGGAATCTAAGGCTAAGAACTCGAAGGTTGTGCAAGAGCACACGGAACACAGAGAACACGGCGAGTTTATACTGGTTCGGGCCTCCGGAGAGTAAAACCCTACGTCCAGTTGTTGGTGTAGATTGCTTGAGGATTGCGTATGGATACAAGGGTCACCTCGTCCGCCTTATATTGGCTAGCGGATGAGGTCGGTTCCCAGACTCCTAGTCGGTTACGACCAGGAGACCTAAGTCTAGATTACAACACTTGCCATTATCCGTCGATCTGCTTTGGTCGAAATCCACTGATGTCTTGTCTTGTACGCCAAGTCTTGAGGTCGTGTTGAATTAGGTCGTCGGGGAAATCTTCTGGAAGGTCTTCAGGAGGTCGTATGGGCTGCCAACTAGGTCGGTTGGGCCCATTGACAGGTCGGTGGGTCTTCTGGTAGGCCGGACCTACTTGTTAGGGACTGCCGTGAGCCTGGTCGGTGGGGACCCAGGGGTACCCATGTCTCACAGTGGGGGATGCGGTGATGCGGCAAACCCTAGCGGCGGCGGCATGTTCTTGCGGCGATGCGGCGGATACGAAATGGATCTAGTGGCGGCGGCGAGGTCAACCCTAACTTTTGGGGGAGAAATGGTGAAGTCAAGTGAACCCTCCCCTCACTCACCGCTTCATCTTACAGACAGCCTCCCCGTGGGCCTAACGGCCACTCCTTAGTGATGAGTGATTAACAACGTTGTGTGGACTGATGTTATGCTTTGTCTTGTGGATGTAGGCTGCGGCTTGATTTGCGTTGGTGTAGGTGAAGAACAAGCGTGAAAGGTCTTAGCCTTGCGGGGCCTCCGAAGGACTGGAGGGACAAGTAGGCTTGGTTTGATGGACCCGGTGGCTAGACGGGATCAAGTGCGAGTCACATGGTGCGAGAAGAGCAAGTCGAAGTCGAATAGTGGGTTCGTTGGTTGATCCAAAAGCCAACATCGAGCCGAGGTTACCGTAGCGGCCAAGTTGAGGAGCTCGGTGTGTAGGCTGCACCAAGCTCGTGGGGTTTGCAGTGGTTCACCATAAAACCGTTGGGTTCATCGGTTGATCCGCAAAGCCGAACCGAAGACTCGATGGGTCGGCTGCGAGATGTCGGGCGGTCTGACCGGTCCCCAGTGGTGGTCTGATCAGCCCAGGTGATCTAACCGCCCAGGAGGGGCGGTCTAACCACCAGTGCTATAGGACTGCCGGGTGCTTCGAAGCGGAGGACACACGTCAGGATCGCAGGCTTGGTGTCGAAGGAACGCAAGGTGCGGTTGGGCATCCGTCTGATGGAAGAAATCGTCAAAGTTCTTGATTTTCCCTTAAGGGGAATGTATCACCTTAGGGGTATTGGAGTCATTTTCCACCACCAAGGGACGCGATATGTATACTTGGTTGGTGGGAGTTTGCTGCCATCTCTTGGCTTAGGGTTTTCATTTTCCCCTTTAGTTTTCTCTTTTTCCCTTCCTATTTTCGACATAGGACTAGCAAGAGAGCTTCATGTAGACATCTTGAGAGAGGGAGGATGATTGTGGCAGTTGCTAGACCTTGTATGAACCTTTCATGGTATGTATAGAAGGTTTGGCATGGTTCCTCAACTGCTCTAGTTGTCTCTCCCATTTTTCCTTTTTGGTGATTCTCGGAGCCTTTTCTTTGGATTTTCGTGGAGAGGATTTGGAGGTGTTTCGTTGCGGGATTTGTTTGTGGATTCACTCATGAGGTTGTTGTGCCTCTTTTCTTGAATATTTGTCCCCTCCAAACCTGTGGGAAGGCCTTCGATTTTGGTGGTTTTCGGTTGTGCCTGAGTTCTTGGGGTTGAGATCTTTGATTCGTGATTCCCTTTGATTGAGAGCGATTCAGTGGATATCCTTTGGTGGAGAGGTCGTCCAGGAGGTGACACAGCTATCCCCGAAGTATCGCTGCAATCCGTGGGGTGAATCGGGAGATCGGTTGATGGGAAGTTGAGGGTTGACCCCCGGTTCAAATTCTGGGCAGGAAGCGGTCTAACCGCCTGGGGTAGGTCAGTCTAACCGCCTTGTGACTTGTGTCAATGAAGTTTTGGTTTTGTGCAGGATTTCCCTGTGAGTTTGTTTGTGTTGATCAGAGGAGTCTCCAGGCGAAACTGTGGTTCGTTTTGGGGTCGTGTTCGTCGAGTTCTTGGTTTTTCGATTCAGACAGGGGGAGGCGGTTAGACCACCCTCGATACCTGGTCTAACCGCCCCAGGGAAGAGTTTCAGGGGGAGGCGGTTAGACCGCCCCTGGAACGTGGTCTAACCGCCCGAGGCAGAGAGTTGGTGTTTTGTGTGTTTGCTGCTCGTGAGTTTGTTCTGTTGCGTTCGTGATTAGCTGCATGTGTTTGCTAGATGCTAGGTCCAGCAGCACTCTAGTGGCTGTATGGATTTGGCTAGCGGGGTGTCAAGGATCTTAGAGTTGCATTTGGGACCATATGCCTCGTTCGTCTCTTTTGAAAAGGATTTTTTATCGGCTCCCATTCACTCCCCCTTTCTGGTCGCCATTCTGGTCCTTCAATTGGTATCAGAGCTGGGTACAGATCATTGAAACTTTAACCGGTTGAGATCCAAAGATGGCGGACTACGAGAAGGGTTCGGGTCCTCCCCACTTCGATGGGAAAGATTACCAGATGTGGGAAGCCTGGATGGGCGCGTTCATGCGTGGAAAGGGTCACTTGGTTTGGGATGTGACAGTTGACGAGAACTATGACATTATGGACACGTTCCTTTTGCCCGGATCGAGGCATATGTTCGATGCCAACAAAAAGTCCGTGGACTATCTCTGCTGTGCTCTCTGTGCATCTGAATTCAATTGGGTTTGTGGAAAGCGGCTGGCACACAGGATATGGACCCAATTGAGGAATGCGCATGGCGGAAAGAATCAGGTGAAGGCGCGTCTCTTTATGACCTACCGGAGGGAGTACGAGAATTTCATTCATCTCCCCGGAGAGTTTGTGGATGCTATGTTTGAGCACTTCACTCTGATTGTGAACAACATGAAAGCCAACATCACCGAGCTCCCATACGATGATCATGATAGAGCTGCCAAGCTCTTACACGCTCTGGATCTCGATGTATGGAGTGCAAAGGTTGAGGCTATTTAGCAGTCTAGTGTGTATGAGACTTTGATGGTGGACGAGCTGTTCTCTAAGCTCAAGTCGTCCGAGGTGGACCGAGCCTGGAGAGCCAACAAGGGCATGGGCCCTACTGATGATAGTCCGGCTCTTGTTTCTGGACTGAGAACTAACACTAATCACTCTTCTTGGATGTTTTCTCTGTCTGCTCTTGCTTCTTCGCCAGATGAAGAGTTCGAGGTGCTGGATGATGAGGATCTTGCTTTGCTGACCAAGAGGTTCAGGCGCTTGAACAAGAACCGGAAGAACTTCAGGAGGAACTCAGGGACTTGCAACAAGTGTGGAAAGCACATGCACTTCTTCACTGAGTGTCCTGAGGTTGGCGAGTACAAGAAGCCCGAGTACAAGCAAGAGTACAAGCATCGCCTAAAGGTCGAGTACAAGCAGAGTGAGTACAAGCACCGATCCCGGAACCACCACTCCAAGCACAAGAGCCAGGACGAGTACAAGGGCAAGAAAAAAGGCGGCTACCACAAGAAGAAATCTTGAGCGATGGTGGCCGGTGCGAGTGACATCGACTCTTCTTCCTGCTACACCACGTCGAGCTCAAGCAGCGAGGAGGAAGACCATGCAAGACACAAGGGCAAGAGGCATGTCAACAAGAACTTAAATGGGTTCAACATCATAGTGGCAAGTGGCACACAGTTCCGGTAGTAAGAAGAGCAACAAGGTCGACTTGGACTCCAACTCCGAGGATGAGGTACTACCCCCTACCATTGACTCGTTGCTCGAGGAGAATGCTACCTTGAATGATGCTAGATAATCGTGAGTGTACTTAGAGATGCCAAGAAGTAGAGGAAAAGGCTTAGGGCCTCTCTAGAGGAAGCTAGGGAGAAAGTGGCTGAGTTAGAGGCTAGGCATCTTGATGATATTCTTGCTTTGGATGCTATTAAGTCTGCTCCTGTTGTTAGTGATGAGGTTGATTGCACTAATTGAACTGATTTCCTGTCTGATTTGACTGCTCTTAAGGAAAAGCATGCCTCCATAGTTGAGGAACTAGATATGGTTAGGATTGTGTTGGATGAGTTTAAGTCTAGATCTAGTTTGCTTGGTGCTTGCAAGTCTTGTCTTGTGTTGCATGGAAAACTAGATGAATCACATGCTAGGATTGTTTCCCTTGAAGCTGCTTTGAAAGATCATATTGCTACTACTTGCTCTACTTGTGAATTACATGCTGTGAAGAATATGGAGCTTGCACATCATATTGATCGCTTGCAGGATGAGAATGATGAGTTGAGGAAAAGGATGAGTTGGTTGTCGGGTCATAAGCCTCAGTTGAGTGTGATGATGGTCGTGTTTAAGCGCTTTGATGGCCAGGCTTTGGGGTCGCAGAAAATTGGTGAGTGTAGTGGTGAGAGTAAGTAAAAGATTGGGCATATTCCAGTGCCACCACAAACTACACCCACAAACAAGTTTGCACCCTATCCAAATAACCTATGAAACAAACTTGACACCGTTCAGATCCACCTGTATTCCCTCACAAGACAAACAACTTCCAAAAACTAGTGAGATTTGTGAGCAACCTTGGGAATGTGTTTGTGGAAAGCCAGAGGAAAAACTGATAGAGAAACCGAGTGAGAAGCCAAAGGCAAAGCCAAAACCAGTCCGCTTCCATTATGAGTATTGTGGGAGGGATGGTCACATAGGTGAGTTTTGCTACAAGAAGAAGAGGGATGAGAGGATGGCTAAGGAGTGGGCGAACAAGGACATGTACCATCCTTCTCATGGTGTGCTTGGGCCTCGTATGCTAGTGCCTAAAGGACAGGTGGAGGTGCGTACAGTTCTGAGTTGTGGAACGAGAGGAGTTCCCACTCGAGGTGGTGGTTCGCGTGCTGCTGCCCGGGGGGAGTCAGACCGACCTGGGTAGGCAGTCAGACCATGTCCAAGTTGGGAGCAGGGAATTTTGGGTTTCGTGATTGAGGTGTTGATCGGTTTGGTTCCTATGGTCGTGGTACAGGTGGTTGGGGGTTTGAGTCTGGGCGTGGTGCGTTTGCTGGACGCTCTCCACCTCATGGTCGATATGAGGATGGGCGAGGTCGTCGCAGCTTTGAGTCTCAGAGGAGGTACGGGCCATGCTCTTCCTTTCGTGGTGATCATACTCCTCCAGCGAGACGTGAGATGGTTCAGCGTGGTGGTGGTCGTAGCTTTGGTGGACGTGATAAGATGGATGTTGCTAACCCCACTTTTGAGCAAATGGCTCGACACTGGTTTTACTCTTTTTGTACTAAACCCAGTGTTGAGTCGCTTGCTCATTCTCATCCTCATTTTGATTTGCAGGTGGGAGGCTTGGGGAACGTTTGTCTATTGGACTCCGGTTGTTCTCGACACATGACTGGAGACAGGGGGTGAGGACCTGTGTGGTCCGAGGACCAGTGGATGGTCACTCCTTGGTGATGAGTGATTGACAATGTTGTGTGGACTGACTCTTGGCTTAGTATTCCAGGTGTAGGTTGCAGCTTGATTCGCGTGGTGCAGGTGAAGAACAAGCGCGATAGGTCTATGTTTGTGTGACCTCCCAGGAGCGGAGAGATAAGTATGCTTCGTTTGAGGTACCCGGTGGCCGACGGGATCAAGTGCGGGCTGTACACTAGCAAGAAGAGCATGATGACGTCGAGAGGATGGAGCCGGTGTAAGGTAGCAGCTAACAACTTAAGCTTGCACGCAGGGTTTGCAGTGGTTTGGCCACAAAACCACTGGGTTACTTGGCTAAGCCACAAAGCCAAGACTGAAGACTCGACGGAGTGAGCCGGCCTGCCTGGGCCAGTCTGATCGTCTGGTCAGGGCGGTCTGACCGCCTGACCGCGGAAAGACCGGGGGCTGGGCGGTCTGACAGCCCAAGAGGGGCGGCCTGACCGTGTGAGCTTCGGCGCGTCGAGAAGCGAACACGCAGCGTGATCGCAAGGCTTGCGTGGAGTTGAAGCGGCTTGCGGTCGACGGGTGTCCGTCTGATGGAGAAATCAACCAAAGTTTCCAAAGTGCCCTTGGTGGACGTGTATCTTAAGTTAAGTAAGTAGGGGTAGCTTGGTCATTCGGCGCCCTGCATATAAACTCACTTCAGGGGAGATGGCAGCCAACTCTTGGAACCCTAGTTCATTTGCTCTTCCTCTTTAGTTTTCCCTAGGCTAGCTTGAGAGCTTCATGACTCATCTTGAGAGAGGGATGGATGTTCGGGCAGCTTGCTAGACCTTGTAAGAACATGGCATGTATAGAAGCTTCGGTGTGGTTCATCTTGTGTCCTTTTGTCTCCCGGTGTTTTCTCTTTTGGTGATTTTCGGAGCTATTTTTGGGGATTTTTGTGGTGGCATGTTTGGGGGGTTTGTTCGTGGGATTCTTATTAGGTGTCACACATGATGTCTTTGTGCCTCTTTTCTTGGTAATTTTGCCCCAGCAATCCCTCGGGAAAGCCTTCGATTTGGGTGATTTTCGGAGTTCCTCGTGTTCATTACATAGAGCCCTTAGATTCGCCATTCCATTTGATTAAGAGCGTTTCAGTGGATATCCCTTGGTGGAGAGGTCGTCTAGGAGGTGACCTACCTATCCTGAAGTTTCGCTGCAATCCATAGGGTGAATCGGGAGATCGGATGATGGGAAGTTGAGAGTTGACCCGCGGCTAGTTTCTGGGGACAAGGCAGTCTAACAGCATAGGCTAGGCGGTCTGAACGCCCTGGGTGGTTTTGCGAGGAAAGTTTTGGTTTTCTGGGGGATTTCTCTAATAGCGTGTTTGCCTTGATCAGAGGAGTCTCCAGGCGAAATCTTGGGTCGATTCGAGGTCGTGAGCTTCGTTTGGTGGTTGAGGGAAATCTCCAGGCCTAGGCGGGCTGACCGCCCTATCCATGCGGTCTGACCGCCCCTGGCAGAGGTTTTCCCTCGGTTGATTTCCGCTGTGGTGTGTGCGTGTTTGAGTTGCTTGTAGACGTGGTTTGTTCCTAGGATCAGTAGCACTTCAGTGGCTACGTGATCTTAACAAATGTGCAGATAGAGTGGAGAAAGTGATTTCGGGATCGAGACCATGTTCATCTCGTTAGAGGAGTCCTCTTTAGAAGAATTTTTATCGGCTCCCATTCACTCCCCCGCTCTCTGGTCACCCAATCCGGTCCTTCAATTGGTATCAGAGCTGGTTACGGATCTTCTTGATTCTAACCAGTTTAAGATCCAAAGATGGGTGACTACAGAAAGGGGTCGGGTCCACTGCACGTCGATGGCAAGAACTACTAGATGTGGGAGAGGCGCATGGGCGCATTTCTTCGTAGTAAGGGACAATTTATTTCGGATGTGACGCAAAATGCAAACTATGTCCTTCCCATCAAATTTCCTTCTTCCAGGTTCTCGGGACATGTTTGAGGCCAACAGCAAGGCCGTGGATTACTTGTTTTGTGCTTTTTGTGTCGCAGAGTTCGATCATGTGTACGGAGAGGATGTGGCTGGCAGGATTTGGGTAAAGCTGAGGAATGCTCATGTTGGGAACGCTCCGGTGCAGGCTCTCTTGTTTGCCACTCACCGGAGAGAGTACGAGAATTTCACTCATCTCCCCGGTGAGTCGATTGATGCGATGTTCCAGCGCTTTAGCTGTATTGTGAACAACATGAGGGCCAATGTGACGGTGCTCCCATACATGGATCAGGATAGAGCTATCAACCTCTTGCACTCACTTGATAAATCTGTGTGGAGTGCCAAGGTCGAGGCCATCTTGGAGTCGGATGTGTATGAAACGTTGACCGAGGATGAGCTGTTCTCTAAGCTCAAGTCGTCACTGGTGGATCGCGGCCTGAGAGCCAAGACTGAGAGCCTGAGTGATTCACATAGTCTAGCTCTTGCTACTGGATCTGGTGGAAGGACTAACACTAACTCCTCCTTGAGGATGTTTTCCCTATCTTCCTTTGTGTCCTTGCCAGATGAGGAGTTCGACGAGTGTTGGCACATTTTATCTATAAATATTTCCCCTCACATTTACTGGAAAAAGGACTAAAATATAATTAGATCACCTTATTAGGGTTTATATTGACAATTTCCACGAGTTTTGGTGAATCTATGAATTTACAGGGACTATTCAAAAAATATGCAAAGAAACCACTCTAGAAGACTCCAGAAGGCTCCGGAACTCAACGTGACTTAGCACCTAAGAAAGAAGCATCTAGAAGGATCAAGGACCCACCTGGCCGAAGTGGACCCCGAGGGGGGCCCACCCCAGCCCGATCGGCCTGGTGGTGGGGCCGGTCGGCCCCCCTGGCGTCAAATGGGCCCAGCTTCTGGAATGTTCTTCCACCACCTATGAGGATCAATCTAAACCACAAGTTAAGGTCGGTTTGATCATACGGTGCACGTCATCTCCTCCGAGCTATATAAGCAGGCCCCCTGACCCCAGGGCAGACAACAATTCATTCTATCAGATCCTCCATGCCTATCTGAGATTAGAGCTCTAGATTAGAATTAGAGTTGGAGAGATAGTATCAAGTTGAGAGATTAGAGCCACGATCTATTTAGATCTAGCTAATCTTGTTCGAGAGGATTAGAGAGCGGTAGAGGCGAAGCTGAAGGAAGGCCCGGACCTGTCAGTGTCTCCTCTTCATCTTCTACCTCTGGGATCAACTCCATTGAAGCCTGATCCTGAGACCTTGTGGAAAGATCGACTTCTTATTCAAGTGAGTAACATTGTTTTTATTGTTCTTACGGTTCATAACTCTCTGAGTACTTTAATTCCTGTCGCTCTTGAGTTAAAGTTGCATGTTTAGTGTAAGCGTGGTGCTTAGACTAGCTAGTTTATGAATGCCTTCTATATTCCGGATCGTGTGGTAGAAGCGGGAAGTGACCTTGTTCCCGTCTGTCCTTTGCAGTCCACCTCCCGTCTATAGAAACCATAGGACTCCCCCCATAGATTCTCGGGAGGTTCCCTTTCCTAAGTGTGCCTTCAGACAATCACCCCATAAGAACAATATAGACATAGCTTGTGAGAATAAGAACCAGACATCCTTAAGTTTTCCTTATCTCTCTTTCTGTCAAGTCCTTGATAGCTACTCAGTGATTAGTTATATACCTCAGATACTCTCTTTACCATTCTCCTTGTGGATTCGATATTTAAAACCCTCTCCCGAGTGGAATGCTCACCGGTATCCGTGCGCTTGCGGATTATCCATCATAATATTTCTGTAGGCTTAACAAATACCAACAAGCAATTCTGGCGCCGTTGCCGGGGAGAACAGTTAAGAGAAAACTCTTCGAGTATAACTAATCTTGAATCTTTTTTTTCTTTTTAGTTTTAGATTACCTACTGTCCTTATGGACACTACCCTCATTAAAGACTTTTCGGCACCCTCAGAGCTCAGCCTTAGGCCTATGCCATCATCGAAACCAATCCTATCTGATGCCTATTAGCTGCGCCCACGGTTAATAGAGATGGTCCAAACCAACACTTTCTTAGGAATAGTAGACGAAGACCCTTATCATCATCTCCAGCAGTTTGAGCAAACTTGTGACTGCCTACACATTGAGGGTATGTCCAATGAGACTATCCGTTGGAAGCTTTTTCCATTCACTCTGAAAGGAAAAGCTCGCCAATGGTACGACCGGACCAAAGAGAAGATGAAAGGCGATTGGGGAACTCTCCGTGCAGATTTTTGCATGGATTTTTATCCCCTATCTAAAGTAGTCGACCTCAAAATCAAGATCATATCCTTCAAACAGGGGGATAATGAGTCTATGAGTTCATCCTGGGAACATTTTGAACTCCTTTGCAAATCCGGACCAGATCTAAACCTTCAAGACCATATTCTCCTTCAACATTTCTATATTGGTCTTAATAAGGAATCTAGAGCCTATTTGAATGTCTCCTCTCATGGATCATTCATACACCTTACATCTAGTGAAGCTAGAACTGTCCTAGACAACATTCTAGCCAGCACTAATGATGGTCCTTTAGAAGAGAAAACTTTAGAAGAAGAGATTCCAGAGATAGCTACACTAGAACCTATGCCAGAAACATCTCAACCTATAGCTATCCAACATATAGAATCACCACAGGAAGAAATTCCTCTACCTGATTTTATAAATGATATCGAGGATGATTTATTTTTCAATTATGGAAACATCTCGAAATATCATAAAGAGAAGAGGTCTCAAAAGCACACATCTTCATCACATGAGAAGATAGACCCTTTTGAGCAAACCTTCTCAAGAGAACACACTGTGGAGCTTGCATCCATCATGAGTGGGGAATGGTTGGAAGAGTCAGAGCTTTCCTCTGATGTAGTCCATCTGGATTCACCTTCTATACCAATTCAATGTACAATCAATGGAACCCCGTTTGATGCCCTTTATAATCTAGTTGTGGGAATCAATATAATGGCCTTATCCTTTTTCCATCAGTTTATTAAAAACAAGCCATTATCTCCCACAATGAAATTATTAAAGTGTTCCTCAGGACAAATTATTCAAAGTTTGGGAATTCTCTATGTCTTACCTATTTCAGTTTACGACATGCCAATTCACCTGAGCTTTCACATTTGTGATATTAAGGAGTTCGATCTTTTAATAGGCTATCCTTTAGAAAAACTCCTTAATGAATGACACACAGGAAAACTTGATGTTTGCCTAGGCAAAACCATTAAAGTTCCCTTACACTTCTCACATTCGATCCATACTAAGACCGAACCCAGTCCTGAACCTGACCCAATGGAAGAGGTGAATGAAGCATCTATAGAACATTTCGTAGAATCCAATCAAGAAGATGTCACTGAATTCTTCATCACGGAGGAAGAAGAAAATCCTACAGAATCTGAGCCCCTCGATGAAACTGAGGAACCCTCGAGACCTCCCATTGAGCTTAAACCTTTACCACCTGGTCTTAGATATGCCTTTTTGCACAATGATTCTGAGTCTCCTATGATCATTAATGACCAACTCACTCAGGAAGAGACTCATAGGCTGATAACCATCTTAGAACAACATCGCTCAGCCTTTGGCTACTCGCTCCAAGACCTTAAGGGCATCAGTCCTGCCCTGTGCACTCATCGCATTCCTACAGACCCTAATGTTCTACCATCTAGAGAGCCACAACGAAGACTCAACAATGCGATGAGAGAGGTAGTGAAGAAAGAAATTCTGAAACTCTTACACGTTAGGATTATATATCCTGTGCCACATAGTGAGTGGGTGAGCCCCGTGCAAGTTGTGCCTAAAAAGGGAGGCATGACAGTTGTGAAAAATGAGAGGAATGAATTAATTCCTCAGAGAACTGTCACTGGTTGGCGTATGTGCATAGATTATAGAAAACTCAACAAAGTCATAAGGAAAGATCACTTTCCACTGCCCTTCATTGATGAAATGTTAGAGCGGTTGGCAAATCACTCTTTCTTTTGCTTTCTTGATGGATATTCTGGATATCACCAAATTCCAATCCATCCCAGTGACCAGAGCAAAACCACTTTTACATGTCCTTATGGAACTTATGCTTATCGTAGAATGTCTTTTGAGCTATGTATTGCTCCAGCTTCTTTTCAAAGATGTATGATGTCTATATTCTCTGATATGATTGAAGAGATCATGGAAGTTTTCATGGATGATTTTTCTGTTTATGGAAAAACTTTTGATGATTGTCTAGAAAACTTGGATAAGGTTTTGAAAAGATGTGAAGAAAAGCACTTAGTCCTTAATTGGGAAAAATGTCATTTCATGGTTAGAGAAGGAATAGTGCTAGGCCATCTAATTTCTGAAAGAGGAATTGAGGTAGATAGAGCTAAAATAGAAGTAATTGAACAACTATCTCCACCTGTTAATGTCAAGGGAATCAGAAGTTTTCTTGGCCATGTTGGTTTCTATAGAAGGTTTATAAAAGATTTTTCTCCTATTGCTAGACCTCTTACAAACTTGCTTGCCAAAGATGTTCCTTTTGACTTTGATGATGCTTGTCTAAAATCTTTTGAAACTCTAAAAAATGCTCTTATTTCTGCACCCATTATACAACCCCCTGAATGGTCTTTACCTTTTGAAATTATGTGTGATGCAAGTGATTATGCTGTGGGGGCAGTTTTGGGGCAAACAAAGGACAAGAAACATCATGCCATTGCTTATGCTAGTAAAACTTTGACAGGACCTCAACTCAATTATGCCACAACTGAAAAAGAACTGCTAGCTGTTGTTTATGCCATTGACAAGTTTAGATCTTACTTAGTAGGAGCAAAAGTTATTGTTTACACTGATCATGCTGCTTTAAAATATTTGCTCACTAAGAAAGATGCTAAACCTAGATTAATAAGATGGATTCTGCTTCTCCAAGAATTTGACTTAGAAATAAAAGATAAGAAGGGAGTAGAAAATTCTGTTGCTGATCATTTGTCTAGAATGTATTTTGAGAAACCACAGGAACTACCCATCAATGACGCAATGAGGGACGACATGCTCTATTGGATCGCCCGGTCAGACCCCTGGTACGCAGATATTGTTAATTTTATGGTTGCAGGGTATGTACGACCAGGAGCCGACAAGAAAAAGCTTATTTACGAGAGTCGCCATCACCTGTGGGATGAACCATACCTTTTTCGAGTATGCTCTGACGGGTTACTCAAGAGGTGTGTACCAGCAGAAGAAGGAATGAAGATCATTGAGAAGTGCCACTCATCACCATATGGAGGTCATTATGGAGCTTTCCGCACACATGCAAAGATCTGGCAAAGCGGATTTTTCTGACCAACCATGTATCAAGACACAAAAGATTTCGTACGAAGGTGCAACTCCTATCAGAGGCACGGAAACATCAATTCCAAAAATGCCATGCCACTGACAACCAACCTTCAGATCGAGCTCTTTGATGTCTGGGGAATTGACTACATGGGACCATTCCCAAAATCCGGAAAATTCGAGTACATCTTAGTGGCAGTTGACTATGTCTCCAAATGGGTTGAAGCCCTACCATGCAGATCTGCTGACCACAAAAGCTCAATAAGAATGTTTGAAGAGACAATATTTCCGAGATTCGGTACGCCAAGGTTAGTGATAAGTGATGGAGGATCCCATTTCATCGACAAGCGCTTCGAGAAATACCTCATGAACCATGGGATCCAGCACAATGTCGCTACTCCTAACCACCCGCAAACAAGTGGTCAAGCAGAGACGTCCAATAAGCAGATCAAGAACATTCTACAGAAGACGGTGGACCAAATGGGGATAAAATGGAAAGACAAGCTACCCGAAGCACTTTGGGCTTATCAGACAGCTTGTAAAACCCCCATTGGAATGTCTCCCTACCAACTGGTCTACGGGAAGACATGTCACTTGCCGGTTGAGCTAGAATTTAAGGCTCATTGGGCAATAAAGAGATGGAACATGGACTTTGAAGCTGCCGGAACAAAACGGAAAATGCAACTATCCGAGCTAGAAGAATGGAGAGAGAAGGCGTATCACAGTGCCAAGATCTACAAGGAAAGAACCAAGAGATGGCACGACAAGAGAATCATAAAGAAAGAATTCAACCCAGGCGATCAGGTATTACTTTTTAACTCCAGGGTACGACTCTTTGGGCACGGGAAGCTACGAAGCAAGTGGGACAGACCATACAAGGTGGTGAATTTATCGTCACACGGAGCCGTCACTCTTCAAGACGACGAAGGTACGTTATTCAAGGTAAATGGTCAACGTCTTAAAATATTTTTAGAGCCCAATAAAGAGTCTGAGGATTTAGATGAAATAGATTTCTTTTATTTTCCCACGAATATTAATTTTAGGCCGTAATGGGCCGTCTTAGGGTTTTTAAGGATCAGCACATGGTTAGAGCACCCCGCGCCGAAGATCGTCGCGAGACGACGTGGTGGGGGGCCGACCGGCCTCCTCACTGGGCCGATCGGGCCCTGCCCGCTGCCTCGCGCTGCCAGCTTTCGCCCACGCTATCTCTAAGGTGCTCAGTTTTGGAAAAACTTGTTCGGGGATCTTTTACGAGATATCCCGTAGCCTTTCCAAGCTAGGTCAACCCCCTCTGCAAGTCCGTGACCGATATATAAGCAGGGGTAGACCTCCACCTTTTTCTCATCCCAAAGCCTCCAAGTAGCAGCAATGGCCGACAAGCAGCTTGTCCCCTTTAGCTTTGAAGCCAAGGCGGTTGTTCCTTTTGAGAAGGAAGCAAAACCGCTAGCCTCCTTGCCTCTTGATCTCAGCCCTCTCTCGCTGTTCCCGCCTAGTCGTCCACGTTCGCCGCCACTAGAAAGCAAGCAGGCGATGTACGCTCAGCCGTACGATCGCCATCGTGAAGCAGCTCAGAAGAAGCCGATCCGTGTTCCTAGCTACATGGATCTGAAGAAACCAAGGGATGGTGAGCGACTTGCTGACGTGTGCATGGACAAGCATGGCAACACAAGGGTGCATAAGTACACCACCTCCTCAAGCCGTGTCACCATCAACGGAGTTCGTGCCAAAGAACCTCAAATCTAGAGAATTCCGGTCATCGAAGCCAGCCAGCGGATGCCGCAGAAACAGAAGACCCGGAAGACCGTAGCTGAGCTAGCGCAGGAAGTAGCAAGCTTGGCAGAAACTTGCAAAGAGATCCACCGCGTCAACACTTCCCTCACCAAGACCGTCCTCAAACTGTTAGAATCAAAGAAGCGAAGGGACGATGAGGAAGACCATAGCTGCGACCTTAAGAAGGGCAAGCGCCCTTTGTAAACACCTTAGTTAGAGAGCACATTAGTGATAGTTAGTTCGAGTTAGTTAGTTTGCTTTAGTTGTTAGAGTTGTTTAATAAAGTGCTCTCTCCTTTAATAAAGAAGTATTCCACAAGTTGAGCTATTTTTACCTATATATATATATTCTGGATATGTTTTTGTCTCCACCATACTGTGCATGCAAGATAACAGAAAACAAGTGTGGGGGAGAGAAACAGACGACCAAACGGCATCTTCCACGACCAAAATCAAGAAAAAGGGAAAAGCACAGAACAAACGACTCGCACGACGAACCACGGCAGAACCCAGTTCGGCCACGTCTCGTCCACCACCCGGTTTGCTTCCTGAACTTTTTAAATTTTTGTAATTTGCTTTCCGTTTTGAATTTAAATAAAGATGCCCTGCTAAAATGTCCTGATAACCTAAAAGATAAAGTTTCACATGTTTATGCTCTTAGAAATATTTATTGCTTTTGGGATGATCAGAATGAGGTTAGAATAATGAGAACCATCTTTCTTTTATCTTGTCTATGGAGAGTGCTTTAAAAATCATTAGCTAAGTTTCTCCTTCGTGATCAATAATATATCTCATCATAGCTTTCATTGAAAATAAATTTGATTAAATACTGCTTACTTGTATTGAGCTTTGTCAAATCTAGAGCTATGTTGAAGTTTTGTCTAAGTCTATGATCAAGATCACGTACACTGCTTTCACTAAAGTATCTATGCTCTAAGATTTTTGATCTCTGTCTCCCATATCATGAAAAAAGGTACAGCTAAAAAAAAGAAGAAGAGAGAAAAAGCCAAAGAAAGAAAAGAAAAAAATTATGAGTGGAGAGAAAAGTGAGAGAGAGGAGAAAATGGACAAGTGTTCTACGGGTCAGAAGAACCCCCCTCTCAGAAAAAAAGGCATAAAAATAGAGAAGAATAATGGACATGTGTCCGAGGGTGAGTAGGGCCCACTTCTCTAAAATAATAAGTGAGAGAGTAATAATGGACGCGTGTCCGAGGGTGAGTAGAACCCAACTCTCCACAAAATAGCTGAATACCTTGTTCTAAAAAATGGGAAAAGATAGAAGATTCTAAAGTCAGAGCAGTGGTTTTTAAAATTTGACACACGCACATATCTTGATCTACGACCTATGACAGGCCTCTTCATGGATACAGATTTTGACCCAGCAATATATGCAAGGTAAGTTTGCTACATCTTTACATTCTAAAAACTTCACATATATTTGAGAGTATCACAAAGGAGTAAGCAAGGCTGCATTTTCTTTTTAAAAAAAAACTTATTCAAACTCTCTCCATTGACTTGATTCGAGAAATAAAGGTGATCTGTTTCTAACTATGCTCAGATATCCCCTAAGTACAGATATGACTAAGGAGTATAATTATGTTGATTCTTGTCTCTACGGTTGTAAACCATCCTTTTATCGAGGACGAGTAAAAGCCTAAGTGTGGGGGAGTTTGTTGGCACATTTTATCTATAAATATTTCCCCTCACATTTACTGGAAAAAGGACTAAAATATAATTAGATCACCTTATTAGGGTTTATATTGACAATTTCCACGAGTTTTGGTGAATCTATGAATTTACAGGGACTATTCAGAAAATATGCAAAGAAACCACTCTAGAAGACTCCAGAAGGCTCCGGAACTCAACGTGACTTAGCACCTAAGAAAGAAGCATCTAGAAGGATCAAGGACCCACCTGGCCGAAGTGGACCCCGAGGGGGGCCCACCCCAGCCCGATCGGCCTGGTGGTGGGGCCGGTCGGACCCCTGGCGCCAAATGGGCCCAGCTTCCGGAATGTTCTTCCACCGCCTATGAGGATCAATCTAAACCACAAGTTAAGGTCGGTTTGATCGTACGGTGCACGTCATCTCCTCCGGGCTATATAAGCAGACCCCCTGACCCCAGGGCAGACAACAATTCATTCTATCAGATCCTCCATGCCTATCTGAGATTAGAGCTCTAGATTAGAATTAGAGTTGGAGAGTTAGTATCAAGTTGAGAGATTAGAGCCACGATCTATTTAGATCTAGCTAATCTTGTTAGAGAGGATTAGAGAGCGGTAGAGGCGAAGCTGAAGGAAGGCCCGGACCTGTCGGTGTCTCCTCTTCATCTTCTACCTCTGGGATCAACTCCATTGAAGCCTGATCCTGAGACCTTGTGGAAATATCGACTTCTTATTCAAGTGAGTAACATTGTTTTTATTGTTCTTACGGTTCATAACTCTCTGAGTACTTTAATTCCTGTCGCTCTTGAGTTAAAGTTGCATGTTTAGTGTAAGCGTGGTGCTTAGACTAGCTAGCTTATGAATGCCTTCTATATTCTGGATCGTGTGGTAGAAGCGGGAAGTGACCTTGTTCCCGTCTGTCCTTTGCAGTCCACCTCCCGTCTATAGAAACCGTAGGACTCCCCCCATAGATTCTTGGAGGTTCCCTTTCCTAAGTGTGCCTTCAGACAATCACCCCATAAGAACAATATAGACATAGCTTGTGAGAATAAGAACCAGACATACTTAAGTTTTCCTTATCTCTCTTTCTATCAAGTCCTTGATAGCTACTCAGTGATTAGTTATATACCTTAGATACTCTCTTTACCATTCTCCTTGTGGATTCGTTATTTAAAACCCTCTCCCGGGTGGAATGCTCACCGGTATCCGTGCGCTTGTGGATTATCCATCATAATATTTCTGTAGGCTTAACAAATACCAACAATGAGCTTGGAGAGGACGAGCTGGCCCTTCTGACCAGAAAGTTCAAGAGGCTGCATGAGAACCACGTGAACATGAGGAGGACCGCGCGTATGTGCTACAGATGCGGCAAGCAGGGACACTTCATCGCCGAGTGCTCAGAGGAGATCGAGCCAAAGAACGAGTACAAGCACCACCCAAGGATCAAGAACAAGCACCGCTCGAGGCATCAGCACAAGCACAAGGACAAGGACGAGAGGAGGTCGAGGAAGGGTGGCAGCTATGACAAGAAGAAGAAAGCTCGAGCAATGGTGGGTGCGAGTGACGTCGACTCCAGTTCCTGCTACACCTCGTCAAGTTCCAGCGACAGCGACGACGATAAGAAGCCCGGTTCCAAGAACCTCAATGGCCTGAGTTGCTTCGCACGAGAGGACAGCTTCTGCGGCATGGCCCACAGCTCCGGCAGCAAGAAGAGTCAGAAGGATGACTCGGTCTTAGATTCCGAGGATGATGATAGAGGCAGAGTGCTCGATCTTTTGGTGAGTAGAGATAACTTCGATTTGGTGGAAGTCGACCCTCACGATCCAACTACGATGAGCGAGACTCGAAGTGCCAATGCAATTGCTGAACCAACTGCCGATGGTTACCAACCTTGCTGGCGCAAGATCAGCCTGGTCACAAAGATCAATTCCTGTACGCAATCGAAGAACAAACAAGAATCTAAGGTGAGCAATCTTAATATCACTCGAAGGTGGAGTTCTGAATCACAAAGGACAGCACGTATTTGTGCATGTTCTAGTGTAGCTAAAGCTAGATGTAAAACAAAACTCGAGTTGTAAACAAAAGGGACTCTGACAATAAGGGGACGCAGCCCCAAACAACTGGAGGGAGGAGATGCGGCGCACGGGCCCGAGTAATTGGCCCAACTGGTGGCGCCTAAAGTGGTGGATCATCTGTAGGCGCCTGAGGTGCTGCTGGTGTAGATGTACTCGTGGTGTCCGCAACAGCTAGAATTTAAGAATCTTGATGCTAAGATTGAAATTGATTCTCTTAAGATTGCTCCTGTGGTAGCTGATGTTGTTGATTGTGATGACTGCAATGCTTTCTTGGCTCATTTGACTGTGCTTTAGGAGAAGCATGACTCTATGTTGGAGAAACTAGATTTGCTTAGGGCTGAGATGATGAGATGAAGTCTAGGTCTGCTTTACTTGGTGCTTGCACTTCTTGTCATGTGTTGCATGCTAGACTAGGTGAATCTCATGATAGGATTGTTTCTTTGGATGTTGCTTTGAAAGCTCCTATTCCTACATATGCTCTACCTATGAATTACATTCTGTTAAGAATATGGAGCTTGCTCATTATGTTCATCGCTTGCAGGATGAGAATAATGAGTTGAGAAAACTGATGAGTTGGTTGTCTGGGCATGAGCCACAGTTGAGTTTGATGATGGCTGAGTTTAAGAGGTTTGATGGTCAGGCTTTGGGTTCTGTGAAGATTAGTGTGAGCAATGGTGAGGGAGGAGAGAAAATTGGGGACATTCCTATTCCACCACAAACTACACCCATGAACAAATTTGCACCCAAGCCAAACCACCTCAGAAACAAGCTAGACAGAACCCCATATCCACCAGTGTTCCCCCGCAAAACAGATAACTTCTAGAAACTAGTGAGGTTTGTAAGTAACTTTGGGAATGTGTTTGGGGGTAGCGAGGAGAGAAAGTTGTTGAGAAACCGAGTGAAGCTCCACAGCCGAAGCCAAAACCAAGTCGCTTCCACTGTGAGTATTGTGGGAGGGATGGTCAGCTAGGAGAGTTTTGCTACAAAAAGAAGAGGGATGAGAGGATGGCTAAGGAGTGGGCGAACAAGGATAGGTACCACCCTTTTCATGGTGTGCCTGACCCTCGTATGCTACTGCCTAGGGGTCAAGCGGAGGTGCGTACAGTTCCGAGTTGGGGAACGAGAGGAGTTCCTGCTCGAGGTGGTTCGCGTGCTGCTTCCCAGGGGGGCGGTCAGACCGGCCTGGGCGGGCGGTCTGACCACGTCCTAGCTGCGAGCAGGAGGTTTCGGTGCCCGTGGTCGTGGTGTTGATCGTGTTGGTTCCTATGGTCGTGATACAGGCAGTAGAGGGTTTGTTTCTTGTGGTGGTGTGTTTGTTGGACGTTCTCCACCTAATGATCGATATGAGGATGGGAGAGGCCGTCACAGCTTTGGGTCTCATAGGGGCTACGAGCCATGCTTTCCCTTTCATGGTGGTCTTCTCCTCCAGCGAGATGTGAGGTGGTACGACATGGGGGTCGTAGCTTTGGATGTGATAGCATGGATGTTCCTAGCCCCACTTTTGAGCAAATGTCTCAACACTAGTTTGACTCTTTTTGTGCTAACCCCAGTGTTGAGTCGCTTGCTCAATCTTGTTCTCATTTTTGATTTCCAGGTGGAGGCATGGAGAACATTTGGTTGATTGACTTCGGTTGTTTGCGACACATGACCGGAGATAGGGGGTGGTTCTCTAGCCTCACCCTAGTGGTGTCAAAGGTGTACATCACTTTTGGGGATAATGGACGAGGGCGGGTGCTTTCAGAAGGTGAGGTGAAGCTGAGGTGAAGGTGAGTAGCTTGGTGACCTTAAAGCGTGTGGCTTTGGTCAAGTCACTTGGGTATAACCTATTGTCAGTATCTCAGTTATTAGATGAGGGTTATGAGGTTCGATTTAAGTTCGGGGCTTCTCGTGTTCTTGACTCTCGAGGCGATCTTGTTTGTACGATCGTGCCCGAGGGACAGATCTTCTACACTAATTTTTCTCAGTCTTTTGGTCCCTCGTGGTGTTTGGTTGCTGGTCCTTCTTCCGAGTTGTAGAGGTGGCATAAGAGGTTGGGGCACTTGAGCTTTGAGCTGCTTTCCTGCTTGAGTGCGCTCGATATTGTCCGAGGATTGCCCAGGTTGCATTTTGAGAAGGATTTGGTTTGTGCGCCTTGTAGGCATGGCAAGATGGTAGCCACTCCCTATCCACCCTTGTCTGTTGTCATGACAGAGCATCCGACAGAGCTGTTGCATATGGACCTTGTTGGGCCAGCTCGTGTTCGCTCGGTGGGTGGGAAGTGGTTTGTCCTTGTGGTTGTGGATCATTACTCTCGCTATGCCTGGGTGTTTTTCGTGGAGGATAAGGGTGAGACATTTGGTTTTGTTTGAGACCTGATCTTGAGGTTGAAGACGAGAGACATGGGGTTGCCATTAGAGCTATACGCAGTGATAATGGCAGGGAATTAGGAACTCTCGTTTTGATACTTTTGGAAGTGATCTTGGTCTTGAGCATCAGGTTTCGACTCCGTACACTCCTCCTCAGAATGGTGTTGTGGAAAGGAAGAATCAGACCCTGTGTGACATGGCTAGGATGATGTTCGATGAGCACAAGACTCCTAGGAAGATGTATTGGGCTGAGGCGGTGAATACCGCATGCTATGTGTCAAATAGGATCCTGTCAGTGTTTTAGACCAGCAACCTACCAAGGGGAGTACCCGAGGTAGATGAATGTGGCCTCGCCGAGATCGGTAACTCGAAGGAGAGACACGTGGTACACAATTTAGACAGGTTCGGGCCGCGAGGTGCGTAATACCCTACGTCCTGTATGCTGCGTAGCTCTGGATTAATTGGGTGAGTTTATAAGATGATGCGGATCATGAGATAGGGGTCCCTGCCTCGCCTTATATAGTCCGGGAGGCAGGGTTACAAGTCGGTTTGAGGGGAGAGTACTAGTCGTGTACGGCTAGGAGTACTTTACATGGATCCGGACATGTGTAGCTTCCTAACCGAGTACTATCCCTCTGTAGTCCTTGCGCCACACGCCAGCAGGTGCCGTGTTGCCCAAGTCGAGTAGTCCCAGGGGCCCACCGAGTAGTCTGTCCTGATACCCACCAGAGTAGTGGGCCCAGGGATGTCCATACGACAAACCCCCGAGTACTTTGTAGTCGAGCAGGATGTCTTCGAGTAGTCTTGATAGCCTTGGCGAGTAGTCCTTGAGCGTCCCCGAGTTCCACAAGCCGAAAGTCCTCAAGAGTGCTTGAACCATCCCGAGGCTGGAAGGTACTCCAGCTGATCTTTGAGTAGTCTTGAAGTCTTCTCGAGTAGTCCCCAAGCGTCCCCGAGTGCTTCTCTCGAAGGTCTTCAATAATACTCGCGATGTCTTGATGAAGAGACCATATGGAAAATGCGATTCGGAGAATCGCATTCCATATGGAATGTAGCCCCCGAGCCTTAGGTCGAATCGCAGATTCAAGCTGAGGGTCAATCTGAAGTTCTGCCAATCTTATCCTGAAAAATCCGGAGAAAAAACTGAAGGACACGTGGCACGGAGCCCCCGAGCCTTGAGTTGAGTACTTCCTCTCGAATTAAAGGGTCATCTTGACTGTAGAATGTGTCCTGAGTGGGTCTTGAATCTGGTTGTATCCCACTGAGGTCATCTGAAGTAGTCGAGCCCCCGAGATGGAGAGCATCGAGTACTGAAAGTTGAAGAGTCACGTTGCTGCCGCTAGGTCACCCGTTTGGCGCCGTATCTGCCTGCTGAGAACCGAGCTGCCAGGGTCAGTTATAAATAACCGGTGAGTCCCTTAGGGTTTTTCACTCCTAGCAGTTGCATTCCTCAGATTAGATCTGAATCACCGCCTCCTCTGCTCCTCTGCTGCCGCCGCCGCCGCACAGAGACTTAGATCCATTTGCTCACGCCGCCGCAGTTCACCCGCCGCTGTAGCCCCCGAGCGAATGCGAGTGAAGACACCCGTCATTTGGAGAATGAAGGGATCTCCAGCGAAGGGCAAGAAGACCGGCGTGTCGAAGAAAAGGAGCCGCGATGAAGAAACCGGGGATGCCGGCCAGTCGTCGGCGTCGCCACCTTCGTCCCCTCACCCCAATCCGGCGAAGGAGTGGAAGAAGGCGAAACTGAAGACCGAGGACCTCCTCGCCTTGGTCAACAACAGGTTCCTTCGTGAGAAGGAGGTGGATCTATGGCGCACCGCCACCGGCGATCTGTACCCGATGGAGAAGAACCCGGACAAAATCCCTATGTTCGCCCGGTTCGTAGAGCGCGGATTGTCGCTCCCCACCAGTGATTTCTTCAAGGGTCTACTCAGGTACTACGGCATCGAGTACCTTAATCTCAACCCCAATGGAATCTTCCATGTTTCTATTTTTGTCCACTTCTGCGAAGCATTTGTGGGTATCAAACCCCACTGGGTGCTATTTCGGAAGTTCTTCCGGTTGAAGCCGCAACCGAGCACCAACAACACACGAGTAGTCGGAGGTGCCGGTATCCAAATGCGTGAAGACGCCGCTGACCAGTACCTGCCGTACAAGTTGATAGACTCCAACCAGGACTGGAAGGCCAAATGGTTCTACATCAGTAACCACCATCCTGAGCTGCCGAAGCCGAGCAGGTGTCAACCGAAGCACAAGCCATGGTGGAACACAGAGCCCACCATGCAAGAGGGTATTCAGCTACCCGAGTTGCTGAAGAAGATCAAGGCCTTGCAAGAAGCTGGTCTGAGGGCCGAACACGTGGCCTTCCGCTTCATGAAGAGGAGGGTGCAGCCACTGATGGCACGAGACACCCTCGGGTACCAGTACACCGGCGACAAGGATGTCCCGGATTCCTGGCTTTGAAGTAGAGGACCACGTCATCATCGAGAGACTGGGCAAGATCTTCAAGGATATGCCCCCATACACACCGTGCCTGGTGCCAGAGTACTCTGCAGCACGGCCGCCAAATCAGGTCAGTAGTCGTGACATAAGCCCCCGAGTACTGATTTTCTTGAAGTAGTCATACTCATATGTGCTACATGTTGTAGGATGACGTGGCGAAATACGTCTCAGTCCCGACTTCCCCTCCGCGACTTGTGGAGCAACCGGAGGAGAAGGGCAAGAAGAAGGAACGCCGCGAAGTCAGTGAAGGCAGTGACGCCGTTGTCATCGAGTCCGGCTCTGATGACGATGAAGATGAAGAAACACTGCAGCAAAGGTTCCAGCTGTGGTCCAGGTTCAGCCAAGCTAGGATGCGAGACGTCCTAGTCATCATCGAGAGGCCGTCGAGTCTCGAGGCTAACCTGCCGGTGCCGCCGAGGAGGCCTCGCAACGTGGCGCGGAAACGCGCCATCAAGAAGCTGAACATCTCCAAGACGACCAACCAAGAGGTAAACACCGCGACTAGGGTAGTCGAGCATAGCTGATAAGTAGTCGTGTGCTGAAGATTTGTCTTGTAATGTTGCAGGATATCCCCTCCCCGGACCCCGTAGACCAGGGCGACGAGGGGGTACTAGACACCGTGGGGGCGGCAGCTGAGAGGAGTATCAGCCCGCCTCCGTCAACCGAAGAAGTCGTGCCAGCAGCGGTACCGTAGGAGATCGGCGCTTCGGAGCCGCAGCCATTGGTGGAAGAAGGACAAAACCCTCTGCCGGCTGCAGCTATGGAGCAACCAGAGGAGGCATCTGTTGATGCTGGAGCTGTCACCGAGGCTGGCATAGTTGATATTGCCAGTATACTAGGTGCTCCGACCGTGACCGTGGTGCAGTCAACACTGTAAGTTCTTATGAACTTTCAAGTAGTCGTATAGATGGTAGACTTGCATTGCTGACTTGATTACTTCGTGATGCAGGAAATCCACAGACCTGTCGTGGGATGGTGAGGAGACCAGCACTCCAGCCGACGGATAGGGCCGCTCGGCGGAGGAGCGCGAACCCACGCCACCACCACAGACTGAAGTCGCGGTGGGGTTGATGTTGGAAGAAGCCACCTTGATTGAAGGTATGTGTCCTGTCATCACTGGTAGTCATGATGCATAGTAGTCGGAGCCGCTGAGATTGACTGTGTGTACTCATTGTGCTAGGAGCACAAGCTGAGGGAACTTCGATTCCTGAAGACGTGGCCATGGAAACGACTACTGTGGAGTCAGAGCCCACAGGACCGGTGGCCGGGACAGCGGAAGAAACAGCCCCCGAGCTGGGGACTGCGGTGGCCCCCGAGTCGGGTGCGGAAGTGCAGGACGATCCGCTCCACGGGACGAGCACGGACGTAGTCGTCTGCTCGCCCATCATAGAGGAAGCCGCGCCGATCCATTCGGCGGCTATGGCAGAAGAGGCATCTTCGAGCCGCGGGGGTCTTGAGCTGCTGGAAGACAATCTTGTCGATCCGGCTGTTGTTGCTCTGAACATGGAGTCATGGCAGTGTACCCAGCAGTGGGTCAAGGTACGTTGCGAGTACCTCGAGTAATCTTGCATGACGAAATACGAAGTACCCGTTTGACTATTCTGTCTACACAAGATATTGTTGAAAGATCCCGCGAGAAGTCCAAGCTTCTGAAGGGGTACGGCGACACAGTCCTTCGTGCCGAAGCCTTGGAGAAGGAGCTCGATAAGTCGAAGAAACATTCCGCCCTGCTCCAATCCAAGCTCAACGGTGCCTTCACCCAATATCATAATGAAGTGCAAGAGATGCAGGCGAAGAGGGATGACTTGATTCAGAAAAACAAGTCGCTGCGCCAGAAGAATAAAGGTATGTTTCCCGCCAAAGCCTTTGAGTACTTATTAGGGTACATTGGTGTAATCTGACACTGTGATGAGTTGTCTGCAGAGCTTGAGGAAAGGGTCGACCAGCTGAAGGCGTCGGAGACGGACTTGCAGAACATCGTGTATCGTGAGACCGACAAAAGAGAGGTACTTGAGTATGAGTACGCTCAGTTGCGCCATGAGTGTATCAAGCACATGGAGCTTCGTGAAGCCTCAGACCATGACCTTGTCAATTGCTATAAATCTCTGCAGAAGCTCAATGAAGATTGCGAGAAGCTGCGGGGCCAGCTGAAGGAACTTGAGGAAGCCGCGCTACCCATTGCAAGGCTGCTGGTGCCACACCCGGGCGGGCCCAAGATTGCTCCACTGGTGGACTGGTTGAAGGAAGCCCCCGGGCGTCTGGCGACGTATGTCAAGCACTTGGCGAAGTCGATCCCGAACCAAGTCTTGGCATACATGAAGTCATATTTCCCCAAGGCTCCAGTGAACGTTGTCGCCGAGGGACTTGCAGCGAACTGTACTGACGATCAATACAAGGCCCTCTTGGAAGAGATGGCGCCCATTGCTGAACAAGTGGCGGAAAAGCTCAACCTTCAGTAGGAGTACCTGTAGGAGTAGCTTAAAGTAGTTGATGTAAAACAAACAGAGTTGTTAGTAACTTGTTTGGATTATCAAATGAAAGTTGTCCACGATATATCTGTGAAATAAGTACTCGTAGCCACCACTTGCAACGAAGTGTGCGGAGTACCAAACCGTGGTGGAGCTTGTGAGTAGTAGTACTCAGTAGTAGATGCCTGATTGGAAGGCACAGTAAATAAGTTGAATGAAAATCAAACTTTATTACTAATGAATAAGTACACCTGGATGGTAAGGGTCGTTTACAAGTGTAGTCGCCAGGACCAGGAGGCCGCCTACGGCTAAGTGGTGCTAGGACCCTTAGGCCGCTTATAGCTAGAGATCCGTTAGTAGTCGTATAGACTGGATCTAGAGTACATGGTCTTGCAGACCGCCGCTAGAGTCCTCAGCGCTCTAAGCAGCCCAAGATCCGTTAGTAGCCGTTGACGCTGGATCTTGGAGAAGAGTAGTCCGGAGACTAGTGCCAGGACCGGAAGGCTACTTACAGCGAGAAGTCTGTGAGTAGTCATGTAGACCTGGACCCGTAGAGTAGTCGAGCGACTATGCGTAGAAGCGACACAGCTGGTCGACGTTCCACGAGTTGCTGATGTCGTTGCCTTCAAGTGTTTGGAGACGGTAGGAGCCTGGTCCGGTCACCTTGGAAATTGAGAAGGGACCTTCCCATGGTGAGCTGAGCTTGTGTAGTCCATTCGTGTTCTGGATACGATGGAGGACTAGATCGCCGACGTTGAAGGAGCGTTCCTTGATGTTGCGATCATGGTAGCGTCGGATACCCTCGAGGTAGCTTGCTGATTGGACGAGGGCGGCGCGAGGTGATGAGCACTGCGTAGAGTAGCTTCTGGACCGGCTGGTACCATGCCTTGGACTCTGAGAGAACCTCGCTGATGAAGTAGACTGGTCACTGGACTGGGTAGGCATGGCCTTCTTCCTGCCGCTCGACGACGATGGCAGTGCTGACCACGTGAGTAGTCGCAGCGAGGTAGAGCAGTAGCTGCTCCTTTTTGCGAGGAGCCGTGAGGACCGGTGGCTTAGACAGGAAGTCTTTGAGCTGCGCCAGAGCTTGATCAGCCTCTACGGTCCACGCGAACTTCTCGTGATGCTTGAGTAGTTTGAAGAAGGGTAGTCTCTGTTCTCCAAGCTTCGAGATAAATCTGTTCAGGGCCGCCATGCACCCGATCAGCTTCTGTACATCCTTGATGCAGGTTGGAGCTTTCATGTTGGTGATGGCGGAGATCTTCTCGGGGTTGGCTTCGATGCCCCGATGGCTGATGATGAAGCCGAGTAGTTTCCTAGATGGTACGCCAACGACGCACTTGTTGGGATTGAGCTTCCTTTGGTACTCTCGCAAGGATGCGAAAGTGTCTTCAAGATCGGCGATGAGCGTATCGGAGTTTCTGGTCTTGACGACCACGTCATCCACGTAGGCTTCGACGTTCTTGTTTAGCTGCTTCTTGAAGCAGGCCTAGATAGCTCGTTGGTAGGTGGCGCCGGTGTTCTTCAACCCGAACGACATTGTCGTGTAGCAGTAGGCGCCGAACGGGGTGATGAACGCGGTCTTCTCCTGGTCTTCTTCCTTGATAGCGATCTGGTGGTACCCGGAGTAGTAGTCGAGGAAGCAGAGTAGGTCACAGCCCGCCGTGGAGTCGATGACTTGATCAATCCGCGGCAACCCGAAGGGGTCTTTGGGGTAGTGCTTGTTGAGGTCGGTGTAGTCGACGCACATCCTCCACTCGTTGGTGTTCTTCTTGTGGACGAGGATGGGGTTGGCGAGCCACTGAGGATGGAAGACTTCACGGATGAAGCCCACCCGAGTAGTTTGGCGAGTTCCTTCTTGATGGCATCCCATCGGTCGTCGGTGAAACGACGAAGGTGTTGGCATTTGGGGGTAGCTTCAGGGTCGACGTTGAGTGAGTGCTCGATCAGCCTCCTGGGCACCCCTGGCATGTCCGTTGGCTTCCATGCGAAGATGTCTCGGTTAGCCCGGAGGAAGCTGACGAGCGCATCTTCCTATTTCGGGTCAAGACCCGCACCGATCATGGTAGTCTTGCTGCTGTCACCCGTCCCAAGGTCGATGGACTTCACTTGGACTTCCTCTGATGGCTGAGGCTTGTTTGTGGTGTCGGTCTTCTCGGGAATCTCGAGTTCGGTTGGGGCGAGCCTCTTGGACGCAGCAAAGATCTCCATCATTGCATTGGGTACTTGGTTGGTCGCTACGAGTTCCACGGCTTCGGTGTCGCAGTCGAACGAAATCTTCAAGTCCCCTTACAGTGTGAGTACTCCGGCAGGACTTGGCATCTTTAGTACCAAGTAGGTGTAGTGTGGTACCGCCATGAACTTGGAGATAGCTGGTCTGCCGAGGATGGCATGCTAGGAGGTTTCGAAGTCTGCAACCTCGAACTTGATGTACTCGGTGCGGTAGTTCTCCCTTGTCTCCCCGAAGGTAACTAGCAGGACCACTGAGCCCAGTGGAATAGCCGCGTTACCGGGGACAATGCCGTAGAAGGGTGACGCGCTCTTGGTGAGCATGTCGGTGATGTCGAGCTTCATCTTCTTCAAGGTCTTGGTGAAGAGGACGTTGAGTCCGCTCCTGCCGTCGATGAGGACCTTGTTGAGTCTGGAGCCCGTGACTACAGGTTTCAGGACGAGTTGGAAATATCCTGGTTCGGAGAAGCTTGTCCATTGATCCGCGCGGGAGAAGGTGATGGGTACCTCCGACCACCTCAGAGGTGTCGGCACCGCTGGTTCGATGTTCAAGACTTCCCGTCGGGTGGCCTTCTGAGACCGTCTGGTGGGTAGTCCGCCGAATAGGACATTCACCGTCTTGTCAGGTTCCTGGAAGTCACCGTTGCCCTTGTCGACTTTTTTCTTGCCCTTCTTGTCGTGAGGAGGCCGTGGGTCGGGAGTATCCTTGAGTGCTCGCCGGAGCTGGTAGCACTGCTCGGTGGTGTGATTACCATTCAGATGCCACGGGCACTTCTCTTTGAGCAAGTCTCTGAAGCCACCTGAGGTCTTTTTCGAGTTGTCCTTTGCAGGGTGCTGTATAGCCGTGACTGTGTTGTCTGGCTTGCGCTTGCGGTTGGAGCTCGAGTAGTTGTTGTGGCGACCCCCTTGATCTTTGTTGTTGTTGTTGTTGCCGCCCGTGTTACTCTTGTTCTTGCCGCGAATGGAGTCGTACTTGGCGTTCACCTTGTCCTCTTCGTTGGCCCATGACGTGATCATGTCTTTGAGCTTGGTGATGGAGCTCGGGCGGCGGCGACTGAAGTCTTCGAAGGTGCGACGGTGATAGAGTCCGTCTTGGAAGAGGTCGATGACTTCTTTGTTGGTGACGTCGACTACGGTCGCGCGCTTGTCGAAGAAGCACCACATGTACTAGCGAAGCGTCTCGCCTTGTTCCTGTTTGACCATCGCCAGGTCCATGTGAGTACCCGAGCGCCCCATGGCGCCCGCGAAGTTGCTGGTGAACTGAGCCTTCAGCTGGTCCCACTGGTCGATCGAGTTCTTTTCAAGTGACTCGAGCCATGTGAGTGGAGCCTGGTCCAGGCAGAAGGTGAAGAAAAGGCACTTTGCGTCGTTGTTGCCACCAGCATTTTCGATGGCCAAGGTGTAGCACCTGAGCCACTGAACTGGATCTTGCTTCGCGTCATACTTGGAGATCCTGAGAGGTTTGAATTTCTCGGGAAGAAGCAGGTTGCGAAGTCTTGCGGAGTATGCGGGGAAGCCGTCGCTGTCGCTTGCTTCAGTAGCCTTCTTGCGGTGGATCTCGTCGATCTTGTGGCGGGCGTCGTAGCCGCCACATGTGTTGCCGGTGGCATGGCTAGTCGCGTGGCCTCGGCCGCCGCGATCGCCGCCGCCACCAGCTCTTCTGCTGGCGTCATGGGATGAACTCCCGCCGCTCCTGCCACCACCGCCGCCGCCGCCGCGACTACCTCCGGTGCCACCCTGGCTGATGCCGCCCTGTGAGGGTCCTCTAGCCAAGGCCCTAGAGCGGTTGGGATTTGGCTGGTGTTCTCCACGGACACGGTTGCATCCGCCGCCTGCTGGGCTGTGGCTAGTGGCTTTGTGGTTTCTGGCGTCGTGAGTTCTGACGGGGGGTACTTGAGCAACCCTGTTGTCGACCAGCATGAAGTAGGCATCTTCAGCGAGTTTGGCGATGACTTCGCCCGCGCGGATCCCCTGGGCCTGCCGTGCTATCGTGGTGATAGACATGAGGCACTGTTCAGGAGTAGTGTGTACCCGGTTGGCAACTTGCTCCAGGGCCTCATTGAGGTTCCGGATGGGGAGAGTTTCCCGGAGATGTCTGCGTCTATCGTTCCGCTTCCTGTTGCGGTCACGCTGAGCGTTCTTGTCTTCAGGGTGAAGCACCAATTAGGCGAACCAGAGAGGGGGGGAGTGAATGGGAGCCGATAAAAATTCTTCTCGAAGGAGATGAGAACTCCAACAAGACGAACACGGCTTCCAAATCATGTCTCCGACTCAACTAACCAAGTTGGCCAAGACCACGCAGCCACTGGAGTGCTACTGGTCCTAGGAACCAACAACCACCTTCACCGACTCGAGAACGCAGCGGAACTAGCAACTCGAGCGCTACTGACCTACACCGGTCAGGCCGGTGAGCACCACCGGTCAGACCGGTCCCTGCTGGCAAAACCTGAGAACATCCACAGAAGGCCCCTACACCAGTCAGGCCGGTGTAGCTCACCGGTCAGACCGGTTTAAGCCAGGAAACCCCAAATCCTCCAAACAGGCCTACCGAGCTCCAAACTGACCCAAACTCGAAACAGCAGCAACACGGGGCAACATGGAACTCACCAAGATGTTCACCCGAGCAAAACTCAACAAAGAGTCTGCACCGGTCAGACCGGTGAGAGGCACCGGTCAGACCGGTGTGACCTGAGTTCTCGGGATGAACAGCGCCCGCGGGTCAACTCCCCCAAATCTAACTCCCGATCTCCCGAATCGCTCCACGGTTATGCACAAGACTTTGGGGATAGTAGGAACACCTCATGGGCACTCCATAGCCAAGATTTGGTCCACCAAAACTTGTCAAATCAAGAGGAATCGAAGAAATCCCACCAAGAACGCCTCTAACCCTAGAGCCACGAAAACCCCAAAATCGAGCCCCTTTGCTCACGGATTTGGGAGGGGAATCAAAGGGAAAAGAACCACGAAGGGTTCATGCATACATCTCCCACCAAATCCCAAAGAGAAAGGCCTCGAAATCGCTCCAAGAAAATCGCCAAGAAAAGCCTCCGAAAATCACCAAAAAAGGAGAAATGGGAAAGACACAACCAAGCCTTGAGGAACCACGCCGAATCATCTATACATACCAAAGAGGTTCATACAAGGTCTAGCTTGCCACCCGATCATCCTTCCCTCTCACAAGATCTCACCATGAAGCTCTCAAGCTAGTCCTAAGAAAATCCTAAGGAAAATAGGAAGAGAAAATAGGAAAGCAAATGAGCTACGGTTCCAAGAGATGGCTGCCATCCTCTCACCACTTGGGTCATATGGAGGCAACCGAAAGACGAAAATACCCTTACTAGCTAACTAGGGATACAAGCCCCTCAAGGGCGAATTCGGAAATCTTTGTCTTCGCTCCATCGGACGGATGCCCAGCGACCGCAAACTTGCTTAGCCTCGACGCAAGCCTTGCGATCCCGACGCGTGTCCTCCGCTTCGAAGATTCTGGACTGCGTCGTCGCACACCGGTCAGACCGGTGCTCCCCACCGGTCAGACCAGTACCCACCAGTCAGACCGGTCAGACCCACCGGTCAGACCGGTCTGGAGCTGCTGCACCTCCATCTTCGGTTCTTTGGTCTTGGCTTTGTAGATCAACCAAGGAACCTAGTGGTTTTCTGGTGAACCACCGGAAACCCCGCGAACTCGGTGTAGCCTCCGCCAATCACCACTCATGACTCGGCTCCCACGTAGTCCCGGCTCGACCTTGGTTTTGAGGC
This sequence comes from Cenchrus fungigraminus, assembly GCA_036936925.1. Taxonomy (NCBI): domain Eukaryota; kingdom Viridiplantae; phylum Streptophyta; class Magnoliopsida; order Poales; family Poaceae; genus Cenchrus; species Cenchrus fungigraminus. The sequence goes on along the minus strand of CM072769.1, from coordinate 76,395,972 downwards.
TCAACCAAGAAACCGTTCATGACTTCATCTTGCCGTTCTTGCCACCATGCGGCCCGCACTTGACCCCACTGGTCACCGGGTCCCTCAAACCAAGCCTACTTGTCTTCTCCACACCTGGAGGCCTCACCGGCAACGACCTTTCACGCTTGTTCTTCACCTGCACCTGCACCAGTCAAGCCGCAATCTGCACCTGTAATACTTAGCCAAGAATCAGTCCACACCACGTTGTCAATCACTCATCACACCAGGAAGCGACCATCCACCGGTCCTCGAACCACTCCTGGCTCTCAATCTCCCCCTTGATGAGTGCATTGACAACACACATGTTTTGGTAACCAAGAGAAAAGAAAAAGAAAAGAAACGACTAAAAGAGACTCCAACAAGCGATCGAAAGCCAAAGAAAAGGTAAAGAGCAAGATCACTTGAAGAAGACAAGTCTCGGACCCCTTAGGCAAGGGCAACGGCTTGACACATCCGAGACAAAACATGCTCAAGCAAAGAGCACAAACCATCAAACCAAAGCTCGAAAACCACAAGGAGCTCCCTCTGCACACATGCAAGCTCCCCCTGACCCAATGCAACTCCCCCTGGACGAATGCATGCGAACCACTTCACGAAACAGAGCAGCTACAACAGCTCAGCTCTGACCGGTCAGACCGGTCACCCTCACCAGTCAGACCGGTGGACAAGATCGTCCAGCACCTGGGAACTACACCGGTCAGACCGGTGTACCTCACCGGTCAGGCCGATGCCACCTGGGAAACTGCCCGAGCTCAAAAATAGCTCGAAACCACTTGGAAACCTTCTAAATACATGCAGCAAGCCAAAACATGCTCAAACTTCTCCCCCTTGTTGACAATGCATGAATCAAGCCAAAAATGTAAAAAATGCAACCTAGGGCTTCTCAAATAGACAAAATTCAACAAAGGATGCTACACATGTCCAAATGAGCAAGTTAGATACTCTATAGCTTCTTAATGACATCAACTACAAGATCACCAAGTTTCATAACCATTGGGCGAAGCTAAGATATAATTGAGCAATTTTGCGAAAAATCACCCTCTCATGAGCAAAGTCCTAAACATGAGCAAAACATGTCAAAATGGCAAAGCCACACAAACTTCATGCTAGGACAACCATTCTAAGCATAAGACCATCATAAACACCCACAAGCACCTCATGTCATGTCAAAGCCACCGAGCCATGTGCCTACTTCTAGATATGAGACTTCTCATTGGTAAGCACCATGCAACGGTTTAGCACCCAAAAGCAAATTAAAATTAGCACATATGACATGGGAGCACATTTTCCAAGCAATTTACATTTCATTTTCAGATTTATAACTGGTACATGAAATGTCTTTGTGACAAAAAGGAACTTATACCCCTCCACAAGATGAAGCATGGGGGCTAAACATTCATGATGGCAAATGAGCCTTTGGCCGCATATGATCAAAATAAGCTATCCAACCACAAATTAAGCATAGCCAAGCCACAAAAACATGTCAAGATCATGTAAAGGCATTTACTCACAAGAGAGCATATATATGAAGTTTTTCAAAAACATAGCCATCAACCATGGATATAAACCAAGATTATCAAGAGCTAAGCCAAACTAACCATAGCTTACCAAATTAGCTCACAAAGACATATATATCATTCCATGGTGAACAATGTATATAGGAGAAGCCTTTCCTAAACAATGCATATGATACAAAATGCATGCAACCTAAGATACAAAGATGCCTATACATCATGTTACATATGCCATGCCAAATGCAAGAAAAGCACAAAGGAAAGCTATACATATGCTATAAAGGAGCTCCCACATGCCAACTCAAGAAATCAAACAAACACCAAGCTCCCCCCGCAAACGAGTGAAGGTTGCTTGATCTAGGAGTTTGGTGAAAATATCGGCTAGTTGGTCATGTGTGGGTACATAGATCAAAGCTATCTTCCCTTTCTCTACGTTGTCTCTCAAGAAATGATACCTCACTTCTATGTGCTTGGTTTTGGAATGGAGCACTGGGTTCTTTGCAACACTTATGGCACTGGTGCTATCACATTAAAGTGGGACATGGGTATACTCCTCACCAAAGTCACTCATGGTGTATGTAATCCAAAGGAGCTGAGAGCAACAACTAGCTGCGGCCACATACTCTGCCTCGGTAGTGGATTTAGCAACACTCGACTGTTTGCGGGAAGACCAAGAAACCAAAGAAGAACCCAAGAACTGGCAAGTCCCAGAAGTGGACTTCCTATCCAACCAACACCCGGCAAAATCCGCATCTGAAAAACCATGAAGCGCCAAAGAAGAGGACGCAGAGTACCAAAGGCCGAAGTCGGGAGTATGTCGCAAATACCTGAAAATGCGCTTGACTGCTTGCCGATGCGAAGTCCTCGGAGACGCTTGAAAACGAGCGCACAGACATACCGAGAATTGGATGTCCGGCCTCGTCGCCGTCAAGTAGAGGAGTGACCCGATCATGCTCCGGTACTCCTTCTGGTCCACGTGTTCACCTTCCTCGTCTGCATCAAGAGCTGTAGTCGTACTCATAGGCGTCGCCATGGCCTTGGAGTCCTCCATCTTGAACTTCCTCACAATGTCCTTGGTGTACTTAGCTTGGTGCACAAATGTTCCTTCCTTTGATTGCTTGATTTGTAGCCCGAGGAAAAACTGCAACTCGCCCATCATGCTCATCTCAAATTCCCTGCTCATGTCTTCTGCAAACCTTGCAACAAGAGAGTTAGACGAGCCACCAAAGACAATATCATCCACATATACCTGCACAATCAGGATATCTCTGCCCTACCTGAGGAGAAACAAGGTCTGGTCGACCTTTCCCATCTCAAACCCTCTCTCAAACAGGAACCCCCTAAACCTACCATACCAAGCTCTAGGCACCTGCTTCAACCCATACAGTGCCTTCCTCAACTTGTACACCCGGTGGGGGTACTTCTCACTCTCAAACCCCAGTGGTTGCCTCATAAACACCTCTTCCTCCAACACACCATTCAGAAAAGCACTCTTCACATCCATCTGGTACAACTTGAACCCTTTAGCCACGGAAAAGGCTAGAAGGATCCTGATCGCCTCCAAACGAGGTACAGGAGCGAAAGTCTCCTCGTAGTCGATCCCCTCTTTCTGACTGTACCCCTGAGCAACAAGTCTCGACTTGTTCCTCACCACTTCTCCTTTCTCTCCCTCTTTATTTTTCCACACCCATTTTGTCCCAATCGGCTTACACCCTGGAGGAGGGTCAACCAACACCCAAACTTGGTTCCTCTCAAAATTCTCCAACTCCTCATGCATCGAATTAAGCCAATTATGATCAGATAGCATGTGTCCAATGTCTTTGGGCTCAAAGGTGGCAACAAAAGCAGCATGAGCGAAATGAGAATTGTTCCGAACCCTCGACCGTGTAGTACGTTCATTCATGTCGCCGATGATTCTCGAAGCTGGGTGATCCACTTGCACTCACCGGGGATGTTCTCGCCTTGATGCTACCTCCCCCTCAACAGCAGCTTCGCCTTGATCTGGATTTGTCATTGTAGGTGTGGGAGAGGGTCCGTTCTCGATCGTCGTCGAAGTAGTAGGTACATGTTCAGCCGCGGGCACCACACCGCCATCTTCATCATCTCCATGTTCATGCTCCTCCTCCTGAAAGATCTCCTCGCCAAGTTCGTCGTCACCTGCACACTCAAAAACAAGCTGACTACGTGGCTGTGTCTCGTCGAAGGTTACCTCGCAAGTCTCCATGATTTGGTTAGTTTCAAGATTGAGCATACGAAATGCTCTAGAATGAGATGCATAACCAAAGAAAATGCCATCGACAGACCTAGCCTCGAACTTGTCCAACTTCTTCTCTTTCTTCAGAATGAAGCATTTACAACCAAAGACATGGAAGTGACTCACCTTGGGTGTGCGACCATGCATCAACTCGTAACAGGTTTTCTTCTTATGAACCCTGAGGTAGATCCTGTTCGACACATAGCATGCGGTATTGACCGCCTCAGCCCAGAACCTTCTTGGAGTCCTATGCTCATCGAGCATCGTCCGAGCCATCTCGCATAAGGTTTTGTTTTTCCTTTCCACAACGCCATTCTGGGGAGGCGTATACGGACTCAAAAACTGGTGTTCAAGACCCAAGTCATGGCAAAAGGTTTCGAAGCGAGAGTTATTGAATTCCGAGCCATTGTCACTGCAGATCGCTCGTATGGCATCTCCGTGCCTCTCATTTCTTAACCTCAAGACAAGATCTCGAACAAAACCAAACGTCTCCCCTTTCTCCTCAAGAAAGAACACCCACACATACCGAGAGTAGTCATCCACCACAACAAGTACATACCACTTCCCACCCGCAGATCGCACACGAGCTGGGCCAACAAGGTCCATATGGAGCAGCTCGCATGGACGCTCAGTCATCACATCAGTGAGAGGCGGGTGAGAAGAGGCTACCATCTTGGCATGCCTACATGGCGCACAAACCAACTCTTTCTCAAACCTCAACCGTGGCAATCCTCGGACCAAATTGAGTTTACTCAAGCGACACAAAAGATCAAAGCTCAAGTGACCCAACTTCCTATGCCACTTCCACAACTCACTCGAAGAACCAGCCAAAAAGCAACGCTCCACACCAGGAGACTGAGAGAAATCAGCTCGGAACACTTGACCCTTGGGAACGACCATGCAAACAAGGTCCCCTCGAGAATCTAAAATCCGAGAACCACCAGGCCGAAACAACACCTCAAAGCCCTCATCCAACAACTGAGACACAGAAAGCAAATTGAACCCCAGCGACTGAACAAGAGCAACACGCCTGAGAGTGACCTTGTCACTTACCTTGATCTCACCTTCTGATAACACACACCCTCGCCCATTGTCCCCAAAAGTGATGTATGTCTTGGACACCACCGGGATGAGACTTGAGAACCACCCCTTGTCTCCGGTCATATGCATCAAACACCCGGAGTCAATCAACCAAACGTTCCTCAAGTCTCCCACCTGAAATTCAAAAGCGAGCACGTGAGTGAACAAACGACTCAGCACTAGGGTTAGTACCAAAAGAGTAAAACCAGTGCCGAGCCATTTGCTCCAAAGTGGGGTTAGCACAAACCAAATCATCACGCCTATCAAAGCTACCACCACGGACACCACCACGGTAACCACTACAAGGGAACCAACCCTCTCTAGCTGGAGGAGGACGAAAGCCACGAAAGGGAAACCGTGGATCGGACCTCCTCTCCATCTCAAAGCTACGACTCCTCCTACCCCCGTATTGAGAACGAGGTGGAGAACGCCTAGCAAACTGACCACCTGCAAACTTTCCATACCAACCACCAGAACCACGACCACCAGAACCAAACCGAGCATCCTCACGGGCACGAAAACCAACTCGCTGCCTGCCCAGACCTGTTCCGGTCTGACCGGTGTAGTGCACCGGTCTGACCGGTGTAGCTCGGCCAGCAGCACCACCTGCAGCATTCTGGTCTCCCCAAGCCGGAACCGTCCTCACAATCGCCTTGGCCCTCGGCATCTGCATACGAGGCTCAGGTACACCATTAGAGGGGTGGTACCTGTCCTTGTTAGCCCACTCTCTAGCCATTCTCTCCTCACGCTTCCTCTAGAAGCAAAACTCATCCTTGTGACCATCTCTCCCACAATACCCACAATGGAACTTTATGGGCTGTGGCTTAGGCTTTGGCTTGGGTTGGGGCTGCCCACTCGGCTTCTCACCCTTCTTCTCTCCTTCCTCACCTCCCTTTGGGCTCACAAACTTCACCGGTTTCTGGAAATCATTTGTTGGGTGAGGGAATATGGGTGGATCTGGAGTAGTGTCAAGTTTGTTTCTGAGATGGTTAGGCTTGGGCTCAAACTTGTTCTTGTGTCTATTTGGTGGTGGGATAGGAATCTCTCCAACTCTCTCAACTCCCTCACCACTGTCCTCTCCAAGCTTGTCAGCCCCAAGTGCCTGACCATCATAGCGTTTCAAAGCCGCTATCATGATACCAAGCTGAGGCTCCTGACCTGACAACCAGCTCATACATTTTCTCAGCTCATCATTCTCATCCTGTAAGCGATCAACATAATGTGCAAGCTCCAAATTCTTAACCGCATGCAATTCACAAGTAGAGCAAGAAGTGGGAATAGGCTCTTTCAACTTAGCCTCAAGCGAAACAGTGTAAGCATGCATCTCATCAATCTTTCCATGCAAAACAGGGCAAGAAGTGCAAGCATCTAGCAAAGCAGGTCTAGACTTAAGCTCAGCCACCTCAACCCTAAGCATATCTAGTTCATCACAAGTAGAAGCATGCTTATCCTTAAGAGCAGTAAGATCAGCTAGGTATACAGAGCAATCACAGCAATCAATCTTATCAGAAACCACAGGAGAAGCCTTAAGCAGATCAATCTCAAGCTTAGCATCTAGGTTCTGGGTTTCTAGCTCAGCGACACGGTTCCTAGCATCTTCTAGTGAGGCCCTAACCTCTTTCCTCATCTTCTTGGCCTCTCTAAGCATGTGATCATGATTATCAAGCAAGTCAACCAACTCATCATTCTCCTTGCGCAAAGAAGAGAGCTCATCACATACCTCATCCTCGGAGTCAGAGTCCGAGTCGCTCTGGTGACTCTTCTTGCTGCCGGAGCTACGAGCCATGCCGCAGAAGCCATCTCCCGCGAAACAGCTCAACCCGCTCAAGTTCCTGGATGACTTCTTGTTCTTGCGCTGATCACCTTCATCTTCACTGCTACTCGAGCTCGAGGAAGAGTAGGCGGAGCTAGAGTCAACGTCGCTCACTCCGACCATCGCTCGGGCCTTCCTGCCGCGGCCGTCCTTCTTCCTCGACCGTCGCTCGTCCTTGTGCTTGTGATCGCGCCTCAATCGGTACTTGCCGTCCTTGCTCAACCGGTGCCTGTAGCCGTCCTTGTAGCTGTCCTTGTTCTCCATCTTCTCCGAGCAGTCGGCGACGAAGTGTCCTGGCTTGCCGCACTGAAAGCACGTCTGTGCTGTCCTCCTTGTGTTCACCCGGTTCTCGTGTAGCCTCTCGAACCGCCTGGTCAGCAACGCCAGCTCGTCCTCTCCAAGAACGTCGAACTCCTCGTCTGGCAAAGACATCAAAGAAGACAGAGGGTACATCCTGGAGGATGCGTTAGCGTTAGACTTAGCTCCTTTGCCACCGACGAGAGCGAGACTATGAGAATTAGTCGGGCTCTCGATCTTGGCTATCATACCACGGTCCAACTCAGCCGACTTGAGCTTCGAGAACAGCTCGTTCACCGTCAAGGTGTCATACTTCTCGGACTCAACAATAGCCTCAAACTTCCCGTCCCATACGGTACGATCCAACGAGTGTAAGAGCTTCACGGCTCTATCATGATCATCGTATGGGAGCATGTCCACATTGGCTCTCATGTTGTTCACAACGACCGTAAACCGCTGGAAAAGGGCATCGACGGACTCGCCGGGGAGATGAGTGAAGTTCTCGTACTCTCTCCGGTAAGTCGCGTACATCCGAGCCTGAACCTAAGCATTCCCAGCATGAGCATCCTTCAACTGCTCCCAAATCCTACAAGCTAAGTCCTCTGTCTGAACCCGATCGAATTCAGGCTGACACAGAGCACGAAACAAGTAGTCGACAGCCTTGTTGTTGGCTTCGAACATATCCCTCGATCCTGGAGCAAGGAAGTTCATCGGATGAACATAAGCTGTGTTCACCGTGACGTCCCAAAGGATCTGACCCTTTCCGCGGAGGAACGCTGCCATCCGCCTCTGCCACATCTGGTAGTTCTTCCCATCGAAGTGCGGAGGACCCGAACCCCGTTCCTGGTACGCCATCTTTGGATCTTAGACTGGTAAGAGTCAATAAAGACCCGAACCAGCTCTGATACCAATTGAAGGACCGATTAGGCGAACCAGAGAGGGGGGGAGTGAATGGGAGCCGATAAAAATTCTTCTCGAAGGAGATGAGAACTCCAACAAGACGAACACGGCTTCCAAATGATGTCTCCGACTCAACTACCCAAGTTGTCCAAGACCACGCAGCCACTGGAGTGCTACTGGTCCTAGGAACCAACAACCACCTTCACCGACTCGAGAACGCAGCGGAACTAGCAACTCGAGCGCTACTGACCTACACCGGTCAGGTCGGTGAGCACCACCGGTCAGACCGGTCCCCGCTGGCAAAACCTGAGAACTTCCACAGAAGGCCCCTACACCGGTCAGGCTGGTGTAGCTCACCGGTCAGACCGGTTCAAGCCAGGAAACCCCAAATCCTCCAAACAGGCCTACCGAGCTCCATACTGACCCAAACTCGAAACAGTAGCAACACGGGGCAAAGGGAACTCACCAAGACGTTCACTCGAGCAAAACTCAACAAAGAGTCTGCACCGGTCAGACCGGTGAGAGGCACCGGTCAGACCGGTGTGACCTGAGTTCTCAGGATGAACAGCGCCCGCGGGTCAACTCCCCCAAATCCAACTCCCGATCTCCCGAATCACTCCACGGTTTTGCACAAGACTTTGGGGATAGTAGGAACACCTCATGGGCACTCCATAGCCAAGATTTGGTCCACCAAAACTTGTCAAATCAAGAGGAATCGAAGAAATCCCACTAAGAACGCCTCTAACCCTAGAGCCATGAAAACCCCAAAATCGAGCCCCTTTGCTCACGGATTTGGGAGGGGAATCAAAGGGAAAAGAACCACGAAGTGTTCATGCATACATCTCCCACCAAATCCCAAAGAGAAAGGCCTCGAAATCGCTCCAAGAAAATCGCCAAGAAAAGCCTCCGAAAATCATCAAAAAAGGAGAAACGGGAAAGACACAACCAAGCCTTGAGGAACCACGCCGAATCATCTATACATACCAAAGAGGTTCATACAAGGTCTAGCTTGCTGCCCGATCATCCTTCCCTCTCACAAGATCTCACCATGAAGCTCTCAAGCTAGTCCTAAGAAAATCCTAAGGAAAATAGGAAGAGAAAATAGGAAAGCAAATGAGCTAGGGTTCCAAGAGATGACTGCCATCCTCTCACCACTTGTGTTATATGGAGGCAACCGAAAGATGAAAATACCCTTACTAGCTAACTAGGGATACAAGCCCCTCAAGGGCGAATTCGAAAATCTTTGTCTTCGCTCCATCGGACGGATGCCCAGCGACCGCAAACTTGCTTAGCCTCGACGCAAGCCTTGCGATCCCGACGTGTGTCCTCCGCTTCGAAGATTCCGGACTGCGTCGTCGCACACCGGTCTGACCGGTGCTCCCCACCGGTCAGACCGGTACCTACCGGTCAGACCGGTCAGACCCACCGGTCAGACCGGTCAGACCCACCGGTCAGACCGGTCTGGAGCTGCTGCACCTCCGTCTTCGATTCTTCGGTCTTGGCTTTGTGGATCAACCACGGAACCCAGTGGTTTTCTGGTGAACCACCGGAAACCCCGCGAACTCGGTGTAGCCTCCGCCAATCACCACTCATGACTCGGCTCCCACGTAGTCCCAGCTCGACCTTGGTTTTGAGGCTCAACCAAGAAACCATTCATGACTTCATCTTGCCGTTCTTGCCACCATGCGGCCCGCACTTGACCCCGCTGGCCACCGGGTCCCTCGAACCAAGCCTACTTGTCTTCTCCACACCTGGAGGCCTCACCGGCAACGACCTTTCGCGCTTGTTCTTCACCTGCACCTGCACCAGTCAAGCCGCAACCTGCACCTGCAATACTTAGCCAAGAATCAGTCCACACAACGTTGTCAATCACTCATCACACCAGGAAGCGACCATCCACCGGTCCTCGAACCACACCTTGCTCTCACAGGGGTCTCGTTCAGAGGTGCGTTGGCAGACAACTCATCCTCTGAGATGTCGTTAAGGTACCGGTCGGGTCGGTTTTCCGAAGTCCCAACATCTGTGGCCGTCATGAAGACTTCACGGTCGGGAGTGCAGAGACTGGAGTCAGTAGTCGCCACCTCGGTGGGGGTGTGCTCGTTGTTTAGAGCCAGCGGGGTCCCCTCCTGGAAGGGGAGTGAATCGAGGTAGGCAACGTAGCGTGAGTTGTCATCCGTCAGGTCTGCAGGCTTGCGGTCGGGCCAATAGACGAATCTGCCGGCGGGAGTGGATGTAATGACCAGGCCGGTGGCAGGACCTGACAGCGGTTCCTCAGTCATGATGAGCTCAGACTCGGACTCGATTGGGTCCGATCCAAAGTCGAACTCGTAGGAAGAGTCTGAGTAGTAGCCGGTTGCGGTGTTGGAGTCCGAGGAGTACTCGGAGGCAATCTCCTTGCCGGCCCAGCGTGCGGCGAGAGCTTCCGCGTGGGCCCTGCTTGAGTTGCAGAGACCGTATGGGAAGTGCTCGTGGAGAGGGGCCGCTTCACACGATGGCTCAGGAGCCAGCTCGTATGAGGCGATCCAGGGTGACGTCGAGTTCGAGTTGGAGGCAGATCCGAGCTCGAAATCGGTGACTTGGTTGTAGAGTGAAATTTCACCGAATTTTTTGACGAGTGGGCCCGTGGCGTCTTCGGGAAGCGTCACAAGCCCGGTCTCTGGATCTGAAGTCATGGTGAGGTAGCGCTGGAAAGATCCAGCGCTGTCGGCGGTGTAGACCCAGGAGCCGAAGACGAAGGTGTCACCGCGGTTGAAGGCGGTGGTTGGCTTGATGACGATTGAAGCTGTCGAGTTCGCCATGTGATCTTCAGTAAGTTCCCCTACCTGGCGCGCTAGCTGTTGGTGTTTTAGATCGGCAACCTACCAAGGGGAGTACCTGAGGTAGATGAATGTGGCCTCGCCGAGATCGGTAACTCGAAGGAGAGACACGTGGCACACAATTTAGACAGGTTCGGGCCGTGAGGTGCGTAATACCCTACGTCCTGTATGCTGCGTAGCTCTGGATTGATTGGGTGAGTTTATAAGATGATGCGGATCATGAGATAGGGGTCCCTGCCTCGCCTTTATATAGTCCGGGAGGCAGGGTTACAAGTCGGTTTGAGGGGAGAGTACTAGTCGTGTACGGCTAGGAGTACTTTACATGGATCCGGACATGTGTAGCTTCCTAACCGAGTACTATCCCTCTGTAGTCCTTGCGCCCCAAGCCAGCAGGTGCCGTGTTGCCCAAGTCGAGTAGTCCCAGGGGCCCACCGAGTAGTCGGTCCTGATACCCACCAGAGTAGTGGGCCCAGGGATGTCCATACGACAGATCCTCCTCCGAGCTTTTAAGAAGAAAACCTACTATGAGCTAATGCATGGTCGAGTACACAAGGTAAGCCACTTTCATGTCTTTGGTTGCAAGTGTTTCATTCTTAAGAAGAGAAGAAAGTTGGATAAGTTTGAGGCTAGGTCTGTTGATGGTATTTTCTTTGGTTATGCTACTCATTCTCGAGCATTTCATGTGCTCAACTTCGAAACTAACCAAATTGTGGAGACTTGCGAGGTTACCTTCGACGAGACATAGCCGCATAAGTCTTTGGTCTTTGATTGTGCATGTGATGATGAGTTTGGTGAGGAGACCTTTGAGGAGGAGGTACAGGAAGATGGTGATGAAGATGATGGTTGTGGTGCTCCCACAGCTAGCCATGCATCAACTACTTCCACTACGATGACGACAATCGAGGATGGTCCATCCCCTACACCGACGACGATTGAGGCTATTCGAGTGGATGTTGCTGCTGAGGGGGAGATGGTCTCCAAACATGAGGCTTCCCGACGTGTTCAGGTGGATCACCCACCTTCGACGATCATAGGTGACATACATGAACACACTACACGGTGCAGGTCACAGAGGCATTCTAATTTCACTCATTTTGTATTTGTCGCTTCTTTTGAGCCCAAGGATATTGGACACACACTTTCCGATCCAGATTCGGTGAACACTATGCATGAGTAGCTAGAGAATTTTGAGAGGAATCAGGTGTGGGAGTTGGTTAAGCCTCCACCAAATTGCAAACTTATTGGGACAAAATGGGTGTGGAAGAACAGAGTGGGAGAAAATGGGGAGATTGTGAGAAACAAGGCAAGGTTGGTAGCTCAGGGTTTTAGCCAAAAAGAGGGGATAGCTATGAGGAGACATTTGCTCCAGTGGCTCGTTTGGAGGCAATTAGAATCCTTTTACCATTTTCTATTGCTAAAGGGTTCAAGTTGTACCAAATAGATGTGAAGAGTGCTTTCCTAAATGCGTTTTTAGAGGAAGAAGTGTATGTGAGGCAACCCCCGGGTTTTGAGAGTGAGAGGTTTCCCCACCGGGTATACAAACTCAGAAAAGCACTATATAGCCTAAAACAAGCACCTAGGGCATGGTATGGTAGGTTGAGAGAGTTCTTGTTTAGCAAGGGGTTTGTGATGGGGAAGGTAGATCAGACTCTCTTTCTCCTCAGGCAGGGCGATGACATTCTGATCGTGCAGGTGTACGTGGATGACATTATGTTTGGTGGCTCTTCTCACACTTTGGTTGCCAGGTTTGTAGATGACATGAGTAGGGAATTCGAGATGTCCATGATGGGTGAGTTGCAGTTCTTTCTCAGGCTTCAGATCAACCAAAGTACACCAAGGACATAGTGAAGAAATTCAAGATGGATGACTCGAAGCTGATGGTTACACCGATGAGTACGACTACAGCTTTGGATGCGGATGTAGATGGCGAGCCCGGGGACTAGAAGGAGTATAGGAGCATGATCTGCTCCCTTCTCTACTTGACGGAGGCCGGACATATAGTTCAGTGTGTGTCTGTGCGCTTGTTTTCAGGCTTCAGCAAGGACTTCACATCGGCAGGCCGTCAAGAGGATTTTCAGGTACTTGAACTACACTCCTGAGTTTGGTCTTTGGTATTCTGTGGCCTCAACACTCAACCTTCACAGGTTTGCGGACACTGACTTTGCTGGGTGTCGTTTGGATCGTAAGTCTACCTCGAGTGGGTGTTAGTTTCTCGGTTCTTCTTTGGTTTCTCGGTCTTCCCGCAAGCAGTCCAGTGTAGCTCAGTCCACTACAGTGGCCGAGTATGTTGCTACAGCCAGTTGTTGTTCCCAGCTCCTATGGATTACCTACACTATGGGCAACTTTTGTGAGGAGTGTTTCCATGTTCCACTCTTTTGTGATAGCACCAGTGCCATAAGTGTAGCCAAGAACCCAGTTCTCCACTCCAAAACTTAGCATATAGAGGTGAGGTACCACTTCTTGAGAGACAATGTGGAGAAGGGAAAGATTGCTTTGATTCATATGCCCACCCAAAACCAACTAGCCAATATCTTTACCAAACCACTTGACCAAGCCACTTTCAGCCGCTTGCGGGGTGAGCTCGGTGTGTGTTTGCTTTCTTGAGTTGGTGGTGGGAGCTCCTTTGTAGCATATGTATCATATTTACTTTCACCAGAAGGAGTACCGGAGCATGATCGGCTCCCTTCCCTACTTGATGGCGATGAGGCCGGAAATACAATCCAGTGTGTGTCTGTGCGCTCGTTTCCAGGCTTCACTGAGGACTTCACATCGGCTGGCCGTCAAGAGGATTTTCAGGTATTTGAACTATACTCCTGAGTTTGGTCTTTGGTATTCTACGGCCTCGACACTCAGCCTTCACGGGTTTGCGGACGCTGACTTCGCTGGGTGTCAGTTGGATCGTAAGTCTACCTCGGGTGGGTGTTAGTTTCTCAGATCTTCTTTGGTTTCTTGGTCATCCCGCAAGCAGTCTAGTGTAGCCCAGTCCGCTACTGAGGCCGAGTATGTTGCTGCAGCCAGTTGTTGTTCCCAGCTCTGAAGGATTACCTACACTATGAGCGACTTTGGTGAGGAGTGTTCCCATGTTCCACTCTTTTGTGATAGCACCAGTGCCATAAGTGTAGCCAAGAACCTCGTTCTCGACTCCAAAACCAAGCATATAGAGGTGAGGTATCATTTCCTAAGAGACAAAGTGGAGAAGGGAAAGATTGCTTTGATCCATGTGCCCACCCAAAACCAACTAGCTGATATCTTTACCAAACCACTTGACAAAGCCACTTTCACCTGCTTGCGGGGTGAGCCTTGTGTGTGTTCGCTTTCTTGAGTTGGTGGTGGGAGCTCCTTTGTAGCATATGTATCATATTTATTTTGTTGCATGGCATTGCATTTGTATCATGATGTATAGTCATCTTTGTATCTTAGGGTGTTTTGCATTTGTATCATAGAGTAGGATGAGCTTCTCCTATATACATCGATTGCTATGATATGCTAGTTGTGAGCCCTTGAGCATGTTTGATATGACTTGATGATGGATAGCTATGCTCTTAATAGTTTTGCTATATTTCCATGATGAGGCGGCTAATTTTTGAAAAATGCTAGATAGGCTCTCTCTTGTGAGTTTAAGGCTTTGCATGATCTTAGTGTGCCTTGGTGGTTTATATCATGCTTAATTCCTGTTTGGGTATCATGTGCTTTTCACTTGGGGTCAAAGACCCATTTGTCATTATGAATGTTTAGCCCATGCGATACCTTGTGAGGGAGCATAAGCTTCTTTTTGCCACAAACTCACTTCATGTACCATATTATGCTTAAATGTGAAAAATGAAATTGGTATGAAATGCTTTGCTTGAAGTTATACTATCACTTGTTCCATGTCATAAAATGCTTTAACATTGCAATAATTTGGGTGCTAAACTGTTGCATTATGTCTACCATGAAAAGTCTCATTTTAAGAAGTAGACACATGGCTCGGTGGCTTTAACATGACATGAGATGCTTATGGGTGTTTGTAATGATCTTGTGTTGAGGATATGTGACCTTGCATGAAGTTTGTGTGATCTAGATTCACTTTGGTAGACTTTGCTCATGTTTCGGTCTTTAGCTCATGAGAGGGAAATTTTTCGCAAAATTATGGATTTTGGTCATGGCTTGCTAATATGCTCATATAGCTTTATTATCTTGATGGCTATGCTTATACACAACTTTGGAATGTCTTGCTTGCTCATTTGCTCAATTGTAACATTTTGTGGTGCTCATTGTCTATTTGAGAAGCTCTAGGTTGAAATTTTCGTAGAAATGCCTTGATTCATGCATTGCCAACAAAGAGGGACAAGTTCTTGCATGGAAAATGGGAAAAGGGGGAGAAGTTTGTGCATGGAAAATGAAAACTTTTTCAGAACAAGTTTGTCTAGGGCGGTCACATAGGGCGGTCAAACCGCCCTGTCTAGAATTTGACCGGCCTAGGCCGGTCTGACCAGCCTGGCTAGGCGGTCTGACCGGGCTGGGTCTGAGCAGAGCTCGTTTAGCTCTTTGTCATGCACTTGTAGTAGTTCTATGCATGCATGTGTTCAGGAGGAGTGCATTTGCTCAAGGGGAGCCTGCATGTGTTAGGGGGAGCTCCTTGTGTCGCCTGAGTTCTTGCTTTGGGGGGTTTGCTCTTTGTGAGCTTTGGATTTTGTCTCGGTTGTGTTGAGCCGTTGCCCTTGCCTTAGGGGACCGAGACTTTGGCTTCAGGTGATCAGGGTTTATGTTGTTTGGCTTTTGGATCACTTGATGGGTTTTTAGTTTCTTCTTTTCTTCCTTATGATGATTACTATGTGTGTGGGTGTTGTCAATGCACTCATCAAGGGGGAGTTTGAGGACCTGTGTCGTCGGAGGACCGGTGGATGGTCGCTCCTTAGTGATGAGTGATTGACAACGTTGTGTGGACTGACTCTTGGCCTAGTATTGCAGGTGCAGGTTGCGGCTTGATTCGCATGGTGCAGGTGAAGAACAAGTGCGAAAGGTCTATGTTTGTGTGACCACCCAAGAGCGGAAAGACAAGTAGTCTTTGTTCGAGGTACCCGGTGGTTGACAGGATCAAGTGTGGGCTACATGCTAGCAAGAAGAGCAAGACGACGTCGAGAGGATGGAGCCGGTGCAAGGTAGCAGCTAATAACTGAAGCTTGCACGCGGGGTTTGCAGTGGTTTGGCCACAAAAACACTAGGTTACTTGGCTGAGCCACAAAGCCAAGACCAAAGACTCGACGGGGTGACCCGGCCTGTCTGGGCAGGTTTAACCGCCCAGAAGGGGCGGTCCGACCGTGTGGGCCATAGCATGTCGAGAAGCTTCGAAGCGGAGGACACGCGTCGTGATCGAAATGCTTGCGTAGAGTTGAAGCAGCTTGCAGTCCACGGGTTCCGTCTGATGGAGAAATCAACCAAAGTTCCCAAAGTGCTCTTGGTGGGTGTGTATCTTAAGTTAAGTAAGTAGGGGTAGTTTGGTCATTCGGCGCCCTCCATATAAACTCACTTGAGGGGAGATGGCAGCCAATCTTTTGGAACCCTAGTTCATTTGCTCTTCCTCTTTAGTTTTCCCTAGGCTAGCTTGAGAGCTTCATGAGTCATCTTGAGAGAGGGATGGATGTTCAGGTAGGTTGCTAGACCTTGTATGAACATGGCCTGTATAGAAGCTTCGGTGTGGTTCATCTTATGTCCTTTTGTCTCCCGATGTTTTCTCTTTTGGTGATTTTTGGAGCTATTTTTGGGGATTTTCGTGGTGACTTGTTTGAGGGGTTTCTTGGTGGGATTCTTGTTGGGTGTCACACATGAGGTCTTTATGCCTCTTTTCTTGGTGATTTTGCCCCAGCAATCCCTCGGGAAAGCCTTCGATTTGGGTGGTTTTCGGAGTTCCACGAGTTCATGACATAGAGCCCTTAGATTCGTGATTCCCTTTGATTGAGAGCGTTTCAGTGGATATCCCTTAGTGGAGAGGTCGTCCAGGAGGTGACCCAGCTATCCTCGAAGTTTTGCTGCAATCCGTGGGGTGAATCGGGAGATTAGGTGATGGGAAGTTGAGAGTTGACCCGCGGCTAGTTTCTAGAGACCAGGCGGTCTAACCACATAGGCTAGGCGGTCTGACTGCCCTGGGTGGTTTCGTGAGGAAAGTTTTGGTTTTCCGGGGGATTTCACTGATAGCATTTTGAGGCAAAATCTTGGATCGATTCGAGGTCATGAGCTAAGATTTTGCCTAGAGACTAAGATTTCACGACCTCGATTTCCGTCAACTAAGAGTACTTATTACACTTTGGTTTGAGCTTTGAATTGTAACTAAATCTTAGTCTCCAAGCAAAATCTTGGATCGATTCGAGGTCGTGAGCTTTGTTTGGTGGTTGAGGGAAATCTCCAGGCCTAGGTGATCTGACCGCTCTGTCCATGCGGTCTGATCGCCCCTGGCAGAGGTTTTCCCTCAGTTGATTTCCATTGTGGTGTGTGCGTGTTTGAGTTGCTTGTAGGTGTGGTTTGTTCCTAGGATCAATAGCACTTCAGTAGCTATGTGATCTTGACAAACATTCAGATAGAGTGGAGAAAGTGATTTCAGGATCGAGGCCGTGTTCATCGCGTTAGAGGAGTCATCTCTCCCGAGAAGAATTTTTATCGGCTCCCATTCACTCCCCCCCTCTCTGGTCGCCCAATTTGGTCCTTCAGGGGGTTGTTCTCAAGCGTCACCCCAGTGAGTACTAGAAAGTAGATCACTTTTTGGGATAAGGGAAAAGGACGAGTACTAGCTGAAGGTACGGTGAAGGTGAGTTGGAAGGTAACTCTCAGGCGTGTTGCTCTTGTCAAGTCGCTGGGGTTTAATTTACTTTCTGTCTCTCAGCTTCTTGATGATGGTTGTTGGCGGTCAATTTCCGTCAACTAAGAGCACTTGTTACACTTTGGTTTGATCTTTGAATTGTAACTAACCTGCCATTAGGCATACTAATGATGTAACAAGTTCACACCTGTATGTGGTTTTTGGAGTATATTGTTTACACAAGATTTAAGCGCTTAAAGGAGCACTTTCGGGCAAAGTTCATCGAGCACTTTATGAGAAGATAATGAAGCCCAGCACAAGTCAAGACTCGAAGTGAACATGACTCCAAATGGCCCAAGGACCGAAGCAAGAAGTGTAAAACTCTGGACCACCGACTTATAAAGTACCTTACTCCGCAGGGACCTGAACAGAAGATGCAGGAGCTTCCACGACAAGTACCCTTATCTAAATCATGGAGAAAATCACGTCAAGAGCCCACATGCAGATCGACAGAAATTCAAGAAAACACGAGAAGCGTCGCGAAGCGAACTGGGACCGAACTGGGTCGAAACGGGCCCAGGCCGGCCGGCCCAGCCCCTTTCTTGCCCGGTTCGGCACCCCCTTTGACCTACCACCTCCTCGATCTATTTAGAGCTCCTGCCTCTGATGGCCGCTAGATCCATCCACCAGAATTTGGCAAAACCTAGAAGCAAGCACGGAGGGAGACGACGGTGGCCGCGAGTCCTTGAAGTTGTCTAGGAGATGGCCTAGGCTGACCCTAGCCGCCATGGCTGCCCTGCGTGGTTGTGCCATGGTGGAGTTTCATAGCTATGTGTTCATCATCTTAGGTATGATCTCAGTGGTGATGGTGTAATACATACTTTCAATGAGAGCATAATAATCTTGTCATTCGATCTATTAGCGATTCCATGTCTCCATCTATACTTTCTACCTATCGTGAATGTGATTTGATCCTTAGTCTAATGCTAGGAAAGACTACATAGCATACGTTATGTAAGGTGATTAGATTTAGTGTGTCAATCCTTCACGATTTGTAGACTCGTTCATGTTTTGGTGTGCTCCTAGACTCCCCGCTTGATTAAGGGTGCACCGCGACAGGATGATACCCCCGAAAGAGCGGATGTCTTCGGGAGGTAGGCCGAAGGTTGGAGTTTAAGGATGCTAGTAGATGAGATGCTCGATTTGTTGCTCGATTGCTGGAACTTCAACTAGAAGGCGCTAGGCCTAGTTACCCCTTCGGTGGAGCTTTACCTTAACCAATGTTCTTGGGTGTGATCAACCTTGTGCTTTCACCTATATATCTTTAAAGGTTACCTTTATATGCAATCGATGCTTCATGTTATGTTATATTGACTAGATAAGGTAGAGAACCTTAGTGGTTTGCTTCCGATCCATGGATTGATACCGTGGGTTCATACTCGAGGGAAAAAGGTACTACATGATCCGTAAGCTTGCGGTGAACCTTGCGCGTTATTGAACCGTCAACAAGCCCTTTTTCTGGTGCCGTTGCCGGGGATAGGCAACTCGAACCCTAGGGTGATCTACCTTTCTTTTTGACTAACCCTAATTTTTATTATTGAATATACGCTTGTTTTCTTGTTTGTGTCCTTGAAAGCAGGTGAAAAGCTAGACACAAGATGTTCAAAGAGTTGTCTAGACCTGCACTTCAACAACATGAGATTCACTTCTGACAACACATGAAGATTCGCTATTTAGTGGTAGGTGCTAACTTTTGTTAGTGGCCCATCATCCGCTATCGAGTCCACACCCTAGACGAGAGATGATAAACAAGGTAAGTCAGCATGTCAATTAAAATTTTAAGACTAATGTCTCGTGGAGATTCTTTTGTTCAGGCAATAGGTATTAGAAGCAATCACAATGCCCCCAAGATCACAAGATCAAGCTCATCAACATCTTCAAAGTTTCTATTCGCATCAATTTTTGCACATCCTCATGGAAAGAATAAAAGAATATGTTTGGATATTTAGAAGCCCCACAAAGTTACACTTCCAACCAGTCAAGAATCAAGTCAATCTGAGGTTCCTACGAGCGGATATGGACGAATCACCGAAGGTTGCACGTCCTGAAATTTTCTGGACAGCAAGCAAAGCTGAAGTGAAACAGTCATCGCTTCCTCATTTGGACTCCAATTAAGATGAATGAGTACCCGTTGGAAAGGTAATTTCATAAACCTGTCAATAGAATTATATTTTGGTATATGTTCTATCACACCTGATTTCCAAAGTGAAACCAAATGCATCTCATATGTGCGCCAGGATCAAGTTACACACATATGATAAACGTCCTGAGTGAAATATCCATAAACAATATTAAATTTGTACAAAAGTTTAACCATTACATTATCTTTTATTAAACTCAGATGATAGACTCGAAGGTCTTTAAAACGAACAAATGATAATGAGACGAAGTAACTCCATCTTCAGCTTCCACAGGCACTTGACTGGGGGAACACATGCCTTAGAACTCATCGTAGCTGCTGAAGTACTCTTCAGCATTGTTCTCCTCTGAACAACGGTAAGCAAGAGTGAGCACACTTATGGTTGGAGCTCAGCAAGTGGGGGAAGATGTAAGGCTATCCAGGATAGGCTAAGGTTTTGTAGCGGTTAGCATTTTTAATGTTGGTCAAAATTTTATTAGCAAGCACCTAGTTACTAGATGAAAGTTTATACCAACCCACTTAAGCATTTAGAAAACATCTCATCTCAAAACCATATGAAAACTACAATTTGATTCCATCTTTAAGTTTGATTACCATGTGAGGGTCCAAGCTGATCTTGACCATGAGCACGACTGATCGATTAGCTTTCACTCTGCAGAGGTTGTACACTTACCCATACCTCGCAAAAAAGTTCTGAAGAACTTTGAACCCAACCATGTGATTCTGGCCAAGCCTCATACCACACTTCCGAGGTGTGATTGCATAGGGATGCTACGAAGCTTTACAAAGGCATGCAAAACACCAACAACCCGCATAGTTACAGATCAGGGCGGACCATAACCCTCCATAGTGGTCAGCACCTTAGCAAAGGCTGCTACCCCAAAAGGACCAGGCTATACCCCTGCAACCCGGACCCCCTCTACTCCTTTCGGATAAGCTCATCAGTTCATTCGCACACCTAATTAATTGGCCAAGCCAGAGCCATATGGACTGTGGTTGTACTATTTTCTTGGGTGGTTCTCCATGTTCCCATTAAATCATATGATCTTGTATTAATCAAATGCATCATTATTAAACATACAAGCCTTTGTCATGAAAAACCACTTTTATCCAAACTGAGTTAAGCAAATAAGCATTGTCTACCCAAAAGATTTATTAAACCGGGTTGTTCCAAGGATCATGGGTAAAAATCTAGGTAAGTCCTTGAAAAGGTGTTCCCATCAAATTTATGCAATACAACAATAAAAGTAAACTTTAATTATCATGCAACTATATAAGACAAAAATGGAATATGCAGGGGGAGAAGACCACTTGCCCTACTTGCCTAAACATTGTGCTTCTTCTTCCTTAAACCACTCCTCTTGATCCACTCCAACTGGCTGACACTTGAAACCAGCACAATGTCTACAAGCACAGATGAATACATAAAATAAATAAAATAGTACACCAAACTATTCTAAAAGCTAAAAACACACAAATAAAACAAACAGGCTCGCTGAGACGATCACGTGGGCACCAAGAACGCTTAAAACGGTGCTAAAATGACAAAGATAAGGTCAAAACAAGGTTCAGGGGCATAACTGCGAGAAAACTAGGCTTCCAGGGGCTAAACTGAAAGAAACCAAGGGCTAAAACCTAATTACACGTATAAACCAAAGGTTTAACACGCAAAAGACACAACCATGGATGGCGAGCGAGATTAATAGAAAGTTCAGGGGCCTAACCATAAAAGAAAGGACCTGATTGAAAGAATCTTTAAAGTTGGCAGGACCGGCTTGTGAAAATAAAGAAGCCCGGGGTCTCTTTTGCAAAAAGACCGGCAACGGGCGTAGTTGATCGGTATTGGCCTGGTTGACATCTAGGTCGTTGGTCCACTGATGGATGACTGGCTGCGGCTCACGGCGGTCGGGCGGCGGCAGACGCACCGGAGACGACGACGCACGACGGAGCCGTCGGCGATGCTCGCAGGAGAAACGAAAAATGAACTACAGGGCTCAGTTTGGGACGTGATTTGGTCCTACATGAAGCTTGAGCGATGGCGAACTCAGCCAGGTAGTTAGGGAGGCAGCTAGGGTGGCGGCCGGAGCACCACGTCCGGCAAGGTGGACGGCACACGGTCGGCGAGCGGGCGCAGGAGCTACAAAGCTCTAGATGCAAGGGAAAACAAGGGAGGGCATGATGCTCACCATGCAGAGGAGCTCAGCTGAGAAAAATTGCGCTAGAGAGACGGCCGAGAGGGAGATCGATGACGGCGGGGTTCCGAGCTCCGGCGGCGCTCCGGGGAAGAAGACGAGGCGCGGCTCGGTCCGGCGGCGAAGTGAGCGTCCTAGCACGAAGAGGACTCGGGTGAGCTTTACACGCGACAAAGAAGAAGGAGAGAGAGGCGAGGGCACTTCACCGACGACGAAGAGCTTCGGCGGCCGGCAATGGTGCAGCGGCAGAGGAGTTCAAGGCGACGGCGCACGTGTGAGAGAGGAGGGTGCGGGAGCTCAATTGAGTGCGAAGGGGCGGTGCAGGGCCTCTGCGTCGGCTTATATAGGGACAAGGAGGGAGTGGGAGCGATAGCCGGCGGGGAAGGGACATCATTGGTCGTGGCCTTGATTATAATCAAGGGGGCGGCTTGATTAGGGAGAAATGGCAGGGGATTGATGGTGGTGGAGTGAAGGGGGAGCTTCAGTGCTCTTTGATGGCGGCTTGAAGGCAGAGGGGCGTAGAAGAAGCGGGGTAACGGTCGGCAGGGCGCATGGCGGCAAAGCAGGGGTGACTGTGGGAGGAAGGGGACGGGGCTGATGAGTGGGCCCCGTCGGTCAGCAAGAGGGAGATAGGAGAGGCGTGAAGCGGGCCGCGTGATGAACTAGGCAGCGAAGGCTAACGAGCCGAGCGAGCGGAGACACAAGCCGACAGACTGCTGCTGTGCTTGGGCCGCAAAAAGAAGAGGGCCGTTGGTGGGCTGGGTTGAAAAGAAAAGAAAAGAGAAGAGAGGGAGCTGGGCCACGGGAAAAAGATGGGCCGGGCCTAAAGAGAGATAGGGAGGGAGAGAAGAGGGGTTTAAAGGTTTGAACTTTTTATGAAATTTTGAAAACTTCACACATTCAAACAAAAACCATGCAAACCAAATCATGATGCACAAGCACTTGTTGCTTCTAAATTATTTAAATTATATTTAAATATTTTAGAGCTCAAATTAATTAGTAATTTAATTAAGTCCTTAGAAAATAAATCTAAAACACCATGTTGCTTAAGTTATTTTACTGATGGAATTTTAGGGTATTACAAATCTACCCCCCTTAAAAAGAATCTCGTCCCGAGATTTGGAGAGATTCGAAAAACTAAGGGTACTCTTCTATAACCTCATCTTGCACATTGAGTTCTTCCGGCAGTTATAACTCCTTCACCTATTTTCCTTTATCTTGATTCACTTTTCCTTCCTCTTTGGATGGGGCAGTAGCGACAACCTCAATCCTATCTCCTTGCGGGCTGGCTAAGAGCACTGACTTCTTGGCACACAGAATTATTCCATCACATTCGCCTAACCAATCCATTCCTAGTACCACATCTATTCCACTAGATGTTAGAACTACTAACTCAGCTAGAAAATCTATTCCCCTGATTTTAAGATTGACCCGTGGGCATACATAGGTGGCTTTCATTTCACCGTTCGGGGATCTAACTAGCAAATGTGTCTTCATAGAACTCATAGGTATATCATGCTTTGCCACAAATTGTTCAGTAATGAATGAATGCGATGCTCCGGAATCAAATAAAACCGTTGTAGGTATAGAGTTGATGGAGAACGTACCCAGCACAACACCAGGAGCGCCTTGAGCTTGTTCAGCTGTCACATGATTCACTCTACCAC
This sequence comes from Cenchrus fungigraminus, assembly GCA_036936925.1. Taxonomy (NCBI): domain Eukaryota; kingdom Viridiplantae; phylum Streptophyta; class Magnoliopsida; order Poales; family Poaceae; genus Cenchrus; species Cenchrus fungigraminus. The sequence continues at coordinate 76,372,446 of CM072769.1, read as the reverse complement.
GCGCGTAGTTCTGTTGACCTCTGTTACTTCGAGGAGTAGAGTTCCCGATGCGAGCCTGAGATAATGGTTATCCAAACCTCTGGCCATTACCTTTCTGAGGAGTCTGCATGTTGCGCTTCGGACAGATGTTGGCATAATGTCCCAATTCTCCACAATTGAAACAACCATTAGGACGAACCGGGGAGTTGTTTCTCACTAGTGCTCCTAAGCGATCTTGATGATGACTTGGAACATGTGGTGTCTGTTGGCTGGAATGCTAGGGCTGTTGAATTGAGTGCTGCAACTGCAAATTCTGAGGATAATTACCACTTAATCCACCAGAGCGAAACTGAGAACCCTGAGATGAGTTGAAGCGGGGGCATGTGTTGCTAGATTGTCCATGAGATTGAAACTTGCACTTCAGTTCAGCAAGTTCCATATGTTTGTTCTCCAAACCTATAGCATTGTTCATCAACATCTGAAAGTTGGGGAATGTATGGCTCTGCAGCTGATAGTTGACTAGCCCTATTAATCCATCCAGAAAACGTTCTTGCCTCTTTGGATCAGTATTGACTTCATCAGGTGCATAGCATGATAGCTGAGTGAACTTATCTAGATACTCATTCACAGTCATGTTGCCTAGCTTTAGGGCGAGGAACTCCCTTTTCTTAAGCTTGATCACACCAGAGGGAATGTGATGCGCACAGAAACTATCCCTAAATTCCTGCCAAGTGATAGTATTAGGGGCGGCATGTACGACAGTGTACGCATCCCACCAGTCAGCTGCTAATCCCTCCAAACGGCCAGCCACATAAAAGACCATCTCTCGATCAGTGCACAGTGTTATCTCCAGCTTCTTGTTGACAGTCTTCAACACATCATCAGCATCCAATGGATCGGTTGAGTGAGAGTATGTAGGAGGACGGTGACTCATGAATTCCTTATGCTTGTCTACAGGTGGATTGGGTGCATGTGGTGGTGGCTGGTTTTGCTGAGCTTGCATATTCTGAACAGTGGAAGCGAGATTCTGCAACAGCTGCGTCTGGGCTGCAAGAAATTGCTGCAATGCGGGATCCATTACTGGGTTGAACGGTGGGGGTGGTGCTTGATTATGGCTATTAGCAATATGAGCACGAACAACAGGTGGAACGTTTTGACCTCCTCTTGACCTGATGTTTATCATCTGATTGTTAGAGAAAGGTATTTCAGACGAGAGTATTCAACTGATGCATGAAGAGATAAACTCGAAAAGATGAAACAGCATGAACTTCCAAACTAAGACAGATTTTGTTGCTCTCAATAAATCATGTGCAACTCCTAGTAATTTTGTCCAAAAATTATGAAGTATTTCTAGGATATGAAGTGTGAAACTACAAAACGAATCCAACTAGAATCATCTCAATCAGAGGTCTATAACTTGAGATATAAATTAAACAATGCAATTGTGTCAGCAAAGTTTACAGTTTATGATAGCCCCAATGTTTTGTTCATATCTCCCAGAATACTTATCCCTCAATACTGAATTTTTGATAGAAAATCATCCATGAAATTTATGAACTCAACCAACTAATTTTACATCAAATGGAGTTCTGTAGCTCAGGATATGATTAAAACGGTATTGCTGTGTTAGAGGGCTGCGTGGACAGATTTTGTATCTTCTAGATTTGTGATAGATAAAGCAAAAGATAACCTATATAGATAACCTAAACCAACTTTATTAACCTAACAATTTCTTGTTGTATTGTGGCCATCACTCCATAACACAATTCACACAAGCAAAGATCCAAATCAAACATGTATTCAAACAACAAACATTTACATCGTACGCCCTCGCAGGAATGATTCTGTAGAAATTGATAAGGGGGTAGGCATTCTAAGAACTTATATTAGAAAACACCAGTGGTGGATCCAGCTGATAGAACAAGAACCAAACTCAGTATATATCAAAACAAAATGATGTGTTTTAACAAAGAACAAAGAATACATTAGATTTTTATGCGTAAATAAGACAATTTTAAAAGGACATATGGCTTTCTAGAACATGAATCCTTCATTTTCGACCATTTCTAGCGTAAGGCTGCGTCCTACAGTCAATACTACTCTGATACCACTATGTCACGCCTGATTTCTGAAGAGAAACCAAATGCATCTCATATGTGCGCCAGGATCATGTTACACACACATGATAGACGTCCTGAGTGAACTATCGATAAACAGTATTAAAATCGTACAAAGGTTTAACCATTACATTATCTTTTATTAAACTCATACGATAGACTCGAAGGTCTTTAAAACGAACAAATGATAATGAGACGAAGCAACTCCGTCTTCAGCTTCCACAGGCACTTGACTGGGGAACGCATGCCTTAGCACTCATCGTAGCTGCTGAAGTACTCTTCACCGTTGTTCTCCTCTGAACAGCGGTAAGCAAGGGTGAGCACACTTATGGTTGGAGCTCAGCAAGTGGAGGAAGATGCAAGGCTATCAAGGATAGGCTAAGGTTTTGCAGTGGCTAGCATTTTTAACGTTGGTCAAAATTTTATTAGCAAGAAGCTAGTTACTAGATGTAAGTTTATACAAACCCACTTAAGCATTTACAAAAACATCTCATCTCAAAACCGTATGAAAACCACAATTTAATTCCATCTTTAAGTTTGATTATCATGTGAGGGTCCAAGCTGCTCTTGACTGTGAGCATGACTGATCGATCAGTTTTCACTCTATAGAGGTTGTACACTTTACCCACAGCTCGTGTAAAACTTCTGAAGAACTTTGAACCCAACCATGCGATGCTGGCCAAGCATCATACCACACTTCTGAGGTGTGATTGCATAGGGACACTACGAAGCATTTACAAAGGCATGCAAAAGACCAGCAACCCGCATAGTTATAGATCAGGGTGGACCATAACCCTCCCTAGTGGTCAGCACCTTAGCAAAGGCTGCTACCCCCAAAAGGATCAGGCTATACCCCTACAACCCAGACCCCCCTCTGCTCCTTTCGGATAAGCTCATCAGTTTATTCACACACCTAATTAATTGGCTAAGTCAGAGCCATATGGACTGTGGTTGTACTGTTTTCTTGGGTGGTTCTCCATGTTCTGATTAAATCATATGATCTTGTATTAATCAAAAGCATCATTATTAAACATACAAGCCTTTGTCATGAAAAACCACTTTTTATCCAACCTGAGTTAAGAAACTAAGCATTGTCTACCCAAAAGATTTATTAAACCGGGTTGTTCCAAGGATCATGGGTAAAAATCTAGGTAAGTCCTTAAAAAGGTGTTCCCATCAAATTTATGCAATACAACAATAAAAGTAAACTTTAATTATCATGCAATTATATAGGAAAAAAATGGAATATGCAAGGGGAGAAGACCACTTGCCTTCCTTGCCTAAACATTGTGCTTCTTCTTCCTTAAACCACTCCTCTTGATCCACTCCAACTAGTTGATCACTTGAAACCGGCACGATGTCTACGAGCACACATGAATGCATACAATAAATAAAACAGTACACCAAACAATTATAAAAGCTAAAAACACACTGATAAAACAAACAAGATCGCTGAGACAATCATGTGGGCACCAAGAACGCTTAAAACAGAGCTAAAACGGCAAAGATAAGGTCAAAACAAGATTCAGGGGTTTAGCTGCGAGAAAACTAGGCTTCCGGGGGCTAAACTGAAAGAAACCAGGGGCTAAAATCTAATTACGCATATAAACTGTAGGTTTAACACATAAAAGACACAACCATGGACGACGGGCGAGATTAACAAAAAGTTTAGGGGCCTATCCATAAAAGAAAGGACCTGATTGAAAGAATCTTTAAAGGTGGAAGGATCGACTTGTGAAAAGAAAGAAGCTTGGGGTCTCTTTTGCAAAAAGACCGGCGATGGGCACAGTTGACCGGTATTGACCCAGTTGACTCTGGTGCGAGCGGATCTGGGCTGTCGGTCCACTGATGAACGGCTGGCGGCGGCTCAGGGTGGGCAGACGGCGGCGGGCGCGCCGGAGACGGTGACGTACGACGGAGCCGGCGGCGATGCTCGGCGGAGAAACTCGAAAACGAGCTACAGGGCTCGATTTTGGATGCTATTTGGTCCTACACGAAGCTTGAGCGATGGCGAACTCAGCCAGGTAGTTAGGGAGGCAGCTAGGGTGGCGGTTGGAGCACCACGTCCGGTGAGGCGGATGGCACACTGCTGACGAGCGGGTGTAGGTGCTACGAAGCTCTAGGTGTGAGGGAAAACAAGGGAGGGCGTGATGCTCACCATGCAGAGGAGCTCGGCCGAGAAAAACGACGATGGAGAGATGGTCGAGAGGGAGATCGATGACGGTGGGGTTCCCAGCTCGAGCGGCGCTGCGGGAAAGAAGACGAGGTGCGGCTCGGTCCAGCGGCGAAGTGAGCGTCCTGGCATGAAGAGGACTCAAGTAAGCTTTACATGCGACAAAGAAGAAGGACAGAGAGGCGAGGGCACTTCACTGACGACGGAGAGCTCCGGCGGCCGGCAATGGCGCGGCGGCAGAGGAGTTCAAGGCGATGGCGCGCGCGTGATAGAGAAGGGTGTGGGAGCTCAATTGAGTGTGAAGGGGCGGTGTAGGGCCTCTACGCCAGCTTATATAGGGCCAAGGTGGGAGTGGGAGTGATGGCCGGCGGGGAAGGGCCATCAATGGCCATGGCCTTGATTATAATCAAGGTGGTGCCTTGATTAGGGAGAAACGGCAGGGGATTGATGGCGGGGGAGTAAAGGGGGAGATTCAGTGCTTTTTGGTGGCAGCTTGAAGGCGGAGGGGCGGGGGAGAAGCAGGCTAACGACCGGCGGGGCACACGGCGGCGAAGCAGGGGCGACTGCGGGAGGAAGTGGACGGGGCTGATGAGTGGGCCCTGTCGGTCAGCGAGAGGGAGAGAGGGGAGGCGCGAAGAGGGCCGCGCGGTGAACTGGGCCGCGAAGGCTAACGGGCCGAGCAAGCGGAGACACAGGCCGAGGGCCTGCTGCTGTTCTTGGGCCGCAAAAAGAAGAGGGCCACTGGTGGGTTGGGTTGAAAAGAAAAGAAAAGAGAAGAGAGGGAGCTGGGCCACGGGAAAAAGATGGGCTGGGCCTAAAGAGAGAAAGGGAGGGAGAGTAGAGGGGTTTAGAGGTTTGAACTTTTTATGAAATTTTGAAAACTTCACACATTCAAACAAAAACCAAGCAAACCAAATCATGATGCACAAGCACTTGTTGCTTCTAAATTATTTAAATTATATTTAAATATTTTAGAGCTCAAATTAGTTAGTAATTTAATTAGGTCGTTAGAAAATAAATCTAAAACACCATGTTGCTTAAGTTATTTTAGTGATGGAATTTTAGGGTGTTGCATGTTCTGTTATGTATACATGGGAAAATTCATGAGGAAGAGGCAGCAGCAACACAAGATAATGGAGATGAGGACGACGACGAAGAGGAGCTTGGGCAATGCTTTCATTAGACCACACGTAAAGCTGTTAATGGTTCAAGAACTAAACCAAACCCACACCAATCTATTTACATATACTACACTTCAAAAACCAAACCAAACCAAACTATTGACTCATTCATCTAAACCAATCCAAACCACTTCAAACCATTTAGTCCTTTTCTTATCTCAAAACTAATAAAATTAGTTCAATTCTCTAATGTTAAAGTCCAACTTTGGGTGTGGGTCCCACATATAGATTTGACTTTGTCAATTTCCACGGAGTAGCAGACTGTCATATTGAGCATCTCCAGCAAATTTCGGTCATATCTGCTAAAATTTTATAGTGTGAACACGAGCTTTTAATTATAGGGTCCGACTCTGGACGTGGGTCCCACATATAGATTTGGCTTCACCGGTTTGGACAGAGTAACGGACTGTCATATTAAGCATCTCCAGCAAATTTGGGTCATATCTGCTCAAATTTTATAGTGTGAACACGAGCTTTTTAATTCTAGGGTGCGGCTCTGGACGTGGGTCCCACATATAGATTTGACTTCACCGATTTGCACAGAATAGCGGACTATCATATTAAGCATCTCCATCAAATTTCAATCATATCTGCTAAAATTTTATAGTATGAATGCAAGCTTTTAATTCTAGGGTCCGGCTCTGCACATCAGTCCCACATATAGATTTGGCTGTACCGAGTTACACGAAGTAACAAACTATTTTTACGAGATATCTCCAACAAATTTCAGTGAAATTAGGTAAAGAAATGCATATATAACGTGAACTTTAATTTTTTAGCTCTGATTTTTAACCTAACTTATACTTTACACAAAACTATAATATTGTTAGACCATTCTCATCCATTATAACCATGAAACCAAACTAAACCAAACCATTATAGATGACAAACCATTTTGAACCAAACCAAATTGAACCACGTCTAAAACGAAATCGAAAAAACCAGTTCCAATCGAACCATTAACAGGTTTAACCACACGCAGAGAAATTCAGAGGCTTGGAGAAAAACAAAGACCCTTGGAGCATTAGAAAATAAAGACACAAGTTGGCAACATCCGACGCACGAAGATGGTTGAAGCAAACCACGAAGGATTACACATAAAGGACGACATCCAAAGGCGTGAATACTTTGGGCTCTCATACAAAGGATCGTGGAGCTACATTTTCACAACCAAGATGTGTGAGCCCACAAGTGAAGAGGAGTGATCCTACACAAAGCAATCTTGAAAACATGTGGCACGAAGGGAGGAATTGAGAAAAAGTATACCACTCATGATGAAAAGCTCGAAGGCTAAGGTACACATTAAACTCTCAAGGTACTTGATCTGGACAGAAAGAAAAATTCATGAAAGGAGAGGTAGCAACGAAGTGCAAAGGAGAAGGAGGGGATCATGATGCATGAGACGATCGGGCAAATCTTCCATTGAGCGTGAATGATCATGTCAAGCATGGAGAGTGGATCAAAGCTGCATGGACACCTTCAAACCTTGCATGAAGGACCATGGCTTCACGACAACAAGAAGGTACGTAAGAAAGTCGAGCTCCATTACTTTAAATGAAGCGCTTTGTGGGAGGTAACCCAGTTTTACTTATATATATTATATGACCGTCTACATTGATCTCTTTAACTGAACCATCAAGTAACATTGTACCATTGCTCTAATAAATATCACAATGCCATATTGTATGATTTAATTGCTATTGTGGGAGCACTTTGTTATTTGATCTTGGAAAGCTTATAGACCCTTTTTGTGTGCCTATTAGTGTTTAGAGTCTTTTTCTTTTCTATCTTTTTAGAGAGAAATATGAAGTTGACACCACCCCTTGACTCTAAACTTGTGGCTAGTTAATTTAGGCTAACTCTTAGACCACCACCATATCATGTCATCTTGTTCATCCATGTCATGTTGCGTTGTATGTTTTGAGTTGATCTAACTTTTTGTCCAACCAACCTAAGCCTTCCTATTGTATTGATTGGCTTGCACCATTCTGGTTGGCCAAGCCCACGTCTATCCCTTGTTCTAATTAAAAACTTTGACTAGCCCTCCTCTGAGAAAATCTTTCACACTTTTAACCTTCCTAAAACGATAGGTTTGTTTTTCATAAAAAGACACTTAGCACCACCTTAGATAGAATTTCTATACTTGACTCCCTCTATTCAAAATTCTTATTTAAGCCAAAAATATAGGAAACCCATAACCTACCTTTAAACCTTGTTAGGTTGGTTGATTGATGATTTTCGATGGGTCATTTTCTTGTTGACAACGCTTACTTCGGTGAAGGCCAACCTTTGTCCTTTGCTTATTGTAGATAATATTGGAAATCTTTCAAACCTTGCTAATGTTTGTTTGTGCTAACTCTTTGCATTTGCACCCCTCTCATTGTCATCTTCAGCTTTATGCTATCATGTTTATGATAATGCTTCTTAAGGGGATTTTTCCTTTTTGCAATCTTGTGTAAACATGGTGTTTAGACATGATTGGAGACCACCATCATTCAGTTTTATATACCTTGCTATCATTTTGCATTGGTTGGTTTATAAACTTTGCAATGCGCTCTCCTTCTCTTGCACTACAAAGAATTATTAATCTTGGGATAAGCATGGTGTTTTGACCTTGGTTAATAAATCATTATGGCAATGGAGAAGTTTGGCAACCAATTTGTAAGCATGGAGCTTAGAATTTGGTGTAAACATTGTTTATTTTTATACCATCATATCATTTGCATGCACACTTGCACACACGTACACCCATTAGGTTCTTAATTTTTCTTTCACTAGATTAACTACGCCACAAATTAAGATCTTAGGGGATGTCTTTGGTTTGTCAGCATAGAGTGAGTATTCTCGACCGCCACCTCGGGGGTACTTTTTGCTTTAGAGTTGTTTTGTAAGCATGGCGAATCACTCCCATGAGTTCGTGATGAAAGCTCAAATTAAGATCATCAACACCTCCAAAATACTCAAAAGAAACACCTCTGTCTTCATCAAGATTAAGCACATATTCAGAGATGTACAAAGAGGAAAATTGGATATTCAGGAGCTCCACTAAGTCTTCTTTCCAACGCATTGAGATTCAACATTTTAGGAGACCCGTGCAAGGAGTTACAACCAAATATTTGGGCGTCACACGTTCTGAAATCAGCCTGGGATAGTTTTGCATTGATGAAGTAAAAAGGGCATAACTCTCTTGTTCGGAGTCCGATTGGGGTGAATGACCACTCGTCGGAGCAATGGTTTAGTATATGTTCTGTTCTGGAAGTTGAAGAAAAATTAGTGGAAGTTGAAGCAACGATAAAGGACAATATGGAAGGAGGTGAAGACGAGTTAAGAAACAATTGGGACCAATGCTAATGACAAAAGGCGGGCATTGAAGGACAACCAAGGCATGATGATGATCTCCCTGCATGGTGGTAAGACTTCAAGAATTATAAGATGGTTCATCGTCTTCCATGCCTAGCAACATGCTAAGCATGGGGGAGGACATGGTGGACAAGAGAAGACCGTGTGGAGTACAAGGATCATGGTTGCCACGGGATGCTGATTTTCTTCTTCCATGATAAGCACAATGCTTAAGCATGGGGGAGGGCATGCTACACTTCAATCATCAAGGGACGGTAACAATTCCTCAACACTCCTTTTGTCCTTGTCTTTCTATATGTCTATACATATGTATATGCTCTGCAAACCTTATATACAACCTTTCTATATCTCTCTATAGAATAACATGGCTACTAGGAGTACAACCTAGTTTTGTTATTGTTTTCAACAAATAATAATCACTGTTACCATGTGCTCACCATGATGATATCTTGTATGCTCTTGCTTATGGAAATGATGATCGTTGCCCCTTTGCTCATTTTTGTGCTTGGTTTGTATATGATTAAGGTAGTGCTCTCTTTAATATGATATGAAAATTTAATTAATGCTAGCCAAATCTTTTGTGGAGGTTATGATAACTTGAGACATATAGTATTTTTTGTTACTCGCATTTTTGAATGAATCAAGGATTATTTATTTTTGTTCTTAAAAGATATGCTAACCTTGTCTTTGATACCTATTGCATTTTGCTCAACCTATCTAAAGCCTTATATTTCATTGAGTGCAAAACCTTAGTATGCAAGATTTATTTTTGGGTGCATTGATTCATGACTTGATTTCTCTGGCCTGAGACTAAGAAGCTGGTCATTCTATTTTTGCGTACCCATCTTTACGCTAGCCTTTTCTATCCGTGCATTATGAGTTTCCACATCGGGAATTTCACAAACTTCGTCAGATATCCACCCACAACCCAAAATATCTTTTTGTGTATACCTCCTTGCCGTCAATTGGAGTAAAATTTTGGGAGAGCTCCATGAAAGGATCCCTAGAAGGTTTCAAGTATCTCTCTTCAAGAAAACACAAGAATTTCAGCACTTACCTTAGCAAAATCATCACCTCTTTGCTCGAGGACTAGCAACGTCTAAGCATGGGGGGTTGCCAAGGAAGTACTAGTGTAGTCTAGAGTTCAAGGGGAGTAAAAAAAATGAGTGATGAAAGAAAAAAATAATAAAGAATAAAATGTATGATGAGAAAAAGAGAAAAGAAAAAAAAGAAGAAAAGAGAGAAAAAATAAAGCTCCTCGGTTCTCTAGCTATGTTTGGAGATTTCAAAAGGATTTCAAGATCAAGACCCATACCCATCTTTCCAACCATGTGCAATCCAATAACGAGGACTTCGTTTGTGCCTCGGGATCACTCTTTGCCATTTGCACATGTCCACCTATCTCAAAGTGTGTGTATTTTTCTCTTCCCCTCCTTGGAACATTATTTTTCTAATGACCTTTTTGACGAGTCTCGGTAAGACCATGAGAAGCTTGTCTTTTTTTTATAATATTTCAACTATAATATCTTGGTAGGATCAACTTTCCCATAGCTCCATATAAAGCCTTCCACTAAATATGTGAGAGAGGAAAGAAGTAATCCTAGTAGGCTTGAGAGACAAGATGAGATGAGACTTCATGAGCAAGATGCAAGGAGGTTTTATATCATCCTGCTCTTTATTTTCAAAATTTCTTAGATTTGTTTAAAATTTGAGTGCATGATTAATTACTTGTGGAAAGAGCTTAAATGGTATCTACCCTCCATAGAGATGAAAACTAGTTACATTATGGAAGTTTAACAAATGTAAACTTGGAGAGCATTATGTTTTCTCATGTATGATCAAGTGCAGGGTATGAACATTGAATGGCAATGGTAACATCCATTAAAGGCTTACTCGAGGACGAGCAAGGTTTAAGCATGGTGGTATGTTGGCGGTCGATTTCTGTCAACTAAGAGCACTTGTTACACTTTGGAGTATGTTGTTTACATGGGATTTAAGTGCTTAAAGGAGCACTTTCGGGCAAAGTTAATCGAGCACTTTATGAGAACATAATGAAGCCCGACACAAGTCAAGACTCAAAGTGAACATGACTCCAAATGGCCCAAGGACTGAAGCGTGAAGTGGTAAAACTCCAGAGACCTGAACAGAAGATGGAGGAGCTTGCGCGACAAGTACCCTTATCTAAATCGTGGAGAAAACAACGTCAAGGACCCACATGCAGATCGGCAGAAATTCAAGAAAACACGCGAAGCGTCGGGGAGCGAGCCGGGGCCGAACTGGGCCGAAACGGGCCCAGCCCTGCCGGCCCAGGCTGGCCGACCCACCCCATTTCTAGCCCGGTTCAGCGCCCCCTTTGACCTACCGCCTCCTCGGTCAATTTAGAGCTCCTGCCTCTGACGGCCGCCAGATCCATCCACAAAATTTGGCAAAACCTAGAAGCAAGAATCAGAGGGAGACGACGGCAGCCGCGAGTCCTCAAAGTTGCCTAGGAGATGGCCTAGGCCGACCCTAGCCGCCATGGCTAACCTGCGTGGTTGTGCCATGGAGGAGTTCCGGAGCTACGTGTTCATCGTGTTAGGTACTACCTCCGGTCGCTGAATATTTGACATTTCAGACAGATGATTTGACCTACAATTAGTTCTTTTGATTTGTCGGAAATGTGAAATCAAAAAAGATGGAGGTAGTATGATCTATGTGGTGATGGTGTAATACATACTTTCAATGAGAGCATAATAATCTTGTCATTCGATCTATTAGCGATTTCATGTCTCCATCTATACTTTCTACCTATCGTGAATGTGATTTGATCCTTAGTCTAATGCTAGGTTAGACTACATAGCATGCTTTATGTAATCAAGGTGATTAGATTTAGTGTGCACGATTTGTCAACTTGTTCATGTTTGGGCGTGCCCTAGACTCCTCGCTTGATTAAGGGTGCACCGTGACAGGATGATACCCCCGAAAGAGTGGATGTCTTTGAGAGGTAGGCCGGAGGTAGGAGTTTAAGGATGCTAGTAGATGAGATGCTCGATTTGTTGCTCGTTTGTCGGAAATTCAACTAGAAGGCACTAGGCCTAGTTACCCCTTCGGTGGAGCTTTACCTTAACCGATGTTCCTAGGTGTGATCAACCTTATGCTTTCACCTATATATCTTTAAAGGTTACCTTTATATGCAATTGCTGCTTCATGTTAGGTTATATTGACTAGATAAGGTACAGAACCTTAGCGGTTTGCTTCCGATCCATGGATTGATACCTTAGGTCAATACTCGAGGGAAAAATGTACTACATGATCCATAAGCTTGCGGTGAAAATTTGGCGCGTTATTGAATCGTCAACAAGGGTTTCGAGGTTCGGTTTAAGTTGGGTGCGTCTCAGGTGCTTGATTCTCAAGACGACCTTGTTTGTATGGTCGTTCCCGAGGGTCAGATTTTTCGAGCTGATTTCTCTCAGTTCGATGGTCCTGCATGGTGTTTGGTGGCTGGTTCTTCTGATTTGTGGAAGTGGCATAGGTGGTTGGGACACTTGAGCTTTGATTTGCTTTCTCACTTGAGTGGTCCGATTTGGTCCGAGGATTGCCAAGGCTGAGGTTTGAAAAGGAGTTGGTTTGTGTGCCTTGTAGGCATGGTAAGAAGGTAGCTGCTTCTCATCCACCCCTGACTACTATCATGACAGAGCGTCTGATAGAGCTGTTGCATATGGACCTTGTTGGGCCACTTCGAGTTCACTTGTTGGGTGGGAAGTGGTATGTCCTTGAGGACCAGAGTGTCCGATGGCTAGTGGTTGGCCACTCTCTAGTGATGAGTGATTGACAACATTTTGTGGACTGACGCTGTGTTCTATCTTGTGGATGTAGGCTGCGGCTTGATTTGCTTTGGTGCAGGTGAAGAACAAGTGCGAAAGATCTCAAGGACAAGTAGGCTTGGTTCGAGGGACCCGGTGGCCAGACGGGATCAAGTGCGAGTCACATGGTGCGAGAAGAGCAAGTCGAAGTCAGATGATAGTGGGTTCATTGGTTGATCCGAAAGCCAACATTGAGCCGGAGTGGACGTGGCGGCCAAGTCAAGGAGCTCGGCGTGGAGGTTGCACCAAGCTCGCAGGGTTTGCCGTGGTTCACAAGAAAACCACTGTGTTCCTTGGTTGATCCTCAAAGCCAAGTCTGAGCGGTCGGCGACTCATGTCTGCACGGGACCAGTCTAACCAGTGGGCCGGACCAGTCTCACCGGTGGAAGACGAGGAGTGCTGGGTGGCTCGACGCAGAGGACACACGTCGGGATCGCAGGCTTGGCATCGAGGCTACGCGAGGTGCGGTTGCTGGGCGTCTGTCTGATGGAAAGGCTGTCAAGTTTCCAAATATGCCGTTCGAAGGGTTGTAGCGCGTAGAGGGCATTTTAGTCATTTACCCCCACCGGAGGACCTCATATATAAACTTGGTGGAAGGGTTGTGGCAGCCATCTCTTGGGCTTTAGGGTTTTCATTTGCTCTTTGTATTTTCTCTTTTAGCTACCTATTTTCTCTAGGACTAGCTTGAGAGCTTCATGAGAGATCTTCAGAGAGGGATGGATGCAAGAAAGGCAAGCTTGACCTTGTATGAATCTTTCCTTTGATGTATAGAAGGTCTGGCGTGGATCCTTTAGCTTTTGTGGTGGTGATTCCCATTTTCCTTTTTGTGGATTTTCGGAGCCTTTTCTTGGCGATTTTCTAGTGGTTGATTTGAGGCCTCCCCATTGCGGATTTGATGTGGGTTGTATACATGAGCCCCTTGTGGTTCTTTTCCTTGTGATCCCTCCTCTAAATCCGTGGGTTTGGATGCTCAAATTTGGGGTTTTATTCGTGTCCCGGGAAAAGGTGTTCTTAGTGTTCATCCTTTGATTCCTATGGATTGAGTGGATCTTTGGGGCCGATCTCTTAGGCATGGCTTGTCCATGAGGTGATACACCTATCCCCAAAGTTTTACTTTAATCCGTGGAGCGAATCGAGAGATCGAGATATCGGAAGGTGGGAGTTGACTCGCGGGTGGAGTTCATCCCAAGCAGCCCAGGCGTGACCAGTCAGACCGGTGCGGCCTGCTGTGGCTGTTTCTCGGGGAGTTCTTCTTCAGAGTGTTGGTCGTGTTCTTGGCTTGCTGCTGTTTCAGTCTCATGCAGTTTTGGCCTTTGGAGATCGAGTTCTTGCAGTAGAGGGTTTTCTAAGCCAGACCGGACAGACCGATGCAGGGCTTCTAGTGGGGAAATCGTATTTGTTGTTGTTGTTTGTGCTACTTGTTCGCAGAGTGGTTTTGGTGCAAGTTTGGTTGTGGAGAGTTTTTCGGTGTGCTTGAATTTTGGTGTGTTTTCTCTTGCTAGGCAGATTTCTAGATTTCTCCCTGTTGCTCCACATCCTAGAATTGCCATCTTGGTTTGCTGGGCAAGTTTGAGAGAATTCAGAGCAGGTTGCTCTGGACCAGTCTGACCGGTGCTAGGGACCGGTCTGACCGGTGCAAGTAGGTTGCTGCTCGAGGTTGTGTTCCGCTGCGTGTTTGAGTAGCTCGTGTGTGTGACTAGCTCCTAGGTCCAGTAGCACTCCAGTGGCTACGTGGATTTGGCTAGTGAGGTGTTGAGGACTCCGGAGTTGCATTTGGGACCATAAGCCGAGTTCGTCTCTTCGGAGAAGAATTTTTATCAGCTCCCATTCACTCCCCCCTCTCTGGTCGCCATTCTGGTCCTTCAGTCCTAGTTGTGGTGGACGGCTACTCTCACTATGCCTAGGTGTTTTTCTTGGAGGATAAAAGTGAGATGTTTGGTTTTGTTCGAGATCTGATCTTGAGGTTGAAGAATGAGATGCATGGGAACGCTATTCGAGCAATCTGTAGTGGTAATGGCTCTGAGTTCAGGAACTCTCATTTTTTACACCTTTTGCTTTGATCTTGGTCTTGAACATCAGTACTCGACTTCTTACGTTGCCCCTCAGAATGGAGTTGTGGAAAGGAAGAACCGAACATTGTGTGAGATGGCTAGGACGATGCTCGATGAGCACAGGACTCTTAGGCGGTTTTGGACTAAGGCAGTCAGTACCGCGTGTTATGTTTCCAACCGGATCTTCCTTCGAGCGTTCAAGAAGAAAACAAGTTATGAGCTCATGCATGGCCGAGCTCCTAAGGTGAGTCATTTCCGAGGCTTTGGTTGCAAATGTTTTTTTCTCAAGAAGCGTAAGCTTGATAAGTTTGAGGCCAGATCTACTGATGGTATCTTCTTTAGGTATGCTAACCAATCTAGAGCTTATTGGGTGCTTAATCTTGAGACTAACAAAATCATGGAGACTTGAGAAGTAACCTTCGATGAGACAATGCCATGTACCTCTCTTGGTTTTGAGTGTGCAAGTCATGAGGAGATGGCTGAGACATACTTTGAGAAGGAGGAACAAGCTGATGATGAACATGGCGAGGATCGTGTACCTACTACGGATCGTGTACCCTCTACTTCCATGACGACTACGGTTGACGGCGGGCCTTCTACTTCTACGACTACGCATCAACATGTACCGCAAAGCAAGGGTGGAAGCTGCTATGGAGGGGGAGGTAGTCTCCATGCGAGAGGCTCCTCGGCGTATGCAAGTGGATAATCCTCCTTCAAGAATCATTGGTGACATGAACAAGAGAACCACACGGTGAAGGTCACCAAATACTTCTCACTTCGCTCACTCTGCATTTGTTGCATCTTTTGAGCCCAAAGATATTGGACACACACTTTTTGATGAAAACTGGGTGAATTCCACGCACAAGGAGCTTGAAAACTTTGAGAGGAGCCAAGTCTGGGTGTTAGTTGATCCACCTCCAAATTGTCGTCCTATAGGCAGGGGCAGACATAATTTGGCCCAAAGCCTAGGGCCAGCCCATAGATCAATTTGTGCTCTGTTGTCTTGGGCTCCTTTGCTATAGTGCTCTATTGTGGAGAATTTCAGCCTAGGCCTTGGGCCATGGTCCAAGTGGCCCTAGGCCTCTATCTGCACTGCCTATAGGTAGGGTGTGGAAGAACAAGGAAGGTGAGAATGGGATGGTTGTGAGAAATAAGTCTAGGTTGGTGGCTTAGGGGTTCAATCAGAAGGAGGGGATAGATTATGAGGAGACATTTGCTCCTGTGGCCAGATTGGAGGCAATTTGGGTCATTCTAGCTTTTGTTGTGGCTAAAGGGTTCAAGTTGTTCCAAATGGATGTGAAGAGTGCTTTCTTGAATGGGGTGATTGAGGAAGAAGTGCATGTGAAGCAACCACCGGGGTTTGAGAGTGAGAGATACCCACACAGTGTATACAAACTCCAGAGAGCGCTTTGTGGGTTGAAACAGGTAACGAGGGCTTGGTACGGCAGGCTGAGAGGCTTTTTGCTTAGTAAGGGGTTTGTGATGGGGATAGTAGACAAAACCTTGTTTCTCCTTAAGCATAGAAATGACCTCTTGATTGTACGGATTTACGTGGTTGACATAATCTTTGGTGGATCCTCCATAACCTTGTTGCCAAGTTTGCCGATGACATGAGCAGGGGATTTGAGATGTCTATGATGGGCGAGCTGCAGTTTTTCCTTAGGCTCCAGATCAAGTAAGTCAAGGACGGGACCTTCGTACACTAGAGCAAGTATATTAAGGACATGATGAGGAAGTTCAACATGAATGATGCTAAGTCCATGTCAACATCGATGAGTATGACTACAGCTCTGGATGCGGACAAGGATGTCGAACCGGTGGACCAAAAGGAGTACTGGAGCA
Organism: Cenchrus fungigraminus; assembly: GCA_036936925.1. Taxonomy (NCBI): domain Eukaryota; kingdom Viridiplantae; phylum Streptophyta; class Magnoliopsida; order Poales; family Poaceae; genus Cenchrus; species Cenchrus fungigraminus. The sequence continues at coordinate 76,355,901 of CM072769.1, read as the reverse complement.
TGATCGGCTCCCTCCTCTACTTGATGGCGACGAGGCCAGACATACAGTTCAGTGTGTGTCTGTGCGCTCATTTCAGGCTTTACTGAGGACTTCACATCAGCAGGCCGTCAAGAGGATTTTCAGGTATTTACAGTAGGCTCCTGAGTTTGGTCTTTGGTATTCTGCCTCCTCGACACTCACACTTCACGGATTTTCTGATGCTAACTTTGCTTGGTGTTGTGTGGAGCGCAAGTCTACCTCTGGTTCTTGCCAATTTCTCGGTTCCTCTTTGGTCTCTTGGTCTTCCCGTAAGCAGTCGAGTGTAGCCCAATCCACCATAGAAGCTGAGTATGTTGCAACCGCTAGTTGTTGTTCCCAACTGATTTGGACATCCTATATGAGAGACTTTGTTGAGGAGTGCACCCAGATCCCACTTCTTTGTGATGGCACCACTGCCATAAGTGTGGCCAAAAACCCAGTGCTCCATTCCAGAACAAAACACATAGAAGTGAGGTACCACTTCCTGAGGGATAATGTCGAGAAGGGAACCATAGTGTTGTGCCATATCCCTATCCAAGACTAAAAAGCAGATATTTTCACAAAACCACTTGGCCAAGCAACCTTTGCTCGTTTACAGGGAGAGCTTGGTGTGTGTTGTCCTTTTTAGTTGGTTCTTGGGAGCTCACTTTGTAGCATATGTACCATACATGTCTACTTTGATGTATAGCATGCATGTTCATTTTATGTACCATGGTAGGATAGCCATCTTTGTCTCTTGATGTATAGTTTTGCATCTTTGTATCATAAGCATGTTGCATTTTGTGTCATATGCACTTTGTAGGAATGGCTTCTCCTCTGTACATTGATCCCTATGATATGCTATGTTTGAGCTTGTGGATGTGCTTGATTGATATTTGGGATGATAGGCTATGCTCTTGATAGTTTGGTTGCATATCCATTTTGAAATAGCTTGTTTTTGACAAAAATGCTTATATGCTCTTTCTCATGAGTAGAGGCTTATATGTTGCTAAATGTGTGCTTTGAATGGCTATATCATGCTTAGATTGTGCTTGGATGCATGTTTTTATTGGATGGGTCAAAGACCATTTGTCATGATGGATGTTTAGCCCCTTTTGCACATCTTGGAGGAGCATAAGCTTCTTTTTGCCACAAAGGCATTTCATGTACCATTAACTTGTTAATTTGAGAAAAAATAAGAAAAAGAAATGAAATGAATACGGAGTGAAAAATGTCCTCAAACATGTCTTTATGCCTTATTTGCTACATTTTCATAAAATGGGTGCTAAATGGTAGCTTTGACTCCATGGCTTTGACATGACTTGATTGGCTTGATGGGTGTCCTCCATGATCTCTTAATGAAAATATGTTGTCCTCACATGATCTTTGAGTGACTTAGTTTATTTTGAGCTCATTTTGTGCATGTGTAGGACTTTGCTCATGAGAGGATTTTTTCCCAAAAATGGTAATTTTAACCATGGCTTGATCTTGTGTGTATGTAACTGAACATTCTCGATGGCAATGATTCTTCAAACCTTTGTCAAGTCTAAGTGGTTCATTTGCTCATTCCTAGCAAATTTTATGGCTCTATGACCATTTGAGAAGCCTCTAGTTGAAATTTTCGTAGAAATGCCTTGATTCATGCATTGTCAACAAGGGGGAGAAGTTTGGGCACAGAAAAGCTTGCTGCATGCATTTATAAAGTTTTCCAATAGGTTTGGGTAGTTTTTACAGTAGAGGTTCTGGGGGTGGCCTTTCAGGGCGATTAGACTGCCCATGCCTGTAATGTTACCGCCCCAGGCGGTTTGACCGGCCCTACGAGGCGATCTGACCGGCCTGGCTGGGCTGGCTGGGTTGAGCATGGGCTGAGCAGGTTTTGCTCGTTGTGGTTCATAATCATATGCATTGGTTTTGGGGGAGTCTGCATTTGCTCAGGGGGAGCTGCATGTGTTCAGGGGGAGCTCTTTGTGTCGTCTGAGTTCTTGCTTTGGTGGTTTGCTCGATATGAGCTTTGGTGGTTGTCTCGGTTGTGTTGAGCCGTTGCCCTTGCCTTAGTGGACCGAGACATTGGTTTTCAAGTGGTCAGATGTGTGTGTTGTTTGTCTTTTGGATCACATGATGGAGGTTGTTTCGTTTTCTTTTTTTTTCATTATGTATGGGTTACTATGTGTGTTGTCAATGCACTCATCAAGGGGGAAATTGAGGACCGGAGTGTCCGACGGTCAGTGGATAGCCACTCCATAGTGATGAGTGATTGACAACATTGTGTGGACTGACGCTGTGCTTTGTCTTGTTGATGTAGGTTGCGGCTTGATTTGCGTTGGTGCAGGTGAAGAACAAGCGTGAAAGGTCTTTGCCTTGCAGGGCCTCCGAAGGACTGGAGGGACAAGTAGGCTTGGTTCGATGGACCCGGTGGCCAGACGGGATCAAGTGCGAGTCACATGGTGCGAGAAGAGCAAGTCAAAGTCGCATAGTGGGTCCGTTGGTTGATCCGAAAGCCAACATCGAGCCGGGGGCGACCGTGGCGGCCAAGTCGAGGAGCTCGGTGTGGAGGCTGCACAAAGCTCACGGGGTTTGCAGTGGTTAACTAGAAAACCTCTAGGTTTATCGGTTGATCCACAAAGCCGAACCGGAGACTCGATCGGTTGGCTGCGAGATGCTGGGCGGTCTGACCGGTCCCTAAGGGCAGTCTGACTTGCCTAGTCGGTCCGACCGCCTGTGCTGCAGGAGCGTCGGGTGCTTCGAAGCAGAGGACATGAGTCGGGGTCGCAGGCTTGGCGTCGAAGGAATGCAAGGTGCGGTCGCTGGGCATCCGTCCGATGGAAGAACAAAGTTCCAGATTTACCCTTAAGAGGTATGTATCGCCTTAGGGGTATTGGAGTCATTTGCCACCACCGAGGGACCCAATATATATACTTGGTTGGTGGGAGTTGGCTACCATCTCTTGGCTTAGGGTTTTCATTTTCCCCTTTAGTTTTCTATTTTTCCCTTCGTATTTTCTCCATAGGACTAGCAAGAGAGCTTCATGTACACATCTTGAGGGAGGGAGGATGATTTTGGCAGTTCCTAGACCTTGTATGATCCTTTCATGGTATGTATAGAAGGTTTGGCGTGGTTCCTCAAGTGCTCTAGTTGTCTCTCCTGTTTTTCCTTTTGATCATTTTCGGAGCCTTTTCTTTGGATTTTCATGGAGAGGATTTGGAGGTGTTTCCTTGCAGGATTTGTTGGTGGATTCACTCATGAGGCTTAGGGTTTTCATTTTCCCCTCCAAACCCATGGGAAGGCCTTCGATTTTGGTAGTTTTTGGTAGTGCCCGAGTTCTTGGGGTTGAGAGCTTTGATTCGCGATTCCCTTTGATTGAGAGCGATCCGGTGGATATCCTTTGGTGGAGAGGTCGTCTAGAAGGTGACCCAGCTATCCCCGAAGTTTCGCTGCAATCCGTGGGGTGCATCAGGAGATCGGTTGATGGGAAGTTGAGGGTTGACCTGCGGTTTGAATTCTGGGCAGGGAGCAGTCTAACCACCTGGGGTAGGACGGTCTAACCACCCTGTGACCTGTGTCCAGGAAGTTTTGGTTTTGCGAGGGATTTCTTTGTGAGTTTGTTTGTGTTGATCAGAGGAGTCTCCAAGTGATACCGTGGTTTGTTTTGGGGTTGTGTTCGTCGAGTTCTTGGCTTTTCGGTTCACACAGTGGGAGGCGGTCAGGCTGCCCTTGATACCCAATCTAACCGCCCCAAGAAAGAGTTTGAGGGGGAGGTGGTTGTTGACACCATTTTTTGACACGTGTCAGTAAGAGGCAGAGAGGCACAACGAAAGTCACAGAGCCAAAGAAAGAGAGGAAAGAAGGAACAACCAGCCAATTCAAAATTGGCCGATTAGAAAGAAGTCAACGAGACCAGCTGATGGTCAAAGATGGGGATCGGCCGATATAAAGGAGAGAAAGCGGCAAAAGAAGAATATGCCAAGGAAGACAAGAAGGATAGGGCGGGTCAATAATTAGTTGACGACGGGTCAAAGTTAGTTTAGCAAGTCCGACTCTTGCACGAGTCGTCTGTTTTTAGCAGTTGTAATGTCTTTAGAGTCGAGTAAGTTGTGTCATCATCGACTAGGATTCAGGTTGCCCTCAGGGCATAAATAGCGACCCTACATGGTCGGAGAAAATTGTACACACCAACAAACACAAACCTTTATTTTTTTCCTGCAATTTACCTTTCAAGTGGGTGACTTCGCCAAAAGTTTTCTTCTTCTTGTTTTCTCATTTTCTTCAAGCGTCGTCCTTCGAGTTCGTCGGGCTCCATCGACCAACCTCCGGCAGGCTTGTGAGTACCGCTTTACAGAGTAATATCTAGGCTTTAACCTTCGGGTGCATCACTGTGGTTTCGTCTAGATTTATTCACAACTTACCTATATCAGCTAGATTTGCAAGTTTTCTATACTGATTTCTTGTTTATTTAGCTTTTATCACCAATTTATCCCGCTCGAGGCTCGATTGTATTGGCTACTTCTCGCTGTGTCATCAACATACCGATCTCACACCCGATCTAGATCCGTCACGTTGCTGACATCACCAGATCGGCTGATTCTAGCTGCTCTGAACATAGTTGCACTTCTGCCGATCAGCCGATCTCGTTGCCTTTCGTATCGGCTGATTAGGCTGTTATGTTGTGCCCACGTGGAAAACCCTCATCGGTTCTCTAGTCGATCAACCTGTATTTAACCTTCTACTCTCTTTCGTGCCAATCAATAGGTCAGGTCGGGTGGCACGCCTTGTTACATCCCGGGGATCCGTTACATGTTGCCGCGGAAGACTTTATTCCGGTTTTTGCATCAACACATCTTGGCACGCCCGGTGGGACACGAAGAACTACAAATGATATCTAAGGAGCTCAAGAAGCTTGAAGATGTCCATCCTGACAACATACAGCCAATTACCGTGGATCAACTCAAGGAAGCCGACAAAGCCGAGTATGAGAATTGCATGGCAGAATATGGTCGGCTCCTGATGGGTAGCTTCGGCCTCACCAGAGGAGGGCCAGTGAAGAAGGTTCCTCTTCCAAGGCCTACAGAGATTATAGTGCAGGCCGAACCTGGAAAGTTACAAGACATGATGACAAAAACTATGCATCACACTTTGATTAATCAATCTTCTGTGTTCAACAATTTAGTGCAGAACAACATGAAGGAGGATCTCAGGGAAGAAGTCATGAGCTTGTTCAACGGACTAGCATATTATCAACCCGACTTGACGTTCCCGTTCATTGCCAGCAAAAAGTTCAAGGAGGTCTCCTCCTAATCTTTCGGTTATCCAGCCGATTGTTCAGGAGCAGCCGAAGACAACTGGAGCAACTTCAGGATAGCAATATCCTTCGGCAGGTTCTCAGCCGATTGATCAGAAAATCCTAATTGCTGAAGTTACAAATATGATGCAGAATCAATTCGGTTTGAAACCAAAGCAGCAAGTGCACATGTTTCCTTAGAGGTTCAAGGTGCCCGACTTCACCAAATTCACTGCCCAAGATGACACCTCCACCATTGAGCATGTTACCCGCTTCATCATTCAGTGTGGAGAGGTAGGGACAAATGAGTCCTTCAGAGTGTGATTATTCTCATCCTCACTATCAAGGCCAGACTTCGCTTGGTTTACATCACTCCAGCCAATTCAATTCAGAGTTGGGAAGATTTGGAAAGGCAGTTTCATGGGTAATTCTTCTCGGGAATTCATGAGATGAAACTTACTGATCTTACCAGCTTAAGGCAAAGGAACGATGAGTCTGTACCCAATTTTGTTCAGAGGTTTAGGGAGATGAGGAACAAATGCTATAGCTTATCTCTGACTGATAAATAGTTAGTGGAATTGGCCTTTCAGGGACTCTTGCCATCCATTAAAGAGAAATGTGCATCACAAGAGTTCGAGAACATCAGTCAGCTTCTCCATCGGCTGAGTCATGAGAGCACTCGATCATATGAACCTAGGAGGAACTATCAAAAATGAGTGTCCTATGTAGATTGCTCTGTTGATGAAGAAGAAGCCAAAGTTGATTTGGCTGAGTGGGTACCGAACAAGAAGCTGATTGCATGTCTCTTCGGCAAAAAGGAACCTGAGAAGTTTAGTTTTGACACAACCAAAGCTGACAAGATATTTGATCTTCTCCTCTAGCAAGGGCAGATTAGGCTTTCACAATACCATACTCTACCGAGTTCTGAAGAGTTGAAGAAGATCAAGTACTGCAAGTGGCACAATGCCACATCTTACAACACTGATCAGTGCAAGGTGTTTCGTCAACAAATTCAGAATGCAATAGATCAAGGAAAGCTGAAATTTGAAACAACTTCCAAATCAGGAAAGCCGATGAAGATTGATCAGCACCCTTTCTCTACCAACATGGTTGAAATGTCCAAAGCAAAGGTGTTGATGTCTGAATCGGCTAAAAATAAAGGAACTATTGATCCCGAAGCTGAGATGACAGCAGAAGAAGCTAAAGGGAAAGGATTGCTTGAAGAAAGAATCAACTCAAAGGGTTCAAAGCAACAAGTTACATCGCATGTTCTTCTCAGCAAGTTCCAACACCAACAAAAGCAGATCAAGGAAAAGGAAGAATGGGCGAGGTGCAATGCAGGGCACTGGAGATTTCCATTCTTCAGATACTGCTAGGAAGAAGGATCAAGCTTCCGACATCTGACAACTATCCACAATGTGAAGGCTTCTATTTGGAAAGACAGTCGTCCAAAAGGCTTTGTTCTGATGATAGGGACAGGAAGCCTATTAATCAAAATCAGCAAGAGTGCCCCAACCAATGCATCTCAGTATATGATCGGTTGGGGGGCAAGGCAAGCATATATGATCAGCTAGGGGGCAAGCGCCAAGATAGTCAGCCCAATCGGCTAGAAGATATGGTTGATAGCAGGATCCCTGATGAAGACGTGTTGGCACGAGATCTGGACAGGCGTCACGCTATATATGAAGACAAGAGCCAACACGAGCCTCGCTAACCTAGGTGGTGTCCAGAAGGGTTAACCAAATCTTAGAATAGAAGGATCCAACGCTTGCAACAATTAGAATAATAAGAAGAAATTGAGAAGCAATCACTTAATAAGAAGAAGGTCCGATCCCAAATCTAGAGACCCAAACCAAGAGCCGATGATAAGAAGGACAATCAACCAATGGCAAGCATCAGCATGGTATTCATGCTACCCAAAGAATTCATGAGTCTTGAGGCCGATTCAGATGAAGAACTAGAATCGACGCAATTAGCTTTGGATCCAATGTTGGCCAGTTTTGAGAAACTAGAGGAGGAAATGCGTCAGCATATGTAGGCTCTGTTTCTCAAAGGACATGTCAATGGGAAGCCAGTCACAAGGCTCCTGGTGGATGGTGGTGCATTAGTCAATCTCATGCCTTACTCAATGCTCCGAAGATTTAGAAAAAGTGAGCAAGATTTAACCAAGACCGGTATCATGCTGCTCGACTTTGAAGTAAAGACATCATCTGCAATGGGTGCTATCTACGTGGATCTGACAATCGGCAGCAAGACTCTTCCAACTACCTTTTTCGTCATCAAGGGGAAAGGATCCTACAATCTGTTACTTGGACGAGATTGGATTCACGCCAACTGTTGCATCCCATCTACCATGCTTCAATGTATGATTCAATGGATTGGAGATTCGGTGGAGGTAGTCAACGCCGATTCCTCTTTCCATATTGCAGCAGCTGATACACAGTGGAACTTTGAGAGAGTCATCTGCATATCAGGAAAAGTTTGGGAGACATCCTCAAGATGTCTGACTTTGAGCTTCAGCCGATCCAAACGATCGGTTCCAAAATATAAAGAGATAAAGCACAGAGCTATATCGGCCGATTGGAGAATTGGACTATGACAAGACAGGGCTGATACTCATCAGAACCAAGACAAAACATCAAATTAAGTAATTAGCCGATTACTACTTCTAGCTTTTTAGTCGATTTAGATTTTCAAGCTGTAGCCGATTTTATTAAATCGCCTCTAGTGTAAGAAATCAGATAGCCGATATTGTGTATATTGCCTTTAGTCCAAAAAATGTAAAGCCGATGAATGATTCAGATAATGGCTGATGTAACAATCGCACTTAGAACAAAAATATGAATATATATTTCTTTCTCTCATATTTCAGTACTTGGTGTTTACATCCACATTAAAGATCAATGGGTTACATAAATTGGAAGATGACTATCCTACCTCTCGTATGATGAGGATACTGAATTGATGAACATCAGAGAGAGAGGAATGCTGCGAAGAGGAAACAGAAGACTAAGATCTTCGCCGGAATCTATGATCTTTTGCCGAAAGCTCTCTGAGTTGATGACCAAGATGGTCATCCCTGTGGCGCGATCTTCCTCTGATACAGGTGCAGTGAGACATTCTACCTTGCTCCTTCCCTTCAGCTGTTGAACCCAAGCTTTTCACAAGGATTCTTTTAGCTGTTGTACCTCCTGGCTTTACGAGAAGGGTTGGAGAAAGAGAGATAATGCTGCACTACTTCACAAGAATTCTTTTAGCCATGGTGAGAAAGGGGAAGAAAAGGACAATCAAACAGCAGGAGCCTACACCCTATCAGATATAATCTTTGCGCCATGGTGGGAGGTGTGGAGGACTGATGAGCATTCGGTTGCCATTTATAGCCTAGACCAGAAGGGATGGAAGCTGAGAAGATAGGAAGGAATCAAAAAGATGCCAGATTCGGACAAATTGGAAACAGTCCCTCCGTGAATGACTCAGTTTTGAGAGGCTGACATTGATTTCAGTTATCCGTTTCCCCAAAAAAGGGAGAAGAGCACAAAAGCTATTGAATGGAAGCACTTTGTATTCCAGAAGAGGAGAGAACATAAATGGTTATTCCTCAATGTTATTGATAGCATCAACAAGCTTACTGGCAGCGTCATGAAGCAAAACTATTTCAAGAAGACGCTTGTTGAAATAGAAAGAGTGCTAATTCTTCCTGAGTACACTCCGTAAGAATAATGCCTCCCATCCCTAAAAATAAGGAAAAAGAGCCTATGAAAAGGAAACAAGTGAAGAACCATTGGGTTATAGACTGGGTTTTATAGAGAGATGCATGAGAAAAGACGGTTCAGAGTCACATGTCGACATTGAATGACTGATGGCATTCAAGAGTAAATGGGTAGCATTCATCTGTCATGATTCAGAAAGATCACGAGACAAACAGTGCATGTTGTCAAAGAAAAGAAATCATCCAGGAAAATGCATGGATCATACAAACGATTGTCTTTCAAGATGAAATACAATAAGACAAAAGCTGATTACATCGGCTGGAAGAAGAATTTATTAAAGGATATCACATCGGCTAAAGAGAAAATTACATTAAGATTTCTCTAAATCTTTTTCCTTCTCTAATTGCATCTTGGTGATGGCTATTCCATCCTCTACTAGGTTCAATTCCTCAAGAATGTGCGTTCTCCTGGTTTCCAAAACCTCTAATTTTTTCTCATCTATGGAAATCACAAGTTGAAGACCTTGCTTCTGCACTCGTTGATTCGCACCATGAGTGTTAATGTTCGTTAAGATCCTTTCTATGTCCTCGCGGTTGGGAGACTGTGGAGAAGAGATGGATAATTACCATGTGAAATTCATAGAGAGATACAAGAAAAGATAGAAGCAAACCTGATTCACAGAAGAGGAAGAGATCGCATCAGAAATACAAGAAAGGAGATGGAGATGGCTAATTTTATAGGCCGATCAAGCGTTCGGTCAAAAGAGAAGGACAAGGTGATAAAAGAGGTGCGTTGGAAGTTGGCTAACATTAAAAGACTAGCTACAAAAAACCAAGTTCCTTAATTACACATTCAAGGGCATTTAAACTATGCCTAACGAATGAATGGCATTGATAGCATCCAAACGAAGCTAGTCAACTTCTTCTATTTCTCGACGATCTGCGTCAGCTGAACCAGAAATCGGTCGTTCCTCTCGACTGATAGCTTGGGCTCTCCTGGCAATGGCATCTTTCTTGCGCTCCATACCATTGATCGTGTCTGGGAGATCTGCTTGCTTTTTCTCCTCCAAGGATAGATCCTCCTTGAGGTGCCTTAACTCTGCAAAAAGATCCACACATCTGCTCTTCATCCGGTCAACAGTAGCAGAGATCTCAGGGCGAGAATGAGACAAACTTGGATCTTGTTATCCAAATCGGCCATTTGAGAATCAAGAGCCTCTCGATTCTGAACCAACTGCTCCTAACGAGTTCTTTCTTCCAAACGATGCTGTGCATGTTCAACACGAAGTTGATAACTGTATATGAAGGCAGCTGGATGGAGCCTATCTTTTATTTTAGCTGGCAGTTGCCCTCTGATCTTCTTATAAATTTGTCTGACCGGCTCTGCCTCTTGAACCAATTGACTGTTGTCTTGAACAAGGAGGGGCAACATATCTCGAAGGCATGTTTGAACATTGTCAGGAAGGGAACTTAAAGGTAATACGTGAGAAGAGCTGCCGATGGAGGGATCATCTTGAATCTGCAAAAGATAAAAGGCAGGTCAAAAGGACTATTATTCAGAAGACATATAGCAAGATTTATGAAGAAAAAGAGATGCTTACAATTGGGGCATATCTCAATGTGATTGGTTCATCTTCTTCGATCAAGATAACGTCGGCAGACTCTTTCTGGCTTTCAGTGTTAAGATAAGCGGCCGATTCTGTTCCAACATCAACTTGCTGACCCTGAAGTTCATCGGCTGCTTCAATATCTCTAGCTTCTACATCAGGAAGAGTGGTCGATTTTAGAAGTCTTTGTTCAGCAGTAGATTGACTTCGAGGTTCCTCAGCTAGTATAGATTTCTGCGTTTGAGGTTCCTCTCCATGGAGATTGGCCAATGAAAGGTTTTCTGTGTTAGAAGGAACAACCAGCCGATTCAAAATCGACCGATTAGAAAGAAGTCAACGAGACCAGGTGATGGTCAAAGATGGGGATCGGTCGATAAGGAGAGGAAGCGGCAAAAGAAGAATACGCCAAAGAAGACAAGAAGGATAGGGCGGGTTAACAATCAGTTCACGACGGGTCAAAGTTAGTTTAGCTAGTCTGACTCTTGCACAAGTCGTCTATTTTTAACATTTGTAATGTCTTTAGAGTCGAGTAAGCTGTGTCGTCATCGACTAGGAGTCAGGTTGCCCTCAGGGCATAAATAGCGACCCTGCATGGTCAGAGAAAATTGTACACCCCAACAAACACAAACCTTTACTTTTTCCTACAATTTACCTTTTAAGTCAGCAACTTCGCCAAAAGTTTTCTTCTTCTTGTTTTCCTGTTTTCTTCAAGCACCATCCTTCGAGTTCTTCGGGCTGCATCGACTGACCTCCGGCAGGCTTGTGAGTACCACTTTACCGAGTAATATCTAGGCTTTAACCTCTGGGTGCATCGTTGTGGTTTCATCTAGATTTATTCACAACTTACCAATATCAGCTAGATCTGCAAGTTTTCAGTACCGATTTCTTTTTTATTTAGCTTTTATCACCAATTTATCCCGTTCGAGGCTCGACCGTATCGGCTACTTCGCGCTGCGTCATCAACGTACTGATCTCACAGCCGATCCAGATTCGTCTCGTTGCTGACATCACCAGATCGGCTGATTCTAGCCGATCTGAACATACTTGCACTTCGGCCGATCGACCGATCTCGTTGCCTCCCGTACCCGCCGATTAGGCTATTACGCTGTGCCCACGTGGAAGATAATAGAGGCAGAGTGCCCAATCTTTCGGTGAGTGGCAATAACTTCGAACTAGTGGAAGTAGACCCTCATGATCCGACTACGACGAGGGAGACTCAAAGCACCAATGCAATCGCTGAACCAACTCCTGATGGTTACCAACCATGCTGGCGCAAGATCAGTCTAATCATGAAGATCAATTCCTGTACGCAATCGAAGAACAAACAAGAATCTGAGGCGAGCAATCTTAATTTCACTCGAAGTGGAGTTCTGAATCACAGAGGACAGCACATATTTGTGCGTGTTCTGGGTAGCTAAAGCTAGATGTAAAACAAAACTCAAGTTGTAAACAAAAGGGACTCTGACTAAATAAAGGGGACATAGCCCCTGGTGTCCGGAGGGGGGTGCACAACAGGAGGGCACGCGGCCAGGGGGAGGGGCGCGCACGTCAAATGGAGAGGGCGCGCCTGCCCTGGCGGCCAACCCTAGGCGTCCACCCATGGGCCTCCTGTTGGCCCGACTCTTATTCTTCTGGGCCTTCATTCTTCAATAGCAGGACAAAGTTCAGTTCTCTCACACGAGCCCGAGTGAGTGGCCTAGAAGGTGTCGCTTGGGGTGGAGGATCAACTGGAGGTGCTGCTAGTGTAGATGTACTCGTGGTGTCTGCATCATCCTCCCCTTCTTGAACTTATGTCGTCCTCGACTGTTGACCGGGCATCCCTAGGCCCACCACACATGTGGGCCATACTCGGGAGATAGGTCTGCACACCTGGACAACTCGACTAGTGGGCCGCGGTGCAAGATTACCATGGGCCACAAGGCAAGACAAGATGGACAAGGACTTGTACTAAGATTAGGATAGCTTCTCATTACCTATAATAGGATACTCCTAGTACTACTCGAGTAGTACTCTTGTACCGATCCGACTTGTAACCCTGCCTCCCGTGGCATATAAGGCGAGGAAGGGTTCCCCGTCAAGAACATACGCAATCAATCAAGAGCCACATAGCATACAGGACGTAGGGTATTATTCACATTGCGGCCCGAACCTGTCTAATTGTGTGCCTCGTGTCTCACCATCGTGTTCCTGATCTCGGTGAGCCCCACCGCACAATCTACTACTTCAGGTACCCCGTGGTAGGCTCAGTGTCTAAAACACTGATAGCTGGTGCGCCAAGTAGGGGATCTCGTCGCTGATCCACTGGCAAACTCGATGGCTTCCGTCATCATCAAGCCAATCATCGCTTTTCAACAAGGCAACACCTTTGTCTTTGGCTCTTGGATTTGTGTTGCTGATGGCGCTGGGTCATTCCTACGTTTCTTGGCATCTACTCCAGAGTCGAATCTCAAGTCCTCGACGCTTACTCAAGCCTCGATGGAAGATCTAGTCGAAAATTTTGGCAAAACTTGCTCGCTGACCCGGTTAGAGAACTCGAGTCAGAGTCCGAGTACAACTCGACTTTGCCTCTAATTCAGACTGAGTCGCTTTCCCCGGCTACATAGCTTGCGCTTAGCCTGGATTGTCTACCATCACCACCCCTCTTCAGCCACCGCCATGTCAGCGCTGCTTACCAAACTGTGTTGGAAATCCTCATGTGCCCTGGTTCGAAGACCGTGCTCGAGTACTCTTCGGATTCGGAAGTCAACCTCGACTACTTCGATTCAGATTCGTCTGAGTTCGAGTTCGACTACAGTTCCGATTCTACTGAAGCACAACAACTCTCTGGCCCTACTCATGGACTGGTGATCACATGGACACCTAAGGGTAGATTCATCTACTGGCCTGAGCATGTGCCTGCTGACCACAATGGCCAGGAGCGCTTTGTTGCCTGTCTTGACAACCTACCTTTCCAGGAAGGTACCAAGCTTGTTGACTACGACACTGACACTGAGCTCATTCAGAGTACGGGTAGTTCTTCATCTTATCGAGAAGTTTTCGACGTCGATCCATCCACTCCGCAAGGGCACCATGCCAATTATCGCTTTCCAGATGATGTCTCTGATGTTGAACTCTCTGTTAATTCTCTTGCTGATGAAACTCTAGAGGCCAAGACTGCACATCATCAGCGGAATACTGATCGTGCAACCCTTCATCATGAACTCGCGAAAGCTCTACCTACTCGTAACCTACAAGAAGCTCTGGATGCGGTTACTACTCATCAATATCGCACTCGAGAGGAAGCTATCAATGCGATCAACTTGCTTGGACATTCTATGCCTCGTGACAGGGCGGCTGCAGAAGTCACAAAGCTGGCTGAACTAGCCTACACTATGCTACGTCAAGGAACCAGTACACCTAGTCACCATGGTAGCAGTGGGGGTGCTCATCGCAACACTCACACTCCTAATTGCACACGTCCGGAAGCTAGCAACAATGCCCATGGTGGTGATGGTAGTGTTAATAGAAAGTCGGGGGATTCCCGTTATGATGCTCATACAACAATCAACACTAGGCGTGCTGAGCATGAGAAGCAAAAGGATGATGACTCTGATTCCTTCCCTACTTTCTCTGCTCTACTTCAAGCTTTGTTTCTTCCGAAGAAATTCAAGCCCTATGGTATTTCCAAGTATGATGGCAAGCAAGATCCAAGGCAGTGGTTGCACTGTTATGCTCTGTCCATCACTAATGCCGGGGGCAATGATGATACTAATGTATCTATTTCCCTTTTAGTCTGGAGCAAGAGCCACTCACATGGTTCGAATCTCTCAAGCGAGGCTCCATCGACAACTAGGGACAACTCAAGCAACGCTTCACCAGCAACTTCGCAAGTTCTTTGGGCCGTCATGGTACTCGTATGGACCTTGCGTTGATCAAGCAAAAACAAGGTGAGACTCTTCGTGAGTACATGCGCCGCTTCTTTGAAAAAAGAGCCACTATTGTTGATATTACCGAGAAAGAAGTCATAGACACCTTCCAGGATGGTTTCTATGATTATAGGCTATTCCAAGACTTCGGTCACGCTCGCCCAGCCAACATCAACAAGCTCAAGGAAATGATCACTCACTGGGCGGACGAGGAAGACAAAGCTCGGAACCGATTCAAGCATCTTCGCAACAACCAAAACAACAACAACAACAACAATAATAATGCTAGTGGAAACAATAGTGGCAAGCAACAACATGGTAATCGCACGGGTAATAACTACTCGAGCAATCCTAATTGCAAGCGCTAACCTGACAATACTGTTGCAGCCATGGAACCCACCGCCAAGCCTGAAGAGGATTCTCACTGGGCCATGTTGACCAAGTAGAAATGTCCATGGCATCTAGAGGGTAATCACACTACAGAGTAGTGTTACTAACTTCATCGTGCATTGAAGAACACACCAGAACCAGTGCACCCAAACCCAAGGTTTCGCAAGAACAAGGGGAAGAAGGCTAACACAGGCAAAGACACTGGGTTTCAAGACCCCTCCAATACTGTCAATGTCATCTTTGGTGGGATTCCAACCAAGCGCAAGCAGAAACTTGCTCTCAGAGAGATTATGTCCATTGAACCAGCAGCTCCAACTTTTCTAAAGTGGTCTCAAACCCCCATTACCTTCTCAAGGGTGGATCAATGGACTAGTTTTTTTGAGCCAGGGTGATATCCTCTTGTTCTGGATCCAGTGGTGGCAGGCTCTAAGCTTACCAAGGTTCTTATTGATGGTGGCAGCGGTCTCAATGTCCTGTTTGCCAAGACAATGAAGAAGATGGGCCTGGATATCACCAACATACTTACCAAGACCAACTCACCATTCTATGGTATCATCCCGGGCAATGAAGCTGTTCCTTTGGGTTCAGTTGTACAACCCGTTACCTTTGGGACTAAGGAACATTACCGCACCGAGTACATAAAGTTCGAGGTTGCTGACTTCGAGACTTCTTATCACGCCATCCTCGGCAGACCTGGTCTGGCGAAATTCATGGCTATTCCACATTATGTGTACCTTGTACTCAAGATGCTGACCCCAAAGAAGTACTCTCACTGCGTGGTGATTTCAAGTGTTCTTACGACTGCGACACGGAAGCTGTGGAACTTGCCTCCACAAATCAAGTCCCCAATGCTATGATGGAAGTCTTCACTACAGCTAAAAAGCATGCTCCAAGTGAGCTGGAAGTTCCCGAGAAGACAGACTACAATAACAAGCTTGCACCGACTAGTGACATCCTGCTCAAAGCCATCGATCTTGGTACTGGTGATAGCAGCAAGACGACCATGATCAGTGCATAGCTTGATCCTAAATAGGAAGAAGCGCTCGTCAACTTCCTTCAGGCTAACCGTGATATCTTTGCATGGAAACCATCTAACATGCTAGGTGTGCCCAGGAGGTTGATCGAGCACTCACTCAACGTCGATCCTAATGCTACCCCCAAGAGACAACATCTTCGTTGCTTCGCTGATGACCGGAGGGATGCTATCAAGAAAGAGCTCGCCAAACTACTCGCGCCTGGCTTCATCCGGGAAGTCTTTCACTCGCAATGGCTTGCTAACCCTGTGCTTGTCAGAAAGAAGAACTCAAATGATTGGAGAATGTGTGTTGACTACATTGATCTCAACAAGCATTACCCCAAGGATCCCTTCGGGTTGCTGCGGATTGATCAAGTCATCGACTCCACGGCAAGCTGTGCTCTGCTATGCTTCCTTGACTGCTACTCGAGCTATCACCAAATTGCAATCAAGGAATCTGATCAAGAGAAGATCGTGTTCATCACCCCATTTGGCGCTTATTGTTACACAACAATGTTGTTCAGGTTGTAAAACGCTGGTGCTACCTACCAAAGAGCTATCCAAGTGTGCTTCAAGAGGCAACTTCACAAGAACATGGAAGCGTATGTGGATGACGTCGTTGTAAAGACTAGGGATCCAGACATGCTCATCACGGATCTTGAGGAAACTTTTGCCTTGCTACGGGACTACCAATGGAAAGTCAATCCCAACAAGTACGTCATTGGCGTATCATCTGGAAAGCTACTCGGGTTCATTATCAGCCATCGTGGTATCGAAGCAAACCCTGAGAAGATCACTAGCATCTCCAACATGCAAGCTCTGACTACTATCAAGGATGTTCAGAAGCTTACTGGATGTATGGCGGCACTCAATCGCTTCATCTCACGACTTGGAGAACGGGGTCTACCTTTCTTCAAGCTACTCAAGCGGCAAGAGAAGTTTGTGTGGACAACTGAAGCTGATCAAGCTCTTACATAGCTCAAGGAGTTCTTATCCAAGCCTCCAATCCTCACAGCTCCTCTTCCTAATGAAGAGCTACTGCTCTACATTGCTGCGACTACTCATGTAGTCAGCACTGCTATTATTGTTGAGCGGCAGGAGGAAGGCCATGCCTACCCTGTTCAGAGGCTGGTCTACTTCATCAGTGAAGTTCTTTCAGAATCCAAGGCTCGCTACACTCCGGTACAAAAGCTACTCTATGCGGTTCTGATTACTTCACGAAACCTCCGCCACTACTTCGATGAGTACAAAATTTCTGTGGTTACTAGCTATCCGCTTGGCGAAATATTGCACAACCGGGATTCCGCAGGAAGGATTTCTAAATGGGCGGTAGAGCTTGGTGCTCTATCGCTCGAGTTCAAGTCTCGAACTGCTATCAAGCCTCAAGCCTTGGTTGATTTCATGGCTGAGTGGCGGGAGAATCAAGTTCCAACTCCAATCGAGCGTCCAGAGCATTGGGTCATGTACTTTGATGGTTCCCTCAAGCTGGAAGGTGCCGGTGCTGGAGTACTTCTAATCTCTCCCAAGGGCGAGCAACTCAAATATGTTTTGCAGATCTTTTGGAAGGTCTCAAACAGCGAAGCTGAATATGAAGCTTTACTGCATGGTCTTCGCCTTGCAGTCTCTCTTGGCATCACGCAACTACTTGTTTATGGTGATTCTTTGGTACTTATCAATCAAGTCAACGATTCCTGGGATCGCAATGCTAAGAATATGGATGTGTACTATCAAGAGGTACGCAAACTTGAGAACAAATTTCATGGTCTCGAGTCCCGTCATGTTATCCGCGACAACAATGTTGTTGTGGATGTCTTGTCGAAGCTGGGATCTACACACGCTCAAGTACCAGCGGGAATCTTCGTTCATGAGCTCCACAAACCATCAATTCCTGAACCGTCATCTGCACCCATGACTACTAATCCTGGTTCAGTCCAGACTGACTGTGAAGTGCTTATGATTGATGTGGACAGGAGAGCTCCTTTCATCGACTACATAAAAAACCAGCTGATTCCTGAAGACAAGTCAGAACCCGAGCGCATCTCACGCCGCGTCAAAGCCTATGCACTACTAGGGGATCAACTCTACAAGCGAGGCGCAAGTTCTGATGTACTAATGAAGTGCGTTTCTCATGAAGAAGGCAAGGAAATCTTGGAGGAGTACACAAAGGAATCTGTGGCAACCATGCTTCTTCCCGCACCTTGGTGGGAAAAGTTTTCAGACATGCTTTCTACTGGCCTATAGCTCTTGCTGATGCAGAATAACTAGTTAGAAAGTGCCATGGATGTCAATTCTTCGCCAAGCAACAACACGTTCCAGCCTACAAGCTCATAACGATACCACCAACCTGGCCTTTCGCTTGCCAGGGGCTTGACATGATTGGCCCTCTCCCAAATGCGCCAGGGGGATTCAACTGAGTTCTGGTGACTATCGACAAGCTTACCAAGTGGATTGAGGTCAAGCCTGTTACCTATCCAAAGGCTGACAGAGTCCTCAACTTCTTGGATGAAATTGTGCATCGCAATGGTTTGTGAGAATAGTGGGATTATTGTGAGACCTAGGTTTGAATTTCAACAATCATCAGTTTTGGGAGTATTGTGAGAATAGTGGGATTGATGTTCGGTACGTCTCCGTCGCTCATCCTCGTGCCAACGGCCTAGTGGAATGCGCCAATAGGATGGTACTTGACACCCTCAAAAAGCGGTTGTATGATGCTGCAAACAACAATGACGGCAAGTGGATCAAGGAACTACCCAATGCACTCTGGGGGCTACGTACTCAACCTACTGCACCCACAGGGTAGTCTCCCTATTTCCTGGTCTACGCTCTGAAGCCATCTTGCCTGCTGATGTCATGTGGCGAGGAAGAGTGCTCACTATTGTCACAAATGAGCAAAGTGCGGTTGTTCAGACAGTCCCGAAACATGTGGCCAAATCCTCTGCAATGATGACACTGAATATTGCATGTACGGCCTGTGATGGGAGGAGCCACACCTGGGGATGGGGCAGTGCCTGCAGGGTTGGCCGTCTTCTCGCGCGGTGTAGTGGTGGACGTGGATGGCGCAGGGGAGACGTGTGTTGATGTGGATGTCGAGCTTCTTCCTGTAAAAGGGTTAGAATATGTCTTCGAGCGTCGGGCCTACACTTCACATTCAGCTTTGCAAGCACATTCAAATAAAGCAGTCATATAATGATATTCCTTATAATCAAGTATGTCTTGGATTTTGCAGTTTAATCCACCATATAAACGTGCCATAGCAGCGTCGTTGTCCTCCAATATCCCACAATGAATCATACTTTTTTGTAACTCCTGATAATAGTCCTCAACAGATTGAGAACCTTGCTGAAAACGCTGCATCTTATTAAGCAAATCACGAGCATAATACGAAGGCACAAATCTATGGCACATAGCAGCTTTCAATTGATGCCAAGTGGTCGGAATGGTAGTGGGATGTTTAATTTTATACTCATGCTGCCAAATTAAAGCAAAATCAGTAAATTCACTAATAGCAGCTTTAACTTGAAAATTTGCAGCAATATCATGGCATGAAAATTTTTGTTCAACATCTAACTCCCAATCAAGATATGCAGCACGATCATATTTGCCATTAAAAGGTGGGATTTTAAATTTAATCTTAAAAAAAGAATCATTACCGGGGTGGTGTGGCATACGGTGGGCACGATGAGGACCAGGTGTGTCCGAGGACCAGTGGAGGGTCGCTCCTTAGTGATGAGTGATTGACAACATTGTGTGGACTGATGCTTGGCTAAGTGTGCAGGTACAGGTTGCGGCTTGACTCGTGTTGGTGCAGGTGAAGAACAAGCGCGAAAGGCCTTAGCCGTGGTGGCTTCCAGGTGATGGAGAGGCAAGTAGGCTTGGTTTGATGGACCCGGTGGCCGATGGGGTCAAGTGCGAGCCGTGCCATATAAGACTAGCAAGTTGAAGTCATGGACATGGGCCGGTGCAAGGTGGCGGTTCGAGGCCGAAGCTTGCACGCGGGGTTTGGTGGTTTGCCCACAAAACCATCAGTGGACGGTTTCTTGGTTTGGGCTCCAAAACCAAGTCCGGAGGCCCGATGCAATGGAGACAGTGATCCGGGAGCGTCGGGAAGCTTCGAGGCGGAGGGCACATGGCGTGATCGCAGGGCTTGCGTCGAGGCTAAGCAAGTCCATGGTGGAAGAGTGTCCACTCGATGGGAATATCCGAGGACTTAACCATATTGCCTCTGAGGGGTGTGTATCTTCATTTTAAGTTGTAGAGGTAGCGTGGTCATTTGCCTCCTCCGGTGGACTTCGTATAAATAGCGGGTGGATGGCATCTCTCTCTCTTAGACTCTAGGGTTTCCTGTAGATCGCTCTGGACTGCTTCGTTTCCCAGTATTTCCTTAAGGTAGATTCTTATATAGACTCTGATCTCTGGATGTATGGAAGCATTCGGCGTTGTGATGATTTCCCTCTCCTAGCTCTTTGTGATTTTCTTGTCATTTTTGGGTTGTTTTGTTCTTCGTTCGATTCATTGATTTGAGGGCGTTTTCTCTCAGATTTCTTTGAGGGGATCATGGGTGGATACCTTGTGCATCTTTGGGTGTGATCTTGACCCCTCAAATGCTGGGAAAATCCTTCGATTCGTGAGTTCTTGGAAGAACATGGTTTCTTGGTGGTTGTTCATGTGATCCGCGATTCCTAGTGATTTAGCGAGTTAGAGGTCGAGATTTTTGGGGCATAGCTTCACCTAGTGATGCTTCTCATCTCCCCCAAATCTTAACTCAAGAGCTCAAGTGGTTTGGGAGATCCGGTGATGGATAGGAGGGGTTGACTTCACATTTTCAAGCTCGAGCTATTCTGTCCGTGCCTGGCGGACGGTCCGCGAGCCTCGTGCAGACGGTCCGTGAGGAGCCTGACAGTCCAGATGTTCGTTGTGTTCTTCGCGTGTTCTTGCATGCCTTTCATTCGATCCATTGAGTTGGTTGGTTTTTGGTACAAGAGGTTTGCGGAAGGTCCATACTAGAGTGCCGGACGGTCCGGGACGAGGCGAACTGTCCGAGGGTCCATCACAGACAGCCCATTTTTCTCTGTGCGCTAGTGGAGGTTCGGTTTGCTTTTTCGGACGGTCCGCCGTGCCCTCATGGACAGTCCGCGCCTCCCACGCGGACAGTCTGCCTGTCTATCTCGAACAGTCCGCTAGGGGCTTTGCAGAATTGGTTAAGTTGTTTGATTCTTGTCTTGTGCTTCCACTCTTAGGTTCAAGGCTTGTCTCTAGGACTTGTAGACTTGTGTGTGCCTAGCCTAGAGCTTTCTTGGTGTGTGCGAGTGATCGGAGTGGCAATCGGGGTATAGGCTGAGTTCATCCTTCGGGAAGAATTTTTATCGGCTCCCATTCACTCCCCCCTCTCTGGTCACCTATTCGGTCCTTCACACGACCGCGGCTGTCTCTGGCGTCATGCTCCGAATCACCGCTAGAATCCTTTTGCAAATATGTGATCGTTGTGTGCATTGCATCGAGTCGGGCCATGAGAGCGTCGAGTGTGGTCTTGGTGGCCGTCTAGGCGAGGTTGAGCTGATCGAAACAGTCAGTCGACGAAGAGATCAATGAGTCCAGCCATTCATGTATCGTCCAAATGTCCGCGGCCAGTCCTTCAACTTGTGCTCGCATATCTTGCAGCGGATCCTCCCCCGCAGCACCGTCATCTACCATGGTTAGCGCAAACACAAAAACAAAATGATGACAAAATAGGGGTGGGACGGCTCACACTAGTGTTGTTATCAAATTCTTATCCGTTCTTACCACGCACACAGGGGCGACCTGCAACCAACCGGTGGAACTCGCGAAAGATTGGAGGAGCAATTGCCTGGAGAAACAAAATCTGCTCGTCGTAGAAATATGTGGAGTTCTAGGTAGGCTGCACTCAAAGCAAGGATTAGCACAAAAAAATAATAGATACAAAGTTGAATTATAGTGCTAAAACACGTACAAAAGTGTTGGAAACAAGTGACACCGAAAGGACAGATGCAAGGAAGGTGGCAAAGGTGGAAAGGGCGCAACAAATTGCTGTTTTTTTTCAGCAGTCCTCAAAACTGATAATAAGAACACAGAGGATCTCAATCAGCAAGTTATGACACACACTTTTTCCGAAAGTACAAGGGTATTCCTTCTCTCTCTCTAGAGTAAGGCTAACCTAAGAATATGGTACCAAGAAAGAGAGATACGGATATGAAAAGCTGGCACAACGTGGTGGATGGGGAACTCACGGCCAGGGCAAGGTATGGCATGGTGTGCCATAGGGATCGCGAACCAGGGGGTAAGGGCGAGGCGTCTCACGGTAGGGGGAAGCCGGCGCGTGAGGCGCGGTCGATTTCCACCGAACCGAAACGGTTCCTTCTCCCGGTTGGACTCCCTCTTTTTTTGTTTCTTTCCTTTTTTGATTTTCCTTTTTTTTTTGCTTTCCTTTTTTTGTTTCATTTTTTTCACTTTCCAACCAAGCAGGGAGAGGAGATTGCGGGGGAGGGGGGAAGTGCACGGTTGTGCCCGGGACGCGTGCGCGGTGCGAGGGGGGTTCGCGCGAAGGGACTGGTGCGCAACTACTGTGCACTCGACCGATAGGAGATAATGTCTCAACTTTGTGCAACAGAAATATAGGCATAAACACAGTATTTCTACTGAAGGATATCGAGTTTCTGCATCCAGGAGTCTTCTGCTTAAAAATAGATTACTCTTCCTTTTCCTTCAAACTCTTGGATTAAAGCTGATCCAATAGCACTATCTAAGACTGACAGGTATAGTTTGAACGGCTTGTTATGCTAAGGTGGTACCAAAACAGGAGGAGATTTTAAATACTGCTTGATATCATCTAATGCTTTCTGTTGTTCTTGCCCCCATACGAACTCTTGATCTTGTTTTAATTTCAACAAAGGAGTGAATGGTTGAATCCTTTTTGATAGATTTGATATGAACCTTCGGATGAAGTTGATTTTGCCAATGAGAGACTGCAATTCCTTTTTATTGGTAGGGGGTACCACTTTGTCGATCACGCTGATTGATTTCACTCCAACTTCAATGCCACGTTCATGAATCATGAAGCCCAAGAATTGACCTGCTGACACGCCAAAAGCACATTTGTTGGGATTCATCTTCAATCCGTGTTTTCTTATGCTGTCCAATGTCTTTCGTAGATCAGCAAGATGTTCTGTGTAATCCTTTGACTTCACGACCGCATCATCAATGTAAATTTCCACTATCTTACCAATACGGTCATGGAAAATATAATTTATGGCTCTTTGATATGTGGCACCAGTACTCTTCAAACCGAATGTCATGACTACCCACTCGTATAAACCAACATGACTAGGACATCTGGAAGCTGTTTTTACAATATCTTTAACAGCCATAAATATTTGATTATAACTAGCATTACTGTCCATGAAGCTGATAACTTTATGTCCTGCTGCAACGTTCACCAGAGCATCGGCCACAAGCATTGGGTAACCGTCCATCAGCATTGTTTATTTAAATCCTAGAAATCAATGCGTACACGTACCTTGCCATTTTTCTTGTAAATAGGGACTATATTTGAAATCCACTCGGCATATCGACATTGCCGAATGAATCCAGCTTCGACTAACTTAGTTATATCAGCTTTTATATCTGGAAGTATCTTGTCATTGCATGGTCTCGGCCTCTATTTAAACGGCCAATATCCAAGTTTGATTGGCAACCGATGTTCAACAATTGATCGGTCTAGACTATGCATTTCATAATACTCCCATGCAAAGCAATCCTGGAACTCTTTTAGAAGAGTAATCAATTCTTTTTTGTAATTAGGGTCTAGCTTGGCACTAATGAATGTTGCCCTTGATTTGTTGTCATCCTCAAGGAATATCTTTTCTAACTCATCGGCCGATGTAAACCCATGTCCAAGCTTCCCTTCGTCTTCTATAAATTGATCCATCAATTTTGCCTATCCTTTCTCTCCTTTGGTCTGCTTCTATTGTCGTTGGAATTTACGCAGTAGCATTTGCGATGTAAGGACTACTTTGCAACTTTCAAATCTTTTCCTTCAAGTGATCTTTTTCTTTCTTCATTATTTATCACTTGAGTTTCGCAACAATGCTGTGACTGAACTGATAACTAGGAATATTACTACCCCCAGACCAAAATTGTTGTGATTGTCATATTTCTTGCTCAACCTGTTTCATCCATTGTTGTGGACAACGAACCATTGGGTGTGGAGAAGACGCCCATGGTTGATAGTTATCTTGGTAATATGATTGAACAGCAATTGGTGGTGGAATCACTGTCTGAGCCCAACTTTGTTGAATTGTTTGACTAAGAATTCCTGGTGAATAATGAACAACTGGAGTCTTGAATGCCATGTTAGCCAATAACTCCTGTTGTTGGTTGTGTGATACCGTGTAGCCCTATTGCTAAACTTGAAAAAATGCAGGGTTAGTCGATGTAATCGGCTGCTGATAATACTGCCCCAAATGACTTTGTTGTTGAGCTAGGCTATAGGAGAATGCCTCTGCATTGTGTACAAGATTCGCCAATGCTTGAGAATGTGATGGACATCTTTGGGTTGTTTATGACAGAATATTATCTTTGTGTCCCACCGGCCACGCCAAGATGTGTTGATGCAAAAGAAAATGGAATAAAGTTCTTCACATCAACACATAACGGATCCCCGGGATGTAACAAGGTATGCCAGCTGACCTGACCTATTGATCAGCACAAAAAGACATTAGAGCGTTAAATACGGGTTAATCGGCTAGAGAACTGATGAGAA
Organism: Cenchrus fungigraminus; assembly: GCA_036936925.1. Taxonomy (NCBI): domain Eukaryota; kingdom Viridiplantae; phylum Streptophyta; class Magnoliopsida; order Poales; family Poaceae; genus Cenchrus; species Cenchrus fungigraminus. Next base: position 76,331,227 of record CM072769.1, on the reverse strand, counting down.
TTTTTCACGTGTGTCAGTGTTTTAGACACCGAGCCTACCACGAGGTACCCGAGGTAGTAGATTGTGTGGTGGGGCTCACCGAGATCAGGAACACGATGGTGAGACACGGGGCTCACAATTAGACAGGTTCTGGCTGCAGTATGTGTAATACCCTACGTCTTGTATGCTGCGTGGCTCTTGATTGATAGCGTATGTTCTTGAGGGGGATCCCTGCCTCGCCTTATATTGCACAGGAGGCAGGGTTACAAGTCGGTTTAGGTACAGGAGTACTAGTCGAGTAGGACTAGGAGTAGCCTATATCGGTTATTAAGAAGCTATCCTAATCTAGTACAAGTCCTTGTTCATCTTGTCTTGCCTTGTGGTCCACGGTAGTGTTGCATCGCGGCCTACTAGTCGACTAGTCTAGATTAGCAAGCCTTATCTCCCGGGCATGGCCTACCTACGTAGTAGGACCAGGGATGTCCAGTCGACAAGCCCCCGAGTACTTTGTAGTCGAGTGTGATGCGTCAAAGTAGTCTTGAAAGCCTCTGCGAGTAGTTCCCAAGCGTCCGTGAGTTCTGCAAACTTCAGTCTTCAATGATACTTGAATCATCACAAGGCTGGAAGGTACTCCAGCTAACTCCACGAGTAGTTTTGAAGTCTTCTCGAGTTGTTCCCAAGCGTCCCCGAGTACTTCCCTTGAAGGTCTTCAATAACACCAGCTTCGTTCTTGAAATCTTTGCGTCAAAGATCCATATGGAAATGCGATTACAAAAATTGCATTCCATATGGAATGTAGCCCCCGAGCCTTAGGTTGAATAAATGATTCAAGCTGAGGGTCAAACTTTTAGCACTTGTAATCTTGCTCCGAAAAATCCGTAGAAATCCCGAAGAAAAACATATGGGAATGCGATTACTAAAATCATATCCCATATGGATGTAGCCCCCGGACCTTAGTTCGAATTGTAAATTCAAGCTGAGAGTCAAACTGAAGTTCTCGCCAATTAATCCCACAAATTCCAGAGAAAAAACCGAAGGACACATGGCACGGAGCCCCCGCGCCTTAAGTCGAGTACTTATCGAATTGAAGGATCCAATTTGACTGTAGAAAGGTGGCCTGAGCTCAGTGCACTGTAGCTGAGTGAAATCCAATCCCATTGAGTAGTCGAGCCCCCGAGATGGAGCTGTGTAGGTCTTGGAAGTTGAAAAGGCCCACTGACTTAGCCAAAAAAAATTTCTTGAAGTGAATCCAATCTGTTGAATGCAAAGAGTCGCCAGGCTGAACCGGTAAGGTTTTAGGTTATAAATACCAAGGGGTATCCCCTAGGGTTTCCACTGCTTCTATTCGCCCTTTCGATCTAGAAAACAGCTTTTGCCACCGTAGCTGCCGCTGAGTTAAGCGCCTACGACATCAATCGCTGCCACCTCCACCACATCACAGCCCCCGAGCAAATGTGATCGAAGACACTCGTGATTGGAAGGATGAAGAGCGAGCCATCCAAGGGACAGATGGAGAAGAAGAGGAAATCTGGTCATGGCAAATCTTAGTTGCTGGAGTCGAAGTACAAGACGGTGGTGATTGATAAGCCACCCAATCAAGCCTGCTCCTGGAAGAAGTCCAAGATGAAAGAGGAAGCCATCAAGGCTCTTGAAGACGGTAGCTTGTTGCGCGAGAAGGCAGTTGCCGGGTGGAATTCCGCTGCCGGGGATGCATGGCACATGGAGAAAAATCCAAATGAGATTCTGATGTTGAGCCACTTTGTCGAGTGTGGATTGACATTGCTGGCTTCAGATTTCTTCAGAGGCTTCCTCGACTTCTTCAAGTTGGAGCACATGCATCTGAACCCGAACAACATCTTCCAGATCGCAGTGTACGTGCACTTCAGCGAGGCTTTTCTTGGCATTCGCCCCCATTGGGCTTTGTTTAGGAAGATCTTCCGATTGAAGCCGCAGCCCAATGCCAACTTCCCAGTAGTAGTCGGAGGGGAAGGAATCGAGATGCGCCAGAAGGCACAAGATTTGTACTTCAAGTATGAGTTGATAGACTCCAACCAAGATTGGAAAGCATGATGGTTCTACATTGAAAATGCTCCGCCCCAACTGCCCAAGCCCAGTATGTACGCGCCAGTGTATGAGAAGATCTGGAAGGACGAGCTAACAATGCAAGAGTGCATCCAGATCCATGAGCTGCTGGCAAAGATTGCTGAGAAGAAGGCGCAAGGCTTGTCAGTTGAAAGGGTAGCCTTCAGCTTCATGAAGCGTCGTGTACAACCCTTGATGCAAAGGGAGCTTCTTGGATACGATTACACGGGCCTGAATGATGGATTGAGGATTTCTACAATAGAGATCTGTGATGACTTGATCATGGAGAGGCTACAGAAAATCTTCAAGAATCTTGATGGGAAATCGGCAGTTGTTCAAGAGTTCAGTGCTGATAATCCTCCGCGCTTGGTGAGTAATCACAAACCAGCCCCCAAGTACTTATTTGCAAGTAGCCGTAAACTAATAGATTTGCCTTGTCTTTGCAGGAGGATGTTCTGAAATTTGTCTCCACACCATCTCCTCGTCCTCACGGAGCAAGTGTAGGAAGAGGGACCTTCACAAATTGAGGCCCCAACATCCGACGGTAATCGTCCAACCCATGAGGAGGATGAAGTGTTGGTGGAAGATGCATCCACAAGCGATGATGACGAGAAGACGCTGTCACAGCGCTTCGAGGTGAAAGCACATTACGGACACTCTGGAGTACCCGTCCCGAGTGGTGTCTCCGCGGGAGGTTTGAAGAGGCCAGCTCATCACTTGTTGAAGATGTGATGCAACCGCCGCGGAAGAAAAGAACCACTGTTGGGAAGCGTGTTGTGAAGAAAATCACAGGCAAAGCATTGCCAACTATCGAGGTTAGTTGCTTGAACCAAGTAGTCAGTATCTTGTTGAGTACTTAGAATCTTGTATGTTGACTTGTAATTTGGTCAATGCAGGGTACAACGAGTACCGCTCAAGATGTTGGGTCTTCCCCGCCTACGGAAGTACCCGTGAGCAGCACTACAAGATGAGTTGAACCCGAGACGGTTTAACCATCACCCATGGAGATGGTGATGACGGAGCAACAAGAAGCCGAGGTGCCAAGAGCTGCACCATCGGTTGAAGATGTCCTGACGGTGGCCGCGATGCCTACACTCTTTGATCTACTGGGACCAAAAACTGTGGTACCTCGTGCTACTTTGTAAGAACCCGAGTACTCGAATACCTCTTGTTCCTGAAAATATGAAATGCTGATCAACTTGTTGATGTAGAAAATCCATAGATGTGAAATGGGGAGCTTCAGGGACTAGTTCCGTTGCGGAGAATCAGAACTGGCCAGTCAGGCAAGAAGATAGCACCCAGGAACTCCAAGAAAAATCCGCGAAGGACACAGTGGCAGCAGAAGCCAATGTTGCACAATCTTTGCATCTGCTATGGAGTGAAGTAGTCAAGTCAGTGCTGGCTATAGCCCCCAGGCCCAAAGCACAACAACCGGAAGACATAGATGCAATGGTTAATGAAGGCTTGGAGGTAGATCCAGAAGCTGGACTACGCCAAGAAGATGTCCCAGTTGTGCAGGCCCCCATGCGTTATATAGACGCGCGGCTACTTTTGGAAGAGAGTCCGGAAAGCCGTGTAGTGCCACATGAGCCAGAAATTGAAGACCCAACTCCACTGCGTAGTGCTGCAATGAGTTCTGAGGTGGGAACAAGTACTCGATCCAGGGTGGAAGAGCTGATGCCATATGATGACTCATGCCTGGATGAGGACAACTTGCTTGCACACTCGGAGATGTTCTGCAGTGTTCAGAAACTGTTTGCAGTAAGTTGAGAACATAGTCTCTGTAGAGTAGTTGTAGTTAAAGATAACATGTATCTGACCCTTGAGTTGTTGTATTTCCAGGAAGTTGTCAAGCAGTCAAAGAGAAAGACCCGGTTGCTTGAACAATATGCCGTGAACATTGAAGAAGTTGCGTAGCTCAGAGAAGAGCTAAAAGACCAGAAGTCACTAGCTCTGAAGCCGCAAGAACGTCTTGATGGTAATGCCGCTGAGTACCACAACGTGATTCAGAAGCTGACAGTGCAGAAAGATGATGTCGTCGGGAAAAACAAGTCACTGTGCCAGAAGAATAAAGGTAATCCTCATTCCTGAATGCACTGCTGGGTACTTATTTTCTTTGAACTGCACCTTGATAAGTTGTCATGGTCTTGTGCAGAGCTGACTGAAGAGGTTGAGAGGCACAAACAGAGGTCCATCGACTAGCAGTTGGCTTTCAACTGTGAAGAATCAGCCCGCCTTGATCTTGAGGCAGATTATAAGGTGCGCTACATGGAACTTGAACGTGAGATGCAGATATGCCTTGATGAATCATATGACCTGCTGACTTGTATGTAGTCATTGAAGATCAAGATTGAAGAATCCGAATGCCTGTGTCAAGAGTTGAAGGCTTTGACAGAAGGAGCCGAGCCAGTGGAGAATCTCTTCGACCCCAGAGAAGCAGGGGTACAACCACGCCCTCTTGTGGAGAGGTTGAAGGATACGCCCATGATGATTTTGGGATATGCGCGCCGGCTGGCCTGCACTATCCCAAATCAAGTGCTCAGCTTCATCAAGTCATTCTACCCGGATGCAGATCTGACAGTCAACATAGGCAGAAGATCTGGGGATTGCACCGATGATAGGCTCAACGAGTTGATGCAGCAGACATCGCCCATCGCGGAAGCCGCCTCCCAGTTTATTGACTTGCGCTAAACTGTACCTGTAGGAAAAACACTATGGAAGAGAAGTGCAATTCCAAACAAGTTATTATGTAAGATATAATTGAAACCTTAGCTGTAGCAGCGTAAAAAATAAGGCTTTTGTTGCAAAGTAAGCAAAGACACACTAACAAGTTGATATGCAGGATAATCACTTTATTACTGTCTGGATAAGTGTGTACATTATGTCGAGTACAATGTCTAGATCGCCAGTACCAAGATCCATGACTTTGAGCATGATATCACCAGTCGGTGCAGGCTTGTTGTTGACATCAGTCTTCTCAGCAAACCCCAACTCACTCGGAGCAAGCTTTTTAGCTGTAGTGAAGACTTCCATCATACCGTTGGGGGCTTGATTTGTGGAGGCAAGTTCCACAGCTTCTATATCGCAGTCGTAGGAACGCTTCAAATCCCCTCGCAGAGAGAGTACTCCGTTGGGGCTCGACATTTTGAGTACAAGGTACATATAATGTGGAATAGCCATGAATTTCGCCAGACCAGGACTGCCAAGGATGGCGTGATAAGAAGTCTCGTAGTCAGTGACCTCAAACTTGATGTACTTGGTGCGGTAATGTGCCTTAGTCCCAAAGGTAACAGGTAGTATGACTGAACCCAGAGGAACAACCGCGTTGCTCAGGATGATACCATAGAACGGTGAGTTGGTCTTGGTCAGCATGTTGGTGATGTCGAGGCCCATCTTCTTCAAGGTCCTGGCGAACAGGACATTGAGACCGCTGCCGCCATCGATGAGAACCTTGGTAAGTCTAGAGCCTGCCACTACTGGATCCAAGATGAGAGGATATCACCCCGGTTCAGAGAAACTAGTGCATTGGTCCAGCCTCGAGAAGCTAATGGGGGTTTCAGACCACTTCAAGAAAGTTGGAGCCGCAGGTTCAATGGACATAATCTCCCTGAGAGCTAGCTTTTGAGTACACTTTGTTGGTAACCCACCAAAATGACATTGACAGTATTTGACGGGTCTTGAAACCTAGAATCATTCTCTATGTTAGCCTTCTTTCCCTTGTTCTTGTGATACCTTGGGTTTGGGTGCACCGGTGCTTGTGTGTTCTTCAAGGCGTGGCGAAGTTGGTAACACTGCTCCGTGGTGTGATCACCCTCTGGGTGCCATGGACATCTTAGCTTGGTCAACTTTGCACAGTGAGGATCGTCTTCAATCTTGGCAGTGGGTTCCATGACTGCAATAGTATTTTCGGGCTTGCGCTTGCGATTGGGATTGCCCGAGTAGTTATTACCCGTGCGATTACCCTGCTATTACTTGCCGCTGTTGCTTCCACCAGCATCACTGTTGTTGTTGTTGTTGTTGTTGTTGTTCTGGTTACTACTGTTGACGGTTGAAAAGTGCTGCTTTTGCACCATCAATACCTGCATAATATAATGGTAAAATGATCATCAACACTAGAATAGGGCTTAAACTAATCATTTCCACAAGTGTTGGTCATTATGCAAATACAGGTGATTAGCACTAGAAAGAGGAGTAAAAGCACAAGTCTTTGATCCAAGTGCTTCAAGCTCAGCCAATGAGGGGATGCCACCTAGGATTCCCCTGGATCACTGACGTCATCAATCCAAGAGAGGAAAGCCCGATGAATCACATATCGCCACGTGGACATCACATGGATTCAAGGGCCCACTTATCCCCCAAAACCGTCGGGAAACCTGGCATGCACGGAGGACAAGCATCAGGGCCCACATACCAGCCACCCTGAGAAAGCACAACGCAAAAGGCCTCCCGGGGGGTTCGGCCGACCCTAGGATTGGCCGAACCGACCTAGGGTCGGTTGATCCCCACCTTGCATGTGCCGCTGCCTGATTGGTCACTTGCTGCGATCCCGGGCGTTTTGGGGCACTTTGAGCCTCCGAGCAAGCCACCATGTCCTCTATAAATAGGAGGGGAGGGGCTCCCATTTGAGACACACACTTCTCCTCCTCCTCTTCATTTTGGCTTGGAGCCTCTCTCTTTAGGAGAGGAGAGCTCTTTGTATAGGATTAGTGCTAGGAAGTGAGGTGTGAGGCTTGAGGACATGTCATGTTCTTCATGACATATTCCTCAAGAACGATCCTCAGCGGTGCCTTTGTTCTTCAACTAGACTAATGTGAGTATTTCGTTATTTCCTATTTAGACTAAAGTCGTATGCATGCTTAGTTGCTTTGTTCTTGTGTTCTTCGTTTGTTCTTGGTTTAGAGGCTTGTGTTCTTCGAACACAACCCTTTTGATCCAGTAGACTTAGATCATAAGTTTGCATCTAGTTTGCCAGCTTGTCTATTAGAGTAAAGTGAAGCTCCCGCATGTCTCTAGTTAGATCAAAGTGCATTCGTGATCTTGCATGAGTGATAGAGCATTCCTTGAGCTAGTGCCTGTATCTCCCTCGCGGATTCGTAGTAATAGTAAGTGGTGTAGATGTGGTGTCTGGACCATAAGCTATCCTTCGAAGACCACGTATGATCGTAGCGTAGAGGTAGGCCGTAGTGGTGATAGCCTGTTGGACCCTTTGTCAACCCTCTACGTCGCGTACCGAGTTAGGCTCACTCTAGCACATTGACCTACGATGTGCCTGGTGCCTGAAGTGAGTTTTATACCTGAGAGACTGTAACTAGACTCTGTGCTCGGTCGAGGCAGATCCTTTCTACCTATCCTATCAATCAGTGTTGTGTCCTTGGATCATCTATACTAGAGTAGGAGATAGTGCACACCGTTCCTTGGATTCGATACCCTTGGAATACTCTCCTTCCTTGGGGAAGTGCTACAGTGGTATTTTCGTGTGCTTGCGGTATACCCTGTCGCTCTTATACGCTCCCTCTAGGTGCACAACTAGTGGTGATGTTAAGAAACGCCAACAAGCATTTCTGGCGCCGTTGCCGGGGAACGGTTGTTGTATCTATCTCCGAACCTAGTGGTCCTCGTATTTATCTTTTTTCGTTTTCTTCTACCTTTACCCCCGTTACCCATCGAGATATCCTTTTTGTTTCTTTTCTTCTACCTTTACCCCCGCTACCCTTTGAGATGCCTTCCTGTCAAAGCCTCTCTACCCCTAGGGGCGAGTTTGTCTTAGAGCAACCATCAACTTCCTCATCTTGTTGCGAGCTTTGTCCCGGCTTTATAGCCATGGTTCGGAATCGACCTTTCTCAGGAGCGATTAGTGATGATCCTAATGTTCATTTAGAAGAGTTCGAGGACTTGTGTTCATGCTTGGTAATTCCAGGCATGACACAGGAAACTTTGAGGTGGAAATTGTTCTCTTTCTCTCTTGTAGATAGAGTAGAGCATGTGAATAATTGGGGAGAACTACGAGAAAACTTTTGTGACTCATTCTCCCTTTATGAACGCATAGAGCTCTTACCGTGTGAACTCCTTGACTTTGAGCAATTAGAGGGTGAGTCCATAGGTGCAGCTTGGGCTAGGTTCCTATGTCTTATGACATCCAGCCCAGACATGTCTATACCCGATGATATAGCGACGTACACCTTTTATACTCATATAGACATGGAATCTGCACGAGAGCTCGACCTTTTAGCTGGAGGTTCGTTCAAAAACCAAACTCTAGTGGAAAGAAGAGAGATCCTAGAATTCTTCTTAGAAACCTCTTCTTCCCATATCGTTTACAATGAACCGCATCTGGAGTCTGAGTTGGTCCATGAGAGTCTCTCGATAGCTGAATCTGAGCTTCCATCCTCTGAATTCCATGATTCCTCTGTTGAGCCCTCTCCCGAACCACGAACATCGAAGGTAGAAGAAATTCAACCTTCAGAGTTTTCTTCCCGATATGAGGACGATCCTTCTCGAAACATCAGAAACACCTCAGATCACTCTTGGCACGAGAAGCCTATGGCATCGTTGGACCCTTATGAGGTCCTCGATGAAGTTTGGAATCATGGGATGATAGTGGATTGGTCACCTCAGAAGCATACATCCAAAGCAATTTGGGTTAGCTAGACTTCTACGATCATCCACTGTTCCATGAGAGGAAACACCGTAGATGATGTCCATGACCCTACTATTGGGGCTTGCATCATACCAGAGACCCTTTTGGATACTCTGGTGGGTGACATGCCCTTGATCCCGACTGATAGACTTTTCCATAGCCCCAGGTGGCGCTGTGTGTTTCCATGTCGAGGGATTGTTAGGGACGTGCCGATCACCATTGATGACATAGAGGTGCGATTAGATTTCCACGTCTATGACATCGTGGATTTTGATCTTCTTCTAGGTTTCCCCTTGGAAAAACTTCTTGCTAAATCTCAAGGAAACCCAGAAGAAGAGCTTAGGGAAACCGTTTCTGTCCATGCTGAACCATCTAGACATCCTCTGGCAGAACCTTTCCCTAGACCTACGGTATCTCCTTCGCCTCCTGATCCTCCTGACGAAGCATTTCCTGAGGAGGCCATGAAGAAGGAATGGCCAGATGGAGCGATATGCTTTTCCGAAGCATTTTGGGATAGTACACCCTCTCTGGTTATTCCTTGTTCTTTTAGAGGGATTGCTGTAGAAGCCCATTGTATCCCCATCATGGAGGTTAACATTTTGCCATGGCACTTAGCAGAAACTCTTTTGGGCGGAGTCTCGCTAGCACCATCCGACATGCTCCTCGAGACTTGTCCCTTTGGACGTGTTATTGAATGTCGGGGGATTGCAAGTGCCATGCCGCTTATCATAGACGGGATCGAGGCTAATTTAGACTTTCACATCTTCGCTATCCTTGATCTCGATCTTCTCCTAGGCTCCCCTCTAGAGCAACTCTTCGATACATCTTTAGGGAGCCTGGATTCTATGCTTAGGGAAATCGCTTCTGCCACTGTTACCCCTTTTCTGGGATATCCTATGGCAAAGCCTCTTCCCCAGCAAAACCCGCTCGAGAAGATGATGCATACATCTCCGTTCGCATCATCTGAGCCTGTTCTCATTCAGGTTGTTGGATGTTCTACCCCTCATGAGGATGACTCGGGAGACTCTCTTCACCTCTGTGAAGGCGACCGTCACCACTCTCGACTGAGTTTCAGCCTCTTCCCGCTGGCCCTTATCATGTTGCTTTCGATCATGATTGAGAGTCGACATCGAGCTTCTACGATGACTCTCTTGAGATGGAGAATTCATGGGCCATGGAACCTTTTGAGGCACTGACTCTGGAGTCCGGAGGAAAGGATTCCAGACACGAGCATGGCAGCTTCATTCTTGATTCATCATACAGACCATGCTCGCATCGTGTCCCTCTAGAGTAAGACATGCTTAGTGCACTGAGCACACATGAGGGCTGGAATCACCTTATGGTCCTCTTTTGCAAAAAGTTCAGAAGGTTGGTTGTAGATGTATATGTTTATCATAAGCATATCAGATTTCGTGTGTGCACTGTGGCACTAACCTTGTAGCTAAAGCTTCACTGATACATCAAGGATTGGTGGTGAGACGGGAATGACACCACCAACGATAGCTGCAAGATGAAGTTCCCATGGTTGAGCTTATGACCTTAAATAAACAAAGTGAGGACCAGGTGTGTCCGAGGACCAGTGGAGGGTCGCTCCTTAGTGATGAGTGATTGACAACGTTGTGTGGACTGATGCTTGGCTAAGTGTGCAGGTACTGGTTGCGGCTTGACACGTGTCGGTGCAGGTGAAGAACAAGCGCGAAAGGCATTAGCCGTGGCGGCCTCTGAGTGATGGAGTGGCAAGTAGAATTGGTTCGATGGACTCGGTGGCCGATGGGGTCAAGTGCGAGCCGTGCGGTGCAAGACTGACAGGCTGAAGTCGTGAAAATGGGCCGGTGCAAGGTAGCGGATGGAGCCCGAAGCTTGCATGCGGGGTTTGTTGGTTTGCCCACAAAACCTTCGGTGGACGGTTTCTTGGTTTGGGCCTCAAAACCAAGCCCGAAGGCCCGAGGCAACAGAGACGGTGATCCGGGAGCTTCGGGAAGCTTCGAGGCAGAGGGCACGTGGCGTGATCGCGGGGTTTGCGTCGAGGTGAAGCGAAGCCACGGTGCAAGCGTGTCCGTCCAATGAAGACTTGACCAAAATGCCCCTGAGGGGTTGTATCTTCATTTCAAGCAGTAGGGGTAGCGTGGTCATTTACCTCCCTCCGGTGGACTTCGTATAAATAGCGGAGAGGTGGATGTCATCTCTCTCTCTTGGACTCTAGGGCTTTCACCCCTAGTAGATTTCTTTGAACTGCTTCTTTTCCTTCTGGATTACTTAGGCTAGACTCTTGTACAGACTCTGACCTTTGGATGTATGGAAGCATTCGGTGTTGCGGTGATCTCCTAGTCCTCTGTGATTTTCGTGTCATTTTCGAGACTATTTTTGGGGAGTTTCGTTCTTCGCTCGATTCGGGGATTTAAGGGAGTTTTCCTTCGGATTTCTTTGAGGAGATCATGGGTGGATGCCTTATGCATCTTTGTGTGTGATCTTGACTCCTCAAACGCCGTGGAGAACCTTCGATTCGTGAGTTTTTGGTCGGAGTTCAGGTTCTTGGTGGTTGCTTGTGTGATCCTCCATTTTCGGTGATTTAGGAAGTTAGAGGTCGAGATTTTTGGGGCATAGTATCCTTGTGTGACGCTTTTCATCTCCCCAAAATCTTGTCTCAAGAGCTTCAACCGTTTGAGAGATCCTGTGATGAGTTCTTGGAGTTGACCCCGCGGGTCGAGCGTTTTTCTGCTCTATCCGCACCTGGCAGACGGTCCACGAGGTCCGTGCGGACGGTCCGCTAGGCCCTGACAGTCTGGCTGTTCTTCGTGTTCTTTGCGTGTTCTTGAGCGTCTTTCATTCGATCCATTGAGCCGGTTGGTTTTTGGTGCGCGAAGTTCGCGGACGGTCCGTACTCAAGTGCCAGACGGTCCGTGACGAGGCGGACGGTCCGCGGGTCCATCACGGACGGTCCGTTTTTCTCTGTGCGCCCCTGGAGGTTCGGGTTGCTTTTACGGACAGTCCGCCATGTCCTCTCGGATAGTCCGCGCCCTCCACGCGAACGGTCCGCCTGGTGTTGACATTGCTAACGTCATCGACTAGAAACGGATATAAGATCCATCTCTATCGACGGCTCCAGAAATGCAAAGGTATATCTTAACATGATGCTAAGTGTATATCAGATGTTGCTTTCAGATTAAACTAAAAGGTGAACTCCGACACGATTCATAGCACAACTCGATATAGGTTGTCAGCCCTGACTGGTGTGCCAGAAAACGCATGGATATGGTACTCTTACATATGCCTTGGATCTCTAGAAAAGAAGATATATATAAACTGGGAATCCGCAAGCACACATATATGAATATACCATTGTTGCATTTTAACCAGGAGTAAAACCAGGTATCGTATTTATATTCTACCACAGGGAAAGAAGTCTTTCTAATCCATAATAGCTAATACATGCTCATCTCTCAGTTTTATAATGTAGAGTGGCCAAAATATATCAATTGCTATAAACAGGGGTAAGTCACATAAAGATAAAGATATTGATAGCAATGTTCAAGTCATAACATCATGAGCAGCTAGAAAGTGTCATTATAGCAAGAGAAACATAGCAAAGTCTAGTTAGAGAGGATACTCCTCGGTAACTCTAAACTATATGTCAATGCAAACTATAATTAGTGTAAACATTTAACAATCATGGAAGAAAAACTATTATATCAATGCATGGGGAGACTATCCAGGAGGATCAAGGCCGAAACTTGAAACAACCCAAACAGCATAAGGCTCCACTAGTCCTATACACGGGGGGTGGACTGCGAAGGACTCAATAGTGCTGTCACCACCACGATCTACCACACGACCCGGCATATAGGGTGCAATCGCAGATAAATACAATATAAGCACCACGCTTACACTGTCTTTACCGTTCACCCATGTTAACAAATGATCTAGGTGAGGGCTATACGACTCCATACATGAATATAAAGGCAAATCAACTATGCTAAACATGTAATCATAATAAACACCAAAGCATATAATGTCGAATATAATCATTGATAAGAACATATGTCTGTATAACAAATGTAAGGAACTAGATAAGAACTTATAAGAGCGAAGCTAGATCAGTATCTCGATCAGCCTCTAGACGATTAGGAGCCAAGTAGACGCCTTGCCTCCTCCTAGATCTAGACTAGCTAGCTACTCTGCTATATGGTGTTTCTAGGGCGTAGTATCTCTGACTTGATGACTTGATCTGGTGTATGCAAACTCAGGTTTCCAGATGCCTCTGCCAGGGGGCAGGGGGGCTGCTTATATAGCCCTGAGGGGTAGACGTGCGCCGTTTGATCAAACCGACCTAACGAGTGGTTTAGATTGATCCTCATAGGCGGTGGAAGAACCTTCTGGAAGTAGGGCTGAGGTGGCGCCCGGGGGAGGCCGACCGGCCCCACCACTAGGCCGATCGGGCTGGGGTGGGGCCCCCCTCGGGGCCCACTTCGGCCAAGTGGTCCGTCGCTTCTTCTAGATGCTTCTTTCTTGGGTGCCAAGTCACGTTGAGTTCCGGAGCCTTCTGGAGTCTTCTAGATTCGATTCTTTTAGCACTTTTCCCGAATGGTTCCTGGATTTATATAATTTACCAAATCTCTAGAAAAACTGTTAGTGGCACCCTATTCTAAGTTGATATTAACATTTATGTCCTTTTCTCATGTTTAGTTGACTTATAAATATATAGGATAAGATGTGTCCACAAACTCCCCCAAGCTTACCCTTTGCTAGTCCCTAGCAAAGATATGCTTTAGCAGGATCAGGAGTTGCTACAACGCTTTCACACCTCAAAAGTACTATGGTTTTCAAAAAACCAATTCTCCTCAACAAGATTGCTCTCTCTTACCTTCAACCTTTAAGCATAGCCTTTTCATAAATCTTGAGCAAATAAAAGACAAAACAATCAAGTCAAGCAGTATATCTCAAATTCTTTGATCAGCTATCATCCTGGGGTTTTGCACATTTTTCAGATAAAACTCAGAGATCCTGTGTATGACCTTCTCAAGCACGGAGTCACACTTGGCAAGATATGTATGGATGATAGTGTTGGATGGATGAGGGTGAAAGGTGGTAAGCCTTTTAGCCTAGCTCTTGGACTATATCTCTCTTTCTAAGATTTTTAAGATATGGGCTTTCCATTCTTGGAGAGGTGGGCTCTACTCGCCCCGGACTTTTGTCCATTTTTCTCTCTCCTTAGAGATGTGGGCTCTACTCGCCCTCGGACACGTGTCCATTATTCATCTCTAAATTTATTTTTTTAGGGAGGTAGGCCCTTCTCACCTAGTATGACACTTGTCCTTTTCTCTCCCTCTCTCTTCTCACTTTTTCCTCTCTTTTCTCTTTTTTTTCGAATGTAGCCCCAGAATCCTTTTTAACATTGAGAGAGATATATCCTAGAGTTGCATGAGCTGTATGGCTTGATGGAAAATGCGTACTTCCATGTCAGAAGTAGCATAAATGGTGGAATGGAATGATCTTGATGTGTATGACAAGCTCTTAAGGATCATAGACACAGGAACTCATCATATAAAATTTCATGATTTTTAAGATAAATCCAGGAATCAAGCTTCTCTATGAAAATGATCAATAGCAACTCAACTTTTCATGAATCATCTTTCAAGGCCTAGACTCAGATTAAGCATGTACTTGCACAGGTTTTGGGTTTAGAGCAAATTAAGCATTTAAGCTTCAGGAGAATCTAGCTCTGAAAACTAAGCACTTTAAAAGGGATTATGGCGGAGCAACTACTCCCTCCGTCCCAAAAAGAATGTCATTCTAGAAATTTTAGGACAGATTATTAAGGAGGTCAAATGACCTCGATTGCCCCTATTTATTTGCCATATTAGGTGCTAATTGATTGTTGCATGCCTACATGCACATGCACACATGTCAAATTAAGTAAAACGTCATTCTTTTTGGGACAAATTTTGAATCCTAAATCATCATTCTTTTTGGGACGGAGGGAGTATTCATCATCTCCAAGCATATATCATCAAGATCATTATTAAAGAGAAAAGCCAACAAGCAGACTCTAGCATTTTATTCAAACTAAGACCTTTAACTAATACTCAAATAACTAGCTAAAAACATAGGATAGTGATACTTATCATGATAACTGGGGGTGCTCTCCCCCAAGCTGGATCTTGAAGTGATTCTTGATTCATCCTTGGAACATGTTTGCCTTCAGGTCCTTATTAAATTCTCCCTGTAAATATTAGTCTCGCACATACCCGAAGGAACAAAATCTAGGATTATGCTGTGAGCCTTCATGTGCCCACTTCTTTTTGGGTTTTTCTGAAATATGTGGACCTTCATGTGCCCACGTATTTTTTTGAATTTTTATATGCAAAGGGGATGCTAAAACATGTGAATTCAAAAATATATTTATTATTATTTTTTTTATGCCGCCACGGTACGGAGTACATGGGGCCTTAAAGAATGCAAAAGCAGAAAATATTTTTATGATTTTTTTCGATGCAGGTATAGGGAAATAAACATGCTAATCTAAATATGCAGTGCAGAATATAAAGATAAATATCGAGTTACCTCTCGGCGAGAGTTTAGAGTACTTACTCCCATGGCGTAGATGTAGTGGCCATTGATTGATCAGTTGATGACGCGGGTAGTGATTGGTCTTCCGAAGGTGTACTTTGATCTTTCTTCCTCCAAACTTGTTTCTTCGGTGGAGACCTTTCTGGAGTAACAGGTTCAGAATACTGGGCTGGTAGAAGCTGAGCGGACTTCTCCTTAGTCTCTTCTTCAATGTTCTTGACATCCGTCAACTTTGTGTTCAGCTTGCGTTGTAATTTCTGAAGGCGTCTCCGCGTTTTGTTCTTCTTGGGCTGCTCAGGATCAGTATAAGTATTGAAGTAGCAACGTACCTTTTCAGTTCTGAACTAGAAGTGGATCTCGCCAGTCCTGATGTAGATGATTGCTCTTGTTGTGTTCAGGAATGGTCTTCCAAGCACGATGGGAGGATCTTGCTCATCTCCCATGTCTATGACTAAAAAGTCAGTCAGGACATAGTGGTCCTTTATCTTGACAGGTACATCTCATGCAATTCCTTTCGGGAACCGTTGTGATTGATCCGCCATCTGCAATATTATATATGTGGAATACAAAGGCAGGTCACCATATATTAATTCGTAGGTTACCTTAGACATTAGGTTGGTGCCCGATCCCGTGTCGCAGACAACTCACTGGAAGTTCTATTGATTGATGGAGTAGTGGATTGATGGAACTCCAGGGTCTTCAAACTTTGGCAGTAATGGTGAAGGGAACAGGTTCTCATTCTCTGATTGAATCGTGTTGATCATCCAAACTTCCTCCACATGCGGTTGAGGTCAATTGTTCTTCTTATTCCTCCTTCTATCTCTTCTCTTCTTCTCGACAACTGGCTCGTGTTCTTGGGGGTAAGGATATCGGGGGTGTACAGGAGCTTTTAGGATCTTGTTCTTGAAATTGAATCTCTCCTTTCTCCCATTGATGGTGAAGACGATCTTAGCGGCGTCGGCGTAGATGATGGCTTTGGCTGTGGCAAGGAAAGGACGTCCCAAAATGATTGGAGCGTTCTCACTTCCCCCAGTCTCGACAACAGCGAAGTCGGCAGCCACGTAGGAGCGTCCTACCCCCAGACATACATCGTCTAGGATGCCCTCGGGGTAGCATAGTGACAGGTCTGCAAGCTGCAAGCACATGGTTGTATACAATAAAGGTGAACCATTGATTTTCTTATATATTACCTTAGGTATTATGTTGACGCTAGACCCAAAGTCACAAAGTGCATTCTTGAAGGTGTAGGCTCCAATAGTGATGGTGATGATGGGCCTTCCTGGATCTCCTCTTTTGGCAGGCATGCCCCAGTCAGTCCATCTTGGGCCTTCTTCTGTCTTACTCGAACACAGATCTGCAGAATAGATATTGACAAGATTTGCAGATTCTAATTCTTCCGGCTAGCCCGGAATCTTACCTGGGTTAGCTGTGGGAACAGATGATGCCAGCTGAGAAATCTGAGATTCTAGCATTTTATTAAAGCTATGTTGGTTCTTGATGGTAGAAGAAAAGCTTTCCATTTTATTACTAATAGTTTCTAGCATTTTATCGTTGGAAGCTAACTTCTTAGACAGATTATCCATAATTCTACCCTAGTTTTGGACTAAGTCTCTTAAAGGTGAGAAATTATTGGAAGAATTATTACCTTGATAATTACCTGAATAGTTACCTAGGTAGTTGGTCCTCTGCTGAGTCCATCCTTGATTCTGCTGGGGATGATATTGGTTGTCATTGTTGATGTAGTTCACGTCCTCCTCCAGCTGAGGGCATTGACTCCCTGAGTATCCAGTGTTTCCACACTCTTCACAGGTCATGCGGGATTCGAAAAGTTGCATGACTTCCTTCTTCTCAGGGGCTTTGTCTTCAAGCCTCTTCATCAGTAAATCCATTTTGGCAGACAGCATGTCTACCTCCTTGAGCTGGTGCATTCCTCTTTCTTTCTTGCGGGGTTGACGTTCCTCGTTCCAAGCTTGATTGGACGCCATCTTTTCCACAAGGTTAGTAGCTTGAGTAAGTGTAAGGGACAGGAAAGCACCTCCAGCTGCAGCATCCATCGTTTCACGGGTGTTGGTAGAGAGCCCGTGGTAGAAGGTCTGCAAGAGCAACCAGTTTCCCATTCCATGATGTGGGCATTCTGAAATGTTGTCTTGAAAGCGCTCCCATGCTTCAGGAACAGATTCCTCGTGTTGCTGCTGGAAACTCGAAATTTTTCCCCGTAAGGCATTGGTTTTGCCTATAGGAAAGAACTTTGCCAGAAAGGCAGTAGAACACAATATCCAAGTTGTAAATTTGTCTTTGTTGGAGTAAAACCATTGCTTCGTTTGCCCCAATAATGAGAATGGGAATAAACAAAGTAGGACTGCATCACTTGGCACATCTTTGATCGTGAAGGTGCTACATATCTCCAAGAAATGTTGAAGGTGTTTGTTGGCATCTTCATGAGCTTTTCCACAAAATTGGCTAGCTTGTACCATGTTGATCAGTGCAGGCTTGAGCTCAAAAGCAGCATTTCCTACAGCGACTATCGGACCAGTACGAATGTTGTCCGAGGTCGGTGCGGAGTATTCGCGTAGGGACTTGTTTGCCATTACTTCAAACGTGGGTGTTCAGCTTCGCGCTATTGAATCTCCCAAGGTAGAAGTCGTGGGCCGAGAATCAGGAGACCTGAGCTTTGACCTTGCCTTCCTTAAGATTTTCTCTAGATCTGAAACGAAGTCTTCTGGAAGATTCTTATTCATACATTACCCTGAAATAAGATAGACAAAAGTGGAAAGAACAAGGGTAAACCTGTTTAAGCAATGATAATTTGGGTTCTCGATACATTATGTGTGAGAGATGCATGCATGCTATTACTGAATCTTTTTCATCTAGGCTATAGACTTTCTTTCCCCAGCAACAGCGCCAAAAATGCTTGTTGACATTGCTAACATCATCGACTAGAAACGGATATAAGATCCATCTCTATCGACGGCACCAGAAATGCAAAGGTATATCTTAACATGATGCTAAGTGTATATCAGATGTTGCTTTCAGATTAAACTAAAAGGTGAACTCCGACACGATTCATAGCACAACTCGATATAGGTTGTCAGCCCTGACTGGTGTGCCAGAAAACGCATGGATATGGTACTCTTACATATGCCTTGGATCTCTAGAAAAGAAGATATATATAAACTGGGAATCCGCAAGCATACAGATATGAATATACCATTGTAGCATTTTAACCAGGAGTAAAACCAGGTATCATATTTATATTCTACCACAGGGAAAGAAGTCTTTCTAATCCATAATAGCTAATACATGCTCATCTCTCAGTTTTATAATGTAGAGTGGCCAAAATATATCAATTGCTATAAATAGGGGTAACTCACATAAAGATAAAGATATTGATAGCATTGTTCAAGTCCTAACATCATGAGCAGCTAGAAAGTGTCATTATAGCAAGAGAAACATAGCAAAGTCTAGTTAGAGAGGATACTCCTCGGTAACTCTAAACTATATGTCAATGCAAACTATGATTAGTGCAAACATTTAACAATCTTGGAAGAAGAACTATTATATCAATGCATGGGGAGACTATAAAGGAGGATCAAGGCCGAAACTTGAAACAACCCAAACAGTATAAGGCTCCACTAGTCCTATACACGGGGGGTGGACTGCGAAGGACTCAATAGTGCTGTCACCACCACGATCTACAACACGACCCGACATATATGGTGCAATCGCAGATAAATACAATATAAGCACCACGCTTACACTGTCTTTACCGTTCACCCATGTTAACAAATGATCTAGATGACGGCTATATGACTCCATACATGAATATAAAGGCAAATCAACTATACTAAACTTGTAATCATAATAAACACCAAAGCATATAATGTCGAATATAATCATTGATAAGAACATATGTCTGTATAACAAATGTAAGGAACTAGATAAGAACTTACAAGAGCGAAGCTAGATCAGTATCTCGATCAGCCTCTAGACGATCAGGAGCCAAGTAGACGCCTTGCCTCCTCCTAGATCTAGACTAGCTAGCTACTCTGCTATATGGTGTTTCTAGGGCGTAGTATCTCTGACTTGATGACTTGATCTGGTGTATGCAAACTCAGGTTTCCAGATGCCTCTGCCAGGGGGCAGGGGGCTGCTTATATAGCCCTGAGGGGTAGACGTGCGCCGTTTGTTCAAACCGACCTAACGAGTGGTTTAGATTGATCCTCATAGGAGGTGGAAGAACCTTCTGGAAGTAGGGCGGAGGTGGCGCCTGGGGGAGGCCGACCGGCCCCACCACCAGGCCGATCAGGCTGGGGTAGGCCGCCCTCGGGGCCCACCTCGGCCAGGTGGTCCGTCACTTCTTCTAGATGCTTCTTTCTTGGGTGCCAAGTCACGTTGAGTTCCGGAGCCTTCTGGAGTCTTCTATATTCGATTCTTTTAGCACTTTTCCCGAATGGTTCCTGGATTTATATAATTTACCAAATCTCCAGAAAAACTGTTAGTGGCATGCTATTCTAAGTTGATATTAATATTTATGCCCTTTTCTCATGTTTAGTTGACTTATAAATATATAGGATAAGATGTGTCAACACCCGGTCACCCCGGACAGTCCGCCAGGGACTTCGCAGCAGTGCCTAAGTCCTTTGGTTCTTGCTTTGGTGCTTCCGCTCTTTGCTCCTAGGCTTGTTGGTTGATCTTCTAGGCTTGTGTGTGGCTTGTTTGGAGCTTCCTTTGTGTGCGTGAGAATTTGGAGTGGCAATTGGGGTATAGGCCGAGTTCAACCTTCGGGAAGAATTTTTATCGGCTCCCATTCACTCCCCCCTCTCTGGTCGTCCTATTCGGTCCTTCAATTGGTATCAGAGCTGATTACGGATCTTCTTGATTCTAACCAGTCTAAGATCCAAAGATTGGCTATTACGGCAAGGGGTCGGGTCCTCCGGACTTTGATGGCAAGAATTACCTGATGTGGGAGAGGCGCATGGGCGCGTTTTTGCGTGGGAAGGGAACTCTGATCTGGGAGGTCACTCAGAATTCTCATTATGTCATCCCAGACAGTTTTCTGCTTCCAGGATCGCAGGACATGTTTGAGGCCAACAGCAAGGCTGTTGATTACTTGTTCCAAGCTCTTTGTGCCTCGGAGTTTGATCGAGTGTACGGAGAGGATGTGGCCGGAAAGATTTGGCTCAAGTTGAGAAATGCTCATGTTGGCAATGCCCAAGTGCAAGCCTGTATGTTTTCCACTTACCGGAGAGAGTACGAGAACTTCACTCATCTCCCCGGTGAGTCGACTGATGCTATGTTTTAGCGCTTCACTAGCATAGTCAACAACATGAGGGCCAATGTGACAGTGCTCCCATACACAGATCATGATCAAGCTATCAAGCTTTTGCATGCCCTGGATAGGTCCGTGTGGAGAGCCAAGGTCGAGGCCATTGAGGAGTCGAGCGCGTATGACACACTGTCGCTTGATGAGCTATTCTCCAAGCTCAAGTCTTCAGAGGTTGATCGTGGTTTGAGAGCCAAGAGCGAGAGCCCCACTGATCCTCATAGTTTGGCTCTTGTCTCTAGGTCAAGGTCTAACGCTAACACCGGTGGTTTCTCTTTGTCTTGTCTTTTGTCTTTGCCAGATGAGGACTTTGAGGTGCTGAGCGAGGACGATCTCGCCTTGTTGAGCAAGAGGTTTGGGCAGATGTATGAGAACCGCAAGAATGCAAGGAGGAGCTTGGGGATGTGCTATCGGTGCGGGAAGCACGGGCACTTCATCGCCGAATGCCCTGAAGCCAAGGAGATCAAGAATGACTACAAGGGCAAGCCCAAGCACGACTACAACAAGCACTGCTCCCGGAATGACTACAAGGACAAGCACAAGGACAAGGGTGAGAGAAGGCACAAGAAGGGTGGCGGCTACAAGAAGAAGACCACTCAAGCAATGGTGGCCGGAGCGAGCGACATCGACTCGACATCAAGCGATGCTTCTTCCGACTCGAGCAGTGAGGAAGAGCAAGAGAAGTGCAAGGACAAGCGGCACACGGGCAAGAACTTCACCGGCCTAAGCTTTGTCACACAAGGATGCTTCTGCGGCATGGCGCACTCCAAGAAGGGTGGGAAACACAGCTCGGATTCGAACTCTGATTCCGATGAAGAGGTACGACAAGATCCCAACTTCTTGCTAGAGCAGAATGCTAGGCTCAATGAGTTGCTTGATAACCGTGATGATGTGCTTAGAAAAACCAACAAGGAGAAGAGGGAATTTAGGTCTTTGTTGGGTGATGCTAAGGATAAGATAGCCGAGCTTGAATCCTTGCTTGTGGATGCTAGAAATGAGATAGGTGCTTTGAAATCTGCTCTTGTGGTGTCTGATGAAATTGACTGTGGTAATTGCTCAGTTTTTCTTACTGATTTGACTGCTCTCAAGGAGAAACATGCCTCTACTCTTGAGGAACTAGATGTGGTTAGGATTGAATGTGATGAGTTGAAGTCTAGGCCAGCTTTGTTAGGAGCTTGTACTTCATGTCCTATTTTGCATGCTAGGCTAGATGAATCTCACACTAGAATTGTTTCTCTTGACGCAGCATTGAAAGCTCCTCTTCCTACATCATGTTCAACCTGTGAGATGCATGCTTTGAAAAACATGGAACTTGCACACTATGTTGATCGTCTGCAGGATGAAAATGATGAACTTAGGAAATTGATGAGTTGGTTGTCTGGGCATGAGCCACAATTGAGTTTGATGTTAGCTCAATTCAAGAGGTTTGATGGTCAGCCATTGGGGGCTGAAAAGAGTGGTGAGAAGAGTGGTCAGGGAGAAGAGAAAGCCGGAGAGACTCCTACTCCACCACACACCATACCCATGAACAAATATGCACCTAAGCCAAACCACTTGAGAAATAAGCTTGATACAACTCCAGACCCACCAGTGTTCCCCCAGAAAACAGAGAATTACCAGAAAACCATCAAGTTTGTGAGCAACCTGGGTAATGTCTTTCAGGGGAAGTCAGGAGAGAAAGCAGTTGAGAAGCCCACAGAAAACCCACCGCCTAAGCCAGTACCAATCCGCTTCCATTGTTAGTATTGTGGGAGGGATGGGCATAAGGATGAGTTCTGTTTCCATAGGAAGAGGGATGAGAGGTTTGCTAGGGAGATGGCAAACAAGGACAGGTACCACCTTGCTCGTGGTGTGCCTGAGCCTCATAGAGGTCCTCTACCTAGGGGTGAGGTGTATGTGCGTACAATTCCCACTCGTGGAGGTGGAGGTGGAGGTGGAGGTGTGTTCCCTCAGAGAGATAGGCGTGTTGGGTTTGGGCGTGGTGAGTTGGCTCGACGTGCTCCTTCTCGTGACCGTTACGAGTTGAGGCACGATCAGAACTTTGGGTCTCAGATGGACTACGGGCCATGTTTTCCCCCTCGTGGTGCGCGTACTCCTCCAGTGAGACGTGACAGGTCCTTTGGTGGTAGGCATGAGAGGACTCTGCCTAGAGGTTTTGGTAGGATGGATTTTGCTAACCCTTCTTTTGAGCAAATGGCTCGACACTGGTTTGACTCTTTTGGTACTAACCCCAGTGTTGAGTCGCTTGCTCATTCTCATTCTCGTTTTTGATTGCAGGTGGGAGGCTTGGAGAACTTTTGGTTGATCAACTCCGGTTGCTCAAGACACATGACCGGAGATCGTGGGTTGTTCTCCAGCCTCACCACGGTGAGTACGAGGGAGTACATCACTTTCGGGGATAACGGGAGAGGACGAGTGCTAGCTGAAGGTATGGTGAAGGTGAGTAGCAAGGTGACCTTAAGAAGTGTGGCCCTGGTCAAATCACTTGGTTTTAACTTGTTGTCAGTATCTCAGTTACTAGATGAAGGTTTTGAGGTTTTTTTTAAGTTGGGTGCTTCTCGTGTGCTTGATTCTCGAGGCGATCTTGTCTGTACGATCGTCCCTGAGGGTCAAATCTATCGTGCTGATTTTTCCTAGTCTGTTGGTCCTCCTCGATGCTTTGTTGTTGGTGTTTCGGTCGAGCTTTGGAAATGGCATAAGAGGTTGGGACACTTGAGCTTTGAGTTGCTTTCCCGCTTGAGTGGTCTTGATCTTGTCCGAGGATTGCCTAAGTTGAAATTCGAGAAGGATTTGGTTTGTGCTTCTTGTCGGCATGGAAAGATGGTTGCTACTTCTCACGCCCCTCTGACGGCTGTCATGACCGAGCGACCTTGTGAGCTGTTGCACATGGATTTGGTTGGGCCAGCTCGTGTTCGCTCTGCGGGTGGGAAGTGATATATTCTTATGGTTGTTGATGATTTTTTGAGGTACTCTTGGGTTTCCTTTTTGGAGGATAAGAGTGAGACATTTGGCTTTGTTCGGGACTTGATCTTGAGGTTGAAGAATGAGAGACATGGAGATGCCATTCGAGCTATACGCAGTGACAATGGCACAGAGTTTAAGAACTCTCATTTTGATGCCTTTTGCAGCGATCTTGGTCTCGATCATCAGTACTCTTCTCCATACGTTGCTTGCCAGAATGGCGTAGTGGAGAGGAAGAACCGGACCCTTTGTGAGATGGCCAGGACGATGCTCGATGAGCATAGGACTCCTAGGCGTTTCTGGGCCGAGGCGGTCAATACTGTTTGCTATGTCTCAAATCGCATCTTCCTTCGTGCCTTTAAGAAAAAGACCTCTTATGAGTTGATGCATGGCCGACAACCCAAGGTGAGTCACTTTAGAGCCTTTGGTTGCAAGTGTTTCATTCTGAAGAAGAGCAAGTTGGATAAGTTTGAGTCTAGATGTTTGGATGGTAATTTCCTTGGTTATGCGATTCATTCTAGAGCATATCGTGTGCTCAACCTTGACACTAACCGAATCATGGAGACTTGCGAGGTTACCTTCGACGAGACACAGCCATGTAGCTCTTCTACTTTTGAGTGTGCAGGTGATGAGGAGATTGGAGCTAGGATCTTTGAGGATGAGAAGGATGGAGATGGAGACGACGACAGTGATGATGGTGGTGCTCCTGTGGCTGATCGTGTACACGCTACTTCCACTACTACGACGACGATCGAGGATGGACCATCCCCTACACCCACTACGACTGAAGCTATTCGAGTGGAGGCTGCTGCTGAGGGGGAGATTGTGTCCAGGCGAGAGGCTCCCCGGCGTGTACAAGTGGATCACCCACCGACGACAATCATTGGTGACCTTCATGAACGCACTACATGGTCAAGGTCAAGGAACACTTCTCATTTCGCTCACTCTGCTTTTGTCGCTTCTTTCGAGCCCAAAGATATTCGACACGCCTTGTCTGACGAGAATTGAGTGAATTCCATGCATGAGGAGTTGGAGAATTTTGAGAGAAACCAAGTCTGGGTGTTAGTCGATCCACCACCAAATTGCCGTCCCATAGGTACCAAGTGGGTGTGGAAGAACAAAGAGGGTGAAAATGGGATGGTTGTGAGAAACAAGTCGAGGTTGGTGGTACAGGGGTTCAACCAGAAGGAGGAGATAGACTATGAGGAGACATTTGCTCCTGTGGCCCGTTTGGAGGCAATTATGATCCTTCTAGCCTTTGCCGTGGCTAAAGGGTTCAAGTTGTACCAAATGGATGTCAAGAGTGCTTTCTTGAATGGGGTGATAGAGGAAGAAGTGTATGTGAGGCAACCCCCGGGGTTTCAGAGTGAAAAATACCCACACCGTGTATACAAACTCCAGAGAGCGCTCTATGGGTTGAAACATGCACCTAGAGCTTGGTATGGCAGGTTGAGAGGCTTTTTGCTGAGTAAGGGGTTTGTGATGGGCACAATTGATAAGACCCTGTTTCTTCTTAAGCATGGGAATGACCTTTTGATTGTTCAGATATACGTGGATGACATAATCTTTGGTGGCTCTTCCCATGATCTTGTTGCCAGATTTGCAGATGACATGAGCAGGGAATTTGAGATGTCCATGACGGGCGAGCTGCAGTTTTTCTTGGGCCTCCAGATCAAGCAATGCAAGGACGGGACGTTTGTACATCAGGCGAAGTACACCAAGGACATGGTAAAGAAGTTTGGCATGAACGACTCCAAGCCGCTGACTACACCGATGAGTACCACTATGGCTTTGGATGCGGACAAGGACGGCGAACCCGTGGACCAGAAGGAGTACCGGAGCATGGTCGGCTCCCTCCTCTACTTGACGGCGACGAGGCCAGACATACAATTCAGTGTGTGTCTGTGCGCTCGTTTTCAGGCTTCACCGAGGACTTCACATCGGCAGGCCGTCAAGCGGATTTTCAGGTACTTGAACTACACTCCTGAGTTTGGTCTTTGGTACTCTGCCTCCTCGACACTCAGACTTCACGGGTACTCCGATGCTGATTTTGCTGGGTGTCGATTGGACCGTAAGTCTACCTCTGGATGTTGTCAGTTCCTTGGTTCTTCTTTGGTCTCTTGGTCGTCTCGCAAGCAATCCAGTGTAGCCCAGTCCACTACAGAGGCCGAGTATGTAGCTGCTGCTAGTTGTTGTTCCCAGCTGCTTTGGATGACCTATACCATGAGTGATTTTGGAGAGGAGTGCTCCCAGGTTCCACTTTTCTGTGATAGCACCAGTGCCATAAGTGTAGTCAAAAATCCTGTCCTTCACTCCAAAACGAAACACATAGAAGTGAGGTACCACTTTCTGAGGGACAATGTTGAGAAGGGAAACATATCTTTGTCCTATGTCCCTACCCAAGACCAGCTAGCCGACATTTTCACCAAACCGCTTGATCAAGTCACTTTCACTCGCTTGCGGGGCGAACTTGGTGTTTGCTTTCCTTTCTAGCTGAGTCTTGGAGCATCTCATGTATATATGTGCCATATGTTCATTTTGTTGCATTGCATTCATGCATTTTACTTTCTGTACAAAACCTGGTGGGATAGCCATCTTTGGATCACTTGTGCTAGGAATGAGCTTCTCTTATATAGATTGATCACTGATGTGCTATATGCGTGATATGTGCATGTTTGGTAAATTGTGGATGTGAATGCTATGCTCTTGATGGTTTCGCCATATACTTATGTTGAGATAGCCTTCTTTTGATGAAAATGCTAAAATTATGTCTCTCATGAGTAGATGCTTGTCTATGCTCAATTTGTGCTTAAATGCCTATATCATGCTTAGTTTGTGCTTGAGAATCATGTTCTCTTTGCTTGGGGTCAAAGACCTTTTGTCATTGTAAATGTTTAGCCCTTTTGCTTGCTTGGGGAGGAGCATAAGCTTCTTTTTGCCGCAAAGGCACTTCATGTACCATGTTTAATCTTGAAAATGAAATTGGTGTGTGAATTGCCTTATGCTTGAAAAATGAGCTCCCAATAATGTTTTTATGCTTTGAAATTCATATCTTGGGTGCTAAACCGTAGCATGTTGTCTACCATGAGAAGTCTCATTTTAAGAAGTAGACACATGGCTCGGTGGCTTTAACATGACTTGAGTAGCTTGTGGGCGTTTATAATGATCTTGTGATGAGAATTTGTGATCTTTGGATGATCTAGTGTATTTATGTTCAAATTGGTATAGAGAGAGTCTTGCTCATGAGATGAATGTTTTTTTTTGTGAAAATTGCTTAAAATTGCTTTCAGCCATGTCACATGCTTATATGTCTCTACCTTCTTGATGGCAATGTGCTAACTACACCATATATACTTTGCTTGCTCTATGTCTCATGTGTAGTATTTTGTTGTGCTCTTTGTATATTTGAGAAGCTTGGTAGATTGTATATATGCTTTGACATGCATTTTTCATGAAAACAAAGGGAAGAGTCTCATATACCTTGATTCATGCATTGTCAACAAGGGGGAGAGTTTGGGAGAAGTTATGCACATTTGGGGATAATTTTCATGCATTGGGAGTTTTTGTGGAAAATTGGTATGC
Organism: Cenchrus fungigraminus; assembly: GCA_036936925.1. NCBI lineage: Eukaryota > Viridiplantae > Streptophyta > Magnoliopsida > Poales > Poaceae > Cenchrus > Cenchrus fungigraminus. Next base: position 76,304,096 of record CM072769.1, on the reverse strand, counting down.
ATTTGTGAGATGTTGCATGTGAGGAGAAAAATTGAGAAGAAGAGGTTGCATTTGCTCAGGGGGAGTTTGCATATGTGCAGGGGGAGCTCCTTTGTTTTTCCTGAGTTTTGTGCTTTGTGGTGTGCTCCTTGTGAGCTTTGTTTTGTCTCTACTGTGTCGAGCCATTGCCCTTGTCTTAGGGGGGCCGAGACTTGGTTGGCGAGTGATCAGGTTTTCGCTTGTTCTTTGGCTTTGGATCACTTGCTTTGGAGGTTTGTGTTTGTGGTTGTTTTCTTTTCTTTTTCTCTATGTGATTTCTATGGGTGTTGTCAATGCACTCATCAAGGGGGAGATTGAGGACCAGGTGTGTCCGAGGACCAGTGGAGGGTCGCTCCTTAGTGATGAGTGATTGACAATGTTGTGTGGACTGATGCTTGGCTAAGTGTGTAGGTACTGGTTGCGGCTTGACTCGTGTCGGTGCAGGTGAAGAACAAGCGCGAAAGGCCTTAGCCGTGGCGACCTTCGGGTGATGGAGTGGCAAGTAGGCTTGGTTCGATGGACCCGGTGGCCGATGGGGTCAAGTGCGAGCCGTGCAGTGCAAGACTGGCGGGCTGAAGTCGTGAACATGGGCCGGTGCAAGGTAGCGGATGGAGCCCAAAGCTTGCACGTGGGGTTTGTTGGTTTGCCCACAAAACCTTCGGTGGACGGTTTCTTGGTTTGGGCCTCAAAACCAAGCCCGGAGGCCCGAGGCGACAGAGACGGTGATCCGGGAGCTTCGGGAAGCTTCAAGGCGGAGGGCACGTGGCGTGATCGCAGAGTTTGCGTCGAGGTGAAGCGAAGCCGCGGTGGAAGCGTGTCCGTCCGATGAAGACTTGACCAAAATGCCCCTGAGGGGTTGTATCTTCATTTCAAGCAGTAGGGGTTGCGTGGTCATTTACCTCCCTCCGATGGACTTCGTATAAATAGCGGAGAGGTGGATGGCATCTCTCTCTCTTGGACTCTAGGGCTTTCTCCCCCTGTAGATTTCTCTGAACTGCTTCTTTTCCTTCTGGATTCCTTAGGCTAGACTCTTGTACAGACTCTGACCTCTGGATGTATGGAAGCATTCGGCGTTGCGGTGATCTCCTAGTCCTCTGTGATTTTCGTGTCATTTTCAGGGCTATTTTTGGGGAGTTTCGTTCTTCGCTCGATTCGGAGATTTAAGGGCGTTTTCCTTCGGATTTCTTTGAGGGGATCATGGGTGGATGCCTTGTGCATCTTTGTGTGTGATCTTGACTCCTCAAACGCCGTGGAGAGCCTTCGATTCGTGAGTTTTTGGCCGGAGTTCAAGTTCTTAGTGGTTGCTTGTGTGATCCGTGATTTCCGGTGATTTAGGGAGTTAGAGGTCGAGATTTTTGGGCATAGCATCCTTGTGTGACGCTTTTCATGTCCCCAAAATCTTGTCTCAAGAGCTTCAATCGTTTGGGAGATCCGATGATGAGTTCTTGGAGTTGACCCCGCAGGTCGGGTGCTTTTCTGCTCTGTCCACACCTGGCGGACGGTCCGCGAGGTCCGTGCGGACGGTCGGCGAGGCCCTGACAGTCCGACTGTTCTACGTGTTCTTCGCGTGTTCTTGAGCATCTTTCGTTCGATCCGTTGAGCCGATTGGTTTTCGGTGCGCGAAGTTCGCGGACGGTCCGTACTCAAGTGCCGGACGATCCGTGACGAGGTGGACGGTCCGCGGGTCCATCACGGACGGTCCGTTTTTCTCGGTGCGCCCCTGGAGGTTTGGGTTGCTTTTACGGACAGTCCGTCGTGTCCTCTCGGACAGTCCGCGCCCTCCACGCGGACGGTCCGCTCGATCACCCCAGACAGTCCGCCACGGACTTCGCAGCAGTGCCTAAGTCCTTTGGTTCTTGCTTTGGTGCTTCCGCTCTTTGCTCCTAGGCTTGTTGGTTGATCTTCTATGCTTGTGTGTGCCTTGTTTGGAGCTTCCTTTGTGTCCGTGAGAATTTGGAGTGGCAATCGGGGTATAGGCCGAGTTCAACCTTTGGGAAGAATTTTTATCAGCTCCCATTCACTCCTCCCCTCTCTGGTCGCCCTATTCGGTCCTTCACAAAGCACTCCCAGGAGATAGCCTGGATTAGCTTAGGTTTTATTTCCCTTTTCGAATAAAAGTAAGAACATGTTTTTAGGATAAGTTGTCCTTCGGGTATTTTTGGTCACTAACCTTTCAGGTAGAGATTGAAAAGAAAGATGGACAGGTGATGCCTACGAACATGTGAGCGGCATCATACGCAACAGCTAAGGAAAGCTTTGGTGAGGGAACATTTACAAAAGGAAGCTTGATCTCCACACACTTGAGTTTTGTTGCCTAGCAATGCAAACTTCAAGTGTGAGGGAGGTATGTGAGCATCCTGAGTAAAGTTCCCCCTCTACCAAATCTTATCCTGGTGTGGCGATGATGTTAGCTCTTGCATCTTGCCCACTAGATAGGTAAGTCCTGCTTTTGACATTGAACAAAGCCCTTCCGGGAGGTTCCCGAGGTTCGCCGTCTTATGCTCATGCTTATGTTCCTTTTGGTAATAGCTTGATCATGCTTTCATGCTTCTTTTATCTTGTTTGTATGCTCTGGTTTGAATGTATGTTTGCAACATACATTCATCGACTGTTTTAAATTAAGCATGGTGCTTAGGTTAAAATTGTCTTCTTCAATCAAAACATGACATGGTGTCGAGTTTTGATTGATGAACCTTAGAGTTATACTTTCATAGATCTTGGTTGCATATATGCTGACTAACCCCTGCAGAGAATTGTCAAATTTGAATGGGTAAGTCATTGAGCTAAATTCAAATGGGAAGGTAAGATGAGGTGTCAGATTCATGTTGCACATCATGCAAAGGTGGTACATATGACCTCTCAAAGGTCCAAGGTAAGTATATTCCCCTTCGTATATAATGTGTAACCTTGGTCTAACTCTTCTTGAGTAAATGACATGGTGACAATAAAAATAATAAAAAAAACAACAAAAATATTTGAATTTGAATAAACGCTCTATGGTTCACGAACCGGTAGAGTCCCTCTCTTGTTTCCACTTTTTGTTTGAAGAACAAGCACCAGGTTCAAGCACTAGTGTGGGGAGTTCTCTCGAACTCATCATCGACATATCCACTCGAGAACTCCCACACAGGCACTGCACAACATCGACTACGCCTTCATGACAAGAGCAAGGTAAACTAGAGTGAGTCGGCTGCCTTATGGTCAGTCGAATCACCATTAGTCTCCCTTGATCTCTTATCCTTCATAAGCGATGGTATGTGCACCCTCTATCTCACTCTATCCTTATACATGAGTTTGTTTGAATTTCAATTCATATCCTTTATATCAAACTTAATGGCTGGTGCTATGCTTGCTCTACATGGTTCCTGTGGTTGGCTTGCATATGTTTTATTCCTTACTCATCATCTTGATGCTTGTGAATAAATATCATTAGGGAACTCATGCTCATCTAAGTAGTTGGTGTTTCCGATATGATTTGATGATATGATCTCCGCTCTTTATGTTCGAGTGCTTGGGAATTTCATTTGAAAATCTGAAAACCCTTTGCAAGACTCCTCTTTGATATGCTACCGTCCTACTAGAGCCATATGATATAGTTGAAAACCTTCTACTCATATGCTGCTTGTTATTGCATTGAGCTTTGTCAAATTCTGTGACCCTTGTGAGAATTCTTTTCACTACTTTCATGATCAAGATTCATGTGCACACCACCTATTTCCCCTTGCTATGCTTCTACACTGGAAGTTAGCATTGTATCATTCATCCGTCTCATAAAAATAAAGCTCCATATGTGGTGTGACATCTCTCTCTAAAAGTATCCTTCAAAAGAGACATGAGCTATGAAAAAAAGAAAAAAAAGAGAGACACATGCTCAAGGCATGATGAAAAGAAAAAAAAGAAAAGAAAGAATAGCCCATGTCCAAAATAAAGGAGAAATAGGAGAGAGATGAGATCATGCAAAAAGGAGTTCCATATCATAGATGGTAATAACTAGTATCCATTCCGGAGCTAGTGTCCACCTTACCATCACCTTATCTTTCATCATATATGTATGGTAATATCTAGCACCCATTCCGGGTCTAGTATCCACCTTACCATACTCACCATATCCATACACGTGCACATCTTGATCTGATGGTATGATTTGATTTTCTCTGTGGATCCAGTTTTTGACTTTGCAATATATGTGATGCAAGTATGCCTCATCCTTTATCCTACCCTGAGCTCCACGTATAGCCATCATTAGAAGTAGGATGAAGAAAGGCAATCTAATGCCTTGGTGAGGACATATACACATTGAGCGAATTGAGAGAATCAAATGAGGAGCTAAGCAAGGTTTGTTTTTTGAAAATTTATTGCAAAACCCCAAGTACTTAACATAATGAGCAGGAGTGACTTGATTCATGACCGTTCCATTCCTCAACTGCCCAAGATATCATGATAGACACATCAGAATTCACAAGTACAAGGTATGGTTTGGAATATCTCTTATACTTGCTTCATACCTTTGGATATCATGTCTCACCTTGACCTGACTCCCTTTACTCAGGACGAGCAAAGGTCAAGTATGGGGGTGTTGTTGACGGTTGAAAAGTGCTGCTTTTACACCGTCAATACCTGCATAATATAATGGTAAAATGATCATCAACACTAGAATAGGGCTTAAACTAATCATTTCCACAAGTGTTGGTCATTATGCAAATACAGGTGATTAGCACTAGAAAGAGGAGTAAAAGCACAAGTCTTTGATCCAAGTGCTTCGAGCTCAGGCAATGAGGGGATGCCACCTAGGATTCCCCTGGATCACTGACATCATCAATCCAAGAGAGGCAAGCCCGACGAATCACATATCGCCACGTGGACATCACATGGATTCAAGGGCCCACTTATCCCTCAAAACCATCGGGAAACTTGGCATGCACGGAGGACAAGCATCAGGGCCCACATGCTAGCCACCCTGAGAAAGCACAACGCAGAAGGCCTCCCGGAGGGTTCGGCCGACCCTAGGATCGGCCGAACCGACCTAGGGTCGGTTGATCCCCACCTTCCACGTGCTGCTGCCTGATTGGTCACTTGCTGCGATCCCGGGCGTTTTGGGGCACTTTGAGCCTCTGAGCAAGCCACCCCCTCCTCTATAAATAGGAGGGGAGGCGCTCCCATTTGAGACACACACTTCTCCTCCTCCTCTTCATTTTGGCTTGGAGCCTCTCTCTTTAGGAGAGGAGAGCTCTTTGTATAGGTGTAGTACTAGGAAGTGAGGTGGGAGGCTTGCGGACATATCATGTTCTCCATGACATCTTCCTCAAGAACGATCCTCAGCGGTGCCTTTGTTCTTCAACTAGACTAAAGTGAGTATTTCGATATTTCCTATTTAGACTGAAGTCGTATGCATGCTTAGTTGCTTTGTTCTTGTGTTCTTCGTTTGTTCTTGGTTTAGAGGCTTGTGTTCTTCGAAGGCAACCCTTTCGATCTAGTAGACTTAGATCATAAGTTTACATCTAGTTTGCCAGCTTGTCTATTAGAGTAAAGTGAAGCTCCCGCATGTCTCTAGTTAGATCAAAGTGCATTCGTGATCTTGCATGAGTGATAGAGCATTCCTTGAGCTAGTGCCAGTATCTCCCTCGCAGATTCGTAGTACTGGTAAGTGGTGTAGACGTGGTGTCTGGACCATAAGCTATCCTTCGAAGACCACGTAAGATCGTAGCATAGAGGTAGGCCGCAGTGGTGACAGCCTGTTGGACCCTTTGTCAACCCTCTACGTCACGTACCGAGTTAGGTTCACTCCAGCACATTGACCTAGGATGTGCCTGGTGCCCGAAGTGAGTTTTCTACCTGAGAGACCGTAACTAGGCTCTGTGCTCGGTCGAGGTAGATCCTTTCTACCTATCCTATCAATCAGTGTTGTGTCCTTGGATCATCTATACTAGAGTAGGAGATAGTGCACACCGTTCCTTGGATTCGATACCCTTGGAATACTCTCCTTCCTTGGGGAAGTGCTACAACGGTATTTCCGTGCGCTTGCGGTATACCGGTCGATCTTATACGCTCCCTCTAGGTGCGCAACTAGTGGTAATGTTAAGAAACGCCAACAAGCATTTCTGGCGCCGTTGCCGGGGAACGGTTGTTGTATCTATCTCCGAACCTAGTGGTCCTCGTATTTATCTTTTTTCGTTTTCTTCTACCTTTACCCCCGTTACCCATCGAGATATCCTTTTTGTTTCTTTTCTTCTACCTTTACCCCTGCTACCTTTTGAGATGCCTTCCTCTCAAAGCCTCTCTACCCCTAGGGGTGAGTTCGTCTTAGAGCAACCATCAATTTCCTCATCTTGCTGCGAGCTTCATCCCGGCTTTATAGCCGTGGTTCGGAATCGACCTTTCTCAGGAGCGATTAGTGATGATCCTAATGTTCATTTAGAAGACTGCGAGGACTTGTGTTCGTGCTTGGTAATTCCAGGCATGACACAGGAAACTTTGAGGTGGAAATTGTTCCCTTTCTCTCTTGTAGATAGAGTAGAGCAATGGTACACCCACACAGTAGAGCATGTGAATAATTGGGAGAACTACGAGAAAACTTTTGTGACTCATTCTCCCTTTATGAACGCATAGAGCTCTTACTGTGTGAACTCCTTGACTTTGAGCAATTAGAGGGTGAGTCCATAGGTGCAGCTTGGGCTAGGTTCCTACGTCTTATGACATCCAGCCCAGATATGTCTATACCCGATGATATAGCGACGTACACCTTTTATACTCGTATAGACATGGAATCTGCACGAGAGCTCGACCTTTTAGCTGGAGGTTCGTTCAAAAACCAAACTCTAGTGGAAAGAAGATAGATCCTAGAATTCTTCTTAGAAATCTCTTCTTCCCATATCGTTTACAACGAACCGCATCTGGAGTCTGAGTTGGTCCATGAGAGTCTCTCGATAGCCGGATCTGAGCTTTCATCCTCTGAATTCCATGATTCCTCTGTTGAGCCCTCTCCCGAACCACGAACATCGAAGGAAGAAGAAATTCAACCTTCAGAGTTCTCTTCCCGATATGAGGATGATCCTTCTTGAAACATCAGAAACACCTCAGATCACTCTTGGCACGAGAAGCCTATGGCATCATTGGACCCTTATGAGGTCCTTGATGAAGTTTGGAATCATGGTCCTCGATGAAGTACTACAGTGGTATTTCCGTGCGCTTGCGGTATACCTGGTCGCTCTTATACGCTCCCTCTAGGTGCGCAACTAGTGGTGACATTAAGAAACACCAACAACTACAAAGATGCTTGTACCGGTTCTGAGCTTTGTCTTCCTCGTCTGCCCAATGAGTGATCATCTCCTTGAGTTTGGTGATGTTGGCTGGGCGAGCGCGATAAAAGTCTTGGAATAGCTTGTCATCATAGAAATCATCCTAGAAGGTATCTATGACTTCTTTCTCGGTAACATAAACAACAGTAGCTCTTTTCTTAAAGAGCCGGCGCATGTACTCGCGAAGAGACTCACCTTGTTTTTGCTTGATCAACACAAGGTCCATACAAGTACCATGACGACCCAGAGAGCCAGCGAAGTTGCTGGTAAAGCGTTTATTGAGTTGTCCCCAGTTGTTGATGGAGCCTCGCTTGAGAGATTCGAACCATTTGAGTGGCTCTTGCTCCAAACTAAAAGGGAACTAAATGCACTTGGTATCATCATTGCCCCCAGCATTAGAGATAGACAAAGCATAGCAGCGCAACCACTACCATGGATCTTGCTTGCCATCATACTTGGAAATACCATAGGGCTTGAATTTTTCCGGGAGAAAAAGAGCTTGGAGGCGCGCAGAGAAAGCAGGAAACGAGTCAGAATCAACATCCTTTTGCCTCTCTCGCTCCGCGTGCTTGGCATTGATCGTCGTGCGAGCATCGTAGGGAGAATCACCTGACTTGCTATTGACACTGCCATCACCACCATGGCCTCTGTTGCTAGCTTCCAGACATGTGCGATTAGGAGTGTGAGTGCCACCATGGGCACCCCCACTGCTTCTGTGGTGACTAGGTGTGCTGGTTCCTTGACGTAGCATAGTGTAGGCTAGTTCAGCCAGCTTTGCGACTTCTGCAGCCGCCCTGTCATGAGGCATAGCATGGCCAAGCAAGTTGATCGCGTTGATAGCTTCCTCTGGAGTATGATATTGACGAGTAGCGACCACATCCAGAGCTTCTTGCAAGTTGCGAGTACGTAGAGCTTCCATGAGTTCACGACGGAGGGTTGCGCAATCAATGTTCCTCTGGTGACGCACAGTCTTGGCCTCTGCAGTTTCATTAGGAGGTGCATTAGCAAAGAGTTCATCATCAGAAACATCATCCGGGAAGCGATAATTGGCATGGTGCCCTTGCGGAGTAGATGCGTCGACGACGAAAACCTCACGGTAAGACGAGGAAGTACTCGTACTCTGAATCAGCTCAGTGTCAATGTCGTAGTCAACAAGCTTGGTACGTTCCTGGAAAGGTAAGTTGTCGAGACAGGTGACAAAGCGCTCCTGACCATCCGAGGTGAGGTCAGTAGGCACATGCTCAGGCCAGTAGACGAATCTACCCTCAGGTGTCGATGTGATAACCAGTCCTTGAGCAGGGCCCGATAGTTGTTGTACTCTAGTAGAATCCGAACCATAGCCGAACTCGAACTCAGATGAATCCGAGTCGAAGTAGTCGAGGTTGACTTCTGAATCTGAAGAATACTCGAGCACAGTCTTCGAACCAAGGCGCATGAGGATGGCCAACGTGGCTTGGTAAGCAGCGTTGACGTGGCGGTGTCCGAAGAGGGGTGGTGGTGGGAGACAATCCAGGCTGAGTGCAAGCTGTGTAGCCGAGGAAAGCGACTCAGACTGAATTGAAGGCGAAGTTGAGTTGAACTCGGACTCTGACTCAAGCTCTCTGACAGGGTTAGAAAGTGAAATCTCATCGAAATTCTCGACAAGATCTTCCATAGAGGCTTGTGCAAGCATCGAGGACTTGAGCTTCAACTCGGGAGTCGATGCCAGGAAATGCAGGAACGATCCAATGCCATCAGCAATGCAGACCCAGGAGCCAAAAATGAAGGTGTCGCCTTGTTGGAAAGCAACGGTTGGCTTGATAATGACAGGAGCCATCATTTTCGCCAGCGGATCAGCGACAAGATCCCCTACCTGGCGCGCCAGCTGTCAGTATTTTAGACACCGAGCCTACCACGGGGTACCTGAGGTAGTAGATTGTGCGGTGGGGCTCGTCGAGATTAGGAACACGATGGTGAGACACGAGGCACACAATTAGACAGGTTCAGGCCGCAGTATGCATAATACCCTACGTCTTGTATGCTGCGTGGCCCTTGATTGATTGCGTATGTTCTTGAGGGGGGGTCCCTGCCTCATCTTATATTGCACGAGAGGTAGGGTTACAAGTCGGTTTAGGTACACGAGTACTAGTCGAGTAGGACTAGGATAGCCTACATAGGTTACTGAGAAGCTATCCTAATCTAGTACAAGTCCTTGTCCGTCTTGTCTTGCCTTGTGGTCCACGGTAGTCTTGCACCGCGGCATACTAGTCGAGTAGTCTAGATTAACAGGCCTTATCTCCCGGGCATGGCCCACCTATGTAGTGGGCCCAGGGATGTCCGATCGACAATGTGGGCACAACATAACAATCGGATCAATGATACGGGAGTAGGCGAAATTAGCCAGCCGATGAGGCAGCCGAAGTGCAAGTATGTTCAGAACGGCTGTCAGCCGATCTAGTGACGTCAGTAGTGAGACAGATCTAGATTGGCTGTATGATCGGTACATCGATGACACAGTGAGAGTAGCTGATGAGATCTAGCCTCGAGCAGGATAAATTGGTGATAAAAGCTAAATAAACAAGAATTGGTACGAAACTTGCAGATCTAGCTGATATCGATAAATTGTAAATAAATCTAGACGAAACCACAATGATGCGCTCGGAGGTTAAAGCCTAGAAATTACTCGATAAAATGGTACTCACAAGCCTGCCAAAGATCAGTCGATGCAGCCCGATGAGCTTGAAGGACGACATTTCAAGAAACAAGAAAACAAGAAGAAAGAAACTTTTGGCGAAGTCGCCGACTTGAATAGTAAATTGCATGAAAAGAGTAAAGGTTTGTGTTTGTTGTTGTGTACAATTTTTGCCGACCACGCAAGGTCGCTATTTATGCCCTGAGGACAACTTGACTCCTAGTCGATGAAGACAAAGTTTACTTGACTCTAAAGAAAGTACAACTACTAAAAATAAATGACTCATGCAAGAGTCGGACTCTCTGACTATCTTTGACCTGTTGCCAACCGATGTCGACCCACCTGAGCCTTCTTTCCTTCCTTGGTGTATCCTACTTTTGCTGCTTTCTCTTCCTCAATCGGCCGATCCTCCTTTTGACTGTCGGTAGGCTCTATTTAATTATTACTAATTGACCGATCTCTGTCTCGGCCTTCATCGGTCGATTACTCTTTCTTTCCTTACTCTGAATCTCTCATGGGCCCTTTTAGCTTCTTTCAACTTGATGTGTCAAAAAATGGTGTCAACAATATGTTCTTAAGTTCATCATTTGTTCATCATTTAGAGGCTTGTGTTTATCCTGAACACGACTCTTTGATCCAGTTGACATATGATTTTATCATGCTTTCCATGTTTGTTCATAAGTTAGAGGCTCATGTTCTTCGTGCACCTGACCCTTTGATCCTATGGTATAGATGTAGAAGTTCCCGTATCCATTTGCAAGTCTAGCCTCAGTTTGATGTAGTTAGCTTACACATTTGTGTTGTATGACATCCGTGTTTATGCTACGGTACTCGGTCTCAAGTGACTAGTTATTTGGTGGCTTCAACCTGGGTCACAATAGCCCAGGCTAGTTGAAGCCCAGTTGACAATGCAAGCATGGTGCTTGGGTTGGGCAGCTATGTTGGTTATGAGTTCACCCCGCGTTTAGATCGAGGTAGGCCACGGTAGTCCCTTTGTACTCCTTCGCGTTCGGGTAGTGTTGTAGGAGTTCTGCAAGTAGCATACCGACGTCGTGTACAAGGCGGTGTGGGAGCTATCTCCCTGTTGGTACCTGTGTGCTGAACCAATGTTCCATACAACGTTTGTGTATCTCTCTTTATCTATGACCTTTGTATGATTAGTACATTAGAACCTAGAGCTAACTTGTATGTTTCTCCCTATGTCGTAGTGTTACTAGGAGTGAATTACTGTGTGTCACACTACCCCCTTATCATATTATCTTTACCCCTGTATTTGACCTCTTTTTTTCTCTATCCATGATCTATATTCATTGCAATAGTATAAGTTTGTTATCCAACCCCGCCTTCCACGGATTGATACCCTTTGGAATACTCCATTGGAGAAATGCTACAATGGTTTATCTGTCTGCTTGCGGATTCATTTGTGATCATTAAGATTACCACTGGTCATTTTTGGCACCATTGCTAGGAACACATAAACTTAGCAATGATGATAAGAAATGCCAACAAGCATTTCTGGCATTGTTGCTGGGGAAGGCACAGGATTAACATGACTATACTTTGCATCTGCTTATAATCATGATAGGTTAGAGCAATTCTCAATGCAGGCTAACCTTGATTGTTTTCTTTATCTTTGGATGTTGAAGACAGGTAGTGTATGACTGGTTTCGATTTACCGCCAAATTTCATAGAAGATCCCGAGTCACTTGTGAGGAAAGCTCGAGTTCATATCGACTCTCCTCGTAGTACTCGTTCGGAAGCCGACCTAGCTTCCTTAGTACCCCCATCTACTGACCACGTGCTTACAAGCCCCGAGGTCAACACTGGGAATGGGAATTTGGAGATCAAGTCTGGTCTTACTACGATTGTACAATCTAGCCCATTCGGTAGCAAGACTAATGAGGATGCAAGCATCCATCTGTACCAGTTCCTGGAACTATGCAGTACCTTCACCATTAGAGGGGTGGAGGAAGATGCTATTCATCTTCGATTGTTTCCATTTTCTCTTCTAGGGAACATGAAGCAGTGGTTCTATGCGAACCGCACGAATATTAATACATGGGACAAATGCTCTGCAACATTCCTCGCAAGGTTCTTTGCGTTGGGTAAAACCAACACTCTTCGAGGAAGAATTTCAAGTTTTCAGCAAGCAGCATCAGAGTCTCTGCCTGAGGCATGGGAAAGGCTTCAGGAGTACATCCTGGCCTGTCTTCACCATGGGATGGGAGATTGGCTCACTCTTCAGAATTTCTCCAATGGGTTCACTCCGACAACCTGTGGTCATAATGATGCAACTGCTGGGGAGCTTTCTTCTCACTCACTATTGATAATGTGAAAGCACTTATTGAGAATATGGTTTCCAACCAAGGGTGGAGTGATGATCCTCTCCAACCACGTCAGAGGGGTATGCATACTGTCAAGGAAGTAGATATGCTGACCGCCAAAATGGCCCTCATAATGAAAAGATTCGATGATTACACCAATGAGAAGGTTGGCATGACCACCACTACTCATGCCCTAGACTCTCGCATGACCTGTGAAGTTTGTGATAACACTGGGCATTCTAGTAATAACTGCCCTGAAACTGAGGAGGATGTGATGTATATGAACAGCAACAATAATTGTTATCGTCCACAAGGAGGCCAAATGTGGAACCAACAATGCCCTTACTATCAAGGAGGTAATCAAGGTAATACTTTCAACCCAAACCAACCTTCCTTGAAAGATTTTGTTTATGGGCAAGCTAAGATAAATAAAAATGTTAATAAAAATATAGCTGGCTATGATAAATCTTTGGAGAGCATCAACCTTAAAATTGATGGTTTTTCTTCTGGTCTTAATAACCAGCTGAGTTTTAATAAAATGCTTGAAACCTAGTTAGCTTAGTTAGCTGCTTTAGTTCCCTCTATTGAGAATGCAAGTGCGGTAACCACGAGAAGGGGTAAGACCAGTCACGACCCGCCTTATCCTAATCACATAGGGGCTGACAAGAAGAGCACAAGAGAAGTTGAGGGCTCCGATGAAGGCCCATCCGATACGAAAGAGCCACAGCATGTAAGGAAGGTGCCAACAAGGGAAAAGGTACCTGTAGAGAGATCGACACGACCAGAGTTTGTAGAGACTAACATTCTGCCATTTCCTCAACGGAACAGGAAGACAATGGTGGATGAACAATTAACTCGCTTCATGGACATGATCCAAAAGGTATAGATCAACGTCCCATTACTTGATGCTATGCAGGTACCCACGTATGCTCGTTATGTTAAGGATATTCTCACCAAGAAGCGAGCTCTACACACTACGAAGGTGGTAAGGCTCACCGAATAGTGTAGCGCACCAATACTCAATCATCTCTCTTAAAAGAAGAAGGATCCAGGATGTCCCACAATCACCTGCATGATTGGGGCACAATGCTTCGACCATGCTCTCTGTGACCTTGGCGCTAGGATCAGTGTCATGCCAAAGGTAGTCGTTGATTGCCTAAACTATACAGAATTGTCCCCTACCACCTTGCACTTGCAGCTAGCCAATTCATCAATCTGGTACCCAGCGGGGATAGCTGAAGAAATTCCAGTGAGAATCCGGGATTGTTTCATTCTGTTGACTTCGTGGTGCTAGACATGGATGTTGACAAGGGATTACCACCCATACTTGGGCGGCCATTCCTGAGTACGGCTGATGCACACATTGATGTTGGAGCCAGAATAATTCGACTCCACATCAATGGCAAGGAGGAGAAGTTCAAATTCCAACCAAAAAAGGAACAATGCTCGATGATCAAGGACTCATAGGACCTCAACACTCCAATTAGAGAGGTGGAGGCAACACAACCAAAGTGGATAGCCTCATTTTATTCATGAAGGATTTCTGGATAAAAGAGCAACAGTGCATGAACGCGAGGCAAGGACAATGTTGGAAATCTCAGTCCCAATTCAAGAACCCACCTACCACACCTAAGGGAAAGCAGGCCATGAAGAAGGTGTGGGGAAGAGTGGAACGGGAACTGACACCTTCTCCAAGATCTGTTACCCCACCATCAAGGTAAGCACTTTGGAAAAAGTCCCCGCTCAATGGACTTTAAATAATGAGCCCTTCACCAAGAGGTAAAAACCGGTAAGTTATCCCATACTCTTTATTTTTCAATAAAATTCTGGTACTTGAAGAAGCAAGCAATCTTTGTTCCTTGCTCTCTATATGCTATTTTGGAACAACATGAGGATAGTGTCCATCCAGACATACCCCGAGTTTGTTTGCGATGGTAACTTGCAGCCACCACCACCACAGCCACAGCCACAGCCTCAGCCTATGACACTGGCTGAGTGGCCTTCTACTGGGTACATGCCTGGGTATGCATCCGGATATGCCTTGACTGGGACCAGCCCGCTTACCAATAGGGTGCGAGTAGCTCGGCTTGGGCTAGTGTGGATAGCGACAAAGGGGCCATGCCCGCCGGTCCTACCTACGGAGGTGCTTCGTCTTCGTTGTCCGGGCTTCGTTCGTCTTCTCGTGGGGCCACCCTCACGCAGCAGCTGAGCGAGCTCATGGTCCAGACTACGAGCATGGAGGAGTCGCTAAATCAGCACATCGAGTCTAATTAGGCTTGGCAGCGACAAACTGGCGAGAGGATCACCACCATGGAGCAGAGGCAACATCAGCAGATGGAGGATTAGAGGGCTTTCTACAGTTGGATGGGATTCAACCCCCATCCGCCACAGTGAGCCTGAGGATAGCTTGGGGGAGGACCCCCACTCTGAGGTAACTTGTATATTCATTTGCTTCCAGAATCTCTTATGCTAAAACACATAAAAATTTGCAAAATTAAAAAGACCAAAAAAATTTATTTTCTTCCACATTTGTTTGCTTTCATATGCGCGGTAAGAATGCTTTTGTTTCCTATGATTGAAATGATGAATAGTTTCTCTGTTTATTCTTCTCATATGCCTTTCTTACAACTTAGTATCCTACTTAAGTTTTGAGTTCATTGTCTTGGATGGTTGAACCTCGCTTAAAACTTGTGGGTAGAAAAAAGCATGATCCATGCCTAAGTTGTTGTGAGATGTGATATGGTAGAATAGAGTTACTATGATCTTTTTCCAAGTGATTCGGAGTTTTCTTTCGGAAAATATTAAAATGATGAATTCCTTAATGATGAGCACTTCCTATCCAGAGCCATATGTAGATTCTAGCACATTGTTTAGCTTCCACATATGCTGCCTATTCTCTCATTGAGCTTTGTCAAATTGTAGTGACCCTTAGTTAGAAACTCGTCATGCTCCTATGATCAAGATCATGTACACATTCCACCATATGCTAAACTTCTACACTGGAAGTTAGCAAACATCGTTTCATCCATCCATCCACAATAAAGCTCCGTGAATTGTTCTATGACTTATCCCTCTCCAAAAATATCCAAAAGAAACTTGGGGCTATGCAAAAGAAAGAAAAAGAAAGTACATCCTCAAAGCATGATCCAAAAAAAAGAGATAGCCAAAGTCTCGAACATTTCAAAAAGGAGAGAGGGTAAAATCATTCAAAAGGAATTCCAATAAAATAGATGGTAATAACTAGTACCTACTCCAGGGCTAGTGTCCACCTTACCATCACCCCAACATTCATCATCCATGGTAATAACTAGCATCCATTCTGAGCCTAATGTACACCTTACCATGCTTATCATTTAAGGACCAGAATGGCGACCAGAGAGGGGGAGAGTGAATGGGAGCCGATAAAAAGTCTTCTCCGGAGAGTCGAACTCGGCCTATGGTCCGAAACGCAACTCCGAGATCCTCTACACATTGCTTGCCAAATCCACGTAGCCACTGAAGCGCTACTAGACCTAGGAGCAAGCAGAAACCCTTTCAACACCCCGACTTGAGAACTTAATGGAAGAAACACAAGGAACACCAGTTCCTACCTGGGGCGGTTAGAGCGTGTTCCAGGGGTGGTCTGACCACCTCCCTCTTGAAACTTGCCCCTGGGATGGTTAGACCGGGTGTCAATGGCGGTCTTACCACCTCCCCCTGTCTGAACCGAAAAACCAAGAACTCAAGGAAAATGACTCCAAAGCGACCCACGATTTCACCTGGAAACTTCTCTGATCAAAGTGAATAAACTCACAGAGAAATGCCCCACAAAACCGAACTTTCCTAGGCAAAGATCCTAGGACGGTTAGACTGCCCTCCCCTGGCAGTTAGATAGCCCCTTGCCCAGAAATCGAACCGCGGCTCAACCCTCAACTTCTCATCAACCGATCTCCTGATTCACCCAACAGATCGCTGCGAATCTTTGGGGATAGCTAGGTCACCTCCTGGACGACCCCTTCCTCAAAGGATATACACCAAAAGGCACCCAATCAAGAGGAATCGTGAATCAAAGCTCTCAACCTCAACAAGGGCAAATGGTGGTGGCAAATGACTCCAATACCCTTTAGTTGATACATACCCCTTAAGGGCAAATCTGGAACTTTAAAGATTTCTTCCATCAGACGGATGCCCAGCGAACGCACATTGTGTACCTTCGACGCCAAGCTTGCGATCTCGACGCGTGTCCTCCGCTTCGAAGCACCAGGCGCTCCTGTGGCACTAGCAGTCAGACCGCCCCTCCTGGGCGGTTAGACTGCCTGGGCCAGCTAGACCACCCCTGGGGGCCGGTCGGACCGCCCGGTGTCTTGCAGCCGACACATCGAGTCTCCGTGTCGGCTTTGTGGATCAACCGATGAACCTAGTGGTTTTCTGGTGAACCATTGCAAACCCTGCGAGCTTGGTGCAGCCTCCATGCCAAGCTCATCGACTTGTCCGCCACGGTCGCCCGCCTCGATGTTGGCTTTCGAATCAACCAACGAACCCATCGGACTTCGACTTGTTCTTCTTGCACCATGTGACTCACACTTGATCCCGTCTGGTCACCGGGTCCATTGAACCAAGCCTACTTGCCCCTCTAGTTCTTCGGAGGCCCTAGCAGGGCTAGGACCTTTCGCACCTATTCTTCACCTGCACCAACGCGAACCAAGCTGTAGCCTAGATCCACAATACTAAGCACACCGTCAGTCCACACAACGTTGTCAATCACTCATCACTAAGGAGTGGCCATCCACTAACGGTTGGACACTCTTGGTCCTCAATCTCCCCCTTGATGAGTGCATTGACAACACACATAGTAACCCATACATAATGAAAAAGAAAATCAATAGAAAGTGAAAATAAACTCAATCAAGTGATCCAAAAGCCAAATAACACAAACACCTCATCAGTTGAAAGCCAAAGTCTCTGTCCCCTAAGGCAAGGGCAACAACTCAAAATAACCGAGACAACCACCAAAGCTCACACAAAGCAAACCACCAAAGCAAGAACTTACATGACACAAGGAGCTCCCCCTGAACACATACAGGCTCCCCCTGAGCAAATGCAACTCCCCCTGGACCAATGCACATGCTTAGAAACCGCAAAGAGCAAAACCTGCTCAGCCCAGCCAGGGCCGGTTAAACCGCCTCCCAGGGCTAGTCAGACCGCCTGGGGCGGTCACATTACGGGCCTGGGCGGTTTGACCGCCCTGAAAGGCCACCCCCACAACCTTTGCTGCAAATGCTACCAAACCTATTGGAAAACTTTCTGAATGCACACAGCAAGCTTTTCAATGCCCAATCTTCTCCCCCTTGTTGAAAATGCATAAATCAAGGCATTTCTACGAAAATTTCAGCTATATGCTTCTCAAATGGGCCATAAAAATTGCTAGGAATGAGCAAATGAGCCACTTAGACTTGACAAAGGTTCGAAAAAGCATTGCTATCAAGAATGTTCAGTTACATACACACAAGATCAAGTCATAGTCAAAATTAGCATTTTGGGGAAACATTTCCTCTCATGAGCAAAGTCCTAAACATGCACAAAATGACCTCAAAATAAACTAGATCACTCAAAGATCATGTGAGGACAACATATTCTCATTAAGATCATGGAGGACACCCATCAAGCCAATCAAGCCATGTCAAAGCCATGGAGTCAAAGCTACCATTTAGCACCCATTTTTATGAAAATTGTAGTAAACAAGGCATAAGGACATGATGAAGAACATTTTTCACTCCATATTCATTCCATTTCTTTTTCTTCTTCGTTTTCCTCAAATTAACAAGTTAATGGTACATGAAATGCCTTTGTGGCAAAAAGAAGCTTATGCTCCTCCAAGATGTGCAAAAGGGGCTAAACATCCACCATGATAAATGGTCTTTGACCCATCCAATAAAAACATGCATCCAAGCATAATCTATGCATGATATAGTCATTCAAAGCACACATTGAGCAAAATATAAGCCTCTACTGAAGGACCGAATAAGCGACCAGAGAGGAGGGAGTGAATGAGAGCCGATAAAAAATTCTTCCCAAGAAAAACCTCGGTCTATACCCTGATTTCACTTCCAAGCAATCCTACCCGCAGCTTGCCAAGATCATGTAGCCACTGCAGGTGCTACTGATCCTAGGAGCAAGTATCCCTCACCACACAAGCAACCCAAAGACCGCAGCGGAAAACCATGCTGCCTGCTGCCCGCACTGCACCGGTTAGACCGGTGGCGGCCACCGGTCAGATCGACGGCACCGGTCAGGCCGGTGAGCTGCACCAGTCAGGCCGGTGTGCACAACAGCACGCACAGAAACATTCCAGAAAGCCGCAACGAGATCTCTAGGCCCTCGAACAAAAACCACCTCAAACCATGAAACCAGCAGCGACAAGGAGCTACTCCAACCTAGTCAAGAAGGGGCAAACCACGGAGAATCTCACCAAGAACTGACCCTGGCAATACACCAACAAATCCCCACTAAACCAAATGTTCACCCGAGCAAAATACCGACAAAGGCTCGCACCGGTCACACTGGTGGTAGGCACCGGTCAGACCGGTCCTGCCTGGGCAACTTAGGAGGAACTCCACCCGCGGGTCAACCCCTTGATTCCCTTCGCTTGATCTCCTGATTCGCTCCACGGATTCAAGAGAAACTTTGGGGAAGGTAGGAACACCTCATGGGTGAACTCTAGCTCGAAGAATAGGCCCCAAATCTTGTGCTCTAACCCCAAGAACACAAGGAACCCCGAAAACCCTAAAATCAAAGGCCTCTCCATGAATTTGGAGGGGACAAATCACCAAGAAAAGAGGCACAACATCCTCATGAGTGAATCCACCAACAAATCCCGTGGGAAAACACCTCCAAAACCTCTCCACGAAAATCCAAAGAAAGGGCTTTGAAAATCACCAAAAAAGGAAAAAGGGAGGCACAACTAGAGTACTTGAGGAACCACGCCGAAACTTCTATACATACCATGAAAGGATCATACAAGGTCTAGAAAGCCGCCCGAACATCCATCCCTCTCTCTAGATGCAACATGAAGCTCTCAGGCTAGCATAGGAAAAACTAGGAAAAAGAAAAGAGCAAATGGTCTAGGGTTCCAAGAGTTGGCTGCTATCTCCCACTCAAGTGAGTATATATGGAGGGCGCCGAATGACCAAACTACCCTACAACATAAAAGAAGATACACGCCCACCAAGGGCACTTTGGGAAGTTTTGATCGAGATCTCATCGGACGGATGCTCGTCGATAGCAAGCTGCTTCAACTCCACGCAAGCCTTGCAATCATGTCGCGTGTCCTCCGCTTCAAAGCTTCCGAACGCCCACGAGACCCATCGGTTAGACCGGTCCTCCTCACCGGTCAGACTGGTCCACATTGGTCAGGCGGCCAGGCCCACCGGACAGACCGGTTCGGTGCAGAACCGCTGTGCTCCGAACTCCGGCCTTGGCTTTGTGGCTCAGCCAAGTAACCCAGTGGTTTTGTGGCCAAACCACTGCAAACCCCGCGTGTATGCTTCAGTCGTCAGCTGCTACCTTGCACCGACTTCATCCTCTCAATGTCGTCTTGCTCTTGTTGCCAGCGTATGGCCCGCACTTGATCCCGTCGGCCACCGGGTACCTCGATCGAAGCCTACTTGTCTCTCCTCTCCTCGAAGGTCACACAGACATAGACCTTTCGTGCTTGATCTTCACCTGCACCACGCGAATCAAGCCGCAACCTGTACCTGCAATATTAGGCTAAGAGTCAGTCCACACAACGTTGTTAATCACTCATAACTAAGCAGCGACCATCCACCGATCCTCAAACCACACTGGTCCTCAATCTCCCCCTTGATGAGTGCATTGACAACACCCACACATAGTAACCATCATAGGAAGGAAAAGAAAAGAAACTAACAACAAACCAATCAAGTGATCCAAAAACCAAACAAAAGAAACCGTGATCACCTGAAAGCCAAAGTCTCAGTCCCCTAAGGCAAGGGCAACGGCTCAACACAATCGAGACAAAATCAAAGCTCATACAGAGCAAACCACCAAAGCAAGACCTCAGGCGACACAAAGAGCTCCCCCTGAACTAATGCAGGCTCCCCCTGAGCAAATGCACACTCCCCCTTAACAAATGCATGCAATGCGTGCCATGCAAAACAGAGCTGCTTAGCTCTGGCCATCACCGGTCAGACCGGTACTCTCCACTGGTCAAATCGGTGGGCAACAATCTCCACACCGATCTACTTGACTGGTTAGACCGGTGGCACACATCGGTCAGGCTGGTGGCACCCAGAGCCCAGAAAATGCTCGAAATCACCTAAAAACTTTCTAAATGCATCCAGAACTACTTTTCCTTCACAATCTTCTCCCCTTGTTGAAAATGCATGAATCAAGGCATTTCTACGAAAAATTAAACCTAGAGCTTCTCAAATAAACAATGATCACCACAAAATGCTACAAGTGAGCAAATGAGCAAGCATGACATTCCAAAGATTCGTACGAGCATTGCCATCAAGATAGAAAAGCTATATGAGCCTATGAGCAAGCCATGATCAAAATACACAATTTTGTGAAACATTTCCCTCTCATGAGCTAAAGACCAAAACATGAGCAAAGTCTCCCAAAGAATTTATATCACACAAACTTCATGCTAGGTCACATATCCTCAACACAAGATCATTACAAACACCCATAAGCATCTCATGTCATGTTAAACCCGCCGAGCCATGTGTCTACTTCTTAAAATGAGACTTCTCATGGTAGAAATCATGCAACGGTTTAGCACCCATATAAATTTAGTTTTAAAACATTTATGACATGGAACAATTTAGAGCACAACTTCATGCAAGGCATTTCATACCAATTTGATTTTTCACATTAAGCATAAAATGGTACATGAAGTGCCTTTGCGGCAAAAAGAAGCTTATGCTCCCCTACAAGGTAACACATGGGCTAAACAT
Source organism: Cenchrus fungigraminus (assembly GCA_036936925.1). Lineage (NCBI taxonomy): Eukaryota > Viridiplantae > Streptophyta > Magnoliopsida > Poales > Poaceae > Cenchrus > Cenchrus fungigraminus. The sequence continues at coordinate 76,282,831 of CM072769.1, read as the reverse complement.
TCATAATGAAAAATGGGTCTTTGACCCCAAGTGAAAAGCATATGATATCCAAACATGAATTAAGCATGATATAAACCACCAAAGTACACTAAGATCATACAAAGCCTTAAACTCATACGAGAGAGCCTATCTAGCATTTTTCAAAAATTTGCCACCTCATCATGCAAATATAGCAAAACTATCAAGAGCATAGCTATCCATCATCAAGTCATATCAAACATGCTCACTAGCTCAGACCTAGCCTATCATAGCAATCAATGTGTATAGGAGAAGCTCATCCTACTATATGATACAAATGCAAAAATAGCCTAAGATACAAAGATGACTATACGTCATGCTACAAATGCAATGCCATGCAACAAAATAAATATGATACATATACTACAAAGGAGCTCCCACCACCAACTCAAGGAAGCAAACACACACTGAGCTCACCCCGCAAGCGGGTGAATGTGGCTTGGTCAAGTGGTTTGGTAAATATATCAGCTAGTTGGTTTTGGGTGGGCACCCCTTCTCCACATTATCTCTTAGGAAGTGGTACCTCACCTCTATATGCTTGGTTTTGGAGTGGAGAACTGGGTTCTTGGCTACACTTATGGCACTGGCGCTATCACAAAAAAGTGCAATGGGAACACTCACCAAAGTCACTCATAGTGTAGGTAATCCATAGGAGCTGGGAACAACAACTGGCTACAGCAACATACTCAGCCTCTGTAGTGGACTGGGCTACACTGGACTGCTTGCGGGATGACCAAGAAACCAAAGAAGAACCGAGAAAATGACACCCACCTGAGCTAGACTAACGATCCAAATGACACCCAGCGAAGTTAGCGCCCGCAAAACCCATGAAGGTTGAGTGTCGAGGCCGGAAAATACCAAAGACCAAACTCAGGAGTGTAGTTCAAGTACCTGAAAATCCTCTTGACGACCTGCCGATGCGAAGTCCTCGGTGAAACTGGAAAATGAGCGCACAGACACACACTAAACTGTATGTCTGACCTCGTCACCATCAAGTAGAGGAGGGAGCCGATCATGCTCCTGTACTCCTTCTGGTCCACGGGCTCGCCATCTACATCCGCATCCAAAGCTGAAGTCATACTCATCGGTGTAGCCATCGGCTTCGAGTCATCCATCTTGAATTTCTTCACTATGTCCTTGGTGTACTTGGCTTGATGCACAAATGTCCCGTCCTTGCACTGCTTCATCTGAAGCCCGAGAAAGAACTGCAACTCACCCATCATGGACATCTCAAATTCCCTTCTCATGTCATCTGCAAACCTGGCAACCAAAGTGTGAGAAGAGCCACCAAAGGTTATGTCATTCACGTACACCTGCACAATCAGAATGTCAACGCCCTGCCTGAGGAGAAAGAGAGTCTGATCTACTACCCCCATCACAAACCCCTTACTAAAAAGAAACTTCCTCAACCTACCATACCACGCCCTGGGTGCTTGTTTTAGGCCATATAGTGCTTTCCTGAGTTTGTACACACGGTAGGGGAATCCCTCACTCTCAAAGCCCGGAGGTTGCCTCACATACACTTCTTCCTCTAACACCCCATTTAGGAAGGCACTCTTCACATCCATTTGGTACAACTTGAACCCTTTAGCAACTAAGAATGCTAGAAGGATCCTAATTGCCTCCAAACAGGCTACTGGAGCAAATGTCTCCTCATAGTCTATCCCCTCTTTCTGGCTAAACCCCTGAGCAACCAACCTTGCCTTGTTTCTCACAATCTCCCCATTTTCTCCCTCTTTGTTCTTCCACACTCATTTTGTCCTGATAGGTTTGCAATTTGGTGGAGGCTCAACCAACTCCCACACCTGATTCCTCTCAGAATTCTGAAGCTCCTCATGCATAGCGTTCACCCAATCTGGATCGGAAAGTGCGTGTCCAATATCTTTGGGCTCAAAAGAAGCGACAAATGCAGAATGAGCGAAATGAGAACGCCTCTGTGACCTGGAACGTGTTGTGCATTCATGAATGTCACCTATGATCGAAGAAGGTGGGTGATCCACTTGTACACGCCGGGGAGGCTCACATCTGGAGACCACCTCCCCCTCAGCAGCAGCATCCACTCGAACAGCCTCAGTCGTCGTCGGTGTAGGGGATGGACCATCCTCGATCGTCGTCGTAGTCATGGAAGTAGTAGGTACACGGCCAACTACGAGAGCACCACCACCATCATCTTCATAACCATCTTCCTGCACCTCCTCCTCAAAGATCTCTTCGCCAAACTCCTCATCACCTGCATAATCAAGGACCAAAGAGCTATGCGGCTGTGTCTCGTCAAAGGTAACCTCACAAGTCTCCACGATTTGGTTAGTTTCAAAATTGAGCACACGACATGCTCGAGAATGAGTAGCATAACCAAAGAAAATACCATCAATAGACCTAGCCTCAAACTTATCCAACTTCCTACCCTTCTTAAGAATGAAATACATGCAACCAAAGACATGAAAGTGACTCACCTTAGGTACTCGCCCATGCATCAGCTCATAGCAGGTTTTCTTCTTGAAAGCTCAGAGGAGAATCCTGTTCGACACATAGCACGCGGTATTCACCGCCTCAGTCCAATACCTCCTAGGAGTCCTGTGCTCATCGAGCATCATCCTAGCCATCTCACACAGGGTCCGGTTCTTCGTTTCCACAGCACCATTCTGAGGAGGGGTGTGTGGAGTCGAAACCTGATGCTTAAGACCAAGATCACGACAAAAAGTCTCAAAACGAGAGTTACTGAATTTTGTGTCATTGTCACTGCGTATAGGTCTAATGGCATCCCCATGTCTCTCGTTCTTCAACCTCAAGATCAGGTTTGAACAAAACCAAACGTCTCACCCTTATCCTCCAAGAAAAACAACCAGGCATAGCGAGAGTAATCGTCCACAACCACAAGGACATAACACTTCCCACCCACCGAGCGAACTCGAGCTAGCCCAACAAGGTCCATATGCAATAGCTCTGTCGGACGCTCTGTCATGACAGCAGTCAGGGGTGGGTGGAGAGTGGCTACCATCTTGCCATGCCTACAAGGCACACAAACCAAATCTTTCTCAAAACGCAACCTAGGCAATCCCCGGACAAGATCGAGTGCACTCAAGCGAGAATGCAGCTCAAAGATCAAGTACCCCAACCTCCTATGCCACCACTACAACTCGGAAGAAGGACCAGCAACCAAACACCTTGGGGACCAAAAGACTGAGAAAAATCAGCACGAAAGATCTGTCCCTCGGGCACGATCGTACACACAAGATCACCTCAAGAATCAAGAACACGAGAAGCCCTCAACTTAAAATGAACCTCATAACCCTCGTCCAGTGACTGAGATACTGACAACAGGTTATACCAAAGTGACTTGACCAGAGCCACACGCTTTAAGGTCACCAAGCTACTCTCCTTCACCTCACCTTCTAAAAGCACTCGTCCTCGTCCATTATCCCCGAAAGTGATGTACACCTTTGACACCACTGGGGTGAGGCTGGAGAACCACCCCCTATCTCCGGTCATGTGTCACGAACAACCGGAGTCAATCAACCAAACGTTCTCCATGCCTCCCACCTATAAATCAAAAACGAAAACGAGAATGAGCAAGCACAAAATGAGTCAAGCTAGTGTCGAGCCATTTGCTCAAAAGTGGGGTTAGCAACATCCATTCTATCACGTCCAAAGCTACGATCACCACACTGAACCACATCACATCTCGCTGGAGGAGAACGACCACCATGAAAGGGAAAGCGTGCCTCGTAGCCCCTCGGAGACCCAAAGCTGTGACGACCTCTCCACCCTCATATCGACCACAAGGGGGAGAACGTCCAGCAAACACACCATCAGAAACAAACCCTCTACTGCCTGTACCATGACCATAGGAACCATCACGATCACGAAATCCAAACTGGCCATCTCTCTGGGCCGCACCGGTCCGACCGGTGCCCCTAACAGGACTGACCGGTGCACCCCGGCCAGCAACTCTATCCCGATCAGCAAAGCTCCTATCACCCCAAGCTGGAACAGACCTCACCACAGCCTCTCCTCTAGGTAGTGGCATACGAGGCTCTGGTATTTCATGAGAAGGATGATACCTGTCCTTGTTAGCCCACTCCTTAGCCATCCTATCATCCCTCATCTTCTTGTAGCAAAACTCTCCAAGGTGACCATCCCTTCCACAATACTCACAATGGTAGCAAAATGGTTTTGGCTTTGGCTGTGGAGCTTCTCTCGGTTTCTCAACAACTTTCTCTCCTGGCTTCCCCCCAAACACATTCCCAAGGGTGCTCACAAACTTCACCAGTTTTTGGAAGTTTTATGTTTTGTGGGGGAACACTGGTGTATCTGGAGTGGTCTCTAGCTTGTTTCTCAGGTCATTGGGCTTGGGTGCAAATTTGTTCATGGGTGTAGTTTGTGGTGAAATAGGAATCTCTCCAATTTTCTCTCCTCTCTCACCACTGCTCTCACCTATCTTCTAAGAACCCAACGCCTGACCATCCAACCTCTTAAACTCAGCCATCATCAAACTCAACTGTGGCTCATGCTCAGACAGCCAACTCATCAATTTTCTCAACTCATCATTCTCATCCTGCAAGCAATCAACATAATGTGCAAGCTCCATATTCTTAACAAAATGTAATTCATATGTAGGGCATGATGTAGGATTAGGAACTTTCAAAGCAGCCTCCAAAGAAACAATTCTATCATGATATTCATCTAGTCTAGCATGCAACACAGGACAAGAAGTGCAAGCACCAAATAAAGCAGACCTAGACTTCATCTCATCAAGCTCAGCCCTAAGCAAATCTAGTTCCTCAACTTAGAGGCATGCTTTTCCTTAAGCACAGTCAAATCAGCTAATAAAGCATTGCAGTCATCACAATCAGCAGCATCAACAACAATAGGAGCAATCTTAAGAGAGTCTATCTCAAGTCTAGCATCAAGATTCTTAGACTCTAACTCAGCTATCTTCTCTCTAGCTTCTTCTAGTGAGGCCCTAAGTTCTTTCCTAAGCTTCTTGGCCTCTCTAAGCATGCTATCATGGTTACCAGCAAGGAAACCAACTCTACATTCTCCTGGGGCAAGGAAGAGAGCTCATCACATACCTCATCCTCGGATTCTGATCCTGACTCATCCTTCTGGCTCTTCTTGCTGCCGGAGCTGTGGGCCATGCCGCAGAAGTCGTCCTCTCGTGCGAAGCAACTCAGGCCACTGAGGTTCTTGGAACCGTGCTTCTTGTTCTTGCGCTTGCCGTCATCGTCGCTGTCGCTGGAACTCAACGAGGTGTAGCAGGAACTGGAGTCGACGTCGCTCGCTCCCACCATCGCCCAAGCCTTCTTCTTCTTGTCGTAGCCGCTGCCCTTCCTCGACCTCCACTTGTCCTTGTCCTTATACTTGTGCTTGTGCTTGTGCTCGCACCTCGAGCGGTGCTTGTTCCCGATCCTTTGGCGGTGCTTGTACTTGTTCTTGGGCTCGATCTCCTGTGGGCACTCGACGATGAAGTGTCCCTTCTTGCCGCATCTGTAGCACGTATGTTTGGTCCTCCTCATGTTCACACAGTTCTCGTGTAGCCTCTCGAACTTCCTGGTCAGCAGGGCTAGCTCGTCCTCTCCAAGCTCGTCGAACTTCTCATCTGGCAAGGACACAAAAGAAGACAGAGAAAACATCCTCATAGATGAGTTAGGGTTAGTCCTACTTAGATCCCGAGACAAGAGCAAGACTATGTGACTCAGTCGAGCTTTAAGCCTTGGATCTCAGGCCACGATCCACCTCAGACGACTTGAGCTTAGAGAATACCTCATCCTCAGTCAACTCCTGAACGTAAATGCACATATATAATCAAAAATAAATTCAGAAGGTAAAAAGGAAACACGTAGGTGAATGATAAACCGGGGCTTGCCTTCACTAGCAAGTTAGTAGAGAAAGTCTTCCGCACTTTGGTCCGGGTCTTGTCGCACTTACACGTAGTTCACTTTTCCCTCGAACGGCCCGTCACCTTGTTCCGGGACGAACTCGTAACTACCGTCAGAAGGTTCTACACGTATGATGCATATGCAAGAGTTAATTGGTGAAGTTAAGTTATTTAATTGCAAAACATCTCATGACAACTATGAAGTGCATGGTTGGTTACATTCACTTAGGTAAGAATATATTCAGCATACTCTTCCATAAAGATAAGTCAAGCAAACATTATTTAATGATTATTTTGAGGGTGATTGTGTGCACATCTATACAAACAAAATAGAGTTACTTCACAAAACAAACATTTTGGTTTTTAGTGTTCCACAGAGGTATATAATAAAGTAAAACTTTCCCAAGTCCTTAACAGAGTGCTTTCCTATTTATTCTCTTTATAACACTTAATTTCTTCCAAAATTCATTCTGTCCAAAACATGCAGTATATCACAGTGAGAATTTTTGTACAAGCACATAGTGCAACAACAGAGCTACTGCCCAAAATTCATATCCAATAGAGCCATATATCAAGCATGAAAAATGCGACAAGTTATTACTAGCAAAAGCAAGAGTAATTATTACAGAGAAAACTACTCATGCACTGGAGCTCAAATTTTACATAGAGACTCCATGAACTATAACTAGGCTACACACCAAAAAAAGCTCCAGAAACTCTTTCTATCAAGCTACATAAAAATAACCATTTTCAGCCTAGTTATTCATAAAGAAATTATACAGAGACATATATAACTGAAATGTTGTCCAACTTTATCTTACAGCATAAACATGGCAAAAACATCATCTAGTTTAAAGATAAGCATCACTAGATCAACAGAAACTGAGCTATAGATTTAACTTTATAAACAAGCATCATTCAGAAACACATATATAGACAGTTCATAAATACATGATAAAATCACTAGGAGCACGTCTAAGCCTAACAAGACAAGATGAGCCACAGAAAGCATACACATGAAGCTGTACAAAATATATACGTAGATCTAGCATAAATGCAAAATAAATCATATCTAGATATTCACTCACTATGTTTGTGCAAAAACTTAGATCTAGCCTATGCCAGTCATGTCTAACAATATATCCAAAGATCAAGCCAAGCATAGGAGTACAACTCAAGTTATGAACAAACCTATTCAAACTAAGTTTGAATTTTCATTCAAAATCTGCTCATCAAAAGTATATACAACCTTTCTAAAAGATGTAGAACTACTCATAAGGAAACCAACAAAATTAGTTTTGCATTTTTCTGACTTTTCTGTGATTTTCTACGATTTTTCAAAGATCTTGCCAAAACATGAAAAAGAGGAAGAATCTTTTTACGCAAAGGCCCTCAGCACAACTTTTCTCTTCACACATATGCCCTCAACATTTACCACGTGGCCCTGGGAAGATTGAAATCATTACACAGGGGTCCCCGGCGGTGCAGGGGAGGCTCGTCGGCGACAAGCACCGCTGGACTTAGCTGGGAAAAGGCTTGGGTGTGTTCCTTGCTCACTTAGGGGCCGATCCCGGAGCTTGCACAGGTCGGGAAAGCGTCCGTCGAGGGCGCTCGGCAGCGCCAGGCGGCGGCGGCTGTTGTGAGCTTGATTTCGGTGAGCTGCAGGCTGGCCAGGACGAAGGGGTACTTCGGTGAGCTATGAAGGGTGCTGGTGGAGACAGAGGCGGGCTCAGGCGGTGGCTTCCTAGGTAGGGAGGGGGATTTCACTGCGGGGCGCCAATGGTGGACACGGCGGTGATGTGCAGGGCAGCGGAGGTGTGTGCGCGTGCATGGAAGCTCGGAGCTTTTAAAGGGTGGGTCGATGACGATTTGCTGACCACGACTTGACCAAAGGGCGAGGCGGCATGGCGTGCGACGTGGGGGCCGGTACGGCGGCGACGCGACTGGTGGGCCGGTGATGTGCAGCATGGCCTGGCCGGTAGGCGCACGGCGTGTGGCAATCGAGGAGAGCGCGTGGACGTCGGTGCGACGTGGGACCCAGCTCATGCATGTGGGAAGGCGCGGCGCACGGACCGGCGGGTGGAGGGGAACCTCGGCATACGCGTACGTGGCGTCTGACGTGGCGCGGCGCGATGGCGTCGTGCGTGACGAGTCCCGGCGCGATCCTTGTTCGGTGTACCCCTGTTTGACCGGCTCGAACCCCAGATTTCGCTATAGAATTGTACCACGGCCCAATTAGCAAGGGTGGAGATTAGCTAACCCTCTACAACATTTACAAAGGCACCTAGGTGTTTTGAGCAAGGGTTTTTGCATAAACTGCACGCCAAGTTGGACATTGTCTCGACACTGATGAATAGTACCTTCTGCCGTTGACCACAATTTTACCCATCTTCCACTCAAACTCAGAAATGCCGCCAATTATGAAAGTTGTGTCCCATAAAAAATGAAAAACTTTTATTTTGGCAGATTTTGAAGTGTTTAGATGAAATTTGGAGAACGCAGCAAAAGTTCCAGACGGGTGTAGGTGTCAAAGGGGTTTAAAAGGGTTTTGACTATGGTTTGACCATTAGTGATTGTTGGCTAGGTTTTCGAGGTGATGACCCAGGTTGACCATGGTTTGACCAAAGTCAATGTGTTTGACTTGGTTGACTCATCCATTAGCATTAATTAACCCTAATTGAAAACCTGGGGCGTCACAGTGCTGAACCGACGTTCCATACAACATTTGTGTATCTCTCTTTATCTCTGACCTTTGTATGATTAGTACATTAGAACCTACAGCTAACTCCTATGTTTCTCCCAATGTCATAGTGTTACTAGGAGTGAATCACTATGTGTCACACTACCCCTTTATCATAATATCTTTACCCCTGTATTTGAGCTCTTGTTTCTTTCTCTATCCATGATCTATATTCACTACAATAGTATAAGTCTTGTTATCCAACCCTACCTTCCACAGATTGATACCCTTTGGAATACTCCATTGGGGAAATGCTACAATGATTTATCCGTGCGCTTCCGGATTCGTTTGTGATCGTTAGGATTACCAGGGTCATTTCTGGCGTCGTTGCTAGAAACACGTAAACTTAGCAATGATGTTAAGAAGTGCCAACAATGGGCCGAAAACATGCTTGTCATAGCACACTTAACTGCTTAAGGGTTTTCTTTTTCTTATTTCGGTTTAAAGCACTTTTGTGAAGTAACCTGAAAAATAAAATACCTTGAATATCCAATACACTTTTCAAATGTAACATACACCGTATAAGTTATCGTGTAGGGACTTCATGAATTTTCAAACAGATTTGATATTTTCTATCACTTAAATGATTTTTAGCGTGACTATCGAAGATAGTCATATAGTTCTGTTTGAAATAAATAATGTTTTTCATTGAATAGATGACAATAGATTTCTTGCCTACAGCTTAAATCTTTTTTTTCTAGTAATTTTAAGTTGAACCATGTGTACCCAATAAGATTCAAAAAAGTACAAAAAATATATTTTTAGTTTCCTGATTCTATTTTATCTCATATCGAGAAAAATAAATGAAAAAAATGTTGCTAGGGGTAATTAAAACTTCTAATTACAAGCATATTCCTAAAGAATGATAATAATACATAAAAACTTGTTTGAAAATTATGCAAATTGACATAGAGTCATTTTATAGCTATCAAATGTTGAAATAAAAGTTTCATTGGATTTTACAAAAATTGAAGTATACATTGTTCACAAAATGGATTTACAAGTTTCTTACAATTCAATTCACACTTTGAAATTTGTATTACATGTTATTACCACTTTTCAAAATGATAAAATGACCTAAATAAATATTGTAGATCTTGTTGAGATATAAAACTTTGGTCATCACTTTTCTAGTTGACATTATTTAGTGTAAAAAAATCAAGCTTCTAGTTGTCATTTACTGAAATTCAAAAATTTAGATTGTTCAAATAGACTCAAATGAGAAGATATTTCAAAATAATAGCATTAATAAGTGAGGACCAGGAGCATCCAAGGACCGAGGGGTGGTCACTACTCAGTGATGAGTGATTGACAACATGGTGTGAACTAACTCTTGACCCTAGTACTACTCAAAAAAAAACTCTTGACCCTAGTATTGAAGGTGCAGGTTGTGGCTTGATTTGCGTTGGTGCAGGTGAATAACAAGCGCGAAAGGTCTATGCTGATGTGGCCTCCGGGGAGTGGAGAGACAAGTAGGCTTGGTTCGAGGGACTCGGTGGCTGACGGGATCAAGTGCAGGCCGCATGCTGGCAAGAAGAGCAAGATGAAGTCGTGTACAAGGAGTCGGTGCAGGGTAGCGGCTAAGAACCGAAGTCTGCGTGCGGGGTTTGTTGGTTTACTCCAGAAAACCAACACCGAGCCGGTGCAAGGTAGCGGCTAATGACCGAAGCTTGCATTGGTGGTTTGGCCACAAAACCATCACGAGGAGGGTTTCTCGGTTTGGGCCACAAAACCGAGCCCGGAGAGTCGACACGATGTGGTCGGCCACCAGGCCGGTCTAACCACCGAGGCAGGGCGGTCTGACCGCCTAGGCCGTAGTGCACGAGAAGCTTCGGAACGGAGGACACGCGACATGATCGCAAGGCTTCCGTCGAGGCTAAGCATGCTTGCGATGGATGCACATCCGTCCGATGCAGATTCGACGAGGCTACCCAAAATGCCCTTGGCAGGCGTGTATCTTACATTCATGTACTAGGGGTAGTTTAGTCATTTGGCCTCCACCTATGTAATCCTCACAAGGGGTGGATGGCAGCCAACTCTTGAGACTCTTTGCACTTGGAGCCTTTGTTTTCCCCTTCTCTTCGTTTTCCATAGGCTAGCTAGTGCTTGATTGCACATCTTTAGAGGGTTGGATGGTGGGAGGTTGCTAGCCTCTTTGTAAAGAATATTTCCACATCATGTAAGGATGATTTGGGGTTCATCATTGTGTCCCTTGTTGATTTGCTTGTGAATCTCGTGGCTTTTCTTTTTGTTGATTTTCGGAGCCTTTTTCTTGGGATTTTCGTAGAGAGGTTTTGGAGGAGTTTCTCTGCGGGATTTGTAGTGGGAATCACACATGAGGATGTGGTGCCACTTTTCTTGGTGATCTTGCCCCTCCAAACCCGTGGAAAGGCTTTTGATTTTGGTGGTTTTTGAGTTGCTTGAGTTCTTGAGGTGGAGGCATGAGATTTGCGATTCCCCATGATTGAGAGCGTTTTGGGGCATATCCTTTGAGCTCAAGGTTATCTAGAAGGGAACCCACATATCTCCAAAGTTTTGCTTCAATCCATTGGGTGAATCGGGAGATCAATCGATGGGAAGTTGAGGGTTGACCCGCGGTTGCTGTTTTTCTCGTACTGTATGGGGAGGGTAGTCTAACCGCCCTGGTGTTTTCACCGGAGAAAGTTTAGTTTTTCGAGGAGTTCTTCTGGGAGCAAGTTCGCCTTGATCAGTGGATTCTCTAGGTGTAATCTTGGGTTGTTTTGGAGTAGTTTGCCTTGATTCCCGTTGTTTGTGGTTCAGGCTGGGAGAGCTGGTCAGACCGCCCCTGACCCCCGTTCTGGTCAGACCGCTCCTGACCCCCGGTCTAACCGTCCCTGGAGGTCAGATCGGTTTCGTGCTTTTCTTCCGTTGTGTTTTGCATTTGTGCTCGATTGGAGGTGTCTTGTTCCTAGGTCTAGTAGTACTCCAGTGTCTATATGGATTTGGCAAGTGGAGTGCTTGAGGCTTTGGAGTCGGTTTGGGATCATAGGACGAGTTCTTTGAGAAGAATTTCTATCGGCTCCAATTCACTCCCTCCTCTCTGGTCGTCAATCCGGTCCTTCAGTAAGTTTCATAACTTGATAGAGCATAATCTTAGAAATTTATAGGAAAAATGATCTATTTTAAAGTTGGTATGACGGAGAAAGACTAGTTATAAATTTCATGTAGAAATTAAAAAGAAAAAATTGTGCTTGTCAATATGGTTTGGGAGGACACTATATATAATACTTTAAAACGAATTTGGGGGAGCAAATGATTCCAAATCAAAAACTTGTAAACAAACAAGTTGTATACCTCTTTGAGACCTACAATTTTTATGTTGGTCATTTTTTTATACGAATTTGTTTGGTTACTTTTGAATTTAAATCGAATTTTGACAAACTCAATTAAAATTTGAAGCGAAATAGAGTGATTTTTTTAAAAAAAATATGAAGCGCAATAACGTGATTTAAGAAAAGAAATAAGATTCCTTATATATAGAGTTTTTATGGAAAAGATAAGAAGTTTTCTTACAAAAATAGTAAATGAACAGATGACTCACAACGGTGCTTGTGGTCTAGTGGTATGGTGTAGTTCGTAGCGTTCTAGTACCCTGGTTCGAACCCTATTTTGTTTGACGTTATCTCTAAAAAATCTACTTGCAGCTGGGTGATGTGTCCTTGTCCAAGTTTACGAAATAAAACATGAGAAAGATTGGTATAAATAACTTAATAGCATGCAATAGCGCATGAATTATCATGGCGTAGTAGTAATGAACAAAAATCTTCTCTATGAGGTCTTGTGTTCGAAACCTAGTTGTCGCGTTTTTTTATCATGTTAAATTAACTCCAATAATTAAGTAAATAAATACGTAGCTCAATGTTAAGTGTTGGGCTTGTTTGGAAAGGCTGGGATCGATTTCTAGCCCTTTGCATTTTTTTTAATTTTTAATTGAATTTTCCATTTTACCTTTTGACTTTTTCCTACTCCAAATAATAGGATACACAAGAAAATCTGTAGCTCAATGGTTTGTGTAGTACTATATGTTCATGAGGCCCCAGGTTTGACTCTTAGCTCTCCCTTGTTTTTCAATTTTTTAGATTTTTTCAATTTATCAATTTTTTCATCCATAATACAATTATTTTTATTTTTTAATCACGACAAATCTACTCAAACGTCGCAGCTTTGTGGGTCAGATTGCGACAAATTTAACAAATCATCATAATGTTTTGGGTTTGAATATCCATCAATGCACATCCGTGGCGAAAAACGAAAATACGTCGTAGACGTAGTGTTGTTCGTAATGTTCTCTGAGAACTTCGTACAAAATCCGTCACATAATAAATAGTTTCTTGTAGTGTGTAGTCTATATGATATCCTCTTGGCACGGTGTGCTATGTACTTGCAGCTCCGTCCAATGTTTCATTTTGAAAAATCTTTCGGTTCCGCTCTATCTTTCCAAAGATTTTACATTATATTGAAACAAACACTATATAAGAAGTTGTAAAAAAAACACCTTCATTATAAGACATTATATAGAAGCAAGCACCATTGAAAGACATTGCTTCTTTGTCATTGCCTTTGCTGCAACGTTCTACCCAATCAGCAAGTGAATGGATGCTGCTGTCTGCACATTTTTTCACGATCGTGCCTTAGCAACACTACGAATTGACTTTTGATCTCAGCTCTAGTACCGGTTATTTTGCACCTGATACTAAAGAAGGCATTAGTACCGAGTCGAAAGGTTACACCGAAATGCCCTCTGTGACCCCTTTTAGTATCGGATTGGGGGGCGACACGTGGTACTAAAGGCCCCCAGGCCGGGCTCAACAACCGGTACTAAAGGGTCAAGCACCCTTTCATATCGGGTACAGAGAAGGCCCAATATTAAAGGGGCACGTTAGTACTGGGTCATGAGAAGCCTTGATACTAATGTCGTGCACCCCTGCAGCGCGTTCCTCCCTTCTCTCTCCCTTTCCATCCATATCCTCATCCATCTTCATCCACGCACATATATCCACCTCTCCATCCATCCTCATCCACACACACACACCTATCTCTTTCTCTCTCTCATCTCTATCTCTTTTCTATGCAGGACTGGGAGTGGCTGGAGGACTTGGAGCTCCCGGCGGGAGGCAAGCCGCGGCCACGGGACGGGCACCGCTGGCTCGAGTAGAGGTTAGGTCAAGGCCGTAGGGCTGGCTGGTTGCAGGCTTGGGGATGGCTAGGAGCCACCGGCGCAGCATGACTGAACGCGGGCGCGGAGCCGGTCAGGAGCCACCGGCGATGAGCAGCGAACGTGGACGTGGGGTCAACCAGGAGTGACGGGCGTGGGTGCAGCGTATCACAGCGGTGCACGGGAGTAGTCGGGAGGTGCGGCAGCACTGACTTGAGGCCTGGCGCCGGGCAGCGCGCAGGTGGAGCCCTACCAGCGGTCGGAGAGTATTGTTGTGTGATTTTCATGTGATTCTTGTGTGATGTTCCTTTGTGATTCTGTTCTGGTGTGATTCTTTGTATCAAATCGATGCTAAGAATATGGTGCCAATGATTTGGTTGAATGAAATCGAAGTTGTAACTTGACGATTTTTATTGTTGAATACACTTGTATGTGAATCTTGTGAGAATGATCACAAAAGAAGAAAATAAAAGGAAAAGAGAAGAAGATAAAAGAAGAAAAAGGAAAGAAAAAAAGCATGGACGAAGGTACCTATTGAGTACCGGGTGCCAACAACACCTGGTAGTAAAGAGCCCTTTAACACTAGGTAAACTACCCAGTACTAAAGGTGTTCCCCTTTAAAACCGATGGAACAATACCGGTTGCATAACTAGTACTAAAGGGGGTTGAGATCCGGTACTGAAAGTCGATTCCCTAGTAGTCAAAGTTTTCAGCTGTCTGCAAAGTGAAATGCTTCCACACCACATGTGTCCACACTTCTTTAGAAAAAGTGTTGGGGATTAGCTAAAAATAGCACCCTCGGATGTTCGGAGAAGACACGGCTCTTCGGAAAAACTCAGAGTACGGGAAGTTCCAAGGGATCGCAGAATCCCAGAACTATCAAGAACTGTGATTTTTCAATAATTAAAGAAAGATTTCCTATGAACAAATTAATCTGACAAGATAGTTTCCTATATTTTAGAAACAACACTAACCCTCAGAAATCCTGATTCCTCAGGTTTTTTACCTTTCTTCAGTGTTCTTGTGGTGAATTCAGGGAAGAAGCATTATTTGGGAATTTCGGTGCTCCGAGGGATTCAAGAAGGGGCGGCAGGGTGATGAGGACTGGCGATTCTTTTCTCCGAAGGTGAGGAAAGCAAACTTCCAAGATCCATGAAGATATCCAAGAAGTCCAAGTTTGGTTCGGTAAATGGCATATCCATGAAGGAAGGAAGTTGAGTTGTGAACGTGGGGTATTCTTGTAAAAGTCAGAATTAGGATTGCGTATGTAATCAGCCCACCTTGTGCGGTGCGGTTCCTGGGGACAAATTTCTACAGAATATATAGGGAATATGCTTGTCCTCCGAGGGTATTTTCGGGATGCAAAAGTGACCCCGGGCACTATAAAAGGAGCCCCCTGACCTCTGTGTAAAGGGACACACCTTTTGAGAGGAAACGCGGCTTTTGGACCTACTTAACATCACTTTGTGCTCTCGCTTTTTACTTTCTCTTGTCGGGGACTCCGGAATTTTTCCAGAAACCCAACAGGGCGCCCACTGTGTTCTGAGCTCGCAAAAAAAACACACGATGGCACCACCAAAGAAGGGAAAGAAGAACAATCCTCAGGATCCTAAAAACCAAGACACTGAGCAAAACAATGACACGACTCTCATCATCCACTCCGAGGCTAACACCACCCACAATGACACTGAAAGAGAAGAAGTTCGTAGGAAAACACAACTTGCAAACACTGATCTACACTCAAACCTACCAGAGTCAAGCACCAAAAATGATGTGGAGGGAGCACTTGAGAAAGATCTTGAGCTAGCGCTACAGCAAATCGAGACTCTGAAGAAACAAAAAGAGAAACTATCCATGCAATTGCAAGCAAAAAGAAAAGCCACAGAAAAAATCGAAAGACTACAGCAAGCGAAAGACCAATTATCCCAAATCCAGAAAGAGATAGAAGAGCTGAAAGAGCAAGAAAGCAGTTCAATCTGAAAAGATACCCTGCAGCAAGATTCAGCCAATCTGAAGCACCAGCATTAGAGAACTACACTTGCGTAAGAATAGAACTACCTCAAAAAGACAACTTCTTTGTGGGTAATGGAGTTTTGCAGTTCGCAGATCTTGATTCACCACTATCCCTTGTCCTGCAAACAGCTCCTTGGTCTTCAAAATACAAACCAGTGTCTCTCCCAAAATACAATAGATTCGGGAACTCTAGGCAATTCCTAATGAGTTACGAAGCCGCGGTAAACTCCGCAGGTGGAGATGATGTCGCGCTGGCAAAATCCTTTATCATTGCTTGTGTGGGACCAGTGTTGAATTGGTATTCCCTACTGCCACCCCATTCAATCTACAACTGGATAGATATGAAGACAAAGTTCCTCCAAGCATTCCAAGATTTTCACCAAACAACTGCAAAGAAGTCTGACCTCTATCACTGCAAACAAAAAGACAAAGAACCACTAGCAAGCTATGTGAAAAGGTTCATGCAACAAAAATCACAAACATTAGGTGCAAATGATGAAACAACAATCTCAGCCCTAATCATTGTTTTGACTCCGGGGCCCACAGCCTCCCACCTGTCAAGGGAGGAGCCCGAAACCATGGAACAATTGTTCACCGAACTGGAAAAATACATCAAATCGGATGAATATCACAGAAGGAGAGTCGCTAAAAGAAACCAGTCAAGACAACACTATAGAACTCCTGAATGGCAGCCGCAATCCCAACAAAACAGGCATATAAACAATGTCCAAAATACACAGACTCAGAGCAGACAAAATGACAGACCAAGCACTAGGGGGAACACTGTTCAAGTGGCAGAGGAAGAGGACCCTCGAATCTTATGAATCACAACAGCAGAAATCCATACTTTTTCTGTAGATACCATGGAAAGAGTCATAGTACGGAAGCATTTCCAGAAACACTGAAAAATGTGGACAGAATCGAGCAAGAAAAAAGATGAGAACAGTTGCATCCATCCTACCCAACCAACCACATCATACTACTGGTAGCAACAACCCTATTACCCAGTCTTCCATCAGCTAAACTCAGGATCAATACACGCATCAACCCTATAGGCTTCGCAAAACAACCAACCTTTCCAACAACCCCAGCAAGCATGGCAACCCTCGCCGCAATTCTTTCCACAATCCCAAGCCATACAAACCATCCTGACACCACAACTCATTCAACAAATTCTACCACCACCACCAGACACCACACCCAAAACTGAAACCAATTCCCAAAACAACAACTCCAAGGCATTACCTTCCTTCAAAATGATCATGCCTATCGTAGGAGGATCTTCCATGGAATTTGACACCAAGAAGCAAAAGAAGGGTTACTTCAGATCGGTGAACATGATCATCAATGACGGCCCTGCTGCAAGGCCTAAATGGGCTAAGACGCCAATCATATTCTCTGAAGAAGACTTCAGACTGAAGTCCACAGAACACAATGATGCGATGGTCATAGAATTCAACATCGCATGTTGGGTAATTGGGAAAGCTCTTGTGGACAACAGAAGTTCAACAGACATCCTGTTCACCAAGACTTTCAACCAAATGAATTTAAGTCCAAACATGCTTCAACCTCCGGAAAATCCACTTCTAGGATTCGGAGGGAAGCCGATCAGTCCAATGGGGAAAATATCTCTCCCAGTGTTTGTTGGGAACCTTGACAATGCAAGAATAGAGCACATCACTTTTGACGTAGTAGACATGTACCACCCATATTTCGCAATCTTAGGAAGAGGATTCATCAACAGATTCGATGCTGTGATAAGGCAACAATTCCTTTGCATGAAAATTCCAGCACCAAAAGGTGTAATCACCTTGTTCGGCAATCAGCAGGAAGCGAGAAACATTGAGCGAGGCCACACACCCGGGCAGAAAAATATCCATGTCCTAATCAAAGAAGAAGAGAAACAGCCCTACACCGAGGCAAAGAGGGACAAAGAGAAAGTAGAAATATCTCCTGATGGCGAAACAAAAAGGGTTTTCCTTGATGACATGCCTGACAGAGCAGTCATCATCGGAGCAGATCCTGAAGAGCAAGAAGAGAAGGAACTGATTTAGTTCCTAAACAAAAATAAAGATGTTTTCACATGGTCAGCCAAGGATTTGCAAGGAGTAGAAAGAGATATAATCGAGCACATCTTGGAGACCGACCAAACCATGCACCCTAAGAAGAAAAAACTCAGGAAGATGTCTAAGGAAAAAGTGGACGCAGTGAAAACAGAAGTCTAAAGACTGCAAGATGCAAGAGTCATAAGAGAAGTCATATAACCATCTTGGCTAGCAAACATAGTACTAGTGAAGAAAAAGAATGAGAAATGGAGAATGTGTATCGACTTCACAGATTTGAACAAAGCATGCAAAAAATATGATTGCCCTCTAAAATGAGTTGACAAGGTAGTGGATGACGTAGCAAGCAGCGAGATGCTATCACTACTAGACATGTTCTCAGGATACCATTAGATCAGGGTCCACAAAGAGGATGAGTAAAAGACAAGTTTTGTCACTCCTTTCGGAACTTACTGTTTTGTCAGAATGCCGGAGGGACTCAAGAATGCATGTTCCACATTCTCGAGAATGATCTTAATTGTCCTAAGCAACCAACATCGGACAAATATTCTAGCATATGTAGACGACATAATTGTGAAAAGTGTGACAAGAGGTGATCACATCCGGGATCTGGCAGAAACCTTTTTAAATCTGTGAACCGCACAGCTAAAGCTGAATCTCGAGAAAAGTGTTTTTTGTGTGCAAAAGGGGAAAGTTTTAGGGTGTTTAGTATCAACCAAGGGAATAGAGGCAAAACCTGACAAGATTAAAGCCATCATGGAAATGGAAGAGCCAGCTTCGGTCAATGACATGCAAAAGCTAACAGCAAGAATAGCCGCGCTAAACAGGTTCATCCCAAAAGCAGCCAAAAGAAGTTTACCATTCTTTCAAGTTCTTCAAAGCACCAAAGATTTTCAGTGGTCTGATCCACAGAATAAAGCATTCAGGGAACTCAAAGAATACATGTCCAACATGACAAAAATGTGCCCTTCGAAGCCAAGATCTCCTCCTCTTTGTATCTTTCAGCATCAAATTCTGCTATAAGCGCTATGCTGGTTCAAGAAAAGGAAGGAGGAAAATTGAAACAAGTACTAGTGTATTACGCCTCAGAAGCTCTTTCGGGCTCCAAGATCTTCTACTCAGAGTTACAGAAGGTCGCGTATGCTGCAGTCATGGCTGCAAGGAAGCTAAGGCACTATTTTGAGGGCCACAGAATAAAGGTGATCACAAACCAACATTTGAATGATCTTTTCTCAAACAAAGAATCCTCGGGAAGGATAACCAAATGGGCAATAGAACTATCACAGTATGTTGTGGATTTCGAAAGAAGAAACACCATAAAGTCACAAGTACTAGAAGATTTCGTGGCAGACTGGACATCACCAACAGTCAACAGTAACCAATATATCCAAGCACAATGGATAGTATATTGTGACAGGGCCTGGTGCGACAGAGGAATAGGAATCGCGGCAATTGTAACATCACTCTCGGGAATCATAATAAGATATGCAGGAAGATTAGATTTCCCATATGGAACGCATTCAACGAACAACACAACTGAGTATGAGGCACTTCTGTTGGCCCTGAGGAAGATGAAAGACCTCAGCCAACAAGTTTTCATTGTGAAGTCTGGCTCCAAAGTGATACAATAACATGTTGAAAAAGAGAGCGTAGCAAGAAATTCAGAGTTAATCAAATACCTAGAAAAAGTTAGAGAGATGGAGAAATACTTCAAGGGATACTTAGTGCAACACATCCCAAGGAATGACAACAATGAAGCAGACAGATTAGCCAAGGCCGCGGCTCAGAACCAGACAATGCCCCCTGATGTATTCTTTGAAATCATCAGGGAACCTTTGACAAAAAGTTTGAAGCACAAAAGCATCAACTCCATAGAAACTTATTCTTGGAGGGCTCAAATCATGGCTTATTTGAGGGGCCACTACGAACCACAGAATGACTTAGAAGAAAAGCAGCTAAGGCAGCGGGCAAGGGGCTACGCCATTATGGACGGAGAACTTTACAAATCCGGAATCTCTGAGCTATGGCTAAGATGCATAACATCTGAAAAGGGAAAGGAGTTGCTTCTGGAAATCCACGGTGGATTTTGTGGCGCACATATTGGAACTAGAGCCTTAGCAATGAAAGCAATCTAGCAGGGATTCTACTGGCCAACAATGAAACTAGATGCAAAAAAATTGGTTCAGCATTGCGAAGCTTGCCAGAAAATAGCAAATCAGCAGAATTTGTCCTCAATGCCAATACAACTAATCCCTCCTTCCTGGCCACTCCAAAGATGGGGAATGGATCTGATTGGTCCATTACTAACAGCACAAGGGAACTGCAGATTCGCAGTAGTAGCTGTAGAATACTTCACCAAATGGGTTGAAGCAAAGGCGTTAGCAAATATCACAGCCGCAACAGTACAGAAATTCTTCTGGCAAAACATAATCTGCAGATTCGGTGTACCAAGGGAGCTAACAGCAGACAATGGCAAGCAATTCGATTGCTATAACTTCAAGGAATTTTGTAGGACACTGGGAACACATGTGAAATTTTCCTTAGTTTATCATCCACAGTCGAATGGAGCAGTGGAAAGGACTAATGCGATCATATTCTCTGGAATCAATAAATGTTTATATGAACAAAAGAAAGGAAAATGGGTAGAAGAGCTAACAAAGGTGATATGGTCACAGAACACCACTCCATCAAGAGCAACATGATTCACGCCCTTTCACTTACTGTACGGTTCAGAAGCAATGACACCGGAAGAAATCAAGAATGAAAGCCTAAGAGTTCTCAAGGGAAAGGAAATTTAGGAACTGGAAATAAAGATAGAGAAAGATATGATCGAGCTAAACAGCCTAGAGGCCTTGGAAAACATCAACAAATATCAAGAAGAAACCAAGAAATGGAGGGTTAGAAAAATAGTAAGGAAAGACATCAAAGTCGGTGATCTAGTTCTCAAGAAAAGGAGAAATTGGGAAAACTTAGGAAATCTAGAGGAAACCTGGGAAGGACCCTACATCATAAAGGAGTCAAACAAACCAAGATCTTTTCGCCTAACAGATCAGCTTGGCACAGAGTTGCCACATTCATGGAACGTAGACAGCCTGCGTCGCTACTATCCATTATAACAAAAACGAGAGTAGGACCTCGGGTCCATAAAGTTATAAATGGAGCCTCAGGTCGCAATTTCCTTTCTGCATTTTAGTTTCCCAGTACTTTAATTTATTGCAAGAAAAATGTAAAATCCTCGAACTACAGAACTGTAAGTAGTTCTGAGGAACCAAAACTTTTTTACTTTCTGCATTTTAAATTCCCTAAAAAGGACCATACTCTTTTCCTTGCAAGGGGGGCTCCATAATGGAGCAAGATTTTTAATGAGGCGGCTCCTATGTAAAATACCTCTTCAATCATCAATGAAAGAAGGTTTTCCCCCAATGATGCGTTCACAAAGAAATTGATTGTCGTGAATAAGATTGAAAGACGAACGAAAACAACAACAAGTTGTAAGCACAATACCGTGAAAATTGTGAGAATCCCATTGAAAGAACAACAAGAAGTTGTTAAGGGATTTATCCAAAAATGAGCCTAAAGGCAACCACAAGTTGCGGCCATAACTCCGAAAGAAATGATTTCTCAAGAACAAGCAACAACAAGTTGCGAGCAAAGACTAAGGAAAATCCAAAAAGTTTACAAATCCCCGAAAATCCTGTGAATATTGAGTTCAGAGAAGAAGTCATATCTTCTCATGAATATTACGCTCCAGAATTCTCTAACCCTGATCAATGTTTAAAATAAAATTTCTAGGTTGAAGCAACCGAGGGTTGTAGTATCAACCAAGGCAATAATGCCACAAAAGCATAAGTACTTAAAACCCTCAAACCGAGTTTTATCGACTTATACGCAATCTTTAAAAAATTTTATCAGAAGAAGGCAAATCGCTTAATCATACTACGAAAAAATCATAAACTCAAGATGAATTTTGACGATCTATCTCTAGAATATTTCCGTAACAAAAATATGCAGGTGCAAGGGACATTCTCCATTTTCTTCTGAAATTTCAGAACGCGCACATAGAGCACTTGAAAGGACCACTTTTACAACCAGAGATGTTGACAACAAAAGCTTCTTTTCCAGGCATTTTGCATGAAAATGACAAGGTGGGGAGGGTGATGTTTTTTCAAAATATTTCATTACCATTCTTTCATGCAAAATGATCAAGTATTACAAAAAAAACTAGTTCCGGAAAAAACTAACAATTTCAGGAATTACAAATGAAGCTCAATTACAAGACCAGGCCTAGACCCTCTGTCTTCATCTATATCTCCAACATAGGCGAAACCCAGGTCATCAGCAACAGGTCTAAGGGGCTCCAGTTTCACGAAAGGATATCTTTTAGGAACATAGCTACTCAATGAGGAAGAGATATCACGCCTGGCAAAGAATCGTTCAAGAGAAAAACTCTCGCTATAGAAATGTTGACAACAAAAAAGTCCGAAATTCATGAAAACTATGGCAAGGATTAGCTTCTTTATACAAACGCCAAGCTTCACCACTAACAACAACACCTTGACGATGAATTCGTATAGGAGGCACATCCTGCGCAGGCCCTCCTCCAAGGACCTGCGCAGGAATAATCTGTCACATAAGTTTATCTTTTTACATCAAAACATTCAAGCTTTTCCAACATCCCATAACCCGAGGACTACTCTTGGTCAACCTGCAGCGCATTCAGCTCGCCAGTGCTCATGCCATCACCAGACCCCACGCCACCAGATTCCTCGGTCCCTGTCTTCTCAGTGCAATCTTCAAGGTCCATCTCCAGAGTTGTCCTCAGCTCTTCTTCTGCTTCATCTTCCAAAATCTACAAAAGGAAAGATTTTAGAACACAGACATCATGAAACTTAAACAGACACAGGAAAGACATGAAATAAAATACGATGCTAACAGTCCAAAAAGTTACTTTAACGAGCTTTTCTCGAGCTATTTCCTTAGCAAAATCTTTCCCACCAGCCATCCAGAATTTCCTAACAAAGTTCTTTCTTATACTCCGAACATCTTCACTAGCACGAATCAACAAAACGCTAGAGGCAGAAGGAAAGTCGAGGCCGGAAGAGCAGAACTTCCCAGATCAGCACAATCCTTAACCTCGAGAAGCTTTAGAAGACTCTCAGAGCAGAACGCAGCGGCAAAATCATTGGCGGAACCAATTAAGTCAGGAAAAGTCTCAAACTCCTCTAAGAGCTAGTTAACAACCGCTTGAGAATCCTCGGTATCAGGAAAAGGGATGGGTCTTGTGCCATACTCCCCAAGAGCTTCACTATACTTCTCAAACAAAAATTCAAAGTTTTTCTTGATTTGTCTAGCTCCATCGTCCATAAGCTTAGCCCTTTCAGCAAGATCTTTTTCCAGAGCAAGGATTCTCAAATCTTTTTCTCTGTTAGCCTTAGCAGGATCAGCATTCTACTTCATGACTTCGACATTCTTGGTTTTAAGTTTCGAAATCTTGTTTACATCCTGCTCAACAGTTCCACACAATTCCTCAAGAATTTTAAGGTCATCCGCCTGAGTTTGCTGAAGTTTTTTGTGCTCAATCATAAGGCCGTTATAGGCATCATCAACATGTTTCTTTCCTTCCTTAGCAATATCAACCATCTCCTTCAAAGTCTTGTTCAATTCTTGGGTCACCTTCTGAGAATCGGCCAAATCTCGCTCAAGATTTAGGATTCGACCAGACAATTCTAAAGCATGATTCTGATCTGCACACGTCTTCTCTGAAGCAATCTTCCCAGCAATCACAGCCTTGAAGCCAAGTGTCGTGCTGATCATAGATAAGTCCCTCGCAGGGAACTTCCGTAAAGCTTCTTCAAAAACTAAGAAGAAAAAGAAATAAAAGAGCCAGGTTCAGCGAAACAAGAAAGCAAAGAAAAGAATGACTCACTTTCAAAAAGCAATAGAATTGAAGGTCACTAACCTGCAGGATCAAAGTAATTCCCAACTTCCTCATGTGTTGATTTGGTGATCTCATGAGCGCTGTCTTGAATAGTCTCCATTTGGCCATCTGGAATACGCTGTAAATCCTGACTAGAGAACAAAGGTTTCTTCAAAGCCTCACCTCCGGAAGAACAAGCATTGGCGGCAAGCGATCCTGGAGCATGTCATAGCATATCAAAGCTATAAGGTTCATCATCGCGCATAATCCCAGCACCACCAACAAATAACAACTTACCCTTCATGTTGGTTCCAAAAGTTTGGTTATATCCATAAGTTTCGGAAGGAACAGGCTCACCCTCAGGAACATCTTGACAACCTTGGATAAGAAGGGGAAAATCAGAAACAAAGCCCCACTGCACAGTCCCCTCGAGCTCAACCATAAAATTAGGGGATGCATCGTCCCCACCTGTCTTATCTTCCAAAATCGCAACTTCCTTTTCCGAGCCCTCAGAAATCCCAGAATTTTTAGCCTTGCCGACATTCTTGATAGCTGCAGGCTCCTTATCTGAAAGAGAGTCAATGTCAACAAAAGTATCTTCCGAAGATAGAGAACACACTACGCGACACAGAACAACTTCATAGCAGAGACTCCGGACATCACCTGAAGTACGATAGTCCTCTTCTTTGTCATCATCTGACAACGCAGAAGCAATGCGCGCACGGGCCTTAGAAGAAATCACCTTGATGTTACCCTTCCTCTTCTTCTTGAGCTCCACCAAACCAGCAATCGCAGTCTTCTCGGCTTCGGAAATCTGAGAAAATGAGGAAGAACCTTCAGAAACCAATTTCCTTCTCTTTGAAGTTCCTATAGTTTTTGTCCTCAAAGAAGATTTCCCAGAACCAGGTGCTTTCTCGGAACCTTTCTCAGAAATCACTAAGGACTTCAAGCTCTTCCTTTTCCGAGACTTCACAGGAACCCTGATAGCTACTGAGCCAGTAACACCTGGTGCCTGCATTAACTTCTTAGGGCCAGGAGGCCTCAAGCGTAAAGCCAACTTCGCACCAAGTTCTGAGAACACACGATTCACTCACTTCTTGTGTTTCACAATGTTTTTGTACTGCTTATATTAAGAAAGAAAACACTTTCCAACCATATCTATCACCTCCTGCTCAACCAAGGAAATAAAATCCTCTAAGGATTGACCCTCGGGAAGACGAAGGTCGAACCTAGGAAAAGGAACCTTGCATGGTGCCCAATCCACCGAGAGATAAACAATCTTCTTGGGTTTCCAAACCAAAAGACAACGACCACACGCTAGCAGCAACGTACTCCTCAATCACATCTCGGCCGCCAAGTATAGTACAAGCAAAGAAGAATTTATCTTCCCCTTCTTGAAATCCTGAAATTTACGATTGAAAGGAGCCATTGACAAAGCAGACATTAGCCCAATGGGTGTGTAGAAAGGGTTCAAGGGACTAGCGAGGCCTTTCTCCTTGGACATGTCAACCTTCACGTAGATCCAGAATTTCAACCAGTCATCACCCCACTTGTCATTGCTACAAGGTGCAAGCTAAGTCCGCTCGATCTTTTGACTTGCGTTTTTCCTACGAGTATTGAAAGTACTGCAACCATAATGAGCTTCATAGAGGTTACCATCATCCAGCTTGATAATTTTCCTCTGAATGTGAAGCTCAAAAACCCTCGCAAAAACATCAGCACTTATGTGACCTTCAAAAGTTTTCTAAATCCAAAAGAACTTTGAAAGTTCCAGGAAAGAATTTGGAGTAAGCTCATGCATCTTTACTTGAAAGCGATCAAGGATCGAGGGAAGCTGCTCGTCACAAGGAAATCTGAGGCCAGCGGTGAAAAATCCCTAAAGATGACAATCTCATCTAGCTGCGGCAAAGGAATCTCCTCGTCCGTAGGTGCCCTACCACAACCAGTAGGAAAGAATCTTGCATCTTCAAAATCCTTAATCAAATCAGGAGATACTTGAGATTTCCTGAACACAAAGGTAGGAGGATAAGCAACCCTTGGAGGCATCAGCTCCTCCATCTCAACGTACACCTAGGAAATACCGTCCCCACTGCTAGAATCCTCACCAGAATCCACCTCACCCTCTTCAATAGAAGTAGTTTCCTCAGGATTCTGAGACGAGGGAGCAACACTGGAAGAAGATACTTCAGTATTCCTTGGAATTTCAGAACCCGAAGAGGCAGTAGCCTGAGCAATCTCCTCCACAGTCATTGGCCTAGTAGTACTCTTTACACGAGCCACCTACGATCACGAAAACTAGAGAATCTAGAACATCAAATAGTAAAACTAAACATATTACTAAATGGAAAAACAAACTAAAGGTAAAACAAAACAAGTACCTTACCCTCGGAAAAGGTATTCCGAGAGCCTGAAATATTTTGAAGTTTCTAGAAGCAAGGAAGCAGAAGAAAAAGTCACCGTGTCCCCCTATTTATAGGAACGGAGAGACGCATCGAGAATACGCCTCGAGAAACAAAATGACAACAAATGAGACGATGATGCGTGTCTCCTTCGACGCCTGAGGGTGACATTTTTTACCTAATCTTTCAAATTTCATGTAGAAACAGATCATCGGAGTCTACTCGCTTCCCCGAGGGGCTACTATTGGGGATTAGCTAAAAATAGCACCCGCAGAAGTTCGGGGAAGACACGGCTCTTCGAAAAAACTGAGGGTACGGGAAGTTCCAAGGGATCGCAGAATCCCAGAACTATCAAGAACTGCGATATTTTAATAATTAAAGAAAGATTTCCTATGAACAAATTAATCTAACAGGATAATTTCCTATATTTTAGAAACAACACTGACCCTCGGAAATCCTGATTCCTTAGGTTTTTTACCTTTCTTGAATGTTCTTGTGGTGAATTTAGGGAAGAAGCATTATTTGGGAATTTCGGTGCTCCGAGGGATTCAAGAAGGGGCGGCAGGGTGATGAGGACCGGCGATTCTTTTCTCTGAAGGTGAGGAAAGCAAACTTCCAAGATCCATGAAGATATCCAATAAGTCCAAGTTTGGTTCGGTCAATGGCGTATCCTTGAAGGAAGGAAGTTGAGGTGTGAATGTGGGGTATTCTTGTAAATGTCAGGATTAGGATTGCGTATGTAATCAGCCCACCTTGTGCGGCGCGGTTCCTGGGGACAAATTTGTACATAATATATAGGGAATATGCTTGTCCCTCGATGGTATTTTCGAGATGTAAAAGTGACCCCCGGGCACTATAAAAGGAGCCCCCGGGCTCCGTGTAAAGGGACACACCTTTTGAGAGCGAACGCAACTTTTGGACCTACTTAACATCACTTTGTGCTCTCGCTTTTTACTTTCTCTTGTCGGGGACTTAGGAATTTTTCCAAAAACCCAACAAAAAGGCCACTGGAGAGTGGAGACATAGATGTAGTCCTACCCCTTGAGGTCCATGGAATAGCGCACATGACATTTGGTGTAGCCATCCTTTTCATGAGTTGTCCGCCTTTTTCTTGCATTAAGGTTCATGAATGTGCATCATTTTCAATCTTAGCTTTCCAAATTAGGTTATTACTATGAAAAAGCATATATGTAGCATAGTGGTTACAAGAGCCTCAGTAGCATAGTGGTTACAAGAGCCTCAGTAGCACCAAGGTCTTGGATTCAACTCTTCATTGGAGCAAATTTTATAGGAATTAAAGATGTTGTGCTTGGTAGGTGATGTTCAGGTCGATAGCAAGTCGCATGTGGTACTTCATCAATCTTTAGGAGGTGTAGGTCGAGTCTTCGAAGATGCTCTAAGAGGTAGAGTTTGCGTGCATGTGTTCATAGAAGTGAGTGTGCATGCGTTGTGAGTGTCTTCATTGTATCATGTCATAAAAAAGTCAGGCTAGTTCTCTAAGAAGTTTTGAGATTTAAAGAACCTACCCAAATAAAAAAATAAAGAGGTCCATGCTCCCGCCGTCGGCACTGCTCTGTGCAACCTACTCTCGTGTCACCGGTGCAACCTGCTCTCATGTCGCTGCCCCTGTCCTACCGACAACTCAAATACATCATGCCCCCATGCTATCACAGATTGCCCCGCCTACGCCTATGCCAGCCGTTAGCTGCGCTAGTGACCCATGGTTGCATCTCCTCTCCTAGTGCCGATGGCCTCAGATGTCGTGCCACACGATGAAGCTGAGCTCCACCACAGCACCGGTCGGTCGTGGCCCATCCAGCATGGCCGCTAGGAATGAGGCCATCCCGACGGACATCATCTGGCACCAGCAACATGCCCACACGTCTGTCATGAAGGGCATAGCCGAGATCACATCCTGCACTCGCTAGTCGCTCTATGCTCCATGACCCCGGCCTCCTGCTCGACAACCACTCGTCCCTCGTCCCTGCTCTCGCCGGCATGCCACTGCCTCGATTCCTACGCTTGATGGCCGCTCTACCTATAACCAGTGTTGGAGGCCTGTGACCAGCAATGCCGACCTTGCAGCATGAGACAGTGAGGCAAAGGTCCACCCCGGATGTAGGCAGCCCGTGCGGCATACTCAATCACCATTATTGGATGATTACATTAGCCACATCACTCCACTCCACCCACTCCACCAAAAACTGCTCCACTTCACAAATTTCAAAAATATTCTAGCCAAATCCGTATAGCTTCACGAACTTCAGCTCCATGAAAAAAGTGAAGCAGGGTGCAGATCCACATTTTTCTAGAGTACCTTAGGAGGTGAAAAAAATCCAATTTCAGAGGATAATAACCCTGTTTGGAACGGTTTAAATCAAACTTATGGTCAATGCTGAAACTTTAAGCCAAATAGCTTGCTTTTTTGCAGTTTTTTTTCAGACTCGCTTCTTCCCACCACCTCCATTTTTACAAAAATGTAGAAGTTGGTTCAGACCCGCTTCTCAAATAAGCATTATTTTCATATCTATACAGCTTATCTAAGAAACTCTTTTTATGACTGTGGTTCCAAACAGGACCACATAATCCACCAATGCCAGCGATTACACAATTTAATGATTGTTTTTGTTTTCCCTAACCTCTCTGACACTACTTTGTCTTGTTGCACAGCCCTTGTCCCTTGTTACGCTGCCCCCTGCCCACTCCCCCCCCCCCACCACCCATGTAGGAAGGGGTCGTGTGTGGTTCATCTTCATAGGAGCAAGCTTCCACGACGTTGGCAGCGGGATGACGAGGCTGCTATCACCGCACTACCATGGAGGAAGGTGGCAATAGATGATCCGCCCCTGGACTATGTTGTCTGCATCACTGAGGCCTCCGCAGGAGAACATGTGTGGATGCTTCCCCAAGACCCCATCAGCATTCGCAGCGCTGCCTCGATGCCCACATAGCCTACCCAGACGGGGGAGCGTCACCCACCGTTGATGGTGCCAAAGCTTTCTTGATGGGAAAAGCTAACCTTCACCAAGGTATTTCTCCCCTTCTGACCTGAATTTTATTTCACCCACACGTTCATCCTTTCTTCTAACAGTTCCTCACCCTCACCCTCCTCTCTTCTCCAACTCTAGCTAGCCACCTTCGTCCTTTCTTCTAACTGCTCCTCAACACCGGACATGGAAGGAGCCCCAATGGCGGGCTAGTTTGGTGGAGGGGGCGAGTAGTAGGGGAGTGCCACTAGCTGAGCAGTTGGGGTGGTGCTGAGGTGGAGGTGCACATGAAGACGGTGGTGGTCATGGGAGGGGTGGGGAAGGGGTTGGGTCACGGTAGAGGGTAGGGGAGCCAGAAGTTGAAGAAGAAGAAGGTGGAAGAAAGGGGGACAGGGGAAAACGGATGATGGGAAGCTTCCCATCACCCGGGCGAGGGGTAGACGATTCCTTCTTGATTTGTCGTTGAGTTCTTCATGTTCCTCATCTTCTTTAGCCATCTGAGGAATCAAAAGAAGAAGGGAGTGCACAGAGGATCTGTTGTTGAAAAGTACTGGATTCTTGATTTGGATTATGAGAA
Source organism: Cenchrus fungigraminus (assembly GCA_036936925.1). Taxonomy (NCBI): domain Eukaryota; kingdom Viridiplantae; phylum Streptophyta; class Magnoliopsida; order Poales; family Poaceae; genus Cenchrus; species Cenchrus fungigraminus. The sequence goes on along the minus strand of CM072769.1, from coordinate 76,253,063 downwards.
TTATCTAACTTTTGGATCTTTCATAATCAGACCTTCAAATTCGACTATAATTTGAAACAAACATGTCACAAAATAGGAGAAAAACTATGAACATGCTATGAAAAATAGAGGTGTCAGCACGACGGTGACGCGGGGGCCTTAAAGGCAAATCGTGCCCAGTTTGCTCACACTACCGTGCAAAGGAGTTCAACAGTCATGCCAATCAAGATGTGGCCCTGAGAATAAACTCTTTAGTTTTCCACCACCTGGTTTAAAACCTAGGAACTATATGTATCCATGTCCGTAGATTTGTAAGGACATCTTTTTGGCTGCCATTTTCTCTAGAACAATAAATGTATGTCATAATACACATGAATTTTAAGAGGCTTACAAACTTCTTTGGATTCATGAGGAATTGTAGAACCCTGAATTATGATTAACCCAATTTGTGCCATCACATCTACACATTGTGACTGTATCCGGATTAACCAAGTCGATACATGGAAATGAAATTGTCTCAGTTATTTGTTGTGTTTGCAATCTCGTGATACGCAACCTCACTGTCACGTCACACAGTGATAGTTTCTTATGAAATAGGAGGGGTTTTATCTCCTACTTGTTATATGAGATTCAAGCTTTGGCTAAGCAACTTGAACATTTTCCATGTGTTCTTCCTGACAAGTTTGTGGCTGGCGGTATCATCGCCAAGTTACCACCTTCTTGGAAGGATTTTGCCACCTCCCTAAAACACAATAGACAAGAGTTCAATGTGGCTGATCTCATTGGTACTCTTGATGTGGAGGAGAGGGCAAGGGGAAAAGACAACCATGGAAAAGATCCTGAGTCCTCTGCTACCAACATGGTGCAAAAGAGGAATTTTTATGCATCTCGTAATTTCAAGAAGAAGAACAAGGGAAAACAAGATCACAACCCTAAGCCTAAGCACACCACTAAGTTCAAGAAGAAAATAACAAGAAAAAGAATGAAGGATGCGTTGTCTGCAGGAGTGATGAGCACTGGGCTAGTGCATGCCCTGACCGCAAATTTGGCAAGGAGAAGAAATCAGCTAACATGGTGATTAATGAAACTGGAGGAGGAACATCTAGGTAAGGTAATTCTTTACCCTATGTTCTTTCGGTTTGTAATTCACCTGAATGGTGGATGGATAGTGGAGCTAATATCCATGTGTGTGTTGATATCTCTTTGTTTGCATCTTTTCAGGTCGGCAGGACTAGAGCCTTGCTGATGGGGAACAGATCACGTGTGCATGTTCATGGTGTTGGTTCCGTCAATCTAAAGTTTACTTTGGGAAAGACAGTGCTATTGAAGCACGTGCAACATGTCCCCTCAATAAAGAAGAATCTTGTGAGCGTTTCTTTGATGTGTCGTGATGGCTATAAAGTTATTTTTGAGTCCAATAAGTGTGTCGTGTCGAGACATGGAACATTTGTTGGTAAGGGTTATGATTGCAGGGGTTTGTTCTATTTGTCTTCGATGGATGTGTGTAATAATGTCGTGAACTCTGTTAATGTTTGTGATGAGACAGATCTAAGGCATTCACGTTTATGTCATGTTAATTATGGATGTTTGACATGGCTAGCAAATATGAGTTTAATCCTGAAATTTAATCATGTCAAAAACTCTAAGTGTCATGCATGTGTGCAATCTAAACAAACTCGCAAGCCTCACAAGGTTGCCGAGCTAAGAAATTTGATACCTCTAGAGCTAGTTCATTCCGATCTTTGTGAGATGAATGGAGTTTTGACAAAAGGCAGAAAAAGATACTCTATGACTTTTATAGATGTTTGTTCTAGATTCTACTATGTGTATGTTTTGAAAACAAAAGATGAAGTGTTATATTATTTCAAGGCCTATAAAGCTGAAGCAGAAAACCAACTTGAGAGGAAAATTAAACGTTAAGGTCTGACAGAGGTGGAGAATACTTCTCTAATGCTTTCAATGAGTTTTGCATTGAACATGGGATTGTTCATGAGAGGACACCACCATACTCACCACAATCCAATGGGATTGCCGAGAGGAAAAACTGCACTCTAATAGAGTTGGTCAATGCCATGTTAGACACTGCAGGATTATCTAAGGAATGGTGGGGTGAGGTGATTTTGACAGCTTGTCATGTTCTAAACAGAGTTCCTATGGAAGACAAAGAAATCACACCATTCGAGGAATGGGAAAAGAAAAGATTAAATCTTTCGTATTTGCGCACTTGGGGTTGGTTGGCTAAAGTGAATGTGACAATCAATAAGAAGCACAAACTTGGACCTCAAACCGTTGACTGTGTGCTCCTTGGCTATGCTTTTCACAGTGTGGGATATCAGTTCTTGATTATAAAATCTAAGGTACCTGACATGCATGTTGGTACAATAATGGAATCTAGAGACGTTACATTTTTTGAGAATGATTTTCCAATGAAATCAACACCTAGTAGTTCTAATCATGAATCTATAAGTTCCCATGAGCATGATAATCTCATTCCACAAGAACAATTTGAGGAAACCCATGTGCAAAGTCTAGAGGAGAATAACACTTTAGTAACTCAAAAGAGTAAGAGACAAAGGGTTGCAAAATCCTTTGGTGATGACTACATTGTGTATCTTGTGGATAATACTCCAACAACTATTGAAGAGGCATTTACCTCTCCTGATGCTGACTTGTGGAAGGAAGCAGTTAGGAGTGAGATGGAATCAATAATGTCTATTGGAACTTGGGAGGTTGTTGATCATCCCTATGGGTGCAAACCTATTGGATGTAAATAGGTATTCAAGAAAAAGCTTAGGCCTGATGGTACAATTGAGAGGTACAAAGCAAGGCTTGTGGCTAAGGGTTACACTCAAAAGGAGGGTGAAGACTTCTTTGATACTTATTCTCCTGTTGCTCGATTGACGACAATTCGATCTTTGCTTTCCGTGGCAGCCTCATATGGTCTTATAGTCCATCAAATGGATGTTAAGACCGCTTTCCTAAATGGAGAGTTGGAGGAGGAGATCTATATGGATCAGCTTGATGGTTTCATTGCAAATGGTCAAGAGAACAAGGTGTGTAAGTTATTAAAGTCATTATATGGCCTTAAACAAGCCCCTAAGCAATGGCATGAGAAATTCGATAACACATTGATGTCTGCGGGCTTTATTGTGAATGAAGCTGACAAATGTGTGTACTACCGACATGGTGAGGGTGAAAGTGTTATATTGTGTTTATATGTTGATGACATATTGATCTTCGGATCTAATCTCAAAGTTGTTGAGGAAGTAAAGCAATTATTGTCAAATAATTTTGAGATGAAAGATTTGGGAGAAGCTAATGTTATTCTTAATATCATGCTATCAAGAGATGGTGACGGTGGGGTAACTTTGTTACAATCCCACTATGTGGAAAAGGTTTTAAGTTGCTTTGGGTATAGTGATTGTATTCCTTCACCTACACCTTATGATCCAAGTGTTCCTTTGAGAAAGAATTGCAGAATTGCAAGGGATCAACTGAGGTACTCCCAGATCATTGGTTCTCTCATGTATCTTGCAAAGCTACACGACCTGATATCTCCTATGCTGTAAGCAAGCTGAGCCAGTTTGTGAAAAACCCTGGAGATGCGCATTGGAGTGCTCTTGAGAGAGTGATGCACTACTTAAAGGGTACCATGAGCTATGGTATTCATTATTCAGGACGCCCAAAAGTGTTAGAGGGCTACAGTGATGCCAACTGGATCTTTGATGCTAATGAGCTTTATGCCACAAGCGGATATGTGTTTCTATTTGGAGGTGGCGCTGTTTCCTGGAAGTCTTACAAGCAAACTATCTTAACGAAGTCTACAATGGAAGCAGAGCTCACTGCATTGGACACTACTGGGACTAAGGCTGAGTGGCTTCGTGAACTCCTTTTGGATTTATCGATGGTTGAAAAGCTAATTCCAGCTATTTCTATGAACTGTGATAACCAAACCGTAATTACAAAGGTTAACAGTTCCAAGGATAACATGAAGTCTTCAAGGCATGTTAAGAGATGTCTAAAATCTGTCAGAAAGTTAAGAAACTTCGGAGTTATAGCGTTGGATTATGTCCATACGTCGAAAAATCTGACAGATCAATTCACCAAGGGCTTATCACGTAATGTGATAGAGAGTGCATCGAGAGAGAGATTGGTATGAGACCCATATGAATTCTACTTTAGTGGCAACCTATCCTATGTGATCGGAGATCTCGTGAATTAGGATGGTGAAACAAACTAGTAGTAGATTGTGAGGAAAGATCCCTTCTGAACTCATCTCTGGTGCACATTTTTCCTTTCTGTAAGGCAGGATGGATTTTACCTTAATGTATTTCAATCGAGATGTTGTCCTACAGAACATATATTGAGAAATATACCTATGTAAGACAGACTTCTAGTCACAATCTATGAGACTCGGGTAATCTCTAAATTCTCATGAAAATGTACATAAGTGTGACTTATATGCTTCAAACAAAGGGGATGCCTTTTTTGCAGCCTAGTACCAGTAAAGGACTTGAATGGACCTCATTTCATGCAAAATTGTCAATTCAAGGCTTAGTCCATTGTACAGTTGTGATTGAGTAAAATTCTAGTTCTAGATGGATGTTCAACTTAACAGTTTTCATCGAAACACTGGTATATCAAAGAGTTGTGTTCTTTTGTTATGCTTTATTACTTACCTAGAGTTTGGTGGGGATTGTTGTAATTTATTTGGGCCTAGCCCATTTAAATTTAATCAACTCTATGATATGTAATATTTGCATGGGAATAACACTAATACCGAATGAGAATTCCAAGAGACTCTTACTCAGCTTAAATAGTTTGATTTATTCTAATTAATTTGAGAAACTGAGAAAGAGTGTTAGGGTGCCACACGCGCTGCCGCCGGCCGGCCGGGCTGTGGCCATGCGGGCGAGGCGGGCAGCGAGCGAACGGACGGACAGACTCTTCATTTTGTCAGCCACTATCCATAAGTGCTAGTGCTGGAGTTACCTCCACTATCCAGAAGTGAGTGCTAGTACTGGAGTTACCTCCACTATCCAGAAGTGGGAGTTACTTCATAAGTGCTAGTGCTGGAGTTACCTCCACTATCCATAAGTGGGAGTTACCTCATAAGTGCTAGTGCTGGAGTTACCTGGTTGAATGTTGAGTTGAGTTTGATGACACATTCCATCCTTTCGCATCTCGCCCGATCCCTTCACCTTCCTGGCTTGGCTCTATAAATAGCTAGAGTCTCTATCTCATCTGGTTCTGGTTGAACAAACATATCACAACTCTGTTGCTTCTCGGGAATCTCCGTCCGGTGCTCCTGCGCGCACAGGATCGCTGGAGGGCAAGTGCCTCTGGAACCGATGGGAATCGTGAACTCTGCTCGGGGTGTACGGCGATTTGGTTTTTGAGGAGTGTTCGTGTGACTGCCTGCATCGACGACGATGACTCTAGACTGCCTGCAACAACTTCTCTGCTACGACGACGACGACACCATGGTTGATTCCGGTCCCTCCAACATTGCTGGGAATGCTGGGTATCTACTTCTACCTCTCATCTTTAGTTATGTGTTGTTCTTCCTGTCTTTCTTGTCTGATTTCTTGTTATATGCATGCATAGAATTTGTTCTTTTCATTATGATAAATTTTATATATGTCATCACATTTAAACTGTCATTTATCTAGATTAAAATAATGTGGAAATTGCTTAGATTTCTAACAAAGACCAAGCTTCATACTTTTCTATACTCTTCCTTCAACTTTCCATTTGACTCTGCTCAGTAACTAATCCTTCGCATCTGCTATTTTTCTTAGAAATTTCAGAAGTTAGGCTTGGTGTCACCTTCTTCATATTGCACTTCTGTTGCGTTCAACTTGCACTTAGTCACTTAGTCAATCTCTACCCCCCTCCCTTCAAGTCGATCTGGTACCACCATCCTAGGAACTCCAAAACTGAGCCTCAAGAGGAATGCAATGCCAAGACATCGCCACTACCCGAACCCGCAATTTGGTTCTTCGGTTTCACCAGAAAAGTCCCTGCAGGCTGAAATCCTCATCGCAACTCCTTCAACAAGGAAATTAACACATTATTGTGCATCGTCGTCGCAGGCTTTCGCCTGAGAACCTCGACACACGAACAATTACCAAACACCACTTATGCTACCCAAGGCCGTCCATGTCACCCCATCACCATGGGGGCCGTCGCTGTCCATGGAGAAGAACCACTGCATGGTACCATGGAGAATCCGGGCGCACCGACACTGTGTCGCCGCCGCCATGAAGACGCACCACGTCAACTTGATGGCGCCTCGGACCAAGGCAGTGCGGATCCAAAATGTCGGGAGGAATGCCCGATGGCGGCGGGCAGCCCACACGGCTAGAGGGGAAGTGGTCCCCGCCGCCACCGCGCCCATGCAGATCTCTGGTGGTGCACACATGGTCATCGTGAGAGCACCGGATGGAGGAGTAGGGGGCAGGAAACCGACCGGCAGCGGATAAGGTTTCCGCCTGAGCCACCCCGGGAGCGACATGAGGTCCCCACCGCCACCTTGCTCGAGACCGCGCAGACTTCCTACGGTGTGCTCGGGTGGTGGTGAGGGAGCTAGGAAGGGGGAGGGGTCCCTGTCGGCAAAGGCTAGGGGTTCATGGGATTGGTGGTGTTACGGAATATATATGCTTTGACATAGGGCCACCTGAAACTACTTGAGAACTTTGTAAATCCACATCCACGTCATATCTCATCTAGTTAATCTGTGCACCTGGCCGGTTGATTTGATTCGCTCAATCAATCCACTAATGAAAAAAGAAATAGTTAAAGTGCCCAGATATGGACCGGCGTCTCTCCCTGAGATTGGCGGCCGGTCTTGGCCTTGGCTCGCGGGTGCAGGTGCCCCGTGCGGCGGTGGGCTGGTTTGGTATGTTCGATGCCCATGTTCAAGTGGCGGACCCTTCTAGGGCTCTGGCCATTCACGTCGCCCAGGCACCGTGTCTGGATCCCTGCCCCGTCGTGCCGGCATCTGCTCCAGTGTGGTTGGCGGCAGAAAGCAAGGTGGGCATCTATGCAGCCCATTTAGTTGCGACATGCCCGTTTAGGGTTTTGGTCACACTTCCTCCCCGGATCAGTGATAGCTCTCTCCGATTGTGGGATTTCATCTAGCAGCATCAGCTGGGCGCATCGTGGAGTCCGGTGTCAACATGCCTGCCTGTCCATACAGGCAGACTCCTGCTTGGCGCACTAGGGTTATGGTACGTCTCCCTTTATCCCTGCAGTTGCCAAACCTTCCATGCCTTGCCTCAACTTCGATCAAAGCTCTGCGGTGGGGGTGATACAGGATCTCCGGTGAGGAGGTTACCCACCCGAAGCCAAGGTTCTACGATCTAGTTGTGTGCCGGCGAGTGTTGGCCTGCTGCGTGGGAGTCTGAGGCTGAGATGGATCCGTCAGTGCCGGAAACAACTGTGATGAAACCGAAAAGGAATAAGGCAGCACCACGCTTGGGCCTTACTGCATCTGTTCAGGAATTAAAGCAGCAAGGCTTGCTGCCGAGGGAGCAAGGAAATCAAATTGTTGGAGAAAATGTAACACTGAATGGCGAGTCTCCTGCGAAGCGCAGCAGACCTTCTCTGGTGCAGCGGAATACCCTGACGGGTCCTCAGGACGAGGCCCGTCAGGCGTAATGAATGCGTTGGCATGGAACTGTCGAGGATTGGGGAATCGTCAGACAGTTCAGAAGCTATGCATCTTTGTGAAGTCACATCACCCCAAATTTGTTTTTTCTTTCGGAAACAAGAATGTGTGATAGTAGGAGCAGCAATCTTCGTTGGAGGTTAGGTTTTTGTAATTGTCTTGCTGTTAGTAGTGATGGTCTAAGTGGTGGTCTTGCTTTATTTTGGGATGATTCAATAAATGTCTCGTTGCTCTCGAAAGGGGAGCAGTATATTGATGTGATTGTGTCTGAAAGTCCAGGTGCTGCTTCTTGGAGGGCAACATTTGTGTATGGAGAGCCTCTAGTTGAGAAGAGAAAAGACATGTGGGATCTCATGCGTAATCTATGTGGTGACTGGCTCGGGCCATGGATTCTTATGGGAGATTTCAATGAGGCTATGTGGCAGTATGAGCATTTCTCGGTGACACCACGTTCCGAAAGGCAGATGACGGACTTCCGAGAGGTTTTGAGCCATTGTGATCTACATGACCTCGGCTTTTCAGGTTTGCCTTGGACGTACAACAATAATCAAGGAGGGCTCGAAACGTGCGTGTACGCCTTGATCGTGGAGTGGCAGATTCAGATTGGATGTCAATGTGGCCGGACAAAAATGTGCTTCATCTCACCTCTCCACAGTCAGATCTTAAAGCTCTCTTGGTGGAGGTGCGAGCTGGTAATGAAATTAAGCATCCTAATAGAATTTCCAAGTATGAAATTATGTGGGAGAGGGATGAGAATTTGGGTTCGGTGGTGGAGAAGGCGTGGCAAAGAAGGAACCCGAGCAGTGATCTTGGCGCCCTAGCAGAGAGACTTCAATCTGTCACCAATGAGTTAAAAGATTGGAGCCGTGCTAATTTTGGACTGGTTACATAACAATTAGAGAGTTTGCGCAAGGAGGTGGTATACCTGGAACGTGATGATCCTGTGCGTAATTGGGATGCTATTTTGGCTGCTAAGAAGTTAGATGAGCTTCTCTATCGCGAAGAGATGATGTGGCTACAACGGTCTCGAATTACCTGGCTGAAGGAGGGAGACCGCAATACGAAATATTTTCACCAGAAAGCGAGATGGTGAGCAAGGAAGAATAGAATCAAGAAATTAAACAAAGAGGATGGTGAATGGACATCTGATCAGGAGGAGATGCAGAACATGGCCATTAAATATTTTAACAATCTCTTTTCTCAGGATGCTAATGTGAACCCGGAGGAAGTGCTGAATCTATTTAGCCCGGTCATTACAGATGAAATGAACTATGATTTATCTAAGCCTTATTCGGTGGAGGAGATCAGTGATGCGCTCTTCCAGATTGGACCCATCAAAGCACCTGGACCGGATGGTTTCCCTGCCAGGTTCTTTCAAAGGAATTGGCTATTTATGAAAGATGATGTTGTTCGAGCGGTACAGCTCTTCTTTGAAACCGGCTGTATGAAGGATGGCGTTAATGATACTTGTCTCATTCTCATTCCTAAGGTGCCGTACCCTAAAACTCTTAAGGACTTTCGTCCCATTAGTCTATGCAATGTATAAACAAGGTGGTGTCGAAATGCATTGTGAATAGATTAAGACCCCTACTGGATAATATTATTTCTCCTAATCAAAGTGCTTTCATCCTGGGGAGACTTATTACGGACAATGCACTAATTGCTTTTGAATGTTTGCATGCTATAAGCTCAAACATAGGAGAAAGGAACACCTTTTGTGCATATAAGCTGTATCTTGCCAAGGCGTATGACTGTGTTGATTGGAGGTATTTAAACAATGTTTTGCTGAAGCTGGGCTTTCATACTACATGGGTGAGCCGTATCATGACATGTGTGTCTTCGGTTCGCTATACTGTACGCTTCAATGTTGCTTTGTCAGCACCATTTACTCCATCACCAGGATTGCGTCAAGGTGACCCATTATCGCCTTATTTGTTCCTTTTTGTAGCTGATGGGCTTTCAAAATTGATCAATTGTAGAGTGCAATCGGGGAGAATGCAAGAGCTAAAAGTGTGCAGGAGGGCTCCCGGTATATCACATCTCTTGTTTGCAGATGATACCTTGTTATTTTTCAGAGCTAACCTGGCACAGGCAGGAGAAGTGAAGAATGTGCTGGAATTATTTGCACGTGGTACGGGACAACTGGTTAATCCAGCAAAGTGTTCGGTTATGTTCAAAGAAGAAGCACACGAGGGAGATCATCAGGCTGTAAAGCAAATACTAGAGATTGAACATGCAGTTTTTGATGAAAAATATCTTGGTCTTCCTACCCCAAGAGGTAGAATGAAGGGGGATAGATTTCAACCATTGAAGGAACGATTCAGCAAAAGGATTCAAGATTATTCAGAGAAATATATGTCGGCAGTGGCAAAAGAAGTTCTTATCAAGGCAATTGCTCAATCACTCCCGACCTATATTATGAGTGTATTTAAACTGCCTCTGGGCCTATGTGATGATCTTTCGGCTATTATTAGACAATTTTGGTGGGGGTGGATAATGGAAAGCAGAAGATGGCTTGGGTGGCCTGGAAGAGTATGATTATGAAGAAGTGTTGCGGGGGGTTAGGCTTCAAGGACCTACGAGGCGATGCTGGCTCGGCAAGCTTGGCGCTTGATCCACTTCCCAGACAGTTTGTGTGCCAGGCTTCTCAAAGCTAAGTACTATCCAAATGGGAATTTAATTGACACTGCTTTTTGCACAAACCCCTCACAAACGTGGCAGTGTATCATGCACGGCTTGGACCTATTGAAACAAGGAGTAATTTGGAGAATTGGAAATGGCTCTCAAGATCGTATGTGGCGGGACTCTTGGATTCCGAGAGGTGTTTCACATAGAGTTGTTACTAGACAAGGGAGATGCAGGTTTGGATGGGTGTCAGACTTACTGGATCCCTTAGGAAGGGAATGGGATTATGACCGGCTGGCGCATGTTTTTTGTATATTTTTTTTAAGACGTGCAAAGCACGTTTTTTATTAAGAGGAGAGAGTTTTACAACACGCAACTTTAGGAGAACCTCTAAAGAGCCGAGAACCACAAACAACAACATGAAAGAAAGAGAGAGGAGGGGGGGTCACCACACCAGCACTACAGAAGGGAGAACACACGGTAACACAAATGCCAGCGGGGAAGAAGTACATCCAGGAAACACGCACATCATTGCTAATCTAACAGCTCGGAGGCAGCGGAGGCAAATGTAGCGGTCTTGAAAAACGACGCCTTCAGGAAGGAAGCAGCACCGCCGCCGCCGTCGTCCGCCCGCCCACGAATGGGTAGGCCAAGTCTTCACCTGGCAGACCAGAGGTAATGGAGGCAAACACAACGCCCCCAACAGGGTAATTATGCGAGGATGCGCAACCGCTGCGAGCACTAGCAAGCGCTAGGCAAGGCTTTCGCCCAAGAACTCCAAGGCCAACAACAACACTGCCAGTCGCCGGAACCAAAGTGGTAGACCAAGCAATGGGAACCGCAGCGTGTGCCCGAGATGATGGCAACAAGGAACAAGCCGCCGCGGAGACCGCGCCATCACAACCCACGCAGATCGCCAGGACAGCAGCACGAACTCCACCGGGCGGCGAGAGACCCACCACACACCACTGCAACACCGGCCGCTGAAGGAAGGGAGTGCGGAAGGGGGGGAGGGCACCTCCCTCTCGGCCCGCCGCCCACACCCGCACCCGCGTCGAGGGGGTAGGGACGCGGCACCGGCGTGGGACGGCTGTCGATGGTAGGAGGGCGACGGCCACCGGCGGGAGCCCAGTCGAAGAGGCCGTAGACCGCAGGAGGGAGGGGGTGCACCGGACGACGACGACGAGGCAGCGTGGGAGACGGTTCAGCGGCCGAGGGTGCAGAGGCGGACGGGCCCGACGGACCTGGGAGAGTAGGCGCAGGAACGGGCAAAACTGCAGCAGCTGAAGACGGGCGATCGGTCGCGGGGGAGCCGAGCCGGCGCAGGGAGGAGGCGCGCGGAGGGGGTCCTGCCGACGACGAGGAGGAGCCGCAGGGAGCCGTGCCGGCACAGGGTCGGAGGAGGGGTACACGACGCCATTGCAGGGGGGAGGGGGGCGGGGACCGTCGAGGCTGGGTTCCCGACCCGCGCAGAAGAGCGGTACCAGAAAGGAGGCCCCTTGGCGGTCCAGCCTCGCGGCGGAGACGAAGTGGGCATCGCGCATCCAGAAGCGGCCGACGCGGCCCGTCCGGCACCACCGCGCACAGGAACGGCCCGGGTCGCCCGGGCACACACCCGGCCATCGCTCGCGAGGAGGCCGAGCGGCCACCCGCGCAGGTCCTGCGCCCGCCACGCGTGCCCCAGGCGCCGGGGGCGCCACCGCATCCGGCCCCCCGGAGGAGTGCCAGGCCCAGGACCAGCCCGTCACGGCGCAGGGAGCAGCACCGGGGGACCACCAGCGGCGGCCGAGCGAAGGAGGGCACACCGACCGCGGCGGCGCTCCCCGACCCCATCCCGCCCGGCCACCCGATCTAGATCTAGATCCAGGCCGCGGGCCGGGGGGAGGAGAGGCGGCCGCGGTAGCGGCGCAGGCGGCAGCGCGGCGTCGCGGAGGTGGAGACGGCGCCGATGCGGCCGGGCCCGCCCGCCGGGGGTGACAACGACCGGCGGTGAGGGTGGTGACGAAGGGAAGAAAGTAGAAGGGCAGAGAAGAAAGGAGAGGGGAGGAGCGGAGGAGAAGGGAGAAGGTGGCGAAGCGGGGGCCGCCGCCGTCGCCCGCACGCGGCCGGCGGCAGTCGGAGGGGAGGGGCTAGGGCGGGGGCGGGGACGCCGCCCGAGTCGCCCCAGGGAGGACGACGCGGGTGTTTTCAATTTTCTCGTCAGCTGATGTTGCCGTATTCGCTTGTTCATGTTTTTTGTATAGCTGATGCTGAAGCCATCACTAAGATAAAACCCCCTTCCAGGCCGTCTGATGACCTCCTTGTGTGGAGCTTGGAGAAAACAGGTGTATTTAGCGTACGTAGTGCATACAATCTGGCTCTCAAATTAAAGACCTCCCAAAGCAGCCAGTCATCAAGCTCAGCTCCGGATGGTGATAGGAAACTCTAGTCAAACATTTGGTTGGTGGTGTGCCCCCCAAAGATAGGAAACTCTAGTCAAACATTTGGTTGGTGGTGTGCCCCCCAAAGTCAATGTCTTTGTTTGGAAATTATCAAGAGATGCTCTGCCAACAAGAAGGAATAAGTTTGCTAGAGGCATGGAAACTAGTGCTATTTGCCCAATCTGTGATCGAGAGAATGAATCCAGCCACCATGCAACAGTAGTTTGCCCACTTGCTGCAAATCTGTGCAAGGCTATGCGCAAGTATTGGTTGCTGCCGGACGAGAATCAGTTCTTCTCTGGTCCGGATTGGCTCCTCCTGCTGCTAAATAATTGCTCCAGGGTTCAGCGAAACAGGATCAAATTATTGCTTTGGAGGGCGTGGACTGTTCATAACAACATTACGCATCAATCTGGGCCAACGAGGATTCTCGATTCAGTAGATGCTTCTTGCCATGGAGTCTCCCCTTGAGGAAGCCTTGACGGAAAGTGGTCAGCTGACCTTAAAGGGTAAAACGAGCAAGCACTCCAAGAAGGCTTCGGCCAAAGGCAAGGAAGCACTGTCCTCTAGCAAACTCACTGGTTGGGTCCCTCCTCCTCCGGGGTGGACAAAGATTAACGTGGATGGTTCCTTACTGCCTGAAACAGGCGCGGCGGGAGTTGGTGTGATCGCGAGGGACAGCCAGGGTAGCATTTTGTTCACAGCATGGCACGCCCTCCAGAGGTGTGCAGACGCGGTCGAAGCTGAAGCACAAGCGTGTACTGAAGGGCTGAGGTTAGCGACACAATTAACTCCAGGTTCAGTTATACTGGAGTCTGATTGCACTCACCTAGTTCCCTACTGGATTCAGGGGCTTTGCCGAGAGCCCAAATCCTCTCGGCAAAGGCCCTTTTCCTCTCGGTGAAGTCTTTGCCGAGAGGATGCTCTCGGCAAAGCCCTCACGGCGCATCTGGGTCGGCAAAGGGGCTTTGCCGAGAGCCGGCAGTCCCCCTCTCGGCAGATATGTGCCAAGAGGCCCACCTGGCCCTCGGCACAGGCGCTCACAGGCATCTGCCGGGTCACGCCGTTACGCGTGGGGCCCAGGAGCTTTGCGGAGAGCCGGTGCCCCGTGGCTCTCGGCAAACGGCACGCCTGTGCCGAGAGCCGGGTCCCACCGCTCTCGGCAGAGAGCTGAGCAGGCAGCCACGTCACGCCGCTTTGTCGAGAGCGCTGGCACGTGGCTCTCGGCAAAGGGCGCGCATGTGCCGAGAGCCGGGGCCCACCGCTCTCGGCAGACAGCTGCGCATGGCAGCCACGTCACGTGCCTTTGCGAGAGCCACGTGGCTCCCGCTCTCGGTAAAGGAGGCGGCTTTGCCGAGAGCTGTGGCCTTTCGCTCTCGGCAAAGCGCGGCCCAGGGCAGCCACGTCACGCGCCTTTGCTGAGAGTTTGGAATTTAGCTCTCCGCAAACACGTGTCTTTGCCGAGAGCCATGGACTTAGCTCTCGGCAAAGCCCATTTCTTTTTTTAAAAAAATTAGCAGCAGCCTCAAAACAACCGACAAATCACAGAAATCATCACAGACATATAATAATCATCACAAGCAGCTAATATTCAACGCAGGCATATTATAATCATCACAAGCAGCTAATAATCATCACAGGCAGGAAATATTCATCACATAGTCCACAAATGCAAATAACGAGTCCAAATGCAAGTACAAGTCACCAAGTGGAAGTCACAAAGGTCCAGCAACTCACAAATGTCCAAATGCAAATAAAATTTGCTAAGTCCACGAACTCACTCATTCGCCGCCTGATCAAGCGGCGACTGGGAACCCGACCCCCCCCCCCCCCCGTCGGCGTCTGCTGTGGCCACGACCCCCAACCAGACGCCTATGGTTGTGTCATCATCCCCGGCCAACAGTGAGGCGGCTGCTGAGGTGCTGAGGGCTAGGCGGCACCCACTGGCCCCGCTGCATCCCGACCCAAGGACTCTGCTGAACTGGCGGCGACCACTCGTGTCCCATAGGCCCATTATTTGATGCCGCCAATAGATTCTGCGTAGGATTTAAAGTGAGGAATGATAATACAAGTCATTTGTACAAGTCATTTTCGAATTCTACATCATTATAGGTTTTGCTAACATTTATAAGTTGTATACCACAATGAGAAATGAATGTAAGGTTTTGAGCATTTATATGAAGTCATTGTAGGTCACTACGAGAAACAAAAAGAGGATGGTTCGAAAGTAACTCACTAGAGAAATAGTAGCCGGTCAAGAGACTGGAGGCAAGTACACCTGCAGTAGTGGAGTGAGTTGCACCTGTGGCGCCACCGCGTGACCAAGGTCTACATGTACTGAAGCACGGAGGCATACTGCTGATTGTGGGCCTCTTGTATCTCTTCCATCTGCCTCTGGTGGGCCTCTTGCATCTGTCGCATCTGCTGCTGGGCGTACCTCTGCACCTCTTCTACCTGCCTCTCCCGCTCGGCCCTCTCTGCCGCAATCTGGGCCTACAATATTTGATCCAAACATTAGAATACAAAGCAAACATATGTAAATGTCAATGGACGACGCAGAGAACAGAAATAACTTGGAACTGCTCGTGCAAGCTCTCCGTAACGGTGGGCCGCC
This sequence comes from Cenchrus fungigraminus, assembly GCA_036936925.1. Classification (NCBI taxonomy): domain Eukaryota; kingdom Viridiplantae; phylum Streptophyta; class Magnoliopsida; order Poales; family Poaceae; genus Cenchrus; species Cenchrus fungigraminus. Next base: position 76,237,753 of record CM072769.1, on the reverse strand, counting down.
GTTTTATGGGCGGGGCTGAGCTCGTGCCCCTATCTCGAGATCGAACCATCGAGAGCGTCGGAACAGAGGACGGGACCAGGAGACTATCACCAACATAGTACCGTTCATGCATCTTGCCGCCTCCACTCCTGACGACGCTTTTTCCATCAATAAGCTCTGTCACTGGATCGATGTCTAGTCCACGAACCTTCCTTGTCGTCGTGACGTACTTTGTGATGCGGGGCTGGATTGTCGGGTTGCTGTACACCTCGGGCGGGTCATCCACGTTGAAGGTGACGTCGGACATCACCTTGCCCTTGTGTGCCATGCCATATGCCTGGAGCTCGCTGCAAGGTTGATTCTCATGTGCCTGAGACTGCAAGAAAACAACAGAGTGGATGTTAGAATAATTGAGAGTTAGATAACAAAAAATTGGAATAAAGAAATAACTTAACGTACCCATCTACGACCATACTCGCAAAGGGTAACGGGGCCTTGGTGGTGTGCTAGACCTGCCATGTTCAAACACCGCCGCCGGCGCTCGAGGTGCTTTGCCTCCCAATCCGGCTCAAACCACTTGTCCACAATCACTCTCCAAACCCGAGGCCAGTCGGCAACCCACCACAGAGGCACCTGCACGTCATCAAGTGTATACCGTACAAGAACATCAAATTGAGCAAATTTAATTTAAGAAAAATGAATTGAGCATATTTACCTCCATGTATTCTTCTGGAGTGAGCCGCAGGTTTCGAACTTCCCGTTTTGTGGCTTTCACCTTCTTCTTAGCATTCCAGACAATGTTCTGTGAGACGCGGGACTCGTAAATCATATCTGTCACAAGCTTCCGGCAGATGAACATGGCGTTGTCAGCCACCGCCTGCTCGTATCCTGGCATGCATCTGTAGAAATCCTGCATATAAAAGTGTTGTCAATACTTGAGCAAAGTCCAATTAAGTCAATTTATTCAGAAACACAATTTATTGCTAGGAAAACTCACCAAAAATTCGCCAACCACCCGGGCGGCCATGTTTCGGAAGTCACGGCCAGTCGGATCAGGGAAATCGGGAGCATGGGCGTAGTGGTCAAACGATGTCACCAGCACCTCTGACCGAGCATCTCCCTTGCCAACCCACACGAACCCGGGGTACCAAAGCCTAGTAAGAACACCCAAGATTGCATTGGGAAGACGCATGTGACCACCGTGAGTGACGATCTCCCACCCCCTGCCAAAATGATTCACACAATGTATTAGTTTGAATCGTTAGTTTGTTTGAAAAGAACCAATTAAAAGGTTAAGTTAAGTTATTGTGTTCCCTCGGGTCTAATAACCGGTCGGTTCGCGGGCAGTATGGGGCAATCCAGAAGCGTCGCAGGGCCTCGCAAATAGACCTTTGACCCCTCCCCTCCTCCTCCTCGTCCTCCCCCTGCTCCTCGCCCGCCCCCTGCTCCTCGTCCTCCCCCTGTTGCACCTCCTCCTCTACCCTGTACTCCTCATCCGACGACTCAAGAGCTGGAGAGGGTGCACCTTTGCGACCCCTGGCTCCAGATGACTCATAGGGTGCCACGAAGGTGGACCTCGATGCCCTCCTCACCATCCCTGAGCCCTCAGACTCGTCCTGGTAGAAGTCGTTGAGGTTCCTCACCACAGGGGCACACTGCTTCGGCGCCCTCTTCTTCTTTGGCGGCATCTTTGATCAATCACCTAAAATAAAAAAGAGTAAATCAATCAGTACATAATTACATTTAAATACCAATTAGTAAATAAGAAACAAATTATACTAGTAAATAAAACAAAATATTCTAGTAAATTAGAAATATAACTACAATTAGTATGGATCTTACATGTTTTAGAAATATTCATCATGATCCAGCAAATCCGGATCGTACTCATCATCACTATCTCGCATGTCCATAGACTCAACGCCGTGCTCCAAAGGTGGAACGGTGTCATCATCATCATTGTCGTTGGCTAAACGTAATCGCTCGAGTAATCTTAAGTCGTCATCATTTTGAACCTCTTCTGCAGCATCGTCGTCGACAACCATTTCATTGTCTACTTCCATTTCGAGCACTTGGGTTAAGTCTATCTCAAACCTCCCTTCTAGCCCATCTTCTTGAAAGAACTCTTCGTCATATGTGTTTGGGTCTAGTAGGTGGTAATCTTCTTTGTTTGGGGCAAGTAGTTTACCGTGTGGCGATACCTTGTACACAACATCCCAACCCTGGAGACGCTCGTCAGTTTTACAAGGGTATCAGAGGTAATATACTTGTGTGGTCGACGAGCCCAAGATTCTTATTCTGTCTCATGCCACTAGCGCTTGGATCAAACCAATGACACTTGAATATGACAGGTTTAAGAGGTTTGCAACCATGATACTCGAGTTCGTATATTTCTTCAAGTCTTCCATAGTAATCTACCCCATCGGATCGGCTATGCGTACAAACTCCATTATTTGTGGTTCTTCGATTGGGCCTTCGCTCCTCGTATTGTGTCGTGTGAAAGCAATACCTATTTACGTCATAAACAGCATATGAGTTGACCCTAAAGGCGAAACCTTCAGAAACCTGACTCACCTCAGGATTCATCAACGGATCGGTTTGGCCCTGTAAGTTTAGAGAGGATAGTGGTTAATGTGATACTGAGTATGAGCTTAATTACTTTTAATGTACTGAGCATGAGCTAAATTACCTTATGTTTGAACCAGGCAATGAAATTGGGATGCATGGTTCCCGCACCCTGGCGAAGAAGAGTTTCGTCCTCGTGGTCAATAGGTGGCATTGAATGATGCCAAAATTTCCCAATAAATTCACTACACCAAATCAAATGAGGTTGGATGCAGATGAGGCAACATATGAGAAAGGAAATGATGAGCTTTATTGACAACTTACTTTATGTATGGCCCTACTTCGTCAAGGTTGCGCAAAACATATATCGTGATAGTACGCCACTCTTCAAGAGATAAGGTCTTGCGCATCCGAACACTGGCACTTCCGAGTTGTCCTTGGAAAAGGCTGAGGTTCGATTCATTTTCGCCAGCATTGTACCGAGGAGGTCGATTATGCACGCTGGGAAGGTGCTCAGCATAGTATTTAGTTGTGAAGTTTGACACCTCCTGCAGAATGTGTGACTCTGCAATGCAAGCTTCAATTTTATTTTTATTTTTACATGTGCTTCGAAGAACCTTGCAATCACACCTCGGTGCACTTTTTTCAAGTTTGTCAATCACAGCACGACATAACTCCTTAGCGCAAAGCTGATGGAAGAAATAGCTCACCTTTGCCAGCACTTTCCACACATGCTCAGGTACATAGCCTCAACCATCACCGGAAGAAGTCGCTCGATCCATATGTGGTAGTCATGACTTTTCAACCTCTTTAATCGCAGAGTAGTTAAATTGACTCCCCTCCTCAAATTCGCAGCATATCCATTAGGGAACATTAAATCTTGGATCTATTGTAGTACTTCCTTCCTTTGTTCCCTTGTAAGGACGAAATCAGCCTTAGGCCTTTTCCATGTCTTACCCGGTACAGGCTTTGGGATGACTTGCTTTGGCCTATCGCATAACATTTCTAGATCGACTCTAGCCTTAACATTGTCCTTACTCTTCTCTGGTATGTCCATGATTGTACCCCATAGTGCCTCGGCAACATTCTTTACTACGTGCATCACATCAATGTTATGTGGAAGAAGAAGATCTTTCATGTTGGGTAGCCTCCACAAGCCTAACTTCTGAGTCCAGGCATGTTGCACACCATATCAAACAAAACAATGTTCTCCTTCCTTGAGCACGAGAGCGTCCATCTGAGTTTGAACCTCGGCACCTGTCATCATGTGCGGGGGTGGATCTTGAACTATGACACCTTTCGTAAAGTTCTTTTTGTCATATCTGAATTGATGGTCAAGAGGGAGGAATTGTCGATGTTTGTCGAACGAAGAATGCTTTCCACCCCTCTTCAGCCAAATGAACATCAGAGCTGCCTTGCATACTGGACAAGGAAACTTCCCATGGACACACCAGCCACAAAATAACCCATAAGCCGGCATGTCATGCAAGGAGTACATGTACCACACGTGCATTCTGAAGTTTGTCTTTGTAGCTCGGTCGCATGTCCACACCCCTTCATTCAAAGCCTTGAGCAAATCATCAATCAGAGGGTCCATGTACACACTCATATTATCTCCCGGGTATCCAGGAATTATCAACGACACGAATATGTACTACCGTTGAAAGATGATGCCGGGAGGTAGATTGAGGGGGATAACAAACACAGGCCATCAAGTGTACGAGGTAGCCATCATTCCAAAAGGATTGAACCCATCTGTCGCCAGCGCGACACATACATTGCGAGCCTCACCAGTTTTGTCATGATAGATCTCATCAAAACTGGTCCATGCTTCAGCATCTGATGGATGTGTAAGGTTATCATTGTATCGGACGCCCGTTTTGTGCCAAGTCATTTGCTTTGCAGAGTCCTCGGTCATGTAAATCCGTTGGATCCGCTGTATGGGTGGGACGTACCGCAGGACACTCACTAGGATCGTGAGCTGCGTCTTTGGACGACCCGAGACGCTTTACATTTCGGACAGTGTGTTGCTTTCTCATGTTCTTTCCTGAATAAGACGCATCCTTTCGGACAGGCATGTATCTGCTCGTATGGCATCTTAAGTGCACTAAGGACTTTTCGTGCATCATACAAGTTCTTCGGCAAAAGGTGATCTTTCGGAAGTATGTCACCAAAAACAGTCACCAAAGTATCGAAGCAATCTTGACTTAGGTTATGCTGGGACTTTACAGCCATCAGGCGGCCGATGGCATCTAGTTGAGATATTTTGGTGTGCTGGTGAAGGGGTTTTTGTGCTGCAGCCAACATGTCATAATATGCCTTCGCGCTTGGCTCTGGATCCTCCTCTGGACGTTCTCCTTGAAAATGTGCTTCGTGAAAGTCATCTATCATGTCTGCTACTCCAGCATCACCATCAAGTTCTCCGATCTGTTGTCTCACGGCCTCGGATATCATAAGACAGGTTTCACTATGGAAGGTCCACTTGGAATAGTCTTTCGTAAAACCATAGTTGTGTAGATGAGCTGTCATTTCCTGCTTGTTCCTTTGATGCGAGTTTTCGCACTTGCTGCAGGGACACCAAATGGTTTTACTGTTTTTTGGCCCTTTAACCTTTCTAAATGCTTCATCCATGAAAGCTTGAGTGTTGTCAACCCATTCCTGTGTCACACGACCATTTGGTGCCCATCCTTTGTACATCCACTCACGGTCATCCATTCTCTATGATATCAACGAGTTATATAAAATACATTGCATCCTCTACACGATGTCTACACATTCTAATAGGTAAAGATAGGTCCTAATCCCACCCGTGGATGCATAGATGGGGTCAGTTCCTATGGTCTACTCCGATCTGAGACAGAATTTCGGCAGCACCTCCCCGCTGTTCTCCAAATACACGTCCTGTTAGGGAGATTAAGTATCCGGAGAACAACGGGGAGGTGCTGCCGAAACTCTGTCTCAGATCGGAGTAGACCATAGAAACTAACCCCATCTACGCATCCATGGGCTATCCAAAAAACGTGGACAATTCGAAACAGATACAGTCATAAATATGCAAAGTTCTACATATTTCAAACTCTATCTCTTCTGAACGGGAGACACCTAACTAGGCTTCGTGATCTACGACATTAAATAGAAACAAGAGCATTTTGCGCGTGCTCACCTAGTAACTCGATGGCGAGGCAGGGGCGGGCGCCAAGACCAGGACTCCGAGACAGGGGCGGGCGGCAAGACCAGGACTCCGAGACAGGGGCGGGCGGCGCGACCTCCTACTCCTCCTTCAGCGGTGGCGGGCGAGGGCAGCTGCAGCTACGGACCCCTAGCGGAGCAAGGCAACGGGAACCTGAAATAAATGAACATAATAGTGTCAAATAAAAATTTCAGCAGCACCTCCCCTGTACGGTGAGGTTTCCAAAACCTGCAACAAAAGCCACGACACGAAGGCCGGGCTACACACGAGTTTTCTTCCAACGGCTCGATGGCCAGACAAATCACATGTGGTGGCCCAAGCCACGAGGCTCACCTAGGAGTTAATGCGACCTACTCCTCTTCCTCCTCGAAAATTCCCTCCCCGGTGATAAGTGCGGCAGAGGCACCTCTCCCTATAAAATTGGCATGCATGAGAAGTAAAATTAGAGACTTATAAGTAAAATGTAATTTCAAATCCATGTAACTCATCCAAACATCCGATCCAAGACATGCATCAAATAGTTTAAACCAAAACATAACTTTTGTTAATTTCCCGCTCGTCCAATCCACACTTTCTCCCTCATTCTAAATATAGTAGGTGAAGCTGCAAGTTACTATTTCAAATTGCCTAGATCATTACATTGCTACTTAAAATTGCCTAGCATCGACACATCACTACATGCTTTCTTCCAATCCTATCCATGCTTCCTTCCAATTCATGCCTACATTGCTATATCACTACATACATTGCTATCTAAAATTTCTATCTAACTTGCTACCTAAAATTACTAACTAAATTACTGTCTAAAATCACTACCTAAATCACTACATCTAAATCGCTATCTAAAAAAATTACCTTGGCAGCGGTCGGGCGGCGGCGGTGGGGGGCTCACCTCCACCGGCGGTGGGGGCAGTCGAGTAAGGAGCAGGGGTAGAGATGCAAGCGGGGCGGGTTTTGCCGCAAGCCCGTTGGACAAACCCGCCCCGCAAACCCGCTGGGCAGTCGCAATTTTGCCCGCATGACAATGCGGCTAAAGCGGGCCAGCCAACGGGGCCCAGCGGCGCCGCGAGCCCGCAAAAAAGAAAAAAAAGAGGAGATCGACCGTCAGGCGCCGCCATGCTCGCTGTGCTGTGCTCATGGCGCCGCCGTCTTGCAACTCGCCACCAACGGATCAAATACTGCAGTGTTGCCTCTTTTCTCCTCACGGTGAGCGAAGGGCGGGGTCGTTGTTGAGGATGCGGTCCTGGAAGGAGGAGCAGTGCGCGAAGCCCAGCGTGTGGCCGCCCGACAGCACGACGAGGTCCTTGGTGGAGAGGCCCCGGGAGTGAAAGGCCTGCTTGAGCTGGTCGAAGCTGGGTCTCGCTGGCCAGGGAGACACGACCATCCCGGCGGCCGATGGGCACCAGCCAGGACGGCTCGCCGGACAGGGCGACAGCGTCCCTGGCGGTGAGCGTTAGGATGTCGGCGCAGGAGACGACGCCGGGGCAGAGGGCCTCCATGGTGGCCTTGGCGTTGTCGATGACGGCGTGGAGGGAGGCGTTGGGCGGGCCGTCCTTCTCGGCCGTGACGTTGGCCGTGGAGTCGAGGAGAACGGACGCGTCGCACCCCTGCTCTCGCCGTCTTGCTCTCCTCGAGTGGAGAGGGAGCTCCACTACCGCGTCACCCGCGCAGCTCCCACGCTCCGGCGATCTGGATAGGGACTTCGGGAGAGAAGAATTCTTGAGAAAGAGAGAAAAGGAGATGGAGAATGCTACGGAAGTGATAAGGCAGGGTCCACCATGTGCTGATGTTGGACCTATGTGAGAGGGAATGGGGTCCACCCAAGCAAGCCGCTGCTTGCCCGCTCGTGTTTGCATGCTTTGCGGCTTGACGCGGGCCGCCGCGTGTGCCCGCAGAAGCGATGCGGCGAGAAGCGGGCTGCCGCGTGTGCCCGCAAAATGGCTCGCGGCGCATGCGGTCGCGGGGCGGGCAACCGCAACCCGCCCCGCTTGCATCCGTAAGCAGGGGGCGGCGGTGGGGGCGTGGGGGCAGGGAGCAGGGGGCGGCAGTGGGCCGTGTGGGGGCAGGGAGCAGGGGGTGGGTAGGGGAGTAGGGAACAGGGGGCAGGCAGGACGTGGCGGCGCGGCGTGGCGAGGGTGGCGCGGCGGCGCGGTGGTGGAGACGTTGGCGGCGCTGCGTTCGGGTGCACAAAGGAGATAGGGTGGTGGCGCGTGTGAGTGTGTTGAGTGGTGTGAGTGTGTATCTGTGTGACTGCATGTGGGCCCAACTTTAACTCTTCGCCGAGAGCCGTGATCTAGAACTCTCAGCAACGGCTTTGCCGAGAGCCTTACATCTAGGCTCTTGGCGAAGGTTTGAAGGTGGGCCCACATCATGTCTGCAGCGGGCCCGGCCTCCAGCTTTGCTGAGAGCCACGTGTGTAGGCTCTCGGCAAAGGGAGGGCATCTGACGACGTGGCCGCCAACGTAGCAGCGTGCGGGCCCCGCCTCAGCCTTTGCCGAGAGCTGTGGATCTTGGCTCTCGGCGAAGATTTGAAGGTGGGCCCACGCGGGTGTGTTGCCAAAACTGTCGCGTCTGACAGCGGGCCTGACCTCCAGCTTTGTCGAGAGCCACGTGGCAAGGCTCTTGGCAAAGGGGGCCATCTGACAACGTGGCCGCTACAGCGGCTGCGCGTGCGGGCCCCACTTCAACCTGTGCCGAGAGCCACGTGGACATGCTCTCGGCAAAGCACCCTCTGACGGGACCCTAGACCAGGGCCTACCACGACCACTAAAAACGTAGTACGGAATGACACACAACATACTTAGCGGCTAGTACAATGAGTACTACGCCTCCGAGTACCTAGCAGCCCGTACGACCAGTTTTCGTCATGGTCCGGGAGCTGGGCGGCCCGTGCGCACCACTACCTCCTCCACCGACTACATGACGACCCACACGACAGGTCCCTGACCACGTGGTGGTTCGCACGACAAGTTTTCGTCTCCCTGTCCGACTACTCGTTCGCACGAGTAGTCTCCGTCCCCGACCAGTTCAGGCTTTGCATCGAAGGCAACAACGACGTGGGCCCCCCACTGAGATCCCGGGATATCCACGCACGCTCGCCCACGCGCCGCCACGTGCCCGCTCCTCCACGACGGGCCGCCCCGACCAGGCCGATCTGGTGTCAGAGGGTGGATCTGTCCGCTATGCCACGAACGGCACAATGCGCGTCGTACCACAAACGGCACAGTGCACGCTGCGCCACGAATGACACAGTGCGCGCTACCTCCTAAGCCTCGAACGGTGTGGTGTAGACTACTCGGTCGCACGAGTAGTTTCCGTTCTCGACAAGTTTAAAGCTTCACATTGAAGGCAACGGTGATGTGGGCCCCACGCTGATATCCCGGGATATCCGCGCATGCTAACCCACACGCCACCACGTGCCAACCCCTCCGCGTCGGGCCACCCGGACTAGGCCGATCTGGTGACAGAGGGCATATCCACCTGCTATGCCACGAACGGCACAGTGTGTGTCAGACTACGAACGGCACGGGGTGCGCTGTGCCACAAACAGCACAGTGTACGCCCCTCCTCCTAAACTTCGAACGGCATGGCGTAGGCCACTCCATTGCTACAGTATCCGGGGAAGACATGCTCCTGTTCTACTGACGAGGGTAGGGTACGAAGCCTACACCCCACACTCAACGGATTACTCGAAGGAGAGCTCGAGAAGCCCCGGAGGCAACTACTCAGGGCCCGTGATCCCAGGACACCTACGCCGTCGCCAGCGACCCGGTAACAGTTCTTCCCCACTCCCGCCGCACCATCATGATGGGCTGACGTGGAGAAGGACGCCCTCCGTTGTAACCTAGTCTACACCTTCTCTCTCTTGCGACTATAAAAGGGGAGGAGGGGAACACTTGTAAAACACGTTCACATTCACCCCCACACGCACTCAGTATCGATATCTCATCTCATATCGTCCCGTAGTCATCCACACACTCGTGTACGTAGAACTCTGCTACAAGAACTCAGCGCACGTGCACTAGGGACTTGGGCGTGGAAACCCTCTCTCGACTAGTTTGTAACCCCTACTACAGACACTTGAGCATAAAGAACACTCCCCCTCAAACTGGACATAGGGTATTACTCTCCAGAGGCCCGAACCAGTATAACCTCGTGTTTCCCTTGTGCAACCGTGCGGATTCCGACACACCCGCGTATAAATTTAGTTGCTGGCGGTAACAAACCCCGACAGTTGGCGCGCCAGGTAGGGGCCTTCGCGTGTCTCGACATTCATTTCAGGGTCCGCACGGCCCATCCACTGGCACCTCCAACAGTGACCATCGCTAAGCTGCTACCGATGAGCTACCCCATGGGATCGTCCGACCCACTCCCGGCTGGGTACGAGTTCCATTTCGAGAGCCTGGAGTTCCAGGCAACCGGCAATGGCTACCTCATGCGCCTCCTCAACAGGGGCGCAGACACGCCTACGTCGGCACTGGCTCCAGCGTCTGCCCCATGATCGCCCCGACGCAAGAGGCGCTCTGGCAGGTGCTCACGGCAGGCCAAGGCGGAACGACATAGGGCGGTGCACACCGGCTCCCCTCCGCGGGTCGAAGCTGGCGAGCCACAACCCGTCGACGCAGTAGAAGAATCCCTACTATCCGCGGACTCGATAGCGCGCCGTGCCAGGGAAAGCGTGCTGGCACCGCCATTCTCCCGCGCGATGCGCAACGCGACGACAGCATACTCCTCATCGTCAGGCACGAACCTGGCCGCGTACGAGGACCTTCCGAGCCATCACCTCCTAGGGAATCGGAAGCTCATTGGGACCTCGCCCGACAAGCTGTACCCTGACTCCGACACCACAGACGACAGCTTGGGCTCGGAGTGGAACTACTTCGAGCTCTGAGACGCTGATGCTTTCAGCCGTCTCCAAACAGCGGCGGACTACTACTTCGGCTACTCTGATAACTCTGACGCCGAGGGGTACAACCCCACGCGCGAGTGCTTCGTCGTTGGCAAAGCCCCAGTTGCGCCAACACCGGCCCACACTCCCGAAGGGGTCATCCGTTCCACCCAAAGCTTGACGGCGCAGGACCCGTCCAAAGCTTGACGGCGCAGGACCCGCCCAACGACGCTGTGCGACGGGCACAACTAGACGAGTTGGAGGATGCACAGCGCCAGCTCGATGATGAGCGGGCTCAGCTCCACCAACAACTCGGGCAGGACGCAAACCCGACTCACGCTCGTGTGCACGTGAGAGACGTCCAGCAACGCATCATCAACGACGACCGTGACGTCGTCAATGGCATGCCCATTTTCAAGAGGGCATCACAGAACCTGGCGGCGGCAGCTGTTCTTCTCCGGAAGATCCCAGAGTGATGAGGACATCCCTTCCTTTGATACAACCATGCCTAGTGTTCAGTAACGACCAATGACTCAAGCCCGTGCACGACAACTCAACTATCAGGTAAAGTAGCTCCTCACTGTTCATACTAATCCATCTCAGAATTGGATGCTACTTAACTATGGTGATGAATGTCTTATTCTTAGGAACGTGGGACATGGAGAAGAGGGGAGAAGCAGCCACAACAACCCAGAACGTCAACAAGCTCCACATTTGGGGATGAGGGGCGCTCCTACACAAATGGCGTGATTCATCCTGTTTTGAGTCAAGCGGACAGCAAGGGCGCTCCTACACAAACGGCGTGATTCATCCCGTTTTGAGTCAAGCGGACAGCAACACAACACCAGTTTGTTTCGGCCACAACTCTTAGCTCCGGAGGTTGTTTTGGGCATATGGGTACTTGATGGAAAGCTCTTGAAGTCAATTTTCAGATGGAACAAGAAACACCCTCAGATTCGTATGGAGTCACCCAGATTTTACAGAGAGACGTGCGGACCTTCCAGCCAAAGGCTGACAGCCTTGTAACAAGTAAAGCCCATTAGGGGCCCTTTCTAAATTAGGGTTTGTACTCTCCCACGGCCCTTGGCTGCCTCCCATGAATAAATACATGCTCCAGCCACCAGCGGAAGGGGGGGTTTTGTTTAGATGCAAGTTAGCTACTGCTACTTCCTGGTGAACGCGTGTGTCAATCTGACCACACGATTTGCTTGATTCAAGACCCCAACTTGTGTTCCAGATTCATATTGTTATCACTCCGTGAGTCATTTTGTTGTTATTTTGTTCTTGCTTGTTCTCGATTTCCAGCAGGAGCATTGGTGTTCTTGGCACGGCAAGAATCCCTCAAACGGAGATGGTGTAGCTGTTGCTAAGGCGCAGCCCCTGTTGGTGTTGTAGTCGGACAGTCAACGTCGAATCCACCCCCAAATCGAGTTTATCCCCAACTCTCATCGAAGGTCGGGAGCAAACCCTAGTGGGTTCCATCATGTGGTAATCAGAGCAAGGTTCTTGGTGAGAGTTTTACCATTCTTTACTTTACCTACAGTCCAAAAACCAAAAATAGGATATATCTGAAATCCCCTAAACAAGCTTTGAGCCTTGCTGTTCCATCTAGTTCTTTGCTTGTTGAATTTGCGGTTGCATTGATGTGTAGAACTACTGGTCTTAGTGTTTAAGCCTTTAGAGTTTCGAGTTCTGCCACGTTTAAGTCACCACAAGTTCAACAACCACCAAATTCAATCCGCTGCCATTTTCCCATCACTAATCCATTTCTGTTTCGAGAAGAGAAGTACTTTATCTCTCTTGTTCGTGGTCGGAATCAAGTGTTTTAATACAATCTGGAAAGCTTACTTTGTGTTCTTTCCAACAGATTTGACCTCACCCAAAAATTTATTCTGAGCATTTCGCAATCGTTCAAGAGATTTCCGTCAATCTGCTGTGTGATAAACCAAATCTGAGAATAGAAGGGTTGTGTCAAGTGTTTGTTTTGTTTGGATTGTCTAGATTCCAAACATAAATTTTAGGCCCTGCATAAAAAAAGAGAAAAAAAAGAATAGAAAGAAAAAGAAAAGAAAAGAAAGAAAGAAAGAAAGGAAGGAAGGAAGGAAGAAAGGCTGTTTCTGTCGTCTCCTTATTCCTAGTTGGTCTCTTTTGTGACTACCTTTGTGCTCAGGCTTGCGTCTCTAGTACGAGTTAACCTAGGACCAGCACCTTACCATCTTTGAACGCTTATTCAACTTGTTTTGACTAACGTGGTTCCAGCCATACCTTGTTGTTTTGCAGCCACCTATAGCTCCACAAATCATCTACTACTCCACAGGGTTGTGCTTGTGCTATCGTTTGTGTTGATTTTGCTGCTGCCAACACCAATCACTTTGTGTGGTGAGAACATGTAAGAGCTTGCATAACATGTTGAGAGTTAGAAAACACCACACATAATTTCATCTAGTAGTTGTAGGGAATTTCCTACTTCACTTGCTCTTCGTTTGCTCTTGCAAATTGACTATGGCAGGTTTGGGAAATGAAGACGAGGAGGAGGTAGGACCGCTTACACCTCGTACCAGGGGCATCACGCAGCATTTCCGAAAGCAAGTAAGGGAGTACACCGAAGGAATTGATAATGATTTGCGGGTGATAAATGAGAAGATTGGGCAAATGGAGGCCACGCAGGTTGCCAACCACAATCGACTTGCAGGGGTGGAGGCAACAGTTGGTCGTATGGACAAGAGCCTCGCTGCTATTCTGAGGCGTTTTGATAGGCTCCACGAGAAGATGAATAACCAAGATAGAGTACGTAACCAAGAGGAGGAGGAGGGTGAAGAAAATTCAGGTGCTGATTATGGTGCTGACACCGAAGTTGAGGACAGATATCGGCGACGTCAACGCCAGAACCGACGAGGTATGGGTGGCATAACAATGACAATGCTTTCAGCAAGATAAAATTTAAGATACCTCCTTTTGATGGTAAATATGATCCAGATGCTTACCATACTTGGGAGTTGGCTGTTGAACAAAAGTTTACTTGTCATAATTTTCCTGAAAATGCTTGTGTTAGGGCTGCAACTAGTGAATTCACTGATTTTGCTTCTGTTTTGTGGATAGAGCATGGAAAGAAAAATCCTAATAACATACCACAAACTTGGGATGCCTTGAAGCGGGTCATGCAGGCTAGATTTGTTCCATCCTACTACGCACGTGATTTATTAAACCAGCTGCAACAATTAAAACAAGGAACTAAAAGTGTAGAGGAATATTATCAAGAGATGCAAATGGGTATGCTACGCTGCAATTTAGAGGAGGATGTAGAACCCGCGATGGCTAGATTTTTGGGAGGATTAAATCGAGAAATTCAGGACATTCTTGCTTATAAAGAATACACTAATATAACCTGTTTGTTCCATCTTGCTTGTAAAGCTGAAAGGGAAGTGCAGGGACGGCGTGCTAGTGCCAAGAATAACATTTCTGCAGGGAGGAATATGTCCGCACAGCCCCGCTTGAGTTTTCCCTCAGCTGGGCGTGTTGCTACACCATATTCCTCATCAATTAGAGCAGCAGCCCCATCTTCCAGCGACAAGCCTCGTGACAGCCCCACGAATTCAGCAGCAAAGACCGCGCAAAAACCTGCTGCAACCACTTCATCAGTGGCATCCACGGGCAGAACAAGAGACATCCAGTGCCATCGCTGCAAGCGGTTTGGACATGTCATACGTGACTGCCCAAGCAAGCGTGTTTTAGTGGTAAAAAATGATGGTGAGTACTCATCTGCTAGTGAACTCGATGAAGATACACTTGCACTGCTTGCGACTGACATTGCAGGAAGTGAGGGCTGTCCAGAAGAACATATTAATGCAACCGAAGCGGACCGCTATGAGAGCCTCATTGTGCAGCGAGTGCTAAGCGTGCAAATGGAGAAGGTGGAGCAGAATCAACGACACACATTGTTCCAAACAAAGTGTGTCATCAAAGAGCGGTCGTGCAGAATGATCATCGATGGAGGTAGCTGCAACAACTTGGCTAGCAGTGACATGGTGGAGAAGCTTTCGCTCACCACCAAACCTCACCCTCATCCATATTACATTCAATGGCTTAATAATAGTGGTAAGGCAAAGGTTACCAAACTTGTGCGAATCAGCCTTGCCATCGGCTCCTATAAAGATGTTGTTGAATGTGATGTTGTACCAATGCAAGCATGTAGTATTCTGCTAGGAAGGCCATGGCAATTTGATAAAGACTCTCAGCATCATGGTAGATCAAACCAGTATTCCTTTCTATACCATGATAAAAGAATTGTGCTGCATCCAATATCCCCTGAAGATATTTTAAAAGATGAACTTGCTAAAGCTTGTAAAATAAAGAATCATGAGCAGTCAATGAGTGAAAATCAGATTGTGACAAGTGAACTTGAGAAGCACAAAAAGGAGAATGTAAAATCTGGTCCTAATCACAAAAATGAGATTAAGTTAAAAGGGTCATGTTTCATTGCAACCAAATCTGATCTGAATGAGAATGATGCTAGTACTGCTGTTACTACACTTTGATTTGCAAGCAAGCTTGTTTTCACTCGAGGACATGCCTTCTTCTTTGCCTCCTGCAGTCACTAACCTTTTGCAAGAATATGCGGATGTTTTTCCAAAGGAAGTGTCACCGGGGCTACCACCAATCCGAGGGATTGAGCACCAGATTGACCTTATCCCTGGAGCCTCCTTACCCAACCATGCACCATATAGAACCAACCCAGAAGAAACTAAGGAGATTTAGCGCCAGGTACAAGAATTGCTCGACAAGGGTTATGTGCGTGAGTCTCTGAGCCCTTGTGATGTTCTTGTCCTTTTGGTTCCAAAAAAAGATGGATCTTGGCGTATGTGTGTAGATTGCTGAGCAATTAATAACATTACCATCAGATATCGGCATCCTATCCCTAGGCTAGATGATATGCTTGATGAACTGAGTGGCTCAATTGTGTTCTCAAAAATTGATTTACGTAGTGGTTACCACCAGATTCGTATGAAGTTAGGAGATGAATGGAAAACAGCATTTAAAACTAAATTCGGTCTATACGAGTGGTTAGTCATGCCTTTTGGTCTCACTAATGCACCCATCACTTTCATGAGATTAATGAATGAAGTTTTACGCGCTTTCATTAGCAGATTTGTTGTGGTATACTTTGATGACATCTTGATATATAGTAGATCTTTAGAGGAACATCTTGATCATTTGCGTGTTGTTTTTAATGCTTTACGGGATGCATGTTTGTTTGGGAACATCGAGAAGTGCACCTTCTGCACAGATCGCGTCTCTTTTCTTGGATATGTTGTGACACCACAGGGAATTGAAGTTGATCAAGCTAAGGTGGAGGCCATACACAGCTGGCCTATGCCCTCCACTGTCACACAAGTGCGAAGCTTTCTAGGACTTGCTGGTTTCTACCGATGATTTGTGAAAGACTTCAGCACCATTGCAGCACCATTGCATGAGCTCACGAAGAAGGGTGTGACCTTTACTTGGGCTGCAGCTCAACATGATGCTTTCGCCACTCTCAAAGATAAGCTTACTCATGCACCTTTGCTACAACTTCCAGATTTCAGCAAAACCTTTGAACTTGAATGTGATGATAGTGGGATTGGATTGGGTGGTGTGCTGCTGCAAGATGACAAACCTGTAGCCTATTTCAGCGAGAAACTAAGTGGACCTAGCCTGAATTATTCTACCTATGATAAGGAATTGCTTGCTTTAGTTCGGACTTTAGAAACCTGGCAGCATTATTTATGGCCAAAGGAGTTTGTTATTCATTCTGATCATGAGTCTTTGAAACACATTCGAAGTCAAGCAAAACAGAATCGTAGGCATGCTAAATGGGTTAAATTCATTGAGTCTTTTCCTTATGTCATCAAACACAAGAAAGGTAAAGAAAATGTCATTGCTGATGCGTTGTCTAGGAGTTATACCATGTTGTCCCAACTTGATTTTAAAATCTTTGGTTTAGAAACAATTAAAGTGCAATATGCCCATGATGATGATTTCAAAGATGTGTTGCTGAATTGCAAGGAGGGAAAAACATGGCACAAGTTTGTCATAGCTGATGGGTTTATTTTAGAGCTAATAAGCTATGCATTCCAGCTAGCTCTGTGCGTTTGTTATTGTTGCAGGAAGCACATGGAGGTGGGCTGATGGGACATTTCGGAGTAAAGAAGACGGAGGACATCCTTGCTGGTCATTTCTTTTGGCCCAGAATGAGGAGAGACGTGGAGAGGTTCATTGCTCACTGCACAACATGCCAAAAAGCTAAGTCACGCCTTAATCCTCACGGTTTATACATGCCTCTTCCTGTCCCAAATGCACCTTGGGAAGATATTTCAATGGACTTTGTATTAGGACTACCTAGAACAAAGAAGTGGAGGGATAGTGTGTTTGTTGTTGTGGATAGATTTTCTAAAATGGCTCATTTCATACCCTGCCACAAGAGCGATGATGCTACACATGTTGCTGATCTATTCTTTCGTGAGATTGTTCGCTTACATGGTGTCCCAAATACTATAGTTTTTGATCGTGATGCAAAATTTCTTAGCCATTTTTGGAGAACTTTGTGGGCAAAACTGGGACTAAGCTTTTGTTTTCCACTACTTGTCATCCCCAAACTGATGGGCAAATGGAAGTTGTGAATAGAACCTTATCAGCTATGCTTAGGGTTGTTTCGAAAAAGAACATCAAACTGTGGGAAGACTGTTTGCCTCATATTGAATTTGCTTATAATCGTTCACAACACTCTACCACTAAGAAGTGCCCTTTTGAAATTGTTTATGGTTTTGTGCCACATGCTCCAATTGATTTGCTGCCACTTCCAGCCTCAGAATGTGTGAACCTTGATGCAACACAACGTGCAGAACTGATCCTAAAATTGCATGAAACTACCAAAGAAAACATAGAATGCATGAATGCTAAGTATAAACTTGCTGCTGATAAGGGAAAGAAACATCTCATCTTTGAACCTGGTGATCTAGTTTGGCTACATTTGAGAAAGGACCAGTTTCCTGATTTAAGAAAGTCAAAATTGCTGCCTAGAGCCGATGGTCCTTTTAAGGTGTTAGAACGGGTTAATGATAATGCATACAAACTTGAGTTGCCTGCAGATTTTGGGGTTAGTCCCACATTTAACATTGCAGATTTGAAGCCTTATTTGGGAGAGGAGGATGAGCTTGAGTCGAGGACGACTCAAATGCAAGAAGGGGAGGATGATGAGGACATCCCTTCCTTTGATACAACCATGCCTAGTGTTTAGCAACGACCAATGACTCGAGCCCGTGCACGACAACTCAACTATCAGGTAAAGTCGTTCCTCGCTGTTCATACTAATCCATCTCAGAATTGGATGCTACTTAACTATTGTGATGAATGTCTTATTCTTAGGAACGTGGGACATGGAGAAGAGGGGAGAAGCAGCCACAACAACCCAGAACGTCAGCATGCTCCACGTTTGGGGATGAGGGGCACTCCTACACAAATGGCGTGATTCATCATGTTTTGAGTCAAGCGGACAGCAAGGGCGCTCCTACACAAACGGCGTGATTCATCCCGTTTTGAGTCAAGCGGACAGCAACACAACACCAGTTTGTTTCGGCCATAACTCTTAGCTCCGGAGGTTGTTTTGGACATATGGGTACTTGATGGAAAGATCTTGAAGTCAATTTTCAGATGGAACAAGAAACACCCTCAGATTCGTATGGAGTCACCCAGATTTTACAGAGAGACATGCGGACCTTCCAGCCAAAGGCTGACAGCCTTGTAACAAGTAAAGCCCATTAGGGGCCCTTTCTAAATTAGGGTTTGTACTCTCCCACAGCCCTTGGCTGCCTCCCATGTATAAATACATGCTCCAGCCGCCAGGGGAAGGGGGGGTTTTGTTTAGATGCAAGTTAGCTACTGCTACTTCCTGGTGAACGCGTGTGTCAATCTGACCACCCGATTTGCTTGATTCAAGACCCCAACTTGTGTTCCAGATTTATATTGTTATCACTCCGTGAGTCATTTGCTTGTTATTTTGTTCTTGCTTGTTCTCGATTTCCAGCAGGAGCATTGGTGTTCTTGGCACGGCAAGAATCCCTCAAACGGAGAAGGTGTACCTGTTGCTAAGGCGCAGCCCCTGTTGGTGTTGTAGTCGGATAGTCAATATCGAATCCACCCCCAAATCGAGTTTATCCCCAACTCTCATTGAAGGTCGGGAGCAAACCCTAGTGGGTTCCATCACAGAGCCTGCTACGCCTCAGGAGAAGGAGATGCATCAACAGATCAAGATACTTCTTGAGACTGCCGTCGTGCAGCAGGCGGAGAGCTCCGCCTCTCGTCAGCGGGTCTCGCAGGGTCGCGGGCACTCCGAGCCACAACAACCTGCGGCGTCGTCGCAGCAGCCGTGTTGGTCTGAGGAAGTCAATGTTCCCATCGAAAGCCACCTGGGACCCGACTGTGATGCGCAGGATACCATCAAAGCGCGGCAGAGGACGGACGCAGGCGAAGGTGACAACCACGAGCAACAGCCTTGCAAAGAGTACAACTGGCGACGCGGTGGTGCTACGGCAACGACGAGGATCGTAGCCAAAGCAACTCGCTTGACGCCCAAGGGCCTCGAGCCTTTGGGAAGAACGTATGCAGTGCACGTTTCCCTTCGCGTTTCCGAGCTTCGTACCCAAGTACGATGGAGAAACCAACCCTAGCGTTTGGTTATAAGATTATCGGATGGCGTGCAACGCCGGTGGTGCACCGGATGACCTTTTCATCATCAAGAATCTCCCACTACACCTCGCAGACTCGGCCTGCACATGGCTCGAGCACCTGCCTCGAGGCAGGATCGACAGCTGGTCGTAGCTGCACGATGCCTTCATTGGCAACTTTTAGGGCACGTACGCCCGACCAGGAAATCTGTGGGATCTGCGCAACTGCAAGTAAATGAAGGGTGAAAGCCTGCACAACTACATCCGACGCTTCTCCAAGTGGTGCACCGAGTTGCCCAGCACTAGCGACACAGACATCATCTCGGCATTCCAGAACGGCACCACGTGCGCCACGTTGATCCACCGGATCGGACGACGAAAGTCGCGATCTACTCGGGAGCTCCTCGACATCGCCACGAACCATGACAACAGGGAAGAAGCCGTAGCCACGATGCTCAGCCCCGGCACTAGTAAGGGGAAGCAACCAGCAGAAGCTAATTGGGGCCCGTCCGCCCCGTCCAACAAGAAAAAGAAGAACAAGGACAAGCGGTATCGCGATGACACCCTGGTAGCTACCGTCGATCGAAAGACGGCGAGGCCCTAGGTAACCCGCCTAAGGACCACTTCGAGAAGCTGCTGGAGGCACCGTGCCCCAATCACAAAGGTCCGTTCAAGAATGCACTCAAGGACTGCAACCTGATGAAGTCCTACCTCACCGGCACGCTGAAGAAGCGTGACCCCGCTCCGACCAACAACAGGGGGAAGGACAAGGACAACGACGAAGCTGGCTACCCTGGTGAAGATGGTGCAGTCATGATGATCTTCGGGGGCTCGGTGGTGCACCCACCCAGACACCAGGAGAAGCTAATCCGACGAGAAGTCTACCACGTCAAGCGCGCGACGCCAACATTTCTAAAGTTGTCGGAGACGCTGGTCACATTTGACCGTCGTGACCATCCTGATCATGTCCCGCGGCCAGGCAACTATCCGCTAGTCATGGCACCCTTGTTTGGCTCTAAGCACGTGCACAAGGTGCTGATGGATGGAGGGAGCAGCCTCAACATCATCTTCACCTCAACTCTCGACGACATGGGAATTCCGCGGTCCCGACTGCGGCCGTTGACGGTGCCGTTCCACGGGGTCGTACCCGGGATGGAGGTGGTTCCCCTCGGGCAGATGGATCTGCCCGTCACTTTCGGAACACCGAGCAACTTCCGGAAGGAGACCCTCACCTTCGAGGTGGTCGGGTTCCCGGGGACGTATCACGCGATACTCAGAAGGCCAGCATACGCGAAGTTTATGGCCGTCCCCAACTACACGTACCTTAACCTGAAGATGCCTGGCCCGAAGGGCATCATCATAGTAGGTACGACATTCCAGCATGCATACGAGTGCAATGCTGAGTGTTTTAAGTTTGCTGAGGCACTGATCCAGTCTGAGAAGCTCGTCGCAGAGCCCCCCTCCGAGGACCCAGACATCCCCGAGTCATCCAAGCGAGCGGCATGCTCTTTCGAGCCCGCCAAGGATGCCAAGGAGGTGGCCATCGCCGACAACGGCCGCACGATCCGTATCGGGACGGCGATCGACCCTAAATAGGAAAGCACGCTCGTTGACTTCCTCCATGCAAACCTCGATGTGTTCGCATGGAAACCCTCCGACATGTCAAGGATTCCAAGGGAGGTCGCCGAGCACAAGCTTAACATTAAGCCTGGCTCAAAGCCGATCAAGCAGCGTCTTCGCCGCTTCAACTCCGACAAGTGCAAGGCCATCGGCGAGGAAATCAAGAAGCTCCTTAGTGCGGGGTTCATTCGTGAAGTGTACCACCCTGAGTGGTTAGCAAACCATGTACTCATTAAAAAGAAGAATGGAAAATGGAGCATGTGTGTTGACTACACAAGCCTGAACAAGGCATGTCCAAAAGATCCATTTCCGTTACCGCGTATAGATCAAGTAGTCGATTCAACAGCCGGGTGCGAAACCCTCTGTTTTCTCGATGCTTATTCCGGGTACCACCAAATCGTGATGAGCCTGGCCGACCAGCTCGCGGCCTCATTCATCACCCCTTTCAGCGCATTTTGCTACGCATCCATGCTGTTCAGTTTGAAGAACGTAGGAGCCACGTTCCAAAGATACATGCGACACGTTTTTGGTGACCTCATTAGACGGCTGATCGAGTCCTATGTAGATGATATCGTGGTGAAATCGAAAAAGGTGGGCGACCTAATCCCCGACCTTACCACGGTCTTCGAGAAGCTAAGGGAGCACGGTGTAAAACTTAACCCCGAGAAGTGTATCTTCGGGGTCCCCAGAGGCATGCTACTCGGGTGTGTCCTATCAGAATGTGGCATCGAGGCGAATCCCGAGAAGATCTCCGCGATCACAAGCATGGGTCTGATCAAGAACCTAAAGGGAGTGCAGCGCGTCACGGGATGCCTCGCAGCCCTCAGCCAGTTCATCGCCTGACTTGGTGAACGCAGCCTGCCGCTGTACAAACTCATGAAGAAGTTGGAGCACTTCACGTGGACACTCGAAGCGCAAGAGGCACTCGACTCGCTCAAGATCACGCTCAAAAGTCTGCCAGTACTCACCACACCGGCGGAGGAGGAGCCCATGCCCCTATACATTGCCGCAATAACTCAGGTTGTGAGCGCGGCGCTGGTGGTCGAGCTGGACGAGCCCGGGAAGACACAGATGGTGCAACGCCCCGTCTACTTTGTAAGCGAAGTCCTCTCCGACTCAAAGATGCTCTACCCGCAAATCCAAAAGTTGGTCTATGCTATCATCATCACCAAGTGGAAGCTCCGACATTGTTTCGACTCGCACCGCATCACGGTGGTGTCCAAATATCCGCTTGGCGAGGTCATACAGAGCCCGGAAGCAGAAGGACGAATTGCTAAATGGGCCCTTGAATTGATGGGGCAGAATATCACATATGCGCCCCGCAGTGCCATCAAGTTGCAGGCACTGGTCGACTTTGTCGCCGAGTGGACGGAGATCTAGACCCCTCCCGCTCCCATCGAGCACGAGACGTGGCTTATGTACTTTGACGGGTCTCTCATGAAAGGAGCCGGGGTCAGGCTTGTCTTCATCTCGCCTCTGGGCGTATGTATGGAGTACATGATCCGACTACATTTCGCAGCCTCGAACAATGTCGCAGAGTACGAAGCTCTCGCCAACAGCCCTCGGATCGCCCTCGAACTCAGGATTTGACGTCTCGAGATCCGGGGAGACTCCGACCTGGTCATAGGAGAGGTAATGAAGGAGAAGAACTGTTTGAGCCCAAAAATGGCCGCGTATTACCGAGCGATGCACGAGTTGGAAGACAAGTTCCACGGGCTCGAACTTAATCATGTGCTGCGCATGTACAATGAAGCAGTAGACACTCTCGCAAAAGCGGCATCGAATCGAAAACCCATTCTGTACGGGGTCTTTGCCAGTGACAAGTACGAGCCATCCGTCCACTCTGAGGAGGACAAGCCGCCAGAACCCTCGACACAGGAGGTCATCGAGATCGATGAGGTGCAAGAACCCAACCTCGAAGACCCAGACTGGAGGGTTCCGATCCTCAAGTGGATGGTGGAAGGAAAATTGCTGCCCGACAAGGAGGAAGCCTGACGGATAGCACGTATGGCCAAGTCATACAGACTAGTCGATGGCGAGCTCTGATAAAAGGGTGCCGATGGCATACTTATGTGCTGCATCCTAGCCGACCAGGGCAAGGAGTTGCTGCAGGAGATCCACGCCGGCACATGCGGGCACCACGCTGGTCCAAAGACCATTGTCAGGAAAGCCTTCCGACAAGGTTTTTACTGGCCAACTACAATTGCTGACGCAACCAGGATCATGCACAGCTGCGAAGGCTACCAGTTCTACGCGCGACAAACTCATCTCCCGACGCAGGCACTTCAAACCATTCCTGTCACCTGGCCTTTCGCGGTCTGGGGATTGGACATGGTCAGACCTTTGAGGAAAGCACCCGGGGGCTACACACACGTACTTGTGTCCATCGACAAGTTCTCAAAATGGATCGAGGCAAACCCATAACCAACATTCGCTCCGAGGAGGTCGTCGCGTTCTTCACTGACATCATCTACCGCTTCAGGATCCCAAACTCCATCATCACTGACAATGGCACCCAGTTCACCGGCAAAAAGTTCCTCAAGTTCTGTGACGACAACAACATAAGGGTGGACTGGGCTGCCGTCAGCCATCCGAGGACCAACGGGCAGGTGGAAAGGGCGAACGGCATGATCCTACAAGGCCTAAAGCCATGAATTTTCAAGCGCCTCGAGAAGTTCTGGGCAACATGGGCCGCAGAGCTCCCGTCCGTCCTGTGGAGCCTGCGTACCATGCCTAGTCGGGCCACCAGTTGCACACCTTTTTTCCTGGTCCACAGGTCGGAGGCAGTCCTCCCAACGAACATCGACTACAGCAGCCCGCGAGTTCAAGCCTAACTGAAGAAGCCAACCAGGTCGCTCTCGAAGACACCATCGACCAGCTGGATGAAGCGCGTAGCATCGCCCTCCTCCACTCAGCACAGTACCAACAGGCCCTACGCTGCTACCACGAGCGCAACATACAGAACCGTGAGTTCCAAGTCGGCAACCTCGTTCTCTGATGAGTTCAAAGCAACGAGGGCCGGCACAAGCTCTCATCGCCGTGGGAGGGACCATTCATCGTCGACTAGGTGCTCCGTCCGGGAACTTTCAAGCTCAAATACGAGGATGGCAGGGTCATCTCCAATGCATGGAACATAGCGCAGTTACACCACTTTTACCCTTAAAAAGTTCCTTTGTTTCATCTTATGATAATGCAAAAGCTTCGAGCTATGTTCTTTTTTCGTGAGATGATATCTTAATTCAAGCTTATGTCTTTTACTCGAGTAAAACATTTTTAAGCTTGTTTCATCCCATGGGCAAGTCTCTGACTTGACCATGGGCTTGGGGGCTACTTGGGGCCATGGCACCCCTTCCTCACACGTTTCGAAAACTTTTTTGATCAAAAACTGTCTAGGTTTCTCGTATGATCATCATGGTACGCCTACACTTACTAAAGGGAGATGGGACGGTAACTCACGTGGTCATGAAACTGCACTCGTCTGGGCCCTGAGTACTTACGCCCCTGCAGCTATGGTGTAAAGACCCACGAGCAAAGTTCGCGACTCTGAGTTGTTACTCCTTCGCTCCCTCGAAAGTAGTCGGGCAACCGCCTAAACTATAAACTTCGAAGAGTTTTCTTGTTTGCAAAAACACACATACTCGTTTTATCCTTCCCAATGTACTCGGGGGCTACTAGCCCGAGTAAGTACTGCTTTAAGGCTGAACCCGACCAGGTCACCAAGATCCTATGCCCCCGCGGCTACGGAACAAGGCACCACCGACGAGGTCTTAGGCTACACTACTCGGACTCACAAGTTTCCCTGACTACTCGGAGAAAGGATAACACACAACAAAAAGACAAACAAGTTCTCAACTTAGAATGAAAAACGGTCACATGACCCACAAGTTTGTTACAAACCATCACGGATATAACCAAAAACCCCTACAAGGTTACTCTGTTTCTTTTTACAGGCCCAAATCGTGAAGGGCATGGGCGGTCATGGCTTCGGCAAAGTCGACGGCGCCACTCTCGATACGGTCGTACCCATCATTGTCGTAACCAGGGCACCACCCTTGGCTCAGCAACTCCCGGTCCAGCTTCGGATAGTGTGACAAGAAAATCGCTACCACCTTGTGGACGACGTCGCATGCCACATCCAGTAATTGCCGGCGAGCCGTCCTAACAGCCAGTCACAGGCAGTCCATTAAGGTAGAAGCCGAGGGAACCCCAAGATCGTCTAGCGTCTTCACGATGGTTTGGGCCATTTGTCGCGGATCGTCTGCACCATCGCAAGGGTCTTCTTGGTCTCCTCTTGTGACTTCCATGTCTCCTTGAGCTCCGCCACAGTTTCTAAAGCAAAAGAAAGATGAACATTAGCAGAAAACATCTTGTTGAGGAAGGGCAAGATACGAAGAAGGTACGCCTCTTACTGTTTAGCCTCTCGGCAGACTCGCGGGCAAGGTCCACCAGTTTCTGGTTCTTAACGAGCTGGGTAGCCGCGACACACTCCTGGTCCGCGAGCTGCTTGGCCAATCCGTCGCGGGCTACACGAAGAGCTACTCACACCAAAAATACAACGTCAAATAATCGAGCAACTACACGTAAGCAAAAGCATAAGGACAACAGGCCGCGAGACACTCACCAATGATTCCTCCTCGCACTTCTTGGCAACTACTCCGAGCTAGTCCTTCTCAGCATTGACGTCGCTGATTTGGGCCTCGAGAGCAGTCACCCTTTCGCGAGTCACCTGAAGGTCGGACTCGGCCCGGCCCGCTCCTGTCTCGAGGTCCACTTTCTCCTGGTTGGCGGTCCGGGCGGCGGCCTCGGCATTGGAACACAGCTCCGACGCTGCCTGCTCCGCCGCAGCTAGCCTCTCCTCCAAGGCGGTCTTCTCCACCTGCGCAACGACCGCACGGTCCTCCGCGGACTTCGCCCTTGCTTCAGGGGTCATGCATTCGGTCGCCCTCCCGACCTCATCGGCCGCCATGACAAGATGGGTCGCGGCCAGCTGCGCCTCCAGTTGAGCCTTCTCCGCCCGGAGCACCTCGAAGGCACGAGACCTGTCGGCGGAGCGCCCACAAGCTCCTGAGCTGTGAAAAATTCTCACGATCAGCAAAAACAACAAGTTCAGAGGGTGAGCAGAGAACGAAAAAGATAAAGTCTGCAACTCACCCTCGCGGTAGGCAGAACTAACTCAGTGAACGCCCGCTCCGATGGACACACCGCCCACTCGCTCTGGCGCAGGCCCCTCTCGAGATTCCGGCGGGTCGAAGACTCCCCGCCACCATCAACGTCGAGGTCGACGGAGGTCTCGACCCACGAGACGGGTACCAGCCAGAGCGGTGGCGCCTCCACCTACTCCTCAAGCGCCGACGGGGTCGATCCCGGGCCCCTGGGGCTGTCCCCGACCTCTAGGGTCGGAGGTGGCGCCAGCTCCTCCGCCACCACAAGGGGAGAAGCGGTGGGGGAAGGCGACTCTGGGATAGTGACGACCTCCTGGGCGTCCGGCAGGGCGGGGGGGTGGGACGGCGCTGATCATGGAGGCGACCGCCGACGAGACCGGGACAACCTCCTTGGTCACCTCGACGATCTTCGTGACCGGAGTCTCCTCAGAGGCAGGGATGGCATGCTCCACGACCAGCATGGCATCCCCCATCCCCGCCAACGACTCGGGGACTGGGGTCCCAGCATCCGCCGGAGCGCCGCCCGTCCCCGCCAACAACTCGGGGGCTGGCAGCTCAACATCTCCTGCTGGCGCTTCGGGGGCAGGATCCTCCTGGGCCTGCTTCTGAGACCTGGTCAGGCATCTCTCCAACTCGGCTGCATGGGCCGAGAGCACCTCTTCTATGGGGGCATCGCCCCCCAGTCCCATCTGCCCCATCGACAGGTCGCTGCGAGCAGGGCTCTTAGCTCCCGTCGGTGGGACCATCACCTCCTGGGTCCCGAACCCTCCCGCCTCCTCGACGGCCACGCCTGTCGGGAGGGCTGGCGGCGGACCGGCCGACGGCAGCACATCTCCGACCACCTGAGCCGGACGGTGCAGCATCTTCACGGGTGCTGGCTCAATCGTGCTGGGGTTAGGGCCTCTGAAATGTAAAGGGCGTCACGAACACAGCAAGGAACGAACATGTTTTCAAGGAACTTAGAATGTTAAAGCAAATCAGAACTTACCCTGCTGCGATATGGCGAGGCCGTTTCGAGTTCCCCGAAGACATGCTCGAAGAGGGCGCTGTGTGTTTGCTCCCCGTGGTCGGAGCAGAAGCCGGGGCGGGAGCCGGCCTGGACCCGGTGACGATCACGGACTGGAGACGCTGTTGAGAAGTGGTCAATCCCCTACCCTGATTCGTGGGCGGGGGAGAAGCCCCCGGCACATTTCTCCGCTCCTGCGATGAGCGTCCCGACAGGGAATCCGACTTCCAGCGCGAAGAGGAGCGGCGCGAGATCTCACGCTCCGACGTGCGGCGAGTTGACTCGCCACACCGGGGGACGCCCCTACTCCTCTCGCGGTCATCATGTTGAGAGATGCGACTGCGCAGCTCAAACTGGTCTGCTCGAGGAAACCTGGGCGGCACCTGCCGGCTCGAGCTGGCCTCCACGGCGGCCGAGGCGGGCTCCGACCCAGCGCGCAGTTGCGAAGTCGTCGACAGCTCGTCATCGCTCCACGTGAACTCGGAGCTGTCCTCCCCGGTCTGCGGCGGCGATGACGAGGGGTCCTCATTCTCGGAAACGTCGGCCTCCTGAGCACACCGGTGCAAACCCCGACCATCGTTCCTCGATCGCTTCTCGATCCCCTTCTGCTGGTGGGCCCTCTTGCGGTCGACCCGCCGTTTGTCCCTCGCGGCGAGCAACCTGGTGCGCGCCCAGTCCGCCAGCAGAGGGGGACGCGAGGAGAGGATGTCAACCTTCCCTATCTGGACAAATGCAGAAAGATTAGTACCTGACACGAAAATCCTAAGAGCAAGTCGAAAGATGCCAAGAAAAATGTACCAGGGCCAAGGTGGTCGGGTGAGGGAGCATCGGCAGCAGGTCCAGTGGCAGCCAGAACAAGTAGTTGATCCCGGTCGCCTACGACACCTGGCGCTGGACCTCTTCCTCCGAAGGCAGAGGATTGGCCATCACCATCCCCACGAAGGGAGCCCGGTCATCCGTCATCTGGAAGATGCGCAGGGGGCGTCGCCGGAGCGGAACGATCCTCCTCGCATGGTAGCTGCCGATGATGGCTACAAAATCCATGCTGCAGCCGTGGACCGTCGCGAGGGCTGCAAGGGCGTCCGGGAGGAACCGGGGCTGGTCTTTTTTCTCTGGTCCCCACTTCCACTTCTCTGGCGCGCAGTCATACCAGAGGCTACTGTACTTAGGGAACGGGTGCTTGAGATCATTCTTGAGGTAGAACTAGGTCTGGTGCCATCCGCTGTTGGAGCTCGTCAGGGAAGTGGAGATGTACTCATCCATCCTCCCCTACTTCGCCCGAAGTCCGGTGCATCCAATCGCCGCCGCGGTGCCGTCGTCCTTCAAGCACACAAACTTGTGTAAGTACCTGAATAGGTCCCAATGGGCCCCCTGGCGCAGGTACCCCTCGCACAGTACCTCGAACGCAGTCATCTGCTGGATGCTGTTCGGATTGAGGTTGTGGAGTTGAAGGCCGTACTCTTCAAGGACGGCGCATATGAACCGTCTCGCCGGGACGGAGAAGCCGCGCTCGTGGAAAGCCACGAACGAGACCACATACCCCTTCGGAGGGTGGGGGCGCGCTCGGCCCCAGGAAGCTTCCACTGTTCCGCCTCGGTGCGCGGCGGGAGCATACCATCGGCAGCAAGGCAGTCGAGCTTGGACAAGGTCACGCTTGAGGGTGCTAGTTCGACATGACGGCAGCGACGAGAAGCGAGCTCGTGTTTGGAATCAAGGAAGGCGAGGGAGCAAGAGCACGGCGGATGCGAAGGCTAAGGAAGAAGCGACGGCGGCGGAATGAGCGAAGAAGAAGAAGGGGAAAAAGCCTAACCGGCGGCCGCGGTATATAAGGGGAAACAACTATGCTCCCAGCAGTTATTGCCTAGGCCTGCCTCGGGCCACGTCCCCCACGCACCGAAGCGTCGCTCCTCAAAAGGCGCGCCCACCGACGCCAACCGTGCACGAGCGCGCTACCACGTCACCTGCGGCGGGCCCACGAATCCTACAACTGGCGCGAAATCATAAACATGTACCCCACGCACAAGTCTCCGACTTGTCCGAGGGCTCGGGGGCTACCACCCGCGGGTGCGCTCGCGCGCCCCTACCGGGAAAACAGAACTAACCTTTTCGCCTTCATGACCACTGAACCTGGGAGCGAGTCCTTAACTCTCTCACCAGGCTCGGGGGCTACTGACAGGGCCCTAGACCAGGGCCCACCACGACCACTAAAAAACGTAGTACGGACTGACACACAACGTACTTAGCAGCTAGTACGATGAGTACTATGCCTCCGAATACCTGGCAGCCCGTACGACTAGTTTCCGTCATGGGCTGGGAGCTGGGCGGCCCGTGTGCACCGCTACCTCCTCCACTAACTACATGACGACCCACACGACAGGTCCTCGACTACGTGGTGGTTCGCATGACAAGTTTTCGTCTCCCTCTCCGACTACTCATTCGCACGAGTAGTCTCCGTCCTCGACCAGTTCAGGCTTCGCATCGAAGGCAACGGCGATGTGGGCCCCCCAATGATATCCCGGGATATCCGCACGCGCTCGCCCAAGTGCCACCACGTGCTCGCTCCTCCATGACGGGCCGCCCTAACCAGGCCGATCTGGTGTCAGAGGGCGGATCCGTCCACTATGCCACGAACGGCACAGTGTGTGCTACCTCCTAAGCCTCGAACGGCGTGGCGTAGACTACTCGTTCGCATGAGTAGTTTCCGTTCCCGACAAGTTTAAAGCTTCACATCAAAGGCAACAGTGACGTGGGCCCCTTGCTGATATCCCGGGATATCCACGCACGCTAACCCACGCGCCGCCACGTGCCAACCCCTCCACGTCGGGCCGCCCTGACCAGGCCGATCTGGTGACAGAGGGCGTATCCACCTGATGTGCCACAAACGGCACAGTGTGTGTCGTACTATGAATGGCATGGGGTGCGCTGTGCTGTTGGTATTTGTTAAGCCTACAGAAATATTATGATAGATAATCCGCAAGCGCACGGACACCGGTGAGCATTCCACCCGGGAGAGGGTTTTAAATATCGAATCCACAAGGAGAATGGTAAAGAGAGTATCTGAGGTATATAACTAATCACTGAGTAGCTATCAAGGACTTGACAGAAAGAGAGATAAGGAAAACTTAAGGATGTCTGGTTCTTATTCTCACAAGCTATGTCTATATTGTTCTTATGGGGTGATTGTCTGAAGGCACACTTAGGAAAGGGAACCTCCCGAGAATCTATGGGGGGAGTCCTATGGTTTCTATAGACGGGAGGTGGACTGCAAAGGACAGATGGGAACAAGGTCACTTCCCGCTTCTACCACACGATCCGGAATATAGAAGGCATTCATAAGCTAGCTAGTCTAAGCACCACGCTTACACTAAATATGCAACTTTAACTCAAGAGCGACAGGAATTAAAGTACTCAGAGAGTTATGAACCGTAAGAACAATAAAAATAATGTTAATCACTTGAATAAGAAGTCGATCTTTCCACAAGGTCTCAGGATCAAGCTCCAATGGAGTTGATCCCAGAGGTAGAAGATGAAGAGGAGACACCGACAGGTCCGGGCCTTCCTTCAGCTTTGCCTCTACCGCTCTCTAATCCTCTCGAACAAGATTAGCTAGATCTAAATAGATCGTGGCTCTAATCTCTCAACTTGATACTAACTCTCCAACTCTAATTCTAATCTAGAGCTCTAATCTCAGATAGGCATGGAAGATCTGATAGAATGAATTGTTGTCTACCCTGGGGTCAGGGGGTCTGCTTATATAGCCCGGAGGAGATGACGTGCACCGTACGATCAAACCGACCTTAACTTGTGGTTTAGATTGATCCTCATAGGCGGTGGAAGAACATTCCGGAAGCTGGGCCCATTTGGCGCCAGGGGGGCCGACCGGTCCCACCACCAGGCCGATCGGGCTGGGGTGGGCCCCCCTCGGGGTCCACTTCGGCCAGGTGGGTCCTTGATCCTTCTAGATGCTTCTTTCTTAGGTGCTAAGTCACGTTGAGTTCCGGAGCCTTCTGGAGTCTTCTAGAGTGGTTTCTTTGCATATTTTCTAAATAGTCCCTATAAATTCATAGATTCACCAAAACTCGTGGAAATTGTCAATATAAACCCTAATATGGTGATCTAATTATATTTTAGTCCTTTTTCCAGTAAATGTGAGGGGAAATATTTATAGATAAAATGTGCCAACAAACTCCCCCACACTTAGGCTTTTACTCGTCCTCGATAAAAGGATGGTTTACAACCGTAGAGACAAGAATCAACATAATTATACTCCTTAGTCATATTTGTACTTAGGGGATATCTGAGCATAGTTAGAAACAGATCACCTTTATTTCTCGAATCAAGTCAATGGAGAGAGTTTGAATAAGTTTTTTTAAAAAAAAGAAAATGCAGCCTTGCTTACTCCTTTGTGATACTCTCAAATATATGTGAAGTTTTTAGAATGTAAAGATGTAGCAAACTTACCTTGCATATATTGCTGGCTCAAAATTTGTATCCATGAAGAGGCCTGTCATAGGTCGTAGATCAAGATATGTGCGTGTGTCAAATTTTAAAAACCACTGCTCTGACTTTAGAATCTTCTATCTTTTCCCATTTTGTAGAACAAGGTATTTAGCTATTTTGTGGAGAGTTGGGTTCTACTCACCCTCGGACACGCGTCCATTATTACTCTCTCACTTATTATTTTAGAGAAGTGGGCCCTACTCACCCTCGGACACATGTCCATTATTCTTCTCTTTTTTTATGCCTTTTTTCTGAGAGGGGGTTCTTCTGACCCGTAGAACACTTGTACATTTTCTCCTCTCTCTCACTTTTCTCTCCACTCATAATTTTTTTTTCTTTTCTTTCTTTGGCTTTTTCTCTCTTCTTCTTTTTTTTAGCTGTACCTTTTTTTATGATATGGGAGACAGAGATCAAAAATCTTAGAGCATAGATACTTCAGTGAAAGCAGTGTACGTGATCTTGATCATAGACTTAGACAAAACTTCAACATAGCTCTAGATTTGACAAAGCTCAATACAAGTAAGCAGCATTTAATCAAATTTATTTTCAATGAAAGCTCTGCTGAGATATATTATTGATCACAAAGGAGAAACTTAGCTAATGATTTTTAAAGCACTCTCCATAGACAAGATAAAAGAAAGATGGTTCTCATTATTCTAACCTCATTCTGATCATCCCAAAAGCAATAAATATTTCTAAGAGCATAAACATGTGAAACTTTATCTTTTAGGTTATCAGGACATTTTAGCAGGGCATCTTTATTTAAATTTGAAATGGAAAGCAAATTACAAAAATTTAAAAAGTTCAGGAAGCAAACCGAGTGGTGGATGAGACGTGGCCGAACTGGGTTCTGCCGTGGTTCGTCGTGCGAGTCGTTTGTTCTGTGCTTTTCCCGTTTTTCTTGATTTTGGTCGTGGAAGATGCCGTTTGGTCGTCTGTTCTTCTCCCCCACACTTGTTTTCTGTTATCTTGCATGCACAGTATGGTGGAGACAAAAACATATCCAGAAAATATATATATAGGCAAAAATAGCTCCACTTGTGGAATACTTCTTTATTAAAAGAGAGAGCACTTTATTAAACAACTCTAACAACTAAAGCAAACTAACTAACTCGAACTAACTATCACTAATGTGCTCTCTAACTAAGGTGTTTACAAAGGGCACTTGCCCTTCTTAAGGTCGCGGCTATGGTCTTCCTCATCGTCCCTTCGCTTCTTTGATTCTAACAGTTTGAGGACAGTCTTGGTGAGGGAAGTGTTGACGTGGTGGATCTCTTTGCAAGTTTCTGCCAGGCTTGCTACTTCCTGCGCTAGCTCAGCTACGGTCTTCCGGGTCTTCTGTTTCTACGGCATCCGCTGGCTGGCTTCGATGACCGGAATTCTCTTGATTTGAGGTTCTTTGGCACAAACTCCATCGATGGTGACACGGCTTGAGGAGGTGGTGTACTTATGCACCCTTGTGTTGCCATGCTTGTCCATGCGCACGTCAGTGAGTCGCTCTCCATCCCTTGGTTTCTTCAGATCCATGTAGCTAGGAACACGGATCGGCTTCTTCTGAGCTGCATCAAGACGGCGATCGTACGGCTGAGCGTACATTGCCTGCCTACTTTCTTTAGGCGATGGTGGCGAACGTGAACGACTAGGCGGGAACAGCGAGAGAGGGATGTGATCAGGAGGCAAGGAGGCTAGCGGCTTTGCTTCCTTCTCGAAAGGAACAACCGCCTTGGCTTCAAAGCTAAAGGGGACAAGCTGCTTGTCGGCCATTGTTGCTACTTGGAGGCTTTGGGATGAGAAAAAGGTGGAGGTCTGCCCCTGCTTATATATCGGTCACGGACTTGCAGAGGGGGTTGACCTAGCTTGGAAAGGCTACGGGATATCTCGTAAAAGATCCCCGAACAAGTTTTTTCAAAACTGAGCACCTTAGAGATAGCGTGGGCGAAAGCTGGCGGCGCGAGGCGGCGGGCAGGGCCCGATCGGCCCAGTGAGGAGGCCGGTCAGCTCCCCACCACGTCGTCTCGTGACGATCTTCGGCGCGGGGTGCTCTAACCGTGTGCTGATCCTTAAAAACCCTAAGACGGCCCATTACGGCCTAAAATTAATATTCGTGGGAAAACAAAAGAAATCTATTTCATCTAAATCCTCAGACTCTTTATTGGGCTCTAAAAATATTTTAAGACGTTGACCATTTACCTTGAATAACGTACCTTCGTCGTCTTGAAGAGTGACGGCTCCGTGTGATGATGAATTCACCACCTTGTATGGTCCGTCCCACTTGCTTCGTAGCTTCCCGTGCCCAAAGAGTCGTACCCTGGAGTTAAAAAGTAATACCTGATCACCTGGGTTGAATTCTTTCTTTATGATTCTCTTGTCATGCCATCTCTTGGTTCTTTCCTTGTAGATCTTGGCACTGTGATACGCCTTCTCTCTCCATTCTTCTAGCTCGGACAGTTGCATTTTCCGTTTTGTTCTGGCTGCTTTAAAGTCCATGTTCCATCTCTTTATTGCCCAATGAGCCTTAAATTCTAGCTCAACTGGCAAGTGACATGTCTTCCCGTAGACCAGTTGGTAGGGAGACATTCCAATGGGGGTTTTATAAGCTGTCCGATAAGCCCAAAGTGCTTCGGGTAGCTTGTCTTTCCATTTTATCCCCATTTGGTCCACCGTCTTCTGTAGAATGTTCTTGATCTGCTTATTGGACGTCTCTGCTTGACCACTTGTTTGCGGGTGGTAAGGAGTAGCGACATTGTGCTGGATCCCATGGTTCATGAGGTATTTCTCGAAGCGCCTGTCGATGAAATGGGATCCTCCATCACTTATCACTAACCTTGGCGTACCAGGGGTCTGACCGGGCGATCCAATAGAGCATGTCCTCCCTCAATGTGTCATTGATGGGTAGTTCCTGTGGTTTCTCAAAATACATTCTAGACAAATGATCGGCAACAGAATTTTCTACTCCCTTCTTATCTTTTATTTCTAAGTCAAATTCTTGGAGAAGCAGAATCCATCTTATTAATCTAGGTTTAGCATCTTTCTTAGTGAGCAAATATTTCAAAGCAGCATGATCAGTGTAAATAATAACTTTTGCTCCTACTAAGTAAGATCTAAACTTGTCAATGGCATAAACAACAGCTAGCAGTTCTTTTTCAGTTGGGGCATAATTGAGTTGAGGTCCTGTCAAAGTTTTACTAGCATAAGCAATGGCATGATGTTTCTTGTCCTTTGTTTACCCCAAAACAACCCCCACAGCATAATCACTTGCATCACACATAATTTCAAAAGGTAAAGACCAATCAGGGGGTTGTGTAATGGGTGCAGAAATAAGAGCATTTTTTAGAGTTTCAAAAGATTTAAGACAAGCATCATCAAAGTCAAAAGGAACATCTTTGACAAGCAAGTTTGTAAGAGGTCTAGCAATATGAAAAAAATCTTTTATAAACCTTCTATAGAAACCAGCATGGCCAAGAAAACTTCTGATTCCCTTGACATTAACAAGTGGAGGTAGTTGTTCAATTACTTCTATTTTAGCTCTATCTACCTCAATTCCTCTTTCAAAAATTAGATGGCCTAGCACTATTCCTTCTCTAACCATGAAATGACATTTTTCCCAATTAAGGACTAAGTGCTTTTCTTCACATCTTTGCAAAACCTTATCCAAGTTTTCTAGACAATCATCAAAAGTTTTTTTCATAAACAGAAAAATCATCCATGAAAACTTCCATGATTTCTTCAATCATATCAGAGAATATAGACATCATACATCTTTGAAAAGAAGCTGGAGCATTACATAGCCCAAAAGACATTCTACGATAAGCATAAGTTCCATAAGGGCATGTAAAAGTGGTTTTGCTCTGGTCACTGGGATGGATTGGAATTTGGTGATATCCAGAATATCCATCAAGAAAGCAAAAGAAAGAGTGATTTGCCAACCGCTCTAACATTTCATCAATGAAGGGCAGTGGAAAGTGATCTTTCCTTGTGGCTTTGTTGAGTTTTCTATAATCTATGCACATACGACAACTAGTGACGGTTCTCTGAGGAATTAATTCATTCCTCTCATTTTTCGCAACTGTCATGCCTCCCTTTTTAGGCACAACTTGCACAGGGTTCACCCACTCACTATGTGGCACAAGATATATAATCCCGGCGTGTAAGAGTTTCAGAACTTCTTTCTTCACTACCTCTCTCATCGCATTGTTGAGTCTTCGTTGTGGCTCTCTAGATGGTAGAACATCAGGGTTTGTAGGAATGCGATGAGTGCAAAGGGCAGGACTGATGCCCTTAAGGTCTTGGAGCGAGTAGCCAAAGGCTGAGCGATGTTGTTCTAAGATGGTTATCAGCCTATGAGTCTCTTCCTGAGTGAGTTGGTCATTAATGATCACAGGAGACTCAGAATCATTGTGCAAAAAGGCATATCTAAGACCAGGTGGTAAAGGTTTAAGCTCAATGGGAGGTCTTGAGGGTTCCTCAGTTTCATCGAGGGGCTCAGATTCTGTAGGATTTTCTTCTTCCTCCTCAATGAAGAATTCAGTGACATCTTCTTGATTGGATTCTACGAAATGTTCTAGAGATGCTTCATTCACCTCTTCCATTGGGTCAGGTTCAGGACTGGGTTCGGTCTTAGTATGGATCGAATGTGAGAAGTGTAAGGGAACTTTAATGGTTTTGCCTAGGCAAACATCAAGTTTCCCTGTGTGTCCTTCTTTAAGGAGTTTTTCTAAAGGATAGCCAATTAAAAGATCGAACTCCTTAATATCACAAATGTGAAAGCTCAGGTGAATTGGCATGTCGTAAACTGAAATAGGTAAGACATAGAGAATTCCCGAACTTTGAATAATTTGTCCTGAGGAGCACTTTAATAATTTCATTGTGGGAGATAATGGCTTGTTTTTGATAAACTGATGGAAAAAGGATAAGGCCATTATATTGATTCCCACAACTGGATTGTAAAGGGCATCAAAGGGGGTTCCATTGATTGTACATTGAATTGGTATAGAAGGTGAGTCCAAATGGACTACATCAGAGGAAAGCTCTGACTCTTCCAACCATTCCCCACTTATGATGGATGCAAGCTCCACAGTGTGTTCTCTTGAGAAGGTTTGCTCAAAAGGGTCTATCTTCTCATGTGAAGATGTGTGCTTTCGAGGCCTCTTCTCTTTATGATATTTCGAGGTGTTTCCATAATCAGAAAATAAATCATCCTCGATATCATTTATAAAATCAGGTAGAGGAATTTCTTCCTGTGGTGATTCTATATGTTGGATAGCTATAGGTTGAGATGTTTCTGGCATAGGTTCTGGTGTAGCTATCTCTGGAATCTCTTCTTCTAAAGTTTTCTCTTCTAAAGGACCATCATTAGTGCTGGCTAGAATGTTGTCTAGGATAGTTCTAGCTTCACTAGATGTAAGGTGTATGAATGATCCATGAGAGGAGACATTCAAATAGGCTCTAGATTCCTTATTAAGACCAATATAGAAATGTTGAAGGAGAATATGGTCTTGAAGGCTTAGATCTGGTCCGGATTTGCAAAGGAGTTCAAAATGTTCCTAGGATGAACTCATAGACTCATTATCCCCCTGTTTGAAGGATATGATCTTGATTCTGAGGTCGACTACTTTAGATAAGGGATAAAAATCCATGCAAAAATCTGCACGGAGAGTTCCCCAATCGCCTTTCATCTTCTCTTTGGTCTGGTCATACCATTGGCGAGCTTTTCCTTTCAGAGTGAATGGAAAAAGCTTCCAACGGATAGTCTCGTCTGACATACCCTCAATGTGCAGGCAGTCACAAGTTTGCTCAAACTACTGGAGATGATGATAAGGGTCTTCGTCTTCTATTCCTAAGAAAGTGTTGGTTTAGACCATCTCTATTAACCGTGGGCGCAGCTCATAGGCATCAGATAGGATTGGTTTCGATGATGGCATAGGCCTAAGGCTGAGCTCTGAGGGTGCCGAAAAGTCTTTAATGAGGGTAGTGTCCATAAGGATAGTAGGAAATCTAAAACTAAAAAGAAAAAAGAAAGATACAAGATTAGTTATACTCGAAGAGTTTTCTCTTAACCGTTCTCCCCGGCAACGGCGCTAGAAATGCTTATTGGTATTTGTTAAGCCTACAAAAATATTATGATGGATAATCCGCAAGCGCACGGATACCGGTGAGCATTCCACCCGAGAGAGGGTTTTAAATATCGAATCCACAAGGAGAATGGTAAAGAGAGTATCTGAGGTATATAACTAATCACTGAGTAGCTATCAAGGACTTGACAGAAAGAGAGATAAGGAAAACTTAAGGATGTCTGGTTCTTATTCTCACAATCTATGTCTATATTGTTCTTATGGGGTGATTGTCTGAAGGCACACTTAGGAAAGGGAACCTCCCGAGAATCTATGGGGGGAGTCCTACGGTTTCTATAGACAGGAGGTGGACTGCAAAGGACAGACGGGAACAAGGTCACTTCCCACTTCGACCACACGATCCGGAATATAGAAGGCATTCATAAGCTAGCTAGTCTAAGCACCACGCTTACACTAAACATGCAACTTTAACTCAAGAGCGACAGGAATTAAAGTACTCAGAGAGTTATGAACTGTAAGAACAATAAAAACAATATTACTCACTTGAATAAGAAGTCGATCTTTCCACAAGGTCTCAGGATCAGGCTCCAACGGAGTTGATCCCAGAGGTAGAAGATGAAGAGGAGACACCGACAGGTCCGGGCCTTCCTTCAGCTTCGCCTCTACCGCTCTCTAATCCTCTCGAACAAGATTAGCTAGATCTAAATAGATCGTGGCTCTGATCTATCAACTTGATACTAACTCTCCAACTCTAATTCTAATCTAGAGCTCTAATCTCAGATAGGCATGGAGGATCTGATAGAATGAATTGTTGTCTGCCCTAGGGTCAGGGGGTCTGCTTATATAGCCCGGAGGAGATGACGTGCACCGTACGATCAAACCGACCTTAACTTGTGGTTTAGATTGATCCTCATAGGCGGTGGAAGAACATTCCGGAAGCTGGGCCCATTTGGCTCCAGGGGGGCCGACCGGCCCCACCACCAGGCCGATCGGCCTGGGGTGGGCCCCCTCGGGGTCCACTTCGGCCAGGTGGGTCCTTGATCCTTCTAGATGCTTCTTTCTTAGGTGCTAAGTCACATTGAGTTCCGGAGCCTTCTGGAGTCTTCTAGAGTGGTTTCTTTGCATATTTTCTGAATAGTCCCTGTAAATTCATAGATTCACCAAAACTCGTGGAAATTGTCAATATAAACCCTAATAAGGTGATCTAATTATATTTTAGTCCTTTTTCTAGTAAATGTGAGGGGAAATATTTATAGA
Organism: Cenchrus fungigraminus; assembly: GCA_036936925.1. Classification (NCBI taxonomy): domain Eukaryota; kingdom Viridiplantae; phylum Streptophyta; class Magnoliopsida; order Poales; family Poaceae; genus Cenchrus; species Cenchrus fungigraminus. The sequence goes on along the minus strand of CM072769.1, from coordinate 76,198,816 downwards.
TAAAATGTGCCAACATGTGTCACGAATGGCACAGTGTACCCCCCCCTAAACTTCGAACGGCGTGGCGTAAGCCACTCCATTCCTATAGTATCCGGGGAAGACATGCTCCTATTCTACTAACAGGGGTAGGGTACGAAGTCTACACCCCACACTCGACGGATTACTCGAAGGAGAGCTCGAGAAGCACCAGAGGTAACTACTCGGGGCCCACGATCCCAGGAGGCTTACGCCGTCGCCAGCGACCCGGTAACAGTTCTTCGCCGCTCCCGCCGCACCATCATGACGGACCGACGCGGAGAAGGACGCCCTACGCTGTAACCTAGTCTACACCTTCGATTTTAACCCCATAGACCTCTCTCTTGCGACTATAAAAGGGGAGGAGGGGAACAATTGTAAAACACGTTCACATTCACCCCCACACGCACTCAGTATCGATATCTCATCTCATATCGTCCCGTAGTCATCCACACACTCGTGTACGCAGAACTCTGCTACAAGAACTCAGCGCACGCGCACTGGGGACTTGGGCGTGGAAACCCTCTCCTGACTAGTTTGTAACCCCTACTACAGACACTTGAGCATAAAGAACACTCCCCCTCAGACTGGACGTAGGGTATTACTCTCCAGAGGCCCGAACCAGTATAACCTCGTGTGTCTCTTGTGCAACCGTGCGGATTCTGACACGTGCTCGTATAAATTTACTTGCCGGTGGTAACAAACCCCGACACCCTCTTTACCGAGAGGCTTGCACTCGACAAACAAAATTTCACCAAATTTTATTTAAAAATATCAAACAAATTCAAACTTTCTTCAAAACTTAACATGACACTAGATATGTTGTGTATTACTTATAAAAAAGTAGTTATAGTCAAACTCAAAATTAAATTTCTCTAAGAGACCAAATCTACTGACATTAGTTCAAATTCTCTAAAACTTCTCGTGAGATGTTCCAGTTTCTAAAGAGTGTTTGTGTCAAAGTGTTCAAAAAGCTCTCTAGGATTTATCACAATCTCTACATATGATATCATGACCACTCGATGAAATTCGTGATTTTCAAGGTTCATTTGAATTTTATACAATTTTTAAACCTTTCTACCACACGATCTTCATCATGATCAGAGAACCAAATGCCGGAAATTTAGCTTCATTTCATATACATAGTGTTAGAGATGTCTCATGAACATGAATATCATTTTTCCAACAAATTTACTCTATGATTTCATGCACTTGCAGTTCATATCGGACGTATATGAAAAAATTATGTAGAATGAAGTAAAATTGTTAAATATAGAAAACAGAGTCAAAATAGTGCCAATTTTCAACATGTACTCTGTTTTAGTGTATGTTGAGCAAGGAAAAAGTTTGAAGCCGAAAATGTGAAGTTTTCTTGAAAATTTTGCCGTGAGTAGTGGTGATGCTCTCGGCAAAGAGCTGAGGCTCTAAGCAAAGGTGGTAGGTGTGCCGTGGGTCCCTTCTTTGCCGAGAGCCAGAGGGCCATGGTTCTCGGCGAAGCTAACGTCCGGGGCACGACCGTGACGGCGTCACCCATGCGCCGTCTGCTGCGCGCTTTGCCGAGAGCCTGGGCCGTCTGGCTCTCGGCAAAGAGCTTCTGCGCCGTGGGCCTGACCGTTGCCGAGAGGTGGTGGCTCATGCTCTCGGCGAAGGTCCTCTGCGTCGTGGGCTTTTTCTCTGCCGAGAGCAGGCCCCATTGCTCTCGGTAAAGCGGATCTTTGCCGTGAGCAGGGGTCTTGGCTCTCGGCAAAGCCCCGAGCTCACGGCAGAGGCTCCGATTCCGGTAGTGGTTAAAGCATTGCAAGAGAAGGAGGACAGATCAGAGATTGGCTTCACCATCGCTGAGGCAAAGGAACAGGCGCAGTTATTAGTTGAGTGGAGAGTAGGTAAAGAGAGAGGGAAATTCGGTTGCTCATGAGTTAGCTCATTTAGCTAGGCGGGATATGTGCTCAGAAGTTCGGCTGGGAAATGCACCTGTGTGCGTCAGAACCCTGATCAAGCACGATTGTAACTCTTATGCCTAGTTCATGAAATCTCCTTTACCCGAAAAAAAATGTGCCGAGAGATAAAACTGACAAGAAGGCGCCATCGCCAACTGCACCGTGACGACATGAGACTGCAAGGCATGCATATATCCCGTTCGAAACCTGCAACTACTGTCAGCATTTGGTAACTTCTGCATGCATACAATCCTGGAGGAGGCAAGTATTCACTTCCCATCCTGCATTCCATCAATAGGCGCGTGGAAGGATAGAGATGGAGGCAGATACACAGTGAGATCAAGAGAGATCAGATGGATGATTACTAAGCATTAAGGTCGTGATCTCCACCACATTAACACCCTGTAATCACGTGTGATCTCTAAATTTAGCAGGTGAACTTGCATTCCTCTGAGATTATTTCCACATTTAACCCCTCTCTTCTTGTATAAGTAGGCACCTAACGCCGGCCAAAAACTCCACACCAATGCAAAGTGAAAAAAACAACCATGGACCACGGATCAAGTCCACGTACCGCGTCCATAGAGGTTGAGGGAGTCGGGTTGCAGGTGGAGGAAAGAGAGGAGGTGCAGGCGCTAGAGAAGGAGGTTGAGGCGCCAGCGAAGGAGCTGGACCTTCTCGGCGCGCTCGGCTCGGAGGTGCTGGCGTCGGAAATGGAGATCGTGGAGGCGCACGAGGTGGCGCCGGACAAAGAGAAAGAGAAGGCAGTGGTAGAGGATGAGGAGAAGCCGCCTGCATCGGTGGCGTCTACCGGCGGCGAGAAGAAGCGCTCGTTCAAGTGCAACTACTGTCAGCGTAAGTTCTACACCACGCAGGCACTAGGTGGCCACCAGAACGCGCACAAGCGCGAGCGCTCGCTCGCCAAGCGTGGCGCTGCCGCGGCTGCTGCCGCGGCAGGGCGCGGGCTGTACGGTGGCCTTGATCCCTTCCTTCCGCCGCACCACCTCCGCTTCCCGTACGCCTGGCCGTACCCTGCTGGCGGCGGCAGGCCGTCGTCGTCGTTCCTCGGGCTTAGCCGGGGCTCCGCGGCCGCGGCGCCGTTCTACGGCGGCGTGCACCACAGCTGGGCCGCGCACGCCCAGCCGTCCATGGCGGGGCTTGCCCGCCACGTCGCCGCCGAGCGCCCGGTCTACACTCCTCACGGCTACGGCTACGGCGCCTCGTCAAGAGCCCCTTCTCCGTCCGTCCTGGACTCTGGAATGTCCGGGCTCCTGTGGACCACCGTCGCCAACGCTGCCTCGGCCGGCGGCAACAACGGCGTCGCTCGTGAAGTGACGACGTCGCAGCAGGAAGAGGCGCCGAGTTGCAAGATCGACCTGAACCTGAGGCTCTAGCTCCATAGTTTTCATTTATATAGTAGCTTTGCTTCGCGTTGATGAAGCTCATGTTGACAAGGAGGGCAAATGTACTATCGTGTAGCTGCTCCTGTTAGCGATTCAGTTTCTTTCAGATTAAGTCATGCATGGTCAGCTGATTAGGGATGAAGCCTGCAGGGTTTGTAGATGTAATCATATAGTTCATCTCTACTTGCATTGTTCCTTGATGGAACTAATTAAAAAAATATATCTTTCATGCCAGTTTAATTTTGTCTTATATCTGGATGGACTAGCTTCCATTTTGTTTTTTGTTCTTTTTTGATGTGTACTTGTCCATTTCTTTTTGTTCTTGATAAAAGTCAACTGAATTGAATACTTAGAATAATGTTATTAGCATAGTATGATATAGAGGTTCAAAACTAAGTCATAGATAAAGTAGAACAAAATAAAACGGAGTTATGGAATGACAGTATATCTATAATATTGATTAATTGTTATCTATTACTGCCAATTTTATGTTGGACTACTGGTGACCTCTCATATCCCTGCTTAAAATAGTCTCTCGTTTTTCTCAGTTTTCAAGTCAACTGTGGAAAGTATTTGAAGATTTGCATGGAAACTGAATCAACAGCACCAATCAAACTAAACAAGCAGTCATTCAAAGCGTTCTCTAAAAACCTTTCATTTCCGGTTAACGGAGGTTTGAACAACAAAGCCCCAACATTCGAAAACCTGAAACAACGCCGAGATTGAAAACACTGTCGAGCATCTTCAAGAGTTTGCCAAATTTTACTTGGCAAATCTGGTGTTTTGCCGACGTCTAAAAAGATATGTCAAGTAAAAAAGAGTTCATCTCCAATAGTTTCACATAATTCACTTGTCAAATCTAGATTTAACTTACATCAGGAACCCTGAGAGAGAAACAAAATATGTTTCTACACTTCCACCTCTTAAAACTTAAATCAGGAACTCAGAAAAAAAGCAACATTATTTTTATACCCTTCCACCTCTTCTGTTACGAGAGGATGCGCTGTGGATAGCTGCGCGCATATATACACGCGGCGAGGGGAGGGATGCCAAGTTGCTATTGATGCCAAGTTGTTTTGCCAAACTGTTGGAGGCTAATTTTTGATGTTTTGCCAAAATTAGATGGATGCCAAACTAAAATAGTAAACTGTTGGAGTTGCTCTTACATACAGGTCAACGTTGTTAACATCCTTAATGCACGAACTTGAAACATCGCTGAGCTTAAAAACAGTCTTCCATACATGTCGACGTTGTTAACATCCTTAATTCACACCAAATCCAGCATCCCATATATACGCATTCTCAGTCCCAGTCAAATGTCATATATACACAGCATCTTCCTAGCTGTGGTCGAACAGTACGGATCATGGATGGACAATTTATACTGTCCACTGTCCAGATCAAATTACGGCAGTTAATAATGTGAATCAAGTTTGAAATCCCAGATGGCAAATAAATCGGATCTAAATTACCCTCTCTCCTGTCGTTGGCTGTAGCCTCCATTACTGGCTTTCCATGCGAGTTCATAGGAAACTTAGAAGGTAGGCTTCCTTCTGCGCTTCGCGAGCATACTTGCATGCCTTGCGTTGCCATCTCATCTCATCTCCATTTGTTGTTGCCTTTTGCATGTTCAGCCTGTTTTCCTTTTTGAAAGATTTTCATATATGTGTGTGTCTATATATATATATATATATATCTATATATATATCTATATATATATATATATATTAGGAGTCTAGGGCTTCTACTAGTAATTGAAAGCCCCTGCCAATCCGACCCACACCTGGTCCAACCCAACCAGCATCCCGGTCTGTCCATCCACATCCGCGGGGCCCAGCCAGCACCCGCGCACACGCGTTGAACCGCTGTAGGCCCGCAGCGCACCCGCACCACGTGCGCACCCGCCCTCGCCCTGCCGCTCACCCGGGCTACATGCGGGCCCCGCTCCCCACGCGTCATCCGTGCGGACACGTATCGTATGTTCATATACAAATAGTCACACAAACCTCACATTCTTTTATGTACACCAAAAACCGCAGCGTTCTCCTTTGCATCAAATTTATTGGTTAATCAAATGCTTCATTTGAACAATTCGAATATCTGTCAATATGTATGACATTAACCAGCACATTTTATCATTTCGTTTGTGTTGTCTTTTGAGTCTTTTCATCAATTTTTGCACTCACATTTTAATCAAGATTATATGATCGTGCGCGACTGCTTCATATGACGATATAGGTACATGCGATTATTTAGTAAAGTCTATATACATGGTGTATTTGACTGTATATATGACGCTAGTGATATAAACGACTAGTTACTGAAGTTTATATGACGTACGGATTAATCCCCATAAATATTACATGACATTCACATGGTTCGTGAATTAGGTTGTTTGGTCAAATAGTTATTTTCTCAACGCATTTATCAATGTTGTCTATTATACAAACCATCATTTTGTATCCAATGTGGATTCGTTAATTCGATTCACTCTTTAAAAAATTTGTCTTTTATTTTCACCAAGTTTATATGACGTCTATCATTAGATTGTATGACACAAAGATATATATGTCTTTTGGTAAGGTTTATACACAGGGGGTAGTTTCGGTTTTTATTTTCACCAAGTTTATATGACGTCTATCATTAGTTTGTATGACACAAAGGTATATATGCCTTTTGGTAAGGTTTATACACAGGGGGTAGTTTCGGCTTTTGTACGCGTCGGTTGGTGACGTAAGGAGGCAGTGTTTCCGAAGAGACGCTGGTTACTTTTTTTTGAACCCCGCAGTACAAAAGGATAAGACGAAGCGCGGTTGTAATTATTTGCCCTGACCACGGCCACCATTTTGTCCCCACTCGCCGCACTCGCTCCACCCCCTCTTCCTGTTCCTTGAGGTTGCCGCTTCATCTTCCCCGGCGACGGCGGCGGTGATTTGAGGTACCAGGCCCTTCTCCGGCAGCATTTTACCATGATCTACTCTGCTACTGCTGATTTGCCTCATTTGTTGCAGCGTTGACTACTGCGGTGATGGAGAATGGCGATCCTGGCGGTGGAGGAGACGATTCCTGCGCCCTTCCCAAGGACGGTGAGCCCGTGCCTGGAGAAGGCGGCGGCGACGAACCTATATTGGGACGCGGCACCGGTCCAGGATGCGACCGTCATCCTCGACCGGACAACGGGACTTCTGTCCCCACCGCGCGCGTCGAGACTGAGCGGCTCAAGAAGATGCCACCAAAGAAGTCGGTGTTTCCTAGGAACCAACCTCCCCCCGCTCACAGGTCTGGTGAGCCGCACAAAGGACAGAAGAGGGCGGCGTTCCGGTCAAAACCTCCACCGTCGGACGCAGATGAGTCCCCCACCGACGAGAGCGGAGATTACTTCATGCCTCAGAAGAAGATTCGCAGACAAGAAACCGCTTCTGGGCGCGTGTCTCCTCGCATGACCCGCTCTGCAAGTTGTCCCGTTGAGCAGCCTGCCGGTGTTGGACGTGCTAGTGGACGCCGAGGGCGCGGCAGGACATCAGCGAAGAGCAATGTCCGTTCAGTTAGATTCGAGGTATATTTTTGCAACTTTATAGTTTGCAGTTGCCTAGATTGTAGGAGTAGATGTTAGTTTATATGACTGATGTTATTTATATTCCGGTGTCAGGAGAATGTTCCTACAGATGTTGCACAATCTCGGCTTGGCCCATCTCCCGTGCACCCGGTTAGTTTATTTGATTCACTCTTCTAAATAAGTGTGTCTCGATAATCGTAGTCATGAGTTTGAGGAAATCATGTCTGATTGCAAGCTAATTTAGTTTATATGATCTTTATGTTGACATGATTATGCAATATGTATGAGCCATTTGACAGAAATGTATGATGTGTACTATGATTATTTCATACTATTTGATGAACTTTCAACAATTCTGATTTGCTGCATTTATTGTTTGCTGAAATATCCTCATAAGTCTCCCTTTGATAGTTTATATGATCTGGTTGACATACTTTATATGCCGCAAAAAGAGTTCTCTAGGAATAGGTAAATATATGACCTACCAATTTAATTTGTATGATATGGCAGTTGAGGTCTGGGTTTTCTTTTTTTGTTATAATCCTGAGATTGTACATGATGCACCAATATGTATGACCCATTTGACAGAAATGTATGATTGTGTACCATGATTAATTCATACTATTTTGATGAACTTTCAACAATTCTGATTTGCTGCTATTACTGTTGCCTAAAATATCCTCATATGACCACCTTTCAATGTTTATATGACCTGGTTATATACTTTATATGCCTCACAAATAGTTCTTAATCATTGGCAAATACATGACCTGCCACTTTAATTCGTATGATGTGGCAGTTCATGTCTGGGTTTTACTTTTTTTGTTATAATCCTGGGATTGGACATTATGGAGCAATATGTATTATGCATTTGTCTGATTGCAAGCTAATTTAGTTTATATGATCTTTATGTTGACATGATTATGCAATATGTATGATCCATTTGACAGTAATGTATGACTGTGTACTATGATTATTTCATACTATTTGATGGACTTTCAACAATTCTGATTTGCTATATTTATTGTTTGCTGAAATATCCTCATATGTCTCCCTTTGATAGTTTATATGATCTTGTTGGTATACTTTATATGCCGCAAAAAGATTTCTCTAGAAATAAGCAAAAATATGACCAGCCACTTTAATTTGTATGATATGGTAGTTGAGGTCTGGGTTTTTCTTTTTTTTATAATCTTGAGATTGTACATGATGCACCAATATGTATGATCCTTTGACAGAAATGTATGATTGTGTACCACGATCAATTCATACTATTGTTTGGAGATGATATCTACCCTCCAAAGAGATGAAACTTGGGGAGTTACATCTATTGTTTGCTCAGATAGCCTCATATATCTCCTTTTGACAGCTTATTTGACATGCTAGCATACTTCATATGCCAAATGCCTAGTCATAAGGTATAGGCACACGTATGACCTGCTACTCTTAGTTTGTATGATCTTTTAGTTGTTGTGTGGATTTTTTTTGTGTAATTCTGGGATTTTTCATGAAACAACAATATGTATGATGCATTTGGCAGAGTTGTATGACTTTGTACCATTGTTTATTTATTCCTTTTTGATGAACTTCCAAGAATTGCTGATGTGTTTGTATGATTTGCCTTAATTTTTGTATATTGATGTTACATATTTTTTATAATTTCAGCCTCAGAAATTGATTGTTCGTTGCTCTCCTAAAGAGACACGTGAAATTCTACAGTCATTGAATGAGTCCCAAAAGAGTATGTCATTAATAAGGGTTTTGGTTCTCTTTCTGACATGACTCTAGAAGGGTTACAGACTCAGGGATTATTTCATTGGTTATTGGAGCACAATGACCCATCCGATATGACTATCTGTTGCGGGCCTGGAAAGAAGTTGAAGGTCACCAAGGATGTAATTCACATTATCATTGGTCTTTCTAATACTGGTGGTCTTCCTGAGAAGTTTGATTGGTCTTCTCAAGTTGCTGAAGCAGCCAATTTTTGGTAAAATCTTCAATTGAGCAAAGGAGTAATTGGTGTTGATAGGATGAAGACTGAAGTTAGCAAAGGTGGTGCAGATGATCAGACCATGAGGTGTCTCTTTCTTATTGTGTTCAATCGTTTGCTCTTTTGCAAAGGCACTCACGAAATCACCAATGAGCATATAGCGTGGACCAAAGATATTCAACATTTTGCTGATTTCGACTAGTGTCAACACATTTTCAATGAGTTGTGCCATGCTGTGCGAAAATGGCACAGTCGTGACAGAACCCAAGTCACTGCCACGGTGTACGGATGCTCCATTGTCATTCTTGTAAGTCTATGTATCCAATCATGCACTTGATTATATGTGTCCAATGCTTTCTGTCACTGGATTATATGTTGTTTTTACCTCTGGATTATATGCTAGTTATATCGAGATTACATGTAGTTGCTTGTATATGTAAAAGCACATTTATCACTGGATTATAGGCTATTTGTAATTGAATTATATGACTGTTATCACTTGATTATATTCTGTGTTATATGCTATTTGTCATTGGATTATATGCAGTTGTTTGTAAGCATATATTATTATGAAGTTCATTGCCTTAAATGATTCACACTTTTTTATTTACATTCTGTGTACACTTAGTCAGGCAACAATTTATATGATTCACACATGGTATATATGCTGGTGGTGTTCTATGCACAATATATGATTCACACTTGGATCATAGCTTTGCATTAGCTTTTATGACTTCATAGTATAGTATGTATGACTTGCCCAAACACTTACATGGGTCAACACAGTTTTATATGATATTTGCTACTGGATTATATGTTGTTCCTTGTATATGTCAATATCTTGATACAGTAGTATTAGATTCAATATCACCCACTAATTTTGCCTCATCAACTTTACAAAGTTTGTCTTATTTTATTTAATTGTCACAGATCTATTATCTGGACCATCTATATGAGAATGCTTCACCCAGTGGCCAATTGGGTACTCCACGATGGAAGTTATAAGATAGTGAATGCATCCAGAGGTTGCTAAAAGCAGACCAGAAGCTTGGCATTTAGGGCTCATGCGATGTAAGAACCTGTTAATAGATTTATATGACCTGATTCATATAAGTCAGTGTTAAGATCATAGATGGATTTTGTATGATTTGCTTCACCATTTTTATGATTTGCTTTCGATACCTATTGCCACACATATATGTCACCTGCTCTTACAATTTAGTATGTATGAAATTGATTCCACACATATATGCTATGTAGGATTCTGTTAATAGACTTATATGACCTCATCATTATATTTACATGATTAGAGCACAAATGGAGTTTATATGATTTGTTTCAACATTTAGGTGTTATGTAAACAAATTTTAGTATATATGGTTTTATTCACCATTTATATGATATGCACTCACATTGAACTTGATATTCCTTGGTGCCCCACAAATATGTCAACTGCTCACACTATTTTAGTATTGATGAAGTTGATTTTCAGATATATATATGCTATGTAGCAATCTGTTGTTATACTTATATGACCTAACCCTTATATTGACAAATTGTTCTATCATATGGAGTTTATATGATTTGCTTCAGCATTTATATGATCTGCACTCATATTTTATCTGATATTCCTTCCTGCTACACATATATGCTTCAACATTTAACACTTTGTTTTTTTAGTTCCGCAGCACAACTCAAACCTGTTATGCTGGTGGGGCAACAATCCATATACCCCGATTGAGTACACTCATGTCATACAAGATCGCCCGGTGCACTCAACCTCTTTCCGAGAGAATTTTAAATTTTCTCTCAGTATGATCATGACATGGCTTCACTGGCGGGATCACTGGAAGAAACACGTGTTCAGCTTGTCCAGAAGCAGTAACAGTTAGCAGAAAATTTTGATAACATGATTGACGAGTTGCGGCACGCTGAGAATCATTGTGATGGTAATCCAAATGCTTCCCAGGGAAATGATGGTACTAGTGCACACGAAGATGCACGCAGTCAACGTGCTGCTGATGGTCCACATATACGCACAGGTAGTTTATATGATGCCTACTCCATATTTACATGGTAATTTGTGTTTCCTGCATTAATTGTTTACTCAAGTAGCTTCATATGACTCTCTTGAATACTTTATACGACTTGCTAGTATGCCCACATAAAGAGTACTTAGGTATAGACACATATATGACCTCCATCTTATATTTATATGTTTTGCTCACACAAGGACATAATTAGGTGCATCTTATAGGTTATGTTTTGGTTTATATGATTCTGTACTATAGTTATTTCCCCTGTATTCCCTTTTGCTATATTTTTTTGCCTTCTTTATATAACTTCTTATACTTTGACTCATTTGTGTGACCTGTACACACAACTTGTATTACATATGAACATAGTTGCTTACAATTCCGCTTTGTTTGTATGATTTAGTGTTTTGATATTTTCATTCAGATGCTGAACATAGCCAGAACAGCGATTACTCTTTCCTGGATTCCCTAGCATCGCAAACTCATAACAACAATGATCGCCGGCAACCAGATATTGGTATGGCATTATTTATGTTCACCTCTCTAAGTCACTACCCTTTCCTTGCGGTTTATGAAAATTAATGATTTCTTTTAAAATGCAATAGTCCAACATTCAGTCAATTTCAACAGAAATCGCAAGACAGGACTGGCACTCAGTTCAATAGGGATCAGCAACAACTTGGCATGAGCGACAATCAGTTTGACAAATACAACAAAGCTTTTTCATTTACAGTACATGATGACAAGCATGCGACCAATGAAACTCAACAGGATGCCGGATCATCGCCTAAATCTACTGGTGCTGAGTTCTCATCTGGGACTCAAAGCTCACGCAAGACTCTATGCCTGTAGTATTAGGTATATATGTCATGTTCTAACCGTCACACATTTTCTTGAATGCAGATTCTAGGTTCCTTAATCTGAACCAAACCCAAACACAACAGAATTCTCCTCGCTTATTTGATGGTGACAGCTCTATCAACGATGTCATGAACAAGACATGCGAGAATATCTACAAGGAAATGCTAGATGATGATGGCAATGAAATCAGTGATAATATCGTGGGCCAGCAGGAGGTGAACATTTCAACTCAAGAATTTGGCTATGGTTAACTTATATGAATGATGCAAATGGGTGAAATGTATGCTTTGTAGTTATTTTGATACATAGATCATTCATCAGTTTTCATATTTACAGGATTATATGCTAGTTATATCTGGATTATATGCAGTTGCTTGTATATGCAAAAGCATATTTATCAATGGATTATATGCTATTTATCACTGAATTATATGATTGTTATAACTAGATTATATTCAGGGTTAAAATATGTTTGTCATTGGATTATATGCAGTTGTTTGTATAGAGTTGCAAAAGTATATATATACTACTATGAAGTACACATTTTTATTTTCATTCTTTGTACATTTAGTCAGGCACCAATTTATATGATTCACACATGGTATATATGTTGTTGTAGTTTTATGAATAGTTTAATTGCAGTACTTTCATCATTGCTTTCAAAATATCTTTTATGACTTCATAGATAGTATGTTTGGCTTGCCCAAACACTTACATTGTTAAATTCATTTTTATATGACAGCTGCTACTGGATTATATGTTGTTGTTTGCATACTGATTATATATTTTTTGAATGTCAGGTTCCACCAGAGTCTGCCACTCAAGGCATTACATTTGACCAAACCCCTGTTGATCAAAGAGATTATAGTCAAAAATCATCCTTGTTTGACTTGACACCAGGAGGAAATGTGTGTATTCCCATATCATTTGAGATAGTTTTTTGTTGTCATTTATAGCTGAGGCAGCAATCTTAATTATTGCATTACTTTTTTTACAAGGAGATCGTTCAGATAAAGTCAACCTATTTGGCACTCCATCAGTTGTCTCGACGACAAAAACTTTGAAGTCTTCCAGCTTTTTGGATTGTGACATTGTTAAATCATGGGAGTTACGGTTCCTATTTTTGGCAGCTAAATTGGCACCTGATTCACCACTTATAAAGTAAGAATTCCTGATGACTTAATAATTCAATTCATTTGTGCACTGAATTGTACACTCAATTGAGGTGTGTTAATTTTGATATGATCTGCACACATAGTATATATGACTTGCCTGGTCTGACCTATGATTGTGTGATGCTTTTTGGCAGAAATCCACGATTTTGTACCATGTTAAAATAATTCATACTATTTGATGAACTTTCAACAATTCTTATATTGGTGTATCTAATTTTTGCTCAAATAGCCTCACATGACTCTTTTGATAGTTTATATGACATGCTTTTATTCTTCATATGCCAAATGCATAATCATAAGGTATAGGCACATATATGACCTACTTCGGTCAACTTGTATGATCTTTCAGTTGTGGTCTGGACTTTCCTTTTTTTTAATTCACGGATTTCTCATGACACAGCAGTATGTATGATGCTCTTTGGTCGGATTGTATGACTGTGTACCATGTTTAATTTTCATCTTTTTTGATGAACTTTTAACAATTCACACATGTACATACTTGTACATCATATGATCCTCTTCAAACTTTGTATGACTGGCAAATAGGTAAAGTATATTTATGTGAGCCATATATCTGATCTCTGCTCTTGTTTTCTATGAAGGAAAACACTGATGCGATATGGCGCGGACGGTTTCACAAGTGGAGAAGATGTTGTCCAATCATTCAAAGACAACCTTTGCATGGAGTATATTTTCATGGATTTTTTTGTTAAATGCTTCCGTGCTGATACAAGCTCTGTAGAAGAATGGCGGAATGGTAAAATTGTCATAGTTGATGTGAATTGTGGGGTAAGCAACTAATTTCAGCAGATTTTATATGATTGGAGCACATGTTTATATGATTTACTGGACTATTGTTCTGACTTATTTATTGATCTCCTACCTTTCTATTGTTTGCAGAGGATCCTAAATACAGAAAGTGAATTTGTCCCTGGTATGTCGGAACCCTGGTCATTTGACAAAAAAGAGCTTCCTAACAGATTGGACGAAACATTGCCACAAAAGAATGGCATGAAAGATTGCAAAGTAGTAAGTTCCAGTGGCCCACATCTGTTAGACGTCCATGCATTTATTTTATACATATATATTCCATCCTGCCAGTCGGTATGATCTCTAGTGTTGGTTTATATGCCCTACTTATTTGTTTTATACTATCTGCATAGTTGCTTTGTATGGTACTGCGTAGTCTGTACTAGTTTTACTGTGATGTCCAATTTATTTAATTCTCACCACCTCTATTAGACATGCAATTGAGCTGTGTTAATTTCATATGATTTCCACACATAGTATGTAGGAGTTGCCTGGTCTGCCCTATGATTGTATGATGCTTTTGGTAGAAATCTATGATTCTGTACCATGATTAATTAATTCATACTATTTGATGAACTTTCAACAATTCTTTTTTTGTGCATCTATTGTTTTGCTCAAATAGACTCATATGACTCTTTTGATAGTTTTATATGTCATGCTTATATACTTCATATGCCAAATGCGTAGTCATAAGGTATACGCACATATATGACCTGCTTCCTTCAATTTGTATGATCTTTTAGTTTTGGTATGTACTTTCTTTTTTTTATATAATTCTGGGATTCCTCATGACACAGCAGTATGCATGATACCTTTGGCAGGATTGTATGACTGACTTATGGTGCCTTTGTATGTAGCTTATGGTGCCTATACTTGACAAGGGACACTGGATTCTCTTTGTGATTGATGACCTTCTAAACAAAACCCTCATTTTTGATTCGAACCCATACAAAGAAATGGGCACTAATCTATATGACAGGCATACAATGCAGAGGATGATGGGTGGCCGCAACACAAAGTGGGCTCCTACCCTCATGGGAAGGTTGTCAACAGTCTTGCATGAGGTTAGGCCAAAGATTGTGTTATCAAAATTTGGGAAGTGGGAGCTTACTTTTGTTGAAAGTACGCCACACATGGTCGCTGGTTCAAATGATTGTGGGTTCTTTCTAATGAGGTACATCGAGTCATATGATTCTTTGAAATACAGTGTCCCAGACAGCGTTCAACAAGTATGTTCCATGACACAGACTTGTGTTAATATGACGTTATGCTTTATATGATGTTTGTAGCATTCTTATATGACACTTGTTATCATGTTCTGCAAGAGATTCCTGGAGATCTTTGTGCTGAAGCGTTGAGTTACTTGATGTTTCACAAGTTGAACCTTGTCAAATATCTATCGCCTGCAATTGAGGCCCTTATTCGTCAGTGTAGTTGAACAATGTACTAGTTTAGTTGAACAATGTACTATTGCAGAACAACTAATTCTGTGCACTGTTGGGCAAGGTTCCATTGCTGGTCAAGTCATATAAACATATGTAGTATGTTAATAAGACTCGTACTACCTTCGCATGATTTATATGGCTCTACCTCCTAATTACATGCGAGATCTATGCTTCCATCTTTTTCCTTCCACTTATTTGCTCTTCCATTGGTATGAAATACATGTTTATATGCTTGGTCTTGTAGGTTTATATGCCCGTTAGAGTTGTGATCTACGCTTCCTACAAGTCGGGCTTTTATTTTGAGATCATATACGCGCTTCAGAATACCATAGAAATTATTGTGAATATAAATTTCATGTTTATACCATGATCCTCACTAATTTGTATGACTATACTTGAATTATTGTGCATATAAATTATGGTGTATGTAAATTACATGTTTATATGATGGTCCAAACTAATTTGTATGACTATCAATTGCGCACTAATGTAAATTTCATGTTTATACGATGAACCTCGCTGGTTTATATGATTGTCAATATTGCCTTTTAATAGTAATTTTTTGTATTATGGACTCCCTTTGTTACATGACTTACAAATAAACTTAATATGCTGTACACAGTTATATGATTCTGCTCACACATTTGTGAAAGAGTTATATAAATCATGTAGTTATATATGCATAGCCTTTAATAGTTGTATGATGCATCATTTTGATTAGGTATATCTCCCTTTTCTTCACTGTTTGTACGTCGCGCCATCTCCACCGTGCAATTGATCTTTCGAGGATATAAACGTGGGTCAAAACACGTCTTTAGATGCAACCATTTTAGAAGTACTGCAACCATTTTAGAAGTACTGCAGAATGCAGGTCAACGCACATAATCATCCAAAGTACAAGTTTGCAATCATACAAACATTCCTAGATCTACCCTAAGCATCCACCATGTCTGTAGTAGGTGATTCACCCTCTGCTCTCGAAGCCGCTATCATTTGCGGATGAATTTTGTTCTTTGACCCTGGAGGCCTTCCTCTTCTTCTAGGTTCTATCATTTCCTTCATGTTTATTTCTTGACCACCAGCGTTGTTCCCCATTGCATCAGTTTTCACCTTGTTGTTCGCTCTCGGTGGTCGTCCTCTCTTCTATCCCTAGTTGAGCCAATCTTTCCTGGTTATGCTGGAGGAGAAGGCATGTACGGCTATCATGACCTGCTTGCAGCCCACACGTGTTGCACGTCCTGTTGTTTTTCTTTGGTCCTTTCGCCCCATGTTTTAGTACTCGCTGCTCTGAAGGTTTTATTGTCCGCCCCTTTGTCTTTGTTTTATCTGGAGGTTGCAGGCTCACTCCTTCCCCAACCACCAAGGCACTCTGTTATTGAATGATTTTCTCAGACCATGCAATTACCATATTTTAGTAATACAAATGTGGACATATCATCATATAGAGTTCATACCTTGTCCAATGTTCCAACTTGTAGCGATTTTCTTGACGTGATCTCTTCATTTCTACCATTTTCCTCTACAATTATTTGAGTGCTCCTTCTCTGTGTTCAAGTTAGTATAAAATGTTAACACACTTTTATAAAACCATATAATAAATGTTCACAAACTACGTTCATATATAACTTCTCAAATGTGCATACAAAGTTATTACCTTTTCGTCTCTCTCACAAAGTGTATCAGCTACAAGTTGTATTCCCTGTAACTATAGTTTTTTAAACATTTAACAAAGTAAGTGTATTTACTGTAACTCAGTATCAGTCATACAAAATCAAAGGGGACGTCATATATAGTACTCACTTTGCTCATTTGCCCCATATAGTCGTTTTGAGCAGTCCCCAGATCATCAACATATTCATCTGAATCATCATCTTCAGCCACTCCAACATCTTGATCATCCTGTTTGCAAATCACCAATAATATGCATAGATTTCAATTGAGATCATACAAACACTATTACAAGAACATATATACACTCTACATTTACCTCCACGTCGCTAGTCACACAACTTTCGTCTCCACCAATGTCTGGTTCTATAGTAGAGAGCAGTGCAACTAGTTGGGATAGGAGTTCAATGGCTCTTTCAAAACCAGCTTTGGACATACTTTCATGTCACACAATTGCCATTGACTTTGACAGTAGTATTTTTGTTCTATACGCCTTTGTTTCACCATCCTTGCCAACCAGTGCTTATCAGTTCCATCAAATGGCAATTCTTGATGTGCATTTTTGGTGTATCTCCTTAGGATGTATGTGCTTGGGATTTTTTCCAGGTCCACTTGCATGAAAACATGGCACAAGTGCGGGCAAAAAAGTCTTGGAACACCAACATTTACATATAAACTACATGAGCCATTTGTGGTCATACAATCCTATGAACAAGCTGACTTATATACAAACTTCATGTATCTATGATATGTAGCAGGGGTGCAGGACTTGCGTGACACTAACCTATGTTTTAACTTCATGCACAATTGTTTCAATGTGTACGTCAGCTAGTACATTGAATGAGACAACATGGTATGAAACTAACAGTTGCAATCATATATACCAGTTAGGACCAACATACAAGCATGCCAATCTAAAGACAATATCTTGGAATACTAGTTAGTTTGCATGTAAATCTAAATATCATTACCTGTGTGTTCCTATGTCTTGCACTCGCATGTAAATTCTCCTGTTTCTTTGTTAACATATACTTCAAACTAGTGTTGTCCCCACACTATCTTATCCGACCTTTTCGTGTGCTGCACGAGCTAGCAATTTTCACCTTTATCAATATCTTTGGTTACTCTGTATGCACTAGCTTTGACCAATGTTTCTTCCCATCTGGAATACACAGTTTTTGTGTATACACGAGCCAGACCTACTCCAAATTCTCAGTTTGTCACACTTTCTACTCTGGCCTGTTCAAATAATACAAATAGATCACTACCGATCATAGATTCTGAATTGTAATCAAAATTAGTACATTGTATGACTTACCGTTATGAAATGTATACAACATTTGACAGATCATATAATCAAATTGCTTTCCACAACTAGTATACACATTTATTCCAAATCCATCATACATAACTTATTCCATATTTTGACAACAAGATAGATTGTTTTTACAAAAGAAACCATGACATTGTATTACAAGAAAGATATGAAATGTATTACAGGAAAGATATGAAATGTATGACAGGTTGATATGGATCATACATATTGCTGTCAAATGGTTCATAGATATTGCTGAATCATGTCCAATTCCAGGAATATAACAAAAAAGAAAAGCCTAGACCTCAACTGCCATATCATACAAGTTAAAGTGGCAGGTCATATAGTTGTCTTAACCTAAGAACTCTTTGTGAGGCATATAAAGTTTAAACGAGGCCATACAAACCATCAAATGGAGTCATATGAGCATATTTCAGCAAACAAAAAATGTAGCAAATCACAATCGTTGAAAATTTACCAAAAAGAATGAATTAATCATGGTATACAATCATACATTTCTGTCAAAAGATAATATTATGACATTGTATTACAGATAGATATGGAATGTATGACAGGCAGAGATGAAATGTATATCGTTCCAGCATATGTTGCAACCCCCTCGGTCATCTTTCTCCTGTGCAATAGCTTCATCATTTGTTTTGCAAACTCATGTAGAGGTGTGTTTGCATCCACATGGCAGTTCTTGATTATATGGTTCACACTCTCTCCTCACTGCGTAGAAACCATAGTGGCATAATAATCTTTCTTGAAAAAAGTCGGCACCTGTTGGGGAAAGTTATTTCGTACCTAACCCCAGGTCCCATTTCGGCTTGACCTTTGGGCAGCAAAGCTTTTCTTTTGTGTTTTTGGTGGCTGCGCAGGTGTGGCACCTTCGGGGCTCCGGTGAGGCGAAGAGCCAGAAGTCTTCGGGAGAAACTGAGAGCAAGCAAGCTTCGGGTGACCGAAGGCAGGGCGGACCTTCGGAGACAGGATCGAGCGAAAGTAGCTGCTTACCTTCGGCGGAGTGAGCGGATCGGCTGCACGAAGGGCTGAAGGCGAAAGCAGAGCAAAGCATAAGCGATAGTGCGCGTTCAGCCGTCGAAGCGTTGGGCGAGGTCTTCAGGGCGGCGTAGCTTCAGCGAAGACGAGCTAAAGAAGTGAGGGTCACGTGGAAAGCGCCACGCTGTAAAGTGATGAGTTGTAACGCAGAAACTAGTGAGGTCATAGAAACTTGTAGTCTGAGTCATAAAAACATGCCGTCGTGGGTCATACAAACCTTCAGTCCGAGTCATACAAACATGCAGTCCGGATCATACAAACATTTAGTTCGGGTCATACAAATTTGCAGTCATACAAACCTGTAGTCCATGTCATACAAACCTATCATCCGGGTAATTCAAAAAAATATATTCATAATGGATCTCAAATTGTGCATAAAAATATCATGAATCTTATGGTGAAAACTGTTTATGAATTGGATTCTCGTGTGAAGAATTATCGTGAAAAAATTGAAAATGGTGGATTTGCATGCATGAGGTGGCAGGGATGGGAAGGTGGGAGGTGGGTCACGTGGCTTGTTGGCAGGAGGTGACAGGTGAGTTAGCGGACAACCAGCCACAAAATATCAGCCACCCGTGCCCACCTCTTCATTTCAAATCCTATTCTCTCATTTATCTCCTCTGTTCTCTCTCCTCTCTATCCAGCGGATGTCAGGCTTCCTCCGGCGAGCGGTGGCACCGGCGTAGATGTGTGAACCCAACAAGCTGCTGCCCGCGGGGACCTGCGGCGGATGTGTGGACCTCGCGGCGCGGCACGGATCCTGGCTCGGCGCAGCCCGCGAGAGCAGCTCCCCAATGAGCGGCGGTGCGGAGGCCGCTTCCCCGGCTAGCCGCAGCGCAGAGGCCGCTTCCCTGACGACCGGCGACGCGCAGGTGACCTCCCTCGGCGAGCCACGACATGGAGGCCTCCTACCCGGTGGTCAGCGGCAGTATCTCGCGAGGAGGACCAGCTCTGTACCGTGGCGAGCTACAACACGGAGCTCGCGGGAGGTGCGTCGACCGGCGAACTATCCACATGGGGGTCATGCTGCATGCAGGTAACAAATCCGACATTTTTGTTCCGCTGGAAGTAATTGCTCCGTTCTTGCTCATCTGAGCACCTTGTTTTGCTGGTGTGTATGTGTGTGTGCTCTCTGCAGTTTGTATGGCCATGGCTGTGAAGTTTCTCCAGCCCTGGTGATGGGTCCGTTGGTGGTGTTGCTTCTGGATGGCGACGCGGGCGGCAACGGCTTGGCCAGGCCATGTGCTGGAGCTCGGCATTTTCATGCAGTTAACATGCTCGACGAAATTCCCATGAGAGATGAAACAATGAAAGCTTTGTATTTTTTCTGTTCCACGCTTCTAATTTTGGATCTGTGCCTGGAGGTCGTTGGTAGTATAAAAATTGTGCTTGAATCTCTCAATTGAGATGCATGCTTTAATATTTCTGACATAGAGATGTTGTATGTTGGCCAAGGATTTTGAATCTTGTTTGACCATAGATACTATCTGTGTAGGTAACATGTTCGACGAAATGCTTGTGAGAAGATAGCAATAGATGTAGGTTTATATGCCATTGTAGAAAGGTATCTATGCTTGTTGCCACCATACATATGTAGTTGTGTAGGTATTTGTGATTGGAATCATATAATTGTTTGATGGAACATGTCGTTGACAACGAAATGCACATTGATGGTGTCTTCTGTTTTTGAATTTTTGATTCTTGCAGATCGACTGGTAGTTTAGGATTCTATGATTGCCCTCAATAGTTTCTATGCTATGTTTGTGTTTGAGTATAGAAACCTCATATGTATGATTCTATGACCATGCTAATAGGATTCTATGATAATTTCTTCAAGCATTTAGGTTTTAGAGCAGTAGCTTGCTGACAGTAGCATCTAACAGGTTTGCACTTAATTGAGTAGCAGGTCAGCGTGGATTGAATTTTGTTGAGCTGTGGCATTCATCATATATACGTATGTGCTCAAGCATAGATACTTCCTGATGCATGTATCTCATTTGGCAAATAATATTGGTTCAAACAATACTACTTTCTTCTAT
This sequence comes from Cenchrus fungigraminus, assembly GCA_036936925.1. NCBI lineage: Eukaryota > Viridiplantae > Streptophyta > Magnoliopsida > Poales > Poaceae > Cenchrus > Cenchrus fungigraminus. The sequence continues at coordinate 76,177,507 of CM072769.1, read as the reverse complement.
ATTTTTATGCATTTTTCATGCACTTTTGATCATCACTTATTATGAGATGCATGTTTCTATGATTTTGTTTGTTGTTTCTATGGGATTGATTTTAATTGCAAAAGTGTGGAATCTTGACTTTATATGCTTGCAGCTATAAGTTTCTATACATAGGTTTCCATGCTAAATTTATGTTGTTTTTATGATTTCTATGCCTACACATATAGGTTTATATGCTAGTTTGTGGCAAACTTAAAATCTCAAAGAAAAGTCATCGCCTCTATGCTTGCACTTGCACCTAAAGAGTTCTGTGCACTACAATACTAGTAAATATATGAGGTATGTCACCATTGGGTGATTTCTATGCTTGGGATATATGAACGTGTTACACAATTTCTCCCAAGTATATATGATCATTCTCACTGATTTGTATGACTGTCAAAAATAGTTTATTTCTTTGTTCGGCTGCACCTCTGCACCTGCCGTAGAAATATGTTTTCTGTGTCATATAAACCCATGCATATAGTCGAAGCTACCGGATTCCATCAGTTAGGCTTGCCTTTTGAGTATCATATAAATGTTTGTGCCTGAGCATAGATACCTCATTGCATGATTCTATGACTACGCTTACAGGATTATATGACTAATGGAGCCTTCTCAAACTTTGCCGGTGCATAGTTGAAGTTGTTGGAGCTGTTGCTCGGCCCGCGGCAAGAACGACTACAAGTTCAAGATGTGCTCCTCGTCGTCGCCCATGTGTGCTAGCCTTCGTGCTAAGCTTTTGTTGCATGTTGTGCTGCTGAGGATAGAAATTGTACTATTTGTCATATATCTCAAAACAATTGTTGCATGTTGAGCTCTGATCAATTTCAAATTTTGAATTTTGCTTTTGTCATAGATCTTGAAACTTTTGTGCATGGATGTAAATTTCATGTTTATATGATGGGTATAACTTGTTTATATGACTTCCAACACTTGTATTCAAATTTCAAATTATGTGTTTGCATACCTCTGGTTTATATGATCGCATGGATCAGGTGGACCAGTGGTAGGTGGTGGCATGTGTCAGTTCTGTCCACTTGTATTCAAATTTGAAATCTAGAAAAAATGAACAACTCAACATTTACATATGACCACATGTGTTAGGTGGTAGGTGGTGGCATATGTCAGCAGAAAACCTATTGTCCAGGTAAAAAAAACTTGTAATCCTGGCCATAGAAACATGTCGTCGCGGGTCATAGAAACTTGTAGTCCGGGTCATGGAAACCTGTCATCATGGGTCAAACAAACCTTCAGTCCGGGTCATACAAACCTGCAATTCGGATCATACAAATCTGCAGTCCGGGTCATATAAACTTGCAGTCACACAAACTTGCAGTTCGGGTCATACAAACCTGTCGTTCAAAAATTCAAAAAAAATATTCACAATGGATCTCAAACTGTGCATAAACATGTCACGAATCTTATGGTGAAAACCGTTTGTGAATTGGATCGTTGTGCGATGAATTATCGCGAAAAAACTAAAAAGAAGAGGTGAGTTGCATGCATGCATACATCAGGTGGGAGGAAGGTGGGTGGTGGATGCGTCAAGAAGGTGGGAGGTGGAGCACGTGCAGATGGTTGGTCGGGGCTTCCGATACCTATTGGAAGCTCTGGGCTCCCATTTGTGGTTATATATATATATATATATATATATATATATATATATATATATATATATATATATATATATATATATATATATATATATATATATATATATATATATATATATGTGCACCCATCCTGATTTCAATTGATAATTGCTAAGTTGCAACTAGACCGACTCTAGTTGCATTTGGTTCGTGTCGGGTTGCAACTAGGTCTGATCTAGTGGCAGTTGGTTCGTATCTAGTTGGAAGTTGCAACCGGTCAAAATTGTTGCGATTAGTTCTCTTGAGTTGCAATTAGTACAATATCGTAGTTGTAATTGGCCTACTGTCGCGGTTGCAATTGTTTTACACGCAACTTCAGCAACTAGTTGCAACTGGTATGATTGCAATTGGTACGCATCCAATTGGAACTGGTTTGTTTAGTTGCAATCGCATATATGTAATTTGCGAGAGTCTGTTTATTTGTTGTACAAAATGTTTTTCCATCGAGTTGCAATTAGTATGGTGGCATGTTGTAATTGGTCTAGTCTAGCTGGTGCAACTGGTTGTAACTACAGAATTTGTGCATTTGCTATACAAATTACACCTTGTTGCATTTTAACTTTGCCATATATCCGCTATTCTACACCCTAGGTGTAGAATCCTATTCTACACGATTCTACACCCTAACACCCAAACTACCAAACCAGCACCAACCAGCCAAGGAGCCAACCCACCCACTGCTCCGCGCCTGTTAACCACGGCGTGCGCCGGACCCGCTAACCAAATTATCCACCCCCACGAAACCCACCCAACCAACCCGATTCATTGCCTCAAACCCAGGCCCCCTTTTCTCGAGCCTTCTTGGGCGGCGGTGATCCGGCGGCGGCCGCGGGGGAGGGCGGCGGCGCGGGTCTCCGACGGCAGCCGTGGGGGAGGGCTCTGAAGCTGTACACCTTCTTTGCATCTCCTTCCCTCCGCGAGCCCATGGAGGCTTCTAACCTCTTCGTTCGTCGGGAGGCAGATCGGAGGCGAGGCGAGGCTGCAGTGGCGCGCCACCGGGAAGGGTCATCTAGAGGAACGGTCTTTTGCTGGTGCTCCGTGCACGCACGCCAGTGAGCATCCCCCATCACCGCAACTTTTTTCTTGGTTTTTGGCCCTCCATGGTTGTGCTTGCCTAGGGTTCCATTTCCCCCCTGTATTTTTCTTCTATTTTAGTGTGATGGTGGCACTCTGATTCATTTTTTGTTTATGAGCGGTAGCAACAACGTGAAATTTGGGTGATCCCTACGCGCGATGCACATCCTGCTCTTCCATTAGTGTTACATCCACGATTATTTGCTCTGACACATAGTTTATGGATGTTTTGTATTTTATTTCCATGGAGATTTCTAGGTAGTTCGTGTAGCACTACACATTTTATTAAGAGGTTTAGCTAGAATATATGGTAGGAATTTTTTTTGCTTAAGTAATCGACCAGCAACCATGCCTTTTTTGCTTTGATAGATCATTTTGTGCAACTTTCATGAGTTTTAGTAGTGCCAGTAGTAAGGTATTGATTCAGTAATTTAAGCAGCAGAAATAATTTGGCCTCACCATTATCCCTTCCTTAAGTAACTTCAAGTTAACGGTTCCATAGTGGCCTGCAACATTTTATCTATAGTATGTTTTTCAACTAACACCCCAATCTCCATGAGTAGTTTTTTAGTTTAATATCCTTAATTAATGTGGTAGTTCAGTAGTTCTGATAGTAGTGATCAGTAGTCAAGTAGAACAATTCAATCACCTTATTCTTTCAGTAACTTCAACTGTTGTTGTTCAGTAGTAGTGATAATAGTTCAGTAGTTCATTAAATTACATCCCCATGTAATCCCTTGTTTCTTTTTTACTTCCAAATGAATGGTTGGTATAACTAAGCAGTATTTTGCAATTTGTTTTGTTTTTCTTATTTTTCAGCATGCTGAATGGATCCTCCACAGATGCAACCGCCCAACCCCCCTGTTCTAGTCGCGCCGGATGTAGTGGGTGCCCAAGTGGCAACTGGACGTCCTAACTCACAGTCAGCATTTCTTAGGTTATATTTTACTTATATTTTCAGTAATTATAACTTCATTTTCATGCTTTTAGTCTATGTGCATTTTGGTCATTTTTCTTATAGCAATTTCTAATTACTACTCAGAGCATGAAGAAGGCACGCCTACTGATGATCAAGGCTCCCAATCATCATCACAACGTCGTTCTGTTGTACGTAAGGTCCCGGTTAGCATTGCAGCTACTCAAGAACCAAAGTCAGATGATGACTTTGTGACTCCAAACCTGAGGAACACGAGGAATAAGAAGTCAGGTGTGAAGCTCTCCAACAATTAAAGTAGTGTAGTAATTCGGTAACAAGATCTTTTCAGTATCTCAGTAATTCTATTTGTTAACTGTGTTCAGTAATTAACACTAGTGGCATATTATTGCATGTATACACTTTTTAGATGTGACCTTGTACTCTCTTGGTGACCCCCCTATGTTAAGTAATGCAGTAATATGTCATGTTAGGTAATTCGGTAATCATGTAATCATATATTCAATGCATTGAACCCATCAATTACTGAAATAGGGGCTGTGGTTGGTATGCTAGTAGCAAAGGAGCAGTAGCTCTAGAAATTGAGGTGAGACACTCACATCGTGACACCCCCTTGCTTTAGTAATTCAGTTGTTCAGTAACCCCTAGTCTCCTTTGCTTTAGTAATTCTACCTTAACTAACTCACTGATTTAATAAAAAATAGGTCAGTAATGTAATGTTCAGGTCCTAGTTAATTTCAGAGTAATTTAAGTCTGGGTAATCAACTAACGCAGTAGTGATGTGTTCAGTTTTAGTTATTGGTTAATGTAGTAGTTCAATGCCTTCTTTATTTTTTCCACTTCTTTAGTAATTTGTATTCCACGGTAGATCAGTAATCTTGATTTGTGTTCTTATTCACTTAAGTAATCTGTGTCTTTGCCATTACATTTTCATGAGCATTTTATATCTGTGTTTTTACCATTGTTTTTTCATGAGCATTTTATATATTCTATGGTAACTCAGTAATATGTTTTTAGTGAGTAACTCAGTAATCTCAACATTTACTTTTTTGCATTTTAGTCACACATTCGGTACTTTAGTAATACAATATTTTTCATCAACATAGACAATTCTTTGCATAGTTAGTAATGCAGCAAATGATCACTATAATGTTACTCAGCAGCTTAGAAATGGCCCAACAAAATGCCACATAATGTTACTCAGTAGATTTGAGCATTAGGGCTTGTTTAGTATCACTGATCGTTATAAATTATTCTCCCTTCAGTAATAGCACCTAGATGTGTTCTGTTCAGTAGCATCAATTCTTTTTTCAATAATCAGTTGTGTACATGGCACCGCTTGCTAATTCTTTTGCCTCGTGCACAAGCAGCAGCCGCGAGTACAGAGCTTTAGGAGATGGCTCCAACAAGTGAATAATAGGCACAAACCATGTCCACAAACAAGTAATTTCAAGTTAATGATAACCCCTGTCCCCATGAGCAGTTTAACACTCCTTGCACTTGTTGCACTTGGTAGTTCAATAGTGCTTGGCGAAGCATCACCCTTATTTTGACTTCTCATTAACTCAGTATTTTTTATTTAAAAACCATTCATTATTTTTTCGTCCATGACATTGTTACGTTTATCCCATCATGATATATCATCACAGGGTGTAATAGAGAAATAAGGCCTCTCAATTCTCATCCAATGACATCGTTTTTTAATGGGTGGAGTAATTATTCTTAGTAGTTCAGTAATTCAGTAGGTTAGTAATATAGTTTATGATACATCAATGGATTATTGCTTTTCACAAGTTCAACATTTGGAATAATGGTGTGTGTTCAGTAATTCAGCATGTTAGTATTACTGAGCGCATACATGTAATTGCTGAGCAAAAGATCTCTTTGTTTTTTGCTGAGTTACCGAATTAACTACTTGAAGTTCAATAGCCCTCTAGGAGTGAAGTTCAGTAGTAGTGATCAGTAGTCCAGTAGAAAGATTCAATGACCTTATTCCTTCAGTAATTATCTCTTTTTTCAATAAACTGATTTACTAAAGCAAAAGAATAACCATTTTAGCTTTTCAGTAACTTTTCAGTAATTCATGTCCATCAGTTATTTTCAGTAATACCAATAATCCTGTTTTTGTTAATTTCTGCTAATCATTTTTATTCCAGAATATTTTTCCTCCAGTAATTCATGTTGTTTCAGTAATTCTTTTTGCCTTGTATTTTTTTAGGTTGAAAGGGCTGATGCTCCGGCTAATTGTTTCTTTTTCTTTATTTTCATATTTTAGCCTGTAGTGGAGGGCGCTTCGGGCCACGGTAGCTCTTGGAGGTGATTGGTCAGCTTTAGCATGTGGAAATGGCTCCTTTGATCCTTTGGATTCAGTAATAGATCATCCCATCAGCTTCAGCTCCAGTAGTCAATCAAGTTCAATAATGCATCCCAATAGCTTAAGTAATTGATGCTTTTGAACTTAACAGTAGTCCCATCAGCTTCAGTAATTGCTCCTTTGAATTTAGTAATGCATCCCAACAACTTTTAGTAATTGACCCTAGTAGTGCATCCCATCTGACAGATCTTAGTAATCGACCCTTTAGTAATTGATCCTTTCGAATTTCCTTAAATAGTATGATTATAGAAGGTCACTAGCTGACCTCTCCGAGACAAATTGAACTTCTATGGACTGGTGAGAGCAAGACTGGGAGGCAAAGAAACCTGATAGGCTTGAACATAGTAGAAGAGATTCACTGCTAGAAAATAAATAGTATAAATTGTGGTCAGGCACATGAGCATAGTTTGGGCTTAGTCAAATAAATCTGTACAGTAACACATTGGCGGATACATGTTGTTTCTGAGTGAGCCTTATGTCCGCCACATCCCCTCCAATCATATTCAGGCTCCACCAATTGCTGTGTGAACCTTCGTTTATTGTGTGAACTATTCTTAATTCTCTTTATTAATTTCTCTTATCTCTTTTCTCTTCTATATTCAGCTTCATCAGTAATTTGTTGATAGTTTGATAGTTCAGTAACCTTTTACCAGTAGCATCTTCAATCGTGCATTACCAGCTAATTACTAACATAAAGCACTTTCCTCTCTTTCTGCAGGAATTGGCAGAAATTACTAACAAAGTGTTGTAGTGATGGGGATACTCACTAATTCAGTAATTTAATAATTATGTAATCTAACCTCATGTAATCTATGCGATCTCAGTAATTACATCAGCTGGAGTTGTTCAGTAATTTCCTTTGTAAACAGTCTACTGAGATTTAAGTGTCAGTATTTTTCATTTTTTGTGTAAGCTTCTAAGTCTGTAATATCATAGCAACAGTGTACACCACCTTTTTGATATGGTGATCAAGTAAACTTTGTTCTTCCTTTTCTTCGATAATTATATGTTTCTGTATTTTCACATATCCTTATTGCTTTCCATCAACTTTTTTGCTGGCAACAATTGGTAACTTTTTGTGGATCATTTTTCTTATTATTGAATCCATGTACTTTGGTAATCCAGTGATTCCCACTGCAAAAAAGAATCTTTCCGATGCAAACTTGTAGTTCGGTAATTTAGTAACCTGAAGATTTTTCATCATGCGAGGGTGGGATCAACATCGATCACTTTTTGGATGAGTGCAAGAGAGTTATGAATGCATATCATTTTCTTGAGACATGCACACTGAAGTCATATGCAAGTCAACGTGTATCACCGGGATGAGGTAGAGTAGTGACAAGTTTTGGTGAGGTAGAGTAGTGACCATTTTTGTTGCATTTGAGCAGTGCTGCGAGTGATCAGATTATTGGGGCCGCTTGAAGTGAGGTGATGGAACATCCGTCAGTAATTAGTTGTAATTAGCATTAGTCAGTAATTAACTGTAATTCAGTAATCGAGTGATCAGATCACCATTAATACAATAAATATCAGTAGCATACCAGTAATAGATATCTCTAGTAGTTAAGTGATGCTGCACTTTTAAGTAGCACTGCAACTAATAGAATTAACAATGCAAATCAGCATTGACAGAGCCAATTCGGAGTACTAAGCTCAACCCACATCTATGTTTCCTCATTTGCAACATTGACAGAGCCAATTTGGTATTCTTGCTCAATTGCAAATCCCTGCCAAATCCTAGCCAACAAGCTTGAAAAATTGGTCAATCAATCTCCACCAAAGCAAACCATTCCGAACCTTGATTTTTTTATAGCAGCCAGGCTGTTGAATTGAGAGCATGCAAAACAGAACATAGCAGGGATGGGAGCACCACCGCCGTACAGATCGATTCACCATCAGCTAATCAGCCAAATCGAATTGAGGAACGAGATTTGGGCACCCGCAGGTGGATCGACGTGGTAGCATCTAGGTCGCGGTGTTTAGCAGGCAGCAAGCAGGGAGGTGCGGCAGCCTCGAGCGCGTCAGGTTCACTGCGGTTCCAGCTTGCCGAACCACCTCCCGCTCGCCTGCTTGCGCCGCAACTAGCCACACGCGCTCCGCCGCCACCCGAGCGCACACACTGCCGGCCGGTTCCTGATCCGCAGGCGCGCCACTCTTGACCAACGCGCGCAGATCCCGCTCCTGCTCGTCGCCGCCGCCGCTCCAGCTGATCCGCTAGCTCCTGCTCACCGAAGCTCGATCCACACGTGCCCAAAATCCCCAATCCTGGCACCCGAGTGCTTGACACCCTGTCGTCTAGAGGCCGACGCAAGAGAGCCACACGCACTCTGCAAGGCGCCAGCCGCCAGCGCTGCTCTTGCTACAGCTCACTGCCGAGACGCTGCCCGCCGTCCTCTTCCCTCGAACATTTTTATATATTTTTTTCTTTGATTTTCGAAAAATAAATGAATGAATCAAAAATTTCGAGAAATATACATCTGCCGTCGTACCTCAGTTCCTGCCGCCGTACCCCACTGCGGCAGCGTTACCCCTATATAAGGGGGCGACAGCTGCCGCCAGCCCCTCCTCCCTGCCTCACTCTCTTCTCTAAATCTTCGGCTTTCAACCCTTCGGAGCACTTTTGACTCAGGTATATTTCTAACTTTAGTGTAGTTTAGTTAGTTAGTGTAGTTAGTTAGTTTAATGTAGTTAGTGTAGTTAACCTAGTTTAGTTTAGAAATTTTAGAAATAGTTATATTTCAAATAAAATTCGTAGAAAATAATTATAATTCGAATAATTCGTTTAAATTGATATAAAATTTGTAGAAAATAGTTATAATTCAAAAAGTTGGATTAAATTGATATAAAATTAGTAAAAAATTAATTTTAATTCACATAATTCGATTAAATTGATTTAAAATGCTTAGAAATAGTTATAATTCCAATAATTAGATTAAATTAATATAAAATTCTTATAAAATAGTTTTAATTCAGATAATTTATTTAAATTGGTTTAAAATTTCTAGAAAATATTATAATTTGAAAATTTTGTTTAAATTGATATATAATTTCTAGAAAATGGTAATAATTCACATAATTAGATTAAATTGCTATAAAATTAGTACAAAATAGTAATAATTCGAATAGTTAGATTAAATTGATATAAAATTCGTAGAAAATAGTTTTAATTCACATAATCCGTTTTAATTCATTTAAAATTCGTAGAAAACAGTTATAATTCACATAATTAGATTAAATTGATTTAAAATTCTTAGAAAGTAGTTTTAATTCATATAATTCGTTTTAATTCATTTAAAATTCGTAGAAAATAGTTATAATTTGTTTTAATTGATATAATTCAACTAATTGATTAAATTTTGTTTTTTTGCAGCTATGGCTCAGGGACCGTTACAGTACGTACGGTCGGAGTTGTTCGAGGAGGTGGTGGACCGGCACCACCACTCGTACGTCTCGGCCGTTCTTGGACAGTCGCCCGGCGGTATACGTTGCCGGACCACCCGCACGTTGATGCCGATACGCCAGCGGTGGATTCCGAAGTACGTAATTCATTTTTATTATTTATTTTTGTTTCTTTACAATAGTAATTGCGTTAAGTAAATTATTTTTGTTTTTTTTCAGGCTACGCGCTGCAGGACTTCTCCCTTTCGCGCGGTTAGTCGAGGGGGACAGGCTACGAGCTGAGGTTCCCCGGGCAGAGCGGTTGACGTGGTTCAGCTACGATGCCCCGCTGATCACCGCGTGTATGGACTGGTGGCGACCAGAGACGCACACCTTCCACTTCCCCGTCGGCGAGATGGCACTCAGTCTAGAGGACGCCGCGTTGTTGGGAGGACTCCCGTGTGCTGGCGAGACTATGGGCCGATCGACATCCCTGCGACGTGGCACGTAGACTTCCTTGCTCGGTTCGCGAACGTTCCTCGGAACGAGCGCGCGCCTCAGCCGTACGTGCCCTTCGCCAACACCCACGGGCCCACCTAGACTTGGATCCAGCAGTTCAGCATATGTGCTTCTAACTCTTATTTTCAACGTTTGTATGCAATTTAAAAAAATATGACGATGGACCTTTGTGTGTGTGCAGGCTGACTACATGGCAGACGAGGCCGACGACCCGACGTCGGACAGGTTTCTGGAGGTCTACCAGCTCTGGCTGTTCGGGTGGGTGATGTTCTGCGAGTCAGCGAGAGACTCGGTGTCGAGGTACCTGCTCCCTTGGGCTCAGCGGATCGCCGACTCCCCCCTCGACGAGGTGCCCCAGATCAGCTGGGGTAGCGCTGTTCTAGCCGCTACCTACAGGGGGTTGTGTTCAGGAGTGGCGAAGCCGGCGAGTAGGGAGGGGATCCTCCTGGGTTGTCCTCTCCTGCTGCAGATGTGGATCCACGAGCGGTTCGACATCGGTCGGCCCAAGGCCGACCTCTCGGAGTACGAGCCGCTGCCAGAAGACACCGACCCTACGGACCTCCCCACCATGGGTTCTCTGTGGTGCCTCCGGAAGGTAATGACCTCCCTTATCATTTTCTTCGCTTAATGAATTCTTTAGTTCGATTCAATTAACTTTTCATGTTCTGTGCATCACGTTTGGGCTGGGGAGTAGGCGAAGAAGACGTACAAGGACTTCGTGGGTCAGATCGACCGGATGGTCGATGCCCAGGTCCGATGGACGCTGTACACTCCAGCCATGGTCGCTACCCGCGCACCACAGGGCCTCTCGTCGCTGTGCTACCGAGACCAGGCGTACTGGATGACGCGGTGACGATTGGTCTTCGACGTCTACGTCGAGGATTACGCCGTCCACCGGGTGATGAGGCAGTTCGGTCTCTACCAGGAGTCGCCTGTACCCGTTGCGCCACGTCTGCCGCCCACAGCGCACAAGTGAGCTACCATTAGCTAGTTATAATTATTTTTCGTTACAAGTAGTCAGTTGCAAATAATTTTTTGTTTCATCTATGCTAGGTGGACGCGTAAGGGTGTGTCTGCGGCGACATCGTTCGTCGACAGGTTGTAGCCGTATGTGGACGAGTGGGCGTCCGCGGCGCACGAGGAGAATGTCGTCACCGAGCACCGCCTTCACGACGGCGCGGCCTGGGTAGCGTACCTTAAGTGGTACCTCCCGAGGACGCGGACGTGGGTGACGTACGTCCCTGCTACCCCGCCACCGCTACCGATCCCGAACCACAACAGGCTCCTGCCGGACGCCACGTACCCGGTGCGCCGAGACCAGACCGCCGACACAGCGGTAAGCTACGATACTGCAATCATATTTAATTCATATGACTTTTCATTATAATATGTGCTACTAATTTTGTGAGCAGCACGATGCGCTTGCTGAGATCGTGCGGCTCGCAATGTCCGCGAGGGAGGCGTGTTTTACCTGGGGGCCTCAGCAGCACCAGCGCACGTACGACAGGATCCTCGATGCTGTCACGAGGTACTCCGCCGTCGTGAGCTACGCCAGGGCCGCAGAGATTTCTCTCCTTCCGCGCCACCCAGCGTCGTCCTCGAGCTTCGCCTCGACAGCGGCTACGCAGCCGGTGCCTTCCACCTTTGTCGGCGCCTTCTTGGCTCCGACGTCACAGCAGCAGCCACAGGCGCAGGGCCCGCACACCTACGTGCAGCGGTCGTTTGTTTCCCCGGTGCAGGTACTTTCAGTGGACCTTATTTTCAACTAATGCACGGAGTTGTTGTGTGTTTTTGTTATACTATATTCTAATCGTACAGGGCGACCGCCGGTCTTTCCGACGGGACCAGGAGGAGGTTTCACCGGGCCTCGACGGCCGGAGACGACGGCATCTAGAGCGCCGGTCTTTCCGCTAGGAGGTTTCAGACCATCGGTCTTTTAGTTTCCGGCGGCAGATATTCCTTCCTCGTCCACTCCGCTTGTCTTCCAGCCTGGTAACGACTTTAACTTTATAGTAAAATTCATTAAGTACGACACGTTTTGGAAAACTAATACTATTTGTTGCAGCCGGTTTCGACGCGGGCGCGGTCTTGACTCCTGACGACCACCTGGATTGGGATGAGTTTGGGTACAACAACATTCTCACGACCATGGATGGAGTGCAGGACGAGGAGCTTGGCCCGTCACAGTTCACACAGGCACCGCCTGTTGGGACTCAGGAGATACAGCTAGTGGGCGGAGTGACCCCGGCGGCCGGCGGAGCGACACCGGCTGGTGCAGGGTCGTCGTTGGCGGGCGGAGCGACACCGGCCGGCGGAGCGACACCGGCTGCTGCAGGCTCGTCGTAGGCGGCCATGGTGACACCGTCTCCTGACCAGCTCAGACCGCGGGTGGTCAGGCCACCTGACCCCTTGACGTACGCCCAGGACCACACCTTGGCTGACGCTAGAGCTGTTAGGCCGAAGAGGCACCGGCGCATTTAGATGTATTAGTACTTTTACCATGATTTTGTATAAACTATTTTGCATCTACTCGTTGATTATGATGTGATCTTGTGATTATGCTTACATTTATCAGTTTGTTGTTTTTTAAAAAAATTAAAAGTGTTTTACAAAATGAAAATAAAAATAAAGATGTTCTTACCATCATGTGGCACGGCGGCAGGACCCTGCCGCCGTGCCACACGGCGGCAGGGACCTGCCACCGTGCCACGCAGACGTGCCGCCAGAGCTGCTCTCTTGCCGCCGTACCCTATGGCGGCAGAGACCTAACGCCGTGGGGCACGGCGGCAGTGATGCTGCCGCCGTGCCACACGGCGGCAGATGTATATTTCTCAAAATTTTTGATTCGTCTATTTATTTTTCGAAAATCAAAGAAAAAAATAAAAAAATTCTGCCCAGCCGGCGCACGGGGACGGCTCGCGCTCGCGAGTCACCTCGCTCCGCTCGTCTCCCCACTTGCGCTCTATCGCTGCGCCAACCGGCCTCCGGCCCGGGATGCCTCGCGGTCGCCGCTCGCGTCGCTACGCGCCGCTCGTCGATCCCGCTGACATGGATGCCCAGTTGGGATCGGGAGAGGATGGGTCCGGTCGCACGTTAACAGGTTATATATATACATATATACTGTCTGGTTTTTACCGGTTTTTTCTCTCCCGGTTCTCCTCACGTCCACATCTCTTTTCTTAAAATCCACTCCTGTTTGCTCCTCCCCCCGCATCACGCGGGGGTACGTGTCACGCAGCCGTAGCTCCCGGCTCCCGCACCTCCGCCTTGCAATCTTACAAAAACACCTCTCGAATGTCTGAAAATTGCAAAAAACACGTAACCCCAAGCCCCTAAGCCCCCAACCCTAGCCTCTCTCCCCGTCTCCCAGGGTCCCCTGCCTCTCCCGCCGCCCTCTCTCCTCCCCGCCGCCGTGCGCTCTCTCCCTACTCTCCACCGCAGCCTCCCCGCCCCTTCTCCCTTCCCGATAATCTCCATTGCACTTCCCGGCACAGCCTCTCCCTGCTCCGCCGCCGCACCCCACCCGCACCCGTGGGATCCAGATCCTCCATGGGGGGCGTGGACGCAGTTTCGAGTAGGAGTGACGGTGGCGCTTGTGCCGACGTGGGGAGGATGCTAGCACGTATCGCCGTCCACCTGTTGTGCTGTCCCCAATCCTCTCTGTGACTTCACTCTGCCAGCATCAGTTCCCCACCATGTCGCATCATCCGGAGGACGTCGTCAACCTGTACGCCGCCGAGCTCGCCGCCACCAAGAATGTCGTCGCCCTCGTCGCCCGCCTCTGCCAGGTTAATTATCTTTGATCCCACATCTTAGGCTCTATTTTCCGCTACATCTTTTCAGCATTCGTTGTCCTGTTCAATGCAATAATCTTGAAATAACCCGCGGCGGCGACCGCCGTCGTTGGTGTCGTGCTCCTCGACGCGAGCTGAAGCGCAGTCTCCACAACTCCGCAATGGCAGCCGTGCGCAGGTCTGTCAACGTAGGCAGCCAAAGGCTCGGGCTTACGGCCATCACTGTTGGCGTATGGATGTGGATTTGTGCTTGTGCGGTCACCCTCCCTTCTCTGCTCCTCCCGTATATGGTGCTTGTGCTGTCATCCTCCCTCCTCTGCTCCTCCCGTATATGCTATCTCATATGTACAGACTGCTTATATGGATGTTTGTTTTTGCTAATGTGCCCTCATCTATGCAGGATGCTTTGGTAGACCAGAGTAGGGATAACTGCTTCATCCTCTGCTGCTGGCCATGGCCACCACGGAGCACCGGCAATGGGGCTCCCATAAGCATGCGGCACAGCTCCATTCCCCTTGTGTTGCCTGTGATGTCTCCCCAAGTTAGGTGATTTTTTGGCACTGCATTACCTGTAAGGATGTATTTTGTCTGTTACTTTTTTTCTTGGTATAGTTTATTAATTAGTGTTCTTCCCATATTTTTTTTACACAGCATCTGTTTTCTGGGAACTGAATGACAATCTATTGAATGGGTTCATTCCTATTGATCTTAGAATGCTTAGATAGTTGTTTGACTTGTAAGTATAATTCTGTCCAGTGTTCATCATGTGGACGTTCGGCTCAGATTGATTGCAGAAATTTAATGGGAGTATCTTGGCCTAATTCCTCTGTACTGAACTACAGATGTACCTGTTGCTGTTGTGCAGGCGAGGATTATTTATCTTTCCTATAGTAAGATCCTTGAAGCTCCTTCTGAGGTGTAAGTTTCACTGCTTTTGGAAATATTTGAGTGAGTATGCTTATGAAATCACATGTCTGATATGTTCTTGTCTTTGATATTTATTTTTCACATTGAACAACACATTGAACCAGCCATGGTATGTCAACAACATGCTTCTCAATGATTTGACATGGATAGATTTTACAATGGATGCATATATTAGATAATAGAAATGGGATTTGTGGAATCTTTTTCTTATCGGATTGTGTTCGTGTTTGTGGCCATAACAATAATTAATATTGCATACATATTAGTATACTCCGGTAAAATTGAGGATATACTAAAACCGATTTGACATTTAAGTATACTCTGTTTAGTACTTAAGCACAATCACTTTTATTTGAGATTTCGGACATGATTTTGACTTGCGTGTCTTAAACATCAACTAAAACTGATTGGAAGACTACTTTAAAAAAATAATGATCCTGTAATCTGGTTGTTAATAAATTGAAATGTAAAATGTAGTAGTTGGTCTACAATATCAAGAACATGGATCCTCAGTAATATTGGATCTTAGTTGAGCTGAGCATTGACCTTAATGTACAATATCCATACTTGCGCTGTGACATTTTCAATACTCACAACTTATAATAACCCTTTCTATGATTTCTTTTATATTTGCTACTTTTACAATAAACAAATTACACTTTATTTCCTTTAGGTCTAATTACCCTTACAATGCTGACGTGCTGATATAAAACTGCAGAGTACTAAAGTGCTGATATCCTTATTTGAGTTTATTTCATTCTTTTGATTATGAGAAAACTGATGATCCATGGAGATAATTGATGGAAGGTCTTCGCTATGCACTAGCTACATCAAACAAATACATTAGAACGTACATGTCTCTTTGTTTATGAAAGATCTCCAACCTATAGCCTTAATTTTTGTATGATACTTGCATGCTTTTTTTTTAATAAAACAAAGATTCTTTTCCAAGGCCACCTTATAGGTTTCTAATCAAGGGTTTTTTTTGGTCTTTCAGCTACATGGAGAATAGAGATACAAGAATGGTATCAACTTGGTGGAATTGTTGTGGGCTTTTTTTATGAATTTTCTGGTTTGAATTTCAAAGAGATAGATGCATGTGAGATAGTTTTATGTTCTATGGATAGTTAGCCCAAGAAGCTGTCCGGAGCTTGTGTCAACTAGATACGTGTATTGCAAACTGTTAATCAACAGAACCTGGAGGTAATGCAGTCGACAATGTAGATGTTTAAGGTGTCTAAACTCATCTGTTCTGTGAATGGGAAAATATTAACGAATATACTTTGTTTATTCCTTGTATACACATCAATATTTTTATGTTTTGTTGGTCATAGTTTTGAATAGGATAGGACGCGCAACACGCGCCGAATGTTCTAGTCATGCTATATCGTGGCTGCCAAAAATCTCGCGGTAGTTTCCCTTAACACTGTCGCGCCTACCCCCGGTCCTCATGCGGCCCCATTCCGCCACCGCTGCCGCCCACGCCCCACCCGCCTACGAGGCTACGACCTGTCCCGTTGCTGCTGTCCTCGGCCGACTCCGTTCGCCCACCACCGCCACCCAAGCCGGCACGCCCCCGTTCGATCCGCCACCGCCGCCCACGCCCCGCCCCCTGCGACCCCGTCTTGTCGCCCGCGATGGCCTTTCCCACATCAACTGCAGACGTCCTGCAAACAGTTGACCGTTGTGGCTGCAGCGCCATGGCCTCACGGCTGCCCGCCAGTAGATTCGCGAGGTGGGTGGTGGTTCCACGGCCATGTCCACAGACCAGATCCGTCAGCTCAACTTCTCACAATCCCACCGTCACCTGAAGCTCTCGATTTCTTCCGAAGCTTCGTCCCCTGGTATGCACCCTTGCATTACCTCCATTCAACTGCCACGATTTTGCTTGATTTCCCACAGAGGTGTAGACTATTTGTGCAGATAACCGTGAACAGAAGAGATATTAATATCTTCCTGATTCGTCATCTTAGCTTGTGCCTAATAGGGTCATTGTGGATCTGCCCAGTTCATTTAATTGCACCATTCGAACAATGCTAAATGCTACTGTTTCTTCTCCATTAAATACTTAGGGCCGTCGTCATTTGATTGCTCATTTCAGTTTCTTCTCCATTAGATACAGGTGACTGAATATTAAATTTGTATTTTGTTCGTACCTTGGTCAAATATTTGGTTTTGCCCTACTGGGGTTCATAATTCATGGATTTAGGACGGGGATTGGGGTTTGCCCAAGGGTTGATATATATCCTATTTTCTAACTTCTACTCGTCCTAGCAGCAACAGACAGCAGGGCTAGCAATCGCGCAGCTTAGCAGCAGTTTTGGGATCATCCATGTCGACACCTCCAGCAGCATGGTTGGGACATGGGAGTATTTGCATCTTTGTTTTGGCATCTCATGCTTCGACTTTGCCATGCATCTGACCATATGCATCTGAAGGCAGATGTGTCTTGCATGTTTTTCTTATCAAGGCTCAATGGACCAATCCAAAGAAGGCAATTGTCTCGATGCTGCTGCTCTTAGTCGTTTTATGTGTGCTAACATATATTTTCTTCAAATAAGAAATACTGATTCGTAGCTCTGCTTTCAATCATCCAACATAATTCTGTTCAATTCAATTTACTCATGCTTTTAGTTTAATTTTTATACCCATGTTTCCAGTGATCACTAGCTAGTAGCTACCAAAAATGAAAATTTAGATTGGCCTGTTAGGTTTAGATTACAACAATTGTGGTCTTACCAGCAATGAAATGCAGGTTAGCGAGGTTGAAAAGTATGGACTAATACCCTGTTCGCCTAACAAGATTAAGCTTTGTTTTCAGCACTCTTATGTAGATAATGGAAGATAATATTTTGGCTTCAGACATTCTTTTACAAGAATGCATCAGACTGAGGACCAGGTGTGTCCGAAGACCAGTGGAGGGTTGCTCCTTAGTGATGAGTGATTGACAACATTGTGTGGACTGATGCTTGGCTAAGTGTGCAGGTACAGGTTGCGGCTTGGCTCGTGTTGGTGCAGGTGAAGAACAAGCGCGAAAGGCCTTAGCCGTGGTGGCCTCCGGGTGATGGAGAGGCAAGTAGGCTTGGTTCGATGGACCAGGTGGCCGATGGGGTCAAGTGCAAGACGTGCGGTGTAAGATTAGCATGTTGAAGTCGTGAACATGGACCAGTGCAAGGTAGTGGATCGAGCCCGAAGCTTGCACGCGGGATTTGGTGGTTTGCCCACAAAACCATCGGTGGACGATTTCTTGGTTTGGGCCGCAAAACCAAGTCGGAGGCCCGATGCGATGGAGACGGTGATCCGAGAGCGTCGGGAAGCTTCGAGGCTAAGCAAGTCCGCGGTGGAAGCGCGTCCGCTCGATGAAGACTTGACCATATTGCCCCTGAGGGGTATGTATCTTCTATTTGAGTTAGGGGTAGCGTGGTCATTTGCCTCCTCTGGTGGACTTCGTATAAATAGCGGAGAGGTGGATGAAATCTCTCTCTCTTGGACTTTAGGGTTTCCTCCCCCGGTAGATCGCTCTGGACTACTTCTTTTCTTCTGCTTACCTTAGGCTAGATTCTTCTATAAACTCTAACCTCTGGATGTGTAGAAGCTTTCGGCGTTGCGGTGATCTCCTAGCTCTTTGTGATTTTCGTGTCATTTTCGGGGCTATTTTTGGGGTGTTTCATTCTTCGTTCGATTCGCTGATTTGAGGTGTTTTTCCTCGGATTTCTTTGAGGGGATCATGAGTGGATGCCTTACGCATCTTTGTGTGTGATCTTGACACCTCAAACGCCAGGAAACCTCTTCGATTCGTGAGTTTTTGGTCGGAGCCCGAGTTCATGGTGGTGGTTTGTGTGATCCGTGATTCTCGGTGATTTAGTGAGTTAGAGGTCAAGATTTTTGGGGTATAGCTTCCTCTTATGACGTTTCTCACCTCCCCAAAATCTTATCTCAAGACCTCTAGCCGTTTGGGAGATCCGGTGATGGAAATGTGGAGTTGACTCCCGAGCTCGGGCACTTTTTGGTTCTGTTTGTGCATGGCGGGCAGTCCGCCTGATACGCGCGCATAGTCTGTGAGGGTCCAGTTCGTCGCGTGTTCGTGCGCGTTCGTGTTTCGATCTGTTTCACCCTTAGGGTTTTGTTGCATGGGGTTTTGCAGACAGTCTGTGTGAGGTTCACGGACGGTCTGCGTGGTCAGTTTTTTGTCTAGGGTTGGGCTGCGCTTGTCTGGGGTTTTCCGTGAGTTTGCCGGATGGTCCACGAGGCCATCACGAACGGTCCGCGACACTGGCAGACGGTCCGCGTGGCTCTGTCGAACAGTCCGAATTTCCTCGGTGTGTCTCTGGTGGTTCTGTTGCAGTTTTTGGACAGTCCGCACGGATGGTCCAGACAGTCCGCCTGTGACTAGCGGATAGTCCGCCTGTACAAGCTGACAGTCCGCGCTGGCTTTTCCAGAATTGGCCAAGCGCTTTGTTTCTTGTCTTGTGCTTCCGCGCTTTGATTCAAGGCTTGTCTCTAGGACTTGTAGGCTTGTGTGTGCCTAGTCTAGGGTTTCTTTGGTGTGTGTGAGTGATCGGAGTGGCAATCGGGGTATAGGCCGAGTTCGTCCTTCGGGAAGAATTTTTATTGGCTCTCATTCACTCCCCCCCTCTCTGGTCGCCGAATCGGTCCTTCAATTGGTATCAGAACCGGTTACGGATCTTCGTGATTCTAACTAGTCTAAGATCCAAAGATGGGCGACTATGGTAAGGGGTCGGGTCCTCTGCACTTCAATGGCAAGAATTACCTGATGTGGGAGAGGCGTATGGGCGCATTTTTGTGTGGGAAGGGGACTCTGATCTGGGATGTCACTCAAAATCCTCATTATGTCATTCCAGACAGTTTTCTGCTTCCAGGATCGCGGGATATGTGTGAGGCCAACAGCAAGGCTGTTGATTACTTGTTCCGTGCTCTCTGTGCCTCGGAGTTTGAGCGAATGTACGGAGAGAATGTGGCCGGAAAGATATGGCTTAAGCTTAGGAATGCTCATGTTGGCAATGCCCAGGTGCAAGCTCGTTTGTTTTCCACTTACCGGAGAGAGTACGAAAACTTCACTCATCTCCCCGGTGAGTCGACCGATGCTATGTTCCAGCGCTTCACCAGCATAGTCAACAACATGAGGGCCAATGTGATAGTGCTCCCATACACGGATCATGATCAAGCTATCAAGCTTTTGCATGCCCTAGATAGGTCTGTGTGGAGTGCCAAGGTCGAGGCCATTGAGGAGTCGAGCGTGTATGATACTCTGTCGCTTGATGAGCTGTTCTCTAAGCTCAGGTCTTCAGAGGCTGATCGTGACTTGAGAGCCAAGAGTGAGAGCCCCACTGATCCTCATAGTTTGGCTCTTGTCTCAGGATCGAGAACTAATGCTAACTCTGTTGGTTTTTCTTTGTCTTGTCTTGTGTCCCTGCCAGATGAGGACTTTGAGGTGCTGAGTGAGGATGATCTCACATTGTTGAGCAAGAGGTTTTGGCGGATGTACGAGAACCGCAAGAATGCGAGGAGAAGCTCGGGGATGTGCTATCGGTGCGGGAACCACGGGCACTTCATCACCGAATGCCCTGAAGCCATGGAGATCAAGAACAACTACAAGGGCAAGCCCAAG
This sequence comes from Cenchrus fungigraminus, assembly GCA_036936925.1. Lineage (NCBI taxonomy): Eukaryota > Viridiplantae > Streptophyta > Magnoliopsida > Poales > Poaceae > Cenchrus > Cenchrus fungigraminus. The sequence continues at coordinate 76,157,205 of CM072769.1, read as the reverse complement.
CATGACTACAACAAGCACCACTCCCGGAAAAACTACATGGACAAGCGCAAGGAAAAGGGCGAGAGAAGGCCCAAGAAGAGTAGCGGATACAAGAAGAAGACGGCTCAAGCAATGGTTGCCGGAGCGAGCGACATCGACTCTACTTCCAGCGACTCTTCTTCCGGTTCGAGCAGCGACGAAGAGCAAGATTGGCGCAAGGACAAGCGGCACACAGGCAAGAACTTCACCAGCCTCAGCTTCGTCGCACATGGTGGATTTTGCGGCATGGCGCACTCCAAGAAGGGTGGGAAGCACAACTCGGATTTGAATTCCGACTCCGAGGAAGAGGTACGACATGATCCCAACTTCTTGCTAGAGGAGAATGCTAGGCTGAATGAGTTACTTGATAACCGTGATGATGTGCTTAGGAAGACCAACAAGGAGAAGAGAGAGTTTAGGTTCTTGTTAGGTGATGCTAAGGACAAGATAGTTGAGTTTGAGTCTCTGCTTGTTGATGCTAGAACTGAGATAGACTCTTTGAAAACTGCTCCTGTTGTTTTTCTGGCTGACATGACTGCTCTCAAGGAGAAGCATGCCACAACTCTTGAGGAACTAGATGTGCTTAGGATTGAGTGTGATGAATTGAAATCTAGACCTGCTTTGTTAGGTGCTTGCACTTCTTGTTCTGTGTTGCATGCTAGGCTAGATGAATCTCACACTAGGATAGTTTCTCTTGAGGCTGCATTGAAAGCTCCCATTCCTACATCATGCTTTACCTGTAAAATGCATGCTTTGAAAAACATGGAACTTGCACACTATGTTGATCATCTGCAGGATGAAAATGATGAGTTGAGAAAAATGATGGGGTGGTTGTCTGGACATGAGCCACAATTGAGTTTGATGTTGGCTCAGTTTAAGAGGTTTGATGGTCAGGCGTTGGGGCCTGACAAGTGTGGTGAGAAGAGTGGTGAGGGAGAAGAGAAAGCTGGAGAGATTCATATTCCACCACATACCACACCCATGAACAAATTTGCACCCAAGCCAAACCACCTTAGAAACAAGCTAGACACAACCCCAGATCCTCCAGTGTCCCCCCACAAATCTGAAAACTACCAGAAACCCATCAAGTTTGTGAGCACCCAGGGGAGTGTCTTTGGTGGGAAGTCAGGAGAGAAAGCTGTTGAGAAGCTCACAGAAAAACCACCGCCTAAGCCACAGCCGATCCGCTTCCATTGTGAGTATTGTGGGAGGGATGGGCATAAGGATGAGTTCTGTTTCAAGAGGAAGAGAGATGAGAGGTTTGCTAGGGAGATGGCAAACAAGGACAGGTACCAACCGTCCCATGGGGTGCCTGAGCCTCATAGAGGGCCTCTACCTAGCGGTGAGGTGTTTGTGCGTTCAGTTCCCACTCATGGTGGTGGAGGTGTGTTTCCTTAGAGAGATAGGCGTGTTGGGTTTGGGCGTGGTGAGTTGCCTGGACGTGCTCCGGCTTGTGACCGTTACGAGTTTGGGAGGCATGATCGGAGCTTTGGGTCTCAGATGGACTACGGACCACGTTTTCCCTCTCGTGGTGCGCGTACTCCTCCAGTGAGCGTGACAGTTTCTTCGGTGGTAGGCGTGAGAGGGCTCCGCCTAGAGGCTTTGATAGGATGGATTTTTCTAACCCTTCTTTTGAGCAAATGGCTCGACACTGGTTTGACTCCTTTGGTACTAACACCAGTGTTGAGTCGCTTGCTCATTCTCGTCCTCATTTTTTATTGCAGGTGGGAGGCTTGGAGGACTTTTGGTTGATCAACTCTGGTTGTTCACGTCACATGACCGGGGATCGTGGGTGGTTCTCCAGCCTCACCCCGATGAGTACGAGGGAGTACATCACTTTCTGGGATAATGGGAGAGGACGAGTGCTTGCTGAAGGTATGGTGAAGGTGAGTAGCAAGGTGACCCTGAAGAGTGTGACTTTGGTCAAGGCACTTGGTTTTAACCTATTCAGTTGCTTGATGATGGTTTTGAGGTTCGTTTTAAGTTGGGAGCTTCTCGTGTGCTTGATTCTCGAGGCGATCTTGTATGTACGATCGTCCTCGAGGGTCAAATCTTTCGTGCCGATTTTTCCCAGTCTGTTGGTCCTCCTCGATGCTTTGTTGCTGGCGTTTCGGCCGAGCTTTGGAAATGGCATAGGAGGTTGGGACACTTGAGCTTTGAGTTGCTTTCCCGCTTGAGTGGTCTTGATCTTGTCCGAGGATTGCCTAAGTTGAAATTCGAGAAGGATTTGGTTTGTGCTTCTTGCTGGCATGGAAAGTTGGTTGCTGCTTCTCACGCCCCTCTGACTGCTGTCATGATCGAGCGACCTTGTGAGCTGTTGCACATGGATTTGGTTGGACCAGCTCGTGTTCGCTCTGCGGGTGGGAAGTGGTATGTTCTAGTTGTGGTTGATGATTTTTCGAGGTACTCTTGGGTTTTCTTTTTGGAGGATAAGAGCGAGACATTTGGCTTTGTTCGGGACTTGATCTTGAGGTTGAAGAATGAGAGACATGGTGATGCCATTCGAGCGATACGCAGTGACAATGGCACGGAATTCAAGAACTCTCATTTTGATGCCTTTTGCAGTGATCTTGGTCTCGATCATCAGTACTCTCCTCCATACGTCACTTGCCAGAATGGCGTAGTGGAGAGGAAGAATCGGACCCTTTGTGAGATGGCCAGGATGATGCTTAATGAGCATAGGACTCCTAGGCGTTTCTGGGCCGAGGCGGTCAATACCGCTTGCTATGTCTCAAATCACATTTTCCTTCGTGCTTTCAAAAAGAAGACCTCTTATGAGCTGATGCATGGGCGACAATCCAAGGTGAGTCACTTTAGAGCTTTTGGTTGCAAGTGTTTCATTCTGAAGAAGGGCAGGTTGGATAAGTTTGAGTCTAGATGTTCAGATGGTATTTTCCTTGGTTATGCGATTCACTCTAGAGCATATCGTGTGCTCAACCTTGACACTAACCGAATCATGGAGACTTGCGAGGTAACCTTCAACGAGACACAACCATGTAGCTCTTCTGCTTTTGATTGTGCAGGTGATGAGGAGATTGGAGCGAGGATCTTTGAGGATGAGAATGATGGAGATGGAGATGAAGACGATGATGGTGGTGATGCTCCCGTGGCTGATCGTGTACATGCTACTGCCACTACCATGACGACGATCGAGGATGGACCATCCCCTACACCCACTACGACTGAGGCTGTTCGAGTGGAGGCTGCTGCTGAGGGGGAGATTGTGTCCAGGCGAGAGGCTCCATGGCATGTACAGGTGGATCACCCACCGACGACGATCATAGGTTGAAGGACCGATTAGGCGAACCAGAGAGGGGGGGAGTGAATGGGAGCCGATAAAAATTCTTCTCGAAGGAGATGAGAACTCCAACAAGACGAACACAGCTTCCAAATCACGTCTCCGACTCAACTACCCAAGTTGGCCAAGACCACGCAGCCACTGGAGTGCTACTGGTCCTAGGAACCAACAACCACATTCACGGACTCGAGAACGCAGCGGAACACCAACTCGAGCACCACCGACCTACACCGGTCAGGCTGGTGAGCAGCACCGGTCAGACCGGTCCCTGCTGGTAAAACCTGAGAACTTCCACAGAAGGCCTCTACACCGGTCAGGCCGGTGTAGCTCGCCGGTCAGACCAGTCCAAGCTAGGAAATTCCAAATCCACCAAATTGACCTACCGAGCTCCAAACAGGACCAAACTCGAAACAGCAGCAACACGGGACAACAACGAACTCACCCAGACGTTCACCCGAGGCAAAACCCACAGAGCCTGCTCACCGGTCAGACCGGTCAGGCTAGGCCGCTCGGGGATGAACAGCACCCGTGGGTCAACTCCCCCAAATCCAACTCCCGATCTCCCGAATCGCTCCACGGATTTGTGCAAGACTTTGGGGATAGTAGGAACACCTCATGGGCACTCTATAGCCAAGATTTGGTCCACCAAAACTTGCTAAATCAAGAGGAATCGAAGAAATCCCACCAAGAACGCCTCTAACCCTAGAGCCACGAAAACCCCAAAATCGAGCCCCTTTGCTCACAGATTTGGGAGGGGAATCAAAGGGAAAAGAACCACGAAGGGTTCATGCATACATCCCCCACTAAATCCCAAAGAGAAAGGCCTCGAAATCGCTCCAAGAAAATTACCAAGAAAGGGCTCCGAAAATCATCAAAAAGGAGAAACGGGAAAGACACATCCAAGCCTTGAGGAACCACGCCGAATCATCTATACATACCAAAGAGGTTCATACAAGGTCTAGCTTGCCGCCCGATCATCCTTCCCTCTCACAAGATCTCACCATGAAGCTCTCAAGCTAGTCCTAAGAAAATCCTAAGGAAAATAGGAAGGAAAAAAGGAAAACCAAATGAGCTAGGGTTCCAAGAGATGGCTGCCATCCTCTCACCCCTTGGGTTATATGGAGGCAACCGAAAGATGAAAATACCCTTACTAGCTAACTAGGGATACATGCCCCTCAAGGGCGAAATCGGAAATCTTTGTCTTCGCTCCATCGGACGGATGCCCAGCAACCGCAAACTTGCTTAGCCTCGACGCAAGCCTTGCGATCCCGACACGTGTCCTCCGCTTCGAAGATTCCAGACTGCGTCATCGCACACCGGTCAGACCGGTGCTCCTCACCGGTCAAACCGGTACCCACCGGTCAGACCGGTTAGACCCACCGGTCAGACCGGTCTGGAGCTGCTGCACCTCCGTCTTCGGTTCTTCAGTCTTGGCTTTGTGGATCAACCAAGGAACCTAGTGGTTTTCTGGTGAACCACCGGAAACCCCACGAACTCGGTGTAGCCTCCGCCAATCACCACTCATGACTCGGCTCCCACGTAGTCCCGGCTCGACCTTGGTTTTGAGGCTCAACCAAGAAACCGTTCATGACTTCATCTTGCCGTTCTTGCCACCATGCGGCCCGCACTTGACCCCGCTGGTCACCGGGTCCCTCGAACCAAGCCTACTTGTCTTCTCCACACCTGGAGGCCTCACCGGCAACAACCTTTCGCGCTTGTTCTTCACCTGCACCTGCACCAGTCAAGCCGCAACCTGCACCTGCAATACTTAGCCAAGAATCAGTCCACACCATGTTGTCAATCACTCATCACACCAGGAAGCAACCATCCACCGGTCCTCGAACCACACATGGCTCTCAATCTCCCCCTTGATGAGTGCATTGACAACACACACGTTTTGGTAACCAAGAAAAAAGGAAAAGAAAAGAAACAACTAAAAGAAACTCCAACAAGCGATCGAAAGCCAAAGAAAAGCAAAGAGCAAGATCACTTGAAGAAGACAAGTCTCGGACCCCTTAGGCAAGGGCAACGGCTCGACACATCCGAGACAAAACCATGCTCAAGCAAAGAGCACAAGTCAACAATCCAAAGCTCGAAAACCACAAAGAGCTCCCCCTGCACACATGCAAGCTCCCCCTGAACCAATGCAACTCCCCCTGGACGAATGCATGCAAACCACCTCGCAAAACAGAGCAGCTGCTTCAGCTTTGCTCTGATCGGTCAGACCGGTCAACCACACCGGTCAGACCGGTGTGCTAGATCGCCCAGCACCTGAACCTTACACCGGTCAGACCGGTGTGCCTCACCGGTCAGGCCGATGACCACCTGGGAACTGCCTGAGCTCAAAACTAGCTCGAAACCACTTGGAAACTTTCTAAATGCATGCAGCAAGCCAAAACATGCTCAAACTTCTCCCCCTTGTTGACAATGCATGAATCAAGCCAAAAATGCAAAAAATGCAACCTAGAGCTTCTCAAATAGACAAAATTCAACAAAGGATGCTACACATGTCCAAATGAGCAAGTTAGAGACTCTATAGCTTTGTAATGACATCAACTTCATGATCACCAAGTTTCACAACCATTGAGCGAAGCTAAGATAGAATTGAGTAATTTTGCGAAAAATCACCCTCTCATGAGCAAAGTCCTAAACATGAGCAAAACATGTCAAAATGGCAAAGCCACACAAACTTCATGCTAGGACAACCATTCTAAGCATAAGACCATCATAAACACCCACAAGCACCTCATGTCATGTCAAAGCATACCGAGCCATGTGCTTACTTCTATGTATGAGACTTCTCATTGGTAAGCAACATGCAACGGTTTAGCACCCAAAAGCAAGTAAATTAAGCACATATGACATGGGAGCACATTTTCCAAGTAATTTACATTTCATTTTCAGATTTATAATTGGTACATGAAATGTCTTTGCGACAAAATGGAATTTATGCCCCTCCACAAGATCAAGCATGGGGGCTAAACATTCATGATGGCAAATGAGCCTTTGGCCCCATATGATCAAAATAAGCTATCCAACCACAAATTAAGCATAGCCAAGCCACAAAAACATGTCAAGATCATATAAAGGCATTTACTCACAAGAGAGCATACATGTGACCTTTTTGAAAACATAGCCATCTAACATGGATATAAACCAAGATTATCAAGAGCTAAGCCAAACTAACCATAGCTTACCAAACTAGCTTACAAAGATATATATATCATTCCATGGTGAACAATGTATATAGGAGAAGCCTTTCCTAAACAATGCATATGATACAAAATGCATGCAACCTAAGATACAAAGATGCCTATACATCATGTTACATATGCCATGCCAAATGCAAGAAATGCACAAAGGAAAGCTATACATATGCTACAAAGGAGCTCCCACACACCAACTCAAGAAATCAAACAAACACCAAGCTCCCCCCGCAAACGAGTGAAAGTTGCTTGATCTAGGGGTTTGGTGAAAATATCAGCTAGCTGGTCATGTGTGGGTACATGGATCAAAGCGATTTTTCCTTTCTCTACGTTGTCTCTCAGAAAATGATACCTCACTTCTATGTGCTTGGTTTTGGAATGGAGCACTGGGTTCTTTGCAACGCTTATGGCACTGATGCTATCACATTGAAGTGGGACATGGGTATACTCCTCACCAAAGTCACTCATGGTGTATGTGATCCAAAGGAGCTGAGAGCAACAACTAGCTGCGGCCACATATTCTGCCTCGGTAGTGGATTGAGCAACACTCGACTGTTTGCGGGAAGACCAAGACACCAAAGACGAACCCAAAAACTGGCAAGTCCAAGAAGTAGACTTCCTATCCAACCGACACCCGGCAAAATCCGCGTCTGAAAAACCATGAAGCGCCAAAGAAGAAGACGCAGAGTACCAAAGGCCGAAGTCGGGAGTGTGTCGCAAATACCTGAAAATGCGCTTGACCGCTTGCCGATGCGAAGTCCTTGGAGATGCTTGAAAACGAGTGCACAGACATACCGAGAATTGGATGTCCGGCCTCGTCGCCGTCAAGTAGAGGAGTGACCCGATCATGCTCCGGTACTCCTTCTGGTCCACGTGTTCACCTTCCTCGTCCGCATCAAGAGCTGTAGTCGTACTCATAGGCGTCATCATGGCCTTGGAGTCCTCCATCTTGAACTTCCTCACAATGTCCTTGGTGTACTTAGCTTGGTGCACAAATGTTCCTTCCTTTGATTGCTTGATTTGTAGCCCGAGGAAGAACTGCAACTCGCCCATCATGCTCATCTCAAATTCCCTGCTCATGTCTTCTGCAAACCTTGCAACAAGAGAGTTAGACGAGCCACCAAAGACAATATCATCGACGTATACCTGCACAATCAGGATATCTCTGCCCTGCCTGAGGAGGAACAAGGTCTGATCGACCTTTCCCATCTCAAACCCTCTCTTAAACAGGAACCCCCTCAACCTACCATACCAAGCTCTAGGCGCCTGCTTCAACCCATACAGCACCTTCCTCAACTTATACACCCGGTGGGGGTACTTCTCACTCTCAAACCCCCGGTGGTTGCCTCACAAACACCTCTTCCTCCAACACACCATTCAGGAAAGCACTCTTCACATCCATCTGGTACAACTTGAACCCTTTAGCCACGGAAAAGGCTAGAAGGATCCTGATCGCCTCCAAACGAGCTACAGGAGCGAAAGTCTCCTCGTAGTCGATCCCCTCTTTCTGACTGTACCCCTGAGCAACAAGTCTCGACTTGTTCCTCACCACTTCTCCTTTCTCTCCCTCTTTATTTTTCCACACCCATTTTGTCCCAATCGGCTTACACCCTGGAGGAGGGTCAACCAACACCCAAACTTGGTTCCTCTCAAAATTCTCCAACTCCTCATGCATCGAATTAACCCAATTATGATCAGATAGCACGTGTCCAATGTCTTTGGGCTCAAAGGTGGCAACAAAAGCAGCATGAGCGAAATGAGAATCGTTCCGAACCCTCGACCGTGTAGTACGTTCATTCATGTCGCCGATGATTCTTGAAGCTGGGTGATCCACTTGCACTCGCCGGGGAGGTTCTCGCCTTGATGCTACCTCCCCCTCAACAGCAGCTTCACCTTGATCTGGGTTTGTCGTTGTAGGTGTGGGAGAGGGCCCGTTCACGATCATCGTCGAAGTAGTAGGTACATGTTCAGCTGCGGGCACCACACCACCATCTTCATCATCTCCATGTTCATGCTCCTCCTCCTGAAAGATCTCCTCGCCAAGTTCATCGTCACCTGCACACTCAAAAACAAGCTGACTACGTGGCTGTGTCTCGTCGAAGGTTACCTCGCAAGTCTCCATGATTTGGTTAGTTTCAAGATTGAGCACACGAAATGCTCTAGAATGAGATGCATAACCAAAGAAAATGCCATCGACAGACCTAGCCTCGAACTTGTCCAACTTCTTCCCTTTCTTCAGAATGAAGCATTTACAACCAAAGACATGGAAGTTACTCACCTTGGGTGTGCAACTGTGCATCAACTCGTAACAGGTTTTCTTCTTATGAACTCTGAGGTAGATCCTGTTCGACACATAGCACGCGGTATTGACCGCCTCAGCCCAGAACCTCCTCGGAGTCCTATGCTCGTCGAGCATCGTCCGAGCCATCTCGCACAAGGTCCTGTTTTTCCTTTCCACAACGCCATTCTGGGGAGGCGTATACGGACTCGAAAACTGGTGTTCAAGACCCAAGTCATAGCAAAAGGTTTCGAAACGAGAGTTTTTGAATTTCGAGCTATTGTCACTGCGGATCGCTCATATGGCATCTCCGTGCCTCTCGTTCCTTAACCTCAAGACAAGATCTCGAACAAAACCAAACGTCTCCCCTTTCTCCTCAAGAAAGAACACCCACGCATACCGAGAGTAGTCGTCCACCACAACAAGGACATACCACTTCCCACCCGCAGATCACACACGAGCTGGGCCAACAAGGTCCATATGGAGCAGCTCGCATGGACGCTCAGTCATCACATCAGTGAGAGGCGGGTGAGAAGAGGCTACCATCTTGGCATGCCTACACGGCGCACAAACCAACTCTTTCTCAAACCTCAACCGTGGCAATCCTTGAACCAAATTGAGTTTACTCAAGCGAGACAAAAGGTCAAAGCTCAAGTGACCCAACTTCCTATGCCACTTCCACAACTCACTCGAAGAACCAGCCAAAAAGCAACACTCCACACCAGAAGACTGAGAGAAATCAGCTCAGAACACTTGACCCTCGGGAACAACCATGCAAACAAGGTCCCCTCGAGAATCTAAAATCCGAGAACCACCAGGCCGAAATAACACCTCAAAACCCTCATCCAACAACTGGGACACAGAAAGCAAATTGAACCCCAGCGATTGAACAAGAGCAACACGCCTGAGAGTGACCTTGTCACTTACCTTGATCTCACCTTCTGATAGCACACGCCCTCGCCCATTGTCCCCAAAGGTGATGTATGTCTTGGACACCACCGGGACGAGACTTGAGAACCACCCCTTGTCTCCGGTCATATGCCTCGAGCAACCGGAGTCAATCAACCAAAGATTCCTCAAGTCTCCCACCTGAAATTTAAAAGCGAGCACGTGAGTGAACAAACAACTCAGCACTGAGGTTAGTACCAAAAGAGTAAAACCAGTGCCGAGCCATTTGCTCCAAAGTGGGGTTAGCACACACCAAATCATCACGCCTATCAAAGCTACCACCACGAACACCACCCCGGTAACCACTACGAGGGAACCAACCCTCTCTAGCTGGAGGAGGACGAAAGCCACGAAAGGAAAACCGTGGATCGTTCCTCCTCTCCATCTCAAAGCTACGACTCCTACCACCCCCGTATTGAACACGAGGTGGAGAACGCCTAGCAAACTGACCACCTGCAAACTTTCCAGACCAACCACCAGAACCACGACCACCAGAACCAAACCGAGCATCCTCACGAGCACGAAACCCAACTCGCTGTCTGCCCAGACCTGCACCGGTCTGACCGGTGTAGTGCACCGGTCTGACCGGTGTAGCTCGGCCAGCAGCACCACCTGCTACCTTCCGGTCTCCCCAAGCCGGAACCGTCCTCACAATCACCTTGGCCCTGGGCATCTGCATACGAGGCTCAGGTACACCATTAGAGGGGTGGTACCTGTCCTTGTTAGCCCACTCTCTAGCCATTCTCTCCTCACGCTTCCTCTTGAAGCAAAACTCATCATTGTGACCATCTCTCCCACAATACCCACAATGGAACTTCATGGGCTGTGGCTTAGGCTTTGGCTTGGGTTGGGGCTACCCACTCGGTTTCTCACCCTTCTTCTCTCCTTCCTCACCTCCCTTTGGGCTCACAAACTTCACCGGTTTCTGGAAATCATTTGTTGGGTGAGGGAATATGGGTGGATCTGGAGTAGTGTCAAGTTTGTTTCTGAGATGGTTAGGCTTGGGCTCAAACTTGTTTTTGTGTCTGTTTGGTGGTGGGATAGGAATCTCTCCAACTCTCTCAACTCCCTCACCACTGTTCTCTCCAAGCTTGTCAGCCCCAAGTGCCTGACCATCATAGCGTTTGAAAGCCGCTATCATGATACCAAGCTGAGGCTCCTGACCCGACAACCAGCTCATACATTTCCTCAGCTCATCATTCTCATCCTGCAAGCGATCAACATAATGTGCAAGCTCCAAATTCTTAACCGCATGCAATTCACAAGTAGAGCAAGAAGTGGGAATAGGCTCTTTCAACTTAGCCTCAAGCGAAATAGTGTAAGCATGCATCTCATCAATCTTTCCATGCAAAACAGGGCAAGAAGTGCAAGCACCTAACAAAGCAGGTCTAGACTTAAGCTCAGCCACCTCAACCCTAAGCATATCTAGTTCATCACAAGTAGAAGCATGCTTATCCTTAAGACCAGTAAGATTAGCTAGGTATACAGAGCAATCACAACAATCAATCTTATCAGAAACCACAGGAGAAGCCTTAAGTAGATCCATCTCAAGCTTAGCATCTAGGTTCTGGGTTTCTAGCTCAGCCACACGGTTCCTAGCATCTTCAAGTGAGGCCCTAACCTCTTTCCTCATCTTCTTGGCCTCTCTAAGCATGTGATCATGATTATCAAGCAAGTCAACCAACTCATCATTCTCCTTGCGCAAAGAAGAGAGCTCATCACATACCTCATCCTCGGAGTCGGAGTCCGAGTCGCTCTGGTGACTCTTCTTGCTGCCGGAGCTACGAGCCATGCCGCAGAAGCCATCTCCCGCGAAACAGCTCAACCCGCTCAAGTTCCTGGATGACTTCTTGTTCTTGCGCCGATCACCTTCATCTTCACTGCTACTCGAGCTCGAGGAAGAGTAGGCGGAGCTAGAGTCGACGTCGCTCGCTCCGACCATCGCTCGGGCCTTCCTGCCGCGGCCGTCCTTCTTCCTCGACCGTCGCTCGTCCTTGTGCTTGTGATCGCGCCTCAATCGGTACTTGCCGTCCTTGCTCAACCGGTGCCTGTAGCCGTCCTTGTAGCCGTCCTTGTTCTCCATCTTCTCCGGGCAGTGGGCGACGAAGTGTCCTGGCTTGCCGCACTGAAAGCACGTTCGTGCTGTCCTCCTCGTGTTCACCCGGTTCTCGTGCAGCCTCTCGAACCGCCTGGTCAGCAACGCCAGCTCGTCCTCTCCAAGAACGTCGAACTCCTCGTCTGGCAAAGACGTCAAAGAAGACAGAGGGTACATCCTGGAGGATGCGTTAGCGTTAGACTTAGCTCCTTTGCCACCGACGAGAGCGAGACTATGAGAATTAGTCGGGCTCTCGATCTTGGCTGTCATACCACGGTCCAACTCAGCCGACTTGAGCTTCGAGAACAGCTCGTTCACCGTCAAGGTGTCATACTTCTCGGACTCAACAATAGCCTCAAACTTCCCGTCCCATACGGTACGATCCAACGAGTGCAAGAGCTTCACGGCTCTATCATGATCATCGTATGGGAGCATGGCCACATTGGCTCTCATGTTGTTCACAACGACCGTAAACCGCTGGAAAAGGGCATCGACGACTCGCCGGGGAGATGAGTGAAGTTCTCGTACTCTCTCCGGTAAGTCGCGTACATCTGAGCCTGAACCTGAGCATTCCCAGCATGAGCATCCTTCAACTGCTCCCAAATCCTACAAGCTAAGTCCTCTGTCTGAACCCGATCGAATTCGGACTGACACAGAGCACGAAACAAGTAGTCGACAGCCTTGTTGTTGGCTTCGAACATATCCCTCGATCCTGGAGCAAGGAAGTTCATCGGATGAACATAAGCTGTGTTCATCGTGACGTCCCAAAGGATCTGACCCTTTCCGCGGAGGAACGCTTCCATCCGCCTCTGCCACATCTGGTAGTTCTTCCCATCGAAGTGCAGATGACCCGAACCCCGTTCCTGGTACGCCATCTTTGGATCTTAGACTGGTAAGAGTCAATGAAGACCCGAACCGGCTCTGATACCAATTGAAGGACCGATTAGGCAAACCAGAGAGGGGGGGGGGAGCGAATGGGAGCCGATAAAAATTCTTCTCGAAGGAGATGAGAACTCCAACAAGACGAACACAGCTTCCAAATCACGTCTCCAACTCAACTACCCAAGTTGGCCAAGACCACACAGCCACTGGAGTGCTACTGGTCCTAGGAACCAACAACCACCTTCACGGACTCGAGAACGCAGCGGAACACCAACTTGAGCACCACTGACCTACACCGGTCAGGCCGGTGAGCAGCACCGGTCAGACCGGTCCCTGCTGGTAAAACCTAGGAACTTCCACAGAAGGCCTCTACACCGGTCAGGCCGGTGTAGCTCACCGGTCAGACCGGTCCAAGCCAGGAAATCCCAAATCCACCAAACTGACCTACCGAGCTCCAAACAGGACCAAACTCGAAACAGCAGCAACACGGGACAACAACGAACTCACCCAGATGTTCACCCGAGGCAAAACCCACAGAGCCTCTGCACCGGTCAGACCGGTGAGCAGCACCGGTCAGACCAGTCAGGCTGGGCCGCTCGGGGATGAACAGCACCCGCGGGTCAACTCCCCCAAATCCAACTCCTGATCTCCCAAATCGCTCCACAGATTTGTGCAAGACATTGGGGATAGTAGGAACACCTCATGGGCACTCCATAGCCAAGATTTGGTCCACCAAAACTTGCTAAATCAAGAGGAATCGAAGAAATCCCACCAAGAACACCTCTAACCCTAGAGCCACGAAAACCCCAAAATCGAGCTCCTTTGCTCACAGATTTGGGAGGGGAATCAAAGAGAAATGAACCACGAAGGGTTCATGCATACATCCCCCACTAAATCCCAAAGAGAAAGGCCTCGAAATTGCTCCAAGAAAATCGCCAAGAAAGGGCTCCGAAAATCACCAAAAAGGAGAAACGGGAAAGACACATCCAAGCCTTGAGGAACCACGCCGAATCATCTATACATACGAAAGAGGTTCATACAAGGTCTAGCTTGTCGCCCGATCATCCTTCCCTCTCACAAGATCTCACCATGAAGCTCTCAAGCTAGTCCTAAGAAAATCCTAAGGAAAATAGGAAGGAAAAAAGGAAAACCAAATGAGCAAGAGATGGCTGCCATCCTCTCACCCCTTGGGTTATATCGAGGCAACCGAAAGACGAAAATACCCTTACTAGCTAACTAGGGATACATGCCCCTCAAGGGTGAAATCGGAAATCTTTGTCTTCGCTCCATCGGACGGATGCCCAGCAACCGCAAACTTGCTTAGCCTTGACACAAGCCTTGCGATCCCGACGCGTGTCCTCCACTTCGAAGATTCCGGACTACGTCGTCGCACACCGGTCAGACCGGTGATCCTCACCGGTCAGACCGGTACCCACCGGTCAGACCGGTCAGACCCACCGGTCAGACCGGTCTGGAGCTGCTACACCTCCGTCTTCGGTTCTTCGGTCTTGGCTTTGTGGATCAACCAAGGAACCCAGTGGTTTTCTGGTGAACCACCGGAAACCCCGCGAACTCGGCGTAGCCTCCGCCAATCATCACTCATGACTCGGCTCCCACGTAGTCCCGGCTCGACCTTGGTTTTGAGGCTCAACCAAGAAACCGTCCATGACTTCATCTCGCCATTCTTGCCACCATGCGGCCCGCACTTGACCCCGCTGGCCACCGGGTCCCTCGAACCAAGCCTACTTGTCTTCTCCACACCTGGAGGCCTCACCGGCAATGACCTTTCGTGCTTGTTCTTCACCTGCACCTGCACCAGTCAAGCCGCAACCTGCACCTGCAATACTTAGCCAAGAATCAGTCCACACCACGTTGTCAATCACTCATCACACCAGGAAGCGACCATCCACCGGTCCTCGAACCACACCTGGCTCTCATAGGTGACCTTCATGAACGCACTGCACGGTCGAGGTCAAGGAACACTTCTCATTTCGCTCACTCTGCTTTTCTTGCTTTGTTTGAGCCCAAAGATATTCGACACGCTTTGTCTGACGAGAATTGGGTGAATTTCATGCATGAGGAGTTGGAGAATTTGAGATATCTTTGATGGGCAAGCTGCAGTTTTTCTTAGGACTCCAGATTAAGTAGTGCAAGGACGGGACGTTTGTACATCAAGCAAAGTACACCAGGGACACGGTGAAGAAGTTTGGCATGAACGACTCCAAGCCGCTGACTACACCGATGGGTACCACTACGGCTTTGGACGCGGATGAGGATGGTGAACCTGTGGACCAGAAGGAGTCCCAGAGCATGATCGGCTCCCTCCTCTACTTGACAGCGACGAGGCTGGACATACAATTCAGTGTGTGTCTGTGCGCTCATTTTCAGGCTTCACCGAGGACTTCACATCGGCAGGCCGTCAAGCGGATTTTCAGGTACTTGAACTACACTCCTGAGTTTGGTCTTTGGTATTCTGCCTCCTCGACACTCAGACTTCACGGGTACTCTGATGCTGATTTTGCTGGGTGTCGATTGGATCGCAAGTCTACCTCTGGGTGTTGCCAGTTTCTTGGTTCTTCGTTGATTTCTTGGTCATCTCGTAAGCAATCCAGTGTAGCCCAGTCCACTACAGAGGCCGAGTATGTAGCTGCAGCCAGTTGTTGTTCCCAGCTTTTATGGATGACCTACACTATGAGCGATTTTGGTGAGGAGTGCTCCCAGGTTCTACTCTTTTGTGACAGCACCAGTGCCATAAGTGTAGCCAAAAATCTAGTCCTTCACTCCAAAATGAAACACATCGAAGTGAGATACTACTTTCTGAGGGACAATATTGAGAAAGGGAACATATCTTTGTCCTATGTACCTACCCAAGATCAGCTAGCCGATATATTCACTAAACCACTTGACCAAGTTACCTTCACACGCTTGCGAGGTGAACTTGGAGTGTGCTTTCCTTTCTAACTGGGTCTTGGAGCTTCTCATGTATATATGTGATATATGTATCATTTTGTTGCATTCCATGCATGCATTTTACTTTCTGTACAAAACCTGGTAGGATAGCCATCTTTGGATCATTTGTGCTAGGAATGAGCTTCTCTTATATACATTGATCACTATGATGTGCTATATGTGAGATATGTGCATGTTCTGGGAATAGTGATGTGAATGCTATGCTCTTGATTGTATTTTTATATATTCATGATGAGATAGCTTCCTTTTTCTGAAAATGCTAAAATTGATTCACTCATGAATAATTACTTGTCTATGCTCAATTTGTACTCAAATACCTATATCATGCTTAGTTTGTGCTTGAGTATCATGCTCTCTTTGCTTGGGGTCAAAGACCCATTTGTCATGATAAATGTTTAGCCCATATGTTCACTTGTGGAGGAGCATAAGCTTCTTTTTGCCGCAAAGGCACTTCACGTACCATGCTTAAATTTGAAAATGAAATTGGTGTATGAATTACTTTTTTCTTGAAAAATGAGCTCTTAATCATGTCTTTATGTTGTGATATTCATATCTTGGGTGCTAAACCATTGCATGTTGTCTACCATGAGAAGTCTCATTTTAAGTAGACACATGGCTCGGTGGCTTTGACATGACATTTAGCAGCTTATGGGCGTTTACCATGATATTGTGATGAGAAATTGTGATCTTGTATAAGCTTTGGATGCTCTAGGTTATTTTTGCTCCAATTGCCTTGGATAGGGTCTTGCTCATGAGATGATTGTTTCTTTGTGAAAATTGCTTCAAATTGCTTTTGGCCATGTCACATGCTTATATGTCTCTACTTTCTTGATGATAATGCGCTAACTACACCATGTCTACTTTGCTTGCTCTATGTCTCATTTGTAGCATTTTGTTGTGCTCTTTGTATATTTGAGAAGCTTGGTAGATTATATATGCTTTGACATGCATTTTTCATGAAAACAAAGGGAAGAGTTTCATATACCTTGATTCATGCATTGTCAACAAGGGGGAGAATTTGTATGAAAGGGAAGAAGTTGTATGCATTTGGGGAGAATTTTGTGATTTTGTGAGATTGTTGCATGTGAGGAGAAAGATTTGAGAAAAGAGGTTGCATTTGCTCAGGGGGAGTTTGCATATGTGCGGGGGAGCTCCTTTGGTTTGCTTGAGTTTTGTGCTTTGTGGTGTGCTCTTTGTGAGCTTTGTTTGTCTCGGCTGTGTTGAGCTGTTGCCCTTGCCTTAGGGAGCCGAGACTTGGTCTGGCGAGTGATCATATTTTTTCGCTTGTTCTTCGGCTTTGGATCACTTGTTTAGAGGTTTGTTTTTGTGGTTGTTTTTTTTCTTTTTCTCTACGATGGTTACTATGGGTGTTGTCAATGCACTCATCAAGGGGGAGATTGAGGACCAGGTGTGTCCGAAGACCAGTGGAGGGTTGCTCCTTAGTGATGAGTGATTAACAACGTTGTGTGGACTGATGCTTGGCTAAGTGTGCAGGTATAGGTTGCGGCTTGACTCGTGTTGGTGCAGGTGAAGAACAAGCGCGAAAGGCCTTAGCCGTGGTGGCCTCCAGGTGATGGAGAGGCAAGTAGGCTTGGTTCGATGGACCAGGTGGCCGATGGGGTCAAGTGCGAGCCGTGCGGTGCAAGACTAGCAAGTTGAAGTCGTGAACATGGGCTGATGCAAGGTAGCGGATCGAACCCGAAGCTTGCACGCGAGGTTTGGTGGTTTGCCCACAAAACCATCGGTGGACGATTTCTTGGTTTGGGCCGCAAAATCAAGTCGGAGGCCCGATGCAACGGAGACGGTGATCCGGGAGCGTTGGGAAGCTTCGAGGCGGGGGGCACGTGGCGTCATCACGGGGTTTACATCGAGGCTAAGCAAGTCAGCGGTGGAAGCGTGTGCGCTCGATGAAGACTTGACCATATTGCCCCTGAGGGGTGTGTATCTTCTATTTGAGTTGTATGGGTAGCGTGGTCATTTGCCTCCTCCGGTGGACTTCGTATAAATAGCAGAGAGGTGGATGGAATCTCTCTCTCTTGGACTCTAGGGTTTCCTCCCCCGGTAGATCGCTCTGGACTGCTTCTTTTCTTCTGCTTTCCTTAGGCTAGATTCTTGTATAGACTCTGACCTCTGGATGTATGGAAGCTTTCGGCGTTGCGGTGATCTCCTAGCTCTTTGTGATTTTTGTGTCATTTTCAGGGCCATATTTGGGGTGTTTCATTCTTCGTTTGATTCGCTAATTTGAGGGCATTTTTCCTCGGATTTCTTTGAGGGGATCACGGCGGATGCCTTGCGCATCATTATGTGTGATCTTGACCCCTCAAACGCCGGGAAACCCCTTTGATTCGTGAGTTTTTGGTCAGACCCCGAGTTTATGGTGGTGGTTCGTGTGATCCGCGATTCCTTGTGATTTAGTGGGTTAGAGGTCGAGATTTTTGGGGCATAGCTTCCTCTTATGATGCTTCTCACCTCCCCAAAATCTTGTCTCAAGAGCTCTAGTCGTTTGGGAGATCCGGTGATGGAAAGGTGGAGTTGACTCCTGAGCTCGAGCAGTTTTTGGTTCTGTTCGTGCGTGGCGGATAGTCCGCCCGATACGCGCGGACAGTCCGCGAGGGTCCAGTTCGTCGCAGTTCGTCACGTGTTCGTGCGCATTTGTGTTTCGATCTGTTTCACCCCTAGGGTTTTGTTGCAGGGGGTTTTGTGGTCAGTGCGCGTGAGGTTCACAGACGGTCCGCGTGGTCGGTTTTTTGTCTGGGCTCGGGCTGCGTTTGTCTAGGGTTTTCCGTGAGTTTGCCGGACGGTCCGCGACACTAGCGGACGGTCCGCGTGGCTCTGTCGGACAGTCCGAATTTCCTCGATGCGTCTCTGGTGGTTCTGTTGCAGTTTTCGGACAGTCCACATGGATGGTCCGGACAGTCCACATGGATGGTCCGGACAGTCCACCTGTGACTAGCGGACGGTTCGCCCGTACAAGCCGAACAGTCCGCGCTGGCTTTTCCAGAATTGGCTAAGCGCTTTGTTTCTTGTCTTGTGCTTCCGTGCTTTGATTCAAGGCTTGTCTCTAGGACTTGTAGGCTTGTGTGTGCCTAGTCTAGAGCTTCTTTGGTGTGTGTGAGTGATCGGAGTGGCAATCGGGGTATAGGCCGAGTTCGTCCTTCGGGAAGAATTTTTATTGGCTCCCATGCACTCCCCCCTCTCTGGTCGCCTAATCGGTCCTTCACAGACCACAAGAGATTACATAGGGACACATTCTTTCAACACTCTAGCATTATCATAATTCCTTTTAGAAAAAATATAAGCAGGTCACTTGAAATCTGATTTGATGAGGACATCACCACCGACACGGGTACATCTACACCAGCAGCACCATTCCAGGCGTCACCGTCCGTACGAGCTGCATCTACACCTGCGCCAGAGGCTCCTACACCTGCGCCTTCTGGGCTAATCACACGGGCCCGTGCGAGGAAGTTGAACTACATAATGCTGCTGAAGAACGAAGGCCAACAAGGGTAGTTGTTGGCCCAACAGGGAAGCCCAGGTGGGGCGCCTAGGGTTGGAGGCGCCCAGGCTCGCGGCCCATCTCCTGGCCGTGCGTCCCCCCTCATGGCCGCGTCGACTCTAGGGGCTGCGCCCCCTCTTTTTGTTTTCCTATATTAGATAGAGTCCTTCTCATTTTACAACTTGAGTTTGTTTTACAAGTTAGCTTTAGCTACAACTGAACAGTCGTATAGCGCTGCCTTCGTGTATTGCAGACTCCACCTTCGAGTGATAGTAAGATTGCTCGCCTCTTTTTCTTGTTCGTTCTTCGATTGTGTGCAGGAAACGATCTTCGTGATCAGACTGACTTTACACTGGCAAGGTTGGTAACCATCGGGAGTTGGTTCAGCGATTGCATTGGCGCTTCGAGCTCGCTCGTCGTAGTCGGATCATGAGGGTCGACAACCACCTAATCGAATTTATCTCCACTCACCGAAAGATCGGGCACTCCCCCTCTATCATGATTGGTCTGCTTCATGACGTAGCTGCTTCCTTTTTTGTGGTTCTTTTGACTTGTGATATCGCTGAACTACTCATCTCCTTTCCTTTATTCCTCTCTGTCGTAGCTCGATCTTGCATTGACCAAGAATCCAAGATTTTCCAATTAGCTGCCCGTATACTCTACAAATTTTGATTGGATACACATTGGCTGGTTTTTTGATAATTACATGTACATCATTTGATAATTGTTTTTTGCTTATTCTTGCATCATCAAATAATTGGTTTGCTTTTCTAAATATATACAATTATTTTTCGAACTCACTTGCTTTTCTTAATGGTACACTTACTTATTCTGCTTTTTGCATTGATGTAGCTTTTGTTATACATTTCATTTTTTCATTTTGTGCTATCTTGTATGCTAAATTTTTAGAGGCTGTTATAGGTGAGTCAATTTTTGTGTTTGATCACCCAGTTCGTCTCTTATCGATCGGATACCCCGGCTATCGTCTGATTCTCACATCATAATCGTGGTGTGTTTTTAACGTAGGTAGGTTTCGTGGGGCTAAGCGATTGTGAGATTGTGGTGGAGGAAGGCCAGAAGGAAAGCTGTGGGGAGCGCATACGAAAGGTGAGCTATTGTTGTTTTTTCGTTATTGGTATCGAGGGGAAGATTTTTTGCTAACTATAATAAATACTGAATTGTTGTTAGATTCATAATTATGAGCTATCATACTGAAATGTATGGTACTGAACTTTGATGCTGAAATGTATGATACTGAAAAGCAACCACTAGAATAATTGCTTAGAATAATCTCAGTGATACACTGAACTCTGTTCCCTGTATTGTAGAAAACACATTAGGCGAATGTTCTTTATGCTTTGATCGTAGGAAGCTAATTTTTCTTCTAAACATTTGTCCTATACAAAATGAGTTCATGGGTGGCACCATCCTCTGCCACCCAGCTTGGAGGTGTTTCCTGTGCTATTTCTGTTGTTCATTGTTTATCTAATTTGCATCGAAAGCTTATAGTGTTCACTGGGTACTTGAGATTAGTTTTATCTTTTCTTAGTACCAATTGTAGCACATTCGTCAATCTTTTATCATATTTCTTAATAATCCAGCAACACCATATGCTTTTTTCGCTAAAGCAATTTAGGTCCTAGAATGAAGCATTATAGGCCACAAAATAAGAAATTCGGCATCTCAGGTTAAGAAATTCAGGCCAATAATGTATGGTTTTTATCTGTTTCTTCCTAAATTGAATACTAAATCATTTGTATGCTTCCATTTTTGTTTTGATTAGTGTAGCAAATTCACAAATAGTTCATATATGGTAGTGAAAACTCTTTAGCCAGTTATGTTTTTCATGTAGAGGCTATTTGAAACTAAGAAATTCAATGTTGTTTGTGTTTTCTGCAGTGGACAAGAGAGTAGTATCATTATCTATTTTTGAAACTGAGTTAATTCACTGGGACATATATTCCAATTCCATCAACAAATGATTTGGGCAGAAATTAACAAATACATGCTTCTTAAGTAGGCAATAACATGATTATTAAACTCATTGACTATCAAAGGTACCATTCTGAAGCCATCTTGTTCCTGCCTTTGTGATACCAGATTATTGCCTACAAAATGATCGTCAAGTGGATTTGTGTTGTGGAGTTTGGTTGGGTTGATTATGGTTAAGCACAGTTATGTGTAAGGCTGATCTGGTAAGATGGAAATCATTGACTATGAGAAAAGGACTTATAATAAGGATATATGAAGCGCCATAGTGCTGATAATAAAAATTC
The DNA here is from genome assembly GCA_036936925.1 of Cenchrus fungigraminus. NCBI lineage: Eukaryota > Viridiplantae > Streptophyta > Magnoliopsida > Poales > Poaceae > Cenchrus > Cenchrus fungigraminus. Next base: position 76,135,735 of record CM072769.1, on the reverse strand, counting down.
AGAACAGGTAAGGATATAGGGAGGATGCTTGGTCAAAAATTGGAGATCTTACAAGATAATTGTTTGTTTCCTTTAGAAAAGGAAGTTAAACAGGACAACTCTGAGAAGCATGGAAGTCTCTTAAGTGCAGCTAAAATAAAACACGTTTTCACTCATAAAGAATGCCCAATTTAGCATATCAGATTTGGTGACCATTCAGAAGTAGAAGAGGTAGTACGTGGAAGATCTAAAGCTGAGTTATGGAGCCATACATCTTTAATTTGGCAAACATTAGATTTTTTTCTGCTATAGATTGAAAACACTCCATTTCTCTTTTACTTGCAACTTGCCACCCTATTATATTTGTTCCAGCTTCCAGGTTATGCTGCTTATTGATGGTGGAATTCTATGGCCGACTGAACTTTATTTTTTCTACTATAATTTGCAAACTTTTCATGGTTCTAGGTAATGCTACCTTACTCTAGATTTTTGTGGATGCAGAAGCATACATGGTGGTAGTTCTAGGTATGAAGCTGTCGAACCGTCACTAATAGGACAATGGGGCCAGAAATGAGCCTGCAACAGCAACTAATCCCCTTATTTTCTGCATGTGATGACTTGATTAACATTCTCAATTCTGTTTGATGCTTGCAGATGAATGTACATGTCATGGGCCAATCCTGACGCTTGCTATGAGTTATGCGATCTGGGGGGATAGAATGACACGGCGTTGCTGACAGGGTATGCAGCTCCGAGTTCCTTGTCAATCCGTTCACTCGCACACCCTTTTACATCCTCCACCGACTAGATGCGATTTCTTTTAATGAACTGCCTCTTTAATACTTGAGCCTTCATATCCCTCACCGATTTGATGTGGTTTGATCCGATTAGTTGTTGTTTCATTCCCTAACACATTGAGTTCGTGCTTTCAGGTTACTTGTCGAATTTTTTATTCTATCATTTACTAGTAGCATTGTATTCTTTCCCATGAAGCTCTACTGGTGCATGTTTTTTCGGATGGTTTTTTTTATTTGTCTTATTAATTACCGATTCCAACTTCTGTGGATAGCTGTAAATAACGATCATCACATCATCTTGCCAGAGTTTTGACTACCTTATTAGCTACCAAATTATTGCCCAGATTATGCTGAATTAGGCAACTGGCAAATTATTACCACAACAGTGTGCCAATGAGCAACCTGCTAGCCTGCTATTTGGCAAGAGTCATTTGCTGCAACGAATACATTCTCTCTTACCTACTCCATTTCCATTTATTCTCTTTTCAGGTGACCGGACTTTGAATGACAAAGTCTTCCTAAAAAAGACTTTGAATGACAAAGTCCACTGGGATTGAATTGTTTTTTTATTTCGATGTTCATGCCTGCAAAAGTGTGGTACGAGCATTTCTTTTTTTAAGGCTATTTTTCCTTCCTAAAGGTCAAAATTATTCTTTCAAGTAGTTCAGGTAGTGATCATTCTGTTCTTCGCAGTTTGTTCTACTGTCATGGAGTTAGTTTTTTCAGATGGCAAAATGGCATGAAACATATCCATGTGCATGCTTATGCATTCTGAAATTTCAGCATCCAATTATGCACACCACTTCCCTTACTGCAAACCTGCAAGGCCATTTATATATTGATCAGATGCTTATCTTTAAATATAGTCAACACTGTATCTTGTCAATTTCTTGCACTTCTCATTATTGCAATATGTGGCTTTTGTTTGTGTGAGCCCTTGCATATACAAGTTATGCTTGAAGCCTCATCGGACATTGCAAAATTTTCTATTTCTGCTTGGTAATGATATTTTCTACAAACTGAGTATTAATAGTGTATCAGAGTGTTGATTCCATGATTCCTATATGAATTAGTCTTTAGTTTTTTGAATTAATCACAAAGAGTTACCTAATTCTGATTTAATTCTGATTTAAAAATAGGATCAAGATTCTTGTTTACAAATGTCGGCCTAGGTACAGTGCCATCACCAATGTCTACCTCCTCAAGAGGATCAGCCGACGTAAACCCTTGTCCTAACTTTCCCAAATCATCCAAGTCATCAATAGCTTCACACGTATCGTTCTTATGCGCCCGATAGTGATCAATCTTTTGCTGCAACCACTCTTTAGTTGAACTCATTGATTCACATGAAGTGGTTTAGCCGATTTTTGATCGACTTTATGACAGCAGGGATGAAGCTTGGAGCAGGTTACAAACTCATAATCAGTTAAATCTAAGCCAGATAGACATTTTACACCATCATGCACATTTATAGAATGACTATCAGCTACAGCTACACAAGCAGAATTATCTCCATGCACAACTTCTACCTCATCACCTACCCATTGTATTAAAAACTGATGCAAGGTAGAAGGCACACATCTATTTGCATGAATCCAATCATGACCAAGGATTAAGCTGAAGTTACCTTGTGTCTCAGCGACGAAGAAAGCCGTAGCTAGCGTCTTGCTTCCAATGGTGAGCTCCATGGAGATAACGCCTTTAGCACCTATCGGCTCGTCTCCTCCCACACCGCTGACGGTCATGTTGGTCTTGATCAACTCATCATCTGAACCTCCAAGCTTCTTGAACAGAGAATACGGCATCAGGTTGACAATCGCACCTCCATCCACTAGCATCCGAGGATAGGCTTCCCATTGATGTGACCTCACATATACAAAGCCTTCAGATGATTATCAGTGTCTTTAGGCTTCTGGAATACAGCATCCTTTGACCCAAAATCAAGATGAGCGAAGTCCTCTTCTGAAGGTGCAGAACCATCCACGAATAAATGAACCACATGGCAGCCGAAGAAGAACTGTAATCAACGAGCTGCTTGTCGTCTTCTGATGCAGGCACCGACGACAGCCCACCATGGCAGCCGAAGAAGTGAAACCGGGCGGCGTCTCTGGAGAATCCGGTCTGACCGCCTCCAGGGCCGGTCTGACCGTGGGGGCCGGTCTGACCGCCTGGTCAGCCGGTTTGACCGCCTGTGCTGGCGGCTGAATCTTCACAGGCGGTCTGACCGCCTCCTTTGGTGATTTGACCGCCTCGGCCTGTGATGCAGCTTTAGCTCTCCACTCTTTCCCTTGTGGCACCATGGGTTTGTAATTGTTGAACATCTCATCTCTCTTCGCCTCCATCTCCTTTTCCTTCTTCCCCCGGAATCTTAGTCTTTGAAGCTTCATCCTTTGAGTACGAGTCAATCCGGGAGGACACCACCTTGGCAAGAAGTTATTGGAGTTGGAACCACTCCCACTGGCCTCATGATCATTAGCAGCACATCCTTTCTGAACAGGTGTCATAACATGATTGTTTAGCACAATCGGTCTTTTGCCACTTTTCTCAATAGGAACATCCATTGTCCCAATTTGTATGATGTCTTGGCTAGTAGTCCTCTCTGGATCAATATCCATCTTCTGAACCTCCTCCTCTTTGATCTTGGGCTTGTACACTTGTCGCGGAGGAGATTGAACACCTTTTCTGGGCAAGGCGGTCTGACCGCGTGCGGGAGGCGGTCTGACCGCGTTGGCCTGCTGGGCGGTCTGACCGCATGTAGGAGGCGGTCTGACCGCGTTGGCCTGCTGATGCTGCCCTGACCAATGTGGAGCCCAACGATCTTGCATAGGTCATGAAATCCGATCCAGTGCTGTTTTTCTTGGCTCTCCCCATCCAGGATGGAAGGACTGCTGATAAGGCACCCACGTCACTCCATTGTTATCATAAACCGGACGAGGTTCCCATTGTGGAGTAAAGTGATGCCCTTGCTGCGATGAATCACCTTTGAATCTTGTAGCTGCTCTTGGAGGCGACGACGGCCTCTCTTGATGTGGAGGTGATCTCATCCTTTTTTTAATGGCCGGTCACTTGTAATGGCCTTTTGTTTAGAGTACTTGTCAAATAACATATCAAATGTGACATTTGACTTTGAAATGCTCCCCTGATTCTTGGCAACATTAAGCTTCCAGTTTCCAATCTCTGGCCGCTTCGGAATAATCATTTTTGGCCGACCATGGGGAGGGGCGGTCTGACCACCCTGGGGCACCGGTCTAACCGCCCTGGACAGACCAGGCTCGGTTGTTGATTGACCAGATGACGTGGACGATCCTTGCCCCCATGTCCAGAAGCTTTGATGGTGATCTTGAATGTCTCTCTGCCATCAGGGGTCTTTTCACATGAAACTTCTCTTACCAGCTCCTTTCCCCTCAAATCGGGCTTAGCTTCCCCGACTACCACATTTTTGCCTTTAGTTGCTTCAGCTTGATGCAGCTGAATCAACACTTTGGGTTGCTGCAGATCCATGGTATTGATAGGAAAAGATTGCTTGTCCACTTGCATCTCATGTAGCATCAAACGACCTTCATTTATGGCCAATTGAATCTGACGACGAAACACATTACAATTGTTAGTAGCATGAGAGTAAGAATTATGAAATTTACAATATGCACGTCGTTTAATTTCATCAAGTGGAGGCATGGTATGAGAAATCTTAATATTTCCAAGTTTAAGTAATTCATCAAAAATAAGATCACACTTAGAAACATCAAAGGTAAATTTCAATTCTTCTTGCCGACCTTTAGTAGCCGGCTTAAGTGATGCACAAGAACTAGGTTTAGCCTTAGAAGACCACACAAATTCAGCAACATAAACCTCACCCTCGTCGTTCGAGCTATCAGAATCATATTCAATTAAATGCATGTTAGACCGACGAGGTTTATGGTTTTCTTTTTCTTTATTCAGTTTTAATTCTTGTGCCATACCTCTTACAAGAACAGTAGCAAGAGAATAAAATTCTACACCTTCTAACCTTTCTCTAAGAGCAGATCTTAAACCTTTAGCAGCAAGGTCAGCAAGGTCAGAATCAGAAAGTGCAAGATTAAAACAACGGTTTTTAACTTCTTTAAAGCGCTTAAGATAATCAGATACTGACTCATCTTTGCCTTGTCTAACCGATGTTAAATCGGTCAATTTTAATTGATAGCTCCCACTAAAGAAGTGATCATGAAACTTTTGTTCTAATTGATCCCATGAATCAGTAGAATTAGGAGCTAATGAAGAAAACCAAGCAAAAGCGGTACCAGTTAATGACAAGGAAAACAGGTGTACTTTCAAAGAATTATAGGTACCAGCTTCACCTAGTTGTGTAGTATATTGGCTAATATGTTCCTAGGTTGTGCGGTTATCATCACCACTAAATTTGACAAAATCAGGCATACGCCAACCAGGGGGAAAATTTACATAATCAAACTCGGCTCTATAGGGTTTTTGATAGAGCTTAGAATTACCAAAGTCAATGCCGAGTTTATTTTTCATCATATTAGCTACTTCCTCTTTAAATTGAGCAAATTCATTCCTAGCAGCTAATTGAGATTGCATTGGAGCTGACATATTAAATCTACTCACATGGGGTTGATTAGGATTTTGAACACGATGCATGTCAGAAAACACATCATTAGGCACACCATAAGATGGAGCAACATTAGGTATATGTGGTGATGTGTGAGCAATAGTACTGAATGCATAAGGTGTAATACCAACATTATTGCGCCCAGGAATCTGAGTATTAGGCACAAGTGACAAAGGCACCGGCTGTTCTGGCGCAACACCATCTGGCTAGACAGGGCGGTTAGACCGCCTACAGGGGGCGGTCTGACCGGGGTCGGCTGTGTAGATGGTGTTTGCTCTGGATAAAACCCCATCGGCATACCGTACATAAATGTATCACCTGAAGAATTAGGTGCTGCCGACATGGTCTGGTACAAAACCCCATGTGTGTCAAGTTGAGGGATTGAATCATCATTAATATCAGAATTAACACGCTTACCCTCTACTTTTTCAAGGCGAGTAATAACATTAGGCACAAGATTATTCTGATCACTAAATGCATGATCAAACTTTTTAGATATAGAAGATAATTGCGTAGATAGATCAGTTGGAGTTTGGCTTACAGTGGGTATTACCTCAACCTTGTTGTTGTTTAACTTGATCGCCGGCATCTCAAAGTCTTGAGCTAAGGTCACCTTGCCTGCACAATCTTTCTTGGCGCCAGAGAGAAACTACTTCTTGATGTACTCTTGAAGCTCCGTGTACTTCCTCTGGTCCTCTTCGCTGAGTTCTTCGATGTTTGCCATGATGAGGTTCTTGGGATCGAGTTCACAACGCGCTCCCATACAACGATCGACAAAACGGTTGTAAAACCCAGATCTGTCCCCAGCGGAGTCGCCAAAAGTGTGTTGACGCTTTTTCTGGTCAAACACACGAGTGTGCAAGTTCGCACGTACGTCGGAAATCAACTTGTCGAAGCACCTGTCACGGGCCGGTCAGACCGCCTTGGACAGGCACGTCGCCGAAAACCTAAGTTCGTCGCTCCGGGAGGGACCCCGTCGGGAGAAACACACCTAGGGTTGTCCTGAGGTCGGCAAGGCCACTCAGAACTTCCTCAACCGCCGTGGAGACGAAGGAGGAGAGCAAGGGGGTTGGAAAAGCTAGGGTTTGGAGAAAATAAAGTGTAAATTGATAATTCGATTGGATGATAGCCCTCAATCGGCCACGCCCCTTTATATTTATAGGGGGGAGGTCTTGCCCTGCAAGGAACTCTTTACAACTCGGGAATAGCCAAAAATCCCTAATTCGGGTCGGACTCGGGGAGACCCGGTCAGACCGCCTGGGGGAGGTGGTCAGACCCCCTGGCGGCCTCTGTGCCGGACCGGCTACAGGGCACGCGGTCAGACCGCCCGGGTGACCCGGTTTGACCGCTTGGCCCAGCCTGATCCGGCTTTTGCCAATTTTGAGTGTCAACACAGGAAGCCCAGCCAATCCATCCATCTTAGCTAGTCACATGTCCCATAATCTCGGTTCAGCCAATTCACGGTATGCTGTCCCGCACGACGCCCGTCCACGTGGGTCCCACCAGACCCAGGTCGACCTTATCTGGGGACGGTGCCCCCCCCCACACACGCACTCACCCACCCACCCACCCACCCTCTCTCTCGATTCAAATCGGTGGTGGCGCTGCGTCCGTCTGGCTGGCGGCGCTGCGTCCAGCCGACCGGCGGCGGTGGTGGCTGCCTCCTCCGACCTGGATCCGGTCTCTCCACTCCAGTGTGGTGATGTCCCCGCTTCCCTTCCCGTGACGAGCAGATTTGGAGGAGCAAGGCGGTGCAAATCCTGTCCCAGCGGCGCCACTAGGAGGAGCGGTGGGGTGCAGCCCGCCCCTGTCTGCGGCACTGCCCAGTCTCCGGAGGAGGTTGCGGCCGGCCCTCAGCGAAGACGCATAGCGGCAAGCTGCGGCGCCGGTTTGAAGGACCGAATAGGCGACCAGAGAGGGGGGAGTGAATGGGAGCCGATAAAAATTCTTCCCAAAGGTCGAACTCAGCCTATACCCCGATTGCCACTCTGAGTACTCGCACACACCAGAGAAGCTCTAGACTAGGCACACACAAGCCCAAGTCCTAGAGACAAGCCTTGAATCAAACCGCGGAAGCATAAGACAAAAATCAAAGCACTTGGCCAATTCTAGAAACGCCAGGCGCGAACTGTCCGGCTGGTACGGGCGGACCGTCCGCAAGGCAGTGGTGGACTGTTCGGACCGTCAATGTGGATTGTCCGAAAACTTCAGCAGAACCACCAGAGATGCACTGAGAAAATCAGACTGTCCGGCTGAGCCACGCGGACTGTCCGCCAGTGTCGCAGACTGTCTGTGAAGGCAGCGCGGACCGTCCGTCCACCTCGCTGGAAACCCCAGACAAACTCAGCTCCACCCCAGACAAAATCTCGACCCGGCGGACTATCCGGCAACCCCACACGGACTGTCCGCAAACCGCCTGCTACCAAACCCTAGGGAAGAAACAGATCGAAACAAGAACGTGCACGAACAGGCGACGAACTGGCCCCTCGCGGACTGTCCGCGTGCACTTGGCGGACTGCCCGCCGCGCGCGAACAGAACCAAAAACTACTGGAGCTCGGGAGTCAACTCCCCCTTTCCATCACCGGATCTCCCAAACGGCTAGAGCTCTTGAGACAAGATTTTGGGGAGATGAGAAGTGTCACACAAGGAAGCTATGCCCCAAAAATCTCGACCTCTAACTCCCTAAATCATCGGGAATCACAGATCACATGAACCACCACCATGAACTCGAGCTCCAACCAAAAACTCACGAATCGAAGGTGTTTCCCGGCGTTTGAGGGGTCAAGATCACACACAAAGATGCGCAAGGCATCCACCCATGATCCCCTCAGAAATCCGAGAAGAAACGCCCTCAAATCCATGAATCGAGCGAAGAACGAAACTCCCCAAAAATAGCCCCAAAAATGACACGAAAATCACAGAGGACTAGGAGATCACTGCAACACCGAATGCTTCCATACATCCAGAGGTCAGAGTCTATACAAGAATCTAGCCTAAGGAATACAGAGGGAAAAGAAGCAGTTCAGAGCATTCTACCGGGGGAGGAAACCCTAGAGTCAAGAGAGAGAGATGCCATCCATCTCTCCACTATTTATACGAAGTCCATCGAAGGGAGGTAAATGACCACGCTACCCCTACAACGTGAAATGAAGATACACTCCTCAGGGGCATTTTGGTCAAGTCTTCATCGAGCGGACACGCTTCCACCGTGGCCTTGCTTAGCATCGACACAAGCCCCGCAATCACGCCACGTGCCCCCGCCTCAAAGCTTCCCGAAGCTCCCGAATCACCGTCTCCGTCGCCTCGGGCCTCCGGACTTGGTTTTGAGGCCCAAATCAAGAAACCGTCTACCGATGGTTTTGTGGGCAAACCAACAAATCCCGCGTGCAAGCTTCGGGCTCCATCCGCTACCTTGCACGGACCCATGTTCATGACTTCAGCCCGCTAGTCTTGCACCGCACAGCTCGCACTTGACCCCATCGGCCACCGGGTCCATCAAACCAAGCCTACTTGCCCCTCCATCACCCGGAGGCCGCCACGGCTAAGGCCTTTCGCACTTGTTCTTCACCTACACCAACACAAGTCAAGCCACAACATGTACCTGCACACTTAGCCAAGCATCAGTCCACACAATGTTGTCACTCACTCATCACTAAGGAGCGACCCTCCACTGGTCCTCGGACACACCTGGTCCTCACGGTGTTCAGCAGGCGCGGGCGTGCAACGCAGGATGACGAGTGGCGTCCGGCTGGTGACCTCCCCACGTGAAGCATGTGGCGGTGCTGCCAGCGATCTCCCCGTGCGGGAGCCCCCGGCAGACGTCGGCGGGATAGACCAGCGAGCTCGCCGTGCTGGAGCACGCCATTGCGAGTGGCAATAGGACAACACACGGGAGTCCGTGGCGGAGGCCGCATCCTCAGTGAGCATGTAGCCTCCCTCAACACACTGGAATCCACCACATCCTTTTTTACTCTATCTGTTCTTCCTTGTTTAATTTGTTTCATTTCCCTTCGGATTGATTTGGAAGAATGTGAGTTATTTGGGGTAGATCCCTATGTTAAAGTAGTGGCCTGATTGCTAATCGCGGATGAGCCGTGTTGTTACCACGCAGAGGTATCTCAGCGGCCGTGGTGTTCATGCAGGTAACATGCTCGAGAAAATGCCCGTGAGGAGATAAAACAATGATTTTTTATTTTTTCTCTGTTTTTCATGCCATCCATGCTTCTGATTTTTGAATTTGTGCGTGGGCAGTGTTCGGCCATCGAGCCGTGTTCTTCTACAGGGATGTTGCCAGCGGTTGTCAGAACCTCGACGTCGAGCTGATCGCTGGATCACACCAGAGGGATGTTTGTCTTGAATTTTTGCTAGTTTTCAATTTTGCTGTTTGGAGATATGCTGGTAGTGTAGGATTCTACGACTATTAGTACATGATTCTATTATGATGTTTGTATGACTTGCCAAAACATTCTGAGTCCTTATGTGCACATCCATTCCTATGAAATACATGTTTATATGCTTGGTCTTGCAAGTTTCTATGCCCGTGAGAGTTGCAAGTGGAAGAGGAGCTCTGAGTTCTGGAATGGATTACGAATGGAAAAAAATCATTTCGTTTGCTTGTTCTTAATCTTGCATTTGTAATGTGTGGTTTCAACAACTGGGCTTGTATTTTGATATCATACATACGCTTGTGTTGAGCATAGAAATTATTTCTTATTGCTGATTCTTGATTTTGATTTTGTCTTTGGCATCATATATATGCTTGGGCCTGAGCATAGAAATCTCATTGCATGATTTTTATGACTATGCTAACAGGATTCTATGACTTTTGGCTGGTGCAGTAGAGCATAGATTTGACTTTTGGCTTGTGCCTTTTTTTCATCTTAGTTGGTGATCATATATGTGCTAGCATTTGAGCATAGATTTCTATGCCTTAGTAGGTTCCTATGCTATGCCATTATACAAATGTTTCTATGCTTCTTGCCACCATATACATGTAGGTGTGTAGATATTGTGATAGGAATCATATATTTGTTTAGATGATTTTTCTCTCATATTCCTCCCAACTGTATATGATCATCCTCACTGGTTTATGTGACTGTCAAAATTTGACTATTTCTTTCTTCATCTTTTTTTCTTGCAGATATGGACTCTTGTGATGTGCGATGGTCGGAGATGACAAGATCTTTTCTGATGTCGATTTAAATTTAGATGTATGTCTTGTCTATATGGATGCATAGAAATGAAAGTTGTTGGCCATAGAAACCAAAAGTTATGTATAGTGTACTTGAGCAACACGTTTATTTGGTTCAAATTTTATATGGATTATTAGTTTCTATGCTTCCACCGGGAGGTTTGTATGCCATCTGAAAGTATAATTAGAAGATCTGTGCACATGTTTGGACATTTCTATGCTTGTATCACTATGTTTATATGATGGTTCTCACTGGTTTATATGGTTATCAATATTGTTTTTTATAACTTTTGTCGTGTGGTGTGTTAGACATTATGTGATGAGCTTTGATCAATTTCAAATTTTAAATCTTGATTTTGTGCGGGAATGCAAATTCTATCTTTATATGATGGTTCTCACTTGTTTATGTGACTGCCAACACATTTATTCAAATTTCAAAATTTGTGACTGCATGCGTCAGGTTTATATGACTGCATGTGTAAGGTGGTATGTGTTTCTGTCCACTTGTATTCAAATTTGAAATCTAGAAATAATGAACGGCTGAACATTATACGCTCGTGTTGTAGGTTCATATGCTCGTTCCTATATGTTTTTGTGCTCGAATCCACATATTTCTATGATCCATATGGCAGGTTTCTATGGCAAGGCTCCGGGTTTTTATGATCTGGAGATAGGTTACTATGGTCCGTGTCATAGAAACATGTTGTCCGTGTCATAGAAACCTCTCATTGCGAGATCATAGAAACATGTAATCCGAGCCATAAAAACCCACCATTCGGATCATAGAAACTTGCCGTTCACATCAAAAACATCTTTCATCAGGGTCATAGGAGTCTACCATCCAGTTCATAGAAACCTACCGTCTAGGTGATAGAAACTTGTTGTCCATGTAGTTCTGGTCATAAAAACCTGTTTTAGTCCGGGTCATAGAAACCTACAGGAACACATCGGCACGGAGGTGCAACCGGACTCGCTCGACCGCACCGACCAACGCAGCTCCACCAGCTCTAGGTGGCATGTGTCAGTTTTGTCCACTAGTATTCAAATTTCAAATCTAGAAAAAAAGGAAGCTCAACATGTTTTCACGAGACATTAAAAACCTGGAGTCCGGGTCATAGAAACAAATAGGTGCCTGAGCTTCAATTTATTATTTTCTATGGTCCCACAATGACAGGTTTCTATGAAACGGACAACAGATTTCTATGACATAGAAAGATGTAGTCTGGGTCATAGTAACCTGTCGTCTAGGTCCTAAAAACTTTTTGTCTGTGTTAAAGAAACATGTCATCGGGGTTATAGAAACCTACCATCTAGGTCATAGAAACCTTCTATCCAGGTCATAGAAACATGTAGTCTATGTCATAGAAACATGTAGTGCTGGCCATAGAAACATGTCATCGCGGTTCATAGATACCTATAGTCCGGGTCATAGAAACCTGCCGTCGTGGGTCATACAACCCTTCAGTCCAGGTCTTACAAACCTACAGTCCGGATTATACAAACCTGCAGTCCAGGTCATACAAACCTGCAGTCCGGGTCATACAAACTTAAAGTCATACAAACCTGCAGTCCAGGTCATACAAACTTAAAGTCATACAAACCTGTAGTCCGGGTCATACAAACCTATCGTCCGGGTACCTATGGTCATGTAAAATTTTGAATTCAAAAAATATATTCGCAATGGATCTCAAACTGTGCAGAAAAATGTCAGGATTCTTATGGTGAAATCCGTTTGTGAACTAGATTCTCGTGTGAAGATTTATCGTGAAAAAACTAAAAGGGAAAAAGTGGGTTTGCATGCATGCATGCATGCGCCAGGTGGGAGGGAGATAGAGGTAGGAGTTGGACGGGGCTTCCAATACCTATTGCAAGCCCTGGGCTCCTATTAGTGTTACTCTCTCTCTATACATACATACATACATACATACATACATACATACATACATACATACATACATACATACATACATACATACATACATACATACATACATACATACATACATACATACATACATACATACATACATACATACATACATACATACATACATACATACATACATACATACATATAGGATGCGTTTTTTCTACACCTGCGTGTAACTACACCTCCTTTCAGTTAACCAGGTTAGCAGGCCGCTAGCACCGGAGCTGTTAGACCCGCTAACAAGGTTATACTAATTGCTGGATTTGCGGCGGCCGTCCATGGCCGGTTTGCATGGCTGATGGAATCTTGCTCCTAGATTTGCGACATGACGGGCCGCTAATAATTTAAATATTGTTGGACGCAACCATGCATGCATGCGAGTTGTTTGGATATACAGGCTAGTATGCCAAATAGCTAGGAGGGTATGTGTGCATACATGCTTGGTGGAGTATGTACGCATACTCTACATACTTGAGTATGATGAGGGAATACTTACCAATACGAAATGAGTATGGGCACATACTTGTTTATTGCATTGTAATAAGTACGCATACATACACGCCTGAGTTGATGAGTCTGATTACATACGCATGTCTGGTGTGTGTGCACACGAACTGCATATGAGAGTATATACTAAAGCAGGGAAGTATGTGTTCATACTTCATCCTGCAATTTTTATTTGTTATTAAGGGGAGTATGAGGACATACGTATACGATTTAAACACATCTATTTAACACGTATGAGTACATACATCACAGATTGGAAAGTGCAAGAGCGCGTATACCGTACCATGCATACAATAAGTATGAACGCATACACTGATACACGCATCATACTTGGTTCGTGGAACAAAAAGAATATATTCAAATTTCAAAATAGTAGTGTACATATTTGATATATATTTGCTAGTAACTGTGATGATCTCCACTCATTAATTCAACGCGCGGAGCTGTTCTAGTGTGGAGATCAGCGATTACAACCTCGACAGCTTTGCATCCGCTCCAACGTGGTGTTTGGCTCGCGCTTCGTGTTGCCTCTTGCGTCGTGGCCAGAGATCGCAATCTTTCCTGATGGTCGCTGATGCCGATGGTGTAGATGGCTCCTCCTGATCGATTATTAGGTTTTCAACGGACGCCGGGAGAGAAAACACATGCATATATGGCCAAACTGCCAATCTGCACGAAAAAATGGAGATTAGGATTGCCGCGATTGCGGACAAACAAATCAATCACAAAGAGAAAGTACTAGGTATACACAAATAAATCGATCTGATATCCATGTGTAGAGATTAAATATTTGTATAATACAATCATCATACCTGACAACGTCCATTCAATCATTGCGGCCACGATGCTGATGACAGCCTTCGGCGGCGCGGTGTACCGTGGTAGGCGATCACAAGCACAGCGAGCTTTCAGGCAGCGTAGGATTTTTCTGCCGCAACAGTTCGAAAACGCCAGGCTAGTACCGCAAATTATATAACGTACGAGCTCCGATGGATAAGAATAAGATCCTAGATTTTAGGATCGCACTGGCTAGACGGGTTGTATTTTGCATGCACCCGTTAGAACTATTGAGAGTGAAGGCTGATCTTGGAGGAGCAAATGCTAATGAGAGTAGTTGCACGTGCGTGTAGAACGGATTTACCATATATATATATATATGGAAAATTCAATCTACTCTCGGGTGTAGTTACTCCCACGTTTAAAAAACCACTTTGCGTATGTGTACATACCCATTTATCAATTGGAGTATGTAAACATACCTAAAATAAGATTTATCAAAGTGATAATCATGAAAAAATTTGAGTGGAACTCGTAATTTTTTGCACCTTATGATATATGTTATTTCCTATATAGAAACAGGAGTATGTTCACAAACCGTATATTTCCTCATATATAAAAAGAGGGTATGTCCACATACCACTTCTAAAAATCAAGTATGTGTACATACTTGTTTTAGAAACCTCAAGTATGCAAAGATACCCTATAGTTTGTGAGATACAAATATGGGAGTAGCTACTCCCGGGAGTAGAAAAAACTCTCGGATGGAAGTTTTTAAAAATATACTATTCTTGCCATTTCAAATGGCGATTGCAGGCAACCACCGATCACCAACCGCTATATCAAACGTTGATTGGTGTCCCATGTGGGCAGTTAGGGTAGGCCATGGCGGGTACACGGCCAGGTTAGCGACAGCCCAACTGCCATTTGAAATGGTGGTTGGCCTAAACACAATTTCAAACACGGTAGGTGTATTCTTTTGTTTTTTGTTTTTCTTCAATTTTTTGTTTCACATGTGAAATTAAATACTCGAATAACCTTCAAGTACATAAAAAAGTACAATACAAATATGAATAGTAGTACTATACAACAAGTTTATACATCGGTTTGAAAAAGAGTTATCATGCTCGAAGTATACAAATAAATACGCCTCTACTTCACAGGCAGCGGGAGTCTGCCCCCTCCCCCTCCTGGCGGTTGCCCGACCTGCCCTCGTGTAGTCCTTGTCGTAGGTGAGGGGTCCGGTGGCATGCGGCGCCGTGCACCGCCGTCGGGAGGTGGTGTCGCTAAGGCTGACTGCGACGACTGCCCCACCTGGGCTGCTTGCGACACCTGCGTTCCATTAGGTGCCCCTCCTAATTATCAAGCTCCAATCTCCTTCGGGGTACCTCGGAACAACTCGTCGAAGTCGAAGAACAATAAAGACTGTGACCCTGCAGCCTCGTCGTCTGTTGTGGAGTCAGGTGTGGCACTGGAGATGTAAACTACATGGAATAGAATTATGTAAGCACATATTGTATCAAGTGCATATCCATTTAGAGATGGAATGAGGGTCGTCACCTAGGGGCTGCAGAACAGGTGCCTGAGAAGGTGCTGGTGGCAGAGTATGTGTTGGTCCAGCCCAAGAGTAAAATCCTGGTCTGATCGGTGGTCTCCCTGTAAGATTTGTTGTCAATCACGAACACATAACAAAATAATGTGTCGTACAAACTAGAATGAACATAACAAGATGTACCAGCACCATAGAAAGCAGAAGGCTGTGTCATGTATGATGGGAACTAGGGTCCCGATCTTCCGTCAGGTGCGGATAACTCTCGATTTGGGCGGAAAGCGACACACCGATCTGACTCAGACCTAAGGATTTGAACCTTGCAACCTTAGCACCACATCTCCTCTAGTTATCAACCGTTTCACAAGCCGATTGATCTCTCCAAGAAGGATAATCTCTAATGTGAATCGAAGAACACAAGAAAGAACAAGGTAAAATGCAACTCAATTGAAGAGACAATTTGCAGATGTATGATTAAGATCTCAACATGGGGTTTCACAAATAGATAATTGTGACTATTCAACAACAAATTAATCTAAAGGAAAAACTCAAACCCTAATATGGCTGCAACAAGTGAATTTCTAGACGTGCACTTGTTTCGATGATTCGCGACGACTTAGAAGAAATTTTGAGGTGGGACTAGTACCATTCGAAGCTCATTGAAATTATGGTTCCACCAATATAAAGAACGTCCAAAATGGACTCCGTATGCGACCTGGGCATCATTTTTAGTGTGTGCTTCTCTTAGACTCCAAAGTGGCCTCGAACTTGAGTTGCATTGGACCTCCACCTTGGGGAATCGAACCAAATTAACCTCGACCCTCCTTGTCGACTTAGACACTATTGTTAAACTCCTCCTTCACCATGCTATGACCCAATAATGGTCATATGCTTAGGTGTCATGTCCTCATCAATGTATATGGCCGGAGCTGAGAAAGTGGTGTTGAATGGTGGCCGTGTAGAGGACGACGGCACCTGTTACGAACAACCAGTCGAGGCGGAGCTGGAGAATGACACAGGGTTATGTGCAATCAGAGGAACATCATCACCACGGTAGTTCACCACACAACAAAACCTCAAGGCGACGTTGAGCATCCTCACGTACATCTCCTGGTGCTCGACGACTCCCGTGTGTAGCACCCGCCCATGCGCATCCAACACCATCCTCCAGAGCTACACAACCACATTGTACTATCCATAAAATTAGTATGACGTAGTACAATGGTAAGTAATTGAAAAGAATAAAAACTTAATTTTATGTACAAACTTACCGCAGATCATATCCCATCGGAAGGGGTACTTGGTCGACGTAGCGGCTGGCTAGTGCAGTGGCATGGCTGGAACATGCATCACACACATCCGAGTCCTTAGCAAGTACCACAACGCTGCAAAGGCCGCATCGTCGTGGGATTGCTGCTCGGCAACGACGTGCTCCGGCTCCGACGCGTGACCCGAAGCCTCTATGAAAGGGAGCAACCTAGGCTGCCACTGTGTCCCATTGCTTGCTCCCTTCTGCCACCACTTATCACAAATGCAGTGAATTTGTCGATAACAGAATTTATGTACATTAACAAAAATGTAACGAATTTGTGATAACTTATTTGTGCATGCTAGCAGTCATGTGTGTGTGACTGGTAGAGGCAACTCCTTGTACAGGCCGAACTGCCTCATCACTGTTGGAATTACTTAACCTCACCATCAGTGGCACGTCTAGCATGAGCATGTAAGAACACCCGGGTACACTGACGGGTGCGAACAAGTCCGCAAGTGCACGGATACACTGTCGTAGCACTTCTCCCACAGGAGTATTCCAAGGGTATTGAATCCTAGGACGGAAGAGAGGATCTAATGACTGACTATCCAAGGACACCCAACTCTTTGCTTAGGTAGAAAGGATAATGGGGGGCTTTCTGAGGGTATAGATTCTAGAGCAAAGATTAGCCACGTATGTAAAGTCTTGCTTCGGGCACCGACCCCGCCTGGCTCTAACAGTTGGTTCTGGTATTTGGCTCTACACCGTATTCGAACGCGGAGGAGTACGAAGGATCCAACAGCTATCACTACCGCGGCCTACCTCTATCTAAATGTGGGATACAGGGAAAACGAAGGATAACCCGTAGTCTAGACACCACGTCTACACTATCGATCACTACTGAAGCACGATTACGTATGTCGACCCGCAACAACACTACAGAACTCCGTAGAAATACAAAGCGACGATCCCGCAAGATACAGACTAGATCTTACTCAAGAACTACAATGCAACATGATTAAGCAAATGCTAGTATGATCATGCATATCTAATAGATCAAAGAGGCCCTTCAAACAAATGAGATACAAACTTGTGCAGGCATTCAACGGGATTGAAGGGTCGTGTTCGTGAAGAACACGAGCCTCTAAATGATGAACAACTGAAGAACACAAGAACATATCACCTATGCATGAACACTACTTTAGTCTAAACAAGGAAATGCTAGAATAATTACTTTATTCTAATTGAAGAACATAAGCATATGTAGAGGAACAAGGCCTTACAATTGATGAGCGAATCATCTATTTCAAGCCTCCATCTCTCCCTCACCCCCTCTCTACCTAGCACACTCCTAGGCTAAACTCCATAACACACACATCTCATGTGGGAATTTCACCCACAAAGAGAGAATGAGAGAGAGGGAGACAACACAAAGATAAAAGTGTTGAATTCAAGTGTGTCTTCATAAGTGAGCCCCTCCTCTTCTATTTATAGGCAGGGGAGCACAGAGGATCAGTGAAACACCTCGGAAGTGGAGCCTTGGACCAATGATGAGGCTCCACGTGGAAGGCCATGATCAATGGGCCTTCAGACGGTTTGGATGAACCCACGGTTCGGCCGACCCCTTGTGGGCCCGGCTAACCGCCTCCTTTCTCCTGGTGGCTGATATGTGGGCCCTTCGATATGTTCTTGGTGTATGTAATATTTTAAGTCGGTTTTCTCCCCGAGTGGGCCCATGGATCCTTGTGCTCGCCATGTGGCATGTTCTGATTTGCCGGAGTTGCTTCTCTTGGATTGTTAACATGGCATGGGTGCAGGGGACCCATGTGGCAAGACCCTATTAGATGAAACTGAAATACTTAGCTTAATGTATGTGTTTTCTCTCCATTTCTAGTGTTGAATCCCTGCATACAAATAAACATCGACACTGGTGGAATTTGTGAGTTTAAGCTCCTATTCTAGTGTGGATGCATATTTCTCATGTTAAAATGCCATAGTTGAGGGCCCTAAAAGAGGTACTTAATAGCCGTCAACAATCACCCGGTGCATGTGGTACTCCTCGATGTGGATGTCATACACCAACGACGTCATCATCATCCTATACTCCTAATCACGTTCGCGAGTGTGGATAGCCTCCTATGTGTACAACATCCACCTGATATCGTCATCTATCATGGCATCGAACTACCCCATGAAGTCCTTGTATGACTTCCTGGTCTGCTCCTCAACCCAAGAGTCTGCATAAGAAACCAAAAGTTAGTTGTTATGAGCGATTACTTCGATTGCAAATAAGCTAAGGGAATGTAAGGCAACAATCATTATGTTTTACAGGCAACATAATGAACCCATGGTAGGGCGGTCCACGTCGTCGTGATCAGCTGACAACTACTCATACGGACTCTAGTTGACGCACGGGCGACCCACGGGAAAGCACTCGTATGACCACAACTGCAGCATTAGAGGGCAACCCACAAAGATCCGCTCATGGGTGTGATCCTTGGACACGACCGTACACAAGCCCCTATAGGTTGCCGCCAAAACAGTGGAGCCCTAGCTGATCTAGAGGACCTACTCCATGTCAGCCTCAACGATCATCAGTGCATACGGGATCAGGTACTTCAACACTGCATCTCCTTGGGGCCCGCAAAACATCACATACCCAAACAACCACAGCAGGTGTTGACAGTAGTTAAGTGCTAAATTTATGCCATCAATTCATGCACAAACCCAGGATGAATAAACATCCACACTAGTGATAGGGCTTATTACTAACAAATTCCACAAGTGGTGATGATAAGTTTGAATGCAGGCATTTAGCACAAGAAATGGAGAGAAAGCACACATCTTTGATCAATGCCACTAAGCTCCAACCAATGAGAGGCTGCAACATGGGATTCCCGTGGATCCATGACCTCATCAATCCAAGTGAAGGAACTCCCAACGAATCAGACGCTGCCACGTGTACACAACGAGGATTGAAGGGCCCACAACATACCCAAACCGCCTCAAAACACCGTGTACATCTGGAACCGTCATAAGGGCCCACAAGACAGTCACCTAGACAAAGGAGAGCACGAACAACGCCAAAAAGGGTTCGACCGAACCCTTGGATCGGTCGAACCGACTTTGGCACCGTTGGCCATCTGCTTTCACATGGCAGCTCTCCATTGGTCCCCCAAGGTGATGGAGTGTGGGAGAGGGTGTTGAAATGCTCGGAACCAGGGTGCTCCTTGCTTATAAATAGAAGGGGAGGGGTGAGAAATGAGACAGCCAATTCACTCCAACTTTCTCATCTCTCTCAATTCTCATGGGTTGTGTATGTGTGGAGAGTAGTGCTAGGTAGAGAGGGGTGAGGGTGTGAGAATGTTGTTATTCATTTTTAGAATAAAATGAGTATTTGTGCATTTCCTATTTAGACTAAAGTGGTATTCATGCATAGGTGATATGTTCTTGTCTTCTTCGTTTGTTCTTGAATTAAAGGCTCGTGTTCTTCATGGACACACCCTTTGATCCTATGGCATAGGTGCATAAGTTTACATATCCATTTGTGTGATTGACCCCTTTTGATCTAGTTAGAGTGCATAAATATGTTGGCATTCGTTCTTCCTGATCTATGGTGATTCAATCATAAGTAGGATCTTGTCCATACTCGTAGGTTCCTCGCTCTGTATTTATATAGTGTCCTATAGTATTGCTACAGGAGCTCAGACGTAGCCGTGCTATAGTAGTGATCGATGGTGTAGACGTGGTGTCTAGACTACAGGTTATCCTTCATTTGCCTTGTACCCCGAGAAGGAATTCTCCTAAACTAGCATCATGTGTGAAGGGTGGATCTTATAGCCAGATGATGAACGCGGTAGTGACAGCTGTTGGACCCTTTGTACTCCTCCACATTTGGATGTAGCGTAGAGCGAAAGGCCGAAGACTCCTGTTAGAGCCAGGGGTGAGCCAGTGCCCAAAGCGAGTTCAATATACCATGTGACTAATCCGTCCTTTAGAATCCATACCCTTAGGAAGCCCCTCATCATCTCTCTGCCATAGTTGTGGTTGGGTGTCCTATTACTGTAATACTAGAGTAGAAGATAGTGCACATCGTTCCTTGGATTCGATACCCTTTGGGAGAAGTGCTACAATGGTGTATCTGTGTGCTTGCGGATTTGTTCACACTTGTCAGCATATGTGGGTGTTCTTGCATGCTCACGCTAGAAGCGCCACTAGTGGTCACGTTAAGAAATAACAACAAGCATTTCTAGTGCTATTGCCAGGGAACAGTTGCTGTATCTCTCTTCGAACTTGGTGGTCCTTGTATCTTTTATCTTTTCTTTGTTGCTACCTTTACCCCCGCTATCCATAAAAGGTTATCCTTGTACACACCTTTCGACCTTTAGGAGTGATTCTTTAGAGCCATCCTTTTTGAAACCCAGTTCATCATCTGGTTATAAGATCCACCCCTCACTCATGATGCTAGTTCAGGAGAATTCCTTCTCGGGGTTATGTCATGAGAACCCTTACCACCATGTGAGAGACTTTGAGCACTTGTGCTCTTAAGAGGAAACTTTCTCTTCTATCCCTTTTTGGGAAGGCAAGATTGTGGTACCATTGACTTGGAGCAGACGGCCCTAGGTGGGAGAGTTTGAGGGCAGATTTTGCTTTGTCAGCATAAGGACCCTTAGTTTCAAGCAATCACTAGGTGCAACTTGATGCTCTCTCAGAAGGCTCATTTGTGTTTATGCATCCTGTCTGAGGGAAGGAGATCTTAGGAGGCATTTGATATTTCAGCTCCTCACCCATCCTATCCAACAAAGTTCCATTAGAAAGACAGAATGTCGAGCCGCCTAGAGCTATCATCAGCAGAGTTCAAGCTTTCATCTCTACCATCTTTAAAGCTCTTGCTGAAGGTGCCCGACCTGAACAGCATGAATCTAAGAGAAAGAGCACTTAGTGTGAGTCCTACCCTTAGGTTCCCCTATCATATTTTCTTTTGAGCTTCCCCTCAAGGCATTTGTCTCGAGGAAGGTTTGAGAAGATATGGTTCAAGAAAGAC
The DNA here is from genome assembly GCA_036936925.1 of Cenchrus fungigraminus. Classification (NCBI taxonomy): domain Eukaryota; kingdom Viridiplantae; phylum Streptophyta; class Magnoliopsida; order Poales; family Poaceae; genus Cenchrus; species Cenchrus fungigraminus. The sequence goes on along the minus strand of CM072769.1, from coordinate 76,114,102 downwards.
AATTTTTCTTGGCAAGAACGATTTGTTCAATTCAACTGTGACTTCCAGTAGAGGGTACGGTTGAGGACTGGAGTGTCTGACGGCCGATGGATGGCCACTCCTTAGTGATGAGTGATTGACAATATTGTGTGGACTGACGATGTGCTTCGTCTTGTGGATGTAGGCTGCGGCTTGATTTGCGTCTTGTGCAGGTGAAGAACAACCGCAAAAGGTCTTAGCCTTGCGGGGCCTTCGAAGGACTGGAGGGACAAGTAGGTTTGGTTCGATGGACCCGGTGGCCAGACGAGATCAAGTGCGAGTCACATGGTGTGAGAAGAGCAAGTCGAAGTTGGATCGTGGGTTCGTTTGTTGATCCAAAAGCCAACATCAAGCTGGGGCGACCATGGCGGCCAAGTCGAGAAGCTCGGCATGGAGGCTGCACCAAGCTCGCGGGGTTTGCAGTGGTTCACCAGAAAACCACTGGGTTCATTGGCTGATCCATAAAGTCGACCTGGAGACTCGACGCCATGACAGCGAGACGTCGGGCGATCTGACCGGCCCCTAGGGGCAGTCTGACCGGCCCAGGCGGTCTGACCGCCCAGAGTGCCATGGTACGCCGGGTGCTTCGAAGCGGAGGACATGCGTCGGGATCGTAGGCTTGGCGTCGAAGGAATGCAAGGTGCGGTCACTGGGCATCCATTTGATGGAAGAAATCATCAAAGTTCCAGATTTGCGCTTAAGGGATATGTATCACCATAGGGGTATCAGAGTCATTTGCCAGCACCGAGGGACCCGATATATATACTTGGTTGGTGGGAGTTGCCTACCATCTCTTGGCTTAGGGTTTTCATTTTCCTCTTTTTCCCTTCCTATTGTCTCCATAGGACTACCAAGAGAGGTTCATCTACACATCTTGAGAGAGGGAGGATGTTTGTGGCAGTTGCTCGACCTTTTATGAACCTTTCATGGTATGTATAGAAGGTTCGATATGGTTCCAAGTGCTCTAGTTGTCTCTCCCGTTTTTCCTTTTTGGTGATTTTCGGAGCCTTTTCTTTGGATTTTCGTGGAGAGGATTTGGAGGTGTTTACTTGTGGGATTGGTTGGTGGATTCACTCATGAGGTTGTTGTGCCTCTTTTCTTGGTGATTTGTCCCCTCCAAACCCGTGGGAAACCCTTCTATTTTGGTGGTTTTCGCTTGTGCTCGAGTTCTTGGGTTTGAGAGCTTGGATTCGCGATTCCCTTTGATTGAGAGCAATTCGGTGGATATACTTTGGTGGAGAGGTCGTACAAGAGGTGACCCAGCTATCCACAAAGTTTCATTGCAATCCGTTTGGTGAATCGGGAGATCGGTTGATGGGAAGTTGAGGGTTGACCCACGGTTGGATTTTTGGGCAGGGGGCGGTCTAACTGCCCTGGGACCTTTGCCCGAGAAGTTTTGGTTTTGCGTGGGATTTCTCTGTGAGTTCGTTCGTGTTGATCAGAGGAGTCTCCAGGTCAAATTGTGGTTCGTTTTGGGGGTCTTGTTCGTCGAGTTCTTGGTTTTTCCATTCAGGCAGGGGGAGGCGGTCAGACCGCCCTTGATACCCGGTCTAACCGCCCCAGGGGGTTGTTTCAGGGGGGACGCGGTTAGGCCACCCCTAGAACGCGGTCAGGCCGCCCCTGGAACACGGTCAGACCACCCCACGTAGAGAGCTGGTGTTTCGAGTGTTTTGCTGCTTGTGTGTTTGTTCCGCTGTGTGTGGAAGTAGCTGTAGGTGTTTCCTAGTTCCTAGGTCCGGTAGCACTCTTGTGGCTATATGGATTAGGCTAGCGGGGTTTCGAGGATCTTGGATATGCGTTAGGGACCAGAAGCCGAGTTCGTCTCGTCGGATAAGAATTTGTATCGGCTCCCACTCACTCCCCCCTCTCTAGTCGCCATTCTGGTCCTTCAATTGGTATCAGAGCCGGATACGGATCATTAAAATTTAACCGGTTGAGATCCAAAGATGGCGGACTATGGGAAGGCTTGCAACACTTGTTTGGACGCCAACTGGCCTGTAGCGTATGTTGGAAGCTTCCTGGAGGCGGTGGAGTTGATAACCGGGCAAGAACCGGATCCTAGGTGGGTGAACCAGAGCAAAACCAAAGTTGGGGTCGTTGAACCGGCACAGAAATAGGGAAAACCACGGCTAACCGAGTAGACTAGGGAACCAACCTGTGGGGTGCTACCAGATCCCACCACGTGTCCAGCCGGCGGTCCGTCCCACACAGTCCACACGTGCGCGGAGCATCCCGCGTCGTCAGCTGGGGGCCAACCCCACTCCGCCACGTTGCCTGCTCGGGCCTCCGGCGCACACGTCTGCGACGCGCCGCAGTGCGGCCTACCAGCCAATCGGCCGTGGACATGTGGCGGTCCCTGGCAAGTCTTGTGCGGATGAGGTACGACAAGTGGGTCCTAGGTGATGTCATCAACTCTTTATTTCCTTGTTTATTTTATATCTCCTTCATACGAACTCCAAAGTTGTCGAATCATATATCCATTTCGATCATCTCGACAATACCATCGCAATGGTGCAAGCCAATTTTGCATTTGAGACTGTTTATATTGGCACCCCAATTATGCTATTGGTTTACTTGCTCTCAACTATACATTTCATGCATATTTCGGTGTGTTGATGCACACTTTTAATGTATATTTCTAGTGTTGATGCCCACTTTTAATGTATTTTACACAGGAGTTGGCGACATGAAAGTAATACTTAACAACCATCAACAACACCCCCACACTTGACCTTTGCTTGTGCTCGAGTGAAGGAGAAAGGATCAAGGTGAGACATGATATCCAAAGGTATGAAGCAAGCATATGAGATATTCCAAACCATACATTGTACCTATGAACTCTGTGGAGTGTCTATCATGCCATATTTGGTCATTGAGGGATGAAACGGTCATGAATCAAATCACTCCTGCTCGTCATGTCAAGTAACTTGGGGTTTTGCAATAAACCTTGCTTAGCTCCTCATTTGATTCTCTCATATCGCTTGTTGATATTACTTAACGTCACCAAAAGTTACACACCTTAAGGGAATGTATAAGAACAACTGGGTACACCAACGAGTATGAATGAATCCGCAAGCACACAGATATATCGCTGTAGCACTTCCCAAGGGAAGGAGTATTCCAAGGGTTATCGAACCAAGGGAATGACGGGGTAATCTATTAGGTATCTATCCAAGGACACCAAGCTATTGCTACGATAGGTGGGAGGTAAGAAGCACTTCCTCAGGGTCTCAACTCTAGAGATGGATCTAGTTGTTATGGATCTCGCTTCGGGCACCGACCCCTGCTACCTTTAAAAGGCTCTAGTGGTTCCGCCTTTGGCTCTACGTTGTACTGGAACGCGGAGGAGTACGAAGGGTCCAACGGCTGTCACTACCGCGACCTACCTCTATCGATACATGGGCATAGAGCATTCGATGGATAACCCGCAATCCATACACCACATCTGCACCACCGATTACTACTAGAGCACAGTTACGTCTGTGGGCCTGTAACAATGCTTAAGCACTCCGTACAACTACGAAGTGACGAACCTGTGAGAACGGCTCAGATCTTAGTCATCAAGTTATGTTGAAACAGGAAGGTATGGATGTGAACTATCTTACTAAACTAAACAAGGTCAAACATGCAAATAGATACTTGAACTCTTGTGCTAGCTAAGGGATCGAAGTGATGTGTTATGAAGAACACAAGCATCTAAATCAAAAACGAGCCAAGAACATAAGAACATATCATTCAATACATGAATGCCTCTTTAGTATAAATAAGAGATGAATAACTACTCACTTTGGTCTAATTCAAGAATAAAGGCATCCACAAGATCTCCATCTCACTCCTCACTCCTACTCTATCGAACATAATCCTAGTCTAAATCTCACCTCATCTATACTCCACCCAAGGGAGGTGAAGAATACCTCCACCTAGGCAGAATGAGAGAGGGAGAGCCACACAAGGGTGGAAGTGAAGGCTTGAGAGGTTGAGTTGTGTGTTTGAAATGTGGCCCCTCCCCTTCTATTTATAGGCCAAGGACATCCTGTCTCCGAGCCTCAACTTGCTCCAAAACACCCCGGAATGCACTTCAGGACCAATATGGAAGCACCACGTGGAATGCTAGAATCATCCGACCCATGGTCAGTTCGGGTGATCCTAGGATCGGCCGATTCTAGGGGGCCACGTGGCACAATGTGCTTCTTCTGGGTGAGTGGCATGTGGGCCCCTAAGGTGGTTCCATGTGCACATGGTATTTTGAGGCGGTTTGGGGTAGCAAGTGGGCCCTTCAATCCATGTGACGTCGATGTGTCAATGTGTGATTCGTTAGAAGTGCTTCACATGGATTGATGAGGTCATTAATCCAGGGGAATCCCATGTGGCAGCCTCTCATTGGCTAGAGCCTGAATTACTTGGATTAAATGTGCATGGATTCCTCTCATTTCCTAAGTTAAGTACCTTCATTCGAATAGACAATGCCACTTGTGGAAATTGTTCTTTTAAGCTCCTATTCTTGTGTTGATGTGCAATTCTCGTGTTAAAATGCAAGAGTTGACGGCTATAAAAATGGTACTTAACAACCGTCAACAACATCCCCACACTTGACCTTTGCTCATCCTGAGTAAAGGGAAATATGATCGAGCAGGACATGTATACCAAAGGTATAGAACAAGCATAAGAGGTATTCCAAGTCATACCTTGCCCTTGTGAACTCTGTGGAGTGGCTATCATGTCTTCTTGGGTAATTGAAAAGCTGAACATCCATGAATCAAGTCACTTTTGCACCAGAAAACAAAGATCTTGGGGTTTTGCAATGTGTTCTTTTTTCAAATAAAGCTCTTGCGCAGCATCCTCATTTGGTTTTCTTGACCACTCAATGTGTACAATTCATTATCAAGGCATTAAGATCCCCTTTTTCTCTCCTACTTCTAATGACGGCTTATGTGGAGTTCAGAGTAGGATGAGAGAGGAAAGCATACTTGCATCACAAATATTGTAAAGTCAAAGACCAGATCCAAGGAGAAACTTAATTCACACAATCAGATCAAGATGTGCACAAGTGTTATAATGGAGGGTATGGTAAGGTGGACACTAGGCCCGGAACAGGTGCTTGTTATTACCGTATATGGCAGGCGGAGTGGTCGACTACAATGCATGATTCTCTCTCAGATAAAAAGTCTTATGAGGGCATGGCTATCTTTTCTTATAGTGGGCCTTCATGTGCCCACTTTTTTTAGATAGCCACGCCTCTTTTGTAAAATAACTTGAAGAGAGAGAGAGATACAGATGCATACATGAGAGAGAGAGAGAGATACAGATGCATACAATGGGCCTCTAGTGTAGAAGCTTAGGAAGGGGAAATAAAGTGGTGTGCACATGGATCGTGGTCATGAAAGTATGGAGAGAATTCTCACAAAGGTCACAGAATTTGACAAAGCTCAATGTAGTGATAAGCAGCATAAGAGTATAAGGTTTTCACTATAAACATCATATGGCTCTGTTAGGACGGTGGCATATCAAAGAGGAGTTTTGCAAGAGGGTTTTCTATTTTCAAAAATAAATAACCTAAGAGTTTGATCACTAGGGCAGAAGATCATATCATCAAGCTATATCACACTCATCAATTACTTAGATAGGCATGCTATGCTTAAGACGAATTATTGTTCACATGTGTCAAGATGGTTAACGAGGAATAACACATATGCAAGTTAACCTAGGCATCATATATAACGAGGCAAGCATAGCATGAGCTTTTGAGTTTTAATTATAAGGAATCAGCAGTCATGGTTCATAAAACTCAGGAAGTAAGGTAAAGTGAGATGTAGAGGTGCAAACCAGTGCTGTGCAAGAGGTTGAACGGTGAAAGGATCCCCACAAGAGTGCACTCGTGCGGGTCCTGTTCAAGTTCTCTGTGAATTGTCAATCGTCCATCTCAGCATGCTCGCTATGTGGGTGTGAATATGCATCGTGCCCGCTCTAGGTGAGACGTGGTTCTCCCACACACTGTCTCGTACCTAAGTGCCTTTCTACAATGAACATTCCAAAGTGATGACACACAACATGGCTAGACTGGGTTACGTGACCGGTGAGCTAACTTATTCGAATCAAATGTATCAAAATAAGTAGGCGCTTACAACCATCATGGAAAATAAAATGTTTGTAAGGGAAATAAATGAAAGGGAAATATACCTAGACTTAGACCAAGCATCTAAATGGAAACTAAACGGGGGCACACCCCTCTACTCGGCAAAGAGATGCTCCTTCCCCTCAGCCACTATGAGCCTCTACAACTTACTGCTCATGTCCTCACTGAGCTGACGATAGCAGTGCCTAAGCTCTCGATACTCCTCCCTCTACTACGCTAGTCCCTCAACAAGCTTCTCATGCTCCAAGTAAAGATCAGCCAGCTTGGATACCATCTTTGCCAACGCACGAGTCTTCTTAGACTTGCTCTTTTCCAGAATGGAGGCAAGGATCTTAGCAAGCTATCGCTCCTAGCGCGGCGGGTAACGAACCGGTGTCTCATAGCCTCTGGTTGGTGTCTTCACTTCAAAGATCTGGGTGCAAGTCTGTGGAAGCGGGAACTCATCCCACACATCCTTCTTGTACCTATGGCAGTATGCTTCACCCTGCTTGCTGAAGAATGAACCAACATAGAGCTCTTCGGGCTTCAACGGCTATCCCGAAGGGTCATCGAACAGTATCTGTTTGCACATCAGGGTTCTTCCTCCCGATGTGGACAACCAGGTAGGGAAAGTTGGAGGAGGAGAAGAGCCTCAGTGGGGCACCTAGACTGGGGAGTCTGCAGGTCCCGTCCTTGCGCCCTCCATACTCCTACCCCTTTCTAGCATCTTGTCTCCAGGGATTCAATTTTCCCAAGGATGTGGTTCCTCATCCACTGAATCCCAGTGGTGATGGGACGAGAGGAACTCCCTTCCCCAGGCTCGTAGGGGGACATCATCCAGCAGAGTTGGGTGAAGCTCTTGTCAGCCATGGTGGTGATGGGTTGAGGGAGGATAGGTGGAGAAGATGGATCTCTGCGCGACTTGAAACTCGTCGTGCAGTGGGGGATAGGGTTTTGGAAGGAAAGGAGACGCGCACACGAAAAGGGGAAGGCCGCGGAGGCTCCCCTGGATCGGTTGATCCAAGGATCGGCCAACCCTAGGTGGGCCCTGGTGGCTCTCCGCTTCCTCGTGTGCGCTCCAGCAGGCTAGGAGGTCACAGGCCCAAGTGGGTTTTCGGAGCTAACGAGATGGGCTTAAGGTAAAGCTAGGATAAGGATAGGGTTGACTATGTCAACCTTTACTTTATAATAGCTTTTGGCTATGAGGACCAGGTGTGTCTGAGGACTAGTGGAGGGTTGGTCCTTAGTGATGAGTGATTGACAACGTTGTGTGAACTGATGCTTGGCTAAGTGTGCAGGTACAAGTTGCGGCTTGATTCGTGTTGGTACAGGTGAAGAACAAGCGCAAAAGGCTTTAACCGTGGTGGACTTCGGGTGATAGAGAGGCAAGTAGGCTTGGTTCGATGGACCCGGTGGCCGATGGGGTCAAGTGCGAGCCGCGCACTGCAATAATAGCAAGTTGAAGTCATGGACATGGCCCGGTGCAAGATGGCGGTTCGAGGCCGAAGCTTGCACACGGGGTTTGGTGGTTTGCCCACAAAACCATCGGTGGACGATTTCTTGGTTTAGGCCTCAAAACCAAGTGCGGAGGCCCGATGTGACGGAGACGGTGATCCTGGAGTGTCGGGAAGCTTCGAGGCGGGGGGCACGTGGTGTGATCGCGGGGCTTGCATCGAGGCTAAGCAAGTCCGCGGTGGAAGCGTGTCCGCTCGTGGGGAATATCCGAAGACTTGACCATATTGCCCCTGAGGGGTGTGTATCTTCATTTTAAGTTGTAGGGGTAGCGTGGTCATTTGCTGCCTCCGGTGGACTTCGTATAAATAGCGGAGAGGTGGATGGCATCTCTCTCTCTTGGACTCTAGGGTTTCCTCCCTCGGTAGATCGCTCTAGACTGCTTCTTTTCTCTGTATTTTCTTACGGTAGATTCTTGTATAGACTCTGACCTCTGGATGTATGGAAGCATTCGGCGTTGTGATGATTTCCCTCTCCTAACTCTTTGTGATTTTCGTGTCGTTTTCGGGGCTATTTTTTGGGTGTTTTATTCTTCGGTCGATTCGTTGATTTGAAGGTGTTTTCTCTCGGATTTCTTTGAGGGGATCATGGGTGGATGCCTTGTGCATCTTTGGGTGTGATCTTGACCCCTCAAACACTAGGAAAATCCTGCGATTCACGAGTAATTGGAAGAACATGGTTTCTTAGTGGTTGTTAATGTGATCCACGATTCTCGGTGATTTAGCGAGTTAGAGGTCGAGATTTTTGGGGCATAGCTTCACCTAGTGACTCTTCTCATCTCCCCCAAATCTTGTCTCAAGAGCTCAAGTGGTTTGGGAGATCCGGTGATGGATAGGAGGGGTTGACTTCGCGTTTTCGAGCTCGAGCTGTTCTGTCCATGCCTGGCGGACGGTCCGCGAGCCTCCTGCGGACGGTCCGCGAGGAGCCTGATAGTCCAGTTGTTCATTGTGTTCTTCACATGTTCTTGCATGGCTTTCATTCGATCCATTGAGTTGGTTGGTTTTTGGTGGAAGAGGTTTGCGGACGGTCCGTACTAGAGTGCTGGACGGCCCGTGACGAGGCGGACGGTCCGCGAGTCCATCACGGACAGTCAGTTTTTCTCGGTGCGCTACTGGAGGTTTGGGTTGCTTTTTCGGATGGTCTGCCGTGCCCTCACGAACGGTCCGCGCCTCTCACGTGGACAGTCCGCCCAGCTACCTCGGGCAGTCCGTCAGGGGCTTCGCAGATTTGGTTAAGTTGTTTGATTCTTGTCTTGTGCTTCCGCTCTTTGGATTAAGGCTTTTCTCTAGGACTTGTAGGCTTGTGTGTGCCTAGTCTAGAGCTTTCATGGTGTGTGTGAGTGATCTGAGTGGCAATCGGGGTATAGGCTGAGTTCATCCTTCGGGAAGAATTTTTATCAGCTCCCATTCACTCCACCCCCCATCTCTGGTCGCCTATTCAGTCCTTTAATTGGTATCAGAGCTGGTTACAGATCTTCGTGATTCTAACCAGTCTAAGATCCAAAGATGGGCGACTATGGTAAGTGGTCGGGTCCTCCGCACTTCGATGGCAAGAATTACCCAATGTGGGAGAGGCGCATGGGCGTGTTTTTGCGTGGGAAGGGGACTCTGATCTAGGATGTGACCCAAAATCCTAACTATGTCATTCCAGACAGTTTCCTTCTTCCATGATCGTGGGACATGTTTGAGGCCAACAACAAAGTCGTTTATTACTTGTTTCATGCTCTCTGTGCCTCGGAGTTTGATGGAGTGTATGGAGAGGATGTGCCGGAAAGATATGACTTAAGCTTAGGAATGCACATGTTGGCAATGCTCAGGTGCAAGCTCGATTGTTTTCCACTACCAGAGAGAGTATGAGAATGTCACTCATCTCCCCGGTGAGTCGACCAATGTGATGTTTCAGCGCTTCACCAGTATTGTGAACAACATGAGGGCCAATGTGACAGTGCTCCCATACACAGATCATGATCAAGCTATCAAGCTTTTGCATGCACTGGATAGGTCTGTGTGGAGTGCCAAGGTCAAGGCCATTGAGGAGTCGAGCGTGTATGATACCTTGACGCTAGATGAGCTGTTCTCTAAGCTTAGTTCTTCGGAGGTGGATCGTGGCCTGAGAGCCAAGAACGAGAGCCCCACTGATCCTCATAGTTTGGCTCTTGTCTCAGGATCGAGGACTAATGCTAACTCTACTGCCATGTAGTTTTCTTTGTCTTATCTTGTGTCCATGCCAGATGAGGACTTTGAGGTGCTGAGCGAGGAGGATCTCGCCTTGTTGAGCAAGAGGTTTGGGCGGATGTACGAGAACCGCAAGAATGCTAGGAGAAGCTCGGGGATGTGCTATCGGTGCAGGAAGCATGGGCACTTCATCACCGAATGCTCTGAAGCCATGGAGATCAAGAACGACTACAAGGGCAAGCCCAAGCATGACTACAACAAGCACCGCTCCCGGAACAACTACAAGGACAAGCGAAAGGACAAGGGCGAGAGAAGGCTAAAGAAGAGCAGCGGGTACAAGAAGAAGACGGCACGAGCAATGGTTGCCGGAGCAAGCGACATCGACTCCACTTCAAGCGACGCTTCTTCCAGTTCGAGCGGCGATGAAGAGCAAGATTGGCGCAAGGACAAGCGGCACACGGGCAAGAACTTCACCGGCCTCAGCTTTGTCGCACAAGGTGGCTTTTGTGGCATGGCGCACTCCAAGAAGGGTGGGAAGCACAGCTCGGATTCGAACTCCGACTCCGAGGAAGAGGTATGACATAATCCTAACTTCTTGCTAGAGGAGAATGCTAGGCTGAATGAGTTGCTTGATAACCGTGATGATGTGCTTAGGAAGACCAACAAGGAGAAGAGAGAATTTTGGTCTTTGCTAGGTGATGCTAAGGACAAGATAGTTGAGCTTGAGTCTTTGCTTGTTGATGCTAGAACTGAAATAGGCTAGCAACTGGGTAGCCTACCACTCCAACACAGATGGCTCATAGACCTACAGTTGGACAAATGAGTACTCCTCCTCAGGCAGGGTCAAGGTCATCGACAGAATTGTCAAATCAATACCAAGAGACTTATCAGGAGCAGCCTCCACAAAGTCCATCGGCTGGCTTTCAACCGATTGATCAAATATCTCCTCAAGTCAGGTCATACCTAAAGGAGGATATGGCAGATCAAATTATAGAAACACTTTAGACACACTTTGGGATCAAGCTAAAGCAACAACCCTACATGTACATGACTCCATATCCATCTGCTTATGATCAGATTCTGTTTCTCCCAAGATTCAAAGTGCCTGACTTCACCAAGCTCTCTAGTCAAGATGACACTTCAACAATGGAGCATCTCACCTGTTTCATCATACAATGTGGAGAAGCAGGGAGCAATGACACACTCAGGGTACTATTGTTTTCATCATCATTGTCAGGACCGACTTTCGCATGGTCCACTTCACTTCTGGCCAATTCCATTGTCAAGTGGGCCAATTTGGAGAAACAGTTCCACAACTATTTCTTTGGCGGTATCCATGAGATGAAGATCATGGACCTAACCAGACTGAAGCAGATGAATGATGAAACAATTTCTAGCTTGCTACAGAGGTTCAGGGAAGTTAGGAACAAGTGTTACAACTTGACTCTAGAGGATAATCAGTTGGCTGAATTTGCATTTCAAGAGCTTTACCATCAATCAAAGAGAAATATGCATCACAGGAATTTGAGAGCATTAGCTAGTTTGTGAGCCGGATAAATTAGGAAGCTGCACGACCTTATGAGCTGAGAAGGAACTTCTAGAAAAAGGTGACATATGTGGATTACTCTGATTCTGAAGGTGATGAGGCCAAAATTGGACTGGCATAGTGGGTCAAGACTAAAAAACTTGTCTCTTGTCCCTTCGGCAAGAAAGAACCAGAGAAATTCGGTTTTGACGTGGTCAAGGCTGATAAAATATTCGATTTGTTGCTGCAACAAGGGCAAATCAAGCTCTCTCAGTTTCGCAGCCTACCATCAACAGGGGAGCTAAAAAAGATGAGGTACTGCAAATGTCATAATGCCACATCTCATGATACTAATGACTGCACAGTGTTCCAGCAACAGATCTAGACAACAATTGAACAAGGAAGGCTCAAGTTTGAAGCACCTACCAAGAATGAAAAGCCGATGAAGATTGATCAGCATCCTTTCCCCTCTAACAAACCAAGTTGTTGACGTCTGAATCGGCTCAAAATAAAGGAGCTGTTGATCCCAAAGTGCAAGCAACCAATACTGATGTTAAAGGAAAAGGGTTGCTAAAGGATGAAGAAGACTCAACACCATTGCGCCGGCCTATCACATCTCACATGCTGCTCAACAAATTTCAGAAACAGCAAGAGTGTGCAAGAGAAAGAGAAGAGTGGGATCGACGCAATGAAGGACATTGGAGGTGTCCGTTCTTCAAATACTGCTGGGAAGAAGGATTAAGCTCCCAATTGCTGAAAATTGCCCAGAGTGCAATGGAGCTTACAACAATAGTTCATCCAAAAGGCCTTGCTTTATTGACAGGAGGCCATCAATAAGAGATCATCATGAGTATGACAATCGGCGGATCTCGATGCATCAAAGACTGGGGGGCAAGGCCAGTGTCCACGATCGGCTGGAGCAGAGTCAAAGATGGTCCATCCAACCACAATCGGCTGAAGGGGTTGGCCGACGTAAGGGTCCCTGATGAGGATATTATGTGTCGTGCACCTGAGCGCCGACGTACTATACAACTAGATGACGAGAAACCAATCAAACCACAACATGAAGTCAAGAGGCAGCCATCTTGGTGCCCGGATGGTTTGACCAAGTCTTAGAAGGGGAGAGTCCAACAGTTATGTTGACTCGTGCAAAACATATAAAAAGAGAGACGTGTGTTGAACAAGAAGAAGGCTCGATCTCAATTATGGTGTTCTAAGCCAAGGGACGATGATGATGAGAACAATGGGTCAGCAGCAAGTATAAACAAGGTGTTCCTGCTGCCAAAAGAGTTCATGTCTCTGGTCGATTCGGATTTATCTGACGAAGAACAGGGATTGGCTCAACTAACATTGGAACCCAAACTGACATCCTTTGAAAAGCTAGAAGAAGAGAAGAGGCGACAATTAAAAGCATAATATCTTAAAGGGTTTATCAATGGGAAGCCAGTCACTAGGTTGTTGGTAGATGGAGGAGCAGCAGTCAATTTGATGCCATACACCATGCATCGCATTATTGGGAAATCAGATGAAGACTTGACCCAGACGAACATGATGCTAATAGACTTTGAAGGCAATGTCTCTCCAGCTCAAGGAGCAATCTGCATGGACCTTACAATCAGAAACAAAACTCTTCCAACCACACTCTTAGTCATCAAAGGAAGTGGATCATACAACCTGTTGCTGCGACGAGACTAGATCCATGCTAACTGTTGTATACCGTCCACCATGCACTAGTGCATCATTCAATCGATTGGAGATTCAATATAAGTGGTCCAGGGGGAAAGCTCCGACACTGTGCTGTAGAAGCACAAGAGTGGAACTTTGAACAAGCAAGCTACATATCAAGGAGGATCTGGGAGACAAAATATCTCAAGATGTCTGACTTCAAGCTACAGCCGGTTCAAGCAGTCGGCTCTAACAAGCTGTCTTAATGGATCAATTCATTGAAGATGAAGGGAAGCTTGGGCACTGATTCACATCGGCCGATAAGCTAGAAAAAATAGATCTTAGAGATGGTAGTAAACCAAGGCCCACGTATGTTAGTGCCAAGCTAGATTGTGAATACAAAGCAGAGATGATTGCATTATTAAGGGAATTCAAAGATTGTTTTGCTTGGGAATATTATGAGATGCCTGGTATAGACCGATCAATTGTTGAACATCGGATGCCTATAAATCCTGGTTATTTCCCTTTTCAGAAACACCCTAGACCATGCAACCCAAAGATTTATCCCAATATAAAAACCGAGATAACAAAGTTACTCAAAGCTTGATTTATTCGGCAATGTCGATATGCTGAGTGGATTTCTAATATAGTTCCTGTATACAAGAAGAATGTCAAGCTACGTGTATGCATTTATTTCAGGGACTTGAACAAAGCAACACCGATGGATGGCTATCCGATGCCAGTGGCCGATGCATTGGTGAATGTAGTGGCAGGACACAAGATCATCAACTTCAATGTAACACCCTAAAATTCCATCACAATAAAAATGATAGGAACAAGATTAGATTTTGTTTTCTAAGGGTTTTAATAATTTGTCTAAATAAATTTTTGCTTTAAGTATTAAATAATTTTTAAATAATTTAGAAACACCGAAGAGTTTGTGCATCATAATTTGGTTGCATTTGTTTTTGTTTGTTGTGTGTTGAAAAAGAAAGAAAAGAAAAAAAAACCAAAACCCCTTCCCTTCCCCTCTCTCCCTTCTCTTTCTTTTCAGCCCAACAGACCCCGCGGCCCATATCTCTTCCCTCTCCTTTTCTTTCCTCCTTTCTTTTTCCGCCGGCCCAGCTGTTCTCGCGCGGCCCGTTTAACCCGCGACCCTTTTTCTTTTCTCTTTTTCTTTTTTTCCTCAGCCGGCTCAGCAAGTTCCTCCCGGCCCACCACCCCTTCTGGCCCAACACCACCAACAGCCTGCTAAACCCTCCCCTCTCTCTCACCGGCTAACGCTGGGGCCCCGCTTGTCGGGAGCATCCCCAACCTCCCGCCGCCTGGCCGCACGCGGTCCACCGCGACCGTCCATCTGAAGATCAGTGGCTCAGATCCACCACCCGCCCGAGTCAAAACCAGCTATACCGGTCAACCCCAGCTCTCCGCTGCCGTATTGCAAATAAGCCCCGCAGTTTTAAATATCACAACCATGCCCTTCCACCTTCAAAGATGCTTACAAATAGGTCCAGGTTTTCTTGTTTACACCCTGGCTTCTTAGGTTTTTCCTGCCCGAGGTCCAACCTTGCCTTTTTACATTATAAACCTCCGGTTTATATACATAATTATGTTTAGGTCCCTGGTTTCTTGCAGATAAGCCCCTGGAGCCCAAGTTTACTTACAATCTAGCCCCTAAACCTTGTTTAAGCCATATCTTTTGCGTTTTTATCTGTTTTAGTCGTTTTTGGTGTCCTTGCGATCGTCTCTCAGTGCTCGTTAGTTGTAGAGGCTTGTTTTAGTCTTTTGTAATGTTTGATATATTGTTTTTATTTATTGTATGATTTTTGGTGTGCGCGTAGATATCATGCCAGTGGGTGCAGAGCTTCCGATCGAAGATCAAGAGCAACTTTTTAAGGAAGAAGAATCCCAGTGTTTAAGCAAGGAAGGCAAGTGGATTTCCTCCCCTGCATATTCTACTTTGTCCCACACAACTTGCATGATAACTAAACTTACTATTAAATGTTGTTATGCATAATTTTGATGGGAAAGTCACCTTTTTAAGGGCATGACTAGAATTTTATCCCTATACCTTGAACAACCCTTTTAAATAAATGTTTTGGGTAGAAATGCTTAGTTGCTATACCTTGGGATGGTTGAAATGGAACTTTTCAAAATGAGGAATGATGAGCAAGTTTTGATGAACTTCGATAATAATAAGATCATATGATTTAATTGGAACATGGAGAACCACCCAGGAAAATAGTGCAACCACAATCCGTATGGCTCTGGCTTAGCCAATTAATTAGGTGTGTGGAATTATCTGACACCCTTATCCGAAAGAAGCACAAGGGGCCGGAGTTGAAGGGGTATAGCCCGTTTCTTTTGGGGTAGCAGCCTTTGCTAAGGTGCTGATCACTAGGGAGGGTTATGGTTCGCTCCGCTGCTGTAACTGTCGCAGGTTGTTGGTCTTCTGCATATCTTTGTAAAGGCTTCATAGTGGACCCCTAGCCACTCACCTCGGAAGTGTTTAAGGGTCTGATCAACTTGGGCAACATGGGGAACACGAACTGTGGGTAAAGTGTACGATCTGTGCAGAGTTAATACTGATCGATCAGCCCTGCTCACGGTCAAGAGTGGCCTGGACCCTCACATGATAAGTGAACTTGAAGATGGAATTAAATCATGGTTTTATATGGTTTTGAGATAATGTTTTCTAAATGCTTAATTTTTGGGATGGTATAAACTTACACCTAGTAAATAGGCACTTGCTAATAAAATTTGACCAACTTAAAAATGCTAACCGCTGCGAACTCTTAGCTTATACTTGATAGCCTTGCATTTCCCCCAACTTGCTGAGCTCCAACCATAAGTTTGCTCACCCTTGCTTAACCACTGTTTAGAGGAGAACACTGGACAAGAACTTCAGCGACTTCAATGAGTTCTTAGGCATGCGTTTCCCCTAGACAGATGTCTGTGGAGTTGAAAATGGTGCTGGATCGTCTTAGCTATCGATGTTCGTGTAAGGACCTTCGTGTCTATCCATGAGTGTAATAAAAGTTAATAAACCTCTTCTAGTACGTTTTTGAGGATTGTTTCTGTTATTACACTCACTACGTCTATCGTATGTGTGAAATTGAGATCCTGGCACACATATGAGATGCATTCGGTTTTCTTCGGAAAATCGGGTGTGAAAGAGTGGTATCAGAGCTATGCTGAGTGTAGGACGTAGCCTTAGATAGAAATGGTCGAAATAAGGACTCATTTTCTAGAAAGTCGTGTCAGCTCTTCAAAATAAATCTTAAATCCACCTAAAAATCTATCTTATTTGTCCTTTATTAAAATTGTACCCATTTGTTTTATTCTGCTCTGAGTTCAGCTTTGTTCTATCAGATGGTCGGGTTTCAGCTGTACGAAAACAACGGAGTGGAGCTGCCCCTGTTGGCAGAGCCAGTTGTGGAGGACCCCATTGACGGCAGTGACAGCGACGGTGATGCAGAAGAGTACTACTACGACGGTCCTCGTGAAGGGGATCCGGCCTGTCGCATTCACTCCTCAGAGAATGAGCCATGCTACCTTCCATACCTGCTTCGACAGACACTGTAGGAGTTGGGAAACATGGTGAAGCCCCTCTACGTCACCCACAGTTAGACTGAGCCACCACTTGGTACCTTCTACATGACTCGAGTCCATGTCAGGGCTTTTGAGGAGACTACCAGAGGCTACCCAATGATCGAGGCACTTGACTCCACCACACCCCACTCCACCTACAGTGCTTCTGTCAGCAACGCTGCAAGAAGGGCTTTGTGGTCTCTTCATTCTAGGCACCACCATGAGCTGAATATCAGTGACTTTCGTCACGTTCCAAGACTCATCAGTGGCAGTGAGCATACGATGGTTCAGGTTGGATATCTCGGGGAGAATCTCCTCAACATCCTTGTTCTGGTCGCTGCAGGAGTCAACACCGATTTGGAGGTTGCTACCGCTGAGTTGGATCAGACCCACGGGATGCTGAAGGATGCCTACACCAAGATCGCACGGTTGGAGGCCGAGCGTGATGGCAGGGAGCCACCAGAGCAGCCCGCCGAGTTTCCTTGCACTGCGGTGTCACCACCCCGCAAGAGGCTCCGCTATGGCTCGTCCATCGCGACCACCAGTCTTCTTGAATAGGATGCCTACCCTTTCAGTTGATTGATAGACCCGTTCCTGTGAGGATGTAAACGATGTAATGATGCTTGTTGGGTGAAAACATGTTTGATTTGGATCTTTGTAATGTTTGGAATGCTTTATGGAGTGATGGCCATAAGTGCATTAATAAAATAATTAAGTTAAAATTAAAGTCTTTACCCCCTGTTTATCTTTATTAGTTCAACTTCCTATCTGAATATCTTCCCCTAAAAATCAAACGGTAAACACCAGGTCAGGAGGAGGACAGGACGTTCCGCCTGTGATTCGTGCTCGCATAACTAACCAGCGAAATCAAGTACAACCTCCACCACATAACCAAGCAATGGATCTTGCAATGCAGCAATTCCTAGCAGCCCAGACACAGTTGTTGCAAGCACTTACAGCTACTGTTCAGAACATGCAAGCTCAACAGAACCAGCCAGTACCTCAAGCACCTCCACCACTTGCAAACAAACATAGAGAGTTTATGAGCCACCACCCACCTACCTACTCCCATTCAGTGGAACCCCTCGATGCCGATGACTAGCTTAAGACTATTAACAAGAAGCTGGATATAGTACAATGCAATGATCGTGAGAAGGTCTTGTACGCTTTAGGACGCCTGGAGGGTGCAACAGCTGATTGGTGGGATGCGTATACTGTTGCGCATGCTGCTACCGACACTATCACCTGGCAGGAGTTCCAGGAAGGTTTTCGTACACATCACATCCCAGCTGGTGTCATAAAGCTCAAGTAGAAGGAGTTTCTCGCTTTGAAGCAAGGCAACATGTCTGTTAATGAGTATCTGGATAAGTTCACTCAGCTGTTGTGCTATGCACCTGATGAAGTCAATACTGATCCAAAGAGGCAAGAACGGTTTCTGGACGGATTAATAGGGCCACTCAACTATCAGCTGCAGAGCGATACATTCCTTAATTTTCAGATGTTGCTGAAGAAGGCTATAGGTTGGGAGAACAAACGTATGGAACTTGGTGAACAGAAGCACAAGTTTCAATCTCATGGACAATCTAGCAACACATGTCCCCGCTTCAACTCATCGCAGGGTTCTCAGTTTCGCTCTGGAGGATCAATTGGAACTTATACTCAGAATTTGCAGTTCCAGCACTCAACTCAACAACCCTAGCATTCCAGCCAGCAGACACCACAGGTTCCAAATCATCATCAAGATCGCTCAGGAGCACCAGTGAGAAGCAACTCCCTGGTTCGTCCTATTGGTTGTTTCAATTGTGGAGAATTGGGACATTATGCCAACATCTGTCTGAAGCGCAACATGCAGACTCCTCAGAAAGGAAATGGCCAGAGGTTTGGACAACCATAATCTCAGGCTCACATCGGAAACTCAACTCCTTGAGGTAACAGAGGCCAACAGAATTATGCACGTGGTAGGGTGAACCACGTGACAGCTGAGCAAGCCCAAGAAGCCAAAGATGTTGTGCTTGGTACGTTCCTTATCAACTCTGTACCTGCAACAGTTTTATTTGATTCCGGGGCATCGCATTCATTTATTACTGAACAATTCATGGCAAAGCATGATGTACCCATGAGTTCTATGAAGACACATTTGCTAGTTGGTTCCCCAACCGGTGAAATGAAATCCACCCATGTATGCCCACAGGTCAATCTTAAAATCAGAGAGATAGATTTTCAAGCTGACCTAGTAGTTTTAACGTCTAGTGGAATAGATGTGACCCTTGGAATTGATTGGTTAGGCAAACATGATGGAATTATCTTGTGTGCCAAGAAGTCGGTGCTCTTAACCAGCCCGCAAGGAGATAGGATTGAGTTTGTTGCTACTACCAGCCCAAAGTAGAAGGAAAAGTGAATCAAGCTCTGTGGTTGTACCCCAACACCTTTCAAGATCAGCTTGTATCTCCTCAAGTTGTTTTCCAATCTATCCGAATCTCGGGACGATATTCTTTTTAAGGGGGTAGGATTTGTAACACCCTAAAATTCCATCAAAATAAAAATGATAGAAACAAGATTAGATTTTGTTTTCTAAGGGTTTTAATAATTTGACTAAATAAATTTTTGCTTTAAGTATTAAATAATATTTAAAAAATTTAGAAACACCCAAGTGTTTGTGCTTCATAATTTGGTTGCATTTATTTTTGTTTGTTGTGTGTTGAAAAAGAAAGAAAAGAAAAAAAATCCAAAACCCCTTCCCTTCCCCTCTCTCCCTTCTATTTCTTTTCAGCCCAACAGACCCCGTGGCCCATCTCTCTTCCCTCTCCTTTTCTTTCCTCCTTTCTTTTTCCGCCGGCCCAGCTGTTCTCGCGCGGCCCGTTTACCATGCGGCCCTTTTTCTTTTCTCTTTTTCTTTTTTTCCTCCACCGGCCCAGCAAGTTCCTCCTGGCCCACCTCCCCTTCCGGCCCAACACCACCGCCAGCCCACTTCACCCTCCCCTCTCTCTCTCTCACCGGCTAATGCTGGGCCCCGCTTGTTGGGAGCATCGCCAACCTCCCGCCGCCTGGCCGTTAGCGGTCCACCGCGACCGTCCATATGAAGATCAGTGGCTCAGATCCACCGCCCGCCCGAGTCAAAACCAGCCATATCGGTCAACCCCAACTCTCCACTGTTGTTTTGCAAATAAGCCCCTGCAGTTTTAAATATCACAACCATGCCCTTCCACTTTCAAAGATGCTTACAAATAGGTCCAGGTTTTCTTGTTTAGACCCCTGGCTTCTTAGGTTTTTCCAGCCCGAGGTCCAACCTTGCCTTTTTACGTTATAAACCTCCAGTTTATATATGTAATTATATTTAGGTCCCTGGTTTCTTGCAGATAAGCCCCTGGAGCCCAGGTTTACTTACAATCTAGACCCTAAACCTTGTTTAAGCCATATCTTTTGCGTTTTTTATCCGTTTTAGGCGTTTTTGGTGTCCCTGCGATCGTATCTCAGTGCTCATTAGTTGTAGAGGCTTGTTTTAGTCTTTTTTAATGTTTGATGTATTGTTTTTATTTATTGTATGATTTTTGGTGTGCGCATAGATATCGGGCCACTGGGTGCAGAGCTTCCGATCGAAGATCAAGAGCAACTTTTTAAGGAAGAAGAATCCCAGTGTTTAAGCAAGGAAGGCAAGTGGATTTCCTCCCCTACATATTCTACTTTGTCCCACACAACTTGCATGATAACTAAATTTACTATTAAATGTTGTTATGCATAAATTTGATGGGCAAATCACCTTTTTAAGGACTTGACTGGAATTTTATCCCTATACCTTGAACAACCCTTTTAAATAAATATTTTAGGTGGAAATGCTTAGTTGCTATACCTTGGGATTGTTGAAATGGAACTTTTCAAAATGAGGAATGATGAGCAAGTTTTGGTGAACTTCGATAATAACAAGATCATATGATTTAATTGGAACATGGAGAACCACCCAGGAAAACAGTGCAACCACAGTCCCTATGGCTCTGGCTTAGCCAATTAATTAGCTGTGTGGAATTATCTGACACCCTTATCGAAAGGAGCACAGGGGGCCGGAGTTGAAGGGGTATAGCCCGATTCTTTTGGGGTAGCAGCCTTTGCTAAGGTGCTAACCACTAGGGAGGGTTATGGTCCGCTCCGCTGCTGTAACTGTCGCAGGTTGTTGGTCTTCTGCATATCTTTGTAAAGGCTTCGCAGTGGACCTCTAGCCACTCACCTCGGAAGTGTTTAAGGGTCTGATCAACCCAGGCAACATGAGGAACACGAACTGTGGGTAAACTGTACGATCCGTGCAGAGTTAAAACTGATCGATCAGCCGCGCTCACGGTCAAGAGCGCCCGGGACCCTCACATGATAAGTGAACTTGAAGATGTAATTAAATCATGGTTTTATATGGTTTTGAGATAATGTTTTCTAAATGCTTAATTTTTGGGATGGTATAAACTTACACATAGTAAATAGGTGCTTGCTAATAAAATTTGACCAACTTGAAAATGCTAACTGCTGCAAACTCTAAGCCTATCCTTGATAGTCTTGCATTTTCCCCCACTTGCTGAGCTCCAACCATAAGTGTGCTCACCCTTGCTTAACCACTGTTCAGAGGTGAACACTGGAGAAGAGTACTTCAGCGACTTCGATGAGTTCTGAGGCATGCGTTTCCCCCAGTCAGATGCCTGTTGAGTTGAAGACGGTGCTGGATCATCTTAGCTATCGATGTTCATGTAAAGACATTCGTGTCTATCCATGAGTGTAATAAAAGTTAATAAACCTTATCTTGTACGTTTTTGAGCATTGTTTCTGTTATTACACTCATTATGTCTATCGTATGTGTGAAATTGAGATCCTGGCGCACATATGAGATGCATTCGGTTTTCTTCAAAAAATCGGGTGTGACAGAGTGGTATCAGAGCTATGCTGACTGTAGGACACAGCCTTAGATAGAAATGGTTGAAATAAGGACTCATTTTCTAGAAAGCCGTGTCAGCTGTTCAAAATAAATCTTAATTCCATCTAAAAATCTATCTAATTTGTCCTTTGTTAAAATTGTACCCTTTTGTTTTATTCTGCTCTGAGTTCAACTTTGTTCTATCAGATGGTCGGGTTTCAGCTGTATGGAAACAACAGAGTGGAGCTACCCCCGTTGGCTGAGCCAGTCATGGAGGACCTCAGTGATGGTAGTGACAGCGACGGTGATGCAGAAGAGTACTACTACGACGGTCCTTGTGAAGGGGATCCGGCCTGTCGCATTCACTCCTCAGAGAATGAGCCAGGCTACCTTTCCTACCTGCTTCGACAGACACTGCGGGAGTTGGGAAACATGGTGAAGCCCCTCTACGTCACCCACAGCTGGACTGAGCCACCACTTGGTACCTTCTACATGACTCGAGTCCATGTCAGGGCTTTTGAGGAGACTACCAGAGGCTACCCAATGATCAAGGCACATGACTCCACCGCACCCCACTCCACCTACAGTGCTTCTGTCAGTAATGCTGTAAGAAGGGCTTTGTGGTCTCTTCGTTCCAGACGCCACCATGAGCTGAATATCAGTGACTTTCGTCATGTTCCAAGACGCATCAGTGGCACTGAGCATACGATGGTTCAGGTTGGATATCTCAGGGAGAATCTCCTCAACATCCTCGTTCAGGTCACTACAGGACTCAACACCGATTTGGAGGTTGCTACCGCTGAGTTGGATCAGACCCACGGGATGCTGAAGCATGCCTACGCCAAGATCGCATGGTTGGAGGCCGAGCGTGATGGCAGGGAGCCACCAGAGTAGCCCACCGAGTTTCCTTCACTGCGGTGTCACCACCCCGCAAGAGGCTCCGCTATGGCTCGTCCATCGCGACCACTGGTCTTCTTGAATAGGATGCCTACCCTTTCAGTTGATCGATAGACCTGTTCTTGTGAGGATGTAAACAATGTAATAATGCTTGTTGGGTGAAAACATGTTTGATTTGGATCTTTGTAATGTTTGGAATGCTTTATGGAGTGATGGCCATAAGTGCATTAATAAAATAATTAAGTTAAATTTAAAGTCTTTACCCCATGTTTATCTTTATCAGTTCAACTTCCTATCTGAATATCTTCTGCTAACAATCAGATGGTAAAAACCAGGTCAGGAGGAGGACAGGACGTTCCGCCTGTGATTCGAGCTCGCATAACTAACTAGCGAAATCAAATACCACCTCCACCACATAACCAAGCAATGGATCCTGCAATGCAACAATTCCAAGCAGCCCAAACACAGTTGTTGCAAGCACTTACAGCTACTGTTCAGAACATGCAAGCTCAACAGAACAAGCCAGTACATCAAGCACCTCCACCACTTGCAAATAAACATAGAGAGTTTATGAGCCACCACCCACCTACCTACTCCCATTCAGTGGAACCCCTCGATGCCGATGACTGGCTTAAGACTATTAACAAGAAGCTGGATATAGTACAATGCAATGATCGTGAGAAGGTCTTGTACGCTTCAAGACGCCTGGAGGGCGCAGTAGCTGATTGGTGGAATGCGTATACTGTTGCGCATGCTGCTGCCGACACTATCACCTGACAGGAGTTCCAGGAAGGTTTTCGTACACATCACATCCCAACTGGTGTGATAAAGCTCAAGCAGAAGGAGTTTCTTGCTTTGAAGCAAGGCAACATGTCTGTTAATGAGTATCTGGATAAGTTCACTTAGTTGTCGTGCTATGCACCTGATGAAGTCAATACTGATCCAAAGAGGCAAGAACAGTTTCTGGACGGATTAATAGGGCCACTCAACTATCAGCTGTAGAGCCATACATTCCCCAACTTTTAGAAGTTACTGAAGAAGGCTATAGGTTTGGAGAACAAACGTATGGAACTTGGTGAACAGAAGCGCGAGTTTCAATCTCATGGACAATCTAGCAACACACGTCTCTGCTTCAACTCATCGTAGGGTTCTCAGTTTCACTCTGGAGGATCAAGTGGAACTTATACTCAGAATTTGCAGTTCCAGCACTCAACTCAACAACCCCAGCATTCCAGCCAGCAGACACCATAGGTTCCAAATCATCACTAGTGAGAAGCAACTCCCCTATTCGTCCTAATGTTTGTTTCAATTGTGGAGAATTGGGACATTATGCCAACATCTGTCCGAAGCACAACATGCAGACTCCTCGCAAAGGAAATGGCCAGAGGTTTGGACAACCATTATCTCAGGCTCACATCGGAAACTCAACTCCTCGACGTAACAGAGGACAACATAATTATGCACGTGGTAGGGTGAACCACGTGACAGCTGAGCAAGCCCAAGAAGCCAAAGATGTTGTGCTTGGTACGTTCCTTATCAACTCTGTACCTACAACAGTTTTATTTGATCCCGGGGCATCGCATTCATTTATTACTGAACAATTCATGGCAAAGCATGATGTACCCATGAGTTCTATGAAGACACATTTGCAGCTAGTTCCCCAAACAGTGAAATGAAATCCACCCATGTATGCCCACTGGTCAATCTTTAAATCAGAGAGATAGATTTTCAAGCTGACCTAGTAGTTTTAATGTCCAGTGGAATAGATGTGATCCTTGGAATTGATTGGTTAGGCAAACATGATGGAATTATCTTGTGTGCCAAGAAGTCGGTGCTCTTAACCAGCCCACAAGGAGATAGGATTGAGTTTGTTGCTACTACCAGCCCAAAGAAGAAGGAAAAGTGAATCAAGCTCTGCGGTTGTACCCCAACACCTTTCAAGATCAGCTTGTATCTCCTCAAGTTGTTTTCCAATCTATCCGAATCTCGGGACGATATTTTTTTAAGGGGGTAGGATTTGTAACACCCTAAAATTCCATCACAATAAAAATGATAGAAACAAGATTAGATTTTGTTTTCTAAGGGTTTTAATAATTTGACTAAATAAATTTTTGCTTTAAGTATTAAGTAATATTTAAATAATTTAGAAACACCCAAGTGTTTGTGCATCATAATTTGGTTGCATTTGTTTTTGTTTGTTGTGTGTTGAAAAGAAAGAAAATAAAAGAAAATCCAAAACCCCTTCCCTTCCCCTCTCTCCCTTCTCTTTCATTTAAGCCCAACAGACCCCGCGGCCCATCTCTCTTCCCTCTCCTTTTCTTTCCTCCTTTCTTTTTCCGCCGGCCCAGCTGTTCTCGCGCGGCCCGTTTACCCCGCGGCCCTTTTTCTTTTCCCTTTTTCTTTTTTCCTCAGCCGACCCAGCAAGTTCCTCATGGCCGACCTCCCCTTCCGGCCCAACACCACCCCCGGCCCGCTTCACCCTCCCCTCTCTCTCACCGGCTGACACTGGGGCCCTGCTTGTCGAGAGCATCCCCAACCTCCCGCCACCTGGCCGCTCGCGGTCCACCGCGACCGTCCATCTGAAGATCAGCGGCTCAGATCCACCGCCCGCCCGAGTCAAAACCAGCCATACCGGTCAACCCTAGCTCTCCGCCGCCATTTTGCAAATAAGCCCCTGTAGTTTTAAATATCACGACCATACCCTTCCACCTTCAAAGATGCTTACAAATAGGTCCAGGTTTTCTTATTTAGACCCCTCGCTTCTTAGGTTTTTCCAGCCCGAGGTCCAACCTTGCCTTTTTATGTTATAAATCTCTGGTTTATATACATAATTATGTTTAGGTCCCTAGTTTCTTGCAGATAAGCCCCTGGAGCCCAAGTTTACTTACAATCTAGCCCCTAAATCTTGTTTAAGCCATATCTTTTGCGTTTTTTATCCGTTTTAGGCGTTTTTGGTGTCCCTGTGATCGTCTCTCAGTGCTCGTTAGTTGTAGAGGCTTGTTTTAGTCTTTTGTAATGTTTGATGTTTTGTTTTTATTTACTGTATGATTTTTTGTGTGCGCGTAGATATCGTGCCAATGGGTGCAGAGCTTCCGATCGAAGATCAAGAGCAACTTTTTAAGGAAGAAGAATCCCAGTGTTTAAGCAAGGAAGGCAAGTGGATTTCCTCCCCTACATATTCTACTTTGTCCCACACAACTTGCATGATAACTAAATTTACTATTAAATGTTGTTATGCATAAATTTGATGGGAAAATCACCTTTTTAAGGACATGACTAGAATTTTATACCTATACCTTGAACAACCCTTTTAAATAAATGTTTTGGGTAGAAATGCTTAGTTGCTATACCTTGGGATTGTTGAAATGGATCTTTTCAAAATGAGGAATGATGAGCAAGTATTGGTGAACTTCGATAATAACAAGATCATATGATTTAATTGGAACATGGAGAACCTCCCAGGAAAATAGTGCAACCACTGTCCATATGGCTCTGGCTTAGCCAATTAATTAGGTGTGTGGAATTATCTGACACCCTTATTCGAAAGGAGCACAGGGGGCCGGAGTTGAAGGTGTATAGCTCGGTTCTTTTGGGGTAGCAGCCTTTGCTAAGATGCTGACCACTAGGGAGGGTTATGGTCCGCTCCGCTACTGTAACTGTCGCAGGTTGTTGGTCTTCTGCATATCTTTGTAATGGCATCGTAGTGGACCCCTAGCCACTCACCTCGGAAGTGTTTAAGGGTCTGACCAACCCGGGCAACATGGGGAACACAAACTGTGGGTAAAGTGTACAATCTTTGCAAAGTTAAAACTAATCGATCAGTCGTGCTCACGGTCTAGAGTGGCCTGGTCTCTCACATGATAAGTGAACTTGAAGATGGAATTAAATCATGGTTTTATATGGTTTTGAGATAATGTTTTCTAAATGCTTAATTTTTGGGATGGTATAAACTTACACCTAGTAAATAGGCACTTGCTAATAAAATTTGACCAACTTAAAAATGCTAACCGCTGCAAACTCTTAGCCTATCCTTGATAGCCTTGCATTCCCCCCCCCCCCCACTTGCTGAGCTCCAACCATAAGTGTGCTCACCCTTGCTTAACCGCTATTCAGAGGGGAACACTGGAGAAGAGTACTTCAGTGACTTCGATGAGTTCTGAGGCATGTGTTTCCCCCAGTCAGATGCCTGTGGAGTTGAAGATGGTACTGGATTGTCTTAGTTATTGATGTTTGTGTAAAGACCTTCGTGTCTATCCATGGGTGTAATAAAAGTTAATAAACCTCTTCTTGTACATATTTGAGCATTGTTTCTGTTATTACACTCATTATGTCTATCGTATGTGTGAAATTGAGATCCTGGCACCCATATGAGATGCATTTGGTTTTCTTCGGAAAATCGGGTGTGACATTCATGGATGGTAATGCTGTTTATAATCAAATCTTTATGGTTGTAGAAGATATTGTGAAAACAGCTTTCAGGTGTCTTTTGGATTGAGTGGATTGTCATGACTTTTGGATTGAAAAATGCTGGGGCTACATATCAAAGGGCCATGAACTATACTTTCCACGAACACATCGACAAGATAGTTGAAATTTACATTGATGATATGGTAGTCAAGTCAATGGGCTACAAGGAGCAACTGGCCAATTTACTCAAGACACTGGAGTGCACAAGAAAGCATGGTTTAAAGATGAATCATAATAAATGCGCCTTTGGTGTAACTATTGATCAATTTCTGGGTTTCTTGATACGTGAAAGAGGGATTGAAATTGGTGAGGAGTCGATTAGTGCAATTGACAAGATAATGGCACTAACAAACAAAAAGGAGCTTCAGTCATTGATTGGCAAGATCACACTACAAGAAAATCGCTGACTAGTGACACAACCATATTTTAGCGTCATAGATTTATGACATTCCTGGATAATCTCGTCATTAAATTTCACTTCCGAGCAAATTTAATGACAAAAAACTTTCGTCATAACAGTTGGTACTGTAGCAGAGCATTCCCTGTTCCAAGCTAGTTTTCTGACGCCATAAGCTTCGCAACAGCGTCATAAACCAATTTTGGTCCCACATGTAAGCATTATTTTAAGAATAGAGTGTTCCTAGTCGTCATAAAATTCAGAAGGGTCCCACATGTAAGTATTCTTTTGAAAATAGAGTGTTCCAATTCGTCATAAAATTTTGCAAGGTCCCACATGTAAGCATTTGTTTAAAAATAGAGTGTTCCAACTCGTCATAAAATTTAATAGGGTCCCACAAGTCGGTCTGGTAAAAAAGGGAGGAAAATTAAAAGGATACAATGTCAATAGCAGGGTCGAACACGAGACCTTTGATTCTGAAGGGGAAGGCGGCTACCACTGAGAAATAATGCAATTTCTGTTATTTGAGCCAAGAAGATTTTTTATATTAGTTTATTTGTGTTTATATTATTTTGCATGCCAATGTAAGTTAAAGCAGATAAATATGGCGGTAAAACAAGGAGAAAATGTACTCCTCCCATGGGTCGAACCTATTACCACTCGAAGGTGAATTTTCTACATTGACCAGGTCCCACCTGTAAATTTCAAGTGAGTCTTTAATATAAATTGGTAATTGGAAGATGAAATGCTTCACTGCCTTCGCAAAGACTCTCAACATTTGCTACACAGATCAGCAACAGCTCGTGGCACGAATGGTGGATCGTAGCGGCGACAGGAAGATGGTTGCGCCGCTACATCCAAGCAACGAGAGGATGAAACAGCACGACGAGGTCAGTCCTCTGGTTTGAGCCGCTATATGTTCCCCTATCTTCCTACGGTTGGGGATATCGAGATTTAGGGATCTGGAGGTTTGATGATCATATATGTTAGATTCAGATTTCATCATACCCTTAGATTTGCACTTTGATTGGTGTTAGAAGTTGATAGGCTATAGACAATTCATATGTATTAGATTTAGTTAGTTTTCAATTTGCATCGTTTGATGGATTGATAGGTTCTTATGGGTCTCGCTTCTTGCACCGGTCCCCTGGCTCTTAAAGGCTCTAAGTGGTTCTAGCCTGTCTGGGTCTATGCTATACCCGGACGCGGAGGAGTACGAAGGGTCCAACAGTTGTCACTACCACAGCCTACCTCTATCTATATGTGGGGCACAGGGCATTTGAAGGTTAGCCCATAGTCCAGACACCACGTCTGCACCACCGACTACTAACAAAGCATGGTTACATCTGTCGACCCATAACAATGCAAAAGCACTCCGAACAAGGATGAAGTGACGAACCCGCGAGAACAACTCAGATCATACTGGTCAACGAGTTACGTTGCGACAAGAAGGTTTGGATGCAACCTAGATCCAACACTCTTACTAAGCTAAACATGATTAGACATGCAAACAGATACTTGCACTGATGCACTAGCTCTAAAGGATCAAAGCAAGATGTTACAAAGAACACAAGCCTCTTAATCGTGAACGAGCTAAGAACACAAGAACATATCATTGAATACATGAATTCCACTTTAGTCTAAAGAAGAAATGTTGAAATACTCACTTTTGGTACAAATGAAGAACAAAGACGTCCACGAGAACTCCATCTCACTCCTTACTCCTACTCTATCTCTCATAATCCTAAGCTAGATCTCTCCTCATCTCTACTCCACTAAATAGAGGTGATAACCACCTCACATGGGCAAAATGGGAGAGAGGGAGAGCTACACAAGGGAGGAAGTGAAGGCTTGAGAGTTTGGAAGGTGTGTTGGAAATGAGGCCCCTCCCCTACTATTTATAGGCAAGGGGATCTGAAGCTCCGAGGCTCAAAGTGCTCCAAAACACCCCGAAATGCAGCTTAAGACCAATGAGCATGTGACACATGAAAGGCCAGAATGCACGGCCACTAGGTCGGTTCAGTCGATCCTAGGATCAGCCAATCCCCTAGGGCCATGTGTCCTGGTGTGTTTTCTCTAGTTAGCTGGCTTGTGGGTCCCAAAGGCAGTTCTAGGTACATGGCACATTTGGTGTTGGTTTGCTTGGTAAGTGGGCCCTTGGATCCATGTGATGCTGATGTGGCAGTGCGTGATTCATCGAGAGTGGTTCACATGGATTGATGAGGTCTTTGATTCGGGAGAATCCCATGTGGCAGCCACTCATTGGCTGGAACCTGAATGACTTGGATTAAATGTGCACAGATTCACCTCATTTCCTATGTTAAACACCCGCATTCAAATAGACATCGACACTTGTGGAAATGACTAGTTTAAGTTCCTATTCTCGTGTGCATGTGCCATTCATGTGCCAAAATGCAGGAGTTGACAACCATAAAAATGGTACTTAACAGTCATCAACAACTTGTTAGTGCATGGTGATGTGAAAACACAGTGCACCCTTGGGCATCTTTTCGATGCATCGTCTACCTCCTCAAAAAGCCCCATCTCCACGGGTCGCATCTTTCTCCCGAGTGATTTTTCGACCTTATGATTCCTTGAAGATGGTGGCACCTGAGAGCCTTGTCTGGCATTTGCTGATCGTTGATGAACTGCTGCACAGGTTGTGGGGTGTTTTATTCACCCTCTTTCTCATCTTTAGCTGTAGCAGTCTCAATGAGCCTTAGCAAAGGTCACCGATTAGCGAGCTTGGCTCCGTGTTTGTGGGCTCCCCTCTCCATGGTGTTGGGCCACAGAGCTCCCTTCATCCATGAAGTGGATGTGTTTGTTTTCTTTCTTCTTTGGTCCAAGCAAGAGCTTTGTATGTTGTACTTGAATCTGAAGAAATAAAGAACATCCACTTGCATTGATGAGTTTGGATGGCCATCCCTTGTGATTGGGGATGCCCGTCATGCATTAAATCAGAAACAAAAGTGTTGTTTTCTTTTCCATGCTTTCCCTGGGTGTTTATTTCTTCTCTCTGTACTTGTGTTTGTGATGCAGTTTGGCTAAGATGGTGGAGACAATCAGCCGAGCGAGGTGTTGGCTCTATTCCGAGATCTGGAGTTTAGGTAGGAAGTCGAACATGAAGCATTGCAGCTTTCATGCGGCTCGGCACCAGTGTTAGCCAAAGCAAGAAACACATTTTCCTTTGAAGTTTTCTACCACCCCGATACTTTTCTATTAATGTAAATGATTCCGGCAGTTGCAACCATATCATAACGAAAGAAAAAACTTTTTAAAATGGGATAAAAAGCCTTCATATTATAACACTGGTAGGAAAAAGTACATGAATTGATGAACATCCCGGGCAGTGTTCCTTCATGCCGGGGCACTGGGGCTGTCTACAACATGCTAGGGTAAGGACTTACAGTATTACCCAAGGTCTTGAACATTTAGGAATGGAATAGTCCTCGACGCCTAGGGATCTTGGCGATCCTTGGGTCCCGACCTTAGCATCCCCAGGGAGGCCTCCCTCGAGGAGGGTGGAATAGTCCATCGAGGGCCGGGATTGTCGGTGCGCTAGGTCTTTAGATACAACATGTATCGCTATGGATAGAGATACGGGGGCCATCACACTCTTCTTGTTCTGGTCCTCGGTGTCGTGGACACCTTGCTTAGGTTGCTGATGTCGTCTTCTCGACCCAGGACCCGGAGTAGAGTGACGCGAGCACTACGTTATTGTATGTTGAGGTTGGTGACCATTTGGGCGAGATGATGCGAGGGGCCCTCGAGCTGCTGCTCTTGGGGTTGATCCTCCTAGCCCGAGGTGACGTGTGGCTTCGTCGCAGGTCGAGGGTCCACACCGGGGCGCTCGCCCATAGTAGCCTCGGCGGAGAGAATCTCGTAGTGCTTCTCCGCACAGAAGATCGAGCCGGTGACGTCGGCTGTCGCCATGATGACACCTTGGGGTCTCGGGATGTTCAGGGTCGCATACGCGTAATGCACAATGGCCATGAATTTGGCGAGAGCCGGCCATCCCAAGATTGCATTACGGTGGGTCAAAGTCAGCGATGTCGAAGGTGATCTTATTCGTACGAAAGTTTTCTTTGTCCCCCACGGTGACTAGTAGGTCGATCTTACTGACAAGCATCATCTTCCCTTTGGTCACCCCATAAAAGGGATGTCACGGTAGGATAACCCTATGGTCGACTTGCATGAGCGGGTGGTGATCAGGTAGAGGCTCGCGCCTTCGTGCACCAGGACCCTAGCCACCACTAGGTTGTAGATGGTGGGGGTTACCACCATGGGCAGTTCTCCCACTCTGGCCACTTTGTTGGGGTGGTTGTTGCGGTCGAAGATGACCAGGATCCCGAATCAGCGTAGCAGCTGCAATGCTTCTGGTGGTGGAACCCCCGCGCACACCTCCCTCTAGAAGAGGTTGGCCTTCCTCCACGAAGGTGGTGCAGTGGACCCTCCAAAGATGGTGGTGACAACTTGTTGGGGCTCTGAAATCCTAGCACCCCACCGTTGGTAGGCTTGTTGTCACCATCCTGCTTTGGGTGCTCTTCATGACCCTCCCCCCGCTAGTTCTCGATGAGGTCTTTCACCGCCCAACACTCGGTGAGGTCATGGCGACTAGTATTGTGGATCTCGCACCATTTCTTGCATTCTTCTATCGGTCCCTGCTGCTTCTTATCGGTCGACCGGCCAGGAAGGAGTGGAGGACGCCCTTGGCCTATGGGGCCAAAGGCTGCCGCTGCCTTTCTCTTGTTCTTCTTGCTACTGTGGTCCCTGGGGGTTCCGGCGGGCTTTTCTCTTGTCGAGGTGGATGCCTGGACGACGAGGTCCTGGGCTTCTGCCTCTCTGGCACTTTGTCTGCTAGCACGAACAATTCTACCACAGACTCCACTTGATGAGTGGCCATCTTGCCGATGAGGTGCTTATTCTTGATGTCGTGTCGAAAAGTTGCAATCACAACAGCCGGAGACCGCAGGGGATGTTGTTCCGCACCTGACTGAAGCACTTGATGAATTGTAGCAGCAACTCGTCAGGGTGTTGGACAATATTGTGGAGGTCGTTCTCCACCCCGGAGCGTGTGTACGTTCTGGTGAAGTTGGATATGAACTGTCTGCTGAGGTCGGCCCAGGAATGGATCGACCCTTCCGGTAGGTTCATCAGCCATGAGCGCATTATTCTGCGGAGTGCCACGTGGAAGTAGTTCGCCATCACCTTAGGACCTCCTCCAGCAGCCTGGATGGCCATCATGTAGATTCGGACGACCTCCTCAGGGTCAACAAAATTGTCATACTTCTCCTGGAGGTCAGTACGGAACTTGGGTGGCCAAGTCACGCTCCTTAGCTCTAGAGAGAAAGCTCAGTAGCCAACCCCGAACGGGCCAGCACTCTCCGTATATTGAGCGGATGGTGCTGGCATCTGGGTCATGGGTAGATGTCTTGTGCATCTGGGTCATGGGTGGATGTCTTGTGCATCTGGGTCATCTGGGCCAGTGCTCCTCCTGAGGGAACACTGTGAAAGTCGAGCCATCGGCGGGCTCGTCCTTGACAGTGCGACGGCCGTGTCGACCGCTTGTTCGCTTCCTCCAAGAAAGCCCCCAACCGGTCATCGGCGGTCATAGTGCCACCGAAGGCTGAGAGCGGAGTGTTGATGCATGGAGGCGCCGAGGTGGTGGATCCAGGGTATCGACAGTGTGAGGTGTTCCCTACTGACCATGTAGGTCACACGGGCAGGTTATTTCTGCTGCTTCCTTCGCCATTAGACCTCTGCATTGAGGTTTGAGGACAAAAAGTGTCCGAAGATGAGTGGAGGGTCGCTCCTTAGTGATGAGTGATTGATAATGTTGTGTGGACTGATGCTTGGCTCAGTATTACAGGTGCAGGTTGTGGCATGGCTCATGTTGGTGCAGGTGAAGAACAAGCGCGAAAGGTCTATGCCATGGAGGCCTCCGGGTGATGGAGAGACAAGTAGGCTTGGTTCGATGGACCCGGTGGCCGATGGGGTAAAGTGCGAGCCGTGCAGTGAAAGAAGAGTGAGTTGAAGTCATGGACATGGGCCCGTGCAAGGTGGCGGTTCACGACCGAAGCTTGCACGCGGGGGTTTGGTGGTTTGCTCACAAAACCATCAGTGGACGGTTTCTTTGTTTGGGTCTCAAAACCAAGGCCGAAGGCCCAACGTGACGGAGACGGTGATCCGAGAGCGTCGGGAAGCTTCGAGGCAAGGGGCACGTGGCATGATCGCGGGGCATGCATCAAGCCTAAGTGAGTCCGCAGTGGAAGTGTGTCTGCTCGATGAGAATACTCATGACTTAGACCAAAATGCCCCTGAGGGGTGTGTATCTTACATTTATGTACTAGGGGTAGTAGGTTCATGTGTCACCTCCTGGAGACTAAGTATAAATAGGAGGTAGGGATGGATGGCTAGGGTTAATCCTCCCGGACTGCTTCTTTTCCTAGTATTTCCATAGGCTAGATTCTTGTATAGACTCTGACCTCTGGATGTATGGAAGAATTCGGCGTTGTGATTCCTTCTCCTTAGCATCTTGTGATTTTTATGTCATTTTCGGTGCTATTTTTGGGGGCTTTTGTTCTTTGCTTGATTCATTGATTTGAGGGTGTTTCTCTCCAAATTTCTATGAGGGGATCATGGGTGGATGTCTTGTGCATCTTTGTGTATGATCTTAACCCCTCAAACGTCGGGAAAAGCCTTCGATTTGTGAGTTCTTGGTGGAACTCGAGTTCATGGTGATGGTTTCGTAGGATCTCGTTTCCGCTCATTTTAGTTAGTTTGAGGCCTTGATTTCGTAGGGATAGCATCTCCTAGAGACGCTTCATCTTCCCCTATGTTTTGGTCGCAATCCATTAGTTGATTCTGGAGATCGGGTGAAGGGAAGGAGGAGTTGACCTTGGAGAAGTCGAGCTCGAGCAGTTCTGTTCGCGCGTGGCGGACGGTCCGCCAGGACCACGCGGACGGTCTGTGAGACCCAATTCATCATGAGTTTGTTCGTGTTCTTTCATGGTTGCTTTTCGATCTGGTGTGTGGTTTTGTTTTGTTGCAAGGATTTTGGCAGACGGTCCGCGATCATCGGGCAGTCCACCCCATCCTGACGGACGGTCCGCTCGGTGCCCCGTAGAGTTGCTCTAGTGCTTTGATTCTTGTCTTGTGCTTCCGCTTCTTAATTCTTGGCTTATCTCTAGGACTTGTAGGCTTGTGTGTGCCTAGTCTAGAGCTTCTTTGGTGTGTGCGAGTGATCGGAGTGACAATCAGGGTATAGGCTGAGTTCATCCTTTGGGAAGAATTTTTTACCAGCTTCCATTCACTCACCCTCTCTGGTCGCCTAATTGGTCCTTCAATTGGTATCAGAGCAGGTTACGGGTCTTCGTGATTCTAACCAGTCTAAGGTCCAAATATGGGAGACTACGGAAATGGGTCGGGTCCTCCGCACTAACCCGTAGTCCAGACACCACATCTGCACCACCAACTACTACTAGAGCACGGTTACGTCTGTTGACCCGCCACAATGCTAAAGCACTCCATATAAATACGGAGTGATGAACCTGCGAGAACAGCTTAGATCATACTAGTCATCGAGTTAAATTGCGACAGGAAGGTTTGGATGCGAACTAGATATAACACTCTTACTCAACTAAACAAGATCAAACATGCAAACAGATACTTGCACTGATGCACTAACTCTAAAGGATCAAAGCTATGTGTTATGAAGAACACAAGCCTCTAAATCATGAACGAGCTAAGAACACAAGAACATATAACTCAACATATGAATTCCACTTTAGTCTAAACAAGAAATGTTGGAATACTCACTTTGGTCTAAATGAAGAACAAAGACATCCACGAGAACTCCATCTCACTCCTCACTCCTACTCTATCTATCATAAATCCTAGTCTAGATCTCACCTCATCTCTACTCCACCACAAAGAGGTGAGAATCATCTCACATAGGCTGAATGGGATAGAGGGAGAGCTACACAAGGGGAGAAGTGAAGGCTTGAGAGCTTGAAAGGTGTCTTGGAAATGAGGCCCCTCCCCTTCTATTTATAGGCAAGGGGGTCTGAAGCACCGAGGCTCAAATGTCACCAAAATACCTCGGAATGCAGCAAATGATCAATGGATGAGTGACACCTAAAAGGCCAGGATGAACCGACCAAAGGTCGGTTCGGCCGATCCTAGGACTGGCTGATTTCTGGGGTCCACGTGGCACTTTGTGCTTTCTCTAGGTGGCTAGCAAGTGGGCCGCATGATCCATCCCCCGTCCATGGCAAGTTTCCTGAAAGTTTGGATAGCAAGTGTGCCCTTGGATCCATGTGATGCTAACATGGCAGCGTGTGATTTGTCGAAAGTGTTTCACATGGATTGGTGACGTTATTGATCCAGGGGAATCCCATGTGGAAGCCTCTCGTTGGTTGAAGCTTGTTTAGCCTGGATCAAGTATGCATGGATTCCTCTCATTTCCTTTGCTAAATACCTACATTCGAATAGACATCGACACTTGTGAAAAGTATTAGTTTAAGCTCCTATTCTAGTGTTGATGTGCAATTCATGTGCCAAAATGCAGGAGTTAACGGCCATAAAAATGGTACTTAACAGTCGTCAGCAGCTATAACGCCGAGATGGAGTTCGCAACTAGATGAAGAAGTTCATGATTGCTCTAAGATGAACTCGCCCCTAGGGGTAGAGAGGCTTTGACAGGAAGGCATCTCCATGGGTAACGGGGGTAAAGGTAGAAGTGAAGAAAAGATAAAAAGATACAAAGACCAGTAGGCTTAGAGATAGAAACAACAACTATCCCCAGGAATGGTGCCAGAAATGCTTGTTGGTATTTCTTAATGTCACCACTAATGGCGCCTTGTTAGAGTGAATGGAAGATCCACCTGGGTACACCTATGGGTACGAACGAGTCCGCAAGTGCACGGATATACTACTGTAGCACTTCACCTAAGGAGTATTCCAAAGGGTATCGAATATAAGGACAACAAAGAACAAGCTCTAGGCCTAGCTATGGTCTAAGGGCACCACTCTAACAGATAAGATTAGGTAGAAAGGATCCGGCAGGTAGAGTAAGAGTCTAGAACAGCTTCTCTGGTATGACCACTCACTTCGAGCACCGACCCCGCTTGGCTCTAACAGTTGGTTCCGGTATTTGGCTCTACGTTGTATCTGAATGTGGAGGAGTACAAAGGGTCCAATGGCTGTCACTACCGCGGCCTACCTCTATCTAAACATGGGATATAGGGCAAACGAAGGATAATCGGTAGTGTGGACACCACGTCCACACCACCGATTACTGTTGTAGCGAACTACGTCTAGTACTCTCGTAGACCTACTATAGTACTCCATATAAATACGAAGCGACAAACCCGTGAGGGAGAAGACAGAACTAGCTCAGGTAAACTCTACCACTTGCAAGGTGTCAGAGGTGTCCGACGATGAAGTTCACCTCCCTGTTGGCTACCTGGAAGGCGCCATTAGGGTTGCCACCCGGAGGTGGTGGAGGAGTCGTCCTTTCCTTGTGGTGGTCACCGTCACTACGACGGTCATCACGTTGATCCTTTGTGCGGTCATCCCTACGGTCGTCCTGTTGATCATCGTGGCGATCTCTGTCATCACGGCGATCATCACGGCGATAAGGTCACCGGTCACGGTCATCACGCCAATCAGGTCGGTAGTACCGGTCATTGTAGTGCCGGTTGTTGTTGTAGCGGCTGTCGTGGTGGCCATCACCACTGTTGGTCTTCTTGGCCGGCATGGGTTCTTCTGGTATGCCAAGGGCACGCTTCAACTCCATGCAATTACACATAGAATGCTTTGCGCCATCATGGAATTGACAGATGTTGTCGAGGGTGTCCTAGAACTCTTGACGGAGGAAGGTGGATCCTTTTGAAGTGTTGTCCATTAAGACCTCGTTAGAGCGCTTGCGCATCTTAGCAGCATCATCGAAGGCCAAGGCCGCGGATGTATCATCAGTTCTGTTGCCCTTGAAGTCATGGATGACGGCATCTTGAGTGTCCATGAGCTTATTGACGTAGGCCATTGTTGACGGCTGTTAAGTACCTAATATAGGGCCGTCAATCCCTGCATTTTATCATAAGAACTAAGCATCCACACTATGATAGGGGTTTAAACTGACTATTTCCACCAGTGGCTATGCTAAGTTGAATGCAGATGTTTGACGTAAGAAATGAATAGAAAAGATACCCTCCTGATCCTAGCAAGTTAGGCTCAGTCAATGAGGTGCTGCATGCAAGCATCCCCTAGATCCTTGACATCACCAATCCAAGGAAGGAGCCTCGGCGAATCAGAAGCCGCCATGCAAGCGTCACATGGATCCTATGGCCCACCAGAGCGCCTAAACCGCCTCCAAACCACGTGGACACCGGGAACCGACCACAGGACCCACAGGGTAGCCACCACGCGAAAGCACACCCCGAGTGGGGCCCACAGGGGGTCGGCCGAACCGACCTTGTGGCGCCCACTCAGGGGCTTCCACGTGGTGCTCAGCCATTGGTCCTAGAGGCCATCCCCAGGGTGTTTGGGTGCTCTCACGCCGGTTGCACATGCCTATAAATAGAAGGAGAGGGGGTAAGAAGAGGGGAAGCACACTTGAAGCCATTTCTCACCTTTGCCTCTTTCTCCCCCTCTCATTCTCTCTTGGTGGAGGTGAAACCTCATCCCACCATGAGTGTGTGTGTGTGTGGAGGATCTAGACTAGGTGGTGCTGGGTAGAGAGGAGTGTGTGGATGAGTAGAGGTGAGGTGGTCATGATCCGTTCATCATCCACCGTCCCCTTGTACCTCGTGAGCGATGTTGTTCTTCATTTAGACTAAAGCGAGTATTTCAGTATTTTCTATTTAGACTAAAGTAGCTCTCATGCATGAATGAGTTGTTCTTGAGTTCTTCGTTCATTCATCATTTAGAGGCTCACGTTCTTCATGAACGTGCCTCCTCGATCTAGTTGACGAACAAGTAATTCATACTTTTGCGTTTGTTTATAAGTTAGAGGCTCGTGTTCTTCACGAACACGACCCTAGATCTTCTGTTATCATCGCATAAGTTTGCATCTCGTTTGTATGATTGCCTGTCTATTAGAGTATAGTGAGCTCATGCATATCTGATATAGACCAAGTATCAATCATATCTCCTCGTGCGAATCGATTCAGTGACGAGTAAGGTCTAGCTCAACCTCGCGGGTTCGTCACTTCGTATTTATACAAAGTGCTATAGTGTTTCTACGGATGTCAGATGTAGCCATGCTATAGTAGTAGTCAGTGGTGTGGATGTGGTGTCCAGACTGCTGGTTATCCTTCGAATGCCCTGTATCCCATGGTTTGTCTTGGGGTAGGCCGCGGTAGTGACAGCCGTTGGACCCTCTGAAATCCCCCACGTTCGGATACAGTGTGTAGGCAACACTTTGCCGTGAACCAACTGTTATAGTCAGGAGGGGCCGGTGTCCGAAGCGAGATCTTATCCGAGCTTGTTCCTCTCTAGAGTCGAGAACCAACAGGAGACTTCACATCACTCACCTACCTCAGTAGAGATTGTGTCCCCTTGGACAGTCACTCGTAGAGTCCCCCATACCGTTCCTTGGATTCGATACCCTTGGGAATACTCCTGAGGTGAAGTGCTACAACAGTGTATCCGTGCGCTTGCGGATTCGTTCGCACCCATCAGTATACCCGGGTGATTCTTACACGCTCACGCTATCCCGGCGCCATAGTGGTGACGTTAAGAAATACCAATAAGCATTTCTGGCACCGTTGCTGGGGAATGGTTGTCGAGAATCTACGAACCCGACTATCCTCGTATCTTTTGTTTTTCTTTTATTTCTACCTTTACGCCTGCTATCCCAGGAAGGTTATCCTTGTACACACCTTTCGCCCATTATGAGTGAAACCATGGAATCAACTTTCTGGAGACAGCCCGCTCTTCTAACACCTTGTATGGTTCACCCATCTCTCATGAAGCTAGCTGAGGAAAAACCCTTCTCGGGGATGAGTCATGAGAATCCCTATGATCACGTAAGAGACTTTGAGCAATTGTGTTCTACCCAGGGTAAAACCAGGGCAACACAAGATGTTCTTAAGAGGAACCTGTTTCTGTTTTCCCTCTCCGGGGAAGCGAAATCTTGGTACCATTGTTTCGGTTGCAACCACCTACACTGGGAAGAATTAAGAGCATCTTTTTGCACTCGATTCTTTCCGCTACGGCGTGTCGTTTCCTTGAGAATGGCAATCCTCAGTTTCAAACAAAGAGAGAAGGAAACCATAGGCATGGCATGGCATCGTTTTGCCTCTTTGGTTGAAATGTGCCTAATCCTTGGTCTACCCGACCCAGTGCTCTTGCAGCATTTCTAGTTTGGTTTACGAAGAGATTGTGGTATGATGCTTGATGCCATTTCGGGAGGCGCCTTTGTGCTCTTAGGGCCAGAACAGGGACTGGAAATTCTAGGAGAAATCCGAGATTTCAGCTCCCCACCTGACTCGGCTGACGAGGTAGCCAAACGAGAAAATGTCATAATGCCTAAGCCAATCTTCGAGAGAGCCTGAGCTTACATGCCAAATTTCTCTGTGCTCTGGTCGAAGATATCACTCCTCACTGGCAGGAATCTATGGGAAAGAGCACTTATTGCAAATTCTGCCCCTAGATTCCCCTATCGTTTCTTCTCTTAAAAACCCGGGCTTCATGACTTAGTCTCGAGGGAAGGAGGAGGGTAGTGGTCGAGGAAGAAGAATCGTTCCTGGCGGGGACGATCCCTTCAACCTTGCCCGCAAATCTCCAAGGGAGGTCACGATAGAAGTTTTTCATGCTTCATGTCAATGCTTAATCCAAAGTGCCGCCACACTGAGGGTTATGCTAAGACACGAGCCCTGGTGCAGTAAAACTTCCATATCTTTGGCTTACGGAAGCACGAACTTATATCCGGTCTAGCTAGCAATCCATCTCGTTATCTTAAGCTCAAGCTTAGACTGATGCCGATCAAGTCAAGTGGATGTAAATCCTACCCTTCACTTAATGACCTGATCGATGCCCTGCGGGAGTGTGGTTACACACCTATCCTTTACACTCCCACTGGAGGCTTGGGTTAACTTAGGTATCATCCCACTTAGGTGAGGGTGAAGTCCTTTGTCAACCCAAGGAGAGGATGAACTAGCAAGTCTGTCACTCTCAACCTTCAGCTCAAATGATCGTTCGACCCATAAACTTTCACTCACTCAATCTGGGGTCCGATCATCATTGAGTTCTTGAGGTGAAAGCTTCACTCTTAGAGCACTCTAGGCCTTAGGCCCCGATTTTATACTCAACTCCGGCACCTCTATCATCTCTCGTCTGTAGTGCTATAGCCTTGCTAGCTGCGCTTCTTTCCTAAGGTTACCCATCATAGTTCCCTTAGGATGGTTGTAAGGATCATCTCTGCTTCACCATAGATACAACTTGCATCGCACATATGCACTAACCATGCAGGAAAGAAAATGCATCCTATCATAGAGAAACCTGCAAGGAGGACCACAGAGCAGAACAGGAGGATATTATCAGAGAAAATGGACAATATGAGCAACAGGGCAACAAAAACTTTTCACCCAGGTATGAGTTCAGGTAAAGTCCCCAAGTTGAGCTATTAAAGTATAAAGAGGTTTAAGTAAAGTTGTTTGGAGTAGAAGGCAGTATTATGCCCGAAATTACATTCTAGCCCTTGCTAAAGCCTCCAACCTTAGATTTGGTGGGCCACCTGACCCAGAGACCCTGAGCCCTGCTAGAGCCCGCACACCGAAGCCAAGGCCCAGCGGAGCCCAGATGGGCTCGGCCGACCCCCTAGGTCAGCCGACCCACTAGGGCCGCCGCCGCCTCTCGACTTTCACGTGCGCACTCTTTTGTCCTCCAGAAACCCTTCTCTCGCCGCGTGACGGAGTTTTGCGTCGCGCAGAACCCCATCTCCTCTGCTCGATCCTCCTCTCACCATTCCACCACCTGCCTCACCTCTGCCCAATGGCTTCCGCTGGCTTCAAGGGGGGAAAGTCCTTCTGCTTCAGCGACCTCGGAGGCAGCGAGCTTCATCCATGGGACGGAACTCAGGACGATTTGATGACTCCGGAGCGAGGAAGGAAGGGGAGAAGCCCTACTGGAGACTCGGTAGATCCCCCAGCTAGGCGCGGCTCATCTTCACCTCCTACCTATGCCAGTCATTGCTCCCTGTTCAACGTCCTAGGGAAGAAGCCGACCCCTGGATCGAGCAAGAAGGTGTTGTTTGATGATTGGCTAGGGCCGCCACTAAAGGCTGGAGAACGCTACTCAGGATCTCTGTTTAACGAAGATGGCGACCCCTTTTGCCATAAGTATGAGTAGGATGTGTGGGATGAAGTCCCGCAACCGCAGACCAGGTTTCGCATCTTTGGAGTGAGGACCCCTAAGGACAGCTGCGGGGTGCCCAAGCCATACCCGCCAGATTGGGAGACAGAGCTTGGTGACATCCTAGCTTCATTG
This sequence comes from Cenchrus fungigraminus, assembly GCA_036936925.1. Classification (NCBI taxonomy): domain Eukaryota; kingdom Viridiplantae; phylum Streptophyta; class Magnoliopsida; order Poales; family Poaceae; genus Cenchrus; species Cenchrus fungigraminus. The sequence continues at coordinate 76,072,366 of CM072769.1, read as the reverse complement.
CCTAACAGGAAGAACCTCCATGTGGGCAAGATGGCAGATGATCTGGCAGAGGCGTACTTTAAGTTTGACCTCTTAATGAAGACTGTGAGAAGGCAGCGGGCAGAATATCGACAGCTGAGGAACCTCCTCCTCAAGACCCGTGAGGAGATGAATGCCAAGCTGCAGCGGTTGATTGAGGCCGAGGGTTTGGAAGCCCTCTTTGCTGAGTAGAGGGTCGTGCCCTGCTCTTATTTCCCTTCATAGGCGCTTAGTTAGGTTTAATTTATTTCCCTTAATTTATTTCGCTTCCATTTATTTCCTTTATTCCCATCATTTGTGTAAGCGCCTATTTCTTTATTATTAGTGAACTTGAATGAATAAATCTTGGCTCCACCAGTCATGTAACCCGGTTGAGTCACTCATGTGTTAGCTATTTTTGTTTTTGCTTTTTGTATCGAAGAACTACACCCAGGTACAAAACAGTGTGGGGGTGAGCTGCACTCTCCAAACGCGAACACGACGGATCATTATTGCACCCACACTATGCTCACACAGCGCTTACGATTGACCACGCTTAGAGAACCTGAACGGGACATGCATTCGTGCGCATCACAGGAATCCCCGTCTGGTCCACACAGAAACCAGCGCTGGTTTGCATCTCTTCCTCATTTCACCATGATTTCTGAGTTTGTACGGTCATGCTTGATAAATTCTCCATAAATTAACTCAATAAATCTATGGGAATGCTTACTTCATGCCTAGGGTTGACATGTGTAAGTTTTATTCCTCGTTTATAACCTTGAGGTTTGTGAACAATATCATCATAAGGACAACATGTTTATCTAAGTAGTTGGCAAGTGAGATATGATTTGATGACATGATCTTAACTCTGTTGGTTCCGGCCCTTGGGATAATTTTGTTTTCAAAAAAAAATTCTCTTGCAAAGCTCCTCTTTGATGTGCCGCCGTCCTACCAAAGCCATATGATGCTTCTAGTTGAAAACCTTATACTCATATGCTCTTGTTATTGCATTGAGCTTTGTCAAATTCTTTGACCCTTGTGAGAATTCTTTTTATTACTTTCATGGTCAAGATTCATGTGCACGCTACCTCATTCCCCTTGCTATGCTTCTGCCCTGGAAGGTAGCATTGTATTATTCATCCATTCCATGAAAATAAAAGCTCCATATGTGTTGATCTCTCCCTCCTAGTTTTTACTACATAAAGAGACATGGCTATATATATGGACACATGAAGGTCCAGAGTTAAAAAAAAGAGAGATAGAGAAAGTATAAGATAGCCATGCTCTCAAAAAGATTTCTTATAGAAAAGGGAGAATCATGCAAAAAGGAGTTCCATAATCTAGATGGTGATAACTAGTATCCATTCCGGGGCTAGTGTCCACCTCACCATCAATCAACGTTCATCATATATGTATGGTAATATCTAGCACCCATCCCGGGCCTAGTATCCACCTTACCATACTCACCATACCCATAATGTGCACATCTTGATCTGATTGTATGATTTGATTGTCTCTGTGGATCCAGTTTTTGGCTTTGCAATATATGTAATACAAGTATGCTTTACCTTTATCCTACCCTGAGCTCCAAGTACAGCCATTATTAGAAGTAGGATGAAGAAAGGCAATCTAATGCCTGGGTGAGGACATATACACATTGAGCCATCCAAGAGAATCAAAGAAGGAGGGCAGAGCAGTTCTTTTTCTTAAAAAAAATATCAGGAAAACCCCGAGTGCTGACCAACAGGTGCTTAAGAGACTCGATTCATAGTCATTCCTCTTATCAACTACCCAAGATGGCATTGTAGCCAATCCGCAGAGTTCACAAGAGCAAGGTATGACCTGGAATAACTCCTATGCTTGTCTTATACCTTCGGTTTAAACCCATGTGATCTTCCCTTTCGCTCAGGGATGAGCAAAGGGCAAGTGTGGGGGAGTTGTTGACGACTGTTAAGTACCTAATTTAGGGCCGCCAATCCCTGCATTTTATCATAAGAACTAAGCATCCACACTAGAATAGGGGTTTAAACTGACTATTTCCACTAGTGGCTATGCTAAGTTGAATGCAGGTGTTTGACATAAGAAATGAAGAGAAAAGATACCCTCATGATCCTAGCAAGTTAGGCTCAACCAATGAGGGGCTGCATGCAAGCATCCCCTGGATCCATGACATCACCAATCCAAGGACAGAAGCCTCGGCGAATCAGAAGCTGCCATGCAGGCGTCACATGGATCCTATGGCCCACCAGAGCACCTAAACCGCCTCCAAACCACATGGACACCGGGAACCAACCTCAGGACCCACAGGGCAGCCACCACGCGAAAGCACACCCTGAGTGGGGCCCACAAGGGGTCGGCCGACCCCACAGATTGGCCGAACCGACCTTGTGGTGCCCATTCAGGGGCTTCCACGTGGTGCTCGGCCATTGGTCCTAGAGGCCATCCCCAGGGTGTTTGGGTGCTCTCACGCCGGTTGCACAGGCCTATAAATAGAAGGAGAGGGGGTAAGAAGAGGGGAAGCACACTTGAAGCCATTTCTCACCTTTGCCTCTTTCTCCCTCTCTCATTCTCTCTTGGTGGAGGTGAAACCTCATCCCACCATGAGTGTGTGTGTGTGGAGGATCTAGACTAGGTGGTGCTGGGTAGAGAGGAGTGTGTGGATGAGTAGAGGTGAGGTGGTGATGATCCGTTCATCATCCACCATCCCCTTGTACCACGTGAGCGATGCTGTTCTTCATTTAGACTAAAGTGAGTATTTCAGTATTTTCTATTTAGACTAAAGTAGCTCTCATGCATGAATGAGTTGTTCTTGAGTTCTTCGTTCGTTCATCATTTAGAGGCTCACATTCTTCATGAACGTGCCTCCTCGATCTAGTTGACGAACAAGTAATTCATACTTTTGCGTTTGTTCATAAGTTAGAGGCTCGTGTTCTTCACGAACACGACCCTAGATCTTCTGTTATCATCGCATAATTTTGCATATCGTTTGTATGATTGCCTGTCTATTAGAGTATAGTGAGCTCATGCATATCTGATTTAGACCAAGTATCAATCATATCTCCTCGCGCGAATCGATTCAGTGACGAGTAAGGTCTAGCTCAACCTCGCGGGTTCGTCGCTTCGTATTTCTACGGAGTGCTATATTATTTCTACGGGACGTCAGACGTAGCCGTGCTATAGTAGTAGTCGACGGTGTGGACGTGGTGTCCAGACTGCTGGTTATCCTTCGAATGCTCTGTATCTCACGGTTTGTCTTGGGGTAGGCTGCAGTAGTGACAGCCGTTGGACCCTCTGAAATCCCCTACGTTCGGATACAGTGTGTAGGCAACCCTTTGCCGTGAACCAACTGTTGTAGTTAGGATGGGCCGGTGTCCGAAGCGAGATCTTATCCGAGCTTGTTCCTCTCTAGAGTCGAGAACCAACAGGAGACTTCACATCACTCACCTACCTCAGCAGAGATTGTGTCCCCTTGGACAGTCACTCATAGAGTCCCCCATACCGTTCCTTAGATTTGATACCCTTGGGAATAGTCCTGAGGTGAAGTGCTACAACAGTGTATCCGTGCGCTTGCGGATTCGTTCGCACCCGTCAGTATACCCAGGTGATTCTTACATGCTCACGCTATCCCGGCGCCATAGTGGTGACGTTAAGAAATACCAACAGCCATTAGATCGGCAATAGTCTTTGCCCCAACCTCATGGATCTTTTCGAAGAGCTTGATGTTGGTGACACCCTTCTTGTGGTGGTCGATGATGTCGTCATCTTTCACACCAGCGAGCTGGTTGCAGTTCTCAAAGAACCGGTTGATGTAGTCCCGGAGGGTTTCACTGGTCTTCATGGTCACCCTGTCGAGGTGGTGGGTGTTGCCGGCACGATTGTAGATCGCCTGGTAGTTTGTAGTGAACAACCACGACAGACTTGCCCACAAGGAGATGGATTCTGCAGGCAGATTATCTAACCACAAGAGTGGCGCTTTGCCCATCACCAAGGGGAAGTAGGCCACCATGTGATCTTTGTTTCCACCTGCTGCCCGAGCAGCGATTGAGTACATCTTTAGCCAAATATTCAGGTCGGAACAAACATCATATTTTTTGATGGTAGGATTGAAGTCTTTTGGATATCACATGGTCCAGAGACGTCGTGAGAAGGCTGCAAAGTTGTTGACAGCACTGGCGCCTGATTGGTCGTCTAAGTCCGTATGAAGTCTCTCGGGGGCGACATACAAATCTTCAGGCGAGCCATTAGCTTGGTCGTAGTTGGCATGACATTGTAGCTCTTCATCGTGCAAGGCCCGGAGGTCTGTTGCTTGGATCAGGTTGTTGGCATTAAGAGGGTCCGAGAGACCGTTAATGCGGTCATAGTTGGCACGGCGCTGGATCTTCTGCTCGTCTCGTCGTGGCTGATGCTGGTTGGCTGGAGGAGCTTGTGCGGTCGGGGGCAGCACATTAGCTACAGCTTGAGGTCTTGCGTTGCTACCAGCGTTCGGCTATTGTACCACCTCGTTCTCACCACCCCCTTCCTCAGCGACGGGCTGAAGAGGAGGTTGGCCAACGCTGTTGTTGGTATGAGGTCACACCAACCTACTCTTGGAGTGTTGGCTTCAAGCTGACCTGCTGTAGCCTTGACTCCGTTCCTCAACTTGGGCCGTGGTGATCCGAATGTGAGCAAGAGCTCGTCGCACCGGTGGAGTATTAGGTAGTAGACCAATTTCTGCCAGGGCAGCATCTAAGTTGGCCTAGGGAGAGTTGAAGACTTCATGGTCAGCGTCCTCGAAGTCCCTCTGGAGATCACGTGCGCGTATGCGACGTCGTGGTGGTGAGTCGTCTTGGCGCTGTTGCTGAACTACGACCTAACCCCCAGGGGGTGGTCCTTTGTTGTTCATCTGGGCATTGTCCTGAGGTACTGCGCCGCCTTGAGCCACAACGCCGACCTAAGCCGCCGTGTTGGCTTGATCGATCACCGCCTAGCGGCGTTGAGATTGACCAGCATTGTCAGCTTCACGTTGCATGCGTTGAGTGTCAGTTTTGCCAGCCAGAGCCGATACGTTTGTGGAGACCACAAGGGTTTCACGATCGGGGAAGCCGCGATGTGCCCAGACCTCATCACCATAGGTGTTGGGCGTGAGGATGACACGGGCGACCTGGAACTCACCATAGTCCAGAGAATGCGCGGGAGGATGGATCGGGCGACCTTCAGTCACTGCTAGAGGTGTAGGTCGTCGAAGCTTCTTCAAAGCACAACACTAATGGGCAGTGTGCTTAGCTTTCTTGTGGATGGGGCTTGGACCGTCTAGGAGGTCCCTACGCTGTCCACAGGCCAGAACCTGCGGGATGGCTCCGTCCGGCCCAGATTGGATCTGGATCTGCTTCCTCACGTGGTCGGAGACCACACGGATTGTGTTTCGCAGGCCGAAGGGCATACGGGTTGGAGTTGTCTTCAGTGTGCTAGAGTGCTTGACACTTTCGTAGATCTGGATCGTGTCCGCAAGCATGGTTGCGACACGGTCGAACCCCGTGACAAGATCGCAAGGTGTGGGTGGGTGGGTTTCCGTTGGCAAGTCGGAGTCGACTTGCTAAACGGCATGGCCGCGGCATTGTCAAGGACGACTAGGTTGGGAGCTGGAGCGGTGGAACCCGATGGCATCGAGCCAAAGCTGATGTTGACGGGGTTGGCGAGGAAGTCCGCCACGCTGGCAGGGAATATGACGCCATTGATCGGAGCCATCGAAGTCGCACGGAGAACTCTGGATCTGCCCCTACCTGGCGCGCCAACTGTCTGAGGGTTAGATTTGCACAGCCCATAGGGAGGTCATCCCAGGTGATTTATTTAGGTTCGGTTGGGGGCGATCTAGAGCTAAGGACTTGATGGTTATGCAAGAGCACACAGAACACGGTGAGTTTATACTGGTTCAGGCCTCCGGAGAGTAAAACCGTAAGTCCAGTTATTGGTGTCGATATCTTGAGGATTGATTGGTGCGTACATCGTGGGACGCCTTGCCCGCCTTATATTGGCCAGTAGACAAGGTCGGTCGCCCAGAGTCCTAGTCGGTTACAACTAGGAGACCTAACTCTAGTTGGTTACAATTGTTTCCTGTAATCTCCAGACTGCCTGTTGGATTCTGCCGCCATCTTGTCGTCCACTCCAAGTCTTGTAGTCGTTCCGAATAAGGTCCGTAAGTGGTCGTGTGGGCCACAGACCAGTTCGGTTGGGCCCACTACCAGGTCGGTAAATCTTTTGGTGGGCCGGACCCACTTGTCAGGGACGGCCATGAGCCTGGTCGATGGGGACCCAGGGGTACCCATGTCCCACACAAGGATCACAGATGCACTTTGATCTAATTAGAGAAATGCGAATACTCACTATACTCTAATAGACAAGCAACCACATAAACTGAATGCAAACTTATGAACCTAATCAACTGGATCAGCAGGGCTGTGTTCGAGGAACACAAGCCTCTAAATGATGAACATGCCAAGAACATAAGAACACAAACACTTATGCAAGAATTTCACTTTAGTCTAAATAGAAAATACAAAAATGCTTACTTTACTCTAAATGAAGAACAGCAGCATCCGTAAAGGTTCGCTCTTGAGGAGAGGTGCCAACAATCATGGCGCGACCTCAAGAATCCCCCTCACTCTCCTCCTAGATCTCTAAAGCACTAGCAAGTCAGCACTAACCCTATGCAGAAGAGCTCTCCTCTTCTAAAGAGAGAGGCCAAAGACCAAAATGAAAAGGAGGAGAAAAAGTGTGTGTCTCAAAAATGAGAGGGGTCCCTTCTATTTATAGTGGGAGAGGGGTACTAAAGAGCAGCAAAACACCCCGGGAATGGAGCCTTAGACCAATCACTGAGCTCCACGTGGAAGGCCAAGATCAGTCGGCCTTAAGGCGGTTCAGCTGAACCCACAGTTTGGCCAACCCCTTGTGGGCCCGGCTGTCCCCCATCTTTCGCCAGGTGACTGACATGTGGGCCCTTGGGTGCATTTCAGGTGTATGTAGGATTTTAAGTCGGTTTGTTCCTTGAGTGGGCCCATTGATCCTTGTTGTAGCCATGTGGCGGGTTCTAATTCGCTGAAGCTTGCATCTCTTGGATTCATGACATGGCATAGCCATGTAGGATCTGATGTGGCAACACCTCATCATCTGAGGTGGCGCAACATGGATCTCTTATATGCGCTTTTCCCTTCATTCCTAGTGTTTAAAGCTTGCACTCAAATATACATCACTACTTGTGGAATTTGTCAGTATAAGCCCCTATTCTTGTGTTGATGCATGTTTCTTATGTTAAAAATGCAGGGGTTGACGGCAGCCTTCAACAGCACTGGTGTTAGCCAAAGAAAGAAACACATTTTCCTTTGAGGTTTTCTACCACCCCGGTACTTTCTTATTAATGTCCATGATTTTGGCAGTTGTAACCATATCATAATGAATGAAATAACTTTTTAAAACAAGATAAAAATCCTTCATGTTATAACACTGGTAGGGAAAAGTACATGAATTGATGAATGGAGCCTGAGGTGACCCGGTACGTAGGTAGGAGCCCCGGGGATACTGACCGGGGATGAACATCTCGGGCAGTTGTCCTTCATGCCAGGGCACTAGGGCTGTCTACGCCACGCTAAGGGTAAGGACTTACAGTGGTGCCCAAGGTCTTGAACATTTAGGAATGGCATAGTCCTTGACGCCTAGGGACCTTGGCAATCCCTGGGTCCCGACCTCAGCATCCCAGGGGAGGCCTCCCTTGACGAGGGAGGAATAGTCCATCGAGGGCCAGGATTGTCGATGTGTTGTGTCTTTAGAGACAGCACGCATCGCTACGGATAGAGATATGGGGACATCACACTCTTCCTGTTCCGGTCCCTGGCATCGTGGGCACCTTGCTCAGGTAGCTGACATCGTCTCCTCAAGCCAGGGCCCGGAGTAGAGTGACGTGAGCACTCCATTATTGTATGTCGAGGTTGGCGACCGTCTGGGCGAGCTGATGTGAGGGGCCCCCGTGCTACTACTCTTGGGGTTGACCTCCTAGCCCGGGGTGACGCATGGCTTCATCGCAGGTCGAGGGTCCACCCCAGGGTGCTCGCCCATAGCGGCCTCATCAGAGAGAATCTTGTAGAGCTTCTCTATGCAGAAGATCAAGCCAGTGACATTGGCCCTCACTGTGATGACGCCTTGGGGTCTCGGGATCTTCAGGGTCGCGTATGCATAACGCACAGCGGCCATGAACTTGGCGAGAGCTGGGTGTCCTAAGATTGCGTTGTACGGTAGGTCGAAGTCGGCGATGTCGAAGGTGATCTTCTCTGTACGGAAGTTTTCTTTGTCCCCCAGGGTGACCAGTAGGTCGATCTTCCTGATGAACATCATCTTCCCTTTGGTCACCCCATAGAAGGGTCGGCCTACATGAGACAGAAGACGCGGGTGGCAATCAGGTTGAGGCCCGCACCTCCGTCCACCAGAACCCTAGCCACTACCAGGTTGCAGATGGTGGGGGTCACCACCATAGGCAGTTTTCCCGCTCTAGCCACTTTGTCGGGGTGGTCGTTGCGATCGAAGATGAGCGGCATCCCGAACCAGCGTAGTAGCTGCAATGCTTCCTGTGGTGGAACTGCCATGCACAGCTCCCTCTAGAGGAGCTTGGCCTTCCTCCGAGAAGGTGGCGTGGTGGACACTCTGAAGATTGTGGTGACGGCTTGTCAGAGCTCCTGGAAGCCTAGCACCCCGCCATTGGTAGGATCGTTGTCACCATCATGCTTTGGGCGCTCTTCACGACCCTCCCTCTTGTTCTCGATGAGGTCTTTTACCACTCGACACTCGGTGAGGTCATGGCGGCTGGTCTTGTGGATCTCGCACCATTTCTTGCTTTCTTCGGTTGGCCCCTGCTGCTTCCTGTTGGTTGACCAACTAGGATGGAGCGGAGGACGCCCTTCGCTAGCAGGGCCAAAGGCTTCCACCGCCTTTCTCTTGTTCTTCTTGTCGTTGTGGTCCCCGGGGGTTCCGGCGGGCTTTTCTCTTGTCGAGCGGACGCCTGGACAACGAGGTGCTAGGCTTCCGCCTCTCTTGCAACTTTGTCTGCTAGCGTGAACAATTCTACCACGAACTCCACTTGTTGAGTGGCCATCTTGCCAACGAGGCGCATGTTCTTGACTCCATACCGGAAAGTAGCAATCACAACAGCCGAAGACACGCAGGGGATGGTGTTCCAAACCTAACTGAAGCACTTGATGAATTGTCGCAACACCTCATCAGGGCATTGGACAACATTATGGAAGTCGTTCTCCACGCAGGGCGTGTATACGTCCTGATGAAGTTGGAGGTGAACTTTCATCTGAGGTCACCTCAGGAATGGATCGACCCTTCCAGCAGTTTCATCAGCCATGAGCGCACCGTTTCGCGGAGCACCACGTGGAAGTAGTTCGCCATCAACTTTGGACCTCCTCCATCGGCCTTGATGGCCATCATGTAGATCTGGAGGAACGCCTCAGGGTCAACAGAACTGTCGTACTTCTCCTGGAGGTCAAGATGCAACTTGGGTGACCAACTCACGTTCCTTAGCTCTAGAGAGAAAGCTCAACAGCCAACCCCGAATAGGCTGGCACTCTCCGTATATTGAGTGGATGGTGACGGCATGTGGGTCGTGGACCGGGATGCCGACTGCTCCTAGGGCCAAGGGACGTCTCGATGATGATCTTGGCTCCTCTCGATGGTGACTCGAGCATCTTCCCCAGCTCGGTTCCGGTCGATGATCTGCCAGAGATCATCAAGTGGACCCCGGGGAGAAACCACTGTTGCTCGGGTCTTGCAAGACGACACTGGTAGGGTGGAGCTTGGACTGCTTTGCCATTGCACCATTGTTGCTTCAGTGTTGCTTGGGGGCGCTCCCTAAGGATACGCTCGCCCAACCAGCTTGGTCAGCTCATGGATCCACTGCTGGCCCAGAGTGCCAGCCCTCGGTTTGATGGGCAGATGTCGGAGCAGAGCTTGGGCTGCGGCTAGCGCTCCTTCTGGGAAACACTGTGAAAGTTGAGCTGTCAGCGGGTGCGTCCTTGACAATGCAACGGCCACGCCGACCGCTTGTTCGCTTCCTCCAAGAAAGCCCCTAGTCGGCCATCGGCGGTCGTAGTGCCGCCGGAGGCTGAGAACAGAGTGTTGATGCATGGAGGCGCCGAGGTGGTGGATCCATGGTGTCGACGATGTGGGGTGTGCCCTACTGACCATGTAGGTCGCACGGGGCAGGTTGTTCCTGCTGCTTCCGTTGCCGTTAGACCTCTGCTTTGAGGTTGCGTGGCGATGGGGACGGGAGCTCATGGTTTCTCGTTTAGATCTAAGGGAGATCCTACTCAAGCGCACCACGATCCCCCTACTTGGCATGCCAGCTATCAGTGGTATTTTCACCTAGAGCAGGGATTTAGGAGTAATCCCTGTTTAGAGATTCGACCAGGGGAAAGTACGCGAGCTTGAGCAGGAGTGGTTCATAGTTTCGGGTTTTCAATCGAATTGGGCACACAGGGAATTAGATAGGTTCGGGCCTCCCAGAGGATAACAACCCTACGTCATGTGTGCGTTCTTTTTTGATTTGCGAGTGAGAGTTGTGTTGGATTCATTTTTGCCTCTTGAGGGTAACATGTCTTCCTTTTATAGCTATCCAAGAGGCAGTTCATGCATACCGCATCATGATCAATGGAGGGCGCCCATAACACTGTGTGACCCCTATCAAATGTGTCAATTGGCCCTTCCGATCAAGGAAGGGGCAGCCACCTCCTCAGTCTGAAGCGGGCCCTGCCTGGGTGATGAGTGGTTGGAAGTCTTCAGCTGGGAGCCACCTGGGGGAGTTGATGTCAAGGATGACGTCTCCCCAGGGTTTTTACCTGTTGATGCTGCCAAAGCCTTCGTTAAGCCCTGGCTTATCTCAAGGGAGTCTGTGGGCCTCGTCGGTCGTTCACCAACTAAGCACTACAAGGATTTGGACATATCGTGATAGATTTTTATGGCGACACGTGGTTTTGGTCTCTATAAACCGGGCTTAACACGACAATTAGTCAATATTGGTCGAGATAGGGGGGTATGTTGCGACCAATTGGTGATCCTTACAAACACTTGTTGTTACGTTCTGAGGTAACCAGAAGATTGTACCTGTTGTGTTCATAACATGGCCAATGCAGCTAATATCTTACCTTCCCTCATTTCAAATACGCAGAATTTACCTCAATCCAACACCCGTACATCTGAAGCTGAAGCTACACTCGATGAGGATGGCATTGCTACAACAACAGTAGTGCAGAGTCAAGAAACAAAACCACGGTAACGACTATACTTGGTTGTGATTGAGAAAAAAAATATATTTATGTCACTTATCTCTCGCCTGCCCTCTTTCACAATGTGCAGACTCCCTCCAAAACAATCAACAATGGTTCAAATGAATATGTACGTACGAGGATTGAGGAAAACGTTGTCGCAACACTAGTAGTGCAGGATCATGTAACAGAAAATAGGTAACTACATCGAAGAAGCTTTCCAATCATGATGCATGGTGTCGTGTATTGAATTATAGCTGACATTTTTCCAATAACTTTACAATCTAGATCGAACCATCAAGCACGGTGACAAAACATAAAGAAAATGTGGACCCTAACATCGATCATACAAGTGTCAATGTTACAAATATATTGTTCAGTGAGACACGTCATAATTGGGTTGCATCTGCTGCACCTACTGGAACTCCAAGATATATTGGTACAAACACGCTGGTGAATCAGTTTGAAACACAGTCAGGCAAGAGGACAGCACAAGAGGTACTAACTGAATTTTCCTTTCATAATGCCATTAATATTTTCTACTTCCAATTCATATGTTGCTGCATATTCTCATTCCAAGACAAATTGGGTTTAGATGATATAATTCTCTAATTTGTTTACATTTAGAATGGCATGGAAATAGAAGCTTTGGAGCCAAGAAAAGACTCAAGATCGGTTAACAAAAAACCTTCATCAGCTAATAAGAAGCTCAAGCTTGCAGGCAACCCTCAACTCCATCAACGATGAAGATCATCAAGGGTGGGAGTGATATCCAGACTGTTGTGATGCTAGGTTCTTTACAAAAAAATTTCATATTAATGTGAGGATGGACAAGAGTTCAAACTTTAGTGTGCTGAATTTTCTTCTGTTATATGAAGAATTGTGGTCATGAATGATATGAAAGTACATGGGTTGCATTAGTATATGTTTTGAAAATTTTTATTGTGTTAAAGAATCCGAAATTGGGAAAGCGGGCATCCAGCGTGTAGCCTATGGCGACCAATATTTTGTTGCGCTATCCTCTATGCAAATAGCGACGAACCATAGTTCGTAGTGATATATTATGTGCATATGACGACCAAAATTCATCTGATGCGTTATCAGTTGAGCATATAGTGCCGACACATATTTTGTTGTGATACCCCTACACATATAACGACGGAAATTAGCATTGCGATTTGGTTAAAGAATATGGTGACGACCCATCTTTGGTTGTATGATTGTCAACGTGTATAGCGATGATAACTAGCATTGCGATTTTGTTCAAGCACATGGTGACGACCCATAGTTGGTAGTGTGACCATCTATGTGTATAGTAATGGAAATTAGCATTGTGAACTGTTTTGCTCATATGGCAACAACCCATAGTTGGTTGTGTGAACCTCTTCGTTTATGGCGACCACAATTAGTGTTGCGATTTGATTGGATCATCTGTTGATGAACCATATTTGGTAGTGTGACCCTCTTCATGTATAGCGACGGCAATTAGCGTCGTGATTTGGTTGAAGCATAAGGCGATGATCCATAGTTGGTTGCATGAACCTCTTCTTTTATAGCGATGGCAATTAGTGTTACAGTTGAATCAAGCATATGGCGACGGATTACGACTTCGTTGTGATATCCTACATAGAAATTGCAATGACAGATGTCGTATTGTGACATGATGCTTTTGTTGTAATATTGCTCGTTTGCAACAGACCAAAGTGGTCGCAAATACCAGTATCGCAACGGCGTATTGCAACACCACTGGTCGTCATTACTAAAAAAATTGCTACGCCAGGCGCCGTCGCATCACTTATTTTTTTTGTAGCAAAACCATTTTGGATCTATCACAAAATCATATTGCGACCAACATAACTGCGATGCCATGTGATGGATTGAGTTTGTCGTAATTTGTCCATCTTGCAACCAAATGACCCATATAGCGACCAATTTGAGGTGCCGCGAATTGCTCCAAATGATGTAGTGAAGGGGACCCCGTTCCCTTGACGTTGACACCGGCGGTCGGCGCAGGACGGGGCTCGGCGGCGAGCTGATGAGTGCGTCGGTCTGGATGTTTGATTGCTATTGATTGATTGTAGTGATATTGAATCTTGTGGAAATGTGTTCTTGTGATTCATGTGATGTGATTTTAATTTTAAGAGAAATATGAAGTTTGTGATTCTTGAGAAAGATTGGAGAAAATAAAAATGAAGGACTAGATTGGGCGACCAGAGAGGGGGAGAGTAAATGGGAGCCGATAAAAATTCTTCTCGAGAGAGATGACTCCCCTAACGAGATGAACACGGCCTTGATCCCGAAATCACTTTCTCCACTCTATCTGCACATTTGTCAAGATCACATAGCCACTGGAGTGCTACTAATCCTAGGAGCAAACCTCACCTACAAGCCACTCAAACACGCACACACCACAATGGAAACCAACCAAGGGAAAACCTCTGCCAGGGGCGGTCAGACCGCATGGACATGGCGGTCATACCGCCAAGGCCTGCAGATTTTCCTCAACCACCAAACGAAGCTCACAACCTCGAATCGACCCAAGATTTCGCCTGGAGACTCCTTTGATTAAGGCAAACAAGCTATCAAAGAAAATCCTCGGAAAACCAAACTTTGCTCGTGAAACCCTACGGGGCGGTCAGACTGCCTAGCCCACGCGGTCAGACCGCCTCCCCTCCAGTAACACGGCCGCGGGTCAACTCTCAACTTCCCATCACTCGATCTCCTTATTCACCCCGCGAATTGCAGTGAAACTTTGGGGATAACTGGGGCACCTCCTGGACGACCTCTCCACCAAAGGATATCCACCGAAACGCACCCAATCAAGAGGAATTGCAAATCGAAGGGCTCTATGTCATGAACTCGAGGAACTCCAAAAACCACTCAAGTCAATGGTCTTCCTGAGAGATTGCTGGGGTAAAATCACCAAGAAAAGAGGCACAAAGACCTCATGTGTGATACCCAACAAGAATCCCTCCAAGAAACCCCTCAAACAAGCCACCACGAAAATCCCTAAAAATAGCTCCAAAAATCACCAAAAGGGAAAACGTCGGGAGACAAAGAGAGACAAGATGAACCACGCCGAAGCTTCTATACATGCCATGAAAGGTTCATACAAGGTCTATCAAGCCGCCTGAACATCCATCCCTCTCTCAAGATCTCTCATGAAGCTCTTAAGCTAGCCTAGGGAAAACTAAAGAGGAAGAGCAAATGAACTAAGGTTATAAGAGTTGGCTGCCATCTCCCCTCAAGTGAGTTTATATGGAGGGTGCTGAATGACCAAACTACCCCTACTTACTTAACTTAAGATACACACCCACCATGGGCACTTTGGGAATTTTGATCGATATCTCCATCAGACAGACACCCACAGACCGCAAGCCGCTTCAACTCCACGCAAGTCTTGCGATCCCGCCGCATGTCCTCCGCTTCGAAGCTTCTCGACGCGCTACGGCCCATGCGGTCAGACCGCCCTGCCCCTGGTCACACCTTGGCTAGGTGGTCAAACTGACCTGACAAGGCGGTTAGACCGGCCCACGCAAGTCGACTCACCTCGTTGAGTCTTCGGTCTTGGCTTTGTGGCTCAGCCAAGTAACCCAGTGGTTTTGTGGCCAAACCAATGCAAACCCCGCGTGCAAGCTTCAGTTGTCATCTGCTACCTTGCACTGGCTTCATCCCTCTCAACGTTGTCATGCTCTTCTTGCCAGCGTACGACCGACTCTTGATCCCGTCGGCCACCAGTTACCTCGATCAAAGCCTACTTGTCTCTCCGCTTCTAGATGGTAACACAGACATAGACCTTTCGCACTTGATCTTCACTTGCACCACGCGAATCAAGCCGCAACATGCACCTGCAATACTAGGCCAAGAGTCAGTTCACACAACATTATCAATCACTCATCACCAAGGAGCGACCATCCACCAGTTCTCGGACCACACAGGTCCTCAATCTCCCCCTTGATGAGTGCATTTACAACACCCACACACATATTAACCATCATAAGCAAGAAAAGAAACTAACAACAAACCAAACAAGTGATCTCAAGGCCAAACAACACAAACCCTGATCACTTGAAGCCAAAGTCTCAGTCCCGACGGCAAGGGCAACAGCTCAACACAACCGAGACAAAATCCAAAGCTCACAAAGAGCAAACCACCAAAGCAAGAACTCAGGCAACACAAGGAGCTCCCCCTAAACACATGCAGGCTCCCCCTGAGCAAATGCACTCCCCCTGAACACATGCATGCAAAGAACTACTGTAAATGCATGACAAAGAGCAAAACATGCTCTACACTGACCAGGCCGGTCAGACCGCCCTGGCCGGTCACATTACAGACAGGGCGGTCTGATCGTCCCAGCAAAACGTGGTCCAAAAAAGTTCGAAAATAGCTGGAAACCTTCTGAACATGCTTAGATCCATTTTCCATGCACAAACTTCTCCCCCTTGTTGACAATGCAGGAATCAAGGCATTTCTACAAAAATTTCAACCTAGAGCTTCTCAAATAGACAATGAGCACCACAAAATGCTACAAGTGAGCAAATGAGCAAGCAAGACATTCCAAAGTTGCGTATAAGCATAGCCATCATGATAGTAAAGTTATATGAGCAAAAGAGCAAGCCATGATCAAGATACACAATTTTGCGAAAAATTTCCCTCTCATGAGCTAAAGACCAAAACATGAGCAAAGTCTACCAAAGTGAATCTAGATCACACAAACTTCATGATAGGTCACATATCGTCAACACAAGATCATTACAAACACCCATAAGCATCTCATGTCATGTTAAAGCCACCGAGCCATGTGTCTACTTCTTAAAATGAGACTTCTCATGGTAGACATCATGCAACTGTTTAGCACCCAAATTATTGCAAATTTAAAGCATTTAT
This sequence comes from Cenchrus fungigraminus, assembly GCA_036936925.1. Lineage (NCBI taxonomy): Eukaryota > Viridiplantae > Streptophyta > Magnoliopsida > Poales > Poaceae > Cenchrus > Cenchrus fungigraminus. The sequence goes on along the minus strand of CM072769.1, from coordinate 76,056,191 downwards.
GACATGGAACAAGTGAGAGCACTTCAAGCAAAGCATTTCATACCAATTTAATTTTTCACATTTAAGCATAAAATGGTACATGAAGTACCTTTGCGGCAAAAAGAAGCTTATGCTCCCCCACAAGGTATCACATGGGCTAAACATTCATAATGACAAATGGGTCTTTGACCCCAAGTGAAAAGCACATGATATACAACCATGAATTAAGCATGATATAAACCACCAAAGCACACTAAGATCCTGCAAAGCCTTACACTCACAAGAGAGAGCCTATCTAGCATTTTTCAAAAATTTGCCACCTCATTATGCACACATAGCAAAACTATCAAGAGCATAGCTATCCATCATCAAGTTATATCAAACATACTCAAAGGCTCACAACTAGCATATCATAGCAATCAATGTATATAGGAGAAGCTCATCCTACTATATGATACAAAAGCAAAACACCCTAAGATACAAAGATGACTACACATCATGCTACAAATGCAATGTCATGCAACAAAGTAAATATGATACATATGCTACAAAGGAGCTCCCACCACCAACTCAAGAAAGCAAACACACACCGAGCTCACCCCGCAAGTGGGTGAAAGTGGCTCGGTCAAGTGGTTTGGTAAAGATATCGGCTACTTGGTTTTGGGTTTGCACATGGATCAAAGCAATCTTTCCATTCTCCACATTATCTCTCAGGAAGTGGTACCTCACCTCTATATGCTTGGTTTTGGAGTGGAGAACTAGGTTCTTGGCTACACTTATGGCATTGGTGCTATCACAAAAGAGTGGAACATGGGAACACTCCTCACCAAAGTTGCTCGTAGTGTAGGTAATCCATAGGAGCTGGGAACAACAACTGGCTGCAGCAACATACTCGGCCTCTATAGTGGACTGGGCTACACTGGACTGCTTGCGGGATGACCAAGAAACCAAAGACCCAAGAAACTAACACCCACCCGAGGTAGACTTACGGTCCAACCGACACTTAGCGAAGTCAGCGTCCACAAACCCGTGAAGGTTGATTGTCGAGGCTGTAGAATACCAAAGACCAAACTCAGGAGTTTAGTTCAAATACCTGAAAATCCTCTTAACGACTTGCCGATGTGAAGTCCTCGGTAAAGCTTGAAAACGAGCACACAGACACACCACTACAGTGTTTTGTACGTCCCGCAACACCTTGAAATCGTCGCAATACGCATTTTTTGGTCGTGATATCCACGTGTAGCGACCACGTGAGTCTGTCACCGGGCATCGCTATATTGTCGGTCGCAATAGCTTATAGCGACACCCCAGAATTGGCGTTGCTATTTGAGATACCCTTTTCATGATGGGGCCTGGCGTAGCAACTGGTTGACGTAGCGACCATTTTGTTGTGTTATAATATGACTAATTGCAATTGAAAGGTATCATCGTGATATGATTGAACCAATTTGCCATGCTAACTACCGTCGCTATACACGTAGATGGTCACGCAACCAAAAACGAGTCGTCACCATATTCCTGAACCAAATCACAATGCTAACGACTGGCATTATACACATTGTAGGTGACACAACCAAATATGGGTCGTCACCATATTCCTGAATGAAAACGCAACGCTAACGGCCGGTGCTATACACGTTGAAGGTGACGCAACCAAATACGGGCCGTCGTCGTATTCTCGAACCAAATTACAATGCTAACGACCGCTGCTATATACGTTGATGGTCATGCAACCAATGATGGTTCGTAGCCGTATTCTGGAACCAAATCACAACGATAACTACCGTTGCTATACACGTTGATGGTCATGCAACCAAAGATGGGTCGTAGCAATATTCTGGAACAAAATCGCAACGCTAGTTGCTATTGCTAAACACAAAGTTGGTCACGCAACCAATGATGTGCTGTTGCCATGTCATCGACCCAAAATGCAACGCTAATGAATGTCGCTATATATGTGTAGGGGTATCGCAACAAAGCTTGTGTCGATGCTATATGCTTAGCTGATAACGCATCAGATTAATCTTGGTCGCCATATGCATTGGGTATGTCACCATGAACTGTTGTTCATCACTATTTGTGTAGATGATAGCGCAACGAAATATTGGTCGCCATAGGCTACACGCTGGATACCCGGCATCGCCAAATTCTGGTTCTTTCATGCAGCAAAATTTCCAAAACATAAACTGATGCAACCCATGTACATACAAATCATTAATGAAATCAATTATTTATTCATGACCACCATTCATCATATAACATGATATTCATCAACACATCAAAGTAACAATTCTTGTCCATCAATCACAGTAAAAACATTTTGTAAAGAACCTATATTGTTCTTATGCACTGCTACAATCTGGATATTACTCCTACACTTGATGATCTTCATCTAGGATGGAGCGGAAGTTTCTTGCTAGGTTTCCTGTCAGTAGGTGGGACTTTGTTAATAGTCAGTCTTGATTTTTTTCCGGTGCTGGAGCATCTACCATGTCATCCTGAATGTAAACGAGTTAGAGAATTTCAGCATCTGACCCCGACTTGTCTTTGAATGCAAATGCAGCAACATATGAATTGGACGTCGAAAATTTTAATGGCATTATGAAAAGACAATTCCAGTTAGTACCTCTTGTGCTCTCCTCTTGCCTGATCGCGTTTTAGTAGCCTACTTCATCAGTTCTTGTAGACCAATAACTTTGGGATTTACAGGTGTGCCACGTTTTTTATGTTTCTCAGCAAACAGTCTCATTGAAACATTGGCACTTGTATCATTGATGTTAGGTGCCACATTTTCCTTATCTTTTGTCGTACTGCTTGTTGTATCGTTCTGGATTATAAAGTTAATGGAACAATGTAAACTGTAATTCAATGTACACCATGCATCATGATTAGATAGCTTGTTCATTAATACCTGGGTCATTGTTATATGATCCTGCAGTACTGGTGTTACGGGAACGTTTTGGACAGTCCTCAGAGGTACAACTTCATTTGAATTATTGTTGATGGTTCCAGTGGTAGCTTGCACATTACAAAAGAGGGCATGCAAGAGATTAGTGACATAAATTTGTTTTATGCGCCAATCACAACTAGGTGTCGTTGTTTCGTTGTTCACCATTGCTTGACTCTGCGCTGCTTCATTACTCTGCGCTACTGCTTCTGTGTTGTTGATGGTTTCGGAGGGAGTCTGCACATTGTAAGAGAGGGCAGGTAAGAGATTAGTGACATAAATATATATTTAGTCACTCAAAACCAGGTATATATAGTCGATACCTTGTTCGCTATATCTGGCTCCGCACTAATGTTGTTGCAGCAGTGCCATCCCCATTGACCGTAGCTTCAATGTCAGCTGTAAAACTGTTGGGTTGAGGTGTACACTGCGTATTTGAAAAGAGGAAAGGTAAGATATTAGGTGCATTGGTCAAGCTATGATCACAACAGGTACAATCTTCTGGTTACCTCAGAAGATGGTAATAATAAGCATTTGTATGGCTCTATCATCTTTTCGAACTTGTGCAGCATTTGTTGTTCAATGTCTTTGGCTATTTATTGATTCTCGGCTTCCTTGTCAGCTTCATGCTTCTGGGGTCTTTCTTCAAACTCACATTCTCGTGCTTCGACCTTCTCAAGTCTCTCCTGTAACATCCTCTCCTAAAGTTCTTTGTTGTTGTTGACGGCTGTTAAGTACTACTTTCAGCCCTCAATATTCTCACATAAATGGAGGCATATGCATTATTTACTTGCATTTTGGTTTGAATAATGTAGTTCCACTTGTCCTTGGAGATTATTTGTATGTAGGTGAAATACCCATTAAAAGAGATGGAAACCCACCTTCTATGGAAGAACCATGGCAACTCAGCTGAGGAGGTGGCTACCACCAAGGAAACACATGGCATTCCACGTCACTGATCCAAGGGAGGCACTCACCGACGAATCAGAGAGCGACACATGGACTTCACTTGGATCAAGGGGCCCACCTCGGATACCAAATCAAGCCATGCACTGGGGATGGATCAGAGGGCCCACAGGGCAGCCACCCAGAGGAAACACACCTTGAAAGGAGGGCCGAAGGGGCCGACCGATCCTAGGATTGGCCGAACCGCCTCTGCCTCCTTTCATCGTGTCCCTCCACATGTTTGCTCCTCATTGGTCCATTGCCTCACTCCCGGGTGTTTTGGTGGAGTTTGAGCCCCGAAGCAAGCCTCCTCCTTGCCTATAAATAAAAGGGGAGGGGCTCCCATTTCTCACACACCACTCTCTCATTCTCCTCTCACTTTTAGTCTCCTAGGCTAGGGGGTAGGCTAGAGTAGCTCTTCTTCAGGTTCCAAGTCTTCTTTGGAGTCTAGGTTTGAGTTCACTTTTATCTTTATTTCATTGTATGACTTTGATCTACTTCAGTTATTCAGCTATTTCATATAAAGTCATGGTAGATCATATGCTTGATATGTTCTTGAGTTCATCCTTTATTCATCATTTAGAGACTTGTGTTCTTCATGAACACTACCTTTTGATCCACTTGAAGGATGATAAACTCATTCCTTATGTGTTTGTTCATAAGTTAGAGGCTCGTGTTCTTCACAAACACGACCCTTTGATCTTGTTGACTAGACATAAGAGAGTTTATATTTGTTCGTATGTCTAGCCTTAGTTGATCTTGTTAGATGGCATGATAGTGTTACATGAGATTTATGTTCAAGCTACGGTACTCGGTCTAAGTTGACCAGTCTTCTGGTGGCTCTCACCCTGGGTCACAATAGCCCGGGCCGAGTGAAGTCTAGCAGCAACGCAGGCATGGTGCCTGGGTTGTGTGGCTACGTTAGTTATGAGCATACCCCCCGTAATGATAGAGGTAGGCCGCAGTGGTGACAGCTGTTGGACCCTTTGGAACCCTCCGCGCTAGGGTACTTGTTGTAGGAGTCGAAAGTCTAGTTTCGCAGAGTGCTGGTCGTCGCAGGCTAGCTCCCCGTTTGTACCTGGGTGCTGAACCTTACCCTCTCATGCAATGCTCATGCCTATCTCCTGTATCTTCTAGCTTTGTATGTTTAGTACATTAGAACCAATAGCTAACTCGTATGTTCCCCCCTATGCCGTAGAGTACTAGAGTAGAGGTAGATCTGAGTGTGTGTCACACTACCCTATCATATCTTTTATCTTACCCCTGCCTTTGAGTTGTTTTCTATATCTATCTCTTAGTTTACATTCAGTGCAAAAGCATAAGTCTATGATATCCGCCATTGCCTTCCACAGATACGATACCCTTGGAATATTCTCCTTCCTTGGGAAAATGCTACAATAGTTTATCTGTGTGCTTGCGGATTCGTTCATGATTGTTTAGATTTACCTTTGGCAAGTCTTGATGTTCACGCTAACTCAGAGTCGTTAGTGGTGACGTTAAGAAATGCCAACAAGCATTTCTAGCGCTGACGCTAAGGATGGATTCCAAATCTGTTCTTAAGTGATCGACGCTACGAAATGCCAACAAGCATTTCTAGTGTCGTTGCCGGGGAAGGCACAGGATTATCATGACTATGCTTTGCATCTGTTTATAAGCTATGAGTAGGTTAGGACAACTCTCAATGCAGGCTAACCTTGATTATCTTATTTTATCTTTGGATGATGAAGACAGGTAGTGTATGACCAGAGAATTTCACTGAAGATCCCGAGTAACTTGTGAGGAAAGCTCAAATTCATTTCGACTCACCTCATCGTACTCGTCCGGAAGGTGAACCAGCTTCCTTTGTACCATCCACATTCAAATGCTATGGCCTAGAAGACACTTCGTGAGTACTCAGCTCCTTCTGCTGACCAGGTGCTGCAAGGCCCTGAGGTGGCAATGGGGACTAAAAATTTTGAGATCAAGACGGATCTAATTACGATGGTACAGGCTAGCCCATTCTGTGGCAAGCCAAATGAGGATGCCAATGCCCATTTGCAGCAATTCCTAGAGCTATATGCAGCACTTTCATCATCAGTGGTGCAAATATGGATGTTGTTCGTCTACGACTATTTCCATTCTCTCTCCTGGGGAAAGTCAAGCAGTGGTTCTATGAGAATCCTGATACTATTAACACTTGGATAAGTGTTCAGAGGCATTCCTCAAGAAGTTCTTCCCATTGGGTAAAACCAATGCTCTTCGTGGAAGAATTTCTGGTTTTCAGCAAGCAGCAAGTGAATCTATTCCAGAGGCTTCAGAAAGGCTTCAGGAGTATGTCTTGCCCTGTCCTCACCATGGGATGGAGGATTGGCTCATTCTTCAAAGCTTTTATAATGGGTTGACTCTGACAGCCCGAGGCCAAATTGATGCTGCTGCTCAGGGAGTATTCTTTTCACTCACAGTTGATAATGCTAAATTACTCATTGAGAAGATAGTTTCCAACCAAGGGTGGAGTGATGAACGACTCCAACCATGACCGAGGGGTACTCATACTGTCAAGGAAGCAGACATGATTACTGCCAAGTTGGATCTTCTTATGAAGAGATTGGATGACTACACCAGCGAGAAGGCTGCCATGGCCACCACTACTCTGCCTATGGATTCTCATATCACTTGTGAAGTCTGTGGCAACACTGGGCACTTAGGAAATTATTGTCCGGAGACTCAGGAGGAAGTGATGTACATGAACAGCAACAACAATGGTTATCATTCACCTCAACAAGGAGGCCAATCATGGAATCAACAATGCCCTTATTATCAAAGAGGTAACCAAGGTAATTCTTACAATCCTAACCAACCCTCCATAAGAGATCTCATTTTTGGGCAAGTTAAGATTAATGAAGGTGTTAACAAAAAGCTAGATGCCCTTGATAAAACTTTGGAAAGTCTCAACGTTAAGCTTGATAGTTTTTCTTTTGCTCAGAAGAGCCAGCTGAGTTTCAACAAAATGTTAGAAACCCAGTTGGCTCAGCTAGTTGCTTTGGTTCCATCTGCTGATAACAGGAGGATCCCGGGGCAACCCGTATCCTCTTGTGAAAATGTTAGTGTAGTGTCGACTAGGTGGGGTAAGCCACCTAGGAGGACACATGCTTCTAACTATGCAGGAAAGCCTATAAAACCTATTCTAGATCCATGGGAGGAATCAGCAGTTGTGCACAAGAAAGATCCACGCTATCCAACTATCACTTGCACAATCTATTACAAGACGATCAGGCATGCCCTTTGTGACCTTGGTGCAAGTGTTAATCTCATATCCAAGGCCATGTTCGAGCAACTGGGATATCCAGCTCTCTCTCCAATAGCACAGACTATCCAACTCGTTGATTCAACGATACGATATCCAGAAGGAATTGCTGAGAGCTTATTGGTTAAGGTCAAGGACTCTTACGTCTTCGCGGATTTTGTGGTCCTTGATATGGATGATGAGGGAGGAATGCCGCTCATCCTTGGGCGACCATTTCTCAGTGATGTCCGAGCTAGAATCAATGTGGGGGCCAGAGTAATCCGTTTCCGCATTGGGAAGAGGAACTTGAAGTTCAAGTTTCATGACAAAGAAGAGCAATGCTATTTGGTGCAAGATAGTGTTGAGCAGCTTGGGGGAAGGACGGAGCCTTTACCCCAAAAGAAGAAATCTCCATTGAAGAAGCAAAAAAAATTCAGAAAGAATGGCGGAAGATTGAGAAGGCACCACCCTCTACTTCTCAGGAGTGGGGTGCTGAGTGGAATTGATCGCTGAGAAGAGTCCAACTCGTCAGACTAAAAATGATGGGCCCTTTCTACCAAAAAGGTTAAAGCTGGTATTTTTCTCATATTTCCCTTTCCAAATTGCATATTTGATTTTTCCAAAACCTTGCATCTGCATGCTAGATTTATGTAGCCCTTTTCCCTTTTCAAAATAAATTTTCTAAAAATAATTTCTGAGTTTGAAATTCTAGAAAAATCATTTGAAAAATATTTCGACGGAATTTGGGCCGAGGCACTCAGGCAGGCCCCCAACTAGCCGTTGGGGAGCCACTGGCCAGGGCAGAGGGTAGGTGGGCCCGGCCTGGGGTCGGCCGACCCCAGGTTCGGCTGAAGCAGCCCAACGGCTGCTGGGCCCCACCTTGCTCCAAAGGCTCCTAGCCGTTGCCCAACGGCTATGTCTGAATGCCCGGCGCATTTGCCTATAAATAGTAGGGGGAGAGGGGGTGTTCTTCACCCATTCAACTCATTTCATTCACACTCCCCTCTCTACTCTTTGCTCTCTTAGTTTTCTTGGATTTCTTGCTCGGGATTGGATCATCATGTATTCTCTCTATTGTGTTGCTGAAAGTATTGCTATTGGTGGAGCAAGCTCGGTAAGAATTTCATTCGATTTCACTAATCCATCACCGAGTTGCTCTTGTTGTTGTGCTAGCATGAATTAGGTGGCGAACACTCTTTGGAAGGTGACACACTCCCATTCGCGGGCAAGCGCGAGTTCATCCGTCCCCACCGAGCCGACGCCAAGCCCATCCACGATGGATTATGAAGAGGAGCAAGAAGAGCAAGCTGAGCCACAAGCGGCGGAGGAGGTCATCAACGACACCCCCTACCTTAGCTTGCGGGGCACCCGAGAGGAGCAAGCCTATACTCTCCTAAAGGACCGAGTCTTCACCAACACCCGGGACTTCGACCCGGCTCTCATGAAGAAAACAGGTATGAATCTCGAGTTAGCTTCCATTTGGCATGCTCTTGGTTGGGAGGAGTTTGCACCGGTTACAGAGCTTGGCTCTCGGCACCTCACCATCCAGTTTCTTTGCTCTCTTACTGACTCCTTGGTTTTAATCCTCGTTGTGCTGTTTCTTTGAAGTAGGCTTGTGAGGGTTTGGTTCGAGACTCTTTCTGGGCAAACATCTCTGGTCTTGTTTACAGTGGCAAATTTGTGCCTCAGTGCAATTATATTGTGCATCCCACTCTCCATTTGTGGCACAAGTGGCTCACCATTACTCTCTTCCCATGAGAGGATGTCCAGCCCATGCGCAGTAGTGAGATGATGCTATTATACACCGCTGTTAACCAGATCATGGTCTCTCCCGTTAAAGCTATGATTTGACAGTGGATGATGAATTTCAAGATGATAGGTCCTATTGAGTGTACGTCCTTGGTGACTCGTATTGCTCTACGATTCGGCGTTCTTAGCGGGAATCCTGTACCCTTCATCGGGACGCCCCGAGTTCTCATTGATGAGGCACACTTGATCCAAGGGCATATACTCAGGAGAGGCCCAAATGATTCTTTGACTTCCTTCTTCCCGGGTTATGCAAATCAAATCCCGTTACCTAACCCGGGGTTTCGATTGTATAGCTTGGAGTCACTAACCATTCCCCTTGTTACACAAGAGGAAAGCCGTCGTGCTAGTATTTCAGGCAGGTCCACAAGAAGTGCGGCGAAGAGAGCACACATGCAGCAACAGCAGCAGCAGTCACAGCCACCACCATAGCCACAGCCACAGCCTGCTACACCACCGGTGGCAGGAGGGGCCCCTGCAGGGTACATGTTCAGGGTTACCCACCTACCAGCCGAGTGCAAGTGGCGTAGCTTGGGCGAGTGCAAGCGGTGCTCAGTGGACTACACCCGCTAGTTCCAACTCCGGTGGTCCACCTCTGTCTTCGTCCTTCCGGCAGCACTCCTCAGCCTCTGCACGCGATGCTCAGCTCGCACAGCAGATGGGAGAGCTCACCGTCCAGGTCACAAGACTGGAGGAGACGCTGAACACCCACGTTGAGTCTACCTCAGCATAGCAGCGTCAGGCTGGTGAAAGGATCGAAGCCATGCAGCAGAACCAGCAGCAATACATGGAGGAGCAGAGGGCTTACTACGCGAGTCAGGGATTCTTCTTCCCTCCTCCACAGTGAGCCTAAAGCTAGCTTGGGGGAGGACCCCCATCCTGAGGTAACTTGTATCTTCTTATGGTTTCAGAATATCTTATAAATGAAACCCAAAAAAATTTGCAAAAATAAAAAGACCAAAAATATTTATTTGCTTTCATCATCATCATTTGCTTAGTTTGCTTTGATATGCATAGTAAGAATGTTTTGCCTCTATAGTTGAAATGATGAATAGTTGCTCTATTTATTTGTGTCCCTCCACATGTTTGCTCCTCATTGGTCCATTGCCTCACTCTCGGGTGTTTTGGTGGAGTTTGAACCCCGAAGCAAACCTCCTCCTTGCCTATAAATAGAAGGGGAGGGACTCCCATTTCTCACACACCACTCTCATTCTCCTCTCACTTTTAGTCTGCTAGGCTAGGGGGTAGGCTAGAGTAGCTCTTCTTCAGGTTCCAAGTCTTCTTTGGAGTCTAGGTATGAGTTATCTTTTATCTTTATTTCATTGTATGACTTTGATCTACTTCAGTTATTCAGCTATTTCATATAAAGTCATGGTAGATCATATGCTTGATATGTTCTTGAGTTCATCCTTTGTTCATCATTTAGAGGCTTGTGTTCTTCATGAACACTACCTTTTGATCCACTTGAAGGATGATAAACTCATTCCTTATGTGTTAGTTCATAAGTTAGAGGCTCGTGTTCTTCACGAACATGACCCTTTGATCTTATTGACTAGACATAAGAGAGTTTGTATCCATTCGTATGTCTCGCCTTAGTTGATCTTGTTAGATGGCATGATAGTGTTGCATGAGGTTTGTGTTCAAGCTACGGTACTTGGTCTAAGTTGACCAGTCTTCTGGTGGCTCTCACCCTGGGTCACAATAGCCTGGGACGGGTGCAATCTAGCAACAATGCAGGCATGGTGCCTGGGTTGTGTGGCTACGTTAGTTATGTGCATACCCCCCGTAACGATAGAGGTAGCCATAGTGGTGACAGCTGTTGGACCCTTTGGAACCCTCTGCGCTGGGGTACTTGTTGTAGGAGTCTAAAGTCTAGTTTCACAGAGTGCTGGTCGTCGTGGGCTAGCTCCCCATTTGTACCTGGGTGCTGAACCTTACCCTCTCATGCAATGCTCATGCCTATCTCCTGTATCTTATAGCTTTGTTTGTTTAGTACATTAGAACCTAGAGCTAAGTTGTATGTTCCCCCTATGCCATAGAGTACTAGAGTAGAGGTAGATCTGAGTCTGTGTCACACTACCCTATCATACCTTTTATCTTACCCATGCCTTTGAGTTGTTGTTTCCTATATCTATCTCTTAGTTTACATTCAGTGCAAAAGCATAAGTCTCGGATATCCGCCATTGCCTTCCACGGATACGATACCCTTGGAATTTTCTCCTTCCTTGGGGAAATGCTACAATGGTTTATCTGTGCGCTTGCGGATTCGTTCATGATCGTTTAGATTAACCTTTGGCAAGTCTTGATGTTCACGCTAACTCGGTGTCGTTAGTGGTGATGTTAAGAAATGCCAACAAGCATTTCTAGCGCTGACGCTAAGGATAGATTCCAAATCTGTTCTTAAGTGATCGACGCTACAAAATGCCAATAGTTGCTAATTGGAGTCGCCATGTAACGATGGCCACGTGACACGAAGGATTTGACTCTTGTCGTTTCCTTGTATGCTTCCTGGAAACATTGCTCTTCCCTAACAGCCGCAGAAGTGACACTTGGTGTTCCTTCTTCATCCAATTCATCTGAATTTGCTAGCTGAGCTAATTTCCTAGATGTACGATCCTGAGGGCAAGACAGAATTGTAAGACCGAAAACAGTGGCCATGGTTTGATGCAGAACGGAATGAGTGTTATGTGCAAGCAAAGGTTACGATCGAATTTCTACTCACATAAATATTCTCGGCCACATCAGATGTCCATTTTCCTTTCTTCGAGTGAGTAGCCCTCCAGAGTACCAACTGGCATTGCTCAGCACTAGTTTTCAGATCTCGCTATGATTGCACCATTGCATGACATTAATATATGATTGCCTTATGCAGACAGTGAATGATGAGATTATTGTAACCAATCTTTACCTGTTCCCAACTGCATTGAGAGTAAGGTTTCGAACCCCCCGAATGCTAGGTAACCATTTGGCCATGATTGCTAGAGTTCCTACTACTGATTCTCTACAAGGAATGAAACAGTGATGTTAAGTGAGATGAAAGGTTGAACTCATATTCTATGTAACTCGCAATGTTGATCTTAAATTAAGTAGAAAAAAATGTACCTTGAAATATTCAGTTCCAAAGTACTGGCACAAATAGTGCCACTCCACAATGTTCAACTCGTCAGGCTTGTGTTGCATTCTCTCTTCATAACTGCTGTGTGAATTGTATGTAGCACTCAAGTCGCCTCTCCAACCTTTGTAGCATGCATGGGCAATCTTCCATATCTTTTCCTTTGGATCTTTAATGCCCTCAAAATCCCATCCTTTCTGATGGGGAGGAAACTTGTTCTGTATGCATGATTCAATCATAGCATTGTGTACAGAGAAAATATAGGGGACACATCTTCTATATAACATAAACAAGATGCATGAGCTGGACAGTGACTTACCATTACACAATCTGCGATGTCTTCCTTGACATCTTCACTAATATCTTTCCAAGATCTGACTCCAATTACTGGAGCCTTCAACTTTGTATGTACAACAATCTCATCAACAAAGGCATGTCTATTTTCTCCATAGGGACCACCCACCTTTCTTGAGAACTCAATTTTTAGTTTGTCGCATCTAGATTTTGCTCTCTTGGAACTTACAGATAACCCTTTTAGGGTTCCACACCCAACTTTCTTGCCACCTACTTGCATTCACATCAGCTAACATAACATTTACTTACTGAACAAAAGCAGTTTTTGTAGCCAATGAACAATACAGAGTGAAGTTTCTAGAGGTGTGAAGCTTTTATAAACTTTTGTCTTCTTTTTTCTCCTAGCATGCGATGAATGTTGTGGTAGCGGTGTCATTTCCAGTGATGGTGTCGTTTCTGGTGGTGGCGTTGTTTCTAGTGGCGGCGTCGTGCTGCTATCATTGCTCTCATCATGTGGGAGTATGACTACTTCTGTAGGTTTTGCTTGAGCTTTATTATAAGCCACTGAAAAAGGAAAGCACTTGTACTTATTAGTAGGTTCACATTATTCATCACAAATAAGCTGCAGTCGATAGCGAAAAAGGATTTACGAATTCGTTTCAGAAGTCCTTTGCACTGTAACCATTTTTGGTACGTCTTTCTTGTTTCATCCCTGAAGTCATCAAACAGGGCTGCAAATTAGACACACTGGTATGTGAGTAAAATGTGAAGTCAAGGCTACATGTGGACAGTGTAGAACAAGCAACATACGTACCACTGTCTTTGGGTTGCTCTTCTAACTAATCTTTGTATTCATCACAATCTAATAAGAAGTCGTCGTCATCATCATCATCACTATCAGCTTTATGCCCACACCGGCTTTGTCATTTCAGGGGTGTAACTTCGACTTTTTCTCCCTTCAAATCAGTTGTTGATAGTACCATCCTTATTGTCTTCTCGTTGGATGACTCCACATGATCAATCATGGCCACTAATGCTTTTTACTACTAATTTCCTCAAGCGACACTGATGCACTATTATCTTCATCATCTCTCTTCATGTAGTACACATAGTCCCGCTGATCATATCCAAAAATTTCTTTAAGATCTGACAGGACCTTAAAGTCTATAAGACCCTTGTCCAATGCACTAGAAACGTATCTTATCTTTCCCCGGCCGCGGAATCCAACTAGTATATTCCACACGTCACCTGTTTTCTCGTTATATCTACATGCGCACATAAATATTAATACGACAGCATGAAAAAATTCAGTTGTAGTACTAATAATGGTATATGCATATATGTATATATATACTAGTAGGTAGTATGTGCAAAACAAATATGCAGTGGTCAAATAGCACAATGCCTATTCAGCTCTGTAATTTTTACAACACAATTAGGATCTGTTACAAATTTTAAGATTGAGATAGACATGCATGTGCACATAAAAATGAACAAGTATTTCTGATTAAGGGAAGGAAGACAATGGATGGATGTTGAAAACAACTAAATTAATTGATGTGCATGTATATGTATACTCAGTGACGGAGCTAGGATTAGAGTTAAGGGGTGGCCAATTTCATCCTAACCTAACAAGTACACAAATTCAGGTGCTATATATGAGTTGTACATGTAATTCAAGCTCTCGTGAGTTGTAAACTACTAAAACACATACACAGATAGTCTAATTTGCACAACTAATGGTGTGAGAGATTAGATTTGCATGCATTTGTATGCTTGTAACTATGCAAATTCAGAGTATAAAATAGAGTTTTCATGAAGGAAGGGGGCCCGTGGCCCACCTTGGGCACAAGGTAGCTCCACCAGTGTGTATACTCATGAATGTAATTTATCATGGAAAAAACAAATGCAATTAACGGGCCGGGGCGGAGCTACGTTTTCAGTAGAAGGAAGAAGAAAAGGAGAAAGAAGAAGAAAATGAGAAGGGAGAAGAGGAGGAAGAAGAAGATAAGCCCCCCTGAACTTCGATCCTAGATCCGCCCCTGAGAACCCTAGATGGGCTAAGAGGTATATCAAATCGAGTGCATAGAGGGAACAACGTATCTATTGCACACAGTTATACGCACCTGAGGGCACTGTTTTCATCAACAACTTCGACGTCTTCGACTATGATCCCATTCCGTATTACGACTGCTGCCATGGATGGCCTCGCTAGGGAAGAATAGAACCGTCCTCCACCTCTGGCCTCCTCAGTTCCCTCCCTTGGTCCTCGCCTTCCTGAAGACAATGATTTCATCACTATGGTCGTCGCATAGCCGCCGCGCGTGGTTTAGGGTGATTAGCCGCCGCGCGTGTTTTTGGGAGACATGGGGATGAGGCCGATATATCTAAGGGTTAATTTGGCAGGATGTGAAATTTTTTTGGACGACAACACGCTCAGTTTTCCCTCCTGCGTGCTGCCACATATTTAGTTGGCCGAGATTCAACTATTTAGGTTTAAAATTTCAATTGTTGACAAATTCACATATTTATTTGGGGTAATAAATGATGTCAAACGAAAGAGTCAGGAATACTAAAATTATTTATTGCACAAAAATTTTGGATGTACTAGTTCAATACACAAGTAACCAATGGAAGCCCTAATTATGAGAAAAACCGTCATCGTCATGTACATCTGAAACGGCTGGAGCAACCACTACTCCATCACCAATGTAGGTATCATCACCATCGTCATCATCTTCAGGTATGTCTACATGATCCGGTTCAGACATGGGCGTAGCACGAGCAAGAACAGAAGCATCAACACTTGTCCCTTCCACACCTTCCCTCCTCCAAGTTGTCAAATCGTCATGGTGGTCCTCCTCTGAAATATATCCCTCTGCCATTGAACCCTCTGGGCATGCCTTGTTAATCACGTATCCTTTGAGGGATCGTAGTTACCTCTCAGACTAGTCCTTGTGACAATAAGGACAAGCAAACCTCCCTTTGGTGCTCCAGCCAGATGACATCGTGTAAGCAGGAAAGTCGTTTATTATCCAAAGTCGTTCATTGTCCAAGCCATGGTCTCGAACCACCTTTCGAACTTTATCCAGGGTATCCGGGAGACAATGCCCTTTAAACAGCGCAAGAGAGAATAAGAACAGTATTTGCTCCAGTGCAGCGTTGCTTAAACCACACATGCACTTGATCTGATATAGCCTGACAATGAAAGAAAGCTTTGAACAATCCTTGCAACCAGGGTACAACTCCATTCTTGCTTGTTCCATGAATTTGAAAATTTTGCTTGCTGCCTCATTTGGCTCCTCCTCATCATTGTTACCATCTCTAATTCGATAATGTATGGCACCACTAATCAGAGAGGAAAACAAATTAGCAGTGGCCTCCCGATCTTCATGATCACCTTCACCTTCACTGTCGTCATCCACACCAATAGGTTTAGCAGCAGGATCAGGATGTTCTTGTTTCTTTTTCATGATGAAATTCTTGTCAAACCCTTTCGTAACCAAGTGATGTTCAACTTCTTCTTTACCACGGTATCCCATGCAATGACATTTACATGGACGTTCCCCAAACTCTCCATCAACTGTGTTCTCAAAGGTTTTTTCCTCCATAAACTTGTCGAATCCGCCTTGCCACGCATCATCATCAGTAGGCAATCCCATCTAACTACAATGCCCTTCACTTGCCATTGCAAAAAGAACCAACTATAGTAGATTCACAACTCCTAATAAAACCATGTGTACAAAGGGTGCTCGATCAGTATGAGATATAACGAAAACTAATAAAATATACCATGATTATACCTTGGCAGATGGGATCCGGGTCGAGAGATCTTGGAGGAGTAGCACCTAGCACGCCCCTCAACCGAGGTAGAGACGAATAATGAGGAACAGCGCAAGTAGTAGATTGGAAAAGCTAGCGCAAAAAGATGCTTGAAAGTGTTTTTGATCGGACCTATCCCTTTATATTTATAGGGAGGGGAGGTCTTGCTCCGTTACGTGTCGAAACTATTTCAAAAACGTGTCGAAATAAAACTTGTTCACGGATTCTACAAGCTTACGTGGTCTAACCACCCTACAAGGTTGGTCTAACCACCCTGCTCGGGTGTCATCAATGTGTTTTGGGTTTTTCTTCTCCTTGGATTGGATCGTGAAAGAAAGTCATTTTGTGAAATTTTACTTTAGCCATTTTGTCACTTTCAAAAGGGGAAGTATACATTGGTCATTAATTAGTCCTAGATTCACTATGATACATTATGAAACTATGTTAGATACTACTCCAGGACCAAGGTGTTTGTCTCTCTTGTTTTTTAGTTTGTTTCGGTTATTTTACATGGCAGCCATCAGGTAGACTGTGAAAGATACAACCTCCCACAAAGTACTAGAACAACACATAAAGTACTAACAAGTCGTTGCCACTGTGAGCATAAGAAAGCGCACGCAACATCCAATACTGATTCCACTATATATGGATAACACCAAGAGACAAGCATCTAGCTATGTATAATAATAAGTTGTTGCCCTTGCATTGCTACAGTGAACATCCTTTAGCATAAAATGATGTTCATATGCCCCATGACACATCGTCTAAGACATGCAGCTCAGTCATCTACATCTTTAGTGCGGTACTTACCAACCTGCACCCTTCGTTTGACAGCTCTGCGAAACTTTTCCGCTAGCTGTCGTATCTGAAATTTTACAAAGGGTGCATTAGCAGCATGAGTATGATGAAGGATTATGCCACACATTATTTGAATGACAAAAAATATATGATGATTACTTGAGTTTGGGAAATAAGTTTTTAGAATATATAACATAACAAGTCGCCACTAAGTTATTATGAGGCTTTGTTTTTGTGTTTGCCAAATCAGAAATGAATTGTCATATGAGCCAATAAATACTCACAGTAGCTACAATTCTCAAACTGAGTTAGTAGCATCACCTGCGGACCAGAGAAAACTGGATCATTGGTAACCTCGTCATCGCTCTCAACTTTTATCGCAAAGTGACAGGTTATCTTGTGGTACACAATTTCATACTTCTTTCCACCAGCCTTCATTTTAAAAAACAAACAGGATCACAATGATGCATGATCAAAAAGTTCCATAGCACATTTACATTGGGTATACTACCAGTACTTACCCCAATTAAACTAGCACAAAAAAATATAAATATCTAATTTGCCTAATCAAGGCACTCACCAAAGCAATTGCAGGGCAAGCAGGCAAGTCTCGGAAGTCGTACTGAACATCAGGGAACTCTAGGGTAACAGGATCACACGTGTAGATGCGGTGGGTTCGTCGGACCTATATATGAGGAGATAACAAATTTTAACATCTGAAAGGTATTGAGAAAATTCTCTGTATGCCACGAAAAATTGTAGCCCGTGTGCTCTATGCCATTGAAAATTAGAATTTGAGCTCTATACCATAGGTTGTATTTTTTGATGTGCACCACGACAACTTTTTTTGATGGCATAAAGCACATAAAAAAATACAATCAATGGCATAGAGCACATAAAAAATGCAAAAAATGGCATAGAGCACATCAAAAAATACAACCTATGGCATAGAGCTCATATTCTAATTTCCAATGGCATAGAGTACATGGGCTACAATTTTTCATGGCATATAGGGAATTTTCTCGAAGGTATTCCTAGGTTATGTAATTCTTTGCTTGGTAGTTGCATTCCCTATAATCCACCGATTGTAGTGAACTAATCTAATTTGATGATATATGTGAAATATTTCATACAATGACCTTATGTATGTGGTATATTTTGGAGCATTGCAAATTTGAATGCACCAAAATGAATGTAACAAATGTGAATCACAATCTACTATTGCTGCACTTATAATAGTGTGAATAGCATTAAATCAAGATATCACAGCAGTCATCAGCCTCACTTCATACTAGCACGCCAAGACACGAGCTCCAATCTAGAAAATGAACAAAGACAAAATCTCTACCCCCTAAACCCCACATCTTGTAGCTGCACTAATCCTCGAGTACATTTATAAACCAATCTATATACCACTGGAAATGCTTGTAGGGGCTGGGTCACCTGGTTAATGATGCGTGATGGGGTGGCGGCAGTGGTGCTTGCACCACACGCTGCATCACCTTGGTTCGTGGGGGTGGCGGCGCTTGCTCCCACTTTATGTCCTTTCTTCCTGGCTGCCACCGCGGTGATTGCCCCAACTCCCGTGGTGGATTCGGTGTTGCGGCTCCTTGTCGTTGGCCGAGAGGTCGCCAGACTTCGCGTGAAGCGACCTCGCGCGTCGTGCAGCCGCCTCCGGGAAATGGACTTGCTGCGTCTCGCCATCGTCGCGGTGTAGGTGGACGAGAAGGATCCAGCTGGTGATGGGAAGGGAGGAAAGCATCCGGCGAGGGGGATGCTGCAACGTGGTTTGCTGGGTCGTTTTGGGGGAGAAGGAAAAAAGGAAAGAGGATGGCAGTTATGCTTTTCAGGAAAGCTAGATACACCGCAATTATTTCTATCCTAAAGGCAATGACATGTGAGCCCGGGGAAGCGAGGGCCCACACTGCTTATGGTCATGTACGGCTTATGTTCTTCTTTTTTTGACTTTCATTCTTAGATAACAATGTAAACATGTATAGATAAATCAATTTTTCTCTAAATCTCCATTGATTTGTGGTTCTAAGATTTTTTTTCTACTACCATAAAGAAATCTTAGAATTCATTACACTAATTTGTTAACAGAGTTGCACACCATAAAGTAGCAGAGTTCTTGACTACATCACTGCGTGCACATACATACATACATACATACATACATACATACATACATACATACATACATACATACATACATACATACATACATACATACATACATACATACATACATACACACACATTGATTTGTTCTTAAGCTAGCACATTACTACAGAATACTAAATATTTGTTTACATAAATTGGTAACCATGCTTGAGCACAAGTTGATTTGCAATCTCAAATGACAGAAATGCATCCTGGGTGGCGTAAGTAACTTGCCAGGATTCCAAATACCTCAAACCCCAGAGTGTGTGATCGAAACCATAATCCTTGTAGAGAGGTAGGTTAAGTACCCGAGCACCCAACCTTTCTAGTGCTGCCCTCTTACCATTTTCGCCAAGAATGCTATACTCATCAACTTGAGGTACAATCAATTAAAGGTCTTTCGGATTACTAATCATGATGCCGCAGTCCTCCTCTAAGTGTGGAACATCATTGGATATATGAGCTCCGACAAAGACGTGGTCTTCCTCTGTGACAAACTTGCTCAGGACATCAGGGAGCTTGTAGCCGGCATGGAGCACCTAGAACAGAAGGCAACGTGGCCCCACGCACAATTGCAACAATGCGGGCTTGTAGCCACCGCCCTCGTGAAGTTTAATCCACTCTATGTCCAACCCGACGAGCAACCGTTTTGCAGGGGAGGTACCTCGAATTTCTTAAATGAACTGCTCAACCACAACCGCGTCGCAAGTGATCGTCGTATGGATGACGGGATACAACTCCTTGAAGAAGAGGATGTTGTGGTTTGAAGTTGCTGGTCGTACCAGCTTCAAAGTAAAAACAGAAGATCTTTCACTCACAGCGGGGCGCAATGGATCCCAGCTGCGGTTGCTTCCTCTAATGTCCATTGAATCGGCATTGCGATCCCAGGCGTTGCTGCCTTTTGCAGTATCAGATGCACCATCATCGACATCCAACTCCACGTGGCGGTGCTTGCTACGCTACAGTACCGAATCAAGAAACAGAGTTCGCAATCTCAAACTAATCCATGACTATACATATATGGATATACTAGCCAGAATTGGCTCACCTGGTAACTGATGCGCCCTGGTGACAAAAAGAGGCCTGCACCCAGTACATCTCCTTGGTTCGTGTTGTGGGGAGCGGCAGCGCTTGCCGCCAGTGCCTCACATTTATTGTTGTAAGCGGCGGCGCTGCCTCCGGCTGCATCGCCTTGGGGCAATGCGGCTGGAAATCTTGCTTCAAAGCAATGTGGCATGTCCATGGCGGCTGAAGAATGGACGATTCGGGTTGGTCCGCCCTATCCCCTAGTAGATGGGGCGTCGCGGCTCGACGATGCCCTCGAGGTCGCCGGACCTCGCGAGAAGCGACCTCTTGCATCACGAAACTGGCACACCATCGTCGCACTTTGTGGGGGCGGAGGAAAAAGTTCGGCACTCCGGCAATGGGAAGGGAAGAAGGGCGGCCGCCGGCGAAGGGGGAAAGCAAGAAAACCCCAGTTGTGATGGCACGGATTCGGTAGAGAGTTAGAAAGGCAATATTCTATGCTATCGGTTCTGCGTCGTGAAGAAGGAAAGGTAGTGGGGACACAGTTTCCATGAAGAAGCCGCTGGCAGGTGGGACCCACTGAGACGATAGCTAACTCGTCGTGTTTACTATTATTATCAGTCAGTAAAGCGTGGGCCCCACCATTGTTAGACCCACACGTCATAGAGGTCAGGTAAACCGCGTGGGTACCACATGCCCTCAGGAACAACTATGGGCCAAGCTGAATCACGACCCAACACACAATAATGTACCCAGCTATTCTACATATTTTTAATGGTAGAAATGTATTACATTCTAAGACAACAAAAACAAATCCAAATAGAAAGGTGTCAATACAAAAGTTTTTGAACTAATCGAGATATGAAACTTTTATTTTGGTCATTTCCTCATACGAGTTAGATTGAACTATTTAAATTTCAAATTTCAATAGTTGAGAAATTCACATTTTTATTTGGGGTAATAAATGATTTCAAATGAAAAAGTCATGAATACTAGAGTTGTTGAACTCATCAAGATGTACAAACTTTATTTAATTCATTAATCCATTTGTTAAAATTTGAATAATCCAAATTTTGAATTTCAAAAATTGACAACTACAAGCAATATTTTTGAACACTACATGATTTCAAACGGAAAAGTGACGAATACCAAAGTTTCACTACTCATCAAGATGCACAAACTTTATTTAAGTTATTTTGCCATTTTCAAAAGGTGAAGTACACATTGGCCATCAATCCTAGATTCACTTAGATAGTTTATTAAGAAACTATGTTAGAGAATAGCCAAAGTTGCACTACATTTTATTACCACTTTTGAAAACGACAATATGGCCTAAATAAAGTTTGTAGATGTTGGTGAGTTATGAAACTTTGGTATTCATCACTTTTCCATTTGACATCATTTTGTGTATAAAAATATTGATTGTAGTTGTCATATTATTAATTTGTTTGAACATACTACCACGAGAAGATTTATAAAATAATAGCCTTAATGAGTTTCATCACTTGATACAGCATGATTTTAGGATTTTATAGGGAAAAATGATCTAATTTGAAGTTCATATGAGGGAGAAAGACTAGGTACAAGGTTCATTCAGAGATTAAAAAGAAAATTTGTGCTTGTTCTTCAAGAACTCAAGAACGCATCCAAATCTGGGCGCCGACAGGTGGGACCCACCGAGACGATGTGGCGAGGCGAGCGTGGACGACATGGCCGTGGACGATGTGATGTGGCAACTTATGGCACAAACTTATTGTAAAATGAATTATGGAGGATTTAAACAAACAAAACAATAGTAGAGTAATGATTACTTGTGTTTGTCCCCAACCTATGTTGGCAAGGTTCGAATCCTAGGAACAACACCCTAATTTTTTTGCCATCAGTACCAAACTTGTAGAACTAGTCAAGATCTACAATCATTAATCCATGTGACAAAGTTTGAATAATCTATTCTTTGAAATTTAAAAATTGATATCTAACTTAGAAACTTTGCGTTGTTTTTTATATGAGAAAGTGGTAGTACACATTGGTCATCAATCCTAGATTCACTCACGCAGTTTAAGAAATTATGTTAGAGACATGTCAATTTTGTGCTACATGTTATTACCACTTTAACAAATTTAAAAATGAACTAAATAAAGATTGTATATCTTGTTGAGTTATGAAACTTTGGTATTCAACACTTTTCCATTTGACATCCTTTAGTGTTTAAAAATATTGCTTTTAGACATCAATTTTTCAATTTCGAATTTATGATTATTTAAACTTCGTCACATGGAATGCACTGGACTGCATGAGATAGATTATTGTTTTCTAAGAATTTAGGGGAAAAACCACCTAATTTAGACATCATATGTGAAATATAAACATGTTTTAAGTTTTGATAATGAATGAAAGAAACAAGGTTACGAGGTCCATCAATAACTCAAGATCACATCTGATTCTCTACGCCGTCAAGTGGGACCCAACGAGACGTGCGTAGCTGACCGGGTCACGGACTGATGTGGCAAGTCCGGCCGTGCCCCATTATTAAGGTGCGAAATCATGGTATAAAAAAATGGAGGAGTTAAACTAAATAGTGTTTAGTAGACTAATAGTAGTTGTGTTTGTCCCTAAGCTATGTTTTCCAGGTTGGAATCCCAATTGGAACTACTTTTTTTGCCTATATTCTCCTACACAGAAGTTGAAATGTATTAATTTCCCCATCCAAGTTAGATTGAAAGATAAAAATTTGAAATTTCCCCATCCATGTGACAAAGTTTGAATAATCCAAATTTTGGATTTCAAAAATTGGCAACTACAAGCAAGATTTTTGAACACTAAATGATTTATAAGGAAAAAGTGGTGAATACCAAAGTTTCATAACTCATCAAGATCAACAAACTTTATTTAAGTTGTTTCGTCATTTGAGAAAGTGATAGTACACATTGTGCATTCATCCTAGATTCACTCACATAGTTTAAGAAACTATGTTAGAGACATGTTAATTTTTTACTACATATTATTACTACTTTTGAAAACAACAATGTGACTTAAATAGAGATTGCACATATTGACGAGTTATGAAACTTTGGAATTCATCACTTTTCTATTTGACATCGTTTAGTGTTTAAAATTATTACTTCTAGATATCAATTTTTGAATTTCGAAATTTGAATTATTCAAAGTACACGAAATGGAATGCACTAGACTCTATGAGATAGAATATTATTTTCTAAGAATGTAGGAAAAAACAACCTCATTTGGGCATCATATGTGAAATATAAACATGTTTTATGTTTTGATTATGAATCAAAATACAAAAATAAGTTCGTCACATGTCGACAGGTGGGACCCACAAGTCAAATGCAAAGATGAAAAAGCGCATGCGAGGTCGATCGGCAGCGCGCTCGTGGGTAACATCTCTTTGGTGTGGGGTTTCTGTGTGGGCCCTTCGTGGTGGGCTCCATTTGACAACCGCTTGGTGGTGGAAACAACTGATGTGTCCCTACTTTTCTTGAGTAAACTATAGAAGGCAAACAGTCGCGCCACCTACTACCTATTCGCCTACTCCGCTAGAACTTTCTCATCAACCGTTGTGGTTTTCTTCCTCCCTCTAGCTCCGGATGCATCGCCACTGCCTAAGTTTCTCGCCGCCCATCGCCGATTGCATCCTTATCTCCCAACTGCATTTCCCTGATGCCATGCACGAAGATCACCCCCCAGAAGAGGGTGCACGCCGACATCGACGTGAACCTTGCCCTTGCCCCGGCAGAGGGGTAGGAAGCAATCCAACAGGGCGGCGCCGACATCAACGTCGACCCTGTCCCGGTGGTGGCACAGCAAGTAGTGCACCCCGGCGGCACCGACATCAACGGCAACCCTACCGCGGCAGTGGCCCAGGTAGCAGTGCACCCCGACGGCGCCGCCCTCAACGTCAATCCTGTCCCGGCAGTGGCCGTGGAAGGAATGCACCCCGGCACAGTCACTGGAGCGGCGCTGCGCCGCAGGAACAAGGTGAGCAAGACCCCTATTTCTTAAAGCTTAGATTCTGAGATGTGAAATAAAATGTAGGATTTTGTTGATTCCTCCAGGTTTGTGGATTTATTGGGGTTTTTTTATTACATTAATGAGGGATGTACGAATTACATGCAACTAGATAAAGTGTAATGAGGGATGTACTGATTAATTGAGGGGGTTTTCTTGGATTGGATTTCATAGTTACGGTTTAAATGCATATGAAAAACTTTGAAAGGAATGTTTTGATGTACTTTAGCTTGTGAGTAGATAATATATAAAGTTTCCATGTCAGATCAATGGTAGGAATTTTGGTGATTCCACCAGGTTTTCTTGGATTGGATTTCAAATTTGTGGTTAAAATGCATCTTCTAAATACGGCTTTGTTCTAGAAAAGAGAGTTTGTACATACAAAACTTTACTTTCAGACACATTTCTTATTATCATACTTTGTAAACATTTTGTCACATTGGTTCAATTTGAGTAGAGATCAAATGGGCTCTTGGCCCAGTAGCAAACTACATGTTGACATTCCAGCCCAACACGTGCCTCCCTCCTGTTCAATCTTTGTTTTTCAATTACTCGATGCATGTTCTAAATACTACTTTGTTCTAGAAAAAGGCACGCCACATCTTCATCAAGGGCAAGTATACAGATGAAGATGGGAAGTTATTTGTAGATTGCAGAGAGTTTCCAGCAACCTTGGATGAGGTATGTTCCTTGTTTGTAGATAAATTTATTCATCTAGTTAACTTGAATTCTTTACAGTAAGCAAAAATGACATGTTCTTGTTGTGGTATGAATTTTAGACATGTTTAGATCTTTTTGTACCTCAAAATTCTTTGACCTTTGGATAGTAATTATGTTCATGTGAATAGTCCTTGTATATACATTTTCAAATCCAGATTGTTTGTACAACTACATTAATTAATTCATTGTTTTTAATTCATGGTAGAATGAATAAATTTGGCATGCCATAATTTTCGTGCCAAACCAGTCAGGCCCTTAACCCATTGGTTCTGACCCTATTTTGTTTGTAATACAGTCTAAAGGCAGAAAGTATGAAATAGTTCTGTCAAAAAAGTGTTCAGTCACGATGATGATAGACTTGTGGAGTGATGACAACAACCACGATGGACCAACTAAGTCTAACGCGGAGGTGATGTCCTAACCATGTTAAGTTTATCATTAGTTTGATATTTGTAAATGCAAGATCATGAGAATTCAGATTTTGATGTAACCAAGTCCCTTCTAAAATGTCAGCTTCGAGCCATAGCATCAACGTTCCGCACAGTGGTCAAGCGGAAGATCTGGAAGGGTGAGCACTACTTTTTGGACTCTGACAAGGAAACAGATTCCTCAGACTTTGGCGAGGACTGAAGTGGAAGCTGAAGCGCTTTTGTGTAGTTTGTCTATTGCTTTTGTGTAGTTTGTATGATGAAACAAGTAATAGCTTTGTTAGATGGGGCTGTTGTAGGATCAATACCTCGATTTGTGACCTCACCTGAATCAGGTTGAGTGTCCTTTTGCTACAAGTATTATAATCTTAGATTATGCAACATTAGTTTGGAAAAATATATGGGAGATTCTTATACTCAGAGTAGTTAACTATAATTTAGTGATGAGGCCACCTTGTTCCAGAATTTAGATTAGTTACCACATACCTAACATCATGTTTCGATTCAATGAATGTTATACTTTCTTGTAACACCCTGGGTTTTCAAAAACCGAAAACCCAGCATTCTGTCTCGTGATAGTCCCTAGATCAGACGCTATCACACACAGACATTCATCACAGATAAATATCACAGTCATACATCGAAATAAAACATCAGAGTATGAATAATAATCTGATTATTACGTCCTGAATAATCGGAGTACATCAATACACGCCTCTTGGTGGAATAACAAGAATAAGAGCCTACGCAGCGGTAGCTAGCTTCCAAAAGGTGTCTCCATCTTCATTCGTCTCCCACAGGCATCCTTGAGCGAAGCGACATGCCCCTCAGTCGTACCATCCGTCGGCGT
Source organism: Cenchrus fungigraminus (assembly GCA_036936925.1). Classification (NCBI taxonomy): domain Eukaryota; kingdom Viridiplantae; phylum Streptophyta; class Magnoliopsida; order Poales; family Poaceae; genus Cenchrus; species Cenchrus fungigraminus. The sequence goes on along the minus strand of CM072769.1, from coordinate 76,030,013 downwards.
TGTTGTCGAAGCCTGACTTGTACCCTGCAAGCTCAAGGGCTATCCCCAAGGATCGGGATAGGTCCACGTCACCAACCGTATGCAAGCTTTAAGTGGCCTACTTCTAAAGGTAAAGAGAGGAACAAGGTAGAGGCTGGGTTTCCTTAGCAGCAGCAACATCAATATAAAAGAATATCACCTCCATATTCCCACCAAATTCCATATCACTCATCCACAAACGGTTACACCTAGTCACCCAGATCACCGTCACCATCACCTATCTCCATCTAGGGTCGGTGCGAGAACTCCCACTCCTCGCACCTCAATGGTTGCACCCGGATCCGCGAGGCAGAGGGAGCAACTCTCCTCTCCCCGAATACAACCACGGCTCACCATACACTCTCATCCTATAAGGGGGAAGGTAGAAATCCCAAAACGTAAGAGTCGGAGTAAACAACGGGCATCTCCATAACCGAGGACGCGGCTATACGTATAGATCTAAACTCTGCACAGCGTGTACACCAGTACCCAACTCGAAATAGCACCCGGACGGTGTACGGCCGACCGAGCCTACCCAACCGAACGAACACCTAGGAGTTACGATTCCATCCTGCATCCGGGTCTCGCTGCGGTCCTTCGCAAAGGACCACCCCAGATCTGTGAACATGCCCCCGTGTGGCCGCACGGGGAGCGCCCAAGAGGGAAGGGACACCACCCTACACCCTCATCACTGATACCCTCTATCCTACTAGCAGGTATGGCATCGCACTTGCTAGGGTCGAAATAGCCCTATCCCTACTCTCGGTGAGGTGGTGTGTACGAAAGTCCTGTGTAACAAAGCGACCCACTCGGTTTCAGACTGGGGCGAGCTCCTATCCTCCAAGTCATCACAAAAACCCCAACACCTGTACTCCTAAAACAGTGTACCCACCATAGGTACAAAATCGAGCATCGCCCGAGAAGACGATCCCTGGCCCCCGATCCCGGATCGGGTTGTCTTGAGCTCACCCCCGCCAAAATATCCCAAAACACCTTCTCCTGCCGGTTTTTCCCCACACACACCAAGAAACTACCACAATAATCCCAACACATGCATAGCAAGCTCAGCGTATCATCACACATAAATAAAGTAGTAGTAGTAGGTCAATCAAGGACAGGGTAGTAAAAAGGGCACTGCAAGGGTTTCATCATAATCATCATCATGCATAAGTAAAGCGCTAGCAGTTCTAAAGCAATGCCTAATGGGCATTCAAAGTAGGTCGGGCGTGAACCTGGGTGCGAGTAGTCATCATAGCCGAGGTCGTTGTCGTAGTCCTGGTTCAGCTCTCCGGCTTCGGCGGCTCCTAGAATCGTATTTAAATAAATAAACACGGGTTCTAATTGCAATAAATCCAAGATGAAGAGCAAATAAGACCCAAAAAGAGGCAAACTCTAGCCTAGCGCGGAGTTTGGAATTTTAGAAGATTTTCAGAAGAAGTTTGTATTTTTCGGAGTTAAAACAGATTTAATATGAATTTCCAAAGATAAAATAGTTTTCTGAAAATCAAATACGCATATACAATATTGTAGACTTTAGGCTATCTCAACCCCAACTCTAGCTGACTCATAAAAGGCCTATAGCCGACTACAAGCCAGCCCCAGCGCCGACGTGGCGGCCAGCAGCGCGGCTTTAAGCCGTCGCCTGCCCACGTGGCGTCCGACGTGGTGGCTCGCGTGGCACGGAGTAGTCGATCCATGGGCGGATCGCTGCGGCGCGGCGGCGTGCAGACCGGTGTGTGGCACGACCGCGAGTGGCCAGCCGTATTGGATCCCGCCGGATCCCATACGAGTACGCGTGCGTGTGCAGCTAAACCCCTGGGGTTTCGGAGCGACGTACACAGGTGTTCGACGGAATGCCCGTGAGGGGCTCCAGCGTGGAAAGGCTCGCTGGCGGTGAGGTGTGCGGCGGATAGGCCAACAGACGACGGGGTTCGACTCCGGAGGCGATCGCACACCGATCATGGCCAAAAAGGTGGCACCTTGGGTCTGGAGCGGCCTCGACGGTGACGTCGCGGTGTAGGGTGCGGTGGCGCAATGCGGATGGTCACCGGCGCGGGCGCTTGGGTGCGCAAGGGCGCCTGGGTGCGCGTGTGTGTAACTGGTGAGGTGAAAACAAACCAAAGGCCGGGGCTTTGCCCCTTGCCGAAACGCACAAGGCCATCTTAGCCATGGAGGTGCCCTGGACGGCGCGTGCGGCGGCGGAACACATGGCTCCCGCAGCTGGGCAGGGACGCGCGTGGGCGCGCGACTGTGCCGGCAGCGTGGCGTGCACGGAGAGGCCCGAAAGGCACCGCCTTTTCTTCCAGCCCGCGCGTGCACAAGACGACCCGGCGTGGCGATGGCCACAGCGGCGTCGCGAACAGGGCAGTGGCGTCTCCGGCATGCACACAGGGTAATGAACCAGGCCAAGCGGTGAGCGCGCGCGTGTCGGTGAAGGCAGCGGCACCTGCAGGTGTAAGGCACGGCTCAATGGCCGACAACTCAGGCGACGGCGGTCTGCAGCGGTGGCGCGGTACGCGCGAGGTCAAGCACAGGGTCAAGGTGGGACCTTTCTCCCTCGGCGCGATGGCCAGTTCCACACACAAGCGTGAGGGGCATGGGCTCACCTGAGTGACCTCTGGTCGAAGGGAAGAGCGGCGGTGAAGAGAGGCGGAGCAGAACAGCGGCGGAACGGGTGGAGCAGAGGAAGCAGAGCGCGGCGCGGCTTCTTGCAGGGACGGCGCCGGCTTCTCGACGATCAGCTCCCGCGGACGGCTCTAGCTTCTCGACGAGCTCCCACGGACGGCCTCCCCGCCTCCTTCTCCTCCCCCTTCTTCTTCTTCTTCAGGTGCAGCGGCGGAACGGGGAAAACCCTAGGGCAGATTAGGTCTGGGAGGTGTGGCCGCGGCGGTGCTTATAAGGGCGAGCGCGCGGCTTGTGGGTGGTTGGATGCGCGGTGCTGAGGTGGCGTGCATCCACGGCTTGTCCACGGGTGAGTACGGCGAGCTCGTCGTGCTGGCATGCGCGGGATTGGCCACGGCGCGGCACACAGAGGGGAAAAGGGGAAAAGGAGGAGGAAGACGACGGGCGACGTGGCGCCTGACGAGCGGGGTCCGCGCGTCAGCGAGAGAAAAGGACGGGGAGCGCGCGCGTGGACCGGTGGGCGTTGCTGGGCCGCGGTTTCGCTAGGCCGAGAGAGCGTGGGGTGTGTTGCTGGGTTGAGAAGAAGAGAAGGAGGGTCATCAGCAGACTTCGGCTGAGGCCTTGAGGCCCAACTAGGTAAGAAGGCTTTCCCCTTTTCTTTTACCTCAAAACCTTTCTCTAATTTGATTCAAATTTGAATACAACTTCAAATTTGAATCCCACACAAATAATTCCAAAACAAAACCAAATAAACTCCAAGTTTCTCACACTAGCATCTTATATTTCCTAGAAATTTTAATTAGCCTAAAAATAAATCTAGGAATTTTAGGAGAGAAATAGGAAGACATCCTTAATTAAATTATCAAGCACTCAATTAATTCACCGAAAATTTTAAATCCTCATTTTTATATTAAACATTCCGTAATAAAATTACGGGATGTTACAGACTCCCCCCTCAAAAGAATCTCGTCCTCGAGATTAAGAACTCACCTCCATCTCGAAGAGGTGCGGGTACTTCTCCCTCATGACCGATTCCTTCTCCCACGTCGCTTCTCGCTCGGTGTGATTGCTCCAAAGCACCTTGCAGAAGCGAGTGGTGGTACTCCTTGTAGCTTTCTCGGCCCAATCCAGTATCTGTACCGGATACTCCAAGTATTCCAGGTTGTCTTGCAAGTCGATAGCATCGGTGGAGACATGCTTGTCAAGCTTCGGGTCGAGGCACCTCCGGAGTTGCGATATGTGGAAAATAGGATGCACTCCGGCAAGATCAGACGGTAACTCCAACCTATACGCAAGTTTCCCCACCTTTGCCACTATCTGGTAGGGTCCAACGAACCTCGGGGCTAGCTTCCCCTTCACATGGAACCTCTTCGTGCCTCTAAGCGGTGACACTCTCAGAAAGACGTAGTCCCCAACTTCGAAGGAGACATCCCTTCGCTTAGGATCAGCATAGCTCTTCTGCCTGCTCTGAGCTATCTTCAGGTTCTCTCTAACCTTGGCCACATTCTCCTCAGCTTCAACTATGGAAGTAGGACCGAAGAAAGTCCTCTCCCCCACCTCAGACCACATCAACGGGGTCCTACACTTTCTGCCATACAGAGCTTCAAAGGGTGTCATTTGCAAACTCGCCTGATAGCTGTTGTTGTACGAGAACTCAGCGTACGGCAGACTCTTCTCCCAATCATTACTGTAAGTCAACACACAAGCTCTCAGAAGATCTTCGAGAACCTGATTCACTTGTTCCGTCTGCCCATCTGTCTGAGGATGGAAAGTGGTACTGTAGTCCAAGCGCGTGCCCATCGATTCATGCAGACTCTTCCAGAACTGAGCAGTGAACTGGGCACCACGATCGGACACGATGCTACGGGGTGCTCCATGCAACTTCAGGATGTGCTCCACGTACAGATCGGCCAACTGACTCACAGTGAACCTGTTCTTCACCGGTAAGAAGTGTGCTACCTTGGTCAAACGGTCCACAATCACCCAAATCGAGTCATTCCCCTTCGGAGTGCGGGGTAAACCCACCACGAAGTCCATGCTGATATCATCCCATTTCCACTGAGGTATCGCAAGTGGCTGTAGCAATCCGGCGGGTCTCTGATGTTCCGCCTTCACTCTCTGACATGTGTCACAACGAGCAACATACTCGGCGATGTCCTTCTTCATATTCTCCCACCAGAATTGACACTTCAGGTCTTGGTACATCTTGGTGCATCCGGGGTGAATGGAATATCGAGAATTGTGAGCCTCCTTCAGAATCGTCTTCCGGATTTCTTCACCACTAGGCACACATATGCGATCTTTCAACCACAACGTGCCTTGCTCATCAATGCAGTAGTTAGTGGCTTTACCTCTCGTCAGAAGGTCTTTCACTTCTTCAATCTCAGGACACTTCTTCTGGGCTTGCCTGATTTGGTCTTCCAGACCGTACTTCACCCTCAACTCGTTGAGCTGCCCCTCCTCAACGATGTCGAGCTTCAATCTCTCCAACTCCTTGTACAACTCTGGCTGTTCCTCCTGCACCATCAGGTTGTTGCAATAGCTTCTTCGGCTCAAAGCATCGGCCACAATATTCGCTTTGCCAGGGTGGTAGTGAATGTTGAGGTCATAGTCCTTGATCAGTTCTAGCCATCTTCGATGCCTCAAGTTCAACTCTGACTGGGTGAAGATATACTTCAAACTCTTGTGATCCGTGTAGATATCACATTTGTTGCCCATCAAGTAGTGCCTCCATATCTTCAAAGCATGAACGATGGCTGCTAACTCAAGATCATGCGTCGGGTAGTTCTCTTCATGCTTCCTAAGCTGCCTTGAAGCATAAGCGATCACCTTTCCTTCCTGCATCAGCACACAACCCAGACCCTATCTCGAAGCATCACAGTACACCACAAAGTCCTTGTTGTCATCGGGAAGCATCAACACAGGAATTGTGGTGAGTCAGGTCTTGAGCTCTTAGAAGCTTGCTTCACACTTCTCTGACCACACGAATGGCGTGTTGTTCTTCAGCAACTCGATCATCGGCTTCGCAATCTTGGAGAAGTTCTCGATGAAACGGCGGTAGTACCCTGCCATCCCGAGAAAACTCCTTATCTCTGTCACTATCTTGGGCGACTGCCACTTTGACACAGCTTCGATCTTCGAGGGATCAACTGCAACTCCCTCACCTGACAACACATGCCCAAGGAATGCCACTTCTTCTAGCCAGAACTCTCACTTGCTGAACTTGGCGTACAACTGATTCTTCCTCAGTTTCTACAGCACTATCCTCAAATGCTCTTCATGTTCCTCAGCGGTTTCCGAGAAGACCAAGATGTCGTCAATGAAGACCACGACAAACTTGTCTAACTCGTCCACGAACACCTTGTTCATCATGTTCATGAAGTAAGCTGGGGCATTCGTAAGACTGAACGATACGATAGTGAATTCGTACTACCCGTACTGGGTCACAAACGCGGTCTTGTAGATGTCCTTGGGGCGAATCTTCATCTGATGATAGCCGGATCGAAGGTCAATCTTGCTGAAGTACTTGGCCTTCCTCAACTGATCAAGCAGGTCATCAATGCGCAGCAACGGGTACTTGTTCTTGATTGTCACCGCATTAAGAGCGCAGTAATCGCCGCACAGCCATTGCGTCCCATCCTTCTTCGGTACAAACATCACTGGTGAAGCCCAAGGTGATGCACTTGGTCGGATGTACCCCTTCTCACGGAGAGCTTCTAACTCCTCCTTCAGCGTTGCCAGCTCTAACTTGCCCATTCTGTAAGGACTTTGTGCCACGGGTGTTGTACCTGGCACAAGGTTGATCATGAACTCCACGTCGCGGTCTGGTGGTAACCCCGGCAGATCATCAGGAAAGACATCAGGGTACTCACAAACCACTGGAACATCGGCCACTATCTTCGTAGTGAGGTTGTACACCGCTGGTACTTCTCGAGTTATCAGTGGCTCAAACGTGATCTTTGTCCCCTGTGGGTGTATCAGGGTCACTTGTCGGGGTGACGAGGAGATAACCCCTTTGTGAGCGGTGATCCAATCCATGCCCAGAATAACATCAATCCCATTGGACTTCAGCACGGTCAGATCTCTGAGGAACTTGTGACCCTTGATGAACATTTGCACCCCTTTGGAAAGCAGGGTGCATCTGATATCTCCGAGCGGTGAGCTTGTCACAATAGGTTTCGGTCAGGGAGTCATGGGGAGAGATAGTTTGTTTACAAAGTTAGAGGATACATAAGAACTAGTTGCACCAGTATCAAAAAGAATCAAAGCCTTAGTACCACAAACTAAAAACTCACCGATCACGATGTCAGGCGTGTCGGCAGCCTCCTCCTCAGTCAGGAGGTTGAGCCTCCCGCGATCAATGGCAGGCTGGGAGCAGCCTGAGGTGGCCTCCCTCCTGGAGCTGGTGCCCTGGCAGGTGTAGCAGCTGTCTTCTTGGTGGGGCACTCGTACGACTTGTGGCCTTGCTTGCCACAGGCGTAACATGTAGGAGTGAAGCCTCCAGTGCCGGGTCTCGACGCGCTCTGCTGCGGGCGGTTGTAGCCTCCACCCTGCTGCTAGTAGCCGGAACTCCTTCCTCCGGGGTACGGTGCACGACCTCCTCCGAAGCCACGTCCGGGCTGGTTGTTTCTCGGGCGGTAGCTCCCTCTCAGCAAGTTGCTCTGCCCACTCCTCAGCCTCTGGAAGGATCGGTCGCCATGGTCCCGATCTCCAAATCTCTTCTTGCCCTTCATGCGCTCCTCATGCCCCCTCCTTTCTTCCTCCAGCGCGATAGCCCTGTTCACCAGTTGGCAAAGGGACTTGTGCTCACTGGCCTTCAAGCCCTAGCGGAGACCATGGTGGAGGCCTCGCAGGAACCAAGACTGCTTCTAGTCATCGGAGTTGGTGTCATCAGGGGCATAGCGTATCATCTTCATGAAGTGCCTCTCGTACTCCTCCACCCTCATCGCACCCTGAGTCATGGTGCGGAACTCATGTGCCTTCTGACTCATGAGTTCCCGCGGCAGGTACTGCTCGCGGAACACCTCACAGAACTCTAGCCAGGTGATGAAGGCTAGGTTCGGGTGGCTGTCGGAGTAGTTGTCCCACCAAGACTTGGCAGGACCCTCGAGCAGGTGGACGGTGAGAGCCACACACTCTTCGTCGGTGTAGGTGGTGAGGTCGAGCTTTGTCTCGATCACGCGGAGCCAGTCGTCGGCCTCAAGAGGATCATCCGAGTAACTGAAGGTAGGGGCCTTCAGGCAGAGGAACCTCTCGATCTTCTTGGCGAAGTCCTCCTCCGGCGGAACATTGCGGTTCCCACCGTTGACTCGGTTCTCGACGGCTTCCGCCATCCTCTGCATCAGCGCAGTCTGAGCAGCCACCACCTCAGCCAGGTTAGGCGGTGGCGGTGGTAGTGCTTCTCCACGGCCACGACCATGCCCATGACCCAGGGGAGCTGGTGGCGGCTCGGGTCCTCCTTCAGCTTCTCCTTCTCCTTCTTCAGCATCGCCTTCACCGATGGGCGGAGGCGGTGGTGGTGGCACCACAATGCCTCGGCCCCGTCCTCGGACAGGCGCGTGTCCACGACCACGAGCGTGTCGACGCCCACGAGCGGGAGCACGACCACGTCCACGACCACAGACTGGCGGGGCTTGCTCTTCCTCGGCTTCGGCCTCCTCGAGGCGAGCCAACAGACGTCCTGACCTCCTGATGGACATCTTACTGAAAACATGACCAACAATATAGAAGACTTTTAGATACATCACTCACCAACAAATTGACTCTGATATACAAGCATGAAAATATTTCTAATATATAATTCCAACACTCAATCAAGAAAAAGCATAAGAACGATTAACTCCATTAAGACCAAACAATCAGCATCCATTATGAGTACATAAGTTTCCTCGAGGCTGACTCAAGCCTTGGAGGTCACACACAGCAGCGATCTAATATAGCATTACATGATCTCAAAAAGGGTGTGCACATCTAGGTGTGAAAAGACTCATAACTCCTCATGCACCGGAACAGGCTCTCGGATGCATGAATCAACTCATGGAAACTACCTATATTACAACTCTACTCTTATTAGCATGATCACGCTCCAGCACGCTACTCGAAGCGAGCCTTCTTGTACCTCACGGGGTAACGGTCCTCCTCAGGGAAGTCTCTGGGGAACATCCTCAACAGCCTGGCATGAGCAGCCCTCACCTCCTGGGTCTCAACCAGAGCGGGCATGTCAGCCATCGGACACATGTGAATCTTGAGGGCGGACGGGTGGAGCTTGAAAGTCTCCTTGCAGATCACCCGCTGGTGCTCGGGAGGTAGCAGACTGTTGAGCTCCTGAAGCTCGTCCACACGAAGAGAGTCAGCGTCCTCCCAAGTCCTCAGCATCCTCTTGCACTTGTCCAGCAAGTACACTGAAGTCCTGGTGAGTGCAGCGAGGTTGGCGGTGTTGGAGTACTGGTCCTCCATAAGCTCGGCCACCCTAGCCTTCTCACGAACAAGAGTGCGTCCCTGCGTGGCGAACTGGACATCCTTCTGGTCCAGCTTGGTGAAGAGACGGGTGAACCTGGCCTCCTGCTTGCGTAGATCCTCCTTGGCGTAGATCATCTCCTCTCGAGCGGTCACCCTCTCAGCCTCAGCTCACACCACCATGGAGTTGGTGTGGCATAGACCGTGCTCGAGCTGCTCGACTCGTTGGCGCAGGGTGCCATTCTCCATGATCAGACTCTGGCAGCGGGGCTGAAGCTCTTTCAGCTCCAGGGTAGTGTACTCCAGCCTGCTAAAGAATGCACTCGTCTACTCGCTCAGTCAGCAGGCATGAGTGTTGAGGTCCACGAGGTAGCTCCCAGTGGTGACGAGCGTGTCATCGGACTCGTGCAGAGGTCCCTGGACAACCTCCTCCTCGTAGAGTGCTATAGGGTCTGGCAGTCCGTTCACGATCGGAGCCACTCTGAAGTAGTCCTGGGGAATCAGTCACAGGAAACCAGTCCTGTAGATGTCGCGGTACCTAGCCAACAGGTGGCGAAGTACGTGGCTGCAGGCGGTGTCCACAGCATTCCTGACGTTGAGTCCTGTGCTGTGCTCGAGCATCCCGGGGAAGTCTGGACGTGCCGGGTGGGGTAGGATGGCCACCGTGCAAAGCACCAGTGGTTCGGACAGAGTGCGGACATCATCGACGTGGTAGGTGACGTGCGTAGGGGGAATCCCCAGCCTGAGGATGACCTGATCTACCCAACTAGCGAGTCCCTCCATGTGCTCTGGGAGTAGCTCGATCTCCTGTCAGTCCATTTCCTGTGACACGGAAGAATTTTCTAGTTAGCGCAGGTGTAACGCCCTGAGTTTTCAGAATCGAAAAACCCAGCTTTCTGTCTCGTGTTAGTCCCTGGATCAGACGCTAACACGCACAGGCATTCATCACAGATAAATATCACAGTCATACAACGAAATAAAGCAACAGAGTACGAATAATAATCTGATTATTACATATCCTGAATAATGGAGTACATCAATACACGCCTCTTGGCAGAATAACAAGAATAAGAGCCTACGCAGTGGTAGCTAGCTTCCAAAAGGTGTCTCCATCTTCATTCGTCTCCCACAGGCATCCTTGAGCGAAGCGACGTGCCCCTCAGTCGTACCATCCGTCGGCGTTGTTGTCGAAGTCTGACTTGTACCCTGCAAGCTGAGGGGCTATCCCCAAGGATTGGGATAGGTCCACATCACCAACCGTATGCAAGCTTTAAGTGGCCTACTTCTTAAGGTAAAGAGAGGAACAAGGTAGAGGCTGGGTTTCCTAAGCAGCAGCAATCATCAATATAAATTAAATATCATCTCCATATTCCCTACAATTCCCATATCACTCATCCACAACCGGTTGCACCTGGTCACCCAGATCACCGTCACCATCACCTATCTCCAGCTAGGGTCGGTGCGAGAACTCCCACTCCTCGCACCTCAATGGTTGCACCCGGATTCGCGAGGCAGAGGGAGCAACTCTCCTCTCCCCGAATACAACCACGGCTCACCATACACTCTCATCCTATAATGGGGGAGGTACAAATCCCAAAATGTAAGAGTCGGAGAAACAACGGGCATGTCCATAACCGAGGACGTGACTATACGTATAGGTCTAAACTCTGCAGAGCGTGTACACTAGTACCCAACTCGAAATAGTACCTGGACAGTGTACGGCCGACCGAGCCTACCCTACCGAACGAACACCTAGGAGTTACGATTCCATCCTGCATCTGGGTTTCGCTGCGGTCCTTCGCAAAGGACCACCCCAGAACTGTGAAAATGCCCCCGTGTGGCCACACGGGGAGCGCCCAAAGGGAAGAGACTTCACCCTAACCCTCTCACTGATACCCTCTATCCTACTGGCAGGTATGGTATCACACTTGCTAGGGTCGAACGGCCCTATCCCCACTCTCAGCGAGGTGGTGTGTATGAAAGTCCCGTCTAACAGGCGACCCACTCAGTTTCAGACCGGGGTGAGTTCCTATCCTTCAAGTCATCACAAAAATCCCCAACACCTGTGCTCCTAAAACAGTGTACCCGCCATAGGCACCAAACTGGGCAACGTCCGAGAAGACGATCCCTGGCCCCCGATCCCGGATCGGATTGTCTTGAGCTCACCCCCGCCAAAATATCCCAAAACACCTTCTCCTGTCGGTTTTTCCCCACACGCGCCAAGAAACTACCATAATATCCCAACACATGCATAGCAAGCTCAGCATACCATCACGCATAAGTAAAGCAGTAGTAGTAGGTCAATCAAGGACAAGTACGTAATAGAGGCTATGCACGGGTTCATCATATCCATCACTATGCGGTAATTAAAGCACTTGCAGTTCTAATAGCCATGCCTAATGGGCATTCAAAGAAGGTCGGGAATGAACCTGGGTGCGAGTAGTCGTCGTAGCTGAGGTTGTCGTCGTAGTCCTGGTTTAGCTCTCCGGCTCTGGCGGCTCCTAGAATCGTAATAAAATATAAACACGGGTGCTAATTGCAATAAAATCCAAGAGGAGGAACAAATAAGACCCAAAAAGAGGCAAACTCTATCCTAGCGCGGAGTTTGGATTTTTAGAAGATTTTCAGAAGAAGTTTTGTATTTTTCGGAGTTAAAACAGATTTAATATGAATTTCCAACGATAAAATAGTTTTCTGAAAATCAAATACGCATTTATAATATTGCAGACTTTAGGCTATCTCTACCCTAGCTCTAGCTGACTCATAACCGGCTTATAGCCGGCTACAGGCCAGCCCCAACGCCTACGTGGCGGCCACCTGCGCGGCTCTAAGCCGGCGCAAGCTAGCGTGGCCGCCCACGTGGCTGGTACACGCGGCGGGGCGCAGCGGATCCTGGGTGATCCGTTGCGGCTCGGTGCGGCGCGGGCGAGCATGTGGCCGGGCCCAGGGTGGCTGGCCGCACGAGATCCTGGCGGATCGTCTATGGCGTCGCATGTGTGTGTGTACGTGTGGGGTAAAACCGCAGGGTTCAAGGGTGGCGCCAGCACGTGCTCGGTGAAATGCCGCAGAGCAGCAGTGGCATGGTTTGAGGCTCGACGGCGGCGAGGTGTACCGGGGCTGGTAAACAAGCCACAAGGCAAGACTAAAGGGGTGCTTGCGCACATGCCCAGGCCAAGAAAGGCCGGGCCTTTGGCCGGAGATGAGCTCAACGGTGGCGGCACATGGACGGGTGCGGCAGTGCGGTGCAGCGACGAACGGCGAGGGTGCGCGGGTACGTCCAGTAGCCAGGCGCGCATGCGTGTGCATCAGGTGAAGGCAAACATGCAAAAAACTGGGGCTTTTGGCCCTTACCGATACGCACCAGACCGGCGCGGCCATGGCGGTGCCCTAGCCAGCGCGTGCGACGGCGACGAGCTGAGCTCCGCGGTGAGGCAAGGGCGCATGAGCATGCGTGGTTGCGTCGGCGGGCTTGTGAGCACGGCGGGACCCCAAAGGCACTGCCTTTTCTTCCTGTTCGCGCGTGCACAAGGCAACCCGACGCGGCGATGGCCACGGCGGCGCGGCGAACAGGGCAAAGGCACCTCCTGCGTGCACACAGGGGAAAAGACCAGGCAAAGCGGTGAGCGTGCGCGTGTCGGTGAAGGCGGCGGCACCTGCAGGTGTAAGGCACGACGTGATGGCCGGCAACACAGTCGTCGGCGGTCAGCGGCGGCGGCACGGCGCGTGCGAGGTCCAACATAGGGGCAAGGCGAAGCCTTTCTTCTCCCTTGGCGCGATGGCTGGTTCCACACACGAGTGAGAGAGGCAGGGGCTCACCTGGGTGACCTCTGGTCGAAGGGACGAGCGGCGGTGAAGCGAGGCAGAGCAAAACGGTGGCGGCGCAGGTCGGAGCAGAGGAAGCAGAGCGGACGGCGTGGCTCGGGGCTTTGCGGCGAACGGGCTCTCCACGGGCGGCCTCTAGCTTCACGACATCGACGGCGTGCCACAGACGGCCTTCACCGCCTCCTTCTCCTTCTCCAGGCACGGTGGCGGAACAGGGGAAAACCCCAAGGCGGATTAGGTCAAGGGCGCAGCCGCGGCGGCGGGTCTTATAGGCGGTGCGGAGGGACACGGACGGTTGGATGGAGAGCGGCCGAGGTGGCGCACATCAGAGCCCTCGCCACGGGCGTGTATGGTGAGCGGCGCTGAGATGGCGAACGCCGGATTGGTGCGCGGGCGAAAAGGGGGAAAAGGGAGGAAGACGACGACGGGCGACGTGGCGGCCTGACGTGCGGGGTCCGCTCGTCAGCGAGAGAAAATGGACGGCGCGCGCGCGTGTGGTCTGGCGGCGTTGCTGGGCCGCGTGGTTAGCTAGGCTGGGGAGTGTGAGGTGGTTTGCTAGCTCAAGAAAAAGAGATGAGGGGCCTAGAGCAGACTTTGGCTGTGGACCAGCGGCCCAACTAGGATTCTATCCTTTTTCTATTTCCTTAACCCTTTTTCCATAAACTATTTAGATTCAAATTTGAATTTAGAATTCAAATTTGATCCACACACAAATAAGATCCAAATAAAAGCCAAATAAACTCCAAAGTTCTCACACTAGCATCTTATATTTCCTAGGAATTTTTAATTAGCTCAAAAATAAATCTAGGGATTTAGGAGAGAAAATAGAAGACATCCTTAAATAAATTATCAAGCACCCAAATGATTCATCGAAAATTTTAAATCCTTATTTTTATATTTAACATTCCGTAATAAAATTGCGGGATGTTACAGCAGGTGAGATAAAATTTTTCAAAGAAGGATAAGTTTTTGTAATATAAGTCAAGAGTTGTATATAGCAAAAGAGATTCGTTTAGAGTCCTAATTTTCTATCGACCATTTCTAAGGGTGCGTACTACGGTCAAGTACAGCTCTGATACCATCTGTAACGCCCTGGGTTTTCAACAACGGAAAACCCAGCATTCTGTCTTGTGATAGTCCCTGGATCAGACGCTATCACACGCAGACATTCATCACAGATAAATATCACAGTCATACATCGAAATAAAACATCAGAGTACGAATAATAATCTGATTATTACATGTCCTGAATAATCGGAGTACATCAATACATGCCTCTTGGCGGGATAACAAGAATAAGAACCTACACAGCGGTAGCTAGCATCCAAAAGGTGTCTCCATCTTCATTCGTCTCCCACAGGCATCCTTGAGCGAAGCGACATGCCCCTCAGTCGTACCATCCGTCGGCGTTGTTGTCGAAGTCTGACTCGTACCCTGCAAGCTCAGGGGCTATCCCCAAGGATCGGGATAGGTCCACGTCACCAACCGTATGCAAGCTTTAAGTGGCCTACTTCTAAAGGTAAAGAGAGGAACAAGGTAGAGGCTGGGTTTCCTAAGCAGCAGCAACATCAATATAAAAGAATATCATCTCCATATTCCCACCAAATTCCGTATCACTCATCCACAAACGGTTACACCTGGTCACCCAGATCACCGTCACCATCACCTATCTCCATCTAGGGTCAGTGCGAGAACTCCCACTCCTCGCACCTCAACGGTTGCACTCGGATCCGCGAGGCAGAGGGAGCAACTCTCCTCTCCCCGAATACAACCACGGCTCACCATACACTCTCATCCTATAAGGGGGAAGGTACCCAAAACGTAAGAGTCGGAGTAAACAACGGGCATGTCCATAATCGAGGACGCGGCTATACGTATAGATCTAAACTCTGCAGAGCGTGTACACCAATACCCAACTCGGAATAGCACCCAGATGGTGTATGGCTGACCGAGCCTACCCAACCGAACGAACACCTAGGAGTTACGATTACATCCTGCATCCGGGTCTCGCTGCGGTCCTTCGCAAAGGACCACCCCAGAACTATGAACATGCCCCCATGTGGCCACGCGGGGAGCACCCAAGAGGGAAGGGACACCACCCTACACCCTCATCACTGATACCCTCTATCCTACTAGCAGGTATGGCATCGCACTTGCTAGGGTGAAAACGGCCCTATCCCCACTCTCGGCGAGGTGGTGTGTACGAAAGTCCCGTGTAACAAAGCGACCCACTCGGTTTCAGACTGGGGCGAGCTCCTATACTCCAAGTCATCACAAAAACCCCAACACCTGTCCTCCTAAAACAGTGTACCCACCATAGGTACCAAATCGGGCATCGCCCGAGAAGACGATCCCTGGCCCCCGATCCCGGATCGGGTTGTCTTGAGCTCACCCCCGCCAAAATATCCCAAAACACCTTCTCCTACCGATTTTTCCCCACACACACCAAGAAACTACCACAATAATCCCAACACATGCATAGCAAGCTCAGTGTATCATCATGCGTAAATAAAGTAGTAGTAGTAGGTCAATCAAGGACAGGGTAGTAAAAAGGGCAGTGCAAGGGTTTCATCATAATCATCATCATGCATAAGTAAAGCGCTAGCAGTTCTAAAGTAATGCCTAATGGGCATTCAAAGTAGGTCGGGCGTGAACCTGGGTGTGAGTAGTCGTCGTAGCCGAGGTCGTCGTCGTAGTCCTGGTTCAGCTCTCCGGCTCCAGCGGCTCCTAGAATCGTATTTAAATAAATAAACACAGGTGCTAATTGCAATAAATCCAAGACGAAGACCAAATAAGACCCAAAAAGAGGCAAACTCTAGCCTAGCGGGGAGTTTGGAATTTTTGAAGATTTTCAGAAGAAGTTTTGTATTTTTCAGAGTTAAAACGGATTTAATATGAATTTCCAAAGATAAAATAGTTTTCTGAAAATCAAATACGCATATACAATATTGCAGACTTTAGACTATCTCTACCCCAACTCTAGCTAACTCATAACAGGCCTATAGCCGGCTACAAGCCAGCCCCAGCGCCGACGTGGCGGCCAGCAGCGCGGCTTTAAGCCGGCGCCTGCCCACGTGGCATCCGACGCGGCGGCTCGCGTGGCACGGAGCAATCGATCCATGGGCGGATCGCTGCGGCGCGGCGGCGTGCAGACCGGCATGTGGCATGGCCGCGAGTGGCCAGCCGTATTGGATCCCGCCGGATCCTCTATGAGTACGTGCGTGTGCAGCTAAACCCCTGGGGTTTTGGAGCGGCGTACACAGGTGTTCGACGGAATGCCCGCGAGGGGCTCCGGCGCGGAAAGGCTCGCCGGTGGCGAGGTGTGCGGCGGATAGGCCAACAGACGATGGGGTTCAACTCCGGAGGCGATCGCGCACTGATCAAGGCCAAAAAGGTGGCACCTTGGGTCCGGAGCGGCCTCGACGGCGACGGCGTGACGTGGGGCGCGGCGGCGCGGTGCGGATGGTCATCGGCGCGGGCACTTGGGTGCGCAAGGGCGCCTGGGTGCGTGTGTGTGTAACTGGTGAGGCGAAAACAAACCAATGACCGGGGCTTTGCCCCTTGCCGAAACGCACAAGGCCATCTTGGCCATGGTGGCGCCCTGGACGGCGCGTGCGGCGGCGGAACACAGGGCTCCCGAAGCCGGGCAGGGACACACGTGGCCGCGCGGCTGTGCCGGCGGCGTGGCGTGCACGGAGAGGCCCTAAAGGCGCCGCGTTTTCTTCCAGCCCGCGCGTGCACACGGCAACCCGGCGCGGTGATGGCCACGGCAGCGCGGCGAACAGGGCAGTGGCGTCTTCAGCGTGCACACAGGGGAATGAACCAGGCCAAGCGGTGAGCGCGTGCGCATCGGTGAAGGCAGCGGCACCTGCAGGCGTAAGGCACGGCGCAATGGCTGGCAACTCAGGCGACAGCCGTCGGCGGCGGCGGCGCGGTGCGCGCGAGGTCAAGCACAGGGTCAAGGCGGGACCTTTCTCCCTCGGTGTGATGGCCGGTTCCACACAGAAGCGTGAGGGGCATAGGCTCACCTAAGTGACCTCTGGTCGAAGGGAAGAGCGGCGGTGAAGAGAGGTGGAGCGGAACGGTGGCAGAATGGGTCGGAGCAGAGGAAGCAGAGCGCGGCGTGGCTTCTTGCAGGGACGGCGCCGGCTTCTCGACGATCAGCTCCCACGGACGGCTCCGGCTTCTCGACGAGCTCCCACGGACAGCCTCCCTGCCTCCTTCTCCTCCCCCTTCTTCTTCTTCTTCTTCAAGTGCGGCGCCGGAACGGGGAAAACCCCAGGGCGGATTAGGTCTGGGAGGTGTGGCCGCGGCGGTGCTTATAAGGGCGAGCGCGTGGCTTGTGAGCGGTCGGATCCGCGGCGCTGAGGTAGCGCGCATCCACGGCTTCTCCACGGGTGAGTACGGTGAGATCGCCGAGCTGGCATGCGCGGGATTGGCCGCGATGCGACGCAGAGAGGGGGAAAGGGGAAAAGGAGGAGGAAGACGACGGGCGACGTGGCGCCTGACGAGCGGGGTCCGCGCGTCAGCGAGAGAAAAGGACGGGGAGCACGCGCGTGGGCCGGCGGGCGTTGCTGGGCCGCGATTTCGCTGGGCCGGGAGAGCGCGGGGTGTGTTGCTGGGTTGAGAAGAAGAGAAGGAGGGTCATCAGCAGACTTCGGCTGAGGCCTTGAGGCCCAACTAGGTAAGAAGGCTTTCCCCTTTTCTTTTACCTCAAAACCTTTCTCTAATTTGGTTCAAATTTGAATACAAATTCAAATTTGAATCCCACACAAATAATTCCAAAACAAAACCAAATAAACTCCAAGTTTCTCATACTAGCATCTTATATTTCCTAGAAATTTTAATTAGCTCAAAAATAAATCTAGGAATTTTAGGAGAGAAATGGGAAGACATCCTTAATTAAATTATCAAGCACTCAATTAATTCGCCGAAATTTTTAAATCCTCATTTTTATATTAAACATTACGTAATAAAATTGGGGAATGTTACATTTCTGACCTCATGATAGGCGGGCGGGGGTGAATCATTGTCTCCTTTCACTGATGGTAAACCAATAATCAATTTTGCTAGATGCACTCCTGGTAGACCAAGATTCACTTTTCCTAAGTTCTCTGATGCTAGATAAAGAACACTGGAATTCAGTATGTATGCAGTGATGTGGTCAAGTACTCTGCTTGTCATGCTCTATTTAGTTATGAGCTAGCTAGAAACATTGGAATTTAGTGTGTATGACTTAGTTTGGTGGTGTGAACCTTAGTGTTTTATGTAATAGAATTCAGTTGTGGCTCCTGCTCATCAACTTCTTGGAGTCGCACTTGAGAAATAACTGAGACATCCCCGGTTGTGCCTTCCCTGTCCGATCTTGTCCAATTTCTCAAATCCTGATGTCCACCGGAAAAGCTTGGTTAGCTGGGGCTTTCTGTATGATCAGTACTTCGGTTTGTGACCTCACCAGAATCAGGTTGAGTGTCCTTTTGCTACATGTATTATAATCTCAGATTATGCAACCTTAGTTAGTTCGAAAAAAATATATGCAACCTTCTATTAATCTCGGATTATGCATCTATGTGTCCCTTTTTTTTTGTTTACAAGAATCGGAATAAAATAAAGAAAATTGTGCAAGGAAAAATCGAAACACTTTGTTAAATTTTTAATTTACAAGTTTATATTACAACTGGGTTATGCATTGCATTGATTAGTCAGTGTGCGTGACATGGAAACATAAATTTTTTGCCTCCCCTACTGCGGCCCTGCCATGTCCTCTGCAGTTGAGTCGCTGACACATGAGGCCATCAGCAAGCCGCGGAACCTCAACCAACCTAGGGTCCACAAAACGGCGGAATTCTCGGCCCGGTGAAACTGTTCCAACTGGATCTGACTAACATTTTGGGCATCTTCCACTCAAAATTTGGAATGCCACTAATTAAGAGAAATGTGTTCCCGGAGATAACAAACAACTGTCGTATTGACTGATTTTTGAGTTGCTAAACAAAAATTTGAGATGTAGCCATGCCAATCAAGCCGTACGGTGTGGCCCATTTGTCCCAAATGCGCCCAACCATCTCGCCCCCAAGTTGAAATTTTTGCCGCCTTCCATTTCACGTCACAAAATAGTCACGTACTTCCTTCCTCCTTCTACACCTATAACTTCCAACCCTCCCATCTCCGCCGCCACCATCTCACCCACCTGCATTGTGATGATGGCCCGATGCACGCACACCTCACGCAGCTAGCAGCGCGATGCATCTGGTCTCTTCTCGCGAACTCCGTCATCCACATCGGTGACTCCGTCGAGCTGCCGCTGCCCCTCGTCCACCCCTCGACCACGAAGGAGCCGCCCGCATGCCGAGGAGGCGTGGGTAGCCGCCGACTTGGACCACGTCGTGAGTGTCGAAGTCCCCTTCGTCCCAACGGGCTTCCGAACAACTGATGCCATCAACACCCCCAGGAAGATAGGAAGAAGAATAGTAATCGTCGAATCCTCGTCGTCATGCAGAAAGAGGAAGGTGAGCCAGAACCCTTTTCCAGCATGTTGACGATCAAGGTGTTGCATTGATAATATAAAGGTTCACATTTCATAGATTCCATTTATCATATTTTGGGTTCATGATCAGTGTATGAAAGTTTGCAATATTACATTGTGGCTATAATTTTGGCATTCGAACATATATTCTGTCGATGATAAATTGTAAATATTGCTTTGATATAGCAAAAGAGTACACTAATGCCTGGCCCAGAACTGAATCTGACGCGGACATGGGCATCGACGATTTTGGCATACCAGGATGCTTGTACGAGGTGAGGGCAAAACTACTAGTTTGGTTGACATAGACTAAATTTTCTTCGTAATTATTGTTAGTGCATTATGTTTTGACCTAGATTTGCATGTAATTCAGGAAAAAGGAAAGAAGTATGAGTTTTGTTTCCCAAAGATTAAATTCAAGATGATGGTAGATAGCAAAGAAGATGATGAAGACAATGGACCTACTAAGTCTCTACGTGAGGTGATGTTCCTACCCTTTAAGTTATGCATGAGTATGAGATATTCTGAAAACATAATTTTCCAACTGGCACGAATGCAGTTGATGGCCTTCTATAAATGCTTACTGTGCCCCTCTTGTAAAATTTTAGATTTTTAAAATGGCGGAAGAACCTCGCGTCGCAGTCAAGCGGAAGCATGCGAAGGGTGAGTTCTACACTCAGGAATCTAATCAGGACTGAAGCGGATGATGAAGCGATATGAACTGAAGAAGTAGATAGGATATCTTCTTCTTTGTCTTTTGTCTGTTGCTTGTGCTTCTGTGTTGCACACAGATATTGGCAGTATGATGCTACCTTAAAAAAAGCAGATGTGCCTATAGTCTGCAGAATTATGCTACCTTATATATATGCTACATGGAGTATATTATCTTTGCTTGTCTTTTGTGTGTTGCTTTTCCTTTGTTTTTTCATGACAATAATTTTGTGATATATAAATTAAGCCCAATGAAGCTGACATCATAACCATAAACATGACTGTACAGAAATTTATCTGAATCAAGCCAATCTACCATAAAACTTAAATCTCCACCTAAAATTATTTATCGCACACAAATTTTGTACCTACTAGTTTAATATACAAGTAACCAATGCAACCACCTAATTATGAGAAAAAACTATCGTCGTCTGGGTTATCTGAATATCCTGCAGCAACCACTCCGTCTCTAATGTACGTCTCATCACCATTGCCATCGTCTTCAGGTATGTCTGTGTGATCGGGTTCAGGCATGGGTGTAGCACGAGTAATAACAGAAGGATCAACACTTGCCCCTTCCACACCTTCCCTCATCCAAGTTGTCAAATCCTCAAGGTCGTCGTCAATAGTAATATTTGCAACACCTAAAATAACCAAGTCCATTTCAGTATCACCAACATTCATGTCAATGTTACTATTAATGTCTTCGTCTCCTTCGGGCATGGCAAACAGGGCCCTAGGTTTCATTCTGAGGATGTTGCACCAATTGTCCTTCTGCTTCCCGTTTTTCACATAGCACACTTGCTCTGCTTGTGTCGCCAGGATGTACGGATCATCATGTGAAGAGCGAAGCATAGAGGTATCAACATCAATAATCCCATATTTATCTTTATTGTACCCTTTTGATCTGCTTTGTCCTTATTCCGAAACATCAAACCAGTCACACTAGAACAACGTTACTTGCTTTGATTTAGGAAAATCAAGTATGATGATCTTTCTAATCACTACCATTCCACACCCGGTACAGTACCTTTGACGACAACACCACTGTTCTGTGTTGTTCGATTATCCTCTATATGTGATGCCTGAAAGTAGAAACCATTGATTGAGCACTTATTCTTCACATTAGAAATTCTATCAGGACCACGGGATAGAGAATGCAGCATGTCATATGCTTTCCCCTGAAATGTAGATTCCTCATCTACACTCACAGATGTAAAGATAATATGTTCAGAGCACATTCAAATTTGACGATTTAAATTTAACAGAAATGTATATGACTCACTTTTCGCTCGAACCATGGTACAAAGTGTTCCTTGTGCCTGCTTTCAACATCCTCTGAGCTGGCTTTCGTCAATTCGATCTTATGCTCACTGCAACATTTAAAAAAATATAATCACAATTAGATATATAGTGTAGACAATTAACAAAATTCAAGAAATTTTAATGTGTTGCTTACTCTGCATATGCAATGGCCTCATCACAGTTTGATAGTATGTAGTGCCTCATCATCAACAAGACATCTTCATCTAGTACCTTCACATTATGCTTAGAAACAGATTTATTTTGCCCACTATCCTTGCTCACAAATACACTCAGACCCACAGGTGGTTCAGTAACAGTGGTCTTTTCTTGACGCTCTGGCTGATTAAGCTTCGTACTAACACCTTCAAAGAACCGAGAACAGAAAGTAAGGCACTCCTCCGATATATATCCCTCTGCTATTAAACCCTCTGGGAACACTTGGTTCCTCACGTATTCTTTGAGGGTACGTAGGTACCTTTACACTGGATACATCCACCTATATGAAGCAGGGCCTCCAAGTTCAGCCTCCCAAGCAATATGAATTGGTAAGTGCATCATAATATCAAAAAATGATGGAGGGAAAATCATATCAAACGGACAAAGGGTCTCTCCAATAGATTTGCTAAGTTCTTGCATCTCGGTCACGTCAATATCCATTGAACATACCGCGTTAAAGAACCTGCTGAGCTGGATCAATAGGATTGCTACTTTCTCTGGCAACATATTGCGTACCACAAAGGGTAGGAGTTTTTGTATTATAATATGGTAATCATGACTTTTCAATCCAGAAACCTTGGGTGCATCGACATCAACACATCTCCTGATATTAGCAGCAAAACCATCAGGCATCTTAACACCTTGTAGAAAATTGCACAGGATTTCCTTTTGAGAATCACCTAACGTGTACATTACTTGTGGCAGATCATATTTTCCACTCGATTTAAGAACTGGGCGTTGATCCTTCCTTATATCCAATTCTTTCAGATCGAGTCGAGCCTTCTCACTATCCTTACTTTTGCCTGGTAAATGCAGCAAAGTCCCAATCAAGCTCTCACAAATATTCTTCTCAATATGCATCACATATAGATTATGGCGTATAAGCAATTAATCCCAATATGGAAGATCAAAGAAAATACTCTTCTTCCTCTAGTTGTGCCATCGATTCGCTTCATCACGCTGCTTCCTCTTCTTCGAAGTAGTGGCTCCAAAAATGACTTGCTCAAAACTGTTGTGCTGCTCCCAGACTTGTTCACTGCTGAGTGGCTCTGGAGGGTCCCTCATTTCAGTTCGGTTGTCAAAGCTGGCCTTGGCCCTTCGCCACTTGTGGTTTCTTGGCAAAAAAACGTCAATGCCCCAGGTAACAATGCTTTGAACCAAATTTTAACTACATGCTTTCAGTGTCCTTGTGACAATAAGGACAAGCAAACCTCTCTTTGGTGCTCCAGCCAGATAACATCGCGTAAGCAGGAAAGTCGTTTATTGTCCAAAGTAACATGGCACGTAGTGTAAAATTGTGCTTCTCCATGGCATCCCAAGTGTCAACTCCAGTAAGCCAAAGCTTTTTGAGCTCATCGATCAGAGGCTGCAAATACACATCAATGCTAATTCCTGGAGATTTGGACCCAGGAATCAGCGTGGACATGATCCAAAACGATTGTTTCAAGCATAGCTAAGGTGGCAGGTTGTAAGGAATCAGGATAACTGGCCATGTAGTGTAAGTCACGTTCAACTGCCCGAATGGATTGAAGCCATCTGATGCAAGTCCCAGCCTGACATTACGTGGCCTATATGCAAATTCTTTACGAAATGTGTCACTGGCGTGCTTCCATGCCCTTGAGTTAGCTGGGTGTCACATCTTCCCATCTTCAACCAATTCGTCCTCGTGCCAACGCATATCCGTCGATGTGGTCTCGTTCATATACAATCTTTGCAGTCGATGAGTCATTGGAAAATATCTCAGTATTTTACGAGGAAATTTCTTCTTTGCTGCAGTAGTGCCAATCCACTGTCAATCTGTAGTTTTCCACCTACTCTCCTTACATGTTGGACAGATGTCCAT
This sequence comes from Cenchrus fungigraminus, assembly GCA_036936925.1. NCBI lineage: Eukaryota > Viridiplantae > Streptophyta > Magnoliopsida > Poales > Poaceae > Cenchrus > Cenchrus fungigraminus. Next base: position 76,006,494 of record CM072769.1, on the reverse strand, counting down.
GTCTGCGTACACTCCACGAAATAACACACAGTCATTGGCACAAGCATGAATATTCTAGTAGTCCAAGCCATGGTCTCGAACCACGTTACGAACTTTATCTAGGGTATTCGGGAGACAATGCCCTTTAGGAAGCACAAGAGAGAATAAAAACAGTATTTGCTCTAGTGCAGCGTTGCTTAAACCACACATGCACTTGATCTGATATAGCCTGACAATGAAAGAAACCTTTGAAGCCTCCTTGCAACCAGGGTACAACTCTATCCTTGCTTCTTCCATTAATTTTAAAATTTTGCGTGCTGCCTCGTTTGGCTCCTCCTCATCATTGTTACCATCTCTAATTTGACCATGTATGGCACCACTAATCAGAGAGGAAAACAAATTAGTGGTGGCCTTCCGATCGTCATGATCACCTTCACCTTCATCGTCGTCATCCACACCAATAGGTTCAACAGCACGATCATGACTTTCTTGTTGCTTTTTTATGATGAAATTCTTGTCAAACCCTTTTCTAACCAAGTGATGTTCAACTTCTTCTTTACTACGGAATACCGTGCAACAACATTTAGCACAAGGACATTCCACATACTCTCCATCATCTGTGTTTTCAAAGGTGTCACTCATAAACTTGTCAAATCTGAGTTGCCACACTTCATTTGCAGTAGGCAATTCAATCCAACTATAATCCCCTTCACTTGCCATTGCAAAAAAGAACCAACTATAGCAGATTCACAACTCCTAATGAAACCATGTGTACAAATTAAAGGGTGCTCAATTAGTACTACATATAACAAAAACTAATAAAATACCATGCACATTGATCTCAAAATTGATTATACCTTGTCGGATGGGATCCGGGTCGAGAGATCTTGGAGGAGTAGCACCTATAGCACGCCCCTCAACCGACGTAGAGACGAAAAACGAGGAACAACACAAGTAGTAGATTGGAAAAGCTAGTGCAAAAAGATTATTGAAAGAGTTTTTGATCGGCTGTGGCACTTTATTTTTATAGGGAGGGGAGGTCTTGTTGCATTACGAGTCGAAACTCTTACAAAACCGTGTCGAAATACAACTTCTGCACAAATTCTATAGGCTAGCACGGTCTAACCACCCTACGAGGCCGGTCTAACCGCCCTGGTCGTGTGTCAACAATGTGTCAATGTTGTCATCTTCTTTGGATCGGATCATGAAAGAAGATTGTGTCGTATGGGCGCAGGACATTATCTAGGCCCATGGCCATATTGTACAGGCCCACGATATCCTGGTGGCACCCACAAACACCTCAATTACAACTAGTAGTGCCTTCCATTGCAACAACGATATATGGTTGCAATAGCATCTGCTCTAGTGCCATGATTCCTAATAGCGTCGCAATACCTATGAGCCATTTGCAACATTATCGATCCACGATGCTATATCACTAAATTCAGTCGCAACGATTGCATTTTCGTTGCTACACGAAAGACTCCTTTGCAACACACAGCGTCAGTCATTGCTATAGGTAAGACGCTTTTGCAACACACGACACCACGAATAGCAACGTGTCATAGTCGTTGCGAAAGGGGGCAACAATTGCAACACGTAGGAAAAATCGTGGCAACACCGTAGCCACAATTGCAACACACGCACATGCGTCACCATAGACCCTTACGTATAGCGACCAAACGCCATAAATAATGCAACGATCCACAATTGGTCGCAAGATAACCCCCTATCACGACCATTATGGACTACCGTCGTAGCAGAAATGGCATATAGCGACCAAAACGTCCCGTTGCCAAAGAAAATCGGTCGCGGTAGGGCCAAAATCTTGTAGTGCACACTAAACTGTATGTCCGGCCTCATCGCCGTCAAGTAGAGGAGGGAGCCAATCATGCTCCTATACTCCTTCTGGCCCACGGGCTCGCCATCTACATCCGCATCCAAAGCTGTAGTCGTACTCATCGGTGTAGCCATCGGCTTCGAGTCATCCATCTTGATTTTCTTCACTATGTCCTTGGTGTACTTTGCTTGATGCACAAACGTCCCGTCCTTGCACTGCTTGATCTGAAGCCCAAGAAAGAACTGCAACCACCCATCATGGACATCTCGAATTCCCTGCTCTTGTCATCTGCAAACCTGGCAACCAAAGTGTGAGAAGAGCCACCAAAGATAATGTCATCCATGTATACCTGCATGATCAGAATGTCATCGCCCTGCCTGAGAAGAAAGAGAGCCTGATCTACCTTCCCCATCACAAACCCCTTACTAAACAAGAACCCATATAGTGCTTTTCTAAGTTTGTATACCCGATGGGGAAACCTCTCACTCTCAAAACCCAGGGGTTGCCTCACATACAGTTCTTCCTCTAAAAACCCATTAAGAAAGGCACTCTTCACATCCATTTGGTACAACTTGAACCCTTTAGCAACAGAAAATGCTAGAAGGGTCTGAATTGCCTCCAAACAAGCCACTGGAGCAAATGTCTCCTCATATTCTATCCTCTCTTTCTCGCTAAAGCCCTAAGCAACCAACCTCTCCTTATTTCTCACAATCTCCCCATTTTCTCCCTCTTTGTTCTTCCACACCCATTTTGTCCCAATAGGTTTGCAATTTGGTGGAGGCTCAACCAACTCCCACACTAGATTCCTCTCAAAATTCTCAAGCTCCTCATGCATAGTGTTCACCCCATCTGGATCGGAAAGTGTGTGTCCAATATCTTTCGGCTCAAAAGAAGCGACAAATGCAGAATGAGCGAAATGAGAATGCCTCTATGACCTGGGCTGTGTAGTGCGTTCATGAATGTCACCTATGATCGACGAAGGTGGGTGATCCACCTAAACACGCTGGGGAGCCTCGCATCTGGAGACCACCTCTCCTTCAGCAGCAGCATCCACTCGAACAGCCTCAGTCGTCATCGGTGTAGGTGAAGGACCATCCTCGATCATCATCATTGTAGTGGAAGTAGCATGTACACGGCCAGCTGCGAGAGCACCACCACCATCTTCTTCTTCACCATCTTCCTGCACCTCCTCAAAGATCTCCTCGCCAAACTCCTCATCACCTGCACAATCAAAGACCAAAGAGCTACGTGGTTGTATCTCGTCGAAGGTAACCTCGCAAGTCTCCACGATTTGGTTAGTTTCCAAATTAAGCACACGGAATGCTCTAGCATTAGTAGCATAACCAAAGAAAATGCCATCAAAAAACCTATCCTCAAACTTATCCAACTTTCTACCCTTCTTAAGAATGAAACACTTGCAACCAAAGACATGAAAGTGACTCACCTTGGGTACTCGCCCATGCATCAGCTCATAGCAGGTTTTCTTCTTGAAAGCTCGAAGGAGGATTCTATTCGACACATAGCACGCGGTATTTACCACCTCAGCCCAATACCTCCTAGGAGTCCTGTGCTCATCGAGCATCATCTTAGCCATCTCACACAGGGTCCGATTCTTCCTTTCCACAACGCCATTCTGACGAGGGGTGTACTGAGTCGAAACCTGATGCTCAAGACCAAGATCACGACAAAAGGTCTCAAAATGAGAGTTCTTGAATTTCGTGCCATGTCACTGTGCATAGCTCTAAGAGCACCCCTATGTCTCTCGTTCTTCAACCTCAAGATCAGGTCTTGAACAAAACCAAATGTCTCACCCTTATCCTCCAAGAAAAACACCCAGGCATAGCGAGAGTAATCGTCCACAACCACAAGGACATACCACTTCCCACCCACCGAGCGAACTCGAGCTGGCCCAACAAGGTCCATATGCAACAGCTCTGTCAGACACTCTGTCATGACAGCAGTCAGGGGTGGATGGGGAGTGGCTACCATCTCGCCATGCCTACAAGGCGCACAAACCAAATCCTTCTCAAAACGCAACCTGGGAAATGCTCGGACAAGATTGAGCGCACTCAAGCGGGAAAGCAGCTCAAAGCTCAAGTGCCCCAACCTCATATGCCACCTCCACAACTCAGAAGAAGGACCAGCAACCAAACACCTTGGGGGACCAAAAGACTGAGAAAAATCAGTGTGAAAGATCTGTCCCTCGGGCACGATCGTACAAACAAGATCGCCTCGAGAGTCAAGAACACGAGAAGCCCCCAACTTAAAACGCACCTCATAACACTCGTCCAGTAACTGAGATACTGACAACAGGTTACACCCAAGTGACTTGACCAGAGCCACACGCTTTAAGGTCACCAAGCTGCTCACCTTAACCTCACCTTCTGAAAGCACCCGTCCTCGTCCATTATCCCCGAAAATGACGTACACCTTTGACACCACCGGGGTGAAGCTGGAGAACCACCCCTTGTCTCCGGTCATGTGTCGCGAACAACCGGAGTCCATCAACCAAATGTTCTCCATGCCTCCCACCTGCAAATCAAAAATGAGAATGAGAATGAGAAAGTGACTCAACACTGGGGTTAGCACAAAATGAGTCAAACCAGTGTCGAGCCATTTGCTCAAAGGTGGGGTTAGCAACATCCATCCTGAAAAGGAAAGTGTGGCTCGTAGCCCCTCTGAAACCCAAAGCTGTGACAACCTCTCCCATCCTCATATCGATCACGAGGTGGAGAACGTCCAGCAAACACACCACCACCAGAAACAAACCCTCTACTGCCTGTACCACGACCATAGGACCCAACACGATCAACACCATGACCACGGGCACGAAAACCCTCTGCCCCCAGCTGGGACGCGATCAGACCGCCTGCCCAGGCCAGTGTGACCCCCCTGGGCAGCAGCACGCGAACCACCTCGAGTGGGAACTCCTCTTGTTCCCCAACTCAGAACTGTATGCACCTCCACCTAACCCCTAGGCAGTGGCATACGAGGCCCAGGCACACCATGAGAAGGGTGGTACCTGTCCTTGTTCGCCCACTCCTTAGCCATCCTCTCATCCCTCTTCTTCTTGTAGAAAAACTCTCCTAGGTAACCATCCCTCCCGCAATACTCACAATGGAAGCAAACTGGTTTTGGCTTTGGCTGTGGAGCTTCTCTCAGTTTCTCTACCACTTTCTCTCCAGGCTTCCCCCCAAACACATTCCCAAAGTTGCTCACAAACTTCACCAGTTTCGGGAAGTTGTCTATTTTGTGGGGGGACACTGGTGGATCTAGGGTTGTGTCTAGCTTATTTCTCAGGTGGTTTGGCTTGGGTGCAAATTTGTTCATGGGTGTAGTTTGCGGTGGAATAGGAATGTCCCCAATTTTCTCTCCTACCTTACCACTGCTCTCACCTATCTTCTCAGAACCCAAAGCCTGACCATCAAACTTCTTAAACTCAGCCATCATCAAACTCAACTGTGGCTCATGCCCAAACAACCAACTCATCAATTTTCTCATCTCATCATTCTCATCCTGCAAGCGATCAACATAATGTGCAAGCTCCATATTCTTAACAGAATGTAATTCACATGTAGAGCATGATGTAAGAATAGGAACTTTCAAAGCAGCCTCTAAGGAAACAATCCTATCATGAGATTCATCTAGTCTAGCATGCAACACAGGACAAGAAGTGCAAGCACTAAGTAAAGCAGATCTAGACTTCATCTCATCAAGCTGAGCCCTAAGCAAATCTAGTTCCTCCAGCTTAGAGGCACGCTTCTCCTTAAGCACAGTTAAATCAGCCAACAAAGCATTGCAATCATCACAGTCAACAGCATCAGCAACAACAGGAGTAATCTTAAGGGAATCAATCTCAAGCCTAGCATCAAGATTCACAGATTCTAGCTCAACTATCTTCTCCCTAGCTTCTTCTAGCGAGGCCCTAAGTTCTTTCCTAAGCTCCTTGGCCTCTCTAAGCATGCTATCACGGTTGTCAAGTAAAGCAACCAACTCCGCATTCTCCTGGTGCACGGAAGAGAGCTCATCACATACCTCATCCTTGGATTCTGATCCCGAGTCATCCTTCTGGCTCTTCTTGCTGCCGGAGCTGTGGGCCATGCCGCAGAAGCCATCCTCTCGTGCAAAGCAACTCAAGCCGTTGACGCTCTTGGAACCGTGCTCCTTGCTCTTGCGCATGCCGTCGTCATCGTTGTCGCTGGAATTTGACGAGGTGTAGCAGGAACTGGAGTCGACGTCGCTCGCTCCCACCATCGCCCGAGCCTTTTTCTTGTTGTTGTAGCCACCGCCCTTCCTCAACCTCCGCTCGTCCTTCTCCTAGTACTAGTGCTTGTGCTCGCGCCTCGAGTGGTGCTTGTTCTCGATCCTTGGGTGGTGCTTGTACTCGTTCTTAGGCTCGATCTCCTGCGGGCACTCGGCGATGAAGTGTCCCTGCTTGCCGCATCTGTAGCACGTACGCATGGTCCTCCTCATGTTCACGCAGGTCTCGTGCAGCCTCTCGAACTTCCTGGTCAGCAGGGCCAGCTCGTCCTCTCCAAGCTCGTCGAACTCCTCATCTGGCAAGGACACAAAGGAAGATAGAGAAACCATCCTCGAAGAGGAGTTAATGTTAGTCCTTCCACCAGATCCGGACACAAGAGCAAGACTATGTGACTCAGTCGAGCTCTCAGCCTTGGCTCTCAGGCCACGATCCACCTCTGACGACTTGAGCTTAGAGAACAGCTCATCCTCAGTCAATGTCTCGTACACATCCGACTCTAAGATGGCCTCGACCTTGGCACTCCACACAGATATGTCAAGTGAGTGCAAGAGCTTGATAGCTCTATCATGATTCGTGTATGGGAGCACCATCATATTGGCCCTCATGTTGTTCACAATACAGGTAAAGCGCTGGAACATGACATCAATCGACTCGCCGGGGAGATGAGTGAAATTCTTGTACTCTCTCCGGTGAGTGGCAAATAAGCGAGCTTGCACCTGAGCGTTCCCAACATGAGCATTCCTCAGCTTTACCCAAATCTTGCCAACCACATCCTCTCCATACACACGATCGAACTTCGTGGCACAAAGAGCACGAAACAAGTAATCCACGGCCTTGTTGTTGGCCTCAAACATGTCCCGAGCACCTGGAAGGATGAAACTGTCGGGAATGACATAGTTTGCATTTTGCATCACTTCCCATATCAGTTGTCCTTTCCCACCAAGAAACACGCCCATGCACCTCTCCCACATCTGGTAGTTCTTGCCATCAAAGTGTGGAGGACCTGACCCCTTTCCGTAGTCACCCATCTTTGGATATTAGACTGGTTAGAATCGAAAAGATCTGTAACCGGCTCTGATACCAATTGAAGAACTGGATTGGGCGACCAGAGACGAGGGGGAGTGAATGGGAGCTGATAAAAATTCTTCTCGAGAGAGATAACTCCTCTAACGAGATGAACACGACCTCGATCCCGAAATCACTTTCTCCACTCTATCCGCACGTTTGCCAAGATCACGTAGCCACTGGAGTGCTACTGATCCTAGGAGCAAACCTCACCTACAAGCCACTGAAACACGCACACACCACAGCGGAAATCAATCGAGGGAAAACCTCTAACAGGGGCGGTCAGACCGCATGGACAGGGCGGTCAGACCGCCTAGGCCTGGAGATTTTCCTCAACCACCAAACGAAGCTCACGACCTCGAATCGACCCAAGATTTCTCTTGGTGACTCCTCTGATCAAGGCAAACAAGATATTAGAGAAAACCCCTAGAAAACTAAACTTTCCTCGTGAAACCCTACAGGGTGGTCAGACCGCCTAGCCCACACGGTCAAACCGCCTCCCCTCCAGAAACACGGTCGTGGGTCAACTCTCAACTTCCCATCACCTGATCTCCCTATTCACCCACGGATTGCAGCAAAACTTCAAGGATAGCTGGGTCACCTCCTGGACGACCTCTCCACCAAAGGATATCCACCGAAATGCACCCAATCAAGAGGAATCACGAATCGAAGGGCTCTATGTCATGAACACGAGGAACTCCGAAAACCACTCAAATCAAAGGTCTTCCCGAGAGATTGCTGGGGTAAAATCACCAAGAAAAGAGGCACAAAGACCTCATGTGTGACACCCAACAAAAATCCCTCCAAGAAACCCCTCAAACAAGCCACCACGAAAATCACCAAAAATAGCTCCGAAAATCACCAAAAGGGAAAACACCAAGAGACAAAGAGAGACAAGATGAACCACACCGAAGCTTGTATACATGCCATGAAAGGTTCATACAAGGTCTAGCAAGCCGCCCGAACATCCATCCCTCTCTCAAGATCTCTCATGAAGCTCTTAAGCTAGCCTAGGGAAAACTAAAGACGAAGAGCAAATAAACTAAGGTTTCAAGAGTTGGCTGCCATCTCCCCTAAATTGAGTTTATATGGAGGGTGCTGAATGACCAAACTACCCCTACTTACTTAACTTAAGATAGATGCCCACCAAGGGCACTTTGGGAACTTTGGTCGATATCTCCATCGGACGGACGCCCGCAGACCGCAAGCCGCTTCAACTCCACGCAAGTCTTGCGATCCCATCGCATGTCCTACGCTTCGAAGCTTCTGGACGCACTACGGCCCATGCAGTCAGACCGTCCTGCCCCCCGGTCACACCCTAGTCAGGTGGTCAGACTGACCTGACAGGTGGTTAGACCGGCCCAGGCAGGCCGGCTCGCCTCGTTGAGTCTTCGGTCTTGGTTTTGTGGCTCAGCCAAGTAACCCAGTGGTTTTGTGGCCAAACCACTGCAAACCCCACGTGCAAGCTTCAGTTGTCAACTGCTACCTTGCACCAGCTTCATCCCTCTAAATGTCGTCTTGCTCTTCTTGCCAGCATACAACCCGCACTTGATCTCGTTGGCCACCGGGTACCTCGATCGAAGCCTACTTGTCTCTCCGCTCCTGGGAGGTCACACAAACATAGACCTTTCGCACTTGATCTTCACCTGCACCATGCAATTCAAGCCGCAACCTGCACCTGCAATACTAAGCCAAGAGTCAGTCCACACAATATTGTCAATCACTCATCACCAAGGAGCGACCATCCACCGATCCTCAGACCACACAGGTCCTCAAAAAGGGAAAAAAGAAGGAATAGATAGGAGACAGACGGTCGTCGATGGGGCAGACAGACAGCGACGAGAGTCACATTAGTACTGGGTCTGAGTTTCACCCGATACTAATGCACATTAGTATCAGGTAAGCCACCGAGCACTAATGCGCCCCCCACATTAGTACCGACATGAGTATACCGGTTAAACACCCGGTACTAAAGACGTTTTGGACTCGGTACTGATGATTGTTTCTCTAGTAGTGATGCAGTGCAATAACAAAACATTATGCTCTAGTCTTTTTGTTTATGCCAATTATTAAATACATGTCATGTGTTCTGTGGTGATGAGATTCCTAACACAACTTGTACCGCACGCTAAAGAAATTTTGCAAATGAGATTAAAACAAGTGTCGGATAGTTTCTGGATTACTTAAAAAACAACAAGCCCCATACTTTCATTTCAATTTCTTCTAGCTTGGTAGTCTTTTGTTCGGATCACTTCCGTTTTCAAATACCACATAAATACTTTTTATTTTGAGTCGAATCTTCATATGACGATTTTTTTGACTTTGACTCCGTTATTGGCACATGTTCACTTTGAAAACTATACCTCTTAAGATTCCACACAAATATGTCCAAACCCTCATTCATATTAACATGTGCTCTTCTCCTAACAAGGTTATACCACTCAATTAACTTGTCTCCAACTAAAATCCTCATAAATGAGACATCCTATAAAACTAAGGGCCTGTTCAGTTGGGTGTAAATGAATAGTGGATGATAGTGGATGAATAATGGAATTTTGTGAGGTGTTTAGTTGAGTGAAAAAGTGGTGGAGATGTGACGGAAGAATAGTAAAAATTGGAATTGGAGGTGTTTGGATGAGTGAAAAAAGGTGTATGAATAGTGTTGAAATAGTATTTTTGTGAGAGAAGATGTGATGGGTGTGATGGGTGTATAATGAAAATTGGATGCAAGTGTTTAGATTGAGGAAAAAGTGGTAGTGATGTGATGGGTGAATTGGAATGAAGGTGTTTAGATGAGTGAAAAATGGTGGAATGAATAGTAGATAAATAATGAATTGGAGTGAAATGTTGCACAAGGGAACAAGCCCTAATACATTTGTGGTATTGTTCATCTCCTCACAGTTTTACTGTAGTACTGTTTATAGTTGCTGACGTGTGGGCCATCTATGTCGTTTTTGCAGAAAAGCCCTTCTGCTGAACGAAAATTAACTCTCGCTGCTGGGCGGGGCTCGTGCCAGGGAAACCAAAACACCAGAACACCCCCGCCGAGGGAGGCCTATGCGCCGCTGTGCCAGCACCCCCTCCTCCGGGGAGCCACACGAGAGATGAAGGAAAGGAGGCAGGGCAGGCCAAGCGCCGCCACCCACCGCAATGAGGTACCGCCGCGCACCACGCCTCCAGCCTCGCCAGGCCACAATGCCCCCAGGGAGACCACGTGTCTACACCGAAGAAGCCATGCGCCACCGAGCCACCGGACCCTACACACTGCCACACCCCTCAGAGTAGTTAGCCTCCTCCAGGAGACAGCATGGTCGGAAGACCAGGCGCCGTCTGGACCTGACTCCCGTTCACCTTCGTCATCGTTGATCTGGTGGTCCACGCGCGCACGGGAGGCTGAGCCCTAGGTGCTGACGAGCAACGCTCGATGGAGAGATGTGCATCGGCCACGGCCGTGTGTACCATCGCCGAGCACAACTCACCGGCAGCGCCACCTCCTTCATTGTGCGCCGGTCCGCCGCTGCCGTTGCCACTCACTCGGCTGCCGCAGCCGCACTGATGAGGAGAGAGAGGAGTGAACAAATGATCTAGGGTTTGGGGCAGCCCGCTGAATGTCAATATTGGTGCGGTGGGGGACATGACACGAGCCATTGGATCGACGATCAACGGCTCGCGCGTGTCGGAAAAAAAAACGGGTCGACTGAAGGCATCTAGGCCCCTAAATTGTGTTTTGGTAATTAATGACAATCATCATGGACTAACATTTCTATTGAGATATAAGAATAGGTTAGTCCAGAGAAGCGTTGAGCTCATGAAATATGCAAGGAGGAAAGCATGTGTGCTTTGGATGAAAAGGAGCTCAAGGCACAGGTATAAAGATAGGGTTTTTAATTTTACTGGTCATGAGGTGATTAGAGGATGATAAATGACCGGATTGATAGGCTAGATAGCAGTACTATCAAGAGGGATCAATTTCATTAGCTTGACTTTCTATAGTGCCACTTTGATCAAGAACTTGCATGGTTTGCCTTTAGATGAGTGGCGTTTTCAAAAGTTGAAAGAGGATTTGTTGAAAATCTTGGAAAAATCAGCTTTCTGCAGTTGTGGCGGACAGTCCGCGGGATATAATCTTTATTGAAAATCTATGAGTTTTTGGGCAAAGTTTTTCAAGAAAATCAGTTTGGGGCGGACAATCCATGAGGCTCTTGCGGACGGTCCGTAATAAGTCATTTTTCTAACAGAGACGGTGTTGGCTCAGGTGGACCGGGCGGACAGTCCGCTGGCACCTGGCGGACAGTCCGCAGTGCCCTGGCGGATAGTCCGCCGGTCCAACAGTCATCTCTGACACACGTTGACTTCACATTTTTTACCATTGAAATTCAAACGCGGACAGTCCGTGATGAGGCCGCGGACAGTCTGCGAGGCACGAGTTTTGAACTGTTTTGAACATAACGGCTAGTTTCGTGGGAAGGAAGTATATATACTCCATGCCCGGGATGGGAGAGGCCCGCGTGGCACCTTGAAAGGCTTGTACTCCATTGTTGAGCTCTCTCTCTCCTCTCTCTCACTCACTTTGCTTAGAGGTTGCATCCTTGGTGAGATTGGGAGCATCTAGTGCATTGCATCAAGGTTTTGATCTTTGTGGCACTAGAAAATCATCAAGCAAGTGGTTGATTTGTTACTCTTGGAGGTTGCCGCCTCCTAGACGGCTTGGTGGTGGTGAATCCGTGGAAGCTCGCAAGAATATTGTGCGTGGCTCCAGATCTATTGGTGTGAGAGGTCTTGTGCTCACCTCGCCGGAGTGGTGAAGAGCAACTCTAGTGGAAAAGAGATTTGGAGCGGTTCTTTGGTTCTAACCGGCTCAAAGATCAAGTGGAGACTTGATAGAGGAGCGGTTGAACATTGAATCCATCTCAACGTGGATTAGGGGTGACCGGCAAGTCATCGATACCACGGGATAAAAATTTGTTTCTTGTGTTTGTTGATTCTCTTGCTCAATTTACTTTCAAGCATTTACTTTGAGCAATTATCTTTATAGAGATTGAATTGTATTCTTGTCATCCTAGGTTGCAAACCTTCAACATAGGCTTAGTATAGCTAGAGATTTAATACTCCTTGTGGTTCTAATTAAATTTCTCTAGTGTTGTGGTTTTAGATTTTAAACCGCCTATTCACCCCCCCTCTAGTCGTTATCCTAGATCCTACAAGTGGTATCAGAGCCGAGGACTCCGTATTTGAAGGATTTAACCATCCTGGAGTAGGATAATGGCCGATGAGAAGACAAAGTTTCATGTGGGGAAACCTCCAGTCTTTGATGGAACAAATTATGACTATTGGAAGACTAGAATGGAGGTTCATTTTCAAGCCTTAGAAGGAGGTTTGTGGAGGATTGTGCAAGAGGGCTATGTTGTATTGGATCCGGATCATTTGACTCCACTTGACACGGACAATATAAAGTACAACAATCAAGCATTGAGTGTGCTCTACAATGCTCTTACTCTTAGTGAGTTCAACCGAGCCAAGGGCCTCAAGCAAGCTAACAAGATGTGGGAGAAGCTGATGGAAATTTATGAAGGAACATCCACCGTAAAGGAAGCTAAACTTTATTTGTATAAGGGAAAATTTAATGAGTTCACCATGAAGAAAGATGAAGACATTTCAACCATGTTCAACCGGTTGAATGACATTGTGAATGAACTCAAGTGTCTTGACTTTAATGTCCCGGATCAAGACTTCTCTCATAAGTTTCTTAGATGTCTTCCGGAGAAATATGAGACAATTGTGACTTTACTTGTGAGATCAAATTTGAAGACAATTTCTCCCACGGAGGTACTTGGTGAGGTGCTCACCTATGACATGTTCAAGCAATCACAAAAAGAAGTACATGGTGAATCCAAGGTTGAGGAGAAGAAAAGTATCGCTCTCAAAGCCAAAGCCACACAAGAATAAGATGGTGATGAAAAACAAGAGAGTGACACGGATGAAGAATTGGCTCTTGTTGTTAGAGGGCTTAGAAGAATCATGAATAGGAAGAAATTTGGCAAGAAAGTGCAATCATCAAAGAAGAATCCTTTTGAAGGAAAAGATTGTTTTTCTTGTGGTGAAGTTGGACACATATCAATCAATTGTCCAAACAAGAAAGAAGATAAGAATGGCAAGAAGAAGGGCAAGAAAAATGAGTACAAGAAGAATGAGAACAAGAAGAAGAAGTACTACAAGAAGGAGAAAATGGGCACGCTTATTTTGTTGAATAGGATTTTGATGCAAGCTCTGATGAAGAAGATGATGATGACAAGCCTTCAAGGGGTCTTGCCAGAATTGCTATCGAGGAAGCTCCTTCACTCTTCTCCAAGCCATTTTGTCTCATGGCAAAAGGTGAAACCAAGGAAATAGTTGAGGATGCCGATGATGATGATGATAGTGATGATGATGTTGATGATGATGCTATTTCTTATGATGCTCTTGTGGAAATGCTTATTAAGTTCGATGACAAATTGCGCAAGGGAGGTCAAAGTTGAATGATTTGGAGTTGAAGAATGCTTCACTTCAAAATTCTTATGAGGAGCTAAAGACTTCTCATGCCAACCTTAAGGATTCCCATGACAAACTAAACACTTCGTGGGGGATTCTTAAGGAAAAGCATGAGGAGCTTAAGGAAGCTCACAACTCTCTCCTTGCACAAGAAGTCAAAGGAAGAGTAAGCATGGGTGTTGAATGTGAAATATTAAATGATTCTTCATATGCAACTAACCCATCTTGTAGCACAAGCACTAGCTCTTGCATTAGTGAGGATAATTCTTGTGATTCATCTCTCTTATTGGAAAATGAATCTTTGAAGAAGGAAGTTGAGTGCTTGTCCAAGGACCTTGCCAGGTATTTTGGAAGTCATGTCCGGTTTAATCATTGTTGGACAAATCAAAAATTTACCTTCACAAAGAATGGTATTGATTATGTTCCGAAGAAAGGGAAAATGGCATTCATTCCCAAGAAGACTACTTTTATTGCTTCCAAGATATTTCTTGAAGATGAAGGGAAATTCAAGATGTGTCATGTATGCAAGACAAAAGTTGATGTAAATCACAAATGGAAGAGCAAGAAGACCGTATCCTTTGATCCATCCTATGTACTTGAAAAAGATTCAAAGGGTGTTGTTTGTGCTAGATTTGTTGGCCGTTCTATCAGATGTGATAGAAAGAAATCTATTTGGGTGCCTAAGGTTTTGGTCACTAACATTGAAGGACCCAATAAAAGTTGGGTACCTAAGAGGAAGTGATTTCTTTTGTAGGTGGATTATAAAGTCGGAGGAAGACATTGGGTAATTGATAGTGGTTGCACTAATTATATGACCGGCGCAAGAAAAAAAATTTCTCATCTTGATGAAGATATCTCCGACTTTGACAAGATCACTTTTGGGGATGATAGCAAGGGAGGTGTAAAAGGCATTAGTGAAAAACCTATCTCTAAAGATTATAATCTCTCCAATGTCTTGCTAGTTGATTCTCTCAATTTTAACTTGCTATCTATTGCTCAACTTTGTGATAATGGTTATAAGTGCACTTTCACTAGCAATGAATTTGAGGTCACTTCTCTTGATGGAAAAGATACTATCTTCAAGGGCTTTCATCATGAAAGTTTATATCTTGTGGATTTCTCTTCTAAGAAGGCTAGTTTGACTACTTGCTTATTCTCAAAGGCCTCAATGGGTTGGTTGTGGCATAGAAGACTACGTCATGTTGGTATGAAACAACTCAATCGTTTAGTGAAGCATGATCTAGTCCTTGGCTTGAAAGATGTTAAATTTGAGAAGGACAAATTGTGTAGTGCTTGTCAAGCCGGAAAGCAAGTTGCCAACTCTCATCCTAACAAGAGTACTATGTCAACCACGAGACCATTGGAATTATTGCATATGGATTTATTTGGTCCTACTACTTATAGAAGCATTGGTGGAAATAGCTATTGTCTTGTGATTGTGGATGATTACTCAAGATACATATGGGTATTCTTTCTACATGACAAATCTCATACTTGTGAAATATTCAAGAGCTTTATCAAAAGGGCCAAAAATGAATTTGAGCAAAAATTGAAGAAAGTAAGAAGTGACAATGGTAGTGAGTTCAAGAATACAAGTGTTGAAGAATTTTGTGATGAGAAGGGAATTAAGCATGAATTCTCAACTACATACACTCCGGAGCAAAATGGTGTAGTTGAGAGGAAGAATAGAACCTTTATTTAGATGGCAAGATCTGTGCTAGATGAATATAAGGTTTCGGATTCATTTTGGGCCGAAGCAATTAATACCGCTTGTCATGCATCAAATAGGCTATATTATCATAGATTCTTTAACAAGATACCATATGAACTTCTCATTGGAAGGAAGCCCAACATTTCTTATTTTCGGGTTTTTGGTTGCAAATGCTATATCCTAAGAAAAGGCTCTCGTCTATCAAAATTCCAAAGCAAGTATGATGAGGGATTTCTTCTTGGTTATTCATCAAATTGCAAAGCTTATAGAGTGTACAACAAGTCTAAGGGGTTTGTTGAAGATGTTTATGATGTGCAATTTGATGAAACTATGGGCTCTCACAATGAAAACAAAAATTTGGATGATGTGAGAGGTGATGAGTTGAGCAAGGCAATGAAGACTATGGCTATTGGTGATATAAGGCCTAGAGAAGATGAAGATGATGATGAAGGACCATCTATATCAATTCAAGTGAATACTTCCTCTTCATCAAATGATCAAGATCAACAAGTTGATAATACAAGTAACAATGACACACCTCAAGTTGAAGATCAATTGGCCTCAACTACTCCACCTTCTACATCCTCGCAAGAACCGGTTGATCAACCAAGAGTTCCAACTCAAGTTGCCAAAGATCACCCCATAGACCAAATTATGGATGATATTAGTAAGGGTGTTCAAACTCGATCTCGTGTTGCTTCATTTTGTCAACATTATTCTTTTGTATCCTTTCTTGAGCCTAAACATGTAGATGAAGCACTTGATGATCCGGATTGGGTGATTTCCATGCAAGAAGAATTGAATAACTTCACCCGAAATCAAGTTTGGGAGTTGGTTGAAAGACCTAAAGGTCATAATGTCATTGGTACTAAATGAGTCTACCAGAACAAGGAAAATGAAGATGGTGTAGTTGTGAAGAACAAGTCAAGATTGGTTGCTCAAGGTTACACTCAAGTTGAAGGTTTGGATTTTGATGAAACTTTTGCTCCCGTAGCTAGACTTGAGGCTATTAGAATCTTGCTTGCTTATGCTTGTGCTCACAATATCAACTTATATCAAATGGATGTCAAAAGTGCCTTCTTGAATGGGAGAATCAATCAATTGGTATATGTTGAACAACCTCCCGATTTTGAAGATCCCAAGAAGCCAAATCATGTATACAAGCTCTCTAAGGCTCTTTATGGTTTGAAGCAAGCACCTCGTGCTTGGTATGAAAGACTTAGGGACTTTCTAATTTCCAAGGGTTTCAAAATTGGAAAGGTTGATACAACCTTGTTTATCAAAAGAATTGGAAAGGATATTTTCATTTGCCAAATCTATGTTGATGATATTATCTTTGGCTCAACAAATGAAGATTTTTGTGGGGAATTTGGTAAAATGATGTCCAACGAATTTGAAATGTCTATGATTGGTGAATTAAGCTTCTTCCTTGGTCTTCAAATCAAACAATTGAAGGAAGGCACATTTATATGCCAATCTAAATATGTGAGGGATATCTTGAAGAAATTTGGTATGGAAGATGCAAAACCCATCAAGACTCCGATGGCCACCAATGAGCATCTTGATCTTTATGAGGGAGGTAAACCGGTTGATCTTAAGCTTTATAGATCTATGATTGGTAGTTTGTTTTACCTTACCGCATCTAGGTCCGATATCATGTTTAGTGTGTGCATGTGTGCTAGATTTCAAGCTGCTCCTAAAGAATGTCATTTGACCACTGTAAAGAGGATCATGAGATATTTGAAATATACTCCTAACATTGGTCTTTGGTTTCGAAAGGGTGCTCAATTTGAATTAGTTGGTTATTCGGACTCCGATTA
Organism: Cenchrus fungigraminus; assembly: GCA_036936925.1. Classification (NCBI taxonomy): domain Eukaryota; kingdom Viridiplantae; phylum Streptophyta; class Magnoliopsida; order Poales; family Poaceae; genus Cenchrus; species Cenchrus fungigraminus. Next base: position 75,989,290 of record CM072769.1, on the reverse strand, counting down.
TGCCAGATGCAAAGTTGATAGAAAAAGCACTTCTGGCGGTTGTCAATTGCTTGGGTGTTCTCTTGTATCTTGGTCTTCTAAGAAGCAAAATTCAGTGGCTCTTTCCACCGTCGAAGCAGAATATATCTCGGCGGGAAGTTGTTGTGCTCAATTGTTATGGATGAAGCAAACACTTCTTGACTATGGTGTGAAATTCAAGGAAATTCCTCTCTTATGTGACAATGAAAGTGCCATCAAGATTGCCAACAATCCGGTTCAACATTCTAGAACCAAACATATTGATATAAGGCATCATTTTCTTAGAGATCATGTGAGCAAAGGTGATATCAAGATTGATGGTGTGAACACAGATGATCAATTGGCAGATATCTTCACCAAGCCTTTCGATGAATCTCGGTTTTGTAAATTGAGAAATGAGCTAAACGTCATTGACTTCTCAAATGTGGCTTGAGAGCTAGAACATATGTTTCTTTGCATGCTTTTATTTTAAAGTTATTTATTTTGCTCATGTATGTTTATGCTCTCTAACCCATGATAAATTTATCTTGCATTTTATTATATGAAAATTTTCTCTCTATGCATCATGAGCAATGATCCCAAGAAAGTGCATCAAATTCAAGATAAAAGGGAAGAATCTCAGCCTAAAAATATAAGTACTCGCGGACAGTCCGCATGGGGCGGAAAAAGTTGGAACGTCTCTCTGTGATTCGGAGTTAATAACGGACAGTCCGTAGAAGCACCACGGACCGTCCGCGAGGAGGCCACGGACAGTCCACCAGTGGACCATGGACAGTCTGTGTGCACCGGTCGCAACGGGACCCACTAGCGCCGGGACTAAATGATTGGGACTCCTCCCCTTCGTTCCCAACTCGCAAATATCATCCTCAAACTCTCTCTCTCTCTTGCTCTTGGTGGAAGAAGGACCCCTCCCTTGGGGATTTGGATTGGGGCACTCCCCGGACCGTCCGAGGACATCCATGGACTCTCCGTGAGCTCCTCCACCATGTCATCTGGGTATTTTTTCAAGTGACTCTCTCCTTCTCTCGGATTTTGAGCAAGAAGGTGATTAGGGTTTCATGTCTCAATCTAAAAATCACCCATGGGATTGAAGTTTTGGTTTGAGGAATATGTTTAGGGTACTCACATGATGCTATGGCAAACTTTTGGTGGATAGAAACTGAGTTTTGATGGAGATATTATGGATTGAAATTTCAGACCCCCTACCTTCACTGCGCATGAACAGTAGGTGCGGACTGTCTGCGCCCTACGGGCGGACAGTCCGCGGGAGACTGTTTTGCTGCAGTTTGGTAGGGGTATCAAGGATTCTAGTCTGACAATTCAACAACTTTGCTATATATTGTTTGATACTCATTGTAATGCTTGATTTTTTGACAGTCTTCACAAGTTGGCTTCTCGAGTGAAGAAAAGTACATTAAAGAAGAAAGATAAAGATGTGGGAACTTCCAAATGACGCCGGAAAAATGTACACTTAGAGGAAGAGCCAGATGATCCCAAGGATGAGGATTATGAGGTGTCAACCGAGCAAGAATCAAATGTTAGGCTCCCAGATTATATGGTTGATGAGGATGAGACCATGAACTTAGGGGGAGCAGGTGGTTTGGATCAAATCATTAACGTACTCTCATACACTGCACCTAAGCATCATTGGAAGCAGAGAGAATATGCTGAGGCAAGGGAGGTAAATGCTTATACTGTACCTCGTGACACTCCAAATCTCTACTTTCATACAAGGGTCCAAGAAAGTGTGTTCTTTGGTCATATAGTTGATTGCACAGTTTTTCCTCATCAAGCTATTGACTTTGCATACCTTGAATCTAAACCTCATTTAGTTGGTGTGGCTGAAAATTTTGAAAACCTAGAGCTTAAACCCTTTCTTGAGCATAGATGTGACTGGAATGACACCATCATTAGGCAATTCTATGCCACTATGGAAATTGACTTTGATAATGGTAATATTCAGTGGATGACTGGAAAAGCAGAATACTCAGCTACCTTTGAAGAGTTTGCTACTGTTAATAAGCTGAACTATGAATATTTCACTGAAGAGGAGGTTAGCAGTGATGTCTATCTAGAGATACCATTTGAAAATTCTCAAATATTTTATGAGCCTGCTAATTTGGGAATTAGAGTTGTTTATGGGCAACCAACAGGGCTTAGGCATCATCCTGCAGCAATTAACAATATTATCAGAAAAACTTTCATGCCTAAAAGAGGAAATAGGGACAAGCTCCGTGAGTATTATTGGAATGTAATCAATCATGTCATGAATGGAACCCGGTTTAATGTTATCAAGATGATACTTGAGCAAATCATTGAGAAGAAAACTGTCTTGGGTGAAAACATCTATTTTGCTCCATATATCATGTCAATGATCAAGATTAAGACTGGGTTTAATGGTCCATGTGATTCTAAGCATACAATCTTTTGACCTTTAATAAATACTCCAGCTTTCTTTGCAAGACCATTGACACCATATGGGGAACCTGAGGAAGCACAAGATGATGAGGAAGAAGAAAATGAAAATAATGAAGAAAATGTGAATGATGAGGAAAATGTGAATGAAGGTGATGATGCTCAGGTCATGCCTCCTCCTCCTCCTCCTCCAGTGTCTCCTATGCAGCCACAGCAGTTTTGGACTCCTCCAGAGGGTTATTTCAACCCCTATTTTCAGAGTATGGGTGAGACACTTGGTGCTCAGATGGTCACAAGCCTTCAGACTATGCAGCAGGGTTTTCAGACTCAGTTTGATGATCGTTTCAATACCATGAATCAGCAGATGAACACTCAGTTTTATCAGCCTATGATGACTCAGATTCAGGGGTTACAGCAGACTTTTCATGATGACATGAACACCTTGAGTGCATGCTTTGATGGTCTCTCTACTTCAGAGCAGTATCAGCAGCTGAGTGACCGTCAGACTGACCTTCAGAACAACTTCAACACATTCAATGAGTCATTCAACAGTTTCAGTCAGCATATGTATAGCTACTTCCCTGCTCTAGTGCCACCCTAGGCGTTCTTCCCTCACCCACCTTATTATCCTCCTCCGCCGCCTCCAGCAGATGATGATCAGCAGGATTCCTAGACCTTTTGGTACTTGATGCCAAAGGGGGAGAGTAATGTGGAGTGATGTTCTTGAGGGGAAGCTCAATGCATGCATATGGAACTTTGAACTTTTGCATTCACGTTTATTTTCAGTCATGCATGAACTATGGTTGTTTTTAATAATTTGTGGATCTTTGTGCTTGTGATGTGGTTGGGAACTAGAGCTTATGATTTTTTAAGTGTTGAACTTTGTTTGTGAGCTTAAATTTCTATCCTATGAGTGGTTCTAGTTCTTGTTGAGATTTGAGGCTAACCCTTATGCTTAAAACTTTTTGGATATATATATGTTTTTGTTGCCTTGATCTCTATTTTGTAGGGGAAACTCTATCAAAATTGTTATATCTATGCATATGTGTGGAAATCAAATGAAAATCTTATGCACATATGTAGGGGGAGTTTTTCTCTACTTATTTGTTTTGAAGGCATTCACTCTATCTTATCATTGAAAATTATTGAGATAAGTGTTTTCAAGACTCAAAACCTTTCTTATATCACTCCTTGAAATGGTTGGCATCAATTACCAAAAAGGGGGAGATTGAAGGCATCTAGGCCCCTAAATTATGTTTTGGTAATTAATGACAATCATCGTGGACTAACATTTCTATTGAGATATAAGAATAGGTTAGTCCGGAGAAGCGTTGAGCTCAAGGAATATGCAAAGAGGAAAGCATGTGTGCTTTGGATGAAAAGGAGCTCAAGGCAAAGGTATAAAGATAGGGTTTTTCATAGTGCCACTTTGATCAAGAGGGATCAATTTCATTGGCTAGACTTTCCATAGTGCCACTTTGATCAAGAACTTGCATGGTTTGCATTTAGATGAGTGGCGTTTTCAAAAGTTGAAAGAGGATTTGTTGAAAATCTTGGAAAAATCAGCTTTCTGCAGTTGTGGCGGACAGTCTGGGCCCTAGGGGCAGACAGTCCGCGGGATATAATCTTTATTGAAAATATATGAGTTTTTGGGCAAAGTTTTTCGAGAAAAATCAGTTTGGGGCGGACAGTCCGCGAGGCTCTTGCGGACGGTCCGTAATAAGTCATTTTTCTAACAGAGACGGTGTTGGCTCGGGTGGACCGGGAGGACAGTCCACTGGCACCTGGCGGACAATCTGCCGGTCCAACGGTCATCTCTGACACATGTTGACTTCGCCTTTTTTACCGTTGAAATTCAAACGCGGACAGTCCGTAATGAGGCCGCGGACAGTCCGCGAGGCACGCGTTTTGAACTGTTTTGAACATAACGGCTAGTTTAGTGGGAAAGGAGTATATATACTCCATGCCCGTGATGGGAGAGGCTCGCGTGGCACCTTGAAAGGCTTGTACTCCATTGTTGAGCTCTCTCCCTCGGTCCCTCCTCTCTCGCACTCACTTTGCTTAGAGGTTGCATCCTTGGTGAGATTGAGAGCATCTAGTGCATTGCATCAAGGTTTTGATCTTTGTGGCACTAGGGAATCATCAAGCAAGTGGTTGATTTGTTACTCTTGGAGGTTGCCGCCTCCTAGACGGCTTGGTGGTGGTGAATCCGTGGAAGCTCGCAAGAAGATTGTGCGTGGCTCCGGATCTATTGGTGTGAGAGGTCTTGTGCTTACCTCACCGGAGTGGTGAAGAGCAACTCTAGTGGAAAAGATATTTGGAGCGGTTCTTTGGTTCTAACCGGCTCAAAGATCAAGTGGAGACTTGATAGAGGAGCGGTTGAACATTGAATCCATCTCAACATGGATTAGGAGTGACAGGCAAGTCATCGATATCACGTGATAAAAATTCGTCTCTTGTGTTTGTTGATTCTCTTGCTCAATTTACTTTCAAGCATTTATTTTGAGCAATTATCTACATAAAGATTGAATTGTATTCTTGTCATCCTAGGTTGCAAACCTTCAACATAGGCTTAGTATAGCTAGAGATTTAATCCTCCTTGTGGTTCTAATTAAATTTCTCTAGTGTTGTGGTTTTAGATTTTAAACCGCCTATTCACCCCCCCTCTAGTCGGTATCCTAGATCCTACACCGTCTCCTTAACGCGCAACTAAAAGGCTTAATACCGGCCAGGCCAAATTTGGTCCGGAGTATAATATTAATGTTGTGCCATTTATTTAAACCTTGCCGCATATTAACGACCGAATAATGCTGCTGCACAAATTCAATTAACGGCGTAATGCTCCTCTTTACATTTTTTTGATACATGGGTAAAGGACCGAATAGGCGACCAGAGAGGGGGGAGTGAATGGGAGCCGATAAAAATTCTTCCCAAAGGATGAACTCGGCATATACCTCGATTGCCACTCCGATCACTCGCACACACCAAAAAGCTCTAGACGAGGCACACACAAGCCTACAAGTCCTAGAGACAAGCCACGAAGCAAAGAGTGGAAGCACCACACAAGAATCAAAGCACTTAGTCAAATCTGGAATGACAATGTGCGGACCGTCCGGATGGTACAGGCGGACCGTCCGCTAGACCCAAGCGGACTGTCCGGACCGTCTATGCAGACTGTCTGGAAACTCCAATAGAACCTCCAGAGATGCACCGAAAAAATCGGACTGTCCGGCTGAGCCACGCGGACTGTCCGCCAGTGTCGCGGGCTGTCCGTCTAGGACTCACGGACCGTCCGCCCAAAGCTCTAGAAACACTCACACAACTTCGCCCTCGCGGACCGTCCGTCACAGACAGGCAGACTGTCCACAAAACCTCCTGCAACAAAACCCTAGGCACGCAACGGATCAAAGCACGAACAAGCGACGAACTGAGACGAACCCTAGAGGCGCGGACTGTCCGCGATAGCCTGCCGGACTGTCCGCAAGCCACGAACAGAACCAGAAACAGGGCACTTGCGAAGTCAACTCCTCCTATCCATCACCGGATCTCCCAAACCACTTGAACTCTTAAGACATGATTTGGGAGAGATGAGAAGCGTCACTAGGTGAAGCTATGCCCCAAAAATCTCGACCTCTAACTCACTAAAACAATGGGCATCGCGGATCACATGAACCACCACCATGAACTCATGCTCTTCCAAGAACTCGCGAATTAAAGGGATTTCTCGACGTTTGAGGGGTCAAGATCACACCCAAAGATACCCAAGGCATCCACCATGATCCCCTCAAAGAAATCCGAGGAAAAACGCCCTCAAATCAACGAATCGAGCGAAGAACATAACATCCAAAAATAGCCATGAAAATGACACAAAAATCAAAAGGGACTAGGAGAGGGAAATCATCACAACGCCGAATGCTTCCATACATCCAAAGGTCAGAGTTTGTACAAGAATCTAACCTACGGAAATACTGGGAAAAGAAGCAGTCCAGAGCGATCTACCGGGGGAGGAAACCCTAGAGTCTGAGATAGAGAGATGCCATCGACCTCTCCGCTATTTATACGAAGTCTGCCGGAGGAGGCAAATGACCACGCTACCCCTACAACTTAAACTTAAGATACACACCCCTCAGGGGCATTTTGGTCAAGTCTTCAGATGTTCCCATCGAGCGGACACGCTTCCACCATGGACTTGCTTAGCCTCGACGCAAGCCCCGCGATCACGCCATGTGCCCCCCGCCTCAAAGCTTCCTGACGCTCCCGGATCACTGTCTCCATCGCATCGGGCCTCCGGACTTGGTTTTGAAACCCAAACCAAGAAACCGTCCACCGATGGTTTTGTGGGAAAACCATCAAACCCCGCGTGCAAGCTCCGACCTCAAACCGCCACCTTGCACAGGCCCATGTTCATGACTTCAACTTGTTAGTCTTGCACCGCACGGCTCGCACTTGACCCCATCGGTCACCAGGTCCATCGAACCAAGCCTACTTGCCTCTCCATCACCCGGAGGACACCACGGTTAAGGCCTTTCGTGCTTGTTCTTCACCTGCACCAACATGAGTCAAGCCGCAACCTGTACCTGCACACTGAGCCAAGCATCAGTCCATACAATGTTGTCAATCACTCATCACTAAGGAGCGACCCTCCACTGGTCCTCGGACGACCGTCCGAATGGTACAGGCGGACCATCCGCTAGACCCAGGCGGACTGTCTGGAAACTCCAATAGAACCTCCAGAGACGCACCAAGAAAATCAGACTGTCCGGCTGAGCCACGCGAACTGTCCGCCAGTGTCGCGGATTGTCCGTGTAGGACTCGCGGACCGTCCGTCCAAAGCTCTAGAAACACTCACACAACTTCGCCCTCACGGACCGTCTGTCAGTGACCGGCGGACTGTCCACAAAACCTCCTGCAACAAAATCCTAGGCACGCAACGGATCGAAGCACGAACTTGCATGAACAAGTGATGAACTGAGATGAACCCTAGACGCGCGGACTGTCTGCAGCGGCCTGGCGGACTATCCGCAAGCCACGAACAGAACCAGAAACAGGGCACTCGCGAAGTTAACTCCTCCTATCCATCACCGGATCTCCCAAACCACTTGAGCTCTTGAGATAAGATTTGCGGGAGATGAGAAGCGTCACTAGGTGAAGCTATGCCCCAAAAATCTCGACCTCTAACTCACTAAAACAATGGGAATCGCGGATCACATGAACCACCACCAAGAACTCATGCTCTTCCAAGAACTCGCGAATCGAAGGGATTTCCCGGCGTTTGAGGGGTCAAGATCACACCCAAAGATGCACAAGGTATCCACCCATGATCCCCTCAATGAAAAACGAGGAAAAACGCCCTCAAATCAACAAATCGAGCGAAGAACAAAACATCCAAAAATAGCCACGAAAATCACACGAAAATCACAAGGGACTAGGAGAGGGAAATCATCATAACACCGAATGCTTCCATACATCCAGAGGTCAGAGTCTATACAAGAATCTAGCCTAAGAAAATACTGGGAAAAGAAGTAGTCCAGAGCGATCTACCGGGGGAGGAAACCCTAGAGTCCGAGAGAGAGAGATGTCATCCACCTCTCCGCTATTTATATGAAGTCCACCGGAGGAGGCAAATGACCACGCTACCCCTACAACTTAAACTTAAGATACACACCCCTCAGGGGCATTTTGGTCAAGTCTTCAGATATTCCCATCGAGCGGACATGCTTCCACCGCGGACTTGCTTAGCCTCAACGCAAGCCCCGTGATCACGCCACATACCCCTGACCTCGAAGCTTCCCGATGCTCCCGGATCATCGTCTCCGTCGCATCGGGCCTCCGGACTTGGTTTTGTGGCCCAAACCAAGAAACCATCCACCAATGGTTTTGTGGGCAAACCACCAAACCCCGCGTGCAAGCTCCAGCCTCGAACCGCCACCTTGCACCGGCCTATGTTCATGACTTCAACTTGCTAGTCTTGCACCGCACGGCTCGCACTTGACCCCATCGGCCACCGAGTCCATCGAACCAAGCCTACTTGCCTCTCCATCACCCAGAGGCCACCACGGTTAAGGCCTTTCGCGCTTGTTCTTCACCTGCACCAACACGAGTCAAGCCGCAAGCTGTACCTGCACACTGAGCCAAGCATCAGTCCACACAATGTTGTCAATCACTCATCACTAAGGAGCGACCCTCCACTGGTCCTCGGACACACCTGGTCCTCAACCACCCCCTTGATGAGTGCATTGACAACACCCATAGTAATCAACACAGAGAAAAAGGAAAAGAAAACAACCACGAACACAAACCTCCAAGCAAGTGATCCAAAGCCAAAGAACAAGCGAAAAACACGATCACTCGCCAGACCAAGTCTCGGCCCCCTAAGGCAAGGGCAACGGCTCAACACAGCAGAGACAAACAAAGCTCACAAAGAGCACACCATAAAGCACAAAACTCAGGCAAACCAAAGGAGCTCCCCCTGCACATATGCAAAAACTCCCCCTGAGCAAATTCAACCTCTTTTCTCAATTTTTTTCTCCCCACATGCAAAATCTCACAAAATCTCCACAAATGCATACAAATCTCCACAAATGCATACAACTTCTCCCCCTTGTTGACAATGCATGAATTAAGGTATCATGAAACACTCCCCCTTGTTATCATGAAAAATGCATGTCAAAGCATATACAAGCTACCAAGCTTCTCAGATATACAATGAGCACAACAAAATGCTGCACATGAGACATAGAGTAAGCAAGGTAGACATGGTGTAGTTAGCGCATTGCCATCAAGAAAGTAGAGACATATAAGCATGTGACATGGCCAAAAGCATTTTTAACCAATTTTCACAAAGAAACATTCATCTCATGAGCAAAGCCCTATCCATGGCAATTTGAGCAAAAATGAACTAGATCATACAAAGCTCATACAAGATCGCAAGTTCTCATCGCAAGATCATAGCAAACGTCCATAAGCTATTGCATGTCATGTCAAAGCCACCGAGCCATGTGTCTACTTCTTACAATGAGACTTCTCATGGTACACAACATGCAACGGTTTAGCACCCAAGATATATACATCAATGCATAAAGACATGATTAAGAGCTCATTTTTCAAGCATAAGGCAATTCATACACCAATTTCATTTTCAAATTTATGCATGGTATATGAAATGCCTTTGCGGCAAAAAGAATCTTATGCTCCTCCACAAGTGAACATATGGGCTAAACATTTACCATGACAAATGGGTCTTTAACCCCAAGCAAAGAGAGCATGATACTCAAGCACAAACTAAGCAGGATATAGGCATTTGAGCACAAATTGAGCATAAAACGGTATCTACTCATGAGTGAAGTATTTTTAGCATTTTTCACAAAAAGGAAGCTACCTCATCATGAATATATGAAAATACCATCAAGAGCATAGCATTCACATCATCATTCCCAAAGCATACACATATCTCACATATAGCACATCATAGTGATCAAAGTATATAATAGAAGCTCATCCTACCACAAATGATCCAAAGATGGCTATCCTACCAGGTTTTGTACAAAAAGTAAAATGCATGCATGGAATGCAACAAATGATACATATATCACATATATACATGAGAAGCTCCAAGATCCAGCTAAAAAGAAAAACGCACTCCAAGTTCACCTCGCAAGCGTGTGAAGGTAACCTGGTCAAGTGGTTTAGTGAATATGTCGGCTAGCTGATCTTGGGTAGGTACATAGGACAAGGATATGTTCCCTTTCTCAACATTGTCCCTCAGAAAATGGTATCTCACTTCGATGTGTTTAGTCTTGGAGTGAAGGACAGGTTTTTTGGCTACACTTATGGCATTGGTGTTGTCACAAAAGAGTGGAACCTGGGAGCACTCCTCACCAAAATCGCTCATAGTGTAGGTCATCCATAGGAGCTGGGAACAACAACTAGCTGCAGTAACATACTCGGCTTCTGTAGTGGACTAGGCTACACTGGATTGCTTGCGAGACGACCAAGAGACCAAAGAAGAACCAAGAAACTGGCAACAACCCGAGGTAGACTTTCGGTCCAAATGACACCCAGCAAAATCAGCATCGGAGAATCCGTGAAGTCTGAGTGTCGAGGAGGCATAATACCAAAGACCAAACTCAAGAGTGTAGTTCAAGTACCTGAAAATCCTCTTGATGGCCTGCCGATGTGAAGTCCTCGGTGAAGCCTAAAAACAAGCGCACAGACACACACTGAATTGTATGTCCGGCCTCGTCGCCATCAAGTAGAGGAGGGAGCTGATCTTGCTCCGGTACTCCTTCTGGTCCACGGGTTCGCCATCCTCATCCGCATCCAAAGCCGTAGTAGTACTCATCGGTTTGGAGTCGTTCATGCCAAACTTCTTCACCATGTCCTTGGTGTACTTCACCTGATGCACAAACATCCCGTCCTTGCACTACTTGATCTGGAGCCCTAGGAAAAACTGCAGCTCGCCCATCATAGACATCTCAAATTCCCTGCTCATGTCATCTGCAAATCTGGCAACAAGATCATGATAAGAGCAACCAAAGATTATGTCATCCACGTAAATCTGAACAATCAACAAGTCATTTCCATGCTTAAGAAGAAACAGGGTCTTATCAACTATGCCCATCACAAACCCTTTACTTAGCAAAAAGCCTCTCAACTTGCCATACCAAGCTCTTGGTGCCTGTTTTGACCCATAAAGCGCTCTCTGGAGTTTGTATACACGGTGTGGGTATTTTTCACTCTTAAACCCCGGGGGTTGCCTCACATACACTTCTTCCTCTATCACCCCATTCAAGAAAGCACTCTTCACGTCCATCTGGAACAACTTGAACCCTTTCGCCACGGCAAAGGCTAGAAGGATCCTAATCACCTCTAGACGGGCCACAGGAGTAAATATCTCCTAATAATCTATACCCTCTTTCTGGTTGAAACCCTGAGCCACCAACCTCGACTTATTTCTCACAACCATCCCATTCTCACCTTCCTTGTTCTTCCACACCCACTTGGTACCTATAGGACGGCAATTTGGCGGTGGATCGACTAACACCCAAACTTGGTTTCTCTCAAAATTCTCTAACTCCTCATGCATGGAATTCACCCAGTTTGCATCAGACAAAGCATGTCGAATATCTTTGGGCTAAACGAAGCAACAAATGCAGAGTGAGCAAAGTGAGAAGTATTCCTTGACCTCGACCGTGTAGTGCGTTCATGAAGGTCACCTATGATCGTCGTCGGTGAGTGATCCACCTGTACACGCCAGAGAGCCTCTCGCCTGGACACAATCTCCCCCTCAGCAGCAGCCTCCTCTCGAACAGCCTCAGTCGTAGTGGGTCTAGGGGATGGACCATCCTCGATCGTCGTCGTCATAGTGGAAGTAGTGTGTACATGATCAGCCGCTGGAGCATCACCACCATCATCTTCTTCTTTATCTCCATCCTTCTCATCTTCAAAGATCTTCGCACCAATTTCCTCATCACCTGCACACTCAAAAGCAGAAGAACTGCGTGGCTGTGTCTCGTCGAAGGTTACCTCGCAAGTCTCCATGATTCGGTTAGTGTCAAGATTGAGAACACGATATGCTCTAGAGTGAATCGCATAACCGAGAAAAATACCATCCGAACATCTAGCCTCAAACTTATCCAACTTGCTTTTCTTCAGAATGAATCACTTGCAACCGAAAGCACGAAAGTGACTCACCTTGGGTTTTCACCCATGCATCAGTTCATATGAAGTCCTCTTCTTGAAAGCACGAAGGAAAATGTGATTCGACACATAGAAAGCAGTATTGACCGCCTCAGCCCAGAAACACCTAGGAGTCATATGCTCATCAAGCATCGTCCTGGCCATCTCACAAAGGGTCCGGTTCTTCCTCTCCACTACGCCATTCTGGCAAGCGACGTATGGAGAAGAATAATGATGGTCGAGACCAAGATTGTAACATCCCAGAATTTTGAATGTTTTCTCATATGTAAATTTTGCTAAAATTTAAAACTTTTTGTGTGAATATGTGTGCTACCAAATTTGATCCTAATTTGCTAGCCTCTCACCTCAAATTCCATATAAATTAAAACTAAGTATTAATTATTTTCAAATTATGGTTTAAATAATTGAGTTGGTTCTTTTTGGATTTTAATTTGGAGTTTAAACTTGTGTGGAGTTTGAATTTGAACTTTATTCAAATTCGAACTATTTATAAATGTTAACTTTGAGTGACTAACTCTAACTTTGCACCCGAGCTACCACTAGCCAATTAGCTCGGCTTGATCTGCTAACATCTTTCTCGTCTCGATCTGCTAATCTCTAAGCTCACAACCTTTTTCCGATTCTTCCGAAGTGCTCTGGAATTTACTAAGTGAATTATATAATATTTTCTGATTTTTCGAATTAATCTTTTGTAATTGGTTCGATCTCGGAAAATAGGCTAATTCATTTGGATTATATTCCCGGAGCTCATTTTGAATTGTGACAATGTTTTCCGGCTTCTCGAATTAATAGTTTGCTACTTAATTCGTTCCCGGAAAAATTAGTCGAAATTCATTTGTTCTAATTATATAAAATAAATTGCGGAATTAATTTGTCTGGGCCCGAAGCTTAGGCCCATCTAAAAGTCCCTCTATCTAACCCTAACTCCCTTCCTTAAATACCCTCACATCTCCTCTCTTCTCTCCCAAGCCACTGCCGCCGGCCTCCTTTTCTTCCTTTCACTGCCGCCGCCAGGCTCCCCTCTCTTCTGTTCTAATCTTCCACCGCAAGCACTAAATCCCCAAGGCAATTGGCCTCCAGCCACTGAAGAATCGCTCTGCTGTTTGCTTCAACCAAGGGCAGCAGCCGCACCTACCCCTCCTTGATTTCTCTTTTTTTCCTATCTCGTCATGCAAGATCAGAAAAAAAATTCTGCTGTCACGCTTCCAAGGAATTAGAAGCTAGCTGCAGCCGCATCTCTCTTCCCTTTGATTTCTTCACCGAGCAAGCAAATCAGAGCAGTAGGCTTCATCTTTGTGCCCAATCCACAACCAGCAGCCATCCTCTACATCGATCTGCACAAGAGCGAACACCATCCAACTTTCCCTCTCTCTCTATTTGTTCTTTCTTCTCTGAATCGTAGGGACAAGCAGCAGCAAGGAGCGCCTGCCCTTCTTTGTTCCCCCTCCGATTGGCAAGCAGGCAGCAGCAGTAAGCCCTTCTTCCCAACGAATCAAAACAGAAGCTGCATCCAATCCCTTTCTCTAGAAAACCAAATCAGCAAGCCGCATCTCGCTGCTTGTTTTTTTTCCTCACACGCAGGCCTGCAGTAGCAAGCTTCCGCCGCCGACGGCCAGGGGGACAAGGTGGAGCTGCAGCACCAGAAGAAGGACACGCCGCTGCCGAGTTGGAGCCGCCGTTCGCCTTCGTGCAGCACGCACAAGAGCGCCACTTCATCGCTGCCACCACAGTTCGCGAGCTGGGGAAAAGCCGAAGTTGCGACAAGCCGTGGACACCTTCGACGAGCCCGCCTGCGTCGCCTCGCCACAGCCCCGGCTTGCTGCCTGCCTCGCCAAGACCTTCGACGAGCTCCTAGGTGAGCCAATCGACTGAGCTCCCGCCCTGCCCTTTAGGTGTTCGTGGATATGCCAATGCCTCTTTTACCATGATATGCCTTGTCTTCCTGCCTGTGTTGCCAACCATCGTGTTGTGCTCGGGATCTTTCCCCTTTGGAACAATAGCTTGTGCACGATGCTGCTTTGCCTGATGCTGCACATCACACGCACATAACCTGCTCGATGTTTTGTGCTTGAGCCATGAGCTACACGTACACGTCCCCCTTCTCTCTTCCTTGCGCCAGTGACCCGTGACTAGTGGTCGTGCTCACTTGTGTGTCGCCGGCCTTCGTGCCCGTCGCGTTCGCCGCCGCCGTGCCGCGTGTCGTCGCTCTTCGTGCAGGCCTTCGAGCCATGCCCTTCCTTTAGATGTCGCTGTCGCGCACCGCTGCAGCCGCGCCGCTTTGCCTTGTGTCGCGCTGCTTCGTCGCGTGCCGTGCCGCTGCCGCATCTATGCTCGCCGACGTCGTGCCCGTGCTCGCCGTCATGCTGAGGACCGGGCTTCGTGCCATGGTGCTATCTTTGCAGGTGAACGCGCGGCATCGCCACCGCAGCCAAACCTCGCCGCCGGCTAGACTTTGCCGCGCCGCTGCACCTTTTGGGCTTTCTGCCGAACACCTTGTGTGCGTTCTCTCTTTTCTTTTAAGCTTGAGTGGTGGCACCCCCGGGGCACACCAGTCGTAGCCACACTAGATCCTTCGGATCTTTTTGCGACCGGCCACTCACAGCCTAGCCACACACCTGCCGCACCATCCCGTGCCACAGAGGATCCACCCCAGGATCCGGTGTGAAACTCGCCACCTAAGCCACCACATGCGCCTGCCACCTCACCCTGCAGCCTCTTTGCAGCTAGCAATAGTTGCCCGCGTGGCAGCCACGCGGACGGCTGCAGCTGGCATGCAGCCGGCTATGAGCTGACCCATAGCCACCTAGAACTAACTTATAGTTAACAAATAGTTAACCCTGTTGTATATACAAAATTTAATTTCAAAAATACTTTTAATCCTTATAAATTCTTAAAAAAATACTTTTAATCTTTAAAAATTCTTAACTAATTATCCGGAGCTCCGAATATTGTGAAACCACTTGCGTTGGTTTCATAATTCCGAGACGCTAGCTGCTACCCTATCCTTATCCTCTCTTGCCCTTGAACCAAACCCCGTTTTGCCCCGCGTACTCGGAGTAGGACTCGTGGCCGCTACCGCCACTGCGCTATTGTGGGTCTGGGACGCCGGAGCCCCGCAACTAGCCACTGACGTGCTGCGGACACGAATATTTCCCCGAGTCATGTTTTCATTGTTTTCCTTGCTTCCACCGCCTTGTGCCGCAACCCGCATACCCGCTCTCTCTCTGCCTTGCATAGAGCCGTGTAGCACGCGACGTACCCAGCGTTAGTAACTCGGGAGGCCGCGCGTGATGGACGGCCGTGCCATGAGCAGTGGCCACTGCTACAAGCACGGCAACCCCGCGTTGCAACCTAGCCACTACGCCGTGGTTATCGTCATATTGCTAGCACTTGCTCCGCCGTGCTCCTGAGCACGCTATACCGTGTCGCCACCCTTTTTGGCCGACCGTAAGTCAACCCCTTTCCTCCTCTCTGCTCTGCTACCGCACACCTTGTTTTGATAATGCCTTGCCTAGCTCGTTCCTCCTTTCTATCTCTCCTCATCCTCTGAGCATTTGCTTCGTTGCACCTATCGGTTGCGCTAATACCTTGCAGGCGCAATCACCAAGGCCCTTAGCCTTTGATCGACAACCCAACCTTGAACTAACCCTTCTCTCTAATTTGTTTTCTAGTATATAAAGCTAGTAGCATAAAACTATTTTATTATAAAAACTAATTACTTTGATTTCCTTAAATTAAACTAGTGCTGCTTGTAGCTAGATCGGATTTATTTGGTTCTTCTAAATTGATGTTATTTGGAGTTATTGCCCAGATGATTGCCGTTGTTTATTTCCGCGTCGCATCTCGTGTAGGCTTGTGATCATGTTTGAAGACCCGAGCTGCGACGACGACCCGAGCTGTGACGATTGGAATGACCTTTGACTCGAAGGAAGGGCCCAACCTCTACTACTCTACGACGACTACCGCGCAGGTGTCATGTCACTCCCGACCATGTAGATCCCATGCATGCTATTTAGTTGCTAGTGCTTTATTTATGATGCTTTGGATGATTGAAATGCATAGACAATCTTTTAGCCATGCCTTGAATTTGATATACCCTGTTCCTTGAACTTCCTACCTTTGGGACTAGCTACAGACCCCTAGCTAGTCCCCGATATTTACTATCCATACATTTTACCTGTTTCGTGATATGGATGGATCTCTGGTTTGGACTGAGATTGGGATATCTCGGTATTCTAGCGTGTGTTTTGGGTGGGTGTGTATCCTTGACGTGTTACCGCGAGAGCGAGCCGCTTTGGTTACTTGTGAACGCCTGTCTAGGGGAGATGCGACCTGGCCTCCCGCCCTAACGGCGTGTCGGACGGTGGGAGTTGGTGAGTGCTCGCTCTTACAATTAAGGACCAATCGACAGTTTAACCGTGATCTTTGGGCTATTTTCGTACAAACCGTTCGCCTTGTTATGGGCAGGGTTCGGTCCGAGAACTAGTTGGTGGTTGGCGCTCAGCTTGTAGGCGGACCGGTGTGGTCGTGTGAGGGGGACGAGTTATACCCCCCGAGTAGACGTCGCCCCGGCTCCTCCGGGGATGGTCTCACAGCTCCGAGGTCATGCTGGCAAGTTTCGCGCCCCAGTTCAGGACGAGTCAGGCTTGGAGAGACAGGAGAGTGCCACCCACTGCTAGGTCTCCAGCCGTTAGGTAGGGATGTGGAACGGCTGATCCCCGTTTCTGCCATATCCGGCAGGTCCAGTTGTACAACCTCTGCAGAGTGTTAAACCTATAGCTATAGTCCGTGTCCACTGGTATGGACAGCCCCTGGGTCTGTTACTCTGGCTAGACTTTTCTTGTGCTGCTTCTCTCCCCCGAGTGTGAGCCCGGCTTCGTGCCGTTGAGATGTGAGGTAGGAGTTGGTGACCTCACATCGCAGATGAGAGTGGGATGCTGTGACTCGGTTGAGGTCCAGTGTTTTGGTGTACTTTCCTTGGTTGGGGTGTTGACCCCGGAGGCGTTGGCCTCGGAGGTGTGGATCTCCTCGGAGATGGTGACCTCTCTGCAATACCGCTTACCTTGATGTTGCTACCGCTGCTTGCATAAACTTACTACAGCCAGATATAGGTTTATCCATGCATACTAGAATTCATCCATCGCTTTTGTTCTTTGTTGGGAAGCTGACATGACCTACCCGCTTATCGGGTAGATGGTGATGCTTTCAGACCTGGTGACCGACTACGACATCGACGATGAAAGATGGGAAGACTAGAGCTGGTCCTACACTCAAGTTTGCCTGTGGAGCTGGAGACGTTTCGCTTCGATAGATCCGCTGCGTAGATGATTTACCTTTCTTGTTTAGTCCAGTTGGACTTGTACCCGGCTTATGTCGAAATGTTATACTCTGATGTATTAATAAGATTATGTAATTTCCTCTTTTTCCTGTGTTGTATGGATTTGTACCACTTGAGACAGAGTTTGCACGTGATAGCCACGTCCTGGGACTATCACAGATGTGCAGAGGATCGGGTTTTCAGTTTTGGAAATCTGGTTTGTTTCAGGATATAGTAGATAATCAGTTCCTTATGTTGGCGCACTTGAGTTTAGAATCTTAACTCCTTATTGTCTCCAGAGTGGCACTATCCTAGCTCCATCCTGAGCAAAGAGAGAAGGGCGCAGATTGGGAGGATCAGGTTCCTGGAGCTCTGCTCCAAGACTGGGATGGTTCAGATTTCTCACAAGACAGCGCACAAGACTTAGGGGGAGAATGATGCCTAACTGCTGTCCCAACTGCTGTCCTAAAAGCAGTCAAGATGCTGCCTAACTCTGTTGTTGTCCTAACCCAACGTGCTGTCCCAGAGGGGGCAGCAAGACCACCATGCAGTAGGGCCACAAGGACCATGTGCTGCAGCCCCACAAAGACTGCAGCCCCACAAAGACCATAGTACAGAGACTTGTCCATCATTCTCCCCCTAAGTCTTGTGCGCTGTCTTGTGAGAAATCTGAACCATCCCAGTCTTGGAGCAGAGCTCCAGGAACCTGATCCTCCCAAGAGGCTTGGTGAGCAGATCTGCAAGTTGATCCTTGGTGTTGATGTAGCCTGCCTTGATGCTCCCTTCCTCCAAACAGCCTCGGATGAAGTGATACCTCACCCGGATGTGCTTGCTCCGTTCATGGAAAACGGGGTTCTTCGCCAGGGCCAGAGCGGACTTGCTGTCCACTCGGAGCTCCACCGCTCTAGTGTCTCTGCCAAGGAGATCACCGAGCAGTTGAGCGAGCCAGATCGCTTGAGTCGAAGCGGTGGAGGCCGCGATGTACTCGGCCTCGCAGCTGGACAGGGCCACCACCTGCTGTTTGACCGACTGCCAGCTGACAAGACACTTGCCAAGGAAGAAGAGGATCCCGCTGGTGCTCTTGCTGGTGTCGATGTCGCCGGCGTGGTCACTATCGCTGTACCCGACGAAGTGTGCCGCCCCGGGGCACCTCGGGTAGAGGAGGCCGTGGTCGAGAGTCCCCGCGACATAGCGGACGATCCTCTTCACAGCCTGCTGGTGCTCCGTCGTCGGTCGCTGCATGAACCGACTAACGTAGCCGACGGAGAACGCCAAGTCCGGCCGTGTGTGAGCAAGGTAGCGAAGGCTCCCCACAAGATGCCGGTACTGTGTAGCATCCACCTCCTCTGCTGTGCTATCATGGCTCAGCTTCAGCCTCTTCTCCATCGGAGTGAGAGCTGGGTTGCAGTCGGTGAGCCCAGCTAGCTCAACGATGCGCTTGGCGTAGGCGGTCTGTCGAAGCGTGATCCCGGAGTCGTCTTGGTGCACCTCAATCCCCAGGTAGAAGGAGAGAGACCCCAAGTCGCTCATCTGGAAAGTGGCCTTCATTTCTTCCTTGAACGTTGCCACTTCTGCTTCCTTGGTGCCGGTGATCACCAAGTCGTCGACGTAGACGCCCACCAGCAGGGTGTTTCCTCCACTACCCCGCCGGTAGACGGCCGCCTCATGCGGGCTTTGCTCGAAGCCCATCCTCTTGAGCGTGGAATCCAACTTGGCATTCCACGCCCTCGGTGCCTGCCGCAAGCCGTAGAGGGCCTTGCGCAGGCGCAACACCTTGCCCTCCTTGCCGGGGATTGCAAAACCCGGCGGCTGGTGCACGTAGACCTCCTCCTTCAAGTCGCCGTTAAGAAACGCCGACTTGACGTCCATGTGGTGGACGCGCCAGCCCTCCTGGGCAGCCAGCGCAAGAAGGAGCCGCACAGACTCCATCCGTGCTACGGGGGCGAAAGCATCGTCGAAGTCGACCCCCTCCTGCTGCACGAAACCTCGTGCCACTAGGCGAGCCTTGTGCTTGATGACGACGCCGGCTTCATCCCTCTTCAGTTTGAACACCCACTTAAGGGTGATCGCGCGGTGACCACGAGGGAGATCAGCAAGCTCCCAGGTGCGGTTCTTCTCAACCGCGTCCATCTCCGTCTTCATCGCGGCACGCCATGCCACGTCTCGCTCGGCCTCTGCGAACGACCGAGGCTCACCGTCGTCGCACGCAAGGTGCAGCTGCGCCTCCAAGTCGTGAGGCACGAGTCCCGGCACTGGCTGGTCGCCGAGAAGGTCCTCCATCGTACGGTACCGCAGCGGCTCGCCGTCGTAGCACGCGTCGATGCGCTCCTCATCGTGGGAGAGCGGGGTAGCGAACGCCACCGGGCTGGGCTCAACATGAGCTGGTGCTGAAGTAGACGTGCCCGGGGGTGGCTATTAGTGCCGGAGTACGGGGCGTCGTCGGCTGTGGTGGAGTCGGCGGAGAGCTCGTCGCAGTTGAAGTCGTGGCTGGAGAGCGTGGAGTCGTTGGAGTAGCGGGCGCCACAGCTCGAGCCGTGGCTCGAGAACGTGGTGCTGCCGACGTAGTGGACGTCGGAGTCGGTGGAGGCTCGGGGACTGGGGTAGGCACGCTCGGCGAAGAAGAGCTGCCCACTCCCCCAGCTTCCTCGAAGTGGACGTACTCGATAGTGAAGTCGTCGTGAGTCGGAGTCGAGCCGTCATCCACCGCCTTGTCCCACGCCCATCCTCGCCCTTCATTGAACACAACGTCGCGCGTTGTGCGCACACGCTGTGTCTTCGGGTCGAGGATGCGATAGGCCTTCGAGCCTTCCGCGTAGCCGATGAACACTCCCGGAGTGCTCCTGTCGTCGAGCTTGCTGACGTGGCCAAGCTCCTTGGCAAAAGCGAGGCAGCCGAAGACCCGCAGGTGGGAGACCGCCGGCTTGCGCCCATGCCAAGCCTCGTACAGTGTCCTGCCCTTGAGCGCCTTGGTAGGTGAGCGGTTGAGGATGTAGACGGCCGTCACCACGGCCTCTCCCCAGAAGACAGCCGGCATCCCCCTCTGCTTGAGGAGGTCTCGGGCCATCCCCACAACCGTCTGGTTGCGCCGCTCGACGACGCCGTTCTGCTGTGGGCTGTAGGGTGCGGAGTAGTGGCGCTGAATGCCCTCATCAGCGCAGTACGACGCGAACTCAGTCGCTGTGAATTCGCCACCGTTGTCGGTGCGCAGCACGCGCAGCTTGCGGCCGCACTCCACCTCCGCAGCAGCCTGCGTACGCCTGATGGCGTCCGCAGCCTCTCCCTTGCTGCCGAGAACCAACACCCACATGTAGCGAGAGTGGTCGTCGACGAGCAGCAGGAAGTAGCATCGTCCTCCTGGTGTGGCTGGTGTCACTGGGCCACACAAGTCCCCGTGTACGAGCTTGAGCCGCTCCATGGCTCGGAAGCTCGCCTGGTGGGGAAAGGGGAGCCGCCTCTGCTTCGTCAGCACGCAGACGTCGCAGAACTGCTCCACATGGTCGAGGCATGGCAGGCCTCGCACCATCTCCTTGGCACTGAGCCGCTTCAGGGCCTCAAAGTTGAGGTGCCCGAAGCGCTCGTGCCACTGCCACGCCTCGTCGTCTCGGCGAGCAGTGAGGCAGAAGGGTTGTGCCACCTGCACATGGAGAACGTAGAGCCGATTTGCACCCCTAGTTACCTTGGCAATAAGACGACGCTGGCGATCCCATATCCTCATGACTCCGTGCTCGACCATCACGCGTGAGCCATTCTCGTCCAGCTGGCCCACGCTGATGATGGAGTTCCTCAACGCCGGGATGTAGTAGACTACGGTAAGCAGCCTGTGCTCACCGGACTTGGCGGTGAAGATCACGGAGCCGACGCCCTTGATCTCCACGCCGGAGGCATCTCCAAACTTGACGGAGCCTCGAACGCTAGAGTCAAGCTCGGTGAAGAACTCCCGTCGACCGGTCATGTGATGGGTGGCACTGGTGTCGAGGCACCACCCGTCAGTCTTGTCGTCGCCGAAGCCATCACCGAGGAGGGCGTATGCCTTCGGCTCGTCGAGGTGGAGAAGTGCCGCTACGGCTGACGCCGCTGGAGGTAGCTCGATGCTTGCGTGTGCCAGGAGCAGAGCTGGCTCCTCCTCCTCTGCCTGTGCAATGTGGGCCTGGCCGCGTCGTGGCTGTCGACACTCCTTGGCCCAGTGGCCAAGCTTGCCACAGTTGAGGCAGGCGTCGTCTGGTGCCGGCTTTGGCTTGCCAGCAGCTTGCTTCCCAGCTTGGCGTGGTTTGCCGCGCTTGTGGCCTCCTGTCGCAGAAGAAGGCTGCCCCTTCTCCCCGTCACCTCGGTAGACCTCCCACTGCTTCCCAGCGAAGTGGAGCCTCCCGCCAATGGTGACAGGCCCCGACGGAGGTTGTGGCTCATTGGCGTCGACGACCTTGAGGCGACCGATCGCCTCCTCGATCGTCATTGTAGAGAGGTCAATCAGGGACTCGACCCCGCGAGCCATTTGCTTGTACTTCTCAGGGACACAGCGGAAAAGCTTCTCTATGGCTCTCTCCTCGTTGTAGGTGCCGTCGCCGAACTGCACCAGCTTTTGCATCAGGGTGTTGAGGCGGAGGGCGAAGTCGTCGATGTCCTCACCCGGCTTGAAAGCCAGGTTCTCCCACTCCTTGCGGAGCGTCTGCAGTGTAGACTTGCGGGCGCGGTCGTTGCCGATGCGCGCCGCAGCGATGGCGTCCCAAGCCTCCTTGGCAGTCTCCTTCTGAGAGAGTGAGAACTGCATCTCGGGCGGGACAGCGGCAACGAGGGCGTCCAGCGCCCGTCGATCTTCATCGTAGTCGACGTCGTCGTACTGGATCGCCTCCCACATGTGCTGCACTTGGAGCCTGATCTTCATGATTGCGGCCCACTCGACGTAGTTGGTCTTGGTGAGGGTAGGCCACCCGCCGTCCCTGACGACGGCCGGGACCCCGTAGTGACCTTGGTGCCGGTCCGGGGAGAGGGAGCCACGCCGCCTGTGAGGGGTGCGCTCTCCGTCGTGCCTGCCCTGCCGTCAGTCATGGGCCATCTCAGCCTCCAGCTGAGCAACCCTCTCCCGCAACCGCTGGGCCTCCAACGCGCGGCCGTCTGGAGCGCCGCCGTCGCCGCCTCCGCCGCCGGGCGCACCTCCGCCTGGAGCGCCACCGCCGTGCGCGCCTCCCGCAGGAGCACCGCTGCCGGGCGCGCCTCCACCTGGGACGCCACCGCCGAGCACGCCTCCAGCAGGAGCGCCGCCGCCGGGCGCGCCTCCGCTTGGAGCGCCGCCGCCGGGTGCGCCTCCAGCAAGAGCGCCACCGCCGTGGGCGTGGGCGGCTGCCCACTATGCCACCCGGTCTCATGCAGCCTCCCTGGCCAGCAACTCGAGGTCTGCGTCGGCACTATCGTCAGCACAGACGGAGCTGCTGGCGTTGCTGCGCAGAGCGTCGGCCTCCGCTGCCGCTGCACGTGCTGCAGCTACCGCCGCCTCTGCCTCCACCTCCGCCTTGGCTGCTGCCAGCTCCGCCGCTGCCAGCCTCGACGCCCTTGCCGCTGCTGCAGCAATCTCTGCCGCTACTCGCTCGCGCTCCTCCGCTGCAGCGAGCTCGGCCTCCTGCCGGCGCCGCACGCTCGAGGCGATCGAGTGCCGAGAGTGCCCTGCGGACATGGCTCGCTGCTGGGGGGCTGCTGCTGCTGCGTGGGGAGGTTCCTCCATCAGACGAGCTGCTGCTTGTCTGTATGGAGGGAGAAGGGTGAGCAGGGGCAGCCGGTGCTGCTGCTGCTGGCTGGGGCTGCTGTGAGGCTGTGGAGGGAAGGGAGCAGGAGATGTTTAGGCTACAGGATAGTACGGCTCTGATACCAGATGTTAGTAGCTGAATTTTCACTCTCATTAAGAGTGAGGATGACACTGAGAAGTTGGGAATTTTCTGGTTTCTTTCTCAAACATACTACAATGCCATGCCAACCAGAGGGGTTGGGGATACATATTTATAGGAGGCTGCTAGCCAGCCAAGCATATGCTAGATGCTAGTATCGGGTAGATGGCAATGCTTTCAGACTTGGTGATCGATTACGACAACGACGAGGAAGGATGGGAAGACTAGAGCTGGTCCTACACTCAAGTTTGCCTGTGGAGCTGGAGGCGCTTCGCTTCGATAGATCCACTGCGTAGATGATTTACCTTTCTTGTTTAGTCCAGTTGGACTTGTACCCGGCTTATGCCGAAATGTTGTACTCTGATGTATTAATAAGATTATGTAATTTTCCCCTTTTTCCTGTGTTGTATGGATTTGTACCACTTGAGACAGGGTTTGCACGTGATAGCCACTTCCTGGGACTATCACAGAGGTGCAGAGGATCGGGTTTCCAGTTTTGGAAATCTGGTTCGTTTCAAAGATCACCACAAAAGGCATCAAAATGAGAGTTCCTAAATTCCGTGCCATTTTCACTGCGTATAGCTCGAATGGCATCACCATGTCTCTCATTCTTCAACCTCAAGATCAAGTCCCGAACAAAGCCAAATGTCTAGCTTTTATCCTCCAAAAAGAAAACCCAAGAGTACCTCGAGAAATCATCAACCACAACTGTTGGTATTTCTTAACGTCACCACTAGTTACGTACCTATCGTGAGCGTAAGATCCACCTGGGTATACCGACGGGTACGAAAGAATCCGCAAGCGCACGGAAATACCGTTGTAGCACTTCACTTCAAGAGTATTCTAAAGGGTATCGAATCCAAGGAACGATGTGTACTACCTTCTATCCTAGACTGATGATCCAAGGACACAACTCTAAAGGATGAGATGAAGATGGAAAGGATCTTGCTGATAGCGTGCAGAGTTGAGAACAGCCTCTCGATTAGGAACTCTCGTTTCGGACACCGGCCCCACCTGGCTATAACAGTTGGTTCACGGCAAATGGTTGCCTACACGCTATATCCGAACGTGGGGGATTTCAGAGGGTCTAACGACTGTCACTACCGCGGCCTACCCCAAGATAAACCGTGGGATACAGGGCATTCGAAGGATAACCCATAGTCTAGACACCACGTCTACACCACCGATTACTACTATAGCACGGCTACATCTGATATCCCGTAGAAACACTATAGCACTCCGTATAAATACGGAGCGACGAACCCACGAGGGAGAGACCCGAACTCACTCAGATATACGCTATCCTATGCAAGGGATCACATATGAACTTGATCTAGATTAGGATATAGGAGCATCCACTTAACTCTGATTAAACTAGCAGGCATACAAACAGGATACAAACTTAGGTGTTTATAACAGAAGATCAAGGGTCGTGGTCATGAAGAACACGAGCCTCTAACTTATGAACAAACATGAAAGTATGAGAAACTCGCTCGTCAACTAGATCGAGGAAGCGTGTTCGTGAAGAACACGAGCCTCTAAATGATGAACGAACGAAGAACACAAGAACACAGTATGAATGCTACTTTAGTCTAATTGAGAATGTCGAAATACTCACTTTAATCTAAATGAAGAACAGAAGCATTTGTAGAGGATCGTTCTTGAGGAAATGTGCCAAACACCATGGCACAACCCCAAGACACCACCCCATCTTCCTTCTAATATCTAAAGCACTAGCAAGCCAGCACTAATCCTATGCATAGAGCTCTCCTCTCCTAATGAGAGAGGTCAAAAGGCAAAAGTGAGAAGGAGAAGAAGTGTGTGTCCTATTCTCTACCCTCTCTCCTTCTATTTATAGGCCTGAGCACCGGCGTGGAGGCACCCCAAACACCCCGAGAATGAAGTCAGGAGCCAACCAGGGACCACCATGTGGAAGGCCAGGATTGGGCGCCACAAGGTCGGTCCGGCCGACCCCTTGTGGGCCCCACCTGCCTCGTGCTTTCTCGTGGTGGCTGTCAGGTGGGTCCTTATGGTGGTTCCAGGTGTCCACGTGGTTTTGAGGCGGTTTAGGCGCTCTGGTGGGCCATAGGATCCATGTGATACACGCGTGGTGACTTCTGATTCGCCGAGACTTCCTCCCTTGGATTGGTGACATCACCAATCCGTGGCACTTTGCATGGCAGCCCCTCATTGGCTGAGGTGGAGAGGCTTGGATTGATGAGGTGGATGGATAAGGTGTGTTTTTGCTCTATTTCTTGTGCTAATTGCCTGCATTCAAATATACATTGCCACTTGTGGAATTTGTCAGTATAAGCCCCTATTCTACTATGGATGTATATTTCTTGTGTCAAAATGCGGCAGTTGACGGCTATAAATATGGTACTTAACAGCCGTCAACAACTCCCCCACACTTGACCTTTGCTCGTACCGAGTGAAGGGAGTCAGATCAAGGTGAGACATGATATCCAAAGGTATGAAGCGAGCATAAAAGATATTCCAAACCATACCTTGTACCTGTGAACTCTGTGGAGTGTTATCATGCAATCTTGGGTAGTTGAAGAATGGAATGGTCAGGAATCAAATCACTCCTGCTCATCATGTCAAGTAACTTGGGGTTTTACAATAAGTTTTTCAAAAAACAAACCTTGCTTTGCTCCTCATTTGATTCTCTCAGATCGCTCAATGTGTATACGTCCTCACCAAGGCAGTATATTGCCTTTAATCATCCTACTTTTAATGATAGCTTATGTGGAGCTCAGGGTAGGTATGAATGATAAGGCATACTTGCATCACATATATTGCAAAGTCAAAGACTGGATCCACGGAGAAAATCAAATCATACAATCAGATCAAGATGTGCACGTGTATGGATATGATGGGTATGGTAAGGTGTATACTAGGCTCGGAATGGGTGCTAGATATTACCATACATGTAGGATGAATGTTGGTTGATGGTAAGGTGGACACTAGCCCCGGAATGGACACTAGTTATTACCATCTAAGTTATGGAACTCCTTTTTGCATGACCATCTCTCTCCTTTTTCTCCTTAATTTTGGACATGGGCTATTCTTTCTTTCCTTTTTTTTTCTTTTCATCATGCTTGAGCATGTGTTTCTTTTTTTTCATAGCCCATGTCTCTTTCTGAAGGACGCTTTTGGAGAGAGAGGTCACACCACATATGGAGCTTTATTTTTATGAAATAGATGAATGATACAATGCTGACTTCTAGTGTAGAAGCATAGCAAGGGGAAATAGGTGGTGTGCACATGAATCTTGATCATGAAAGTAATGAAAAGAATTCTCACAAGGGTCACAGAATTTGACAAGGCTCAATGCAAAAGCAAGCAGCATATGAGTATAAGGTTTTCAACTATAAACATCATATGGCTTTGGTAGGGCAGTGGCATATCAAAGAGGAGCTTTGCAAAGGGTTTTATGATTTTTCAAATAAAATTCCCAAGCACTCAAACATAAAGAGCGAAGATCATATCATCAAACCATATCACAAACATCAGCTACTTAGATAAGCATGAGTTCCCTAATGATATTTGTTCACAAGCATCAAGATAATAAGTTAGGAATAAAACATATGCAAGCCAACCACAGGAATCATGTAGAGCAAGCATAGCACCAACCACTGAGTTTGATATAAAAGGATAGGAATTGAAATTCAAACAAACTCATGGATATGATAGAGTGAGATAGAGGGTGCACATACCATCGCTTCTGAAGGATAAGAGGTCAAGGAAGACCAGTGGTGATTCAGCTAACCAGAGGGCAGCCGGGTCACTCTGGTTTACCTTGCTCTTGTCATGAAGGTGTAGTCGATGTTGTGCAGCGCCTGTGTGGGAGTTCTCTAGTGGATATGTCGATGATGAGCTTGAGAGAACTCCCCCACACTAGTGGTTGACCCTGGTGCTATTCTTCAAATAACAAATGAAAACAAAGGAGTGACTCTACTGGTTCGAGAACCATAGAGCCTTTATTCAAATTCAAATATTTTTGGGTTTTTTTATTGTCACCATGTCATTTGCTCAGAAAGTTAGATCAAGATTACACTTCATACACAAAGGGGAATATACTTACCTTGGACGTTTGAGAGGTCATATGTACCACCTTTGCATGTTGTGCAATATGAATCTGACACCTCAACTTACCTTCCCATTTGAATTTAGCTCAATGACTTACCCATTCAAATTTGACAATTTTCTGCAGGGGTTAGTCAGCATATATGCGACCAAGATCTATGAAAATATAACTCTAAGGTTCATCAATCAAAACCCGACACCATGTCTTGTTTTGATTGAAGAAGACAATTTTAACCTAAGCACCATGCTTAATTTAAAACAATCTATTAATGTATGCAATTGCTTACACATTCAAACCAGAGCACATGAACGAAGATAAAGGAAGCACAAAAGCATGATCAAGCTATCATCAACAAGGGACATAAGCATGAGCATAAGACGGTGAACCTCGGGAACCTCCCGGAAGGGCTTTGTTTAATGTCAAAAGCAGGACTTACCTAGCTAGTGGGCAAGATGCAAGAGCTGACATCATCACACCAGGATAAGATTTGGTAGAGGAGGAACTTTACTTAGTATGCTCACATACCTCCCCACACTTGAAGTTTGCATTGCTAGGCAACAAAACTCAAGTGTGTGGTGATCAAGCTTCCTTTCTAAACGTTCCCTCACCAAAGGGTATCTAGGTGTTGTAAATGATGTAGCTCACATGTTCGTAGGCATCATCTGTCCATCTTTCTTTTCAATCTCCACCTGAAAGGTTAGTGACCAAAAATACCCGAAGGACAACTTATCCTAAAAACATGTTTTTGCTTTTATTCGAAAAGGGAAATGAAACCTAAGCTAATCCAGGCTATCTCCTGGTAGTGCTTTGTTTATTTATTGGTCATAAGCTCGACCGTGGGAACTTCATCTTACAGCTATCGTTGGTGGTGTCATTCCCGTCTCACCACCAATCTTGATGAATCGGTGAAGCTTCAGCTGCAAGGTTAGTGCCACAGTGCACACACGAAATCTGATATGTTTATGATAGACATATGCATCCACAATCTACCTTCTAAACATTCTGCAATGGACGACTAGAAGGTGGTTGCAACCCTCGAATGTGCAAAGTGCACTCAGCATGGCCGGCTCTGGATAGGCCTGAACCGAGCATGGTCTATATGGTAGATCAAGAATGAAACTACCATGCTCGTATGTGGAATTCTTTCCTCCGGACTCCAGAGTCAGTGCCTCAAAAAGTTCCATGGCCCATGAATTCCCCATCTCAAGAGATGCATCGTGGAGGCAAGATGTTGACTCTCGATCATAATCGAAAGCAACATAGTACGGGCCAGCGGGAAGAGGCTGAAACTCGGTCGAGACAGATGATGATCGTTCGCCTCCACAGAGGTGAAGAGGATCTCCCGAGTCATCCCCTTGAGGAGTAGACAAGTCTACAACCTCAATCGGAACAGGCTCGGATGATGCGAATGGAGATACGTGCATAATCGTCTCGAGTGGGTTTCGCTCGGGAAGAGGCTCTACCATGGAATGTTCATGACAAGAGATGGACGTGGTAGAAGCGGCTTCCTTAAGCTTTACATCTAGGCTTCCTTGAGATTTATCAAGAAGTTCATCCAATGGGAAGCCCAGAAGAAGATCGAAATCCATGATGTCATAGATGTGAAAATCTAAGCGCACCTCGATCTTGTCTATGATGATTGGCACGTCCCTAGCAATCCCTCGACATGGGAAAATGTATTCTTTATACCGAGGACTTCGGAAATATCTATCAGTCGGGGTGAGGGGCATGTCACCCACCAGAGTGTCCAAAAGGTACTCTGATATGATGCAAACTCCAGCAGCAGGGTCATGAACAGCATCTACGGTGTTTCCCCTCATGGAGCAATGGATGGTCGGGGAAGTCGAGCTGACCAGAATTACTTCGGCAACAGGCTCTGATTTCCAAGGCGACAATTCCACTATTGCCCCATGACTCCAAACTTCATCGAGAACCTTATCAAAGTCTAACGATGCCGTAGGCTTCTCGTGCCAAGAACGATCTGAGGTATTTATGATGTTCCGAGAAGGATCACCCTCAACTCGAGAAGAGAACTCCGAAGGTTGAATTTCTTCTCCCTTTGGTGTTCGTGGTTCAGGAGAAGGCTCTCTAGACGAATCATTGGATGCGCAAGGTGAAAGCTCAAATTCGTCTATTAAGAGACTCTCTTGGATTGACTCTGATTCTTGATGGAGGTCATTGTATCTGGGATGGGAAGAAGAGGTTTCTAAGAAGTATTCTAGGGTCTCTCTTCTTTCTGTTGGAGTTTGGGTTCTGAATGAACCTCCAGCTACAAGGTCGAGCTCAAATGCAGATTCCATGTCTATCATCCTGTGAAACATGGTCAAAGACACATTATCGGGTATAGACAAGTGTGAGTTAAGCTCCAATAGGTGTGAGAACCTAGCCCAAGCTGCACCTATAGACTCGCACTCTAGTTGCTCAAATTCACGGAATTCACATGGTAGTGAATCTAAGTGTTCAAAAGGGGAGAACGAGTGACAAAAGTCATCTCGTAGCTCTTCCCAATTGTCTACACTCTCTATCATGCGGGTGTACCACTGTTCTGCTCTGTCTACAAGAGAAAAAGGGAACAACTTCCACCTCAAAGTTTCTTGGGTCATACCTGGGATTACCAAGCACGAACACAGTTCTTCGAACTCCTTTAAATGATCATGGGGATCATCACTGATGGCACCAGAGAAAGGTCGATTCCGAACCATGGCTATAAAGCCGGGACGAAGCTCGCAGCTAGATGAAGAAGTTGATGGTTGCTCTAAGACATACTCGCCCCTAGGGGTAGAGATGCTATTACAGGAAAGCTTCTCCATGGGTAACGGGGGTAAAGGTAGAAGGAAAGAAACAAAAAGGATATCTCGATAGGTAACGGGGGTAAAGGTAGAACAAAAAGGAAAAACAAAAGATACGAGGACCACTAGGTTCGAAGATAGATACAGCAACCGTTCCCCGGCAACGGCGCCAGAAATGCTTGTTGGTATTTCTCAACATCACCACTAGTTACGTACCTAGCATGAGCGTAAGATCCACCTGGGTATACCGACGGGTACGAAAGAATCCGCAAGCGCACGGAAATACCGCTGTAGCACTTCACCTCAG
This sequence comes from Cenchrus fungigraminus, assembly GCA_036936925.1. Lineage (NCBI taxonomy): Eukaryota > Viridiplantae > Streptophyta > Magnoliopsida > Poales > Poaceae > Cenchrus > Cenchrus fungigraminus. The sequence goes on along the minus strand of CM072769.1, from coordinate 75,958,782 downwards.
GAGTATTCCAAAGGGTATCGAATCCAAGGAATGATGTGTACTACCTTCTATCCTAGACTGATGATCCAAGGACACAACTCTAAAGGATGAGATGAAGATGGAAAGGATCTTGCTGATAGCGTGCAGAGTTGAGAACATCCTCTCGATTAGGAACTCTCGTTTCAGACACCGGCCCCTCCTGGCTATAACAGTTGGTTCACGGCAAATGGTTGCCTACACGCTGTATCCGAACGTGGGGGATTTCAGAGGGCCCAACGGCTGTCACTACCGCGGCCTACCACAAGACAAACCGTGGGATACAGGGCATTCGAAGGATAACCCGTAGTCTAGACACCACGTCTACACCACCGATTACTACTATAGCACGGCTACGTCTGATATCCCGTAGAAACACTATAGCTATCTTATGCGGAGTGACGAACCTACGAGGGAGAGACCCAAAGTCACTCAGATATACGCTATCTTATGCAAGGGATCACAGATGAACTTGATCAAGATTAGGATATAGGAGCATCCACTTAACTCTGATTAAACTAGCAGGCATACAAACAGGATACAAACTTAGGAGTTTATAACAGAAGATCAAGGGTCGTGTTCATGAAGAACACGAGCCTCTAACTTATGAACAAACATGAAAGTATGAGAAACTCGCTCGTCAACTAGATCGAGGAAGTGTGTTCGTGAAGAACACGAGCATCTAAATGATGAACGAACGAAAAACACAAGAACATAGTATGAATGCCACTTTAGTCTAATTGAGAATGTCGAAATACTCACTTTATTCTAAATGAAGAACAGAAGCATCCGTAGAGGATCGTTCTTGAGGAAATGTGCCAAACACCATGGCACAACCCCAAGAAACCACCCCACCTTCCTTCTAATCTCTAAAGCACTAGCAAGCCAGCACTAATCCTATGCGTAGAGCTCTCCTCTCCTAATGAGAGAGGCCAAAAGGCAAAAGTGAGAAGGAAGAGAAGAAGTGTGTGTCCTATACTCTACCCCCTCTCTTTCTTTTTATAGTCCTGAGCACAGGCGTGGAGGCACCCCAAACACCCCGGGAATGAAGTCAGGAGCCAACCAGGGACCACCACGTGGAAGGCCAGGATTGGGCGCCACAAGGTCGGTTCGGCCGACCAATGGGGTCGGCCGACCCCTTGTGGGCCCCACCTGCCTTGTGCTTTCTCGTGGTGGCTGTCAGGTGGGTCCTTATGGCGGTTCCAGGTGTCCACGTGGTTTTGAGGCGGTTTAGGCGCTCTGGTGGGCCATGGGATCCATGTGATACACGCGTGGTGACTTCTGATTCGCCGAGACTTCCTCCCTTGGATTGGTGACATCACCAATACGTGGCACTTTGCATGGCAGCCCCTCATTGGCTGAGGTGGAGAGGCTTGGATTGATGAGGTGGATGGATAAGGTGTGCTTTTGCTCTATTTCTTGTGCTAATTGCCTGCATTCAAATATACATTGCCACTTGTGGAATTTGTCAGTATAAGCCCCTATTCTACTATGGACGTATATTTCTTGTGTCAAAATGCAGGAGTTGACGGCTATAAATATGGTACTTAACAGTCGTCAACAACAACCAACACATACCACTTCCCACCCACAGAGCGAACATGGCCCAACCAAATCCATGTGCAACAGCTCACAAGGTCGCTCGGCCATGACCGCAGTCAGAGGGGCGTGAGAAGTGGCAACCATCTTTCCCTGGGTGCTCACAAACTTGATGGGTTTTTGGTACTTTTCTGTCTTGTGGGGGAACACTGGTGGATCTGGGGTTGTGTCTAGCTTGTTTCTGAGGTGGTTTGGCTTGGGTGTAAATTTGTTCATGGGTGTAGTGTGTGGTGAAATAGGAATCTCTCCAACTTTCTCTTCTGCCTCACCACTCTTCTCACCACTCTTGTGAGCCCCCAACGCCTGACCATCAAACCTCTTAAACTCTACCAACATCAAACTCAACTGTGGCTCATGCCCAGACAACCAACCCATCAGTTTCCTCAACTCATCATTCTCATCCTGCAAACGGTCAACATAATACGCAAGTTCCATATTTTTCAAAGCATGCATTTCATAGGTAGAGCATGATGTAGGAATAGGAGCTTTCAATGCAGCCTCAAGAGAAACTATCTTGGTATGAGATTCATCTAGCCTAGCATGTAACACAGGACAAGAAGTGCAAGCACCTAACAAAGCAGGTCTAGATTTCAACTCATCACACTCAATCCTAAGCACATCTAGTTCCTCAAGAGTTGAGGCATGCTTCTCCTTAAGAGCAGTTAAGTCAGCCAGGAAAATATTGCAATCACCACAATCAACCTCATCAGAAACAACAGGAGCAGCTTTCAAAGAATCTATCTCAGTTCTAGCATCAACAAGCAAAGACACAAGCTCAACTATCTTGTCCTTAGCATCACCTAGCAGAGACCTAAACTCTCTCTTCTCCTTGTTGGTCTTCCTAAGCACATCATCACAGTTATCAAGCAACTCATTCAGCCTAGCATTCTCCTCTAGCAAGAAGTTGGGATCATGTCGTACCTCTTCCTCGGAGTCGGAGTTTGAATCCGAGCTGTGCTTCCCACCCTTCTTGGAGTGCGCCATGCCGCAAAAGCCACCTTGTGCAACGAAGCTGAGGCTGGTGAAGTTCTTGCCCGTGTGCCGCTTGTCCTTGCGTCGATCTTGCTCTTCATTGCTGCTCGATGTCGCTCGCTCCGGCAACCATCGCTCGATCCGTCTTCTTCTTGTACCCGCTGCTCTTCTTTGGCCTTCTCTCACCCATGTCCTTGCGCTTGTCCTTGTAGTCGTTCCGGGGGTGGTGCTTGTTGTAGTCGTGCTTGGGCCCGCCCTTGTAGTCGTTCTTGATCTCCATGGCTTCAGGGCATTCGGCGATGAAGTTCCCGTGCTTCCCGCACCGATAGCACATCCTTGAGCTTCTCCTCGCATTCTTGCGGTTCTCGTACATCCGCCTAAATCTCTTGCTCAACAAGGCGAAGTCCTCCTTGCTCAGCACCTCAAAGTCCTCATCCGGCATGGACACAAGACAAGACAAAGAAAACTTCACGGTAGCAGAGTTAGCATTAGTCCTCGATCCTGAGACAAGAGCCAAACTATGAGGATCAGTGGGGCTCTCGCTTTTGGCTCTCAGGCCACGATCCACCTCCGAAGACCTGAGCTTAGAGAACAGCTTATGTAGCATCAAGGTATCATACATGCTCGACTCCTCAATGGCCTCGACCTTGGCACTCCACACAGACCTATCCAGTGGATGCAAAAGCTTGATAGCTTGATCATGATCTGTGTATGGGAGCACTGTCACATTGGCCCTCATGTTGTTCACAATACTGGTGAAGCGCTGAAACATCATATCAGTCGACTCACTGGAGAGATGAGTGAAGTTCTCGTACTCTCTCCGGTAAGTGGAAAACAAGCGAGCTTGCACTTGAGCATTGCCAACATGTGCATTCTTAAGCTTAAGCCATATCTTTCTGGCCACATCCTCTCCGTACACTCGATCAAACTCCGATGCACAAAGAGCACAGAACAAGTAATCAACGGCCTTGCTGTTGGCCTCAAACATGTCTCGCGATCCTTGAAGAAGGAAACTGTCGGGAATGACATAGTTAGGATTTTGGGTCACATCCCAGATCGAAGTCCCCTTCCCACGCAAAAACGCGCCCATGCGCCTCTCCCACATCTGGTAATTCTTGCCATCAAAGTGCGGAGGACCCGACCCCTTACCGTAGTCGCCCATCTTTGGATCTTAGACTGGTTAAAATCATGAAGATCCGTAACCAGCTCTGATACCAATTGAAGGACCGAATAGGCGACCAGAGAGGGAGGGAGTGAATGGGAACTGATAAAAATTCTTCCCAAAGGATGAACTCGGCCTATACCCCGATTGCCACTCCGATCACTCGCACACACCAAAAAGCTCTAGACTAGGCACACACACAAGCCTAGAAGTCCTAGAGACAAGCCACGAAGCAAAGAGCGGAAGCACCAGACAAGAATCAAAGCACTTAGTCAAATCTGGAATGACAAAGTGCGGACCATCCGCTAGACCGAGGCGGACTATCCGGACCATCTATGCGGACTGTCTGGAAACTCCAACAGAACCTCCAGAGACGCACCGAGAAAATCAGACTGTCCGGCTGAGCCACGCGGACTATCCGCCAGTGTCGCGGACTGTCCGTGTAGGACTCGCGCACCGTCTGTCCAAAGCTCAAGAAACACTCACACAATTTCGCCCTCGCGGACCGTCCGTCACTGACCGGCGGACTGTCCACAAAACCTCCTGCAACAAAACCCTAGGCACGCAACGGATCGAAGCATGAACAAGCGACGAACTGAGACGAACCCTAGATGCACGGACTGTCCGCGACGGCCTGGCGGACTGTCCGCGACGGCCTGGCGGACTGTCCGCAAGCCACGAACAGAACCAAAAACAGGGCACTCGCGAAGTCAACTCCACCTATCCATCACCAGATCTCCCAAACCACTTGAGCTCTTGAGACAAGATTTGGGGGAGATGAGAAGCGTCACTAGGTGAAGCTATGCCCCAAAAATCTTGACCTCTACCTCACTAAAACACTGGGAATCGCGGATCACATGAACCACCACCAAGAACTCATGCTCTTCCAAGAACTCGCGAATCGAAGGGATTCCCCAGTGTTTGAGGGGTCAAGATCACACCCAAACATGCACAAGGCATCCACCCATGATCCCCTCAAAGAAATCTAAGGAAAAACGCTCTCAAATCAACGAATCGAGTGAAGAACAAAACATCTAAAAATAGCCACGAAAATGACACGAAAATCACAAGGGATTAAGAGAGGGAAAGCATCACAACGCTGAATGCTTTCATACATCTAGAGGTCAGAGTCTGTACAAGAATCTAGCCTAAGAAAATGCTGGGAAAAGAAGCAATCAAGAGCGATCTACCTGGAGAGGAAACCCTAGAGTCCGAGAGAGACAGAGATGACATCCACCTCTCTGCTATTTATATGAAGTCCACCAGAGGAGGCAAATGACCACACTACCCCTACAACTTAAACTTAAGATACACACCCCTCAGGGGCATTTTGGTCAAGTCTTCAGATATTCCCATCGAGCAGACACGCTTCCACCGCGGACTTGCTTAGCCTCGACGCAAGCCTCGCGATCACGCCACGTGCCCCCCCGCCTCGAAGCTTCCTGACGCTCCCAAATCATCGTCTCCGTCGCATCGGGCCTCTGGACTTGGTTTTGGGCACAAACCAAGAAACCGTTCACTGATGGTTTTGTGGGCAAATCACCAAACCACGTGTGCAAGCTCCGGCCTCGAACAGCCACCTTGCATCGGCCCATGTTCATGACTTCAACTTGCTAGTCTTGCACCGCACGGCTCGCACTTGATCCCTTCGGCCACCGGGTCCATCGAACCAAGCCTACTTGCCTCTCTATCACTCGGAGGCCGCCACGGCTAAGGTCTTTCGCGCTTGTTCTTCACCTGCACCAACACGAGTCAAGCCGCAACCTGTACGTGCACACTGAGCCAAGCATCAATCCACACAACATTGTCAATCACTCATCACTAAGGAGCGACCCTCCACTAGTCCTCGGACACACCTGGTCCTTAATGGGCTGTACAGTAATGGACCTAATGTGATTTGCTCTAAAATCTTCCTGAAATTTAGAAGACGAACATCATTTCACCGTTAGTATTAAGATAACAACTGTTAATTTCATGTTCATTTTTTGAGTGTTTAACACATAATATTAGTCTTGCATACTTATATAAACTTGCAGATATATGGAAGAGGAGACACATAACCCCTTCTGCTTAGCTAAATTTGATTTCAAAACATAGTTTTCTTTACCGAGAAGCCCCTAAACTTGATGAAATCCTCTAAAGTACTGTCCATCAGTGAATTTTGTGAAAAATGCTTCCATTGAGCGAAAAATTGACCTCCACGCTCATTTTTCAACAAAGAAAGCTCTAAACTTTAAGTAAAAATATGTTTACACACCACAAATTTACAAAAACACGTCACACTTCACAATAAGCAATTCTCCATGCCGTATAGTTCACGTGCTCCCTGAAAAATATTCATTAATATGTTTATATTGCAACCTCTTGAATATGACATATGATATGCATTGTTGTAACAGACATTATATATAAGATGCATTGTTGATTATGATACCCGTAGCGAAGCAAGGGGCAACAATGGCTTGTTAACCATGTTCGTGCTGAGCACTTTTGTCATAGTTGTGTGTTTTTTCTGCACTATAAATATATTAGGGAAGAACATTTTTCATTAAGAGAAGACAATTTTACATGACGCAACCTTAGGAGAATCCCTAAGGAGCAGAAAGACAAGAAAGACAAATCGAACAAGAAAGAAAGAGGGTCACCACACCACCACCACGGTAGAAACAACTTACGAGAACAAAAGCTTGCAGAGGAAAACACCAAGGATACACGCATGTCGTCGCTAGCCTAGCAACCCGGGGAAAGCGGATGCCAAAAGAAGCGGTCTTGCAACATGATGCCCTCAAGAAGGAAGTGACGCCGATGCCGCCATCGTCTGCCCATCTGTGGATGGACAGGCCAAGTCTTCACCTGGCAGATGAAGAGGATTTGGAGGGCGCAATAACGCACCCGGCAGGGTAAGTTACGCAAGAGGGCGCAACCATTGTCGGCACTAGCGAGCGCTAGGCTAATTAATTTGTGTTAATTGGCTGGCTGCTTGCTACTGTTGACCAGCGGGAAGGGACGACACAACAGAGAGACAACCTTTGTTGGGCAGAACAGGAGACACCTGAGTTTTGACTTGTCGGCACTTTCTACTAACAGTGAGAAGAGACCGTAGAAGGTTGGTTGTTTAGAGCAACTTTAGTGGGGTCTGCAAATTGAAGCCTCTAAAACCCATTTGCAAGCCACCTGCAAAAAATAGAGGCCCAAAATTAGGTCTCAACTCCAGCAAGAAATCACCTCAAGCCTCTATTTTGATGTAGGACCCGTCTGTCACCCATCCAGCCGCCTCCTCGTGCTCCACCCCGCCGCGCTCACCACCTCGGGCCTCTGGTCGTCCATCACCATCCTCGACCCCTTCCCTTCCCCGCTCCACAGGCCCACATTTGTCAGTGCCAGCCTGCCGTCCTCCACGCGCCTCTTCCCGAGTGCACAGCGTCGGCGCCGCCAAGTTGGAAGAGCAGGACCACCAGCCGACCGCTGCCACCCACAGCCCGACCTCCGCGCTGCTCTCGCTCGGTGATGTTCCTGTTCACGGAGGTGGTGGCATGGGCGAGCTCTACCCCGGGCGTCATGGGCGAGCGCGCAGGCAAGCTCCGCCCCGACCGCCACGGGAGGTGTGCTGGCCACGATGTTGTTCGTGAGGGGCTATAAGGAATTGATGCTCGCAGCCTAAGAGGGGGATGGGATGAATTAGGCAACTTAAAACCTGAACCTACGGCTTCCACTACTTTGCATAAAGTAAACTAGATCATTTCTATCTAGATGTGCAATCTATGGTTGATCTAGTGTGAAACCCTCATCCCAAAACAAGTTTTGCAACCTATAGCCAATCCTAGTAAGATACTACTCTAGGAAAGTAAAAGCAAGCAAGTATTGCAAAAATGTAAAGCGGAAACGTAAATAGGGATGAGAGGAAGCAAACTCCACTGATTTATCCTGTGCTATCGGTAGACACTAAGCCACCCCTAGTCCACGTTGTTGAAGCACTCCACACAAGAGTATTGCTTCCCGATCACCAAGTCTCTCCCAAGAGCACCGCATGACTAGCCACAAAAGCTCGCCACGAAGGCACTCGCCAAGCTCCCTCAGTCACCTTGATGCCGCCTCCACTAAGGAGCTTCTCCACCAAGGGACGGGGTCTCCACGTCCCCCGCACAAAGTGTCCTCGCCGCTCCACACCAAGTCGGAGGGTCGAAGATGTTTGCTGGAGAGCCACTTAGGCCCCAAGGCTTTCGGCGCACCTTGTACAACTTGATCTACTCAAGAATCACCTCACAAGGTAGGCACACCTTGCACTCACTCAGCTCTAAGCTAAACCTAGCACTAAGCACACACACCAAGCATGTGTAAAGCCTTTAGATGTTCACTTAAGCACTAGCATGACATGGATGTGATCTTCAATGTGTCTTGTACTCCTCTAGACTTCCACACACTCCAGCAACATCAAATGGTGGGGTGGAAGGGGTATAAATAGCCCAAGGCATCCATAGAGTCGTTGCTCAAACGACTAGTATTTTCTGAGTACAATCAGATGATCCGATGCTATGCTTTTTAACGGTGTTTGAGGACCAAGAGCGTTCGAAGACCAGTGGAGGATCACTCCTCAGTGATGAGTGATTGACAATATTGTGTGGACTGATGCTTGGCTTAGTATTGCAGGTGCAGGTTGCGACTTGACTCGTGTTGGTGCAGGTGAAGAATAAGCACGAAAGGTCTATGCCGAGGTGGCCTCTGGGTGATGGAGAGACAAGTAGGCTTGGTTCGATGGACCCGGTGGTCGATAGGGTCAAGTGCGAGCGGCATAGTGCATGAAGAGCAAGTTGAAGTCATGGACATGGAGCCGGTGCATTAGTGGTGGCCAAGTCAAGGAACGAGGCAAGACCGAGTAGACCGTCCGGGCGCCGGAGGTGAAAGGCTTGGCGGGCTTGACGCTTGGCGTGGTGAGGCCGGGCCGTGCACGCGAGGTTTGGTGGTTTTGCCACAAAACCATCGGAGGACGGTTTCTTGGTTTGGGCCTCAAAACAAAATCCAAAGGCCCAACGCGACGGAGACGGGGATCCGGGAGCGTCGGGAAGCTTCGATGCGGGGGATACGCGTCGTGATCGCATAGCTTGCGTCGGGAGGACGCGGGGTGCAGTGGATGCGTGTCCGTCCGATGGTGAAGACCTACTTGACGAAAGTGCCCCTGAGAGGTGTGTATCTTACTTTCAAGTTGTAGGGGTAGTATGGTCATTTGCCCCACCGGACGTGGAAAATATAAATAGGTAGAGGGGTGGATGGCTTGGGTTATCCTTTGGACTGCTTTTCATTTTCCTTCTCTCTAGGCTAGCCAAAGCGATCACGAGCACATCTACAAGCGGGTGGATGTGGGAGGATTGCCAGCCTTTGTAAAGAATTTGACCTCTGTGTGTATGGAAAAATTCTTGTGCTAGTTGTCTCTCCTTTTGGATTCCCGAGTTGTTTTGTGTGCTTTTTCGGTGGTTTTCGGTTCGATCCTTGTGCGTCGATTTCTAGGCCGTTTCTCTTCGGATTTCATTGAGGAGATCATGGGTGGATGTCTTGTGCATCTTTGGTGATGATCTTGACCCCTCAAACGCCAGGAATCGGGCTTGATTTGGTGAGGATTAGATGAACTTGAGTTGGTGCTTTGAGTGCACGAGATTTGCAATTCCGGTTGATTGGATAGGTTTGGGTCTCAAAGATTTTGGGCATAACTTCTCCTAGAGACGCTTCTCATCTACCCAAATTTTGGGCTCAATCCGTCCAGCGGTTTGGGAGATACACCGATCGCAAGTTTCATTGTTTTCACGCGGGTTCGGTGGCTGTTTCTGGAGCTCTTGCGGACTGTCCGCGACACCCTCGTGGACTGTCCGCCTGGGTCTCAGTTCATCATGTGCGTCAAGTTCGTTACGAGTTCTTGAGTCCCTTCGCTTCGATCCGTTGAGTGCTTTGGTTTCGGTTGGAAGAGGTTTGCCGGACCGTCCGCGAGGCTCGGACCGTCCGCTGTGCTTGCACGGACTGTCCGAATTTCCTCCGGAGTCACTAGAGGTTCGGGGTGCATTTTCAGACTGTCCGCCCTGTTGTCGCGGAACCTCCGCCTGGGCACCACGGACTGTCCGCCCGGCTCTTCCGGACTGTCCGTCTAGTGTTCGCAGATTTAGCGAAGTGATTTGGTTCTTGTCTTGTGCTTCCGCTTCTTGATTCGTGGTTTGTTTTTAGGACTTGTAGGCTTGTGTGTGCCTAGTCTAGAGCCGCTCTTGTGTGTGCAAGTGATCTGAGTGACAATCGGGGCATAGGCCGAGTTCTCTCTTTGGAGAAGAATTTTTATCGGTTCCCATTCCCTCCCCCCTTCTCTGGTCGTCTAATCAGTCCTTCAGTGTCAGTTCATCCGGTGCTATTAGGCGTTGCCTTCCACCATACTTGACCATTGACACAAATCATTCGATGCACCATCAGTTCATCCGGTGCTGAAGACCCTGAGCTCAAAACCTCTTTGTATGGCATAAACATATATAGGCGTCGAATGAACCGATGCTTGGACCATCGGTTCATCCGATGCAGACGACCTTGAGCTCAAAACCTCTCTGTCTTGGACGAACACTGCATCGGATAGACCGACGGTTGACTTCGTCGCACCATCAGTTCATCCGGTGCTTCTTGTCTTCACTTCTTCATCTCTGACATTCATCCGGTGCTACTAGAAAACCCATCACTGGTTCATCCAACGGTCCATGTTGACCGAGCCTCCTCCACAGTGTACTAGTTCATTCGGTGATTGCTCCAACGCCTTCTTATAGGTACCTTTAGTTCATGCTGATTCTTTGCGTCTTCAACTTGCCATAACATGTTTTCAACTTGCCACGGTTTAGAGCTCCAAAATATATACTATATATTCTGAGACTCTAAACCGTGGCAAGTTGAAGACATGTTATGGCAAGTTGAAGAAGCAAAGAAAACAGCAAAAAGACACCGTCGGATGAACCAATGGTACCTAGAAGCAAGCGTCGGTGCAAGCAACGGATGCATTGGTATGCTGCGCAAAGTCTCGAGTGAACAGGCACTGTCGGATGAATCGATGGTCCACTTTCTAGTTCTGTCGGATGATTGCCAAGCAACGAGGCAGCAGAGGTAGTAGCACGGATGAATCGACGGTCTGGTTGGCTCGACCATCGGTCTATCCGATGCCTCATGGAATCGATACAGAAAGGTTTTGGCGCGGGGATCATCAGCATCGGATGAACTGTCGGTCAGTCATCGGTTTATCCGGCGGGTGCGATCATTTCATACAGAGACGTTTGGAGATCAAGTTTTCAGCACCGAATGAACCTACGGTGCGTCGGATGAATTGTGTCAACGGTCAAGTGAGGTGGAAGGTAACGTCTAGTAGCACTAAATGAACCGACACTCGAGAAAATCATAGCGTCAGATCATCTAATGGTACGGTTTTTAGCAGCTTTTAGCCAACAGCTAGTTTGGTGTCTTGCGCTATTTATACCCCTTCCACCCCGCCATTTGGTGTTGCTGGAGTGAGCTGAAGTCCAAAGAAGTGCAAGACACATTGGAGATCACATCCATGCCTTACTAGTACTTAAGTGAACATCCAAAGGCTTTGCACATGCTTGATGTGTGTGCTTAGTGCTAGGTTTAGCTTAGCGCGGAGTGAGTGCAAGGTGTGTCTACCTTGTGAGGTGATTCTTGAGTGAATCAAGTTGTACAAGGTGCACCGGAAGTCTTGGGGCCTAAGTGACTCTCCGGCAAACGTCTTCGACCCTCCGGCTTGGTGTGGAGTGGTGAGGACACTTTGTGCGGAGGACGTGTAGACCCCCTTCCCTTCGTGGCGAGTCTTTGTGGCTAGTCAAATGGTGCTCTTGGGAGAGACTTGGTGGCTAGTCAAGTGGTGCTCTTGTGTGGAGTGGTTCAACAACATAGACTAGGGGTGGACCTCCCCTTTTGCACAAGCTAAGCCTGGCTAACACCCTATGCAGCATGCCAATCATCAGCAAGTTGCACTACACAAGCCTGGATAGGGGTTGTGCACCCTACCAATCACACTCTTAGTACCTACCGATACTACGAGATAAATCACGTGTCAAGAGTTTGCTTCCTTTCATCACTCTTTACATTTCTGTATTACATTCTTGCAATTCTTGCTTACCTTTACTTTTCTAGAGTATTATCTTACTAGGATTGGCTATAAGTTGCAAAACTTGTTTTGGATGAGAGTTCCACACTAGATCAATCATAGATTACACATCTAGATAGAAATGATCTATTTTACTTTATTCAAAGTAGTAGAAAGCATAAGTTAAGGTTTTAAATTACCTAATTCACCTCCTCCTCTTAAGCTACATCATCTTATACGCCACCATCTCAGGGGCGGTCATCATCTTGTCTAGTCATCTTATACGCCACCATCTCTGGGGCGGTCACCATCTTGTCTTGAAACACCATTGCATTTCTATCCTTCCACACTTGTCCACAACACACCTTTAGAGATAAACAGATTTTTTTCACTACTGGTATATGTCACTACCTCTATCGAGTTGCAGCATGAGTTCGGCACTGATTTCCACTGTAGGCTTTTCCTGACAAACGCCCACATGAAATTTCAAAACGGACCTTGATGCTAACATATATATCGCATCACATCAACATAAGACATAAGGATGAGTTCAACCAAAAAGAAAGTGAGGGAACTAATTTATGAATTTAAATGTTGAGGGACGGGAATTAAATCTTTGTGTCAAGTTTAGCAACTAAAATGATTATTTTACCAAAGGTAACAGAAGGGGACGAAAATGTGAAATATATCCTAACATTTAATTTTAATTGGTGAAAACATTAGATGTGGAAAAATCTTTGGAATTTATAGACAGAATCTGAAGTCTTTGATTTCAAAGATATTTTAATCTTTATTTCCCACAAGATCTTCTAATTTAATATAACTTTTGCATGGAAGATATATACTCCCTCCGTCCCAAAATAAGAGGTGTTTCAAAAGTGTGTTTGTCTTACAAATACGCTTCTCAAACACCTCTTATTTTGAAACAGAGAGAATATGCATTAATTGTAATTTCATTTAGCACCTAGATGTTTGGTTCGAAAGCTTTTATGACCAAGAGGTGCACATGCGAAACCATTCGTGCATATACTCCACCCCTGCATGATTTGCTATTTTTTCCTGAAAAATATTCAGGCGAGGACTACTTTCTTGCGAATTTGCGGCACGTTTTCCCGATCCGTCGAAAGTATAGTGGGCCGCTCGCAGATTTTGAGCCCGTTACGCTGATCCGCCGTCGCGGAAATTTTTTTTATATTTTTTTTTCGATTTTACGAAAATAAATAGTCGGATTGAACATTTGCACAAATTGTCTCGAACCGCCGTTTGGCACGGCGGTCGGGTCCCTGCCGCTGTTTGAAACGGCGGTAGGGACCTACCGCCGTGGAAAATGGCGGTAGGCCACCGAAAACCGTTGTTGCCAATGGCGGTTGGCTCATCCGCTACGTGGCACGCCGGTTTGGCACCTACCGCCATGGCCAACGACGATTACTTCTTCCAGGTGGACCCGGGGGAACCTACCGTCTTCTCCAACGGCGGTTGACTGATCGTTGGAGACCTACCGCCCTTTGAAATGGCGGTAGGTCCTACCGCCTGTAGCAACGACGGCAGGACCGCGCCTATATAAGGGCCGCGGCCATGCCGTCGGGCGGCTGCCCCTCCTCCCAAATCCTTTCCTCCTCCCCCACGTAGCTCATCGTTGCCTTCTTCAGTGTCGATTCTCCACATCAGGTATGTCTGTAATACTTCCTTATATAGTTAGTTTAGAAATTCTAAAAATAGTTTAGAAATCCTAAAAATAGTTTAGAAATAATAGAAATCCTTTATAAATATTAGAAATGCTTTAGAAATTGTGAAAATACTTTAGAAATACTAGAAATACTTTAGAAATTCTAAAAATACTTTGGAGATATTATTTCTTTTTTAGAAAATCCTAGAAATCCTTTAGAAATACTAGAAATACTTTAGAAATTCTAGAAATACTTTGGAGATATTATTTATTTTTTAGAAATTCTTAGAAATACTTTAGAAATCCTACAAATACTTTAGAAATACTTTAGAAATTCTAGAAATACTTTGGAGATATTATTTTTTTAGAAAATTCTAGAAATACTTTAGAAATACTAGAAATACTTTAGAAATCCTAGAAATACTTTAGAAATACTAGAATACTTTAGAAATTGTAGAAATACTTTCGAGATATTATTTCTTTTTTAGAAAATTCCAGAATTACTTTAGAAATCCTACAAATACTTTGAAGATATTATTTCATTTTTTAGAAAATCCTATAAATACTTTAGAAATTCTAGAAATACTTTAGAAATGCTAGAAATACTTTAGAAATACTAGAAATAATGTAGAAATACTAGTTTTTCTTCGAATTTCTTATAAATACTTTAGAAATAGTAGTTTTTAATACTATAAATACTATAAAAATTGAGTGTCATTTTATACTTTAATTTCTTTTGCAGGTATGGCTCAGCAGCAGGCGCTGCCACCGCCGCCGCCGCCACAACCGTCTCTTGGTAGTGTTCGTCCTCCTCGGGAGCCGCTGCCGTACGTGTTGCCCGAGCTCCTCGACGAGGCGACTGACAGGGCGCACCGGTCTTACCACTTCGCGATCTGCGAGACAGAGCTGGGCACCGTACGTTGTAGAGGCCCGGGGTACTACATGCCGCTTCACCCCTGTTGGCGTCCGAAGTATGTAATACGATACCTGGGTTTCTTTTTATTTCCTCATTAAATTTGGAGATTAATATTTATTTTCATTTTGTGGTGCAGGCTACGCGCAGCAGGGCTTCTTCCCTTTGCGCGTTTGGTCGAGGGGGACTTGATGCAGGCCGCTATGTGCTCGGCGGATCGCAGATCGTGCTTTGGGTCCGACTACCAGCTGATCTGCGCACTCCTAGACCGGTGGCGCCCCGAGACGCACAACTTTCATTTCCCCTGGAGGGAGATGACGCTGACTTTGGAGGACGTGGCCCTCCTCTTCGGGCTACCATGCTTAGGGGAGCCCATGGGGGCTGTTGAACCCCCCGACGGGTGGCGCAACGATATCTTGACGAGGTTCGCCGGAGTGGTGCGCCGTCCCGACGCGCTAGAGGTGAGAGACTTCACCAACTCCCACGGCTCCACGAGTGCTTGGTTGCGCAAATACAGCGTACGTACCTCGATCTATTTATGTTTCGTTTTTCATAGTATAGCAAGTACTGACTGAAATTTGAATGTTTGCAGGCCGAGTACATGAGAGAAGACGCCGACGAGCGACAGACACTTGGAGGCGTACCTGTTGTGATTGTTCAGCTACGTGATGTTCTGTGGGTCCCAGGGGGACGCGGTGTCGAGGTTCCTGATCCCCCACGCTCAGAGGATCGCCGACACCACCGTGGAGGCGATGCCCCAAATCAACTATGGCGCTGCAGTTTTGGCCGCGACGTAAAGGGGCATGTGCTCCGGGTGCACCAAGACGGGCACCCAGTCGATTCTCCTCGGATGTCCGCTTCTGCTGCACCTGTGGAGCTACGAGCGGCTTCCTGTCGGTCGGCCGATGGTCGACCGATCGGCATACCGGGCGCTGGAGGAGGGGCACGACCCAGCAGACAGGCCGACCATAGGGTCGATGTGGTGCCACCGCCAGGTTCGTACTTCGAGCTAGCTTTGTTCGTTAGCTGTCAGAAAGTAATGCAATTCGTCGAGCTAACTTATTCTCTTGTATGCAGCTCTCTTGGACGGAGCAGATCAGGAGGTCGTACCTGGACTTCGTCGGGCAGATCGACACCCTCCCGGACGTTGAGGTGATCTGGCAGCCGTTCACCACCGCCTTGGTCGCCGCGCATGCACCGCAGGGTCTCTCGACCCTGTGCTTTCGGGACTGTCAGTTCTGGATGACGAAGATGCCGCTCGTCCACGACATGTACGTCGAGAAGTACCACGTCGAGCGCGTGATGAGGCAGTTCGGCCTCTACCAGGTTTCGCCTGTGCCCATCGCACACACTGTCGACCCGGCCGTGCACCAATAAGTTCATCCAAAACTTCATTAGTTTCCGTTGACAAGTGATGGAAGTTAGTTTGCTGATCGATTCGCTGTTTTTGTTGTAGGTGGACGAGGAAGGGGTCGAAGACTTCACCCCCTTTTTTGGCAAAGCTGCAGCCGTACCTGGACGCGTGGGCGAACGCCGCTGCCCCGGACCACGTTGTCGTCGAGCCGTGCTTACACGACGACGACGCCTGGAGAGCATACATGCAGTGGTACACGCTGAGGACCCGGACGCGCGTGACGTACATCCCACCGAACCCTCGTCTCGACCTCGTGCCAGCGTCGGTAGGGGTCAGACCCACAACATCTTAGTAAGTTCAATTGCGTTACATCAAATTAAGTCACATTTGCTAACGTTCGTTCGTACTAATAATCCGTCCGATCATGACAGTACGACACAGCTCGGGAGATGTTCCAGCTGGCCCAGCACGTGGGGACGATGATGGACCACATGACGTGGGACGGGATCCGGACAAAGATGCACAAGATGGTGGGCCTCAGCTGGCGGTTGATGCAGGCGGTGAACTTCCGCGACGACGAGGGGTTCCTCCTTCCATGCAACCCCTCGTCCTCCAGCAGCTGTGCCTCCACCTCAGCTTCGTACCAGGCACCCTCGTCCTCGACATGTCCACCGTTCGTGCTCACTTTGTCCGCTCCGTACGTGCCGCGGCCGAGTCCTTTCTACGCCGCCGCCGCAGGTACAAGTTTTTTCATCCTAGTTTCCACGACAAGTTTTTTTGTTCATGCCTGACATCTATTTTTATAGAGAGACCACCGGTACCTACGGGACCGGGGACTTCGTCTTGGGCAGGTTCACCGGTTCTGCAGGAGCCGGTGATTCGTCCACCTCCTTCGGCTGTCCCCGAGCTGTTCCCTCCTTCAGACTACTTCGGAGGCGAGACACCACCACAGGGTTCGGGCCCCGAGTTTCACTACGCCGACTTTTTGTTCCACGCCGACGACGAGATCCACCACGACGCGGACGTGATCGGTCCTACTCAGGAGCCCCACTCGTCGGGACCCAGCCGACGCAGGAGCAGCACGTGGCGATGATGGAGGACTTCCACGACACGGTAGCACGTGTAGGAGAGGCGTTGGCGGCAGCAGAGTCGGTAGAGATGGAGGCACGAGCGACCGGAGGGGGCCGGCCCGTCGGGCTCATGTGCTCCCTTAGCGACACCGCCCCGGAGCCGGCGGCCGCAGGACGCGATCGCCATCCACGAGAGCTCCTCACGTACCCCACCAACCACACGAGGGCTGCACAGAGGGCGGCGGCGGCGGCGAGGAGGGAGTACCAGGGCCCGCCACGACCGACGAAACGCGGTCGTATTTAGATTTGTTTTTTTGACACTTGCCATGTAAACTATTTTTGTTTTGTATAATTAATTTATGTATTTTCGTATTTATTTGGGTGCTATTTCGCATTTATAATTTTAGGAAAAATCAAATAAAAACAAAAATGAACAAGAAAAAAAAACAAACAAAAACAAAAACAAAAAACAAGAAAAACAAACAAAAACAACAAAGAAAAAAACCAACTGCCGCTTAGAACGGCGGTTGCCTCTACCCAGCCGCCATTTCAAATGGCGGCTGCTGCCAGCCAGCCAGCCGCCACCCAACCCCGGCCTGCCGCCACTGTTGCAAACCTGCCGCTCTGTGCTGCGGCGGCAGGACCCCAACTGTCACGCCAAACGACGGTTCGAGGCTATTTGTAGTCCAATGGTAGGACGGTCTAGTGGGACACTACCCACCAGGGTTTCAATCCTGGTGCTCGAACCTTTTCCTCGATTTATTCCGGGATTTTGCGGCGTTATGCATTAAGTGGTAAGCGACATTCCTGTCGACGACGAAGCGCCAGTGGTGACTTCGAGAATCTCCAGATCTGTCGGTGCTCAGTCCTTCGAAGGTGCTCATAGAGGTAGGGTTTGCGTACGTGTATTCATAAGGGTGAGTGTGCGTGCGTGTTGTGAGCGTCTGCGTTGTACTGTGTAATCAGATTTTTTTAGATTACACAGTACAACGCAGACGCTCACAACACGCACGCACACTCACTTCCTTCGGAGGTGCTCATAGGAGGGTTTGCGTACGTGTATTCATAAGGGTGTGTGTGCGTGCGTGTTGTGAGCGCCTATGAGCACCTCCGAAGGAAGTGAGTGTGCGTGCGTGTTGTGAGCGTCTGCGTTGTACTGTGTAATCTATCACGCACGCACACTCACCTCTATGAACACACGTACGCAAACTCTACCCCTATGAGCACCTCCGAAGGACTGAGCACCGGCAGATCTGGAGATTCTCGAAGTCACCACTGACGCCTCGTCGTCGATGGGAACGTCGCTTACCGCTTAATGCATAACGCCGGAAATTCCCGGAATAAATCCAGGAAAAGGTGCGAGCACCAGGATTTGAACCCTGGTAGGTAGCGTCCCACTGGACCGTCCTACTATTGGACTACAAGCCCGTTCGCATCCGACTATTTATTTTCGTAAAATAGAAAAAAAATATATAAAAAATTTCGCGGTCGCGACATCCGCAGCCCACGACACGCGCGCGGCGCGGCGCATTCTCTCCGCGTCAAAAAGCGCCGCCTGGACGGCCTCCCCCTCCTCCTCCCTCCTGCCTGTCTCGTGCTCCTCATCAGCCGAGGGGGCCCTCTCACCAGTCACCCCTTCTAGCGACTGCGACGGCGGCGAGCTTCGCCGAACCACGGCAGGAAGCGCTCCTCCTCCGCCTCGGCCTCTTTGGGGTGCGTACGATCCCGCGGTTCCCGCCTCCGATTAAGCCTGAGATCCCCTCCTCCGCGTGCTGTCCTTGCTCCTCTGCACTTGGGGATTTTCGATGGGTTTTTGCTGACCTTCCGATTGTTTGCTCGTTTCCGGCAGCGGATTTCCCCATTGATTTGGTGACTGCAATTTTGCCATGCACCACTCGGCAGGCTTCTCTTGCCGAATTCCCCATTCTGTTCCTGGAGTTTCTCCCAACTGTGCTTCGAGATCTAATCTGCACTCGGTTAGTCGGTTACGCCGTGTCGCGCGCCTGACGATTCCCATTTCCAGATTGGGGAGGCCACGACCACGTTCGGCTGCGCCATGATGTCCTCGGACGATGACGACGCGGAGCCCCGGCTGAGGGCGGTGCAGGGCTACTACTTCGTGGATGACGACGACGCGCCCATCTCCTTTGACGTGCTGCCGTTCCAGTTCGACGCCGCGGAGGAGGTCCCCTCCTTCAAGAAGGACGTCTACCTGCGCGGTCTGGCGGATGGCGGCCTCCAGAAGGTCTACAAGCAGGTGGTGGCGTGGAAGCTCGGCCTCGACGGCGACTCGCCCGAGATCACCGTGCTCTGCACGGAGGGCAGCTGGATTGCCCTGCTCAAGCCGAGGCCGAGCTACGAGGAGACTGTCCGCTCCGTGCTGGTCACTGTGGAGATGCTCCACTTTGTTCGCAGGAGCCCCACAGCCTCTGAGGAGAATATATGGTGTCACCTCCGCCGAGTTTTTGAGTATGTGCTACTGCATCTTTTTTTGTTTTTCAAGTTTTTTTATTCTCTTGGTGATTGTGAAGTCTGATTAAGATTCTGAAGTGTTCCTTTTTGTGTCACAGTAAATATGAGGTTAAGCCCTCAGATGATGGCATTAGGGATCATGGACAGCTAATTAAACTGTTTTCTGAGAGAGACCCTGCTATAGCAAAGTCACAGGTATGTAGTTCTTCTTTTTCTTGTTATAGCTAGTTGGGTTTAGTGGGGTTGTCTCCAGCTTTCCGTGCTTGTAGTCCTTAATATTTACTAGTAAATTCTTCTAAACTTGTATAAAGGAAAATTCTGGTATGAATGCAAAGTACTGTCATCTTGAATACAGTAGTGTGGATTTGATTTTATAGTGTGATGCATGCTATCGAATTTGTTTTCACATTTCCTTACCATCATAAGGTCTTATCTTAATAGTCCTATTAGCACCACCTGTTGTTAGGCACCACTTAATTTTTATTTTTCCAGATTGATGATTTAGTTGTTATGAAAAAATTATACCAGTTTAATGCATAGTCGTAACCTTTGTTTTATATTTTATAATTGGCTAAGATTGAGATATTTAATTTTCTACAAGAGCATGTGTTTGCATTTACCGATTTATGATCTTAACATCATGTATTTCTTCATTATCATTTTAATTACTTACTACTGATTCCTACTGCTTACAATATCATGCTTCATGACAACTTAATGATGAATTTTGACAGACTTTGCAACTATTCATTAAAGAGGAATCTATAGAGAAGATTGACGAGGTAACCCAGATTATGTCCGTATTGATAGTTCTAAGTAACCATGCTTCTAACCTTTCTTTCTTTTTTTTCTTTGAATTTCATTTAGGCTGGTTCAAATGATCTGGACAATAAACAACCATTTGTTGTTGATGATAAGGAAAGAGAGGAGGTAGTTAAAGATAACAATAAGCATGAGCCCAGTAACGATGATGATGAAGAGGATGAAGATGATGGAGATTTGTTTGATTCAGTTTGTGCTATCTGTGACAATGGAGGGGAGCTATTATGGTAAGCCCTTTTCTGTTTTGGCAGAAGCATGATGTTTGGGTTAATTAGATACTTGACTGTCCTGTTTCAAACATACTGGTTGAAAGTTGCAAGTTGTAACCAGATTTATCTTGTGTATGACTTCAACAGCTCAATGCATTTCATGATCTTTCAGGCTTCTGTTCCTCAAAGTTTATGTTTGGCTACACACAATACCTTGATAAATCAGCTATTTTTGATGTTGCCTAGTGATATGCATTATTATGGCCAAAGATGCACAATTTGATTACAAGTAGCAGTTCCTAATATTGCTCTGTTCTGCTTAAGACCCAACATGAATGATTGGAGCTAAATTTTCCTCACAAGATGATAGCACAGTTTTCATAGACATTCAAGTGTGTTGTCCGTAGGAAGAGCTATTCTTATAAAGTGAAAAGGATCAATTAATCACTATCATCTTGGCACTGTAAACTCGGGCCATTAGAGTTATCAGTAACAAATAGGACATCTACCCTCTGTTCAGGATCTGTTGTGGTTAGCTGTAGAAAAAACTATATTATAATATTGTCTATGGGTTTTATGTTAAGTTAATAATCATGTGATTGTAGCTATGAATTAAAGCAATGTGACAAATAAAATTTAAAAGTGCTAAAAGAAGCTTCTTTCTTTCTTTCCAAAAATATGAATCAGCTATATGCTCAAACTTAGGGTTGTAAGGTTGAGTTTATTTCATCTCTAGCCTTTACCGGCCTCTCAATTTGCGAATATCACATTTTAAAAGAATAAGTTTAAAAAACATAAAGGCTATTTTGGCATGTTGCAGAAAAGAGAAAATTACAACTTTTGACACCCATTGCACAAACCTACAGCCATTTTGACACTTACTGCTGGAAACTATAATTTTCTTACAAAGCTACAGGTTGACATCATGGGCCTACCTTAGAGTCTGATGGGTGGGTCCATGTTGAGAAAGTTGTAGCTTTTTGCGATAGAAGTGTTGAAATAGTTGTAGGTTTCTGCAGTGGGCACTAAAACTTTTAGCTCTGTACAACATGTGTAAAAATAGTTGTAGGCCTTTGAGATATTCTCCATTAAAATTGTTAACAAATGTGCTCATGTTCGGATTCTTCCTGATATATTAATACGATGATGCATCTTCTCAAGGCAGCAACCTTACCTACAGCATGCATCTGTGCTCCTATTTAATGTTTATTTGCCTTATGTATTGTTCATGATTCTCATTGGTTTTCAATGATTCTGTCGTATGTTTGTGGTAGCACTGTATCCTCCATTGTACAGCACTTTTGGGGTTGGCACTCCTGGCATTTTTTGTTGGCTGTTCACTTGATCTAACAATTGCGGTGAAGACGGCAATGACAAGAACAGAAGTCTCCTTTCCTTCTTTTTCCAGTGTTATGTAGAGAAAGCACATCTGCTTATGCAAAGATATTCCCATCTCGTCAAGCATGCTTGTTTAGTACATGGACTCACGCAACTAATGCATGGATCGTATGACTAATAAAGTTACCATATAGTATATGAAAAACCTTGATCTCTTACCAAATTAGTCACTCAAGACTCCATACATGTGGCTTCTGCCAAAGTGTACAACTTCCTACTAGCTAATTGGGCGACAACACCATCTGCACCCGCACGGCACCCCCTAAATGCAGGATTAAGATTATTTTCGTCATTTGACGCCTTTAATCTTGTTATCTTCAAGTACCCTTGCACTTCTTTCTTGCTTCTGCTCGAGTTCTATCATCTCCGCTTGACGTGGAGCCAGGCGGAGACACCCTGGAGGATGGCATCCTGGCACCTTAAGAGGACGTGATGGAGACGTACCTTGCTGGAGGACAGCGAGTCGCAAAGATGGTGGGGACCAGGAGCCCGCGAGGAGGCGAAGCTCCAGGAGGAAGGCCAAGCCGCGATGCCAGAGGCTAGAGGGGTGCTGGTTGGGACGGCAGCATCGGTATGAGCGTTTAGACTTGAGATGGAGGATGACGATGACTGGGGAGGATGAAGCCAAGTAATGGGCTATTGGGCTGTTCATGGGATAACTTTGGCTCATTACTCATTCTTCTTCTGTCACTCGTTTTTTTTTCAGGTACGTATCGTGCTAACTCAGCCATTTATACTAACAAAGGGCATCATCTAATCCTCACATAGGGAAGTGCCTAGACGTCTATGCATCCAGTTGGTTGGACACTGCCTCACCTTGCCGCAGCGCCATGACAACTATGACAAGGTTACCATTTGTGTTGTGCAAAACTCATGCATCTGTTTTTGCCACCGCAGAGGATGCTTTGATGGCTCCATTGCCGTGACACACTTATCAGCAACTTTCATCTTAGCCTCAGCTTCAATTATCTTCTACATCTTGATGGTGTTGAAGACTCATTGGAGCTGACCCACAAGAACTCCTCACACTCTACTCCTGTACACCCATATGTACTTTTGCACTATCTTCTAACATATGTATTGACTCGAACTAACATGCATACCAGCATAACATAATAGTACCATAGTACGCGTTCATGGCCATGATATGATACTGTCGTCTGCGTGTGCCTGTGGCATCATTGAGCACAATGAGATTGCAGACATTCTAGATTCCTTGCACAGCTGGATTTCCAAGGTCTTCTTTAACTTGATGGATTTGTGCTATTGGGGCACCTGGGTCTACTCCTTTAATGGTGTCGTCGATGCTGCCTTGCTTGCCTAACATCTCTGGACCAGTGTTGTCGATGTCGTAGCCTCTCACTACTAATTTGACACGATGACATGCTGCTGGTGTTGCCGCTCCTAGACGTAGAACTAGCCTCCAGAGTAATCTTCTTCATCTTGATTGGCTTGAGTCTCTGATGCCAAAACTACTGGTTGTCACATGAACACATGTTTCTTTGAGGCTGTGATTACTTAGAATGCCAACTGCATGATGTTTCATTAAAGAAGAAGTGACCAAGTACAAACCCACCCATCTAAAATACATTTGCGGCATACGTACCACATATAATGAAAAAAGCTACCAAAAATAGGAATGCATACCAGCTTATATAAGCATGACCCAACCTATTATAGTATCGTGCACATATGATGAACTCAAACTCCGGACATCGTATAGCATGTAGACTCATGCAACAACTCAAACATGGACCCATAACTAACAAAGTTACCATACTAAACAAAACAACTTGATCTCTTACCTAACTAGTCACCTGAGGACTCCATACATGTAGCTCCTGCCACATTGGACACCTCACCAATAGCTACAAAATTTTGACTATCTTGCGCCGCACGTCAAGTCCTACACACCAGTACTTGAGAAACATAATGATGCTTCCATCATTCTTTACTGGAGATCTTTGTCTGTTGATTGTAGTTCATTTGATCCAGCTCTCATGATATTTGATTGACATGACAATGGAATTGAATAGGCAAGTCTACATTACGTGTGCATATAAAATGTTATATAGGGATTCCTTCTGCAATGATACAAAGGGTACTTTTGGTATATGCTATGAACATGAATTATTATTTCTATGCACCTTTCTGAGTGATAAAGCCTGCCATATTTTGCATACTTCTCCAATATTCTAATTTCACCACTTTTTTACTTGTTAGCTGTGAAGGCTCATGCATGAGATCCTTCCATGCAAAATTAGGAGATGGTGAAGATTCTTACTGTGCAACATTGGGGTACACAAAGGCAGAAGTTAAGGTAATTTTGAACTTTAGCTGATAAAGAGCACCCAGACTCAATTGCTTTTTCTTTCCTCCCTATTTTCAGGTATTCATTTGTAATTCTTTGTAGGCTATAAAAAATTTCCTGTGCAAGAATTGTGAGTATAAGCAGCACCAGTGTTTTGTCTGTGGAGACTTGGAGCCTTCAGATGGAGCAAATGCGAAGGTATATGGCATTATGAAACAGTGGTATTATAAGTGCTCGACAACTATATTAAGCCTTGCCAAAATAGTGCATATGTTGAGTCATCTTTTGCAAGCAAAAAGGGTAGGTGTCATTGTGGAAGCAAGAATAATGGGCTTGTTCGTATCCGTTATGAAAGTACTGGATCATTAAAGGTTGACTGTCATGAATAAGTGGCATCTTAGCACTTATATGAGCGTTTCCATATGGTTATTTCATGTGTCGTTTAGTCACATGTTCACATCCATAAGCCAGTTTGCTGTTGCATACTGCTATTCACTAGTCATCTTGAACTTGTTCGCTATCTGAATGGAGCCATGTTGCCATCTGTTCTTTCCTCACTCTAGTTTGCTGCAGTTTTAGGCATACTGTAATGTGATCTGGTCTAACTCTTCTATCAATAGATGAATGTGCAAGTTGAAGAGATGCCAATACTTTTCCTCATAAATTCTTTATCATATGCATCTTAGTTGATAGTTGATTCAAATTCCTTCTTGAAGGTTCTGACACTAACATTATTATTTAGGTGTTCCTTTGCAATAATGCAACATGTGGGCACTTTTACCACCCCAAGTGTGTTGCGCAACTACTTCATCCTAACAATAAGAATGAAGCCTCGGAGTTGGAGAAAAGTATTGTGGCTGGGATTTCATTCACATGCCCCGTGCATTGGTGCTTTCAGTGTAAAGGCCTAGAGGATAGGACTCAAGAGCCGCTGCAATTTGCTGTTTGCAGACGTTGCCCAAGATCTTACCACAGAAAATGTTTGCCAATGTATACAATTTTTACTATTTGCTCTGGATCAATTTATTCTTGATAAAAACATGAATTGATTTTATGCATCTAATTGTTGAAATTGTTTTATAGGGAAATTTCATTTGAAGACAATGATGCTGAGGGCATCATAACGCGAGCTTGGGAACTTTCAAAGAGAATTCTTATCTATTGCCTGTATGTAAACATCCTTGTAAATTCAGGCCTAGTTGCACATGAAAAATTCTGTCGTAATCTCTCATAACTTCCATTATTTGTGTTTTTTCGCTTCTCACCAAATTTATACCATAATTGCTTACAGGGACCATGATATGGACATTGATATTGGAACACCATCCAGAAATCACTTAAAATTTCCTTGTATTTCAAAGCCACTGGATTCTGTAAAGAAGAAAGTTAAGGAACTCGCTGAGAAGAAAAAGAGGACTTACGTGTATTTTAATGAACCTATGCAGAAATCTTCAAGAAGGGTTGGTATGAAGGGTCCATTTGACCAATCTGGTTTTGAACCCGAGAAGAAAAAAGCTAAAAACCTCAAAGGAATGATGCAGCCTGAAGAACCTGCGGTCAAGCGTGCTGCTCGTGTAAGCAATCTAAAACATCTGAAGGAAGAGGACCAAGAGTTGGAGAGTTTGTCTTCACTGGCAACAGGCAAAACACCCCAGAGCTCATTTCCTGTTATTGATGGTGATACTGAGAAGAGGTAACTTGAGCCCACCATTTCATATACTGTAGAAAGAAAATACTATAGCAAGGCACCAGAATATGTTATTTTGTTTTGCAAGCACATGTTGCGTAGTTTTCTAGCTCGCAGAAACTCCTTTAGGTAGTTGACATAATCCACAAATTCAAGCATCCTTTCCTTTCGACTATCAGTAAAAGAGCTTATTTCTACCCAGGGCCAGTCCTACACCAAACATATAATGTCCTTTCAGTTTGTTTCAGGATGAGTGATTGCTCAGATCCAATATGTAATCACCATTTTTTTTTGAGAGAGACACCCTAAAAGGGTGTACTCATATCTGATTCATATCAAGGAAAACAAATAACAGTACAAAGGAATGACAGCCTGACACACAACGACACAAAGAAAATAAAATTACATTGAAGAGCACTCTGGTCGTCTTCTTCCTTCCAAAGTTCGTCGTCCACCGGAGCTTGAAAGATGCACTGGAAAGGCAACAAGGGAAAGGAGCACCTGCAAACACCATCGCCACACAAGGCTTTGAAGACCGCAAAAACCACTCGCTGCTTACGACAAGATCTAGCAAACGCTGAAAGAACATCGGCTGGGGCAACACCCCAAGCAACACAGGCTTGCAATCCTTCATCACCAAGCCAGCGGATTGAAGAAACCGGAACTTGACGAATAACAGATCGAAGAAAGAGATCCAAACCGCCGCACCAAAGGACAGCCAATTGCATCTCCTGACGAACACACCAACTGCAAAGATCTGAAGAGAATCTACAGATCTGGCAGAACCCACTCACTGGCCCTTCATCGGCGTCGAAAAGAACGTCGTCGAGGTAGGGAGAGGCCGGAGAGACCTTATTCCATAGTGTCATCTTCACCACCACCTTGTTGATGTCGCTGGAAACCAAACCTAGAAGGAAAAACTAGACCTATGAAAGGAACGGGTCCCCGCTTCTTTCCCTACCGGCGCCGGCGAGGCCACCGGAGGGCAGAGGAGGGGGACCGATGGGGCGGGCGTGAGCAGCGATGAGGGCAGGCAGCGGCAACGGCTGTTGGTAGGGTTTCCGGTTTTCAAGCTATGTAATCACCGTTTGATGGAAATATTAATGAGTAATTGTTGACGCTTTTATCGGTCAACACACGCGCTAGCTCGCGCAGCAGTCAAAAACGTGAACAAGCCGAAGCTCTTGTCCTGACTGGTCAGACCGGTCACGGGCACCCTGGGAGGGACCGTCAGGGATGGCGTGCCTAGGGTTGCTTAGAGGTCTGCATGCCACTCAAAACGTCCTTGAACACCATCGAGACGAACAATGAAAGCAAAGGGTTGGAAAAGCTAGGGCTTGGAGATTAAAGTTGTAAAAAGTAATGATCGATTGGGTGATAGGCCCTCAACCGACCGTGACCCTTTATATTTATAGGGTGGGGAGGTCTTGCCCCGCAAGGAAATCCTTTACAACTCGAAAAACACCAGGACTCCTCAATTCTACTCGGACTCGGGATGGACCGGTCAAGCCCACCGGTCAGACTAGTGTGGCCCTTGCCGGACCGGCTACATGACTCGACCGGTCGAACCGCCTAAGGACACCTGTCTGACCGGTCGCGCCCAACTTGATCGGCTTGGTTCCAATTTTGGGTGCGAACAGAAATTATCTGTGTTTGGTTTATTTTTCCGATATTTATCTTTCTCTTATGGTTCCCAATTATTGAGGATTCCTGTGTGCTTATATCTTCGGGTGCGTTTGGCAGGGCTCCGGCTGTGGCGGCTGTGGCTGTGCTGGAGCGGATTCTGTGAGGGAGTTGAAGCCGTTTTAGAAAAATGTTGGGCAAAACAGCTTCTTCTGGTTGTATATGATGGATATGAGAATGAAATGTCCATAATGGCCTTCCCTTTTCATTTTTTTATTTTTTCTCTTTTATTTTTTCATTTTTTCTTTCTATTCACCTTTTCTCTCTTTATTTCCACTGGGCCCACTAGTCTTTCTTTTTATTTTCTTTTATTCTTTTCACCCTCAGCCTTATCTCTTCCTTTGGAAAGAACGTCGGTAGCCAGTCAAAAAAAAAGGAAAAACGACACCCCCAAGAGCTCCGCCTCGTAGCCGCACATGTCGCCGCCGCCGGGACTGCTCGTGCCCGTCAGCGCGGGGGCCACCCTCCACCAGATCTCCCCGCGCCGCGCCAGGAGCCCGCGAGGAGCTCCCTCGCCGGCCATGGACACGAGCTCTGCTCCCGCCGGCCCCCACCGCTGCGAGCTGCGTCGGCCCACTGTCGGTCCTCCTCACCGCGCCTGTGCAGTCGCCTTCAGGCACCTCCGCGGCCCCGCAGGCCACCACGCTGCGACCGCCGCCAGCTCTCCTCTCCGCGTCCGTGCCAGCTGCACCGGCCACCTCCTCCGCGGGCCGCGCTCGAGTGGACCCCACTCGGGGGTAGGCCTCGCGAAGGCACGGCGGAGCCGGGGGGGGGGGAGCTGGTTTTTCCAGCTCCGCCTGGTCGGTTCGGCTCCTCTCAGCGGGTTTTCCGGGAGATTCCACGGAGAAGCTGTTTTTCTGTGGTGTTTGGCACAGCTTCGTGGAAAACAGCTCCGGGAGCCGCCCACGGAGTTGTGCCAAACGCACCCTTCTTAATCGCAATATGCCAGTTGTACATCTTAATTGTATGGATTAGCTCATTGACACCTCTAATCTAGGACCACCTAGATACAAGAGTATATTCTTGAAAAAAAGTTGGAAAATGATGTCTTTTATAAAGTGAAACAGGTCATTTATCCTTACTCTTATGTATTAAAATATAAGAAATCTTTGCTTCTATGATCTCTGAATCTGTTGCTGTACTATTTGGAATTATGAGAGTTAAAGAGAATTTTGCGAGAGTGTTCAACACAGAATGTTTGGGACGTAACATGTTGAGGATCATTTGGGATTACAATGATAATAATGAGGCATAATAGGGGTAAAAGCTATGACAAAACATAAAGATTTGACAGTTATGAATCATGAATGATGATATTTTTTATTGTGTCATAGGGTGCTAGCTTTGGTGGAAAAGGAGGTCTGTTCCTTGACATTGGATGATATCTCTCGACAGTGTGCCATCCCTTCAACTTATACAACCTCCGGCAGGCATATTGACAAAATCATTGCACGGGGCAAGCTTGAGCGTTCTATTCAGGTACCCCAAAATTCAAACTGTGAAAACTAGTATATCCATCGATAGTCGATTGTTCATGCATGGATCTATGACTTTTGCAGGCTGTACAAGCTGCTTTACACAAACTGGAACATGGAGGTACCATTGATGATGCTAAAGCAGTATGTGAAGCTGAAGTCTTGAGGCAGTTAACAAGGTGGAATGTATGTAGATACGAGCACTTTATGTATCATTTGATAATAGTCATTTTTGTAGCCACTTTCACTTTCTGATCAGCTATAGCCTTTTCTTTTTAAAACTGTATATCCATCACTCAGTGAAACAACCTATGAAAGAGCAAACCAGTAATAGGGTTGTGTTAACCTTTTGAGTTGCCAGAATAAGGACGGTCTTATTTTGTTTATGGGTTTAGTGAGCAAATGGTAAGTTATTGTGGCATTTAGTATGGTTGCACCGAACATTTTTAGCGGTTACCCCTCCCTGCTCACAAACCATTATTATCCATCTGCAAGATGTCAGTTCTCATAAATCATGTAGCGGAACTTATTTTGATTTTTGATTATGTAGAAATAATAAAATGGACTGGTCCTTAGAAATAGTGCACAATTCAGTGGGTATATGTCTCATGAATTACCACTTATTGTACTGTAGCTACTTAGGTTGTGTTTTGGTTCAGAAAAATGTAACGTATTAACGTTGTAATAAAATCCCCACGCTATACAAGCATCTTACCACCCCTTTCCCTCCGTAATCAGAAAACAGAAGCTATTTTTTGCAGATTAGAAGCAGAATACTATTTGATTACGTTACTGCAGTTGAACAAAACAAAGAGTGTAATCGCTCATTCCATAGTTGAAAGCACTGCAATCCCATTCCACTTGCATTTATGTTACTGTTCCATGAACCAAACACCATCTTATTGTATTGATAAACTATTCTAATATAGTACTGTTCTGTTACCAGAATAAACTAAGAGTGTACCTTGCACCTTTCATTCATGGTATGCGCTACACTTCGTTTGGTCGGCATTTCACAAAGAAGGAGAAGCTCAATGAGGTACATTCATATTCAAGCTTTGCGATTGCATGATTAGTGGGAACTTAGCGCTTTCATTCTCAAATATATGTTGGTCTCTACATTTATGAAATAAAAACACTTTTGTTAAATAGGACAATATTTGATGCTTGATTTAAGCAAAGATAGAAAAAATGCACGTTCCCAAAATTTTATCCATTTATTTAGGTGGCTATTGTAACCACGGGTCATTCCCTATCTTGAGGTCTGTGCTAACATGAGACGACTGCATGGTGGTGAGCGATGGAATGCTTGACCGTAAAACACCAGATCACAAATGACATTCAATGTGAATAATTTACGATTAAATATGTGTATTCAATACTTCTCGTATATATAGTTAAGCTTGTTTGAGTTTGACGCCTCTATTCCAAAGACTTATTGAGTATACATGTTTTTATGAGCATTGCATTTCGATTGAAAGTCTGGATTTTTCTGTTTGTTTAATATTTATGCAAATTCCACTTGGACATCTCATTATAAGTAATCCTCCTGTCATCTATATATGTTTTAGTTGAAAGTGTGGTACCTGCAAATGCATCTATGCATGTTTAGTAACCGCTGCCTGGGTCTATTCAACTATTTGGGCTCCAGTGGGTTTTGTAGGAGTAACATCATCTAGCTGTGATTTAACAACGCTAATATCTCCTGAAAATATACCTTAAATAAATCTCTTTTCAGTTATCATATAAAAAACATAATAATTTGCTTCTTTAGTATTTTCATTTTAGACTTTCTTAATTAATGGTGTTCTCTTGTTTTAACCTGTTTCACACTTGCATATGAATCTGTCTTTCTTGTCGCAGATTGTTGATAAACTTCATTGGTATGTTCAACCTGGCGACACGGTACGTTCACCTTGCAACCGCAAAGCCACACATGCTTGCATTGACATTTTGTAGATCAACTAAAGTTGGTAGTCTGTAAATCAGAGATGTAAGGCAGTGCAAAACTTGCAAGATTCACTTTATTTATACTTAAATGCTTACAACTATTGTGACAGCATAGGCATCTTTTGTTTCTGTTATAGTTTTCATTTTTTATTAAGTACATTGAGTAACTTGCTTGAGACATGGTCACATAAATGCTCTTTCTAGCAGATTGTGGATTTCTCTTGTGGTCTAAATGACTTCAGTCAGTTTATGAAAGAAAAGCTTGATAAAGTTGGCAAAAAATGCAACTTCAAGAATTATGATGTTATTCGACCAAAGGTATGATAAACTATATTCCCTTTTTATAAGATCATGCTTGACTAAATAACCCTTTAAAAACTTGTTTGTTTATTTTGCAATTACACTACAAGAGCCAGTCAGGGACGCCTCAGTTGTAGGTTCAGAAAATAATGGTCAAGTAGCAATTCCCTTGTGTTGGACTTTTCATATGTCGGTGGTCTGCCTGCTAAAAAATGCTGGTAGAGCACGTTCATAGAGTACTAAGTCAACATTGTCTTCTCTGTTTTAGAGTATATGTGTGTATATGTGTGTGGCCCATATGGCCTGTGTATAGCCCATATAGAGGCCCATGTATCAATGTCTATATACCCACCCTTCTAGGGTTGGAGGAATACGATTGGAACATTATTCCCTAACATCTGGTCACCATCGTCCTCGACTCCACCTCCATCTCCTACGCTCGCTGGAGGGACCAGGTTCTCCTCGCGCTCCGTCGCTACGCCCTCGACGACCACGTCCTCTCCGACACTCCGGTCGGGGCCCGCGACCTGGCGTGGCTGCGCCTCGATAGCATCGCCATGTCCTGGATCTTTGGGACCATCTCCCTCGATCTCTAGGACATCGTGCGGACTCTCGGCGGCACCGCGCGCGCAGCCTGGCTGGCACTCCAGACCCAGTTCCTCGGCAACGCCCAGACGCGTGCCCTCCAGCTCGATCCTGAGCTTCGCACACTCGAGCAGGGCGACATGTCCGTGGGTGAGTTCTGCCGGAAGATGAAGAGCACGACCGATGCTTTTGGGACCTTGGGTACCCGGTTCCGGAGCACTCCTGGTGCTCAACATCGTGCGGGGCCTCCCGAGCAGCTACGAGGCCCTGCAGACCTGGCTCACCCACTAGAGGCCGACTCCTACCTTCCTCCAGGTTCGTGATGCCCTCACCTTGGAGGAGCTCACCCGGGGCCTCCACACGTCTGCCTTGACTACGTCTTCGCCCTCCACCACCTCTCGCGCACTCGTCGCTGCCCCACCACCGTCCTCCGCCTCGCCGCCCGCCTCTCTCCTTGGTGCTCCTCCCCCCGGGCCGAGCGGGGGTGGGGAGGGGGGCGTGGGGGCCGTCGATGACGCGGTGGTGGGAGTCATGGGGCGCCCACCCAGGCTCCGACCCCTGCTCTCGCTCCTCTTCCCGGGGGAGCGCCCTGGCCAACCTTCACCAACCTGTGGTCAGGGCGTATCTCCATGTGGCCCTTCCAGGGTCAGGGAGGGGGGCCTCGTCCTCCGCACCAGCCGGCGGTCATGGTCACGGGTGCAGCCTCCTACGCGTCGTCTTGGACTCCACCTCCTCCTTAGCCCAGCTCGATGTGGCCGGGGGGGGGGGTGGGATCAGGCTGCTGTGGCGCAGTCCTTCAGCACCGTGAGCCTGAGACCGCCCGTCGGCACCGAGTGGATCGCTGACTCGGGTACCTCCTACCACACTACTCTTGATGCGGGTGTCCTTCCTTCTGTCCGACCTCACCCCTCTTGTCCTTCTTCCATCATGGTCAGTGATGGTTCTTGTCTTCCTGTCAGTCATCTGTGGGTTCTGCTCCCGGTCCTTTCCGTCTCTATGATGTCCTTGTTGCTCCTCAGATGGTCCATAATCTCCTTTCTATTCGTCAATTTACAGCTGACAATTCTTGTTCTGTCGAGTTTGACACTTCTGGTCTCTCTGTGAAGGATTTGGCTACCGGGCGTCCACTCCTCCGATGTGATAGCGCCGGGCCCCTTTACACTCTCCGTCTTCCGGCTTGCGCTGCTTCTCCTTCACTTTCGTCCTCTTCGTCAGCTGCTCTTGCCGCAACACCGTCTTCCACCACTTGGCATCGTCGTCTTGGTCATCCCGGCCGAGATGTTTTGGCTCAGATTAGTCGTAGTGCAGATATCTCTTGTACTAGGACTATTGTTGAGCACCTCTGTCATGCGTGCCAGCTTGGTCGCCATGTTCGGCTTCCTTTTTCTTCTTCGCATGCGTCGCATGCTTTTGATCTTATCCATTGTGATTTGTGGACATCTCCTGTACTCAGCATGTCTGGCTATAAGTATTATCTTGTGATCATTGATGATTTTTCTCACTACTCCTGGACTTTTCCCTTGCGTGCAAGTCTGACACTTTCCCCACCCTCCTTCACTTCTTTGCCTGGGTGTCCACTCAGTTCGGCCTCACCGTTAAGGCCGTCTAGTGTGACAACGGTCGTGAGTTCGATAACAACACCTCTCGCTCTTTCTTTCTCTCCATGCGTATGTCTTGTCCGTACACTTCTCCATAGAACGGCAAGGCTGAGCGCATGATTCGGACCATGAACGATGTCATGCGCACTCTTCTGCTTCAGGCCTCCCTGCCCCCGCGCTTCTGGGCAGAGCCTTCACACCGCCATCTACCTTCTTAACCGTCTTCCTTCCACAGCTCCTCCCGCTCCGACTCCACACCACGCTCTCTTCGGTACTCCTACCTACGCTCACCTCCGTGTCTTCGGGTGCGCTTGCTACCCGAACCTTGCTACCACTGCTCCTCACAAGCTCGCACCTCGCTCGACACGGTGTATGTTCCTTGGTTACTCCCCTGACCATAAGGGGTACCGTTGCTATGATCTCACCTCTTGTCGGGTCCTTATATCCCGACATGTGTTTGACGAGTCGGACTTCCCCTTCTCCACCACCTCTACACCTTCTCCTGATCCTGAACTTGAGTCCATGTTTTCTAACCTGGTGGTTCAACTACCCATTTCTGTTTTTTCTTTTCCAGCAGGTCCTTCTGGTACACCACCAGCTCCGGCGCCTTCAGTTGCGCCACGCGCGATGCCTGAGCCTTCTCTTGCACCACCCGCGGTTTCGGTGCCCTTTGTCGCACCTGACGCGGGCTTGGTGCCTCCGGCCGCGCCACGCGCGGCCCCGACACCTTTTGCCGCGCCCCTGGAGCCTCCTGCCGCGCCACGCGCTGCCCCGACACCTTCTGCTGCGCCCAGCACCGTCCCGGTGCCTCCTGCCGCCACCTGCAGGCTACGCCGAGTCGGTGCAGGTGTACCGACGCCGTCCGGTGCTTCCACAGCCGCAGGCTCCTCCGGCTCCGGTTCCGGAGGTGCCCGTGGACTATGCGCCCCCTGTGCGTAATGTCTACGAGCGCCGCTCGACGGCTCTGCCTTCACCACCGTCGCCGGAGCCGTCTCCACCTCCACCGGAGCTGACACCGCCTTCGCCGCCTCCACCACGCCGTTCTCGGGTGGAGCCGGCCGTGTACCACCCGCCGGTCATCCATCGGGATCCTTGTCACACCCATTCCATGGTGACTCGACAGGCGGCCGGGGTTCTTCGGCCCGCGGCTCTCTCCACCACACAGGGGCAGCCGCAGCTCTCTCCGATCCCGACGTCGGTTCGCGAGGCTCTGGCAAAGCCCCGAACTGGCGTCGTGCGATGGAAGAGGAGTATGGAGCTCTTCTTGCCAACCAGACTTGTGACCTTGTGCCGCGTCCGTCTGGTTGCAATGTGGTGACCGGCAAGTGGATTTGGACAATCAAGCGTCGGGCTGATGGTACTCTGGAGCGCTATAAGACGCGTTGGGTTCTTTGGGGGTTCACTCAGCGTCCTTGTGTGGATTATGATGAGACTTTCAGTCCAGTGGTGAAGCCTGCTACAGTGCGCACTGTCCTCTCTCTTGCTCTTGGTCTGTGCACCAGCTCGATGTCAAGAATGTATTTCTCCATGGCACTCTGACCGAGACAGTCTACTGCAGCCAGCCAGCAGGTTTTGTGGATTCTAGTCGTCCGGATCTGGTCTGCCGGCTGAACAAGTCTCTCTATGGTCTGAAGCAGACTCCTCGGGCATGGTACTCTCGGTTTGCTACTTTCTTGCTGACACTGAGGTTTGTCGAGGACAAGTCAGACACTTCGTTGTTCATATATCACCATGCTGATGAGATTGCCTACCTCCTTCTCTACGTTGATGACATTGTTCTGACTGCCTCTAGTCCACAGTTGCTCCAGCGGATTATCTCCTCACTTCAGCAGGAGTTTGCTATGAAGGATATGGGCAAGCTTCACCACTTCTTGGGCGTGACAGTTGAGCCCCGTCAGGCTGGTCTTCTCCTTCACCAGCGTCAGTATGCCCTTGATATCTTGGAGCGTGCTGGGATGACTGATTGCAAGCCTTACTCCACTCCTGTTGACACTCAGGCGAAGCTGTCTGCTACTCTGGGTGATCCTGTGGCTGATCCTACTGCCTATCGGAGTCTTGCTGGAGCCTTACAGTACCTCACTTTCACCAGGCCGGACCTCACCTATGCTGTCCAGCAGATCTGCCTTTATATGCATGATCCTCGGGAGTCACATCTTACTGCGCTGAAGCGCCTTCTTCGCTACGTCCGAGGCACGGTTGACTTCGGCTTGGTCCTCCACCGGTCTCCTTCTGCTGAGCTGGTCGTCTACACTGATGCTGACTGGGCGGGTGTCCACCGCTGCTCTACCTCAGGCTATGCCGTCTTCCTCGGCGGCAACC
This sequence comes from Cenchrus fungigraminus, assembly GCA_036936925.1. NCBI lineage: Eukaryota > Viridiplantae > Streptophyta > Magnoliopsida > Poales > Poaceae > Cenchrus > Cenchrus fungigraminus. The sequence continues at coordinate 75,923,112 of CM072769.1, read as the reverse complement.
TGATCTCCTAGTCGTCCAAGCGACAGCCGGTTGTCTCCCGCTCGAGTGCTGAGGAGGAGTACCAGGCTGTTGCTAACGGCGTGGCTGAGGCGTCCTGGCTCCGGCAGCTCTTGGTTGAGCTTCACAGCCCGCTCGCCAAGAGCACGTTTGTCTACTGCGACAATGTCAGCGCCGTGTACCTCTCCACCAACCCGGTTCAGCATCAGCGGACGAAGCATGTGGAGATTGACTTACACTTCGTTCGTGACCGGGTGGCTATCAGCGATGTTCGGGTTCTCCATGTCCTGACCACCTCCCAGTTTGCTGACATCTTCACCAAGGGTCTTCCCTCCTCGACCTTCTCGGAGTTTCGGTCCAGCCTCAACGTAGCCAGTGGCTCGTTGTGGTTGCGGGGGGGCCTTGTGTGTGAGTTCCTTTCTTTGTTGGCCAGTCTTGTACACCGCTGCGCCGGTAGTCCAGACTGCGCGCGGGGGGGGGGGGGGGGTGTTAGAGTATATGTGTGTGTGGCCCATATGGTCTGTGGATAGCCCATATAGAGGCCCATGTATCACTGTCTATATACCCACCCTTCTAGGGTTGGAGGAATACGATTGGAACATTATTCCCTAACACTCTGGTCCAAAAGTTAGTCAAATCCAGTAACTATCACATTTCTAGACTTCAACGTGCATCATGTCCCACGATTTTTCGGAAGATGGTTTTTGTCTGCGATTTTGTTTTGTCCAAAAATAAACTTGATTGAACCCAGAAAAGACTTGTGCTCTAAGGTTGATTGGCTGTGCATTTATGACCAAGGTGGATTCAGTTTTGTTTTCACTTGATTATCTAGCCTAACTACTAAATTTGGCTTTTATAATTATTAAAAAAATTCTCGTTATTACTACAGATATTCAAATTAACATGGTCTTTCCATTCACTATTTATTATACTTCCATAAGTATATAATCTATGTCCATGGAAGGTAGTGGGTTCATTTGAACTTAGTTGCATCACTTGTGGCTGCACTCATTGATGCAATGCATCGCAACTCATCACATCCTGGAACTTATTGTCACTTGTGAGAATTGCCATTACTTGAATTTTCTTATTATCCCTTTTCAAGATTCATTTAGATGCTTACTCAAAGCAGTTGTGCCTCATATTTATAATTGCATACATTTCTACATGTGGGGTCTGACATAGCAAGTGCCATTTTGCAGAATTCTTTCTGTTTTGAAAAGAGGGACTGGATGACTGTGCGTCCGAAAGAACTACCACATGGTTCTAAACTAGTATGGATCTTTTCTCTGTAATTAAAGCTATTGAAAATTCCAAATATAACTTGCAGTTTCGCTCAGAACTATGATCCTGACCTGACCGATCATGACTAAAATGACAACCTTATTTAGTTTCACTTGCTAGTAACAAATACACAAATATGATGCTCTTTTTGATTGTTAATGGTGATAATAAGCTGTTTTTTCTGGACAATATTGTTTGGATCTCAAAATTTGATTTTTTTTTATGTTGAATGAAAATAAAAACGATTTACATCAGGAATGATTGTACATCCATATTTTCCATACAGCGAGGCCATCCAACTTACCACCTCCCATGCCGGATGGAGTTTATGCTTACTGTAGATTAGTGGGTGCCTAACCATTGTTGCTGTAATTTTGGTTGTTGCCAAGTCTTTGTATTTTTTTCTCGAACTGTGCAGGAGAGCTGTGTGTCATTTCATTTAAGGTAAAGAAAAGGAGTACACGGGTCCAGGATGGACCCAACCCGAGTACAAAGAATACCCCACCCACACCAGGGCACTAGAAAGCTGACAAAGATAAAGAAAGCTGACCAGACCCCAGAGCTTATGCTCCCCGGGTCAATGACTGAGCCAGGAGCTCCTGAAGCTTAGAAGCACCTGCCATGCACTAAAAACTACTCTCATTGTTAACAGCCAAGAGAACGTACTTGAGAGCAAGTATAGCTGGGGAATTAGTAGATTGATTATGGAGGGGCAAAGCGTACATATATAGGCAAGGGAGTCCTAGGGATTGGTTTATAGAAACACTAATTAAGGAGGCCCTTGCCTAATCTACAAGTAATCCAGGGGGGTGCGCACGGCAACAGGCCTGCGCAGCACCACCCTCGGCCTAGTAGGGCCGGCTAGGCATAAAGCCCTAAGCACACATTCGAACACTCCCCCGCAGTCTAACTGTCGGTACCACGAACATTTAGAATGGACCTAAACTCTCTAAAGACAGTAGGCAGCCCCTTGGTGAAGACATTGGCGTATTTAACATATTGAGATTGGTCTTCACTTCGTTCGGTAGCGTATTGCTATTGGTGATGTCCGTGTGCTCCATGTGCCTACTTCCTCACGCATGCATTACGGTGTTTCCAGACCACCTACTCTGATGCCCTGTCCAGTCCCACACCGCTTACTCCGATGCGGACTGGGCTGGCTGCCCGGACTCTCGGTGTTTCACCTCCGGCTTCTACATCTACCTTGGTGACAATCTGGTCTCTTGGTCCTCCAAGCACTAGGCCACCGTGTCCAAGTCTAGCGCTGAGGCTGAGTACTGGGTTGTGGCTCATGCCGTTGTGAGCGTTTGCTTCGCCAGCTCCTTCAGGAGCTCCACGTTCCTCTCACCTCGGCCACCATTGTCTTCCGTGACAACCAGTGGCGGAGAGAAAAATCAAAGGGGGCTGTACAAACATTCACCGATTCAACAATTTAGCAATTTATGCTAATTTCTCATTGTCCATTATACAATAGTCATGATTATATTAGTAATTAACTATGCAATGGTAATACACAAAAGTGAATAGTTTGCAAAGGTGATCAATACACCTTGTTCATTTAAATTTCACCTTACTGAAATAATGAATAATCGAATTTTCGTGACCTTCATTGCAATCTCTCTCAATATAAGATAAGAAATTAAATCAGAAATAGTTGGATTATAGAATAGGAAAATAGACTTTGCTTACATTACTGAGTGTATGGATGCTGACGAGGTAGTAAAAGAATATTAGTTTGTTGGGGGTGGCCATGGCCCCTGCCGGCCACCTCCCAGTTCTGCCACTGGTAGCAACATGAGCGCTGTCTACATGACAGCCAATCCGGTCCATCAGCGCACGAAACAGCATCCAGCAGGCCTGGTTCCCCTGGGGGAGCGAATTGAACAGGGCTGGAAAAAAAGGCCCCTTGTTGGCTGTTCTGAGTTATACCTGTAATCACTGGGGTTGCCTTCAGCAAAATGCATGTGGCCCACGTTTCCTGGGCATCCTCTTGCATGTCCATGCAGCTGGCCTTCGGGATCTTTTCTTGACCCGGCCAGGGAGAGATTCTTCTTAGTGAAAAGTTGTGGGAGCCGTCTTTTCCCCCGGTCGAGATTTTTAGGACTACTAGCACAGGATCAATGCATGTATCGTTTTTAATGCTCAGTTTATTGTGTTCTGTTGAATCTGGATGTGTGAATATACAAGTGCCTCCAAAAATTGTATGAGTTCAGATTGTGTGTGATTTAAATATATTCAAAGAAACTACATATTTTTATACTTATGTGGCGCCATCAGAAGATGCCTACTGTCTTACCCTTTTTGGCGCATAGAGCATTTGGTGATTTGTTAGAAAAAATTACTTCAAGAATTCTGTATGCCATATATTCAACTAGTTATCATGAAACTTCTATTCTGCAGATCATGGGCCTTAATCCTCCTTTTGGATTAAAAGCAATCCTTGCAAACAAATTCATTGACAAGGCGCTGACTTTCAAGCCAAAGCTCATTATACTAATTGTTCCTAAGGAAACTGAAAGGTAATAGAAACATTTCTTGGAAAGTAGAATTAGACAGATTTATACTGTCATTTATTCTCCCTTGTTCATATTTCACCTCTTTGATGGACATTATCAGGTTGGATGAAAAGCGGCAGCCTTATGATTTGGTATGGGAGCATACCAGAAGTCTTTCTGGAAAGGTATGAACTTATACAAGGGAAGAACCAATCTACTGCTTCACATAGTAGTTGACTTATTTATGTGTTGCAGTCATTCTATTTACCCGGTTCGTTGAATGTGACTGACAAACAAATGGACCAATGGAATGTAACCCCACCCCCAATCTATTTGTGGAGCCGTCCTGATTGGACACAGAAGCACAGGAGAATAGCTGAGGAGCATGGTCACTCTACATTGAAGGTTGTTTCCAGACCAGAGTGGATTGTCTTTTTAATGATTTCCTACACATAATAACTGTAAATTTCCTTATGAGCAGAATGGCAGATCGACTAGGAATGAAACCTACATGGGTGAGAACACAAACTTCATCTTTGAGAAACAAGAACAATTAAATGGACTCCCTGAAGAAAAGCATGTAGAAGTTGCATGTGAGGAAATGAAGTTTGCTTTGAAAAAAAGTGATGAATGTCAAGCAAATCAAAATGGTGCTCATTGTGAAAGAAGAGAAGAAATAGCCTCAACTACCACCAAGAGGATAAGGGAATTGGTTGTAGATGCTACAAAACCAGATTCGGACATGAGCATCTCACCTTCTGAGACAAGGAATTCTCCAATTCATAGTGATAGAATGGCACATCAGGACAATTATTTCAGTAATCCTGTTCATGAGCCCTGCACATCTCCCCATGAGAGGCTACTCTATGAGGACTACATTAGAGATGTTGCTGAGTATGGAGTTGCATCTGTAGAAAAGCACCTTGCCTTTTCTGCTGACAACGTTGGTGTTGGCTTGAGGGTGCACAGTCCTGATCTTAAAGAACTGAATGGGGTTAATGCTGGTGTTCCAAATAGTAATTTATACGGTCCAGCGTCTGGTGGAACTGGTGGCAGCTGTTACAGGAACCAGAACTTAGAAAACTACCCAATGGATTACAGCATGGATAATACTGGCTTTGCTCAAAGGAATGCTGTTACTGGTGTAAACGTGGAGGATGCAAGAATGTATGATGGACGCATCAGGGACAACCATAACCTATCAGTGTCCACTGCCACTGATATTCGAGCACAAATAAGAATGTATGGTGGGCACACAGGGAATGATCAACCCCAGACACCCATTTACCCTCCTACCACTGATATTCAAGCACAAATAAGAATGTACGGACGGCAGAGCACACATACAAGTGGGTACCCTGGATATGCAGATGCACTGTCTACTTCAACTTCCTCTCATGGAGTTTCATCTTTGGGTTCCTCAGGGAGGCCCAACATGGACAGATATACTCCCTGCCTTCAGGAAACAAACCATGCAACAGGCATGTATGGTGTTCCTGGCAATAGAAGCGAATTGACACCAGATCCTTTGTTCACCTCTCGGCAGCAGTATCCATACCCACATCCCGGCTCTTTTGGTGAATGGCATGGCTAGTAACTGAACCTTTAAAATTTCCATAGGATCAGATTCTAACATGCATGTGGTTTAAATGTAATATAGTATGAAGATGGAAGAGAACCCCAAGGATGTTAAAATTAAAAGGTTCTGTGCATATAAATGATGAAGTTGGTTAGTGGTTCCATTTTGCGCATCATGGTTGTATCTTAGCTTCATCTATTAAGTGGCTGGTTAGTGGTTTTACATGTTTATTTTCCTTGTATATAATTTTGTCATGAGCAGGTACCCAGGCTATTTTTGACGCTTCTCTATGTTATTTTCTCAAGAAAGTGTGTTGTTTCTGAGATGTCAGAATGTCAATATATTCAGTTGAAAGTTTGAATTGTATCGAGCTAATTTCAAAAAATCCCAGTGTCCGTCATAGCTGGAGCAAGAGAACTACTGGATTCTGTTTTACAACTTACACATTGTTTATCGGTGCATGAAAATTGACATGCCAATCAAATACAGCTAGTGTACTGGCTCATGAGAATATCGTGGGGTGCCGGCGTGTGCAAAGGATCATAATTCTTACATGATCCCATGTTGTAAGGTCTGGATGCTCATCCTCCTGTTATTACAATAATTTATTCATGCCTCGTCTTCCGGGCTAGCAGATACACGACATGGAAAGGGGAATATTGATTTCAGAAGTAGTGGTATAGCACACAACGTAGTAGTGCATGGGCACTACCCTTTCAACGGAGAGGAAGTCAAGGTAAATTGAATAATGCAGACCATGTTCTACTTTGATTTAGCTATCAAATCTGATTTTCTTATATGCACCACTAAGATTCTGTACTTGAATAAGCATGCACGCATTGAAACGGTGTCGCCGTTGCTGTTGTATGCTGTGCTTTGATTCAGTGCAACAATTGGCGTAAAAACTAACAAGGATTTTGCAATATCTGTGAACATAGCAATATTTCTTTTAGTGTCACCACAAAAGCAACGTTGAGTAGTGCGTGCGTGGCACTAAATCCGAAGGATGAATCCAGCTCTATTGCCCTAGCGCACTGAAAGTTCTGTCCACCAGAAAATGCTTTTATGCGTTGTTTAGTCGGTGCATTGCTGAATCACGATATACTGCACGAAAATCACGTGCTAACAAAAGAGTGGACTTGAAGTGCACCATCTCATATCTGTAGTAATTTACAAGCAAAGGAAATGCAGTAAGCACCCTTGAAAAACGCCCCTTGCTGGGCTCAGCCGACAACACAATTTTTTCAACAACAAATCTATACAGGAGGTTCCAACCATAAAGGAAAATCAGCACCACGACCCGTCTCTTGCAAATATGGATGGCAGACACCAAGAACGCACAAAAGCACACAATATGAAGTCCGGAAACTAGTCTTAAAACAAACCCACATTGCAGATTGTGTGTCACCTCACAACAGTGCTTGGCTGTCCATCATCTTCGCTCACTGGACCAAAGCGTTGTCTGAACCCAGGTGTGAAATACTGACTAGCTGTGACATTCCCCTTTGCAAAACCTACAGGGCTACGACTTCCACAAACCTGTATTTTACACACTATGACACTATTCATCCATCTTGAGTGAACTCAGCCGTCTTATTCTTTGATCAAGCTCAGCCATGACAACTGTCTCCTGCTTTTTCCTCTCCTTTGTGATTGTGTTTGTTGTCATCGAACCAATCTTGTCAAATGCAAACTGGAAAAGCGCAAAAGATCATCAACCAGTGCTTGGCAACAAAAATTTTCAAGAACGTCATCTACAGTATAAGTTATACAGGGCATCTCTCGAGTTACAGATTTTGTTTGTGATTATTTATAAAAATTTTAGCTGCTGCAAGTCATTTGCTGTTATGTTCGGTGCCACATATGGCAGGCGCCAGAAGATTACCAGGGAATAAGTTAGAGATAAGAGTTTGCTAGAGATAAGATTAGTTAGCTTGAGGAATAAGTTGGTTTGAGATTTGTTAGGAGAATTGGTTAGTTAGGGGCATCGTATAAGCCCAGATACTAGAAGGAAAGGGTAGGCTTTAGATTCATCTATCTGTAAGCCGTGCGCCTGCCTCCTCGGTGCGGCGTCGAGCTCACGACGGCTCCGACGCGCCGGCGAGGTCCAGGCCCACGTCCTGTAACCTCTTTCCTGTATAATCTACACGCCGTGATCCCCCTTCCAATTCCCAATCATCCACTGCCCATCACAACTTGGTATCAGTATTGCCTCGTTCCGTGCCCATGGGTGATCTGAAGACACGTGGCGACGACCTCTGCGACCCGACGAACACCGTCAACTTGGTGACCAAGTTCGAAGACCTGGCTGTCACCGTCCACAACATGGGCGGCAAGGTCGATCGGCTGGCACCGATTGCGCCCGTCGCCGCCAAGCTCGCCGCGCTCCCGGAGAAAGTGGTCACCCTCCAGTCCTCTGCTTTCGAGAACACGGAGCAGCTTCGCGCGCTCATCCACGTCAAGTCGACGCAACGCGACGGCAAGGCGCACGTTGACGAGCACAGCGTCGACGACCAGCCGAAAGGCATTCCCAAGCCGCCGTCGCGCACCGAGAAGCCCCCTCCGTGCGACTACTACCACGAGGAGGAAGACGACTACAACGACACACGGTTCCATCTGCGTCCCCGCCTGGAATTTCTGACATTCGACGGCAAAGAGGATCCCTTGCCGTGGCTCCATCACTGCGATACCTTCTTCCGCGGCCAGAACACACCAGAGCGCCACCGCGTCTGGTACGCGGCGATGCATCTGTCCAGCACCGCCCAGCTGTGGTACTACCGCTTGGAACTCTCGACGTGCACTCCCTCGTGGCACCGCTTCTCTCAGCTGGTGCAGCAACGCTTTGGGCCGCCAATGACCGACGGGCCCGTGGGCGAGCTGATGCTCCTCCGTCGCACGGGATCCGTCGAGGACTACACCGACAAGTTCCTCGCCCTAGCATGCCGTGACGCCGATCTCTCCGAGCCACAGTTGATCCAGATGTTCACCGCCGGTCTGGTGAATCCGTTGAAGACCGATGTGGCGCTCCGTCGGCCGCAGTCCCTCGATGACGCCATCATGTTCCCGTGCCTACGAGTAGCGTCTACAAATCGCTCCGGCGGACCAGTACTCCGGCCGTGGCGCCCCCTCCGCGCACCAGTCCTCGGCGAGCTCTCCGACGCCCAAGCCCGCGCAAGCCGCCTCGGTCCCGGCGTCAGCCTCCTCAGCAGCGTCGAGATCCGGCAAGACTACACCGCTCACGTCGACGCTGCCACGCCGCCGTCTATCGTCAGGAGAGATCGATGAAGTGCGACGATATGCCCAACGGCGACAGGATCGCATCGCCAGGGAAGATCAAAGCCCAGGCGGTCTACATTGGGGGAGAGGCGTTCCACATTGACATTCACGCTCTTCCCCTCGACGAGTATGACATGGTGCTCGGCGTCCAGTGGCTCGGCACACTAGGGCCGCTCTTGTGGGACTTCGGTCGGCACACCATGGCGTTCATCCGTGACGGCCGGCGCGTACTCTGGCACGGTGTGGATGCGACGCCTAGGCTGTCCGCGGCGGCACTCAGGCCCTGGTGGAGCGCTCCTGGACGATCTCCTGGAGGAATTTGCAGGCTTGTTCGCAGAGCCGCAGGGCCTTCCGCCGCGCCGCCATCTCAGCCACCGCATCCGCCTCAAGCCGGGCGCCGGGGCCGTGGCGGTCAGGTCGTACCACTACGCACACACGCAGAAGGACGAGCTGGAGCGGCAGTGCAATGAGATGTTGCGCCTGGGGGTCATCCGCTCGAGCTCGTCGGCCTTCTCGCCGGCGCTCCTCATTCGCAAGGCTGACGGCACATGGCGATTTTGTGTGGACTACCGCGCACTCAACGATGCCACGATCAAGGACAAATTTCTCATCCCAGTGGTGGAGGAACTGCTCGATGAGCTGCGCGGCGCCAAGTTCTTCACCAAGCTCGACATGCGTTCCGGCTACCACCAAGTGTTGATGTTCCCCGACGACGTGGAGAAGACAGCATTCCGCACGCACCAGGGGCTGTTCGAGTTCCTGGTGATGCCCTTTGGCCTCACCAACGCGCCGGCGACATTCCAGGTGATGATGAACGATATTCTGCTTCCCTTCCTCCGCTGGTTTGTCCTTGTGTTCGACGACATTTTAATCTACAGCTCCTCGTGGTCGGAGCACCTCTGCCACGTCCGCACGGTCTTTCGCACGTTGCAGGATCATCAACTCTTCTTGAAGAAGTCGAAGTGCGCGTTCGGGCAGTCGTCAGTGGCCTATCTGGGACATGTCATCTCGAAGGTGGGCATCGCCATGGATCGGCACAAGGTCCAGGCGGTGCTGGATTGGCCGCTTCCCAAGTCGGCACGGGCGGTACGCGACTTCCTTGGCCTGGCAGGGTACTACCGCTGTTTCATCCGCGATTTCGGCTCGCACGCAGCCCCTCTCACCGCCCTGTTGAAGGAGGGCTTACGGTGGATGGACGCTGCCACTGACGCGTTCCCGGCACTTCAGCGCGCTCTGACGACGGCGCCGGTGCTCCAGCTGCCTGCATTCAACCGCGAGTTCATCATCGAGTGCGACGCGTCGGGGGCTCTAGTTTTGGGGCGGTACTGCATCAAGGAGCCGGGCCGATCGCGTTCTTCAGCAAGCCAATCGCGCCCCGCCATGCTAAATTGGCGGCCTATGAACGGGAGTTGATCGGTTTGGTTCAAGCCGTACGGCACTGGCAACCGTACTTGTGGGGTCGCCGTTTCTTGGTGCGCACCGACCACCGGAGTCTGCGTTTCCTCCTGGACCAACATTTGACTACGATCCCTCAACATCAGTGGGTCAGCAAGTTGCTCGGCTTCGATTTCGTGGTGGAATACAAGCCGGGCGTCCTCAATGTCATGGCTGACGCGCTATCCCGCCGCGACGAGGGCGGTGCTGAGCTTTAGGCGTTGTCCGCTCCCCAGTTCTCACTCTTCGATGATGTGCGTCAGGAGATCAATGGGGATGCCGAGTTGTCCCAGCTGCGCGACGCCATCAGAGCAGGTGCCAAGCTGGCGACATGGTGGGTGGTGGACGGCCTGATTTTGTTCAAGGGCCGGGTGTTCATCGGTGCGGGCTCACATCTCCGCCAGGCAATTCTGGAGCTGGTCCATGGCGCAGGGCACGAAGGCGTGCACAAGACGCTCCATCGGTTGCGTGCGGATTTCCATTTGACGAAAGATCGGTTGGCCGTGCAGGACTTCGTTCGTGCGTGTGCAGTGTGCCAGTGGAACAAGACAGAGCATCTTCAGCCGGGCGGAGTGATGCAGCCGTTGGGGGTTCCTACCTCTGTTTGGGAGGACTTGGCGATGGATTTTGTGGAGGCCTTGCCGAAGGTGAATGGCAAGTCAGCAGATTTACCAAGGCTGCACACTTCATTCCATTGGGCCATCCATATTCAACGACATCTGTGGCTCAGGCCTTCTTCGCTGAGGTGGTTCGTCTCCATGGGATCCCGTCCTCCATTGTCAGTCATCGTGACCCTGTGTTTACTAGTGAATTTTGGCGGGAGCTCTTCCGTTTAGCTGGGGTCAAGTTGCAGATGTCGTCGGCGTTCCACCCGCAATCTGATGGGCAGTCTGAGGCGACTAACAAGATCATCGCCATGTACTTGAGGTGCCTCACAGGAGATCGGCCGCGGCAGTGGGTGGAGTGGTTACCATGGGCGGAGTATTGTTATAATTCATCTTATCAGCAAGCTATCAAGACCTCGCCGTTTGAATTGGTATACGGGCGACCGCCTCCTTCGATCAGGTCCTATGCTCTGGGTGATGCTAGGCTGCCTGCGGTGGGCAGTGCTATGCATGAGCGCGACGAGTTCCTGGCCGAGGTTTGTGATATTCTGGAACAGGCACAGCAGCACTACAAGGCTGTGTATGATCGTAGCCATCGTCCAGTGCAGTTTGAGCCTGGACAGTGGGTATGGCTGAGGCTGCTTCATCATCCAGTGGCGTCCTTGCAAGTGCAGGGGCGAGGGAAGCTGGGGCCTAAGTTCTTTGGGCCGTACAAGATGCTGGAGCGTATTAAGGATGTGGCCTACCGATTGGAGCTGCCGGTGGGGGTCAGAATTCATGATGTGTTCCACGTCGGGCTGCTCAAACCTTTCCATGGCACACCGCCCAGCCAGCCGCCCGCTCTACCTCCAGTTCAGCATGGCCGGGTTCTGGTGGAGCCTGATAAGGTGTTGCAGGGGCGCTTGGCCAGGGGAAGAAGGCAGCTGTTGGTACGTTGGAAGGGAGCTCCTGCAGCAGAAACGGCTTGGGTGGACTTGGAGGATTTCGTGCAGCAGTATCCAGAGTTCCAGCTTGAGGACGAGCTGCTTGTCCAGGGAGGGAGAGATGTTATGTTCGGCGCCACATATGGCAGGTGCAAGAAGATTACCAGGGAATAAGTTAGAGATAAGAGTTTGTTAGAGATAAGATTAGTTAGCTTGAGGAATAAGTTGGTTTGAGATTTGTTAGGAGAATTGGTTAGTTAGGGGCATCATATAAGCCCGGATAGTAGAAGGAAAGGGTAGGCTTTAGATTCATCTATCTGTAAGCCGTGCGCCTGCCTCCTTGGTGCGGCGTCGAGCTCAGGACGGCTCCGACGCGCCGGCGAGGTCCAGGCCCACGTCCTGTAACCTCTTTCCCGTATAATCTACGCCGTAATCCCCCTTCCAATTCCCAATCATCCACTGCCCATCACATTTGCATAGACTAGTAAACAATGTGTCACTTCCTACACCAAATTTGTTTGTACAGTAAACAAATGATTATGAGTATACCCTGCAAAAGGAAAGACTGAATATAACAGGGAAGAAGGAAGATTTACCGTGAGTAGTTCATCAGGGTCATATAGATGACGAGTGGTTGTTTGCAAAATATCAATCACGTCACCTATATGTTGGATGCGTAGTATATCATCTTCTCTCATCTACAAATTTGGAGAACATAAGAAAAACAAAGTAATGTGAATATGTGATAGAAAAAAAAGGTATTCTTTAACTGATATAGGTTGGGGATTTCAACACCCAGAATAAATCTAGTATGGGAAGCATCCTACCTTGAAAATTGCTAGAGCAACATGGAACAAAACTTTTGCTCCTTCGTTGAATAAAACATCCCACACCCGAAGGGTTGTCTGCTCACAACAATGACAACAAGTGTCAGAAGAACTTCAAATAAGTTTGGGCAAATCATACAGGGACTGCATAAACATATGTACTGAAGGGACTAGTGTCTTACCTCTGAAGGCAGGCTCTTTGAAAAGAGGCACAAGAACCATTCTGTTGCAACAAGTGAAACATCAAACCCCATTGCTTCAAGATGAGAAGCAATCCTACACCAGTGATCAATAGTCGTTAGCAATCGTAACAAGATGGTTTCTGCTATGAATGTCACAAACATAAAGGGAAAGAAATACCTTGGGCATTTCTTAGCCAGGAGATCTTTGAACACCCTCTGCTCAACATGGCATCCAGAAAGAGTATCTGTATAGCAATCGCTGACAAGTACATTCTCAAGGAGTACAGCAAGCATCCAAAATGCATCTTCCTCTGTCTTCATCACGAGCAACAAGAGTGCAGCTACATAGTTTAGGCCCTGCAGTAGATGCAGTAGTGATGGATGTAATCATGCATATAGAAAAACAGCAAAGCCTCTTAGCCCCAACCAAGTATATGGAATTATTCTAACCTGGCAATATCCAACTTCTGCATCGCGGAATGAGTACCCTACAAGTACTCGTCGAAGAGATTCCTGGCCTTCCTCACTGTTCAACCAAGGATGGCAAGGGAAAGTCCGAGGAAGATCCTGTAAAATCCTCTTCACATCAGTATTTGTTTCTATACCATTCAATAGAAATAGGGAAATGATAATAATGAAACCACCCACATTTGTAACTAGAATGAACTTATGCTAGCACAGTTTCTTTAGTTTTTTTGTGGGCTTAATTTCTCAGTAGAACAGAATAAACTTGTGAGAATATTTAAGAGTCACCAACACATATTACAATATCTAAGAATAATGTGTTTAATAAACATTTCCTCAATATTGAGTATACGATCACTTAATTGCTTACCTTCATTCTTGAGTAACATTAATTGTATAAGATGTAAGATAAGAAGGCATCAATATGTAGATAAAAAGTTCATAACAGCTTCATAAAACTCACATGGTCGATTTGCCTTGTGGCTGGTGTCGTCTTCCCTTCTGTGGCCCGGATGAGCTCATCGTAGTATGTCTCTGGCACTGTTGACCGCTTCTTGGCTGCTCCTGACACAGATAACCAGACCTTTGGCCTCAGCACTGGCGGCACACCCTTTCTGATCAACCTCCTTAGTGTAATAGTATTTGTGAGCACTGATAGCTTGAGTGACGTGACACTAATCATCCCCTCATTCGAAGATATCTTTGGTTGGAGGTACCAATTTGCACCCTTGTTTGCCTCCAGAGCCCACCACACCCTCCCTTGCTCCCTGATCCTTTCCCTTACCTCGTTCAGCACATTGACATCATCCACATTGCCCTCCACCATGAACCCGTACAGGTCCTCGAACTTGGCAGACATGAGATGTGTCTTGAACAGGTTTTTCTTGCCTGTGTTGTACCTGATGGTGTGGGTGGTGGTGGGCATCGATTTGTTGGGTGTGTTTCGCATTGTCCTCCTCCTACTGGGGTTGAAATCATCTGCCACATCCCTAATTTGGGTCCCAAACATGTTCTTCTTCACAAATTTTCCCTGTTGTTTTTTGTTTACTACAGTTCTTCACCAATCTATTTGCTAATTAACTTCCTGAAAAAGCAAATCTATTTATAATATATCTAATAATCTACACCCAAATCTCTCCTCCCCTCTTCCTAGATGCTCCTTGCGTTCTTGGTTTCCTTACTAATCCGCGAACCCTGCAACCATCTAAAAGTAAAACCAAGAAATTTACCGCATTTGGCATGAAATAGCTAGCAATCAGGACCAATAACTCCTGAGAAAGAACGTCACTAGTTAAAGAAAAGCAAATCACCTGCCGACTGCAGTAACCCTCACGGATCTTCCTGCTGAGCTGATTTATTGACCAAGAACCAAGAAGAGGAGCGGATCGGATCGGCCGGTGCTGCTCGCTCTTGTGGATTGGAGGAGAAGGCAACACCGACGGCCGCAGATTGGGAGCAGCGACGACGACGACCCGCTGCGGGCCTGCGGCAACGGCTAAAAATGGGATGGCTCCTCGCTCCTGCCCCTATTTGAACACTATTTTCGGAGGTCTGATGGCTCTGATTAAACCCGGATTGGGAGCTCCATTTCGATCACCAGCGTGATGAAATAGCCAGAGATTTGATGTATTTCGAGGTTCTTGCAATGGTCGCGGCGGGTTTCTTGCAAATTTGGTGGAAAGGGGGAGCTTGGGAGACGGCTTTAATGGAGGATATCTTCTTCATGTGACCGTGTCAGCTGCTCGTAATATCAAAATTTTCTTTAAAAACTCTTTCATTTTTTTAAGCAGAAAAGGATTGCTCTATAGATGTGATCACATTGAATAGGACAAATGGGCCCTTTTACATGTTGTACCCTACAATGGACTCAATTTTAGAAGGACAGTGCACTAATTCACCTAATTTGTTTTTTCCCCATCAACCAAATATTTACAGATAAAATATGTTTGAAAGACAGCTTATACACGAAAATATAACATCATATTGATTATGTTATTGGGATTTTTGCATTGCTCGTACTTAATAATACTCATTAAGAAAAACAAGAACTACGCACTATTAGGGAATCAAGCATTCTTCCCAAACATATTTTCACATTATTACCAGGTAAAATAGCACATTAGAGCGACTCCAACAGTTTGGCAAATCAACTTGGCATCCATCTAATTTTGGCAAAATATAAAAAATTGGCCTCCAACAGTTTGTAAACCAACTTGGCAAAAATAGAAACTTGGCAAAACTCACCTCCCCACGCGTATATATGCGCGCGCGGATCGTGGTTGCCATCGGCGTTTCCCTGTAGGTGGGAGGGTGAAAAAAGAAATAAAGAATAGAGAAGGATTCCTGATGTAAGTTTTCAAGAGGTGGAAGGGCATAAACAACATTTTGTTTCTTTTAGGATTCCTGATGTAAATTAGATCTGGGTTTGGCAAGTGAATTATGCCAAACTGTTGGAGATGAACTCTTTTTTTATTTGGCATATCTTTTTAGAAGTTGACAAAACACAAGATTTGCCAACTAAAATTTAGCAAACTCTTGGAGATGCTCTTAGTACCGGATGAAAAGGGAGTGCCCGACACGCCCTCGTGAGGGCACATGAGTACTGGGGGTGAGAAAAGAGCCAGTACCTATGGGTACTCCCTTCGATTCCCACACCAGCACTTGGATGAAATCTCACCCTCTTCTCCCTGCATCTCATTCTCCTCATTCTTATCCATCCATCTCACTTATCTCTCTCTTTCCTATCAACAGGAGGCTACGGAGAGCGCCCGGGCTGGGGCGGCTGACCGGCGGCGGAAAGTCGGCTGCCCCCCTGCCGGCGCGGCAGCCTAGCTGGCGCGGGAGGCCTTCGGAGGAAGCAGGCGGGCGCCAATGCAGCCCCCGGTGCCGCCAGCGTGGGAGGTCGGTCGGGCCACCGACGCGGCCCCTGGGGGACGCAGGAGGCCGACCGGGCGCCGGCGCGACTCGTGGCGGGCACAGAAGGCCGGCCATCCGCCGGTGCGGCCCCTGCAGGCGGGCGCGGGAGGCTAGCCAGGCCGCTGGCAAAGCTCCTAGCGGGTGTGGGATCTCAATGTGTTCGTCTCTTGTTCTTGTGAGTTCTTTGTGTTGTTGTTCCTCCCCTGGATTCTGTGAATCGTGACTTGTTTGTTGTGAATGAGATGGGATGGAGATGAATCTTGTGAATTTTGTGTTGTAAATCTTGTGAATTTTGTGTTGTGACTTGTTTGTTGTGAATGAGATGAGATGGAAATGAATTTTATGCTCTGATATGATTTGTGTTGTGTTGTGAGATGAGATGAGAATATAAAAGAAGAAAAATAAAAAAAGAAAAGGAGGGGACGGGACGGGGAGATGAAGAGGAGGGAGCAGACGGACACGACGGAGAGGAGGCATTAGTACCAGTTCTCCACCCCGGTACTAATGTGACCTCACATTGGTATCAGAAAGACAATACCAGTTTTCAAACCGGTATTAAACAGGGGTTTAGGTACTAATGTGATCTCACATTAGTACCGGAAAGATAATACCGGTTATGAAACCAGTATTAAAGAGAGGTTTGAAACCATAAACATTCTCTAGTAGTGACGATACAATACAATTTAGATTTACATATTCTCTCATTTTATTACGTGACTGCCATAGCTGACAGCCCTGCTAGAGCCGTTTGCAAATTATCTTTCAGCTTGAGCGTAAGTGCAAAATGTACAAAAAGAGCTTTGACTGAATAATAGAAATTAGAGAGGTTTGATGGTGATGGAGGCTTATGACTTTATGAGTTATGATGCAAGTGTGCGCAAGGGATGGGCCATACACATCACGGGAGAAAATTATTAACATTTCATATCACTTTTCCTTTCTCGTAGTCGTAGCCCCGTCCACAACGGATTTGTCTGGTTGTGGGTGAGAGTCTCATAATAGTTTACCAGAGATTTTAGTTCTCACACAGGTTATAATATGATTAAGTGCGACTGGTATATGTGAACAAATATGCATCTGATTTGGCATTATTTTTTCTTTAAAAAATGCTACCCTTCTTCAACCTATAGTTTTCGTAAACCTCTTTTTGGTGCTTCAACTTCAGTGGCATCCTGCTTGCTGCCTCTGCATGACTGCACCACATCTCCATCTCCAAAGTCACCATTGGTGACTAGTTGTGCCTTCACCGTGACACCCGCCTTATGGCCACCGGCTCTCATTGTTTTTGTGAAGACCTTGTTCTAGTTCCACTCACCGGTCACTACCTTTAGCCACACTTTTTGATGAAATCCAACGGTGGAAGTACCAGGAAGTATCAGAAAGTTCCGATGAGGAAGTACCAAATTGGTGGGACCCACAACAAATTTTAATTAATTTTTTAATTCAGAAAGAGTAGGGATGAAAGCGGGAACGGGAAAATCCCGTACCGACCGGCACCGTATCCCGCATAAGCCGACCATGACCCGTTTTATTAGGAAAAGCAGGAAAACAGGAAAAAAAATACAGGAAATCAGCAGGAACAGGAACAGTTGAGGCTGTTTCCCGACCGTATTCATGATTCTCGTATTTGAGCAGGAAAATTCCCGCCGGTATTCCCGTATAAGTTAACAGCCAACCTCACTTTCAGCCCATAACTGAATCCAGCCCACCTCCACCCCGTCAGCCCACTGCGCGTACTGCCCACCAACGGCCTCACGCCCACGCGGTTGCGGCCTGCAACAAAACCTCCTGGTCGCTTCCATTCTAAACCCTAGCCACCCTCATCCCCTTCTGGTCCCTCTCCTCCATTCCACGGCCGCCGCCCCACAAGGCCACCCACAAGTCGACGAGTCCCCTCCCCTCCGGCCCTCCCCTCCACTGCTCCACCACTGGTCCGTCGCGGTGGCGCACTGCGCAGCACGCACCGCACCTGTCCGGCCCGCACGGCCGTCTGACAGATAACGTTGCCACCGGCTGGAGGAGGTTCCGGTTCTGCTGCTTCATCATCATCCAAGGCCAAGGGCCTGTGTGGCTGTGCGTGATTGGCCTGGAAGATTGGAACTAGTTGGCCTGTTGCTTGATTGTTCTTGTGCCTGTGCGTGATTGGCCCGTGTCTGTGCGTGGCTGGCATTGGCCTGTGCGGCTATCAGGTTATGGTTATGCACTTATGGATTATGAGCTGTGACCTTATCTTCTTGTGTGATGTACTGCTATGAGCTTGTGAACTCTCTGCATCCGTTATCCATGAAGTCATTATCATCTTATTATCTGAACTGTGTTCATTTGTTTGCATATGAATTATGTATGGTTGTATTTGTTGCGTCGAGCTAACTCATTGAAGTGGTCATGTGGATGTTCCCGTTTTGTGTTACCGATTCTCGATCGTAATCGAGATGTTCCCGATCGAAATATTCCATTCCCGATATCCTGTAACGTCGAATTCGTATTCTCGTCCGACTGTTCCCATCCCGTTCCCGTTCCCAACCAAAAAATACAGAAACAGGAATGGTTACATTGTTTTCCCGACTGTTCCGGACCGTTTTCATCCCTAAGAAAGAGTATATAAGTAATTTTGCTTTCTCTCTCTTCTCTCCCTCCTACATTGCCGCCGTCGACCACCGTCAGGAGCACAACAACACGACGTTGCCTCGCGCCGATGACCGTGCACACAAGAAAGTTGCGTCAACGTTGCGTCGCCACTGCTCGGTCGTCCTCGGTCGTCCTCCAGCCACTGCTCGCCCCGTCATTGCATCGTCCTTGCCGCTATTCACGGCCAGCTCTTCGTTGCCAAGCCTTCTCTGCTCTCCAGCGGGTACAGGTCACCAACTCCATTTCCTAGCCCTGTCCTGCTTGCAAGTGGAACAAAGTCTTTTGTCTCTCTGTCTTCCTTCTCGTTATTTCTTCTCCCTCTGTCCAAGAACAGCAGAGCTCACCGCCGGCCAACATACTCCAGCCACCAGCCACCAAATCCAAATCCCTCTCACCCCTGGAGCCTTCGCATCTCTAGCTCCCTCCTCAGCCAAGCCTCGTCGAACCCCAGCAAACCCAGTGCCACAAATTTCAAATCCCGCGGCCGACCGTCACCATTGTCGCCGCCGGGACCTTCACGTCGACGATGCTCTCCGGCCGTCCTCTGCCCAAAAAACAGCGTGGTAAGGTTCCCTACGCCCCCACAAACTTGTTCTTCTGCTCACTCGGTGCTCCGAACCCCGTGCAGGGCTCCCTCCGGCGCGCTCGGTCCGCCCGTCTGCCCCCTGTCCGCCGCACGTCGTCGAGGTGAGGAGCGACGGCCAGCGGAGCTCCCTTCCAACCATATCAGGGGCGGGGTGCGGCGGCTCCTCCCTCCTCGTCGGCCAAGCCGGCCACGCGCCACCACGGAATTGGATGAGGAGAGGGTGTCCGCAGCGGTGGAAGAGAGGGGCCTCACGACATCGCACGGGGAGGGGGGAGGGAGAAGAAGGGTGGCGCGACAGTGTAGGAAAGGGGAGCGGCGGCCGGCAAGGCGCAGAGGTGAACGATGACACAGTGAGAGGCGGCCGGCGAGGAGCAGACACATTGAGAGGTAGAGGAGAGGGAACTTGACAAGATTACCATAATGCCCTTTTTTAATTAGTTTTATTTTTTAATTAATCAGGTGGTTTGGAAAATCAAAACACTTGGTATACTTCCAGGTACTTCAAATGCACTGTAAAAAAGCTCTTTGAAATTAAAAAAAAAACTGTAGGCACGCACCCATCCTGCCAACATGATCCGCTAGTCCGCTACTGAGCCAACTTCTCTTTGGTTCTAGTATTGTATTGGTAGGAAATAAATCCTAGACATCTCAATTTCCAAAAACAAAAGAAAAATTGACCTATAACACACTTCTTCCGTATCGAAATATTTGTCGCTGTTGACTTTTTCTTACAACTTTGACCGTTCGTCTTATTCAAAAAATTATTACAAATATGTAAAAGGGTAAGTCAAGCTTAAAATACCAGCATAATAAAGCATGTAGCAAACAAAATAGATATTATTTTACAGAATTTTTTATAAGACGAATGGTCAAAGTTGTAGAAAAAAGTCAATAACGACAAGTATTTTGATACGGATGGAGTACTGCTTTTAGATAGTTAAGCTTGTACCTTCTCCATTACAAATGTTTGTTTATTTCAGACACATTAGTGATTTACTGATTTAGTGGTGGTGAAAACTGACTAGGTTGCATTTTTATTACATACTCATCGTAGTTATGATTGAAGGAGCGTTGTTTGTTTAGCTTACATGATGTCCAAGTGTTATGGTGGATAGTTCGAATGCATGGCTACCTTCATGAGAACAATTGGCTATGATATCGATGATTGATGCAGCATGAGAACACAAATGAGTCGATCTGTTTGGCGAGCGAAGGCTAAGGAGGTCCTTGCGACATTATTGTCATCAAGATAGGATGATGTATCAGTAATAGATATTTCTTATGTTTACTTTCTTTTGTATGTGAGTTCTTTTATTTTTTTTCGTTTTCAGCCACTGAGCTGAAAGCTTTGTAAGAACTTGGCCGTGTGTGATTCTCGTAGAGACGGAATTTACTTTCATTATCTAAAAAGTTATTTTCTCTATTGCAGGTCTTGGATATTATTACAATGCTGCGCAAAAAAAAGATAAAGATTATATTATTACAATGATTTGGTCAATCAGGGAGCTACAAGAAGCTTTATCAGCTAATACCTGTCATCAAATTTTGAAACCTACTTTTTCGATTAATGGTAACTAGGAATAGTGTATTAAACAACATATCTTAGTGGACTGGCTAGAGACATGGCCATGTGAAGCAAGGGTTAAAATTTCGGTCTCAGTTGCTGGTAGAGTGGTAGGACGAAATTTGAAAAGAAAAAATATATAAAAATACTTGTATCGAAAATTCTAACTTGTGTGAAATTTAGACGTTAGATACACCTGTGTGCTGGACCAGAGGACGTAGACCGTTAATGAAATTCAACAGGTATGCACCTAGGGGTGGTAATAGGTTATGGCCCTATTTCATTCTTCACAAACAGAAAGCTCTACTTATTATTAGTTCAAATATTTATAGAATTATGATCCGGTTCTTATTTGGTCCGATCCTTAAATTTGTTAGTTCAAATTGGAAGGCTCATTACCACCCCTGTGTGTAAATGGTGTAATGCATGCATGGTGCAGGCGCAGCAATGCTTGTCAGTTAATTCCGAAACAATACTTGTATACAAACTCAGCCAAGTTAGTGCATACCCATCATCTCTTATTTGCTTTATAAATTCTTATTGAACAGCTGCATGTTCTAGTTGCGATTCAATAATTTTATAAGGTTCATCGTTGGGAGATATACTCCCTCCTCCTGTGAAAAGATGATGTTCCGACACCTGATTTTATACCGGTGCTAAAAGATCTTTTTTTTTTGTCGTAAACGTATCTCTATTATTCCTAAACATTTCTTTTAATAAGAAAGAATATCTTAGGAGTACACCAATTCATCTTTTCACTGCATCCCAATCCAGGCTTTTTTAATTTGTTATTGGTTTCTTTTGTCCCATCTCTATCATTAGATTAGTAAATTCACAAATCTTTGCGTAAAGACCAAATCAAATTAGCTCGTACCAGGGAGTAGTTAGTAAGGCTTCTTTGAAGCCGTCCAGGCAAGTGTGCCTGGTATTCTTTTGAGAAGGGACATTTGCGCATGTTAACATCTGCCGCCGCTGCGCTGATTAGTCAGCGCCACGTTTATTTGAACGGAAATAAAAAATATTGATCTCCAAGGTCAAATTTTACTTAACAAATCTTGTGTTTTACTAATTTTTAAAAAGATATGCCAAGTAAAAAAAGAACTCATCTCCAACAGTTTGGCATAATTCAAACTCAGATCTATCTTACATAAGAATCCTAAGAGAGAAACAAAATTATGTTTACGTCCTCCCACCTCTTAAAAACTTACTCCTACATAACCTGAGATAAAAATAAAATTATTTTTATGTCCTTCCACCTCTTCTGATATAGCGGATGTGCCACGGATCAGTGCACGCATATATCCGCACGCGGAGGCTCTTTTTCCAGACTTGGGATAAATGGCAATCTAGGATGGTGAACTGTTGGAGAAATTTTTTTATTTTACAAAAAAATAAAAATGGTAATATGAGATGAGGAACTGTTGGAGATGCTCGGCAGCATCATGCTTCATTATTGTGCGTCTTGTCCACGAACAACGTACTGCTCTTTCACACATCTTTCGATCGCTTGTTTTTCAGACTGAACAATCACTACTAGGGAACGAATCTTTGGTCCTGGGCAAAAAAACACATTAGTATCGGTTTCTTTTGTAACTGGTACTAATGTGTACATTAGTACCGGTTGGGAAGGGGGTCCCCTAGGCGCCCACCAGTGTCACACATTAGTACCGGTCCTTGGCTGGAGCCGGTACTAATGTGCGACATTAGTACCACGTGGTACTACGGACCGGTACTAATGTGACTGCCGCACATTAGTACCGGCTCCTGTCCCGGTCCGGTACTAATGTAGTCACATTAGTACCGGCTCCAGCCAAGGACCGGTACTAATGTTCCACGCATAAAAAGTCAGCTCATTCTTCTTGCCCGAGCCACTCTCCCCTCCACTCTCCAACTCGAGCTCTAACTCATCCATGGCGCCTTAGAGGAGTTTCTGCCCGATTTGCGACGGTTTCTCGACGATTTCACTCATTGAAATGGTCTAGAGGTTAGTTACTTCATCCTCTCTTGATTCATGCTTATTTTGTTGAGTTTTATCGGTTGAAATTGGAGTATTTTGGCACTTTATAATGAGCTAGGAATGATGATTTTTTTCTATTTATATGCATTTTTGTATACATTCTAATATAGTTGATTGCAAAGGATGTGCCGTGTTAGTTGGATGAGATGTTGTATGTGACAATTTATTTTTTTAATAATAATTATTTATTTGAGCATATGTCATAATTAAATATATAAATAGTTTTAGAATTACTAGAAAGGCTAGGAAAGATAGAATTGATTTTTTAGAATAATTTTTTTGAGCATATGACATAATTAAATATATAAATAATTTTAAAATTACTCAAAATGCTAGAAAGGCTAGGAATGATAGAATTTGTTTTAGAATTAGTAGAAATAGTTTTAGAATTATTATAAATGCTAGAATTTCATAGATGGGTCAAATAATTTATTGTCATTAGTATAGATGTCTACTGTTGCCGAAGGGAATGGGGATGATGGTAGTGGCGATCGTCGTTCTTCACACAGCCAGGAGAAAACCAAAGTAGGACCTCCTGATAAACCGAAGAAAATGAGCACGTTGGCTAGAGGAATGTTTCGTTATTTGCAAGGAAACATATAGATGTTGTTGCAGCGGGGCAGGAACCTCCTTTTGGTGGTATTTATACTCCACCAGCAGACCCTGGTGTTGGAGATCCACCGATTAGTACTAAACCATAGGGCGATTCCAAGAAAGCTAAACCTTCATCGTCACGTCACAAGGATGGATAAAGTTTCTCGTATTGTATCATGTATTAGTGTTTCATATGTCGTACTTTAAATTTATGTAAGACATTGATTTAAGTTTGTTGTATTGTATCTTGTGGATCGGATATGAACACATTAAGTTCGTGTGTAAGAACTCTATTTAAGTTTGTCATATTGTATAACGTGGATTATAAATGAAGATTTTAAATTTGTGTATGACCTTTTATTTCGAAATACTTAAAGATTGTTTGGTGGTACTTTATAGATGAATCGGCAATGGATGTACCCCGACAAGAGAATCTCGAGTGAATACGTTAATGGGTTGCGCGGATTTCTAGATGTCGCGGAAGCAAACAAGCAGCCGTCTGGTTTCATTATTTGTCCATGCAAAATGTGCAAAAATTAGAAGGATTTCTCATCGATAAAGAGTCTTCACGATCACCTATACAAATAGGGATTCATGCCAAATTATTTTGTTTGGACAAAGCATGGGGAAAGGGGGTTATAATGGAAGACGATGAAGAGGAAGATGATCGTATTCCAGATTGGACTCAAGAAGGTGCCTTTGCAGATGATCCAATGGGAGAGGATAACATGGAAGAGACTCAAGAATGTCCAACAAATGCAGATGAACCTCTCGACGATCTAGGTCGGGTGTTGCACGATGCAAAGGGAGATTGCAAAAAGGTGAAGGAGTCAAAGAAGTTTGAACGTATGTTGGAAGATCACAAGAAGGCTAAACATGGAAGTTAAGTACCACTTTGGAAATGCTGCAATGGAAGGCTAAATATGGACTTTCAGACAAGGGATTTGATGACTTGATGATGATCGTCAAGGACATGCTTCCCGAGGGGAACGAATTGCCGGAGTCCACGTACAAAGCTAAAAAGGTTGTCTGTCCTCTGGGTTTGGAGGTACAAAAGATACATGCATGTCCTAATGACTGTATCCTCTACCGAGGTGACGAATATGAGAATTTGGAGGCTTGTCCTGTGTGCAAAGCGCAGTGTTATAAGATCCCACGCAATGAGGCTAATGAAGCTGAGGGTGGGCAGAAGAAGAAGAAAATTCCTGCGAAGGTAATGTGGTATTTTCCAGTGATACCACAACTGAAGCGTTTATTCAGGTGCAAGACCAACACAAAGTTGATGCGTTGGCACAAAGAAGAACGCAAACAAGATGACCGTATCAGGCACCCTGCTGATGGGTCCCAGTGGAGACTAATTGACAGATCTAAAGAATGTAAGGAATTTGTAGGGGATCCAAGGAACATTCGGTTTGGTTTAAGTACGGATGGATTGAATCCATCCGGTGAGTTTAGTAGCGGTCATAGCACTTGGCCTGTGACCTTATGTATGTTCAACTTTCCTCCCTGGTTGTGCATGAAGCGGAAGTTCATTATGATGCCAATAATCATCCAAGGCCCAAAGTAGCCAGGTAATGACATCGATGTGTATCTAAGACCATTGATTGAGATTCTTCAAACATTATGGAAGAAAGAAGGTGTACCCGTGTGGGATGAGGACAAACAGGAGACCTTCAATCTACGAGCATTGCTGTTCGTCACCATCAATGATTGGCCGACACTTGGTAATCTATCAGGACAATCAAATAAGGGATACGGAGCATGCACACACTTTCTAGATGATACTTGCTGTGTGTATCTAAAACACTGTAAAAAGATTGTGTATTTGAGCCATCGTCGCTTTCTTCCTCCTAAGCACCTGTTAAGAGAAGAAGGAAAGCACTTTGAAGGTGTCAGAGAAAAATGTAAGAAGCCCATTCACTGTGGTGGTAAACTCGTATTTGCCATGGTGAAATATTTGAAGGTAGTGTTTGGCAAGGGTTCTGGTAGTGTACAAGTTCCAAAGGATGCCACTGGACATGCACCTATGTGGAAGAAGAAGTCAATATTTTGGGAGCTACCTTATTGGGAAATCCTTGAGGTTCGCAATGCAATTGATGTGATACATGTGACGAAGAATTTCTGCGTGAACTTACTTGGCCACCTAGGTGTATATGGAAAGACAAAAGATACAATTGAAGCACGTAGGGATCCGAAAGCTATGAACTAACGAAAAGGCCTACATCCTAAAAAGAGAGACAAAGGAAATTACTTGGCTCCTGCTAGTTACACCCTAAGCAAAGAAGAGAACACTACAAGAAACTATTTAATCTGTGACGTACTCTCCGTGACGTTTTCAGAAAACATCACGAAGAGCACTGCGTCTATGACGTATTCCTGTTTTTCATCACGGTTCTGCATTGATGGATATTGAAGCCCAAAATATTGCGACGATTTGTTAAATTCGTCGCGATTCTACGATGTATTCCAATTTTTCGTCACAGATGTGCATTAGTGGATATTGAAGCCCAAAATATCGCGACGATTTGTTAAATTCGTCGCGACTGTACGACGTATTCCTATTTTTCGTCATGGGTGTGCATTGATGGATATTGAAACCCAAAACATTGTGATGATTCGTTAAATTCGTCGCAATCCAAGCCACAACGCTGCGATGCTTGAGCAGATTCATCACGATCAACAAATAAAAAATAATCATGTTTTGAATGGAAAACAATTGATAAATTAAATTTAAAAATTGAAGGACTAAAGAGTCGAACTCACGACCTCCTAACCACCTTGAAAAGGCATAAACCATTGAGCTATAAGTTTCTTGTGCAATATTATGGTTTTCATCTCTTTTAAATATGACTTCGTCCGACCACGACCAGCCGCACTTGGCCAGCGGCATCCCAGCCAAGCCCGCGCCCAGAATGGAAAAATAAAAAAAACATGGCGGCACTAGGAATCGAACACGAGACCAACCTTTCTGAAGACATAGAAAGTACCACCATGCTACTTGATTATTTGTGTCCGATCTTAGTATTTACTCATTTTGAACTACTCCTATTGACACTGTTGCGCCACCACGTCAGCCACCCACTCGCCACCTCATCCCGGCCGCCGCGCGCCACGTCACCCACCCGCCCGCCACCTCAGCCTGGCCGCCGCGCGCCAATAAAAAAAAAGAGCACAGGAGCTGGGAATCGAACCCGGGTCGTGGAGATAAGGGTGCAGTGCCTAACCACTGTGCTACAACAACGTTGGTAGCCAAGAATGGTAATAACATGTTATGTAATCAGCGCCCGGCCCAGTAGCGGCTGAATTCAATCAGCGGGGGAAAAAAAGGGGTGAATGGGGACTCGAACCCGTGACCTAGCAGAACAAGAGCGCGACAGATACCGCTACACCACTGTTGACACATCTTATCCTATGTATTTATAAGTCAACTAAATATGAGAAAAGGGCATAAATGTTAATATCAACTTAGAATAGGGTGCCACTAACAGTTTTTCTGGAGATTTGGTAAATTATATAAATCCAGGAACCATTCGGGAAAAGTGCTAAAAGAATCGAATCTAGAAGACTCCAGAAGGCTCCGGAACTAAACGAGACTTGGCACCCAAGAAAGAAGCATCTAGAAGAAGCGACAGACCACCTGGCCAAAGTGGGCCCCGAGGGGGGCCCACCCCAGCCCGATCGGCCTGGTGGTGGGGCCGGTCGGCCTCCCTCGGGTGCCACCTCAGCCCTACTTCCAGAAGGTTCTTCCACCGCCTATGAGGATCAATCTAAACCACTCGTTAGGTCGGTTTGATCAAACGGCGCACGTCTACCCCTCAGGGCTATATAAGCAGCCCCCCTGCCCCCTGGCAGAGGCATCTGGAAACCTGAGTTTGCATACACCAGATCAAGTCATCAAGTCAGAGATACTACACCCTAGAAACACCATATAGCAGAGTAGCTAGCTAGTCTAGATCTAGGAGGAGGCAAGGCGTCTACTTGGCTCCTGATCGTCTAGAGGCTGATCGAGATACTGATCTAGCTTCGCTCTTGTAAGTTCTTATCTAGTTCCTTACATTTGTTATACAGACATATGTTCTTATCAATGATTATATTCGACATTATATGCTTTGGTGTTTATTATGATTACATGTTTAGCATAGTTGATTTGCCTTTATATTCATGTATGGAGTCGTATAGCCCTCACCTAGATCATTTGTTAACATGGGTGAACGGTAAAGACAGTGTAAGCGTGGCGCTTATATTGTATTTATCTGCGATTGCACCCTATATGCCGGGTCGTGTGGTAGATCGTGGTGGTGACAGCACTATTGAGTCCTTCGCAGTCCACCCCCCATGTATTGGACTAGTGGAGCCTTATACTGTTTGGGTTGTTTCAAGTTTTGGCCTTGATCCTCCTGGATAGTCTCCCCATGCATTAATATAATAGTTCTTCTTCCATGATTGTTAAATGTTTGCACTAATCATAGTTTGCATTGACATATAGTTTAGAGTTACCGAGGAGTATCCTCTCTAACTAGACTTTGCTATGTTTCTCTTGCTATAATGACACTTTCTAGCTGCTCATGATGTTATGACTTGAACAATGCTATCAACATCTTTATCTTTATGTGACTTACCCCTGTTTATAGCAATTGATATATTTTGGCCACTCTACATTATAAAACTGAGAGATGAGCATGTATTAGCTATTATGGATTAGAAAGACTTCTTTCCCTATGGTAGAATATAAATACGATACCTGGTTTTACTCCTGGTTAAAATGCTACAATGGTATATTCATATCTGTGCGCTTGCGGATTCCCAGTTTATATATATCTTCTTTTCTAGAGATCCAAGGCATATGTAAGAGTACCATATCCATGCGTTTTCTGGCACACCTGTCAGGGCTGACAACCTATATCGAGTTGTGCTATGAATCGTGTCGGAGTTCACCTTTTAGTTTAGTCTGAAAGCAACATCTGATATACACTTAGCATCATGTTAAGATATACCTTTGCATTTCTGGTGCCGTCGATAGAGATGGATCTTATATCCGTTTCTAGTCGATGACGTTAGCAATGTCAACAAGCATTTTTGGCATCGTTGCCGGGGAAAGAAAGTCTATAGCCTAGATGAAAAAGTTTCAGTAATAGCATGCATGCATCTCTCACACATGATGTATCGAGAACCCAAATTATCATTGCTTAAACAGGCTTACCCTTGTTCTTCCCACTTTAGTCTATCTTATTTCAGGGTAATGTATGAATAAGAATCTTCCAGAAAACTTCGTTTCAGATCCAGAGAAAATCTTAAGGAAGGCAAGGTCAAAGCTCAGGTCTCCTGATTCTCGGCCCACGACTTCTGCCTTGGGAGATTCAACAGCGCGAAGCTTAACACCAACGTTTGAAGTAATGGCAAATAAGTCCCTACGCGAATACTCCGCACCGACCCCGGACAACATTCGTACTGGTCCGACAGTCGCTGTAGGAAATGCTGCTTTTGAGCTCAAGCCTGCACTGATCAACATGGTACAAGCTAGCCAATTTTGTGGAAAAGCTCATGAAGATGCCAACAAACACCTTCAACATTTCTTGGAGATATGTAGCACCTTCACGATCAAAGATGTGCCAAGTGATGCAGTCCTACTTCATTTATTCCCGTTCTCACTATTGGGGTGAGCGAAGCAATGGTTTTACTCCAACAAAGACAAATTTACAACTTGGACATTGTGTTCTACTGCCTTTCTGGCAAAGTTCTTTCCTATAGGCAAAACCAATGCCTTACGGGGGAAAATTTCGAGTTTCCAGCAGCAACACGAGGAATCTGTTCCTGAAGCATGGGAGTGCTTTCAAGACTACATTTCAGAATGCCCACATCATGGAATGGAAAACTGGTTGCTCTTGCAGACCTTCTACCACGGGCTCTCTACCAACACCCGTGAAACGATGGATGCTGCAGCTGGAGGTGCTTTCCTGTCCCTTACACTTACTCAAGCTACTAACCTTGTGGAAAAGATGGCGTCTAATCAAGCTTGGAACAAGGAACGTCAACCCCGCAAGAAAGAAAGAGGAATGCACCAGCTCAAGGAGGTAGACATGGTGTCTGCCAAAATGGATTTACTGATGAAGAGGCTTGAAGACAAAGCCCCTGAGAAGAAGGAAGTCATGCAACTCTTTGAATCCCGCATGACCTGTGAAGAGTGTGGAAACACCGGACACTCAGGGAGTCAATGCCCTCAGCTGGAGGAGGACGTGAACTACATCAACAATAACAACCAATATCGTCCCCAGCAGAATCAAGGATGGACTCAGCAGAGGACCAACTACCCAGGTAACTATTCAGGTAATTATCAAGGTAATAATTCTTCCAATAATTTCTCACCTTTAAGAGACTTAGTCCAAAACCAGGGTAGAATTATGGATAATCTGTCTAAGAAGTTAGCTTCCAATGATAAAATGCTAGAAACTATTAGTAATAAAATGGAAAGTTTTTCTTCTGCCATCAAGAACCAACATAGCTTTAATAAAATGCTAGAATCTCATATTTCTCAGCTGGCATCATCTGTTCCCACGGCTAACCCAAGTAAGATTCCAGGCCAGCCGGAAGTATTAGAATCTGCAAATCTCGTCGATATCTACTCTGCAGATCTGTGTTCGAGTAAGACAGAAGAAGGCCCAAGATGGACTGACTGGGGCATGCCCGCCAAAAGAGGAGATCTAGGAAGGCCCATCATCACCATCACTATTGGAGCCTACACCTTCAAGAATGCACTTTGTGACTTTGGGTCTAGCGTCAACATAATGCCTAAGGTAATATATAAGAAAATCAATGGTTCACCTTCATTGTATACAACCATGTGCTTGCAGCTTGCAGACCTGTCACTATGCTACCCCGAGGGCATCCTAGACGACGTATGTCTGGGGGTAGGACGCTCCTACGTGGCTGCCGACTTCGCTGTTGTCGAGACTGGGGGAAGTGAGAACGCTCCAATCATTTTGGGACGTCCTTTCCTTGCCACAGCCAAAGCCATCATCTACGCCGACGCCGCTAAGATCGTCTTCACCATCAATGGGAGAAAGGAGAGATTCAATTTCAAGAACAAGATCCTAAAAGCTCCTGCACACCCTCGATATCCTTACCCCCAAGAACACGAGCCAGTTGTCGAGAGGAAGAGAAGAGATAGAAGGAGGAATAAGAAGAACAATCGACCTCAACCGCATGTGGAGGAAGTTTGGATGATCAACATGATTCAATCAGAGAATGAGAACATGTTCCCTTCACCATTACTGCCAAAGCTTGAAGACCCTGGAGTTCCATCAATCCACTGCTCCATCAATCAATGGAACTTCCAGCGAGTTGTCTGCGACACGGGATCGGGCACCAACCTAATGTCTAAGGTAACCTACGAATTAATATATGGTGACCTGCCTTTGTATTCCACATATATAATGTTGCAGATGGCAGATCAATCACAACGGTTCCCGGAAGGAATTGCACGAGATGTACCTGTCAAGATAAAGGACCACTATGTCCTGACTGACTTTTTAGTCATAGACATGGGAGATGAGCAAGATCCTCCCATCGTGCTTGGAAGACCGTTCCTGAACACAACAAGAGCAATCATCTACATCAGGACTGGCGAGATCCACTTCCAGTTCAGAACTGAAAAGGTACGCTGCTACTTCAATACTTATACTAATCCTGAGTAGCCCAAGAAGAACAAGACGCGGAGACGCCTTCAGAAATTACAACGCAAGCTGAACACAAAGTTGACGAATGTCAAGAACATTGAAGAAGAGATCAAGGAGAAGTCCGCTCAGCTTCTACCAGCCCAGTATTCTGAACC
This sequence comes from Cenchrus fungigraminus, assembly GCA_036936925.1. Lineage (NCBI taxonomy): Eukaryota > Viridiplantae > Streptophyta > Magnoliopsida > Poales > Poaceae > Cenchrus > Cenchrus fungigraminus. The sequence goes on along the minus strand of CM072769.1, from coordinate 75,891,912 downwards.
TGTTACTCCAGAAAGGTCTCCACCGAAGAAACAAGTTTGGAGGAAGAAAGATCAAAGTACACCTTCGGAAGACCAATCACTACCCGCGTCATCAACTGATCAATCAATGGCCACTACATCTACGCCATGGGAGTAAGTACTCTAAACTCTCGCCGAGAGGTAACTCGGTATTTATCTTTATATTCTGCACTCCATATTTTAGCATGTTTATTTCTCTATACCTGCATTGAAAAAAAATCATAAAAATATTTTCTGCTTTTGCATTCTTTAAGGCCCCATGTACTCCGTACCGTGGCGGCATAAAAAAATAATAAATAAAAAAATTGCATTCACATGTTTTTGTTTTAGCATCCCTTTTGCATATAAAAATTCACAAAAATACGTGGGCACATGAAGGTCCACACATTTCAGAAAAACCCAAAAAGAAGTGGGCACATGAAGGCTCACAGCATAATCCTAAAATTTGTTCCTTCAGGTATGTGCAAGACTAATATTTACAGGGAGAATTTAATAAGGACCTGAAGGCAAACAAGTTCCAAGGATGAATCAAGAATCACTTCAAGATCCAGCTTGGGGGAGAGCACCCCCCAGTTATCATGATAAGTATCACTATCCTATGTTATTAGCTAGTTATTTGAGTATTAGTTAAAGGTCTTAGTTTGAATAAAATGCTAGAGTCTGCTAGTTGGCTTTTCTCTTTAATAATGATCTTGATGATATATGCTGGGAGATGATGAATAGTTGCTCCGCCATAATTCCTTTTAAAAGTGCTGAGTTTTCAGACCTAGATTCTCCTGAAGCTTAAATGCTTAATTAGCTCTAAACCCAAAACCTATGCAAGTACATGCTTAATCTGAGTCTAGGCTTTGAAAGATGATTCATGAAAAGTTGAGTTGCTATTGATCATTTTCCTAGAGAAGCTTGATTCCTGGATTTATCTTAAAAATCATGAAATTTTATATGATGAGTTCCTGTGTCTATGATCCTTAAGAGCTTGTCATACACATCAAGATCATTCCATTCCACCATTTATGCTGCTTCTGACATGGAAGTACGCATTTTCCATCAAGCCATATAGCTCATGCAACTCTAGGACATATCTCTCTCAATGTTAAAAAGGATTCTGGGGCTACATTCGAAAAAAAAGAGAGGAAAAAGTGAGAAGAGAGAGGGAGAGAAAAGGACAAGTGTCATACTAGGCGAGAAGGGCCTACCTCCCTAAAAAATATAATAAATTTAGAGATGAATAATGGACACGTGTCCGAGGGTGAATAGAGCCCACATCTCTAAGGAGAGAGAAAAATGGACAAAAGTCCGGGGCGAGTAGAGCCTACCTCTCCAAGAATGGAAAGCCCAGATCTTAAAAATCTTAGAAAGAGAGATATAGTCCAAGAGCTAGGCTAAAAGGCTTACCACCTTTCACCCTCATCCATCCAACACTATCATCCATACATATCTTGCCAAGTGTGACTCCATGCTTGAGAAGGTCATACACAGGATCTCTGAGTTTTATCTGAAAAATGTGCAAAACCCCAGGATGATAGCTGATCAAAGAATTTGAGATATACTGCTTGACTTGATTGTTTTGTCTTTTATTTGCTCAAGATTTATGAAAAGGCTATGCTTAAAGGCTGAAGGTAAGAGAGAGCAATCTTGTTGAGGAGAATTGGTTTTGAAAACCATAGTACTTTTGAGGTGTGAAAGCATTGTAGCAACTCCTGATCCTGCTAAAGCATATCTTTGCTAGGGACTAGCAAAGGGTAAGCTTGGGGGAGTTTGTTGACACATCTTATCCTATATATGTATAAGTCAACTAAACATGAGAAAAGGGCATAAATGTTAATATCAACTTAGAATAAGGTGCCACTAACAGTTTTTCTGGAGATTTGGTAAATTATATAAATTCAGGAACCATTCAGGAAAAGTGCTAAAAGAATCGAATCTAGAAGACTCCAGAAGGCTCCGGAACTCAACGAGACTTGGCACCCAAGAAAGAAGCATCTAGAAGAAGCGACGGACCACCTGGCTGAAGTGGGCCCCGAGGGGGGCCCACCCCAGCCCGATCGGCCTGGTGGTGGGGCCGGTCGGCCTCCCCCGGGCGCCACCTCAGCCCTACTTCCAGAAGGTTCTTCCACCGCCTATGAGGATCAATCTAAACCACTCGTTAGGTCGGTTTGATCAAACGGTGCACGTCTACCCCTCAGGGCTATATAAGCAGCCCCCCTGCCCCCTGGCAGAGGCATCTGGAAACCTGAGTTTGCATACACCAGATCAAGTTATCAAGTCAGAGATACTACGCCCTAGAAACACCATATAGCAGAGTAGCTAGCTAGTCTAGATCTAGGAGGAGGCAAGGCGTCTACTTGGCTCCTGATTGTCTAGAGGCTGATCGAGGTACTGATCTAGCTTCGCTCTTGTAAGTTCTTATCTAGTTCCTTACATTTGTTATACATACATATGTTCTTATCAATGATTATATTCGACATTATATGCTTTGGTGTTTATTATGATTACATGTTTAGCATAGTTGATTTGCCTTTATATTCATGTATGGAGTCGTATAGCCCTCACCTAGATCATTTGTTAACATGGGTGAACGGTAAAGACAGTGTAAGCGTGGTGCTTATATTGTATTTATCTGCGATTGCACCCTATATGTCGGGTCGTGTGGTAGATCGTGGTGGTGACAGCACTATTGAGTCCTTCGCAGTCCACCCCCCGTGTATAGGACTAGTGGAGCCTTATACTGTTTGGGTTGTTTCAAGTTTCGGCCTTGATCCTCCTGGATAGTCTCCCCATGCATTAATATAATAGTTCTTCTTCCATGATTGTTAAATGTTTGCACTAATCATAGTTTGCATTGACATATAGTTTAGAGTTACCGAGGAGTATCCTCTCTAACTAGACTTTGCTATGTTTCTCTTGCTATAATGACACTTTCTAGCTGCTCATGATGTTATGACTTGAACAATGCTATCAATATCTTTATCTTTATGTGACTTACCCCTGTTTATAGCAATTGATATATTTTGGCCACTCTACATTATAAAACTGAGAGATGAGCATGTATTAGCTATTATGGATTAGAAAGACTTCTTTCCCTATGGTAGAATATAAATACGATACCTGGTTTTACTCCTGGTTAAAATGCTACAATGGTATATTCATATCTGTGCGCTTGCGGATTCCCAGTTTATATATATCTTCTTTTCTAGAGATCCAAGGCATATGTAAGAGTACCATATCCATGCGTTTTCTGGCACACCTGTCAGGGCTGACAACCTATATCGAGTTGTGCTATGAATCATGTCGGAGTTCACCTTTTAGTTTAATCTGACAGCAACATCTGATATACACTTAGCATCATGTTAAGATATACCTTTGCATTTCTGGTGCCGTCGATAGGGATGGATCTTATATCCGTTTCTAGTCGATGACGTTAGCAATGTCAACAACCACTTCGCCATTTGTGGTGGTTTGATTGTAGTTTTTTTTCCATATATTGAACGACGGAGGTTCGGGACCATGTGGCAGCATTGGGTTGGTCGAGTTGCTTCGCCGCGACCACGTGGCGCACACTGAGCTCGTTTCCCATCATTTTTTCTTTTTAATCTATAATTAAAATTTGAAACTAGTGTTTCTCGGTCATAGTAACTCCAAATTCATTGATTCTTTTTTCTGATTTTTTTAAAATCACGATCTTTCACGTAATATCGTTCGTTTGCATATTAATTGCTATTACATTTTTTATACAACTTCTTTTCTTCTACCGAAAGAGAATAAATAAAAGATATTTTTTAATAATAAATGGTAACATAACTTCATATTTTCTAATGTTATGATAAATATAAGGTTTTAGCCAAGTTTGAGATGCAAATGACTTTAGAAATGTAAATCACCACTCAAATCTCAAAGTTTGTGTTGAGTTATTAGAAACTATGTCACACATGTATCCATTTGTGAGCAGTGTATGTCGTCACTTCCTTGAAATCACTAAAATTTTTTATGGCAAGATTGTGGATCAAAAGCATGTTGTTATGCCAATTTGTAGATTTTTTTGACCAAATACAAATATTATTGTGATTATTATGTTGTACTTTTGAGATAAAAGTTTGAATGTTCCTTAGAACTCAAATTAAATTTGTCATAAATATCCAAAACATGACCTAGAATGGAACATAAATGCCTAAATATGATTTTTGTGAATTTTTTCTAGTTTTATTGGAGGTGCACATAGGTCAACTTGGAATTATTTTTGGTAAGCACGCAAAAATTCAATTAAATGATAGAAAATAGCAAATTTATTCGAAAAATCTTGAAACTCCTATATTGTAACTTAAATGTTGTCTTTTACATGTGAATAATGTGTTGGGGGTATATAAGATAAATAATTTTTGAGTTGTTTGAACAATGTATGCTCCAATTTTCATAAAATCTTATGAAACTTTTTTTCAAGCTTGTACATCCATAAAATGATTTTATGCCAATTTACATATTTTTGGATAAGTTTTATGTATTATTATCATTATTTTATAACAAGGTGAGTAGTAGAAGTTCGAGTTTTCTCTATAAGTCAATTGAATTTTTCATCAATCTCATATATGTGGGCTAGAATGGACCATAAATGCATAAATATAGTTTTTTGAAATTTTTTAAATCTTATTAAAGGTACATATAGGTCAAATTGGAATTACTTTCGGTAAACGTGCAGAAATTCATTTAAATGATAGAAAATAGCAAATCTACTTGAAAATTCTTGAAACTCCTAGGTGACAACTTATATGTTATCTATTACATGTGAAAAAATGTATTGATGTTATTTAAGATAACTAAGTTTTTAATTGTTTCAAAGGGTGTTTTATTTAGGTATTTTAAAAAAAGAAAAACAATTTTTTTGCATAACAAGTGGTAAAGTAAAATGGCACTTTTTTTCGCGTCAACAACCCTTATGAATTGGAAGGTAAAGGTAAGGTTGAGTCCAAATTTTTAGGTTCATACGAGTTCAATAATGTTATGAGGTGTTCAAACTTCAAAGGTTTGAGTATAGTTGTAAGAAACTATGTGAGAGATGTTCCTGTTTGTGAACATCTATAATCTCACTTTATTAAAACCATCTGATTTTTTTCCAGCAAGATTATATGCTTAAAATATGGTTCCGTGTCAATTTGTAGAATGTTTTGAACAAATTTAAATATCATTAAATTATCCTATGATAATTTGAAGATTAATGGTTGGATTATCTCTAACAAACAATTTAATTTTTCATCTATCTTTTGGACATGGACTTTAATCAAACATATGAGTCTAAATATAATTTTTCTCATATTTCTTGAATTTATTATGTGGTACATATAGTTCAAATTTGAACCTAAGTAAGCAATAAAAATAGTGAATTGATTTGTTTAAATGGACTAAATGTTAGCTTGGGCCGTTTTCTGTTAAAGCCCATTTCTTCCTAGTCGTTCATCTCGGAACCAACGATTCATGTTGACAGTCATATGTATAAAAGGCCACAGAACCGAAACCCTAGCTCTATCCCATTCAGCCTCCGACGCCGCCGTCGCATCCCCTGCTCCTCAGCTGTCTCTTCAGATCCGCCAGATTGCTGCCACCGCTCTCAGCCGCCTCCCATGGCGCCCGCCGCTCGCCGTGCCCACCGCTTGCCTCTGCTCCCCCTCTTCTCCACGCTCTGCTTGGATGCAGTGCATGGATCGAGCAGGTGGCACTCCATCCTCTCCAGCGGATCGACTTCGCGAGATTCTTCTTGAAACCCTACTCCCTCCCTGCCCCCTGCCCCCCTCGCCCCTCCCCTCCCAATCCTGCTGCCCTTCCCTCCTCTTCCCTCCCAATCCCGCCACCTCCTCTCCCCACGCAGCTCGCTCCCTTAGATCCGCCGGCCTCCATACCTCTCCCTCCCTCAGATTCGCCCGTTCCTTCACCTGCCATGGCCGCTAGTACGCCTGCTATGACTCCAAATCATAGCACGTCCCAGCCCTTGCCTCCTCGACGATCGCGGGAGTGGCGGCTGCGAGGGTCCTCAAGCTGTCACCTGCGTCCGTGAGGGTCCTCAAGCCAACACCGGCGTCCGTGAGGGTCCTCAAGCCGTCACCGGCGTCCACGGTGGCGGCGGTCGCAAGGGTCCTCCCGCCGTCACCGCCGTCCGCGGCGGCGGCGGCTGCGAGGGCGCACGAGGATCTCCGATGCAGATGATGACGAGGCCACAAGGTGAGCTCTATTCCAGTTGAGGTCTGATGATTTGGTTGGTTAATCGATGGTTCGTCGTGTGGTTGGGATCAGTGGATCGATTGGGATTAGGTTTTGTAAGTTCTCTTCGATCTGTCCCCATATGAATTGCTGGAGATTGCTTCGAGTCTTTGATTAGATTTGTTTCTTTGGTAACGTATGGAACTGTCTAGGGCTCCTGATGATATTGTCGATTCCGATCTGCCATATAAATGAGCATGTAGATTCAACGCGGTTGGTTTTTTCTCTCTGGTGAGCTTAGTACTTAGTTTTTTGATTGGAACCAGGCCTAGCGTATAAAATATAATGTCTGCTTATTCAGTTTAACTTGACATTTAAACATTTATGAACATAGAACTAATATGCTACAATGGAGTATGAAAACTGGCAACAATGATTGTGAAGTGCAGCTCAGAGCACACCCTGCTTGAGCTTATAAACCAACTTGAAGGTTTTGAAGCATCTGACAAGATTGCATTTCCAAATTCTAATGAATGTATCTTCCACTGTCTTGTCCTGTAATGTGTGCTGATTTTGCATTTTTGCTAACAGGTAACCACTGTAATGAGTCATATACTCATAACTGCCCTCTAGATTTATGACAGGACAGAGAGGCGGCCGCTGCCCCACGCGGCGTGGCTTCAGTGACGGGCAGCACAACAACGTCGAGCACCCCAACTTCGCGCGGATCCGTAAGCCTCCTCTCCTCCGCCTCCCCATCGCCGCCTGGAGGCGGCGTGGCTTCAATTTGCTGCTTGATTCGCGCTCCGACATGCTCTGATTCGGCTCGTAATTTCAGTTTCAGACATGTATTATCTTAGAACATGTAAGGGCTTGGGGCTGTTGCACTTGGGGTGGTGTCGGAGTTTTATATCCGGCAACCCCCATAGGGGGTACCCGTCGGAGAGTAGATAGTGGGGGATCGCCAGACCTGGAACTCGAAGGTATGCGCGAGGACACAAGACACGAGATTTATACAGGTTCGAGTAGCCAGAGTAGCGTACCCTACGTCCTATTTGGAGTAGTATTGCACCCTGCGCTTGGGTTTTGTTCTCCGGAGGGATTGTAGATGTGTTCCTAGGTACCCGGCCCTCCTTTATATAGTCCAGGAGGTGGGTGCCTAGTCGGTTACAAGGTAGGAGTCCTAGTAGGATTACACGGTGTGAGTCCTAGTAGGATTACAAGGGAATTCTAAGAGGAGTCCGCCTTCCTCCTTCCTTGCAGGTACCCGGGGTGTATGCCCGACAAGCCCCCGAGCACATTGTAGTCGAGAGTAGTAGTTCGAGTAGTCTTGAAGCCTCTTCGAGTAGTTCTTGAGCGTCCTCAAGTACTGCTTGGAGATGTCTTCAATAGTACTTGAACTGCCACGAGGCTGGAAGGTGGTCCAGCTCATCTGTCTTGAAGTCGATATTTTATGGAAGTGCGATTGCAAAACGCACGACATATGGAGTAGCCCCCGAGCCTTAGGTTGAGTCGCAGACACTAGCTGAGGGTCAATCTTGATTCTGAATCTTCCATCTTGAAAATTTTGAATGATGGGTGTAGTATAGCAGCCCCCGAGCCTTGAAATGATTAGGTAATCAATCCAAGGGTCTTCAGAGTTAGTGAAAGTCATCATCCGAGTACTCTTGCAGCGTGTAGCCCCCGAGATAAGAGAGCCGTATGAGCCACGTTGAGTAGTTGGTGCGGAGCCCCTGAGCTTGAGAGCGATCGAAGTATGCTGAAGTTATCCTCGAGTAGTATTTTGAGTGTAGCCCCCGAGCTGGAGAGATTCCGAGTAGTAATTTGGCATCGAGCCCTGGAGCTTGAGAAGTAGCCATGCCGTCAGAGCGGACTTTAGATGCGACCGAAGTCGACTTTAGATGCCGGCAGTGCGGACTTTAGAATGCGACTTAAAAACCGAAGTCGACTTTGTGCCGCGCGGAGCGGACTTTGAGATGCGACTTGAAAACCGAAGTCGACTTTAGGATGCCGCGTGGAGCGGACTTTGAGATGCGACTACAGTAGTCGACTTTGTGCCACGCGGGGTGGACTTAAGATGCAAAAAACGAAAAACACTTTCCGGAAAGCTAAAGCGAATGAAAAATCAGAGAAAACAAGTAGTTTTGCCACCGGAGCGGGCTTAAGATTGCGACCGAAGTCGGCTTGTGCCATCGGAGTGGGCTTGGGTGCGACCGTTAGCGTCGACTTGTGCCACCGGAGTGGGCTTGAGCACCCGAGCCATGGATTTCAGACCCAAGGTACAGTTGCCGCAGGAGCGAGCTTGAAGGTGCGACCGGAGTCGACTTGTGTACCTGGGCCATGGATTTCAGACCCAAGGTACGGTTGCCACCGTAGTGGACTTGAGTTTGCGACCGAAGTTGACTTGAGTACTTAGGGTACTAGGACCCATGGTACGGAGTGCGAGTACTTAGGGTGCAAGACCCATGGTACGGAGCGCGAGTACTTAGGGTGCGAGACCCATGGTACGGTTACCGCCGGAGCGGGCTTGAGATTGCCTTCTTGGGATACAGCCATTGTGACCTCCGAAACTCGGTACACCCAAAGCCGTGGCCAGAGCCCCCGGGATGCAATGTACCGAACTCGTGGTGAAGCCCCCGAAACTTAGTGTGCCAAACTCGTGGCCAGAGCCCCCGAGATTCAGTGTTGCAAGCTCGTGGCGGTTTGGTCGATATACCCCAAGAGTAGTCGGTAGAGTGTAGCTCCCATGAAAACTCGTCGAGGAGCGTACACAAATGAGTAGTCGACATGTTATCCTGCATGATGAGGAGAACAAGCCGAGGAAAGAAAATAGTAATCATTTAAATAAATGACTTAGCTGTTGCTGAATGGGCAGACTGTTGATGAAGCCGTGGCGGTCGGCAATGGAGCCGTGACGGTTGTTGCTGAAATCGACTAGTCAGAGGTGGATCCGACTAGTTGTTGATGGCGCGAGAGTCGTCCTCGACTAGTTTTCTAGTCGAAACAAGTCGAGATGAGTAGTCGGCGAGTTGATGCAGCCGAATGTGCCCGCGTACAACTCTCATGTGCATCAAGTGAAGATCTTTAGAGCTTGGGGTAGTCTTCCGTGTAGCAGGAGGATTTGTTTTCATGCACTAATGCAAGCCGCGCGTAGGCTTCTGCGTTCCGCAAGTTTTTTTTTTGCCTCAGATTTGGACTGAACTTGAACTGCACGCAACAGGAGTCTTGCTTTTTCCTCGGACACGGCTAGTCTGGATGTTGGTTTCTAGCCGGACTCGATGTTGTCCAATTACTTCGTCGTAGTTCCGGAGGATGGTGGACCAAGCCGTATGTACAGCTTGTAGCTTGACCTTTGCTGGTACGTTGCTGGTGTACATGTAGCATAGAGCAATCTTGATGGTCTTTGCGTACAGCTTGATGGAATGGAGTACTCGCAGCTTGATGCTCTGTTTCGTCCTGAAGCGTGCACGTCGGACGCCGCCACAGGTCTTTGAAGCACTCAATGACTTGTTTCCGAAGACGAATTTGCCTTGGACTCCAGGAAAGCAAAATCTGCTGCACAACAGTGCAACAAAAATCCAGACAAGCCGAATTCGCCTAGGACGCTGGTCAGAGATTTGATTCCGATGTCTGTTCCAACCTTGGACTCGATGTTCGCCGGATTCGACGAATTCCAATGATGAGATGATGCGCACCGGCTCCCGCTCGAACTCGACAAGCATCGAACAGATTGATTTTGTTGGTAAAGGTCCTTCGAATTCACCGATGATCGTGACGATCGCCCCACGGTGGGCGCCAATGTCCGAGTTTTATATCTGGGAACCCCCATAGGGGGTACCTGTTGGAGAGTAGATAGTGGGGGATCGCCAGACCTGGAACTCGAAGGTATGAGCGAGGACACAAGACACGAGATTTATACAGGTTCGCGTAGCCAGAGTAGCGTACCCTACGTCCTGTTTGGAGTAGTATTACGCCCTGCGCTTGGGTGTTGTTCCCCGGAGGGATTGTAGATGTGTTCCTAGGTACCCGGCCCTCCTTTATATAGTCCAGGGGGCGGGTGCCTAGTCGGTTACAAGGTAGGAGTCCTAGTAGGATTACACGGTGTGAGTCCTAGTAGGATTACAAGGGAATTCTAAGAGGAGTCCGCCTTCCTCCTTCGCCTTCCTCCTTCCTTGCAGGTACCCGGGGTGTATGCCCGACATGTGGGAGGGTTTAGGGTCTATCCCAATCATTTCTGATTCAGGGTTGATTATTTGATGATGGCCTTGATCCTCTGCAACAACTAAATTAACCATGATTTTTTAACTCATAAATGATGGCCTTGATCCTCTGCAACAGCTAAGTTTCAGATGGTAGAATAAGTCGTCCCTAATAAAACCAAGTAATCCAAGAGACCTATTATGATTGAAAACTTCACTGATTTGAGAGTGCTTGTTGAAGAAAAATACTAAATGGTTTATTATTGATAAATAGCCCATTTTTAACTTTCTTGTATGTGTAGGATGCCCCTGCCTGGATAATGGCCTTAGGTTGCTTATCAGCATATAATATTTTGTGACTTCCAAATATTGCTTGCTGATAATATTTTGTGACTTGCTTTTCAGAGCAAAGAACAAGCAGAGAGATTCATTGGTTGAAATAAGACTAGCAGGAACAAGCAAAAGCCAGAAGTTTTTATTATTGCTCTTTTATATTATTTGAGATATTGTACCTATTTTGATGCTGTAATTATGACAAGATATGGGGCTATTGAATTTTTGGGATCTGTACCTTTTAAATTTTTGGTGGACTGAAATGATGGAAAAATAGTTGAAATGTGGTGTGCTGATTTTATTGTACATGGGCTGTGTATCAGTGTATGTAAAATTTAGTGGGCTGGTCCTGCTGGTTCAAAAAAATAGACCACCTTGATGATGACATCATCAATTGCCAAGTCACCTGCCACGTCATCGTCCACGTAATTGCCACATCATCGTCCACGTAATTGCCACGTCATCGTCCATGTAATTGCCACGTCATCGTCCACGTAGCAGCCGCGTCATCGTCCATGTAGCAGCCACGTCATCGTCCACATAATTACCACATCATCGTCCACGTAGCAGCCATGTCATCGTCCATGTAGCAGCCACGTCATCGTCCATGTCAACATCAATCTATGACGATTATTTTCATCACGAAAACTGGGCTTTGGACTGGGCTAACTGGGCTTCGGGCTATTTTGCGACGATAAAAGATCGTCACGGATCGCTTCAATCCGCGACGTTTTTTAAGAAATGTCGACCGATTTAATCAATGACGCTCATTCCACCACGAAAATTTAAAACGTCGCGGACACTGATTTGTGACGAATTTTCAACAATCCGCGACAGAATGATTGCGTCACAGATTAAATAGTTTCTTGTAGTGGAAGCAGAGAATGTTCGATTGCTTGAATAGTATGAAGGTCCCAACGGGCTACTCCTCAAACATACAACAAATAATAAATATGAAAGAGAAGAAATTCATAAATCTGAAGGCTCATGACTGCCACGTGTTGATGACACAACTACTGCCTATTGCACTAAGGGGTATTCTGCCAGAGAATGTGAGATTAGCAATCACTAAGTTGTGTGCATTCCTCAACTAGCTTTGTTAGAAGGCAATCCGTCCAGAAACTCTAGTGAAGATGCAGAATGATGTTGTGCAATGCCTCGTCAGCTTTGAGATGATCTTTCCACCTTCATTCTTTAATATCATGACCCACCTTTTGGTCCATCTGGTTGAAGAGGTTATTATCCTCGGGCCTGTATATCTGCACAACATGTTCCCTTTTGAGAGGTTGATGTCTTATTTTAAGAAGTATGTTCGCAATCGTGCCCGTCCCGAAGGAAGCATCGCAAAGGGATATGCTACAGAGGAGGTCATAGAGTTTTGTGTCGACTTTATGGATGACATGTATCCGATTGGACTCCCTGTATCACGCCATGAGGGGAGGCTCAGAGGAAAGGGCACAATAGGGAAAAAAATCTCGGATGGACATGGATGCCATGTTATATAATCAAGGACACTACATTGTCCTGCATCAATCATCACATGTGGCTCCATACTTGGAAGAGCACAAGTCCATTCTTCGTGCTGCAAATGAAAGGAAGTTTGAAGCCTGGATTACATGACACCACATTGATAACTTCGCGTCCTGGCTATGGAAAAAAGTGAGGGTGATAAAACTATTGATGAGATACTATTATGGTTGGATAGGAGGCCATCTATCACAGTAGATACATTCCAAAGATACGAGATAAACGGCTACACATTCTACACGAGAGCCCAAGACAAGAAGAGCGTAAACCAAAACAGTGGTGTTCGTATGGATGCAGTAGACAAGGAAGGGAACGTAGAAACATACTATGGTTTTTAAAAGTCACACTTCTCAAGTGCTAGTGGGTCAAAATTATCGGAGGAGGTTTAACAACAGACAAATTTGGGATGACAATTGTAGATCTCAACAAGATTGGATACAAAGACGAACAATTCATCCTAGCCAATGATGTGACTCAAGTTTTCTATGTGAAAGACATGTCGAGCAAACCACTGATAAAGAAGGGTGCCGAGAAGTCGATTGCTGTCGAGCCGAAGCGTCACATAGTTCTACCAGGAAAAAGAAAAATCATTGGAGTTGAGGACAAGACTGACATTTCAGATGATTGTGACCAATTCGATGATCTTCCTCCATTTTCAGTCAAGGTTGACCCAAGCATCCTGTTAGCACAAGAGGACGCTCCATATTTACGCCACGATCACAAGCAGGGGACGTTCATCAAGAGGAAAGTTATTAACGTTCCGTTAGATAATAATGATGATGTATAATAAGTTTTATTAACTTATGGTCTTGTAACAAAGTACTGTAATATTTAGTAACAAGAACTAGTGTTTTATCTGTGAAAATATTAATTATTTTAGTTTTATATACATCATTTAGTATTAAATAGATAATTTAACGTGAAAATATAAACAAGCAATACTAAATCGAGGTACACATGTTAATAACACCACATGTACAAGTTATATATAATTTTGCATGGCAAAAATGTATTTTCATTCGATTTAAAAATTCAGCATGAATTTTTGACCAAAATAACCTATTACTAAGTTTAATTAATAAATTTGGCAAGTTTGAGATCTAACTTCACATTCCATAGTATATACCTACATTAAGCACAATAAGATCTATTTTTGCATTTCTCTGTGTCAAATATGATTTATAATAAATTTAACAGTAAATTAGGAAATTAAAAAGGAAAGTAAATGAAAAGCACATTAGTACCAGGCCTAGATAGGACCCGGTACTAACGTGCTTTTTGTTTTGGCGCCAAATGGAATGCACATTAGTACCGGGTCCTATCTGGCACCGGTACTAATGTGCACATTGGTACCGGGTCCTCTCTAGGACCGGTACTAATGTCGCATTAGTACCGGTGCCAGTTGAGGGCCGGTACTAATGTGGGGGGTGCGGTATATAAGCCCACCCCTCTCCTCCCTCTGCACCAACACTTAGCCGATCGATCCGCACCGCTGCCGTGCCTGCCCACCATCCTCCGCGCCACTGTCGTCCTCCTCTGCGCCATCCATACGCCCGGCCGCGCGCCCCCTCCTCGCCCTCCTCCGGCCGCTGTCAACCTTCGCGCCCGTGCGCGCATCCCTGCAGCGCTCCCTCCTCGCCTCCGGCCGTACCTGGTGCCGCCTCCTCGTCTCTGTCGTCGCCGGCATCCCCTCCTCGCTTCCGCCCATGTCCATCCACACTGACGCGCCCGTACCCGTCCCCGGTCGTGCTGCCCGTTCCCACCGGTGCGCCCGGGAGCCGTCGTCCCCGCCGGCGCTGCTTTGCGCTGCGCTTGTCCCCAGCCTCGAGCTCCACGCTGGTCGCCGTCCCCGGCTACACCCGGCCCGGCCGTCCTCTGCGTGCCTCGCCCTCCTCCACGCCGACCGCGCGCCCTCCTCCACGCGGCTTGGGAGCCATCGTCCCCGCCGTCGGCGCCACACTGCCCGTCCCCAGCCTCCACACCGGTCGTCGTCCCCGACTGCGCCCGGCCGTCCCTGCCGCCGCATCCCCGGCCGCTCCCTCCTCAACGCCGTCCCCAGCCTCTACGCCTCGCCCTCTCTCACGTCGACGCCGCCAGTGCCGGCCCCCACGCACAAGCAGGTAATGGCCATGCTGACATCAGCCTGCAGTGGCTGACGTCATCACTTTTTAATTTTGATTTTAATAATTAGATGTACTTAATTAGTGAATTAGTGAATTTAAATATGTATTTAGAATTAGTGAATTAGTGATTTTAATTAGTTAATTTTGAATTAGTGATTTTTGTTAATTTTGAATTAGTGATTTTAATTAGTGAATTTAATTAGTGATTTTAGATGAAATGTGTATTTATTGAGATAGAAATATGTATTTAGAGATATTTATTTTTTCGCTCGCCTGACACTTAGGTAGTATCGCTCGACACGCTCGATTCCCGCCCGACACTTAGCTAGTATCACTCGACATGCTCCATTTTCGCCCGACTCGCTCGCTCGACCCCGCCCGACACTTAGCTAGTCTCGCTCGACGCGCTTGAATCTCGCCCGACTCGCTCGCTCGACCCCGCCCGACACGATCGATTCCCGCCCGACACTTAGTTAGTCTCGCTCAACACGCTCGATTCTCGCCCGACTCGCTCGCTCAACCCCGCCCGACACGGTCGATTCCCGCCCGACACTTAGCTAGTCTCGCTCGACACGCTCGATTCTCGCCCGACTCGCTCGCTCGACCCTGCCCGACACGGTCGATTCCCGCCCGACACTTAGCTATTCTCGCTCGACACGCTTGATTCATTTTGTATACTCAGAAATTCATTTATGTACTTAGAAATTCATTTATTATGTACTTAGAAATTCATTTATGTACTCATAAATTCATTTATGTACTCAAAAATTTATTTATGTACTCAGAAATTCATGTACACTTGTTTTAGTTATGATGGTTTGATCAGAGAGGGAACAAGAAGATGAGAAAATGATCTAAAATATAATTTGTCAATCTGCACCTGAGCAGCCTCAAAACGAAGAAGTACTCAACAGGGAGGCTGACAGCTTCCTCAACATGGAAGGTGATGGGCAAGAACATGTAGAAGAGCAACCAATTGCCCAGGAAAGCAATGATGTGCAACAACAAGAGGTATAATGATGGCCCTCAAGATTTGCATCCTGACTTTTCTTCAGGAGTTTTCATATATTAATAGTAGTTTTTCCATTCTTCAGGTTCCTTCATCTTCGAGCTCCAAGAAGCGTCAAGGGAAACACGGGACGAAGAAGCAAATTTTTTTTATTTTTTAACCCTTTTTAATCTAATTTTTTAATAATAATCTCTTCCCAACTAAATTTCTAAGAAGTAGCTCTTTTGGTCGCGCCAAGCTTCGTGGCGCGACTAATAGTTGAGTCACGCCACATGCGGTGGCGCAACTAATGTACACGTTAGCAGTAGAAAAAGTAGCAACTGATGTGGCAAAAGTAGTCGCGCCAGACATCTTGGCGTGACTCACGGACAAGTCACGCCACGGAGCGTGGCGTGACCGATCCGTTCCGCTGCCTGGCCGGGGAGTTCCATGTCTCGTTTAACTGTGTTTCATTCATTATTTTAATTAGCAAATGAACTCCTAAATTTGTGAAATTTAAGGTGTATGATCTACAGAGTGTATACGTTCCATTTTAACTATTTGCACTCCAAACCATGGTGGATAAAATGAGAAATCAATTTTCGAAATAGGCTAAGTGTTATTGGATTAACGCATCAAATGTGGCAAGTCTGAAAGCAGAGCCAACTAGTTAACTTTAGACCTATTTTTTGAGAAATTTTACACTAAGACCTTAGATATTTTTGGACTACAAGTAAATTTTGATGTTCATAGAGAATTTTGGATAAGTTGTTTGTCAACAAAATTAAAGAATTCATAGTTCAAGAGAGGCTTAAAATTGGAAAGTTGTACTGTTTCACAAGTGTAGAAAAACAGCACAACTTTCCAACTTTAGGACTTCTTTAAATTTTGAATTCTTTGTTTTTTTGAACAATAGCTTATCCAAAATTCTCGATGAACATCAAAATTCACTTGTAGTCCAGAAATATTCAAGATCTTAGTGTAAAATTTCTCAAAAAGTAGGTCTAAAGTTGACTAGTTGGCTCTGTTTTTGAACTTAGCACATTTGATGTGTTAATCCAATAACACTTAGCCTATTTCGAAAATAGATTTCTCATTTTATCCACCATGATTTGGAGTGCAAATAGTTAAAATGGAACGTATACACTCTATAGATCATACACCTTAAATTTCACAAATTTAGGAGTTTATTTGCTAATTAAAATGATGAATGAAACACACCTAAATGAGACCTGGAACTCCTGGCCCAGGCACGGGGACGGATCAGTCATGCCACTGTTCGTGGCGTGACTCATTAGTTAGTAACGCCAAGACGCCTGGCGCGACTCCGTTTGCCACGTCAGCTGCGACTTTTCTATTGCCAACTTGTACATTAGTCGCGCCACCGCATGTGGCGTGACTCAACTATTAGTTGCGCCACGAAGCTTGGCCCGACGAAAAGGACTACTTCTTGAAAATTTAGTTGGAGATGGGTTATTATTAAAAAATTAGATTAAGAAGGGTTAAAAAATAAAAAAAAATTCTGAAGAAGCCCCTGAGGGTCGCTTCATCATAACAGAAGTCGATGATGCTGGGAAACCTATGGCTCCGGAACATATCGTGACCAAATTGGTGAACCACATTGGAGCTCTTGTCAGGGATCACATCCCAATAAGCATTCCGTATTGGAAGCTGCTGATGCTCCTTCAGCTCCAGTACCTGAAGTAATGGAAGGTGATGATGAGAATGCTGAACAGGCACCGGTCGTGCGGGAAGATGTGGTCACATACACGGATAAGGACATGATTTGGAAACAAGTGTTATCTCACTTTGCATTCCCGGACTTGAATGAAGACTAGTTGGCAACCGTGCGTTATTGGGCGATGCAAAAGGGTGCAATTGCCTTCTAGTCGTACAAGAAGCGCCTGACCAGAGGCTACATTAAGGGGACTACACCAGATTTCCAACAGAAGGGATTGGGGAAGCTAAGAGATCACTAGGATGCATTTGTGCGGCACAAGGAATCGGCAGACGCCATCAAGATGATTGAAACCAACACCATCAATGCACGTAAGAAGAAAGAATTTCATACGCTCGGGCCCGGAGGTTACAAGCACTACAAGGTTTTGTAACAAATGCAACACTTCTGAATTGCAACGCCTAAAATTTGGTTGCTAGAGATGGTTGTACTGCAACCATTTTAAAAATGGTAGCGATACGTGACTTTAATACGACGGTTTTCAAGTCGTTGCGAACCTTTGTTGCATTTGGTGGATGATATTGCAATGGTGAAAAATGGTTGCAGTAGAATTGATTTTAGTTGCAATTATGTGGTAGTACTGCAACCACGTTTGTGTTAGTTGCATTTGGTTGTGCCTAGTGCTACATTTGTTTTGTGTTGCATAAAATTTCACAAGCGTTGCAAACGCTAGATGCTTAATGCAACGAGAACTTTGATAGGCGAAGCAAAAGTGGTTCGCAATTACAACACTGTTTTGGGGTTGCAACTGCTACAACTTATTGCAACGAGGACTCTACGGGGCGAAGCAAAAGTGATTCTCAATTGCAACACTTTTTGGGAGTTGCAACTGTTACATGCTTATTGCAACGAGAACTAGCAGCCGAGGCTGATTTGGATTGGGCCTTGTATATGATATATTATGAAAATATACAGTTCATAATAAAAATAGAACTTGGCTAATTTTGAATTTAGATTTTATTCTAATTATTAATTTTGAGAAAGAAGTTTGAATTAGTGGGGAAACAATCTGTCATTAGGGACATAATCAAAATTAAAAAAAGCGCCATGGTATGAAATTGAACCAAGGACCTTAATACTACACTAGTATATGATTTACCACTACACCGTTATAATGTTAGTGTTAGCTAGCATCGTTCAAGCCTTTTTTATGTTTCTATGTGGTCAGCTTATAGTAACCTTATAGATATTAAAATAGAAAAGTTACGTTACAGGATTCTATTAATTAGTTGCACTCGTTATGGTCCCACCAGCTAGTCCCACCTCGACCACGTAGCACTGTAGTCCCACTTTAATAACATTTGAAGTAATAAATGATTTTAGATGGAAAAGTCATAAACATAAAAGTTATGAACTCATCAAGATCTACACTTTATATTATGATCATTTTTGCATTTGACAGATTTTGAACGATTCAAATTTGAATTTCAAAAATGTACAAAGAAAAATCAATTTTTGAAACCCTAGATGGTTTCAAATTATTTTTGTTTTCTGTCTAATGCAACACCGAAAAACTGTTGTAATAGGTCTAAAATAGTTGCAATAGACATAATGCCAGGAAACCAAACAATTTTAAATTATCACCGCCCGCGATTGCCATGTCACTCGGTCCCACCTTGAGGATGTGTCGATGCGGTCCCACCTTGAGGACGTGGTGATGCGGTCCTACCAATGGGTCCCCCCTCAAAAAAATAGTAATTAAATATGTATGTGTAGGCAATAAGAAATCAAAAAAATAAAAATTGTGTGGATTACAGTTTGAACTATGCACCTCCTACTTCAACTAAAGAACTCTTACCACTACACTACATAACATTTTGTGTTTTTCCATTCCATTCAACATTTTTGTACTTGGTTTTACTACCGGCCAACTACGACCGCGCTCGGTCGAGCCCCAGTCGGTCGTGCCACGCCACGGCCGAGTCACGGCCGGCTACGCCACGGTCCCGGCCGGCCGCAGCCGCCCTCTAGCCTCCCGCGCCATGACCACGGCCGGCCGCAGCCTCCCATGCCACGCAGCGACCGAGCCCCGGCCGGCTGTAGCCAGCCGTGCCACGGCCCCGACCGGTTGCGCCCTGGCCGCGGCTAGCTGCACCAAGGTCGTGGCTGGCCGCGCTCTGGCTGCACCAAGGCCGTGACTGGCCGAGCTCCCACAATCCACTCATGAAGTTCATTAAGATATATTGGACAACTCTTATTTTGGTCATTTGTTCATCCTACCATTGTTCACAAAATTTACATGTCACTTATACTTATGAAACCATATGAGTGAGATGTAAAAAAATTTCTATCTAATACAACACTAAAAAAGTGTTACAATAGGCCTAAAATAGTTGCAATAGACACAATACCAAGAATTTAATTAGCAAAAAATGCCTGCTTGAGGATCGAACCTTAGACCTTTGGAACAAAAATGACGTTCGCAAACCACTAGGATAATCATTACTTTATGTTATATTAGGGTGTTTTATTTCTTTTTATTAATTGAGCTGCAATAAATTTTTAAACAAATTTGAAAAAATATGTGGCTATACAACACATTTTGGCTCCATAACCATCCCATAAAAGTTTCAAATGATTTCGACAAAGTGATACTATACATCTTTCACAACTATGAACATATCTCACTTAGCTACATAGGACTATGTGAGCTATATATGACTTTGTAAGGGATATTCAACAACTTTTTATCGAAATCACTTGAATTTTTTATGTGACGGTCATACACCAAAATCATGTGGCTACGTAACTTTTTAGATTTTTCTAGCCAATTTATGATATTTTCATATTTATTCCTTAATAATTCAATAATAATTACAGTTTTAGCAAAACTTGATCAGAAAATTTCATAGATTCACACAACAACATATTTTGGCTCCATAACCATCTCATACAAGTTTCAAATGATTTCGACAAAGTGATACTATACATCTTTCACAACTAGAAACATAACTCACTTAGTTACATAGGAGTATGTGAGCCATATATGTCTTTGTGAGGGATATTCAGTAATTATTTATCAAAATCTCTTAAATTTTTTATGTGACATTCATACACCAAAATCATGTGGCTTCGTAACTTTTTAGATTTTTCTAGCCACTTTATGATATTTTCACATTTATTCCTTAGTAATTCAATAAATAATTACAATAATAGTAAATGTTGATCAAAAAATTCAATAGATTCACACAGTAACATATTTTAGCTCCATAACCATATCATAAAAGTTTCAAACGATTTCGACAAATTGATACTATACATCTTTCACAATTAGGAACATATCTTAGTTACATAGGAGTCATGTGAGACATATATGCCTTTGTGAGGAATATTCAACAACTCTTTATCGAAATCACTTGAATTTTTTATGTAACGCTTATATTCCAAAATCATGTGCTTCATAACTTTTTATATTTTTCTAACTAATTTATGATATTTTCACATTTATTCCTTAATAATTCAACAAATAATTACAGTAATAGCAAAACTTGATCAGAAAATTCCATAGATTCACACAGTAATATATTTTGGCTCCATAACCATCTCATAAAAGTTTCAAACGATTTTGACAAAGTGATACTATACATCTTTCACAACTAGAAATATATCTCACATTAGCTACATAGGAGTATGTGAGCCATATATGCCTTTGTGAGGGATATTTAACAACTTTTTATCGAAATCACTTGAATTTTTTATGTGACGCTCATACACCAAAATCATGTGGCTTCGTAACTTTTTAGATTTTTCTATCCACTTTATGATATTTTCACATTTATTCCTTAGTAATTCAACAAATAATTACAGTAATAGCTAAACTTGATGAAAAAAATTTCACAAATTCACACAACAACATATTTAGGATCCATAATTATCCCATAAAAGTTTTAAATGATTTCAATAAAGTGTACTATACATCCTTCACAATCAGAAATATCTCTCACTTAGTCATATAGGACTATATGAGCCATATATGTCTATGCGATGGATGTGCAACAACACTTTGTCGAATCCACTTGAATTTTTTACATGATGCTTATACATCAAAATCATACGCATTTTTTATTGTAAGATTATGGGTCTAAATTATGTTTCCACGTGACTTTGTAGATTTTTTTATCAAATTTAGTTATTATTCTAATTATCATGTGCTAATTTGGAGCTAGAAGTTTGAATTGTCTCTAGAAGACAATTAATTTTTCCATCTATTTCCATTATGTGAGCTAAATTTCAATGTATGATTCTAAATATAACTGTTATATGATTTTTTAATCTTATTAGAGGTACACGCAGTTCATCTTGGAATTAATTCCAATAAGTACTCAAAAATTCATTTGAATTATAAAAAATGTCAAATACGATAAAAAAACTGAAACTCCCACATGACAATTTAGTTGTTATATATTACATTAAGAAACTATATTTGTGTATTTAAGATAAATCATTTTGCTTACTACTTCATATATGTGTGCCTTAATTAGGTGAAAATGAAACAAATACTAAACAGACCACAAACAAGCCATTTTGAGTCTGACCCACGTAGGTCGGCCGGCCCAGCTATGGCTGGCCGTCGATCCATTGGATCTGACGGCTACCTGCTCTTTGAAAACCCTACTCCTCCGCATCCATTCAACACCGCACAACTGCACCCTATCCACAGCCGCCTCCATCCCGCGGCGGGGGCAGATCGAGAAGTCTAGCAGCGGCGGCTCCCTGCTTACATCCTCCTAGGCTCAACGGCGGCAGCTCCCATCCTCAGACCGACCTCAGCGGCGGCGGCTCCCTCCCACACTCAGCGGTTCCCTCCTCCCGTCCTCGGCACTCAGCGTCCCAGGTCCTCCCGTCCTTCTCCCTTCAGTGTCTTCCTTTACTTGCATGTAGGAGTAGCTACCTTTGTCCTTATAACGATTACTTCTATCCAACCAATTCAAGGAGCAGATCCCAAATTCGTATATGATTAGCACTAACAAATATTTTCAGATCCAATTTTAATATTTAAACTATATAAGTATATTGTATATATCTCAAGAATTGGTACACATACACCTCTTTTATTAGTCAGCCACGTATCTTTCCAAAAGGAAGTGCATTTTGCATTTTTTTTACAGTCACACCCCTTCCTCTCATATAGATGTGCTTAACTTTCAGTAGGTCAGGCCATACAGGAGAGTCACTTAGTTTATATCTCACATTACAAAACAAATTATTTTGCAGTGAACAATCTCTGTTTGTATGAAACTGGGGTGGGGGCGCGGGGCTGAAGGGGAGAGTGCCAGATCTTAATTACCAATGGTACTCCTGAGCCTCTTTGATTGATTGCCTGGTGCTTGGTGTTCTTGCCATTGGCTATTGCCAGCTAGGAAAAATCACTATACGATCTGCTAGTATTCCAGAGCTTTTATGTCAAGTGGCCGACAGGATTTGAAACTGCTAGTATATGCTTTGCCTAAAGTAACTATGTATTAGCGACCAACAATGGCTGACAAACATTCCCAGACAAGATTCTACACTGAACTTATACTACATACTCTCGGCCACCAAGCACAAACACTCATTAATTGTTATGGATCTAGTAGTGAAAAACAGAGGAGCCGTTCCGTTTTGCTTGCTTCCTAGTTTCTACAAGTACTGTTGTTGCTTCTTGTTAAGCAAAGGTTGCTGACAGGAGTAGAAAGGGTTCCTTGTGAGAATCTCTGGTCTATGTTCTTTAATGGGATGTGGCTGAAATTTTACCCAGAATCTTTAAGTTGTGAAGACTAGTTAAAATGGATGGAGGGTTGCATTTAGTATATATCCAACTGCTTAGATGACATACTTGAGCGCTGAAAGGTTTCTATGTCTTCAGTTTTGTTTCCATTTGGCTGCACACATTGGTCACACCATGACAATGCAACTTTCTCTCTTTAGAGTGTATACCTTCTTCATAGTTACCATTCTAGAGAGTAAGAGTTTGAAGTGGCAAAGTCTAACAATATCTGAATGTTTTTGCTGCGACGGTCTAACCATTTTTTAAACATGCAGATTGGTTCGTGAAGAGGGGCTAACCGATGTTGTATACTGTATAATTCGATCATCTTTGTTTGACTTTGCTTCTGTAAAAAATTGTACGTGAATTTGCATGTGATGCAAATCTGTACACCTGAGCACTTGTGTTGGTTTTTTTGCAGGAATTTTGTCAACAAGTTGCCGATGATGTGCAAATGTCCCATGAAGTCATGATCTCTGTATACATGTGTGCAGAAATGCCAGAAATGAGCTTCCGGGGCAAAGGTAATGAAACAAGGATTGCAACCATAGTTTGTGTATTCGTCTTGATCGATATTTGTACATGTACATCTACGGCAGAGCCAGCTAACTGAACTCCTAATTGCACACGCACGTACAGAGCAGAATGTGTGCATAGCGAAGTAGCAATCCTGCTAGCAGATAAAAGCACTAGCAGGTCAATCCACCAGAACCTTTGGAGCACCTGGTTCGGCTGCTTCAGCAAACTGCATAAAGCGGTGCACCTAGAATTCTTAAATGGATCGATGGATAGTTTCAGGGTCGCTCCCTGGAGAAACCATGCCCATCTTTACACAGAGATCAACACCAGCTGCTCTGCTTCTCCTACAAGTGCAGGTACTGGTTTCTTAATTGTTGCAGCTCGTGCAGGAACAACAGTGCACGTTGAGAGCACAGCGATCTGCCTTTGTCTTTGAATAGTAATCTAGCAATGGACTTGGTAATATTGCTGAATTAGCTCTTTGCCAGTTTAGTGTGACTAATTTAATGCATGCTTAATAGCTTCTCTTCACATGAACTTGAGCTCTAGCTTATTCCAGCTTGGTTTGTATTAATTAGCTGTAGCTCTGTCAGAGTACCTTCTTTATAGGTTAATTACCTGTTAGCCTGTGATCTCCTAATCATGATGTGTCCATAATTATCTTGCTAATCATGTTTAGTATTTATTTATTTAACCTTGTGCATGCTTAGTGAGTGATGATTTAATTGTGGCTTGGCTTTTCTTCTGTACAAGCTTTTCAGTGCCTCGCTTTGTTGGCTTCCACTACGCTTTGAGCATGTCGAATTGTTCCTAGGGTGAGCTTGTCACTAGTTGACTTATGTCATCTTGGCAATTAGACGTGAGGTGTATTTGTAGTTGAACATTACTTATTATTGAACCATTCTTATTACTGAACCAACAAATGGATGACTTTGTTAATGCGACTGCAGGAACTGGAACATAAAAGGATAAGGGACCAAGAGGAGATGAGGTAACATGCTTAGTTCGAGGTAAAATTGGAGCTTCTTCCATGGTGGCTTCTGATGCTACATGAAAACATGGATGTGTCATGGTACCTATATGTTGTGCGTATTGCTGTGTGATGTTGGATGTGCCATTGTGGATTTGTTGAGAGCATGTATGTGATATGGGCTCTGTAATTTACAGAAATTATGTGTATCATGGGTTGTAATGTGTATTATAATAAGTGAGCTTAAATTTGGTTCTCATTTAGTTTGACACTTGGTGTGTTTCGTTAAAGATTTGTATGAACAAATTATATTTCGTTTTAATGGATGTTGATGCTTCATTCATTATGTATTTGTCATTTTGCTACCAAACAAAACATCGCAACATGAATTATTAATATATTAATCTGGCATTGCAATATATGATGGAAAACAAACCAAATTGCGTTGCAACAATTGCACATGTAACAATCACATTTAGTCGTGGCAATAGGTGCGATAGTCGTGGTAATAGAGAAACTATCTCTTGCAACTACAAAAAAGATGATGGTGGTAATAGAAGACCTCTCTGTAGCAACCAATCTCCACAAGTGTTGCAATAACCTAAGCTACCTATAGCAACCATTTAAGTGACGTTGCAAAAGAGAAGCTCTATTGCAATGCTTTCTGCCCGTAGCAATAACAACTATTGCGACACTTATGTTCCGTTGCGACTGCATTGTGTTGCTACACGACCAGCGTGTCGCAATACGTGTCAATAGCAACGCCTAGTTCGTTGCAATTGATACTATTGCCACACTCATAGTGGTTGCAATTGCTTATGTTACAACGCTCACCAAGTGTTGCAAAAGCGTCAAAAGTGTTGCAAAAGATGAGTTGTGTGTCGCAACTAAAACATAAACTGTTCCATTATGCTATTGCAACCGTCATAAGTGCAACGACTTTTAACCAAAAAAAAAGTAGCAAAAGTACTATTGCTACCATTTTTGGGTCTTTTGCAACACTTTTTCGGCGTTGAATTTGATACAAAACCTTGTAATGAAGAAGGCCATTCCCAAATGGGATCGGGAGGAACAAGAACTAGTAGCTAGAGGAATCATACCCGCAACTCTAGATTGGGTCGAGCGGGCAAAACATTATTATTTTGCACATGGTGGCAAGCTCAATCCTGAAGATGGATTTTTGTTACCAGGCGATCAAATAAGAGAAACAACTGCAAGGCTTGTTGAGTTAATACGGGAAGCGACGGAAGGATCTTTCGTGGCTGGTCGAGAGAATGACGAGCTTACTATGACACTAGGTACAAGAGAACACCCTGGACGTTGCAGAGTCAAAGGTGTTATTCCATAGAAATATGCATTTCAGGAGCACACTGATTCCTACAGAAGTCATCAAAGAACTAAGGAACAACATGCACGACAGATACGAGAGCTGCAACAACGCATCTTTATGAATGAGAAAAAAATGGAAGACATCATCGACCAGCGTGTGGTGCTTGCTCTTAGCAAGCAATCAAGTCAGCAAGCACCTGCTGCTTCAGGGCCGCATCATGATGAAGTCAGCCCATCCAACAAGCGTAAAAGTAGCGTCACTTCCACAGAAGGATCTCCAACCGCCACGGAAGCAGCTGCCCTGTTATAACAACGCTGATACCTCGTGGACGACGTCACTGCGAGGTCCGATGTGAAATTCTGTTTCAAGTCAGAAACAAGAGGATTGTGGTGGCGTATGGTGTGGCTGAGGTACCGCAGCCAGGTGATATATTTTTGAACATCGATTATTCCAGTCATGAGTGCGCCAAAGTCTTTGTGGATCGAGTGGTTGATACTTGGGTTGACCTCGACTTGGAGTTCCCGGGAGCTGATGAGGCATATACTCTAGGGGAAGTAGTGCATAGTTAGATTTTTTTGGCCCAAGGATCTCATAGAGATAACGAAAGAGCACACAACAGCAGTCCAAGATCAGCTACCACCTTCACCAACTAGAAGAGAACGCAGCAGCAGTCCAGAATATGATGCAACTAACGGGGGCAGTCCGGAACATGCTACTCCTCCTCCTTCTCCGCCAAAGAAGCAGGGTTCCAAATGAGGACATCCTTATCCTCCTCCAAAGAAGTAGGGTTCCAGACGAGGACATCCTCCTCCTCCTCCTCCAAAGAAGCAGAGGATACCCAAGGAGAAGCTACCTCCACCGAAATTATCTTACGAGAAGACACAAGAGGAACTGGATGCGTCAGTGCGGGAGGAGCTGGATAGACAAATATTCAAAAATAAGATGCCTGCACCTGAGAAACCATTTGACATGTACAAATTTCATCACTTCACGAAAAAATGGAGGAAGAAAAAAAGTAAAAAGCCAGAGCGACCTACGTTGTCTGACTATGATCGCATAGCATTCAAATTCCAGAAAGCCAATAAGGCGCAGAAAGTTGGGAAATCTGTTCCACAACTAGGGACCCAATCAAAGCAATCTGTCCTGGACCTAAAGGTGCTCTCAGATGCGGAGCGTGGATTGCTTGAATTTGGTTTGGACGCAAAACTGACACCTGCTCAAATTCTAGGCATTGCTGAAATTGAAAAGCACCCAGGGTCAGGTAGACGTGATTATGTGCCTGGGATGCTGCTTCTTTGGGAGCGATTGTTGCAGGACCTTCCAACTAGGATGTATGCTCTGCACAAATGGCACATGCAAACGGCGGGACGAGGGGTTGAATATATCGAAGTTAAAATTGAAGACCATCATTTTTTTAGAGGTCGCACCACTTTCCCTATTCCCATGAAGGAGTTTTGGTTCCTATTCAATATGGATGCAGTGGACGTCTCCTTCGTCACTTGTTGGGTTCTGTAAGTATTTGTTGTACCATAATCTTAGAATCACCGCTCTAGCCATTTTATACCGTACCTGAACTTCTTTTTTTGTATCATGCAGCATGGAGATGCAAGCTTGCCGGAGGCTTGGAATGCACGACATCGGCTTCATGAATCCTCAAATGCTAAACGAGACGCTTGTCCGTGATATCCAAGAGCCTATTGTGGAGACCTTATTCACATTTCCGGATAGGCAATGCTTCAAGGACTGCATACTTATTCCATACAACTGCCAGTGAGCAATGTTTTTCTCAACACTTTATCTTTTTCAAAATACATTCAATATTTCAATTAACTCATTCTTCCCTAAAATGTATTGACAGCTTCCACTGGATTCTCATTATTATTATACCTGATTTAAGTCTTGCCCACATCTTTGACTCTATTGGCGGATATAGTCAATGGTACGAACCTCTCGTACAATTGTTGAACGCTCCATGGGATATGATCCGTGTAAAGGGGGGGGGGGTTGAAAGAGAAACTTAAATTCTACCATGATTTCCCGGTACGTGTTTTCTTCGCTGATCTCATGTCATATTTTTCAATACAAGTTAACAAATATATCTTAACTTTTATTTTCACATATGTGCAGTGCCTGAAACAGCCACCCGGTACCAATCTATGTGGATTCTATGTATGTGACTTCATCCATCACTTTGCAAGTGGTAGCTTCGGCTCCTTCAGTGATAAGGTGCGAACACAAAAATGCAGATAAACATATCCCTAGTTCTTATTGTTCATATAGTTTTTTCTAACAATTAATAACTTCTATTGTAGGTTGCTAACATCAAGGAAGGATTACTCGAGACGCAAAGAATCCGGTTAATTCAAGAACAACTCTGCGGATTTATTCTAGACGAGGTGATTAATCCCGCAGGAGAGTTTCATGCCGGTGACTCAATGGTAACAGTAAGCAAAGAAGACACTGCTAGCATTGCTAATGAAGCTAAGCAAAGCACCGACAAGAACAAGGACAAAGACATCGATAAAGAAGGATCTTCTTCTAAGGACAAGAACAAGGAGGGAGAGAAAGAAGCAACTTCTGCTAAGGACAAGAAGAAGGAGGGCGAGAAAGAAGCAACTTCTGCTAAGGACAAGAAAAAGGAGAGCGACAAAGAAGCAACTTCTTCTAAGGACAAGAAGAAAGACGTCGAGAAAGTAGGAGCTTCTTCTAGGGTCACTACCAGAGCACATCAACGACGAGGAGGGGCTTAAAACGATCAAGACATTACACTTCTAACATTTGATTCTGTGTATATATATGTATATGTATAATGTCATATTATATATGCACAAACGACTTTATAACGCTGCGTATTTGATTAGTATAAATAAACCAAACAAATACGTCTAAATACGTTCAAATACGTAACAAACTAAAAAGAAACGGAAAAGGAAAATTAAGAAAAACGCATTAGTACCGGTTGGGGATACCAGCCGGTACTAATGTGGAGGCCACCACGTCGCCCAGGGGAGGCCACATTAGTACCGGGTGCTATCCCCAACCGGTACTAATGTGACATTAGTACCAGGTGAGGAGAACCGGTACTAATGTGGACCGGTACTAATAGGGTTTTGGAACCGGTACAAAAAGTTCCTTCCCCAGTAGTGAATATGGAGTTGAAAGCAAAATTTGAACAGTTTTGCGGAGAAAGCATGATTTAGCTTCAAAGGGATTATGATTGGCGGAGAAAGCATGATTTAGCTTCAAAGGGATTATGACTTGACGGTCTTCATGAGACTCGTGCCGGAATTGATTTCTTTGAAATCCTAGGGAAATCTCTAGAGAAAACGGTAGGGAACTTATTTCCCTAAGAACTTTGGTAGGGAAATGACCCTAGGGAAAGTTTCAACGGGAACTAGGCATTGCCATACGGGTTTTCCTAGGGAAACTCGTTTTCCCTAGAGTTTAAGAGCCCTAGGGAAATATGCTCACATGGCACATCTATCCTACGTGGAAAGTTATTTTTCCTACCATTTCGTTTTTAGGGGATTTGCCAGCATAGCTGCTATCCCTATAGGGTGTTTCCCTAGGGAAATTGTTTGAAACATAATTTACATTCAAATAGAAACGTTGCTTCAGATTTGAATTCAAATATTTTAAATTCGAATTCAGATATTTTAAATTCAAATATTTTAAATTTGAATTCAAATATTTTAAATTCAAATTCACATTTCATGAATATAGGAACAATAAAATTGCCAATAAACATCATATCGATCACTACTTCAGGTAGTTTCAAAATCACATATAATTCACAAAATATATATGAAAAGATCAGTTAGCACATGAGCATACCAAAAGCTACTTGTTTTCTGAGTTGATACACCGTGCATCAAAATGATCAATGATCACAGCACAACATGTAGGGGTGCAACATCATAGTGCAGCAAAAATAAATTGCAATACAACCAGGACATTATCAAAAGAATGGAAACTCATCCATTGGAGGAGAGTACTTGCCACCACCTGACCACGCAGTTCCATTAAGAATACCAGCATCGTTGTCGCCACCACTTGTATTGGCACGGGCTCCAAATCCTCGATAAGCAATCCTAGTCAATATTTCTTCTGGGGTTTCCTGTCGAATGGATACATAAATAAATATATTTCGAGCTTAGTAAATTATCAGCATTTGCACACTGACAAGCAAACTTTATGTATCACTATGTTCCCAAGATTGCAAACAAGTTCCAAATACTCCCATAAATCTAAAATGCAGGAACAGAGGCAGCCATATTGACCAACTGTGACAACCCCATCCGAGATAATTCCGTACTATCGCCTAAACCACTCCATTTGGTCATTAAGCGATAATAAAGAATCATCCCGTTGAGTGTTGCCGGGTCAACGCCCGGTAAATCACTTGAAACACACATAGAGGATCGAAACGTATACATTAAAACTCCCACGAAGGAGAGTCCAGAGTGCCTACAAATTAATACAATTCTTCCCCGTAGGGTCTATTATTACAAACCATGGTTCTTGACATGAAAGTAAATGGTTCAGAGTTTATTAAAACAGCGGAAATAACTAAGCGGTACGACAAGTATCATAGGAGGCCGTCCATGATACAATCACTCGTCATCATCCACCCATTCCAGCTCCCAGCCGGGTGGAATTTCTCCAGGCCACACATCACATGCATTACCTGGAAACAACATTTAAATAGCAAGGCTGAGTATACTAATACTCAGCAAGGCTTACCCGTCCAAAAATAAAAGACTTTACCTCTAAGCATGCAAGGCTTTTGGCTAGTGGGTTTGTTTTGCCAAAAAGCTACTAAGTAGTGAATCCTTACTTTCACATTTTAGCTCAAGTTCTAGTAGAAGTAATCATTACTAGATAAGCAACTATTGCAATCATAAGTTGTACAATACAATTAATCAAGTAACAATATTCACAAAGTTCCATCATAAAGGGATATCATGGCCAGTAGATTAAGTAGTCTCAGATAACGGTGAGAGGCCGACAATCGATTGATTTAAACCTTGCAAGGTAGACCTAAACACACGGGAGGTGCCCTCACTAAGAGTGCTCCAACCAGGCGGTTCCCGTCATTCCTCGGATTGGGATCAGATGTTACAGTCTTAAGTACAAGGTTTACTGGGCTACGCCACCAAGGTCACCCAGTCTCACGCATGTACTCAGGTGGCGAGCCCGGGGCCGCAACCCTAAGATTAGTAGCGCAAAGTTCCCGCACCGCATCATTTAGGTACTAGGCTTACCGTGCCCATTTCCGACAAGTGCTTAGTACGTTCAAACACTTAACCAACGAAGCCACTGGACCGGAGCCCAAATCCCATGCTCTTACCACATGAGCAATCCATTAATAAATATGGTGATTCCATAAAGGAGATCCTATTCTCGCGAGTGACGAACATCACTCGACTTGTACCGGATCCTTAAAGCATAGCAACTAGCGACCTAACATGCTAGTAAAAGATCATAGGTACTTAAGAATCATGCAACTAGGGTTTCAATCAACTCCTGAACGTAAATGCACATAAAATAATAATGATAAATTCAGAAGTTTAAATGAAACACATAGGTTAATGATTAAACCGGGGCTTGCCTTCGTCAGCACAAGCAGACACACAAACTTCCGGACTTTGGTCCGGGTCTTGATCTATGGTCACGTAGTGCACGTCTCCTCCTGCTCCCTCGTCCTCGTCAGCCGGCACGAGCGTGTAACTACCGTCAGGAACTTCTACACGGAGGATGCACATGCATTAATTAGAGTGTAATTAATTTAATTTCATCAAAATAGTAGCAAACAGTCCACAAGGAGCACATGGTTGACCATATTCACCTTGACAACAATATTTGACACTTTTCCTTTTAAAGATTATTATAAAGGCTTATTTATTCTTCTCTTTATGGTGATTGTGCACACATCTAAAATAAATAAACAAAATTAAATGCACAACAGCAAGGAGGGAGTTTCCAACTCTTCACTCATTTTCTTAACCTATCCATAGGGTTCAAGCATATAAAAGAATGATTTCCCAAATATTTTACTAACAAGCCTATAAAGGTTCCTTCACTTTTATTCAACAAAAAGCCTTATAACAAGCCAAACTAACACCCACTGGCCTCTCTGACCAGGAACACTTCATTAGGACAGCAAGCAACCAAGTTGGATCCTTTGAAAATAAACTATACAATTAATAGCATTTCTAGCTAGCATAAATGAGATAAAAACACACAAAAATAAATATAGCACTTCTGGAGCCAAACTTTCTCCTACACCTTCTCTGGTCTAAAACAAGCCTAGAAAACCAACAAACACATCCATAGCTATTATAGATCTTGAACTAAACATTTATGATTAAAAACAAGCATAAATCAGGAATAAATATTTCTAGCAGTCCAAAAATCATGATTAATTCAGTAAAGGTGCATCTAGGAATCATATGACCATTTCCAGAAGTAGAGCTCAAAATTCTATTTACGTTTCGCTACAAAAATCATTAAGACAGAAAAGGCATAAATACAGGATAAATCATAATAAAAGATTTACTCAGTAACTTTGTGCAAATTTTTGCAAAGGGCCTACACATGATATTACTCACAACATATCCAAAAATCAGCTCATGAACATG
This sequence comes from Cenchrus fungigraminus, assembly GCA_036936925.1. Taxonomy (NCBI): domain Eukaryota; kingdom Viridiplantae; phylum Streptophyta; class Magnoliopsida; order Poales; family Poaceae; genus Cenchrus; species Cenchrus fungigraminus. Next base: position 75,859,594 of record CM072769.1, on the reverse strand, counting down.
TGTGAATTTGGCAGTACAACAGATCTAGGTAAAAGGATTTGAATTTTTCATGCAAAAACTATAACTCAAAAGTATATATATGCTTTGCAAAAGATGTAGTTCTACTCACAAGGAAGGCAGAAAAATTGGTTTTGCATTTTTAGGAATTTTCTACAATTTTATATGATTTTCCCAAGCCTCTGGACCAAAACACAAAGAAACTAAGATAAGATCCTTACGAACAGGTCCTTACTTCACAGAAACACCCCTGGAAAGATCTCAGAGCAAGCAATGTAGTCCCTGGGCGGCGCGGTGGCGCGGGCGGCCGGAATCCGGCGACCTCGCCGGCGTTCCTGGCCGGGGGAGTGGCTGGGGAGGATCTAGGGTTCGCCTAGGGCCGATTTGGGTGCTTACTTGCGGCAGGGAGACGACCGGAGGGTGTGGCCGGCGGAGCAGGGCGGCGGGCGCCGCTGGAGCTCGAGCTCCGGCGAACCTGCGGGTCGGCCTGGGCAACAAGCGGGTGTGGAGGCTCCAGTGGTGCTTGAGGGAAGAGGTGGAGCACGCTAGGGGTGACGGTGTTGGTGGGATGTGGAAGCTCACCGTGCGGCCGTCAATGGTGGCCCGCGGCGGCTCTGAGCGCCGGCGCATTGCGCACGGCCGGCGAGCTTCGGCTCCTTAAATAGGTGCTCGTGCCTTGGGGAGGGGGTCACGAGTCGGTCAAGAGCCACGTTGTGGCATGGGCGCGGCATGGCACCAGCACAGGCGACGTGCGCGGCCGAGTACGGCGGCGACGCCGTTGGGCGGGCGGCGTGGTCGGCGCGGCGCCACCCGTGCGCGCGTGGCGCGTGGCGCAAGGGGAGAGGACCGGAAGGGCGGTGTGCTTTGGAGCGGGCCTACCTTGCGCACGTGGGGGAGCGTGTCCCTCGGCGTCCGGGCCCAGCCAGTGGCGCGGGTGCGCGGTCTGGCGCCTGCCGGCGCGTGACGTCGCGCAGGAGCGCGTTCCGGCGCGGAAACATTTCGGGGTTGCCCTGTTCGACCAAGTTTATCTCCAGATTTCGCAACAAAAGTGCTCCAAGGTGTGAATAGAGAAGTTGTAGATCAGCTGACCCTCTACAACTTTGAAAAAGGCCTATGGGTGTTTTGATCAACAGATTGTGCACAAAAGGCATGCCAACTTGGCAGTTTTCATGGCGTCGAAGAACAGTGCTGACTGACGTTGACCCAGCTTTTACACCAATTTCCTCTTCAAATTTCAAATGCCACTCAACACGAAAGTTGTGTCCCGTGAAAAACTACACAATTTTTGTATTGGGAGAATTTGAAGTGTTTAGGTGAAATTTGGAGAACGCGGCAAAAGTTCCGGGTGACAAGGAGGGTCAAAGGGCTTTAAGGGGTTTTGACTAGGGGATTGACTAAACCTTGACCATTAGTTGACCCAGGTGTGTCATTAGGGATTGTCGGTTAGGTTTTCGGGGTGATGGCCCAGGTTGACCATCATTTGACCAAGGTCAACTGCTTTGACCGGACCATTAGGGTTGATGATCCCAGAGGAAAAACCTGGGGCGTCACAGCCTACCCCCCTTAAACAGAATCTCGTCCCGAGATTCGATAGCAAGATTAGAGCAGTTCCTTCCCACAAGGCAAAGGTTACAACGGTGGAAGATATACTCACTTACATTTCTCGGCAGAGAGAATTCAGATAGGGCAAAAGATACATGGGCTCTCCTCACTGCCTCAACGCAGTTCATGAGGAAGCGGGCGATGAATGTGTACATGAAAAACTAAAAGAAGGCAGATTCCGCCGACGATGCAAAGGTACATCGCTACAAGCGTCCAGCGGAGGGACTCGAACATCTCCACGAACTGAGCCATGGTCGGCGATGCAGGCTGGGGTTCTTCTCTCGGTCTTCTTCCGAGCTTCTTCTGGAGGTTGTCGACGAAGACGGAGGATGGCTCGCTCGGCGAGGAGCGGAATAGACAGGAGAGATGGGTTGGTGGTGGTTGGCCCAAAAACTAGCCGGAGGGAGAACTAAGAGCGACGGTGATGACGAGCTCGAAAGGAGGCGAGACTTGGTAATGGCAACACCGCGGAAGGGCTTCCCTTTTATACCTCAACGGAACGCAACGGTCATCCCAACCGATTGAGGTAGGGACTGGCGGAGCGATCCGGTGGTGGCAACACGGGGCTCGATAATGGTCGGCCCGTGAGGTCTCGGCGACGTGATCGTGGCCGCGGAAAAGAGATGGCAGAGCGACGCTACGGCGTCGTACCATCGTGGCACTGAAAAGAATGGGGTCCAACGGTCGGAAGAATTGACCGTGATGGTGAGATCGTAACGAGGAGAATTTAGCAAAAGTTTTTACCGATCCTTTGTTTGCTCGTTTCCTGATTCCTAGGATTTGGAGGGTATGATCGACGGATCATGGATTGATAAGTGATGAAGGACTCTCATGCCTTGACTTTTCGAGAACCTTGATTGCTCCCAAAAACTTTGCTCATACCTCCTTAACTTAGCCGGTTGATTCGATTAGATGCTAGGAGAGCTTTGAGATTAGGCGGAAAGAAACCAAGTTGAGAAAGTGATTACCAAAAGAGATTTCTATGAAGAAAGGGAAGGCTAGTAAACAAATATTTGTTAAATTTGTTCGCTAAGATTCCTGAATTTAATCTTGAAAAGCAACTAAGATGTAAGGATGGATAAAGGGTTTTACCATCAAAAGTCCAAGGTTAGTGGTCCATACAAACAATAAAGGATGGCAAGGTCATAGGGAGCGGTTGCACGGAGTTGTTTACGGATAGCAATGAGAATGATTTGAAGAGATGGGTAGGTACAACAATTTCAAAAGATATTTGCTCACATGTTATTTAGTTGGTGAGTTTTGGTGACAACATTCCTTATGTTACCGGTGCAACATTGGAGTGGTGCGCATGTTAATGCTCATGTTGTGGTGCATAGAGTGTGATGCACATGCAGATGAGCACATGAGGCTTGTGCATATGAACATATGGTGCACTTGCCATGATGCATAGTGAGGAATGCACATGTTTATGGGATATGATGCTCGTGATGCTTGTTAGCATGACTTGTTTACCCATGCAGTTAGCTAGCGACAAAGGAGACAACATAGAGTGAAGAAAATAGATTTGCGGTGAGTTGCATGCTCCCAACCAAGATACCTAGCGCGCCCCTAGTGGTAATCACGTGACTGCAGCACACATGATGCACTAGGTTCCGTCGCGGCACCTTTGGTCATGGAACAACAATCTCATCAGTCATAAGGAGGATAGAGGAAGAAGGTTGAAACTCAGTGCGTATGCATGTCGGTCCATCCAAGGTTCCCAAATGCACATGTTATGAAATGCATTTCCATGCCCATGAATTATAAATTAAGGGCGCAACATATGCATGACATGATGATGCTCAAAGCATACCAACAGAATTTAACTCCTATTCATGTTTTATGTGTTCATAACGTTGTGAGCAAAATCAAGATGAAAACGTTCAAGATTGCAAGGTCAAACACGATTGAGATAAAGATGTCACTAGTAAGGATAGCTTAGGGCATCAAGATGCATAAACACAAGGAGGTGGAAATGCTAGATATCATTGGAGATCACATGTTTGCATTGGCAGGAAAAGATTGCAACTTTGAGATGGAACTCTAAGATCAAGACATTACCCAAATGATATGGTAAAACCAAAAAAAGTTCTTTTCTCAAGTTGGGCAAAAACTGGGGTAGTCATGTGTACCAAGGTACAATTGTATGCCAAACTCAAAACGAGCGTACATACAAAATGACGTAAAGTCCTGGCAGTTTTGAACAAAAATTCATAACTCAAAAACCAGGGCCCCAAAAATTCCCAATTTTTACCAACAACTCAGTGACATGATCATGCACATTTTTGGTATTCAAAGGTAGATCTAGATTAGATGGGAACATGCTCGAAAAATTCCATTTTCAGAGGAAGGTTACCCAGAAAAACAGCAGGACAGAGACTTACTAAACTGAGCATAACTCCTGATTGAAAATTCCTAAAATCATGAGAAATTCACAGAAGATGCTGAATTTGATAAGAAACAACTTTCATAAAGGATGCCTAGTCAGATTCCCCACAGATTTGGCTCTCAAAAATTCATGAACTGACAGCAACAAACTTTGGCAGAATCTACCTAAGATCAAAAAGAGAGGATAACCTTTTCTAAGATCAAGCAATCACCCTAGGAAGCATAACACAAACATGCAATAACAAATTTTAGGTTTAACAAGATTTTATCATGATGCACACGTCTTAAACGACCTCACACATGGATCACCAAAGACGTAGTTAATGCCGGTGGCAAGCTTATAATCGACTCTCCCTATAATAACTAGTCGGAGCTACTCGTCGTTCAAAGCGATCGCACTAACGTGGTTAGTGTACCTGCAGAAAAGAACCTTCCGTGCCAGCACGTCACGGAAGCGTCCATATACATTACCGTTCACTATAGAAACGGTATCCATGCATCAAGCCGCTGCATGGACAGCGTCCAACCTCGGACACCCTCCGTTTGAATGGAGTGTATCCTTGCCTCGCATATTCGTCATGCGGAATGCACACGTATGGCAAAACGTGGCGACATCACAACCCATGACATGTTCATCTTGAATAGAGCATGTCATCCTTCGTATGACTCTCATACGGAAAGCGCACATATAAGACACGTGAGCAACCAGACGAGAAGATGGGATCCGTGGAATAGATCACTCCATCAACCCTCGCATTCCCGTGATGCGGCACAGCACACGTATGAAACACGTGGCTTCATCTAGTTTGGTTGTGCAAGAAAGTAAGTCTGACATAAAATAAAGTGCTGGAAGTTAGCAAATAAACCATAGATTCTTATGCCACCTTAAAGAACCCAAAATTCCCTCTAAGGCCTCTCGATCTAGATCATTCCTTAACGATCCAACGTATTTTCAAAATCCAATCAATCTTGGCAAGTTTTATTGTAAAACATGTGATTAGTATTAATCTAATCACTCCGGTGCATACGGATGCTCTGATGCCAACTGTGACAACCCCATCCGAGATAATTCCGTACTATCGCCTAAACCACTCCATTTGGTCATTAAGCGATAATAAAGAATCATCCCGTTGAGTGTTGCCGGGTCAACGCCCGGTAAATCACTTGAAACACACATAGAGGATCGAAACGTATACATTAAAACTCCCACGAAGGAGAGTCCAGAGTGCCTACAAATTAATACAATTCTTCCCCGTAGGGTCCATTATTACAAACCATGGTTCTTGACATGAAAGTAAATGGTTCAGAGTTTATTAAAACAGCGGAAATAACTAAGCGGTACGACAAGTATCATAGGAGGCCGTCCATGATACAATCACTCGTCATCATCCACCCATTCCAGCTCCCAGCCGGGTGGAATTTCTCCAGGCCACACATCACATGCATTACCTGGAAACAACATTTAAATAGCAAGGCTGAGTATACTAATACTCAGCAAGGCTTACCCGTCCAAAAATAAAAGACTTTACCTCTAAGCATGCAAGGCTTTTGGCTAGTGGGTTTGTTTTGCCAAAAAGCTACTAAGTAGTGAATCCTTACTTTCACATTTTAGCTCAAGTTCTAGTAGAAGTAATCATTACTAGATAAGCAACTATTGCAATCATAAGTTGTACAATACAATTAATCAAGTAACAATATTCACAAAGTTCCATCATAAAGGGATATCATGGCCAGTAGATTAAGTAGTCTCAGATAACGGTGAGAGGCCGACAATCGATTGATTTAAACCTTGCAAGGTAGACCTAAACACACGGGAGGTGCCCTCACTAAGAGTGCTCCAACCAGGCGGTTCCCGTCATTCCTCGGATTGGGATCAGATGTTACAGTCTTAAGTACAAGGTTTACTGGGCTACGCCACCAAGGTCACCCAGTCTCACGCATGTACTCAGGTGGCGAGCCCGGGGCCGCAACCCTAAGATTAGTAGCGCAAAGTTCCCGCACCGCATCATTTAGGTACTAGGCTTACCGTGCCCATTTCCGACAAGTGCTTAGTACGTTCAAACACTTAACCAACGAAGCCACTGGACCGGAGCCCAAATCCCATGCTCTTACCACATGAGCAATCCATTAATAAATATGGTGATTCCATAAAGGAGATCCTATTCTCGCGAGTGACGAACATCACTCGACTTGTACCGGATCCTTAAAGCATAGCAACTAGCGACCTAACATGCTAGTAAAAGATCATAGGTACTTAAGAATCATGCAACTAGGGTTTCAATCAACTCCTGAACGTAAATGCACATAAAATAATAATGATAAATTCAGAAGTTTAAATGAAACACATAGGTTAATGATTAAACCGGGGCTTGCCTTCGTCAGCACAAGCAGACACACAAACTTCCGGACTTTGGTCCGGGTCTTGATCTATGGTCACGTAGTGCACGTCTCCTCCTGCTCCCTCGTCCTCGTCAGCCGGCACGAGCGTGTAACTACCGTCAGGAACTTCTACACGGAGGATGCACATGCATTAATTAGAGTGTAATTAATTTAATTTCATCAAAATAGTAGCAAACAGTCCACAAGGAGCACATGGTTGACCATATTCACCTTGACAACAATATTTGACACTTTTCCTTTTAAAGATTATTATAAAGGCTTATTTATTCTTCTCTTTATGGTGATTGTGCACACATCTAAAATAAATAAACAAAATTAAATGCACAACAGCAAGGAGGGAGTTTCCAACTCTTCACTCATTTTCTTAACCTATCCATAGGGTTCAAGCATATAAAAGAATGATTTCCCAAATATTTTACTAACAAGCCTATAAAGGTTCCTTCACTTTTATTCAACAAAAAGCCTTATAACAAGCCAAACTAACACCCACTGGCCTCTCTGACCAGGAACACTTCATTAGGACAGCAAGCAACCAAGTTGGATCCTTTGAAAATAAACTATACAATTAATAGCATTTCTAGCTAGCATAAATGAGATAAAAACACACAAAAATAAATATAGCACTTCTGGAGCCAAACTTTCTCCTACACCTTCTCTGGTCTAAAACAAGCCTAGAAAACCAACAAACACATCCATAGCTATTATAGATCTTGAACTAAACATTTATGATTAAAAACAAGCATAAATCAGGAATAAATATTTCTAGCAGTCCAAAAATCATGATTAATTCAGTAAAGGTGCATCTAGGAATCATATGACCATTTCCAGAAGTAGAGCTCAAAATTCTATTTACGTTTCGCTACAAAAATCATTAAGACAGAAAAGGCATAAATACATGATAAATCATAATAAAAGATTTACTCAGTAACTTTGTGCAAATTTTTGCAAAGGGCCTACACATGATATTACTCACAACATATCCAAAAATCAGCTCATGAACATGTGTGAATTTGGCAGTACAACAGATCTAGGTAAAAGGATTTGAATTTTTCATGCAAAAACTATAACTCAAAAGTATATATATGCTTTGCAAAAGATGTAGTTCTACTCACAAGGAAGGCAGAAAAATTGGTTTTGCATTTTTAGGAATTTTCTACGATTTTATATGATTTTCCCAAGCCTCTGGACCAAAACACAAAGAAACTAAGATAAGATCCTTACGAACAGGTCCTTACTTCACAGAAACACCCCTGGAAAGATCTCAGAGCAAGCAATGTAGTCCCTGGGCGGCGCGGTGGCGCGGGCGGCCGGAATCCGGCGACCTCGCCGGCGTTCCTGGCCGGGGGAGTGGCTGGGGAGGATCTAGGGTTCGCCTAGGGCCGATTTGGGTGCTTACTTGCGGCAGGGAGACGACCGGAGGGTGTGGCCGGCGGAGCAGGGCGGCGGGCGCCGCTGGAGCTCGGGCTCCGGCGAACCTGCGGGTCGGCCTGGGCAACAAGCGGGTGTGGAGGCTCCAGTGGTGCTTGAGGGAAGAGGTGGAGCACGCTAGGGGTGACGGTGTTGGTGGGATGTGGAAGCTCACCGTGCGGCCGTCAATGGCGGCCCGCGGCGGCTCTGAGCGCCGGCGCATTGCGCACGGCCGGCGAGCTTCGGCTCCTTAAATAGGTGCTCGTGCCTTGGGGAGGGGGTCACGAGTCAGTCAAGAGCCACGTTGTGGCATGGGCGCGGCATGGCACCAGCACAGGCGACGTGCGCGGCCGAGTACGGCGGCGACGCCGTTGGGCGGGCGGCGTGGTCGGCGCGGCGCCACCCGTGCGCGCGTGGCGCGTGGCGCAAGGGGAGAGGACCGGAAGGGCGGTGTGCTTTGGAGCGGGCCTACCTTGCGCACGTGGGGGAGCGTGTCCCTCGGTGTCCGGGCCCAGCCAGTGGCGCGGGTGCGCGGTCTGGCGCCTGCCGGTGCGTGACGTCGCGCAGGAGCGCGTTCCGGCGCGGAAACATTTCGGGGTTGCCCTGTTCGACCAAGTTTATCTCCAGATTTCGCAACAAAAGTGCTCCAAGGTGTGAATAGAGAAGTTGTAGATCAGCTGACCCTCTACAACTTTGAAAAAGGCCTATGGGTGTTTTGATCAACAGATTGTGCACAAAAGGCATGCCAACTTGGCAGTTTTCATGGCGTCGAAGAACAGTGCTGACTGACGTTGACCCAGCTTTTACACCAATTTCCTCTTCAAATTTCAAATGCCACTCAACACGAAAGTTGTGTCCCGTGAAAAACTACACAATTTTTGTATTGGGAGAATTTGAAGTGTTTAGGTGAAATTTGGAGAACGCGGCAAAAGTTCCGGGTGACAAGGAGGGTCAAAGGGCTTTAAGGGGTTTTGACTAGGGGATTGACTAAACCTTGACCATTAGTTGACCCAGGTGTGTCATTAGGGATTGTCGGTTAGGTTTTCGGGGTGATGGCCCAGGTTGACCATCATTTGACCAAGGTCAACTGCTTTGACCGGACCATTAGGGTTGATGATCCCAGAGGAAAAACCTGGGGCGTCACACCAATATACTTATTAATGAAGCTAAAGCTTAAGACCAGCTAGATATGAGAATTTTTGTAGTTAGAAATATTGTAGTGGAAGATTTGCATTTTATGGACCTGAATCTAATTTGCATTCAACAAGTAGTCAAGATATGGTGCATATCTTGTTTCGTAATGAAAGATCATAGCCTAAAAGTAATATAGACAGCACAACAAAATCTCACGTTTCAACTAGAACAGGAACAAAACAGTTGGCATTCATGGTGCACACATATGTAAGCTATTTTCATGGGCAACAAATCAATCATCATTGTCCATTGTACTTATGTAGTCTATTTTCCATCAAACTTTATCAGGAGAGAGGCTTGGAGATGGTAAAATAGCGAATGCTGGAGGCGGAGGTGGAGGAGGCTGTGGAGAAGGAACTGCTATGAGAGGCATGCCAATTTGCAAAGCAACACTCTGCAGTTTAATGGTATGTATGTCAAGAATATGGTGAAATTGTCACTAAGATGAATACAAAAAGACTTTGTTCAAAAAATTCACCTCCATAAAACTCTGAAAGGTTTGATCCGGAACTTGTACCATTGTACCCCACTCCAACATGTTCTGGGCATATTCCTTAGCGAACCGACAATCATGAGATTCCTTCCTCTACGAGTATAGACCCATGCCTCAACATCAGATACAACTCTCCCAAATTTCCTAGCTACAATGAAAAGAATTTTAAGTCAGTTGTGTATTCCTGCAAAGAATTTCAACTTTTGTCAGGCGGCGCGAGTAGGGTGGATGCCGCGAGTAGGGGAAGATTGAGGGGCTGATGGATTTGGGCATAGGAGGATTGAAGGATGGGATGATTTTGTTAGTGCCGGGGGATTGAAGGTGGCGGTGGTGGCAGTAGGAAAGAGGGTGGCGGCGGCGAGAGGGTGGTGGCGGCGGCAGGAGGAATTGGTAGTGCGAGGGGGAAAGAGGTGCGGGGCTGGGAGAAGAGGCGCAGGAGGAATTTTGCGGCAGCGCGAGGGGTGTAGGGTTTCAGGTGGAGGATTTGTTTCGTTGCATTCCCTAGGACTCATAAATTCCTAGGGAAATGTCGGTGTTTTAGACCGGCAACCTACCAAGGGGGGGTACCCGAGGTAGATGAATGTGGTCTCGCCGAGATCGGTAACTCGAAGGAGAGACACGTGGCACACAATTTAGATAGGTTCGGGCCGCGAGGTGCGTAATACCCTACGTCCTGTATGCTGCGTAGCTCTGGATTGATTGGGTGTGTTTACAAGATGATGCGGATGATGAGATAGGGGTCCCTGCCTCGCCTTATATAGTCCGAGAGGCAGGGTTACAAGTCGGTTTGAGGGGAGAGTACTAGTCGGGTACGGCTAGGAGTCCTTTACATGGATCCGGACATGTGTGGCTTCCTAACCGAGTACTATCCCTCTGTAGTCCTTGCGCCCCACGCCAGCAGGTGCCGTGTTGCCCAAGTTGAGTAGTCCCAGGGGCCCACCGAGTAGTCGGTCCTGGTACCCACCAGAGTAGTGGGCCCAGGGATGTCCATACGACAAGCCCCCGAGTACTTTGTAGTCGAGCAGGATGTCTTCGAGTAGTCTTGATGGCCTTGGCGAGTAGTCCTTGAGCGTCCCCGAGTTCCACAAGTCGAAAGTCCTCAAGAGTGCTTGAACCATCCCGAGGCTGGAAGGTACTCCAGCTGATCTTTGAGTAGTCTTGAAGTCTTCTCGAGTAGTCCCCAAGCGTCCCCGAGTGCTTCTCTCGAAGGTCTTCAATAACACTCGCGATGTCTTGATGAAGAGACCATATGGAAAATGCGATTCGGAGAATCGCATTCCATATGGAATGTAGCCCCCGAGCCTTAGGTCGAATCGCAGATTCAAGCTGAGGGTCAATCTGAAGTTCTGCCAATCTTATCCCGAAAAATCCGGAGCAAAAACCGAAGGACACGTGGCACGGAGCCCCTGAGCCTTGAGTTGAGTACTTCCTCTCTAATTAAAGGGTCATTTTGACTGTAGAATGTGTCCTGAGTGGGTCTTGTATCTGGTTGTGTCCCACAGAGGTCATCTGAAGTAGTCGAGCCCCCGAGATGGAGAGCATCGAGTACTGGAAGTTGAAGAGTCACGCTGCTGCCGCTAGGTCACCCGTCTGGCGCCGTATCTGCCTGCTGAGAACCGAGCCGCCAGGGCCGGTTATAAATAACCGGGGAGTCCCTTAGGGGTTTTCACTCCTAGCAGTTGCATTCCTCAGATTAGATCTGAATCGCCGCCTCCTCTGCTCCTCCGCTGCCGCCGCCGCTGCGCAGAGACTTAGATCCATTTGCTCGCGCCGCCGCAGTTCACCCGCCGCTGTAGCCCCCGAGCGAATGCGATTGAAGACACCCATCACTTGGAGAATGAAGGGGTCTCCAGCGAAGGGCAAGAAGACCGGCACATCGAAGAAAAGGAGCCGCGATGAAGAAACCGGGGATGCCGGCCAGTCGTCGACATCGCCACCTTCGTCCCCTCGCCCCAATCCGGCGAAGGAGTGGAAGAAGGCGAAACTGAAGACCGAGGACCTCCTCGCCTTGGTCAACAGCGGGTTCCTTCATGAGAAGGAGGTGGATCTGTGGCGCACCGCCACCGGCGATCCATACCCGATGGAGAAGAACCCGGACGAAATCCCAATGTTCACCCGGTTCGTAGAGCGCGGATTGGCGCTCCCCACCAGTGATTTCTTCAAGGGTCTGCTCAGGTACTACGGCATTGAGTACCTTAATCTCAACCCTAATGGTATCTTCCACGTCTCCATCTTTGTACACTTCTGTGAAGCCTTTGTGGGGATCAAGCCCCACTGGATCTTGTTTCGGAAGTTCTTCCGGTTGAAGCCGCAACCGAGCACCAACGATACACGAGTAGTTGGAGGTGCCAGTATCCAGATGCGTGAAGACGCCGCCGACCAGTACCTGTCGTACAAGTTGATAGACTCCAACCAGGACTGGAAGGCCAAGTGGTTCTACATCAGCAACCACCATCCTGAGCTGCCGAAGCCGAGCGGGTGTCAACCGAAGCACAAGCCGTGGTGGAACACAGAGCCCACCATGCAAGAGGGTATTCAGCTACCCGAGTTGCTGAAGAAGATCAAGGCCTTGCGAGAAGCCGGACTGAGGGCTGAACATGTGGCCTTCAGTTTCATGAAGAGGAGAGTGCAGCCACTGATGGCACGAGACACCCTCAGGTACCAGTACATCGGCGACAAGGATACGTCCCGGTTGCCTGGCTTCGAACTCGAGGACGACGTCATTGTCGAGAGGCTAGGAAAGATCTTCAAGGACATGCCGCCATACACTCCTTGCCCAGTTCCCGAGTACTCCGCAGCTCGGCCGCCAAGCCAGGTCAGTAGTCATGACAGAAGCCTCCGAGTACTGATTTGCTTGAAGTAGTCGAACTCATATGTGCTACATGTTGTAGGATGACGTGGTGAAATACGTCTCAGTCCCGACTTCTCCTCCGCGACTTGTGGAGCAACCGGAGGAGAAGGGCAAGAAGAAGGAATGCCGCGTGGTCGGTGAAGGCAGTGACGCCGTTGTCATCGAGTCCGGCTCTGATGACGATGAAGATGAAGAAACACTGCAGCAAAGGTTCCAGCTGCGCTCCAGGTTCAGCCGAGCTGGGATGCCAGACGTCCCAGTCATCATCGAGAAGCCATCCATCCTCGAGGCTAGTTTGCCGGTGCCGCCCAGGAGGCCTCGCAACGTGGTGTGGAAATGCACCATCAAGCAGCTGAAGGTCTCTGAGACGACCAACCAAGAGGTAAACACAGCGACTAGAGTAGTCGAGCACAGCTGATAAGTAGTCATGTGCTGATGAGTTGTCTTGTAATGTTACAGGATATCCCCTCCCCGGACCTCGTAGACCAGGGCGACGAGGGGGTCCTGGACACCGTGGGGGCGGCAGCTGATAGGAGTATCAGCCCGCCTCCGTCAACCGAAGAAGTCGTGCCAGCAGTGGTACGGCAGGAGACCGGCGCTGCGGAGCCGCAGCCGTCGGTTGAAGGACGAAACCCTCCGCTGGCTGCAGCTGTGGAGCAACCAGGGGAGGCGTCTGTTGAGGCCGGAGCTGCTGCTGAGGCTGGCATAGTTGATATTGCCAGTATACTAGGTGCTCCGACCGTGACCGTGGTGCGGTCAACACTGTAAGTGCTTATGAACTTTCAAGTAGTCGTATAGACGACAGACTTGTATGGCTGACTTGATTACTTCATGATGCAGGAAATCCACAGACCTGTCATGGGACGGTGGGGAGACCAGCACTCCAGCCGACGAAGAGGGCCGCTCGGCGGAGGAGCGCGAACCCACGCCGCCGCCACAAACTGAAGTCGTGGTGGATTCGACGTTGAAGGAAGCCACCTTGGTTGAAGGTATGTGTCCTCTCACCACTGGTAGTCATCATGCATAGTAGTCATAGCCACTGAGATTGGCTGCGTGTACTCATTGTGCTAGGAACACAAGCTAAGGGAACCTCGATTCCTGAAGCCGTGGCCATGGAGACGGCTACTGTGGAGTTGGAGCCCACAGGACCGATGGCCGGGACGGCGGAAGAAACAGCCCCCGAGATGGGGACTGCGGTGGCCCCCGAGTCGGGTGCGGAAGTGCAGGACGATCCGCTCCACGGGACGAGCACGGACGTAGTCGTCCGCTCGCCCATCATAGAGGAAGTCGCGCCGATCCGTTCGGCGGCTATGGCTGAGGAGGCATCTTCGAGCCGCAGGGGTCTTGAGCTGCTGGAAGACAATCTTGTCGATCCGGCCGTTGTTGCTCTGAATATGGAGTCATGGCGGCGTACCCAGCAGTGGGTCAAGGTACGTTGCGAGTACCTCGAGTAGTCTTGTACGACGAAATACAAAGTACCCGTTTGACTGTTCTGTCTGTGCAGGATATTATTGAAAGATCCCGTGAGAAGTCCGAGCTGCTGAAGGGGTACGGTAACACAGTCCTTCATGCCGAGGCCTTGGAGAAGGAGCTTGATAAGTCGAAGAAACATTCTGCACTGCTCCAATCCAAGCTTGACGGTGCCTTCGCCCAATATCATAACGAAGTGCAAGAGATGCAGGCGAAGAGGGACGACTTGATTCAGAAAAACAAGTCGCTGCGCCAGAAGAATAAAGGTATGCTTCCCGCCAAAGCCTTTTGAGTACTTATTAGGGTACCTTGGTGTAATCTGACAGTGTGATGAGTTGTCTGCAGAGCTTGAGGAAAGGGTCGACCAGCTGAAGGCGTTGGAGACGGACTTGAAGAACATCGTGTACCGTGAGACCGACAAAAGAGAGGTACTTGAGTATGAGTACGCTCAGTTGCGCCATGAGTGTATCAAGCACATGGAGCTTCGTGAAGCCTCAGACTGTGACCTTGTCAATTGCTATAAATCTCTGCAGAAGCTCAATGAAGATTGTGAGAAGCTGCGGGGCCAGCTAAAGGAACTTGAGGAAGCCGCACTACCCATTGCAAGGCTGCTGGTGCCACACCCGGGCGGGCCGAAGATTGCTCCACTAGTGGACCGGTTGAAGGAAGGCCCCGGGCATCTGGCGACGTATGTCAAGCACTTGGCGAAGTCGATCCCGAACCAAGTCTTGGCATACATGAAGTCATATTTCCCCAAGGCTCCAGTGGACGTAGTCGCCAGTGGACTTGCAGCGAACTGTACTGACGATCAGTACAAGGCCCTCCTAGAGAGATGGCGCCCATTGCTGAACAAGTGGCGAAAAAGCTCAACCTTCAGTAGGAGTACCTGTAGGAGTAGCTTAGAGTAGTTGATGTAAAACAAACAGAGTTATTAGTTACTTGTTTGGATTATCAATGAAAGTTGACCACGATATATCTGTGAAATAAGTACTCATAGCCGCCACTTGCAACGAAGTGTGCGGAGTACCAAACTGTGGTGGAGCTTGTGAGTAGTAGTACTCAGTAGGAGATGCCTGATTGGAAGGCACAGTAAATAAGTTGAGTGAAAATCAAACTTTATTACTGATGAATAAGTACACCTGGATGGTCAGAGCCGTTTACAAGTGTAGTCGCCAGGACCCGGAGGCCGCCTACGGCTAAGTGGCGCTAGGACCCTTAGGCCGCTTACAGCTAGAGATCCATTAGTAGTCGTATAGACTGGATCTAGAGTACATGGTCTTGCAGACCACCGCTAGAGTCCTCAGCGCTCTAAGCAGCCCAAGATCCATTAGTAGCCGTTGACGCTGGATCTTGGAGAAGAGTAGTCCGGAGACTAGTGCCAAGACCGGAAGGCCGCTTACAGTGAGGAGTCCGTGAGTAGTCGTGTAGACCTGGACCCGTAGAGTAGTCGAGTGACTACGCGTAGAAGCGACACAGTTGGTCGACGTTCCACGAGTTGTTGATGTCGTCACCTTCAAGTGTTTGGAGGCGGTAGGAGCCTAGTCCGGTCACCTTGGAGATTGAGAAGGGACCTTCCCATAGTGAGCTGAGCTTGTGTAGTCCATCCGTGTTCTGGATACGATGGAGGACTAGATCGCCGACGTTGAAGGAGCGTTCCTTGACGTTGCGATCATGGTAGCGTCGGATACCCTCGAGGTACCTTGCTGATTGGACGAGGGCGGCCCAGCGGGCTTCTTTGAGACCATCGATGTCAACCCGTCTACTGTCTTCTGAGATGCCTTCGTCGTATTGTTCTACTGCCGGGGATTCCCATATCACGTCGGCAGGTAGAATAGCTTCGGAGCCGTAGACCAGGAAGTAGGGCGACTGCCCCGTCAGCTTGGTAGGCTGAGTACGAAGCCCCCAGAGTGCGTTGGGTAGTTCCTTGATCCACTTGCCTCCTTTGGTGTTGGCTGCGTCATGCAATCGCTTCTTGAGGGCGTCGAGTACCATCCCGTTAGCGCGCTCAACTTGGCCGTTGGCGCGGGGATGGGCGACTAAGACGTACCAGACGTCGATCCTACTGTTCTCGCAGTACTCAGAGAACTGATGGTTGTTGAAGTTGGAACCCAAGTCTGTGATGATGCGATGTGGTAGCCCGTAGCGATGCACGAGTTCATCCAAGAAGTCGAGTACTTTGTCGGCCTTTGGGCAGGTGACCGGCTTGACTTCGATCCACTTGGTGAACTTGTCGATGGCCACCAAGACTCTATTGAATCCTCCTGGCGCAGTTGGCAGAGGCCCAATCATGTCGAGCCCCCAGCAGGCAAAGGGCCAGGTTGGTGGTATGGTGACTAGCTTGTAGGCCGGGACGTGTTGCTGCTTGGCAAAGAATTGACATCCTTAGCACTTTCTGATGAGTTCTTCAGTGTCGGCCAGAGCCGTGGGCCAGTGAAAGCTCGTCGGAAAGCCTTGCTCACCAGCGTTCGAGAAGACGCATGGTTGCCGCAGACGCCTTTGTGGATCTCCTCCAAGATATCCTTGCCTTCTTCTCGAGGTATGCACTTCATGAGTACTCCAGAAGTGGCACCTCGCCTGTAGAGCTTGTCTCCGACTAGTACGTAGGCCTTGGCTCGGCGGACGAGTTGTTCGGCCAAGTTCTTGTCGGATGGAACCTTCTACTCGCGGATGTAGTCGATGAAGGGTTGTCTCCAGTCCACGTCAATCATCATGACCTTCTGGCTAGACTGTAATGGCGCAGGGTCAGTGGCCATTGGCGCCGACTCCGGGATGGATGGTGTGTGAAGCTCGTGGACGAAGACTCCAGCAGGTACTTGCGTGCGAGTAGAACCAAGCTTCGACAGGACGTCCGCGGCAACATTGTTGTCGCGGACGACGTGGTTGAACTCGAGACTGTAGAACTTATTCTCGAGCTTGCGGACTTCCAGACAGTAGGCATCCATGTTCTCCTTGTTGCGATCCCAAGACTTGTTGACTTGGTTGATGACCACTGCGGAGTCGCCGTAGACTAGTAGCCGCTTGATGCCCAAAGAGATTGCGAGGCGGAGCCCGTGAAGCAGGGCTTCATACTCGACTTCGTTGTTTGAGACCTTCTAGAAGATCTGCAGGACGTACTTGAGTTGTTCACCCTTTGGAGAGATCAGTAGTACCCCTGCACCTGCCCCTTCGAGCTTGAGTGAGCCGTCGAAGTACATCACCCAGTGTTCTGGGCGCTCGGTTGGAGTTGGTAGCTGATTCTCCCGCCACTTTGCCATGAAGTCGACTAGTGCCTGGGACTTGATAGCAGTACGTGGCTTGAAATCGATGTTGAGGGCGCCGAGTTCGACTGCCCACTTGGAGATTCTTCCAGTAGCATCCTAGTTGCGGAGTATGTCACCGAGCGGGTAGTGGGTGATAACAACAATCGAGTACTCCTGGAAGTAGTGTCGTAGCTTCCGCGAGGTGATGAGCACTGCGTAGAGTAGCTTCTGGACCGGCTAGTACCGTGCCTTGGACTCTGACAGAACCTCACTGATGAAGTAGACTGGTCGCTGGACTGGGTAGGCGTGGCCTTCTTCCTGCCGCTCGACGACGATGGTAGTACTGACCACATGAGTAGTCGCAGCGAGGTAGAGCAGTAGCTGCTCCTTTTTGCGAGGAGCCGTGAGGACCGGTGGCTTAGACAGGAAGTCTTTGAGCTGCGCTAGAGCTTGATCAGCCTCCGCGGTCCACACGAACTTCTCTTGATGCTTGAGTAATTTGAAGAAGGGTAGTCCCCGTTCTCCAAGCTTCGAGATAAATCTGTTCAGGGCCGCCATGCACCCGGTCAGCTTCTGGACATCCTTGATGCAGGTTGGAGCTTTCATGTTGGTGATGGCAGAGATCTTCTCGGGGTTGGCTTTGATGCGGCGATGGCTGATGATGAAGCCAAGTAGTTTCCCAGATGGTACGCCGAAGACGCACTTGTTGGGATTGAGCTTCCATTGGTACTCTCGCAGGGATGCGAAAGTCTCTTCAAGATCGGCGATGAGCGTATCAGAGTTTCTGGTCTTAACGACCACGTCATCCACGTAGGCTTCGACGTTCTTGTTGAGCTGCTTCTTGAAGCAGGCCTGGATAGCTCGTTGGTAGGTGGCGCTGGCGTTCTTCAACCCGAACGACATTGTCGTGTAGCAGTAGGCGCCGAACGGGGTGATGAACGCGGTCTTCTCCTGGTCTTCTTCCTTGATAGCGATCTGGTGGTACCCGGAGTAGCAGTTGAGGAAGCAGAGCAGGTCACAGCCCGCCGTGGAGTCGATGACTTGATCAATCTGCGGCAACCCGAAGGGGTCTTTGGGGCAGTGCTTGTTGAGGTCGGTGTAGTCGACGCACATCCTCCACTCGTTGGTATTCTTCTTGCGGATGAGGACGGGGTTGGCGAGCCACTCAGGATGGAAAACTTCACGGATGAAGCCCGCCGCGAGTAGTTTGGCGAGTTCCTTCTTGATGGCATCCCGTCGGTCGTCGGCGAAACGGCGAAGGTGTTGTCGTTTGGGGGTAGCTTTAGGGTCGACATTGAGTGAGTGCTCGATCAGCCTCCTGGGCACCCTTGGCATGTCCGCTGGCTTCCATGCGAAGATGTCTCGGTTAGCCCGGAGGAAGCTGACGAGCGCGTCTTCCTATTTTGGGTCCAGACCCGCCCCGATCATGGTAGTCTTGCTGCTGTCGCCCGTCCCAAGGTCGATGGCCTTCACTTGGACCTCCTCTGATGGCTGAGGCTTGTTTGCGGTGTCGGTCTTCTCAGGAATCTCGAGTTCGGTTGGGGCGAGCTTCTTGGACGTAGCAAAGATCTCTATCATTGCATTGGGTACTTGGTTGGTCGCTGTGAGTTCCACGGCTTCGGTGTCGCAGTCGAATGAAATGTTCAAGTCCCCTTGTAGTGTGAGTACTCCGGCAGGACTTGGCATCTTGAGTACCAAGTAGGTATAGTGTGGTACCGCCATGAACTTGGCGATAGCTGGTCTGCCGAGGATGGCATGGTAGGAGGTTTCGAAGTCCGCAACCTCGAACTTGATGTACTCATGTGGTAGTTCTCCCTTGTCTCCCTGAAGGTAACTGGCAGGACCACTGAGCCCTGTGGAATAGCCGCGTTACCGGGGACAATGCCGTAGAAGGGTGACGCACTCTTGGTAAGCATGTCAGTGATGTCGAGCTTCATCTTCTTCAAGGTCTTGGTGAAG
The DNA here is from genome assembly GCA_036936925.1 of Cenchrus fungigraminus. Lineage (NCBI taxonomy): Eukaryota > Viridiplantae > Streptophyta > Magnoliopsida > Poales > Poaceae > Cenchrus > Cenchrus fungigraminus. The sequence goes on along the minus strand of CM072769.1, from coordinate 75,840,594 downwards.
AGGACGTTGAGTCTGCTCCCGCCGTCGATGAGGACCTTGTTGAGTCTGGAGCTCGCGACTACAGGTTTCAGGACGAGTGGGAAACGTCCTGGTTCGGAGAAGCTTGTCCATTGATCCGCGCGGGAGAAGGTGATGGGTACCTCCGACCACCTCAGAGGTGTCGGCACCGCTGGTTCGATGTTCAAGACTTCCCGTCGGGTGGCCTTTTGAGACTGTCTGGTGGGTAGTCCGCCGAAGAGGACATTCACTGTCTTGTCAGGTTCCTGGAAGTCGCCGTTGCCCTCGTCAACTTTTTTCTTGCCTTTTTGTCGTGAGGAGGCCGTGGGTCAGGAGTATCCTTGAGTGATCGCCGGAGCTGGTAGCACTGCTCGGTGGTGTGATTACCATCCAGATGCCACGGGCACTTCTCTTTGAGCAAGTCTCTGAAGCCGCCTGAGGTCTTTTTCGAGATGTCCTTTGTAGGGTGCTGTATAGCCGCGACTGTGTTGTCTGGCTTGCGCTTGCGGTTGGAGCTCGAGTAGTTGTTGTTGTGGCGACCCCCTTGATCTTTGTTGTTGTTGTTGTTGCCGCCCGTGTTGCTCTTGTTCTTGCCGCGAATGGAGTTGTACTTGGCGTTTGCCTTGTCCTCTTCGTCGGCCCATGACGTGATCATGTCTTTGAGCTTGGTGATGGAGTTCGGGCGGCGGCGACCGAAGTCTTCGAAGGTGCGACGGTGATAGAGTCCGTCTTGGAAGAGGTCGATGACTTCTTTGTCAGTGACGTCGACTACGGTCGTGCGCTTGTCAAAAAAGCGCTGCATGTACTGGCGAAGCGTCTCGCCTTGTTCCTGTTTGACCATCGCCAGGTCCATGCGAGTACCCGAGCGCCCCATGGCGCCCGCGAAGTTGCTGGTGAACTGCGCTTTCAGCTGGTCCCACTTGTCAATCGAGTTCTTTTCGAGTGACTCGAGCCACGTGAGTGGGGCTTGATCCAGGCAGAAAGGGAAGAAGAGGCACTTTGCGTCGTTGTTGCCACCAGCGTTTTCGATGGCCAAGGTGTAGCACCTGAGCCACTGAACTGGGTCTTGCTTCGCGTCATACTTGGAGATCCCGAGAGGTTTGAATTTCTCGGGAAGAAGCAGGTTGCGAAGTCTTGCGGAGTATGCGGGGAAGCCGTCGCTGTCACTTGCTTCAGTAGCCTTCTTGCGGCGGATCTTGTCGATCTTGTGGCGGGCGTCGTAGCCGCCACGTGCGTTACCGGTGGCGTGGCTAGTCCCGTGGCCTCGACCGCCGCGATCGCCCCTGCCACCAGCTCTTCTGCCGGCGTCATGGGATGAGCTCCCGTCGCTGCTGCCACCACCGCCGCCGCCGCCGTGACTACCTCCGGTGCCACCCTAGCTGATGCCGCCCTGTGAGGGTCCTCCAGCCGAGGCCCTAGAGTGGTTGGGGTTTGGCTGGTGTTCACCACGGACACGGTTGCGTCCGCCGTCTACCGGGCTGCGGCTAGTGGCTATGTTGTTTCTGGCGTCTTGAGTTCTGACGGGGGTACTTGAGTAACCCTGTTGTCGACCCGCATGAAATAGGCGTCTTCAGTGAGTTTGGCGATGACTTCGCCCACGCGGATCCCCTGGGCCTGCCGTGCTATCATGGTGATAGACATGAGGCACTGCTCAGGAGTAGTGTGTTCCCGGTTGGCAACTTGCTCCAGGGCCTCATTGAGGTTCTGGATAGGGAGAGTTTCCCGGAGACGTCTACGTCGATCGTTCTGCTTCCTGTTGCGATCACGCCGAGCGTTCTTGTCTTCGGTGGTTTTGTTCGGAGGTGCGTTGGCAGACAACTCATCCTCTTAGATGTCGTCAAGGTACCGGTCGGGTCGGTTCTCCGAAGTCCCAACATCTGTGGCCATCATGAAGACTTCACAGTCGGGAGTACAGAGACTGGAGTCAGTAGTCACCACCTCGGTGGGGGTGTGCTCGTCATTTAGAGCCAGTGGGGTCCCCTCCTGGAAGGGGAGTGAATCGAGGTAGGCGACGTAGCGTGAGTTGTCGTCCGTCAGGTCTGCTGGCTTGCGGTCGGGCCAGTAGACAAATCTGCCGGCGGGAGTAGATGTAATGACCAGGCCAGTGGCAGGACCTGACAGCAGTTCCTCAGTCATGTTGAGCTCGGACTCGGACTCGATTGGGTCCGATCTGAAGTCGAACTCGTAGGTGGAGTCCGAGTAGTAGCCGGTTGCGGTGTTGGAGTCCGAGGAGTACTCGGAGGCGATCTCCTTGCCGGCCCGGCGTGCAACGAGAGCTTCCGCGTGGGCCCTGCTAGGATTGTAGAGACCGTATGGGAAGTGCTCGTGGAGAGGGGCCACTTCACACGATGGCTCAGGAGCCGGCTCGTATGAGGCGATCCAGGGTGATGTCGAGTTCGAATTGGAGGCGGATCCGAGCTCGAAATCAGTGACTTGGTTGTAGAGCAAAATTTCGTCAAATTTTTCGACGAGTGGGCCCGTGGCGACTTCGGGAAGTGTCACGAGCCCGGTCTCTGGGTCCGGGGTCATGGTGAGGTAGCGCTGGAACGATCTAGCGCCGTCAGCGGTGCAGACCCAGGAGCCGAAGACGAAGGTGTCACCACGGTTGAAGGCGATGGTTGGCTTGATGACGATCGAAGCCGTCGAGTTCACCATGTGATCTTCGGCGAGATCCCCTACCTGGCGCGCTAGCTGTCGGTGTTTTAGTCTGGCAACCTACCAAGGGGGGTACCCGAGGTAGATGAATGTGGCCTCGCCGAGATCGGTAACTCGAAGGAGAGACATGTGGCACACAATTTAGACAGGTTCGGGCCGCGAGGTGTGTAATACCCTACGTCCTGTATGCTGCGTAGCTCTGGATTGATTGGGTGTGTTTACAAGATGATGCGGATGATGAGATAGGGGTCCCTGCTTCACCTTATATAGTCCGGGAGGCAGGGTTACAAGTCGGTTTGAGGAGAGAGTACTAGTCGGGTACGGCTAGGAGTCCTTTACATGGATCCGGACATGTGTGGCTTCCTAACCGAGTACTATCCCTCTGTAGTCCTTGCGCTCCACGCCAGCAGGTGCCGTGTTGCCCAAGTTGAGTAGTCCCAGGGGCCCACCAAGTAGTCGGTCCAGGTACCCACCAGAGTAGTGGACCCAGGGATGTCCATACGATAGGAAACCTTCCATGTGGCTGCGACGTGGCACCCGCCCTCTAGCTCCGCCATGACTATACATCGCGTGTATGATGGGAAACATCCCATCACGCTGCACGCGGGACCCATCTGTCAGCGTCATGGGAGCAGAACCCACCTGTAGGAACCTTCTTCCTCCTTCGCCCGGGCGCCGCGAACTCCCCGGCGGAGTCGGGTTAGTGCGGCGGTGGGCATCGACGGCAGATGTGGCAGCGGGAGCAGCCGGAGACGGTGGTGGAGGGCGGCGTGGGGGCTCGCTGCCGTTAGGGTTAGGGTTTGGGGGCTTCGGGGTTCAGAGCTTTGGTGGCGCGGCAGTGGACGGCTGCTAAGGTTCCGGCGAACCCTTCTCCTTCCTCCGACCATGGAAAGTTGTCGGGCGGCCGAGGGAGGTAGGCAGGCTAGAAGGTGGGGATGGTCGTGGGGCGGCTTAGCGCCCTGGCTGCGAAAGAGGTGGTCAGCCTAGGTTGGGGTGGAGGAGAAGCTCGCCGACGACGGAGCTAGGGTTCCGGCGGCGGCGGCAGGGGCGGGGGAAGGGGAAGAAGGAGGCCGCCACGGGCGTGATAGGGTCTCGCCGGAGCTCCGTAGCCGTGGCCGCGGTGGCGGAGCTCCGGCAAGACCCTACCACACCGCGGCGGTGGGCGGCGGGGCGGCGGGCAGCAACGGAGGGCGGGGGAGGAAGAAGATGGGGTGGGAGAGGAGGAAGAAGAAGACGACGTTGACACCTAACCGCGCCCCTCCAGCTCGCCCCGATCAGGTGAATGAAGTGGTAGGAAAAGCAAAATTTCCCTAGGACTTACAATTCTGACCCCAGTGAAACAAATGATCCCTAGAGTTCTCCTAAACTTCCTAGGGAAACAAAAAAGCTCTAGGGAAATGCGGGTATTCCAGCAGTGATTGTATGCTTGGTGTAACGTCTCGCCTCTCTGAGGTCGAGCCTTCTTACATAATTCTCTCACAGACCAATACATGTCTTTTCTGTGCACTTTATCCTCACTCATCGTGCGCACTTGGGAAGGACTTCTCGATCGGTCACCCATCTCAAAATTGGTCTAGGCCAAGCACGCTTAATCTCGAAGCTCTTTCAAGATGAGTTTCCGAAAAAGAAGTTACAACTTATTGATATGAGTATTCTTATCAATCCTATTAAGCCTTGGGTCGTCACAACGAGCCTATCAATAACATGCACTCTCTCGGCAATCAGCAATCAAGGAATGCATGGATTGGTCATTCAAAATTTAGATACAAATCGCACCAAAATATACGAGTGAGTTTTACCTCACGCAAAAGAAAACACTACAAGAAATGTGCCGACTAGTGACACAAAAAGGGCGTTGCCAGTGTTTTAGACACTGAGCCTACCACGGGGTACCCAAAGTAGTAGATTGTGCGGTGGGGCTCGCTGAGATCAGGAACACGATGGTGAGACACGGGGCACACAATTAGACAGGTTCGGGCCGCAATGTGCGTAATACCCTACGTCCTGTATGCTGCGTGGCTCTGTATTGATTGCGTATGTTTTGAGAGGGGTCCCTGCCTCGCCTTATATGCCATGGGAGGTAGGGTTACAAGTCAGACTGGTACAAGAGTACTATTCGAGTAGGACTAGGAGTAGCCTATACGAGTTATAGAAAGCTATCCTAATCTTAGTACAAGTCCTTGTCCGTCTTGTCTTGCCTTGTGGCCCACGGTAATCTTGCACCGTGGCCCACTAGTCGAGTAGTCCAGGTGTGTAGGTCTTTATCTCCCGGGTATGGCCCACATGTGTGCTGGGTCCAGGGATGCCCGGTCGACAAGCCCCCGAGTACTTTGTAGTCGAGTGTGATGCATCCAAGTAGTCTTGAAGGTCTTCACGATTAGTTCCCAAGTGTCCCCGAGTTCTGCAAGTTTCGATCTTCAATAATACTTGAATCATCACGAGGTTGGAAGGTACTCCAGCTAACTCCACGAGTAGTCTTGAAGTCTTCTCGAGTTGTTCTCAAGCGTCCCCGAGTACTTTCCTTGAAGGTCTTCAATAATACCTGCTTCATTCTTGAAATCTTTGCATCAAAGATCCATATGGAAATGCGATTACTAAAATCGCATTCCATATGGAATGTAGCCCCCGAGCCTTAGGTCGAATCCAGGATTCGAGCTGAGGGTCAATCTTCTAGCATTTGATCTTCCTCCGAAAAATCTATTACTAAAATCGCATTCCATATGGAATGTAGCCCCCGAGCCTTAGGTCGAATCCAGGATTCGAGCTGAGGGTCAATCTTCCAGCATTTGATCTTCCTCCGAAAAATCTATGGAAAATCCGAAGAAATTGTGACAACCCCACCCGAGATAAGTCCGTACTATCACTTAGACCGATCCACTTTGGTCATTAAGCGATAATAAGGAATTATCCTATTGAGTGTTGCCGGGTCATAGCCCGGTAAATCACTTGTAAACCACACAGAGGATCGAAACGTATACATTAAAACCCCCACGAAGGAGAGTCCAGAGTACCTTACAATTTAATACTAATCTTCCCCGTAGGGTAACTATTACAATTCATAGTTCGTAAAATAAAAACACATGGTTCAGAGTTTTTAGAAGACAACGGAAATAAACTACGATAACTTGGCATCATGGGAGGCCACCCATAACACCATTACTTCTCGTCCTTTCCCCGTTCCAGCTCCCAGCCGGGTGTGATTTCTTCCTGGGCAAACAATATTATCTGAAAACAACATATATAGCAAGGCTGAGTATACTAATACTCAGCAAGGCTTACCCGTCTAAAATAAGAGACTTATCCTTCTAAACATGCTTGGCTTTTGCCTATTGGGTTTGTTTTGCCAAAAAGCAACTGCGGAGTTGATCCTTACTTTCAATATTTTAGATTTAGTTCTAGTAGATCAATTAATGCTAGATAAGCAACTAATTCAAGCATACTTGTGCAAACAATTAATCAAACATCAAGTTTTTCAACATTTCATCATAGAGGGATTATCATGGATAGAGGGTTAAGCAATCTCGAATAACGGTGAGAGGCCGACGATCGATTGATTAACAACCTTGCAAGGTGAACCTAAACATACGGGAGAAGTCCCTCACAAAGAGTGATTTCAACCAAACGGTTCCCGTCATTCGTCGGATTAGGATCAGATGCCACAGTCCTAGGTACATAGCTAGTTGGCATGCCTCACACTAGCATCCAGCGTCACCATCCACCACAGGTAGCTAGCCTGGGGCAGCAGCCCAAGATTAGTAGCCTAATGTTCCTGCACCGCGTCACTCAGGTACTAGGTTTACCGTACCCATGTCCGACAAATGTTTAGTACTTTCAAACGCTTAATCTCTTAACCATTGGACCGGAGCCCAAAATCCCATGCTCTTACCACGTGAGCAATTCAGTTTAACAAGTCTTATGATTCCAACATAAGAACCTATTATTGCGAGCGAAGTACATCACTCGACTTGTACCGGGTCCTTAGTGCATAGCCACTATCGACCTAGCACACTAGTAAAAGATCATAGGTACTTATGAATCATGCACCTAGGGTTTCCATTCAACTCCTGAACGTAAATGCACATACATATAGAAGCATAAATTCAGAAAAGTTAAAAGGGAAACACATAGGTATATGTTAAACTGGGGCTTGCCTTCACAAGCAAGTTAGTAGGTGATCTTCCGAACTTGGTTCGGGTCTTGTTGCACGTCCACGTAGTTGGTTCCTTCCCTCGTACGGTCCGTCACCTCGATCCGGGACGAACTCGGGGCTAACGTCGGAAGGTTCTACACGTAAAATGCATATGCAACAGTTAAATGTTGATGTGAGTTTATTTATTTACCAAACGTCTCATGTAAGGTGTTAAGTTTTCCATAATCATTTAAATAGAATATATTCAGCATACTCTTCCATAAAGATTATTTCAACAATTATTTATTAAGTAATTGTTTCAAAGGTGATTGTGTGCATATTGATTTAAACAAGCAAATTACCACACAAACATTTGAGTTACACTTCAGAGGTTCATGGTATCAATTTTTAGGGGTGGAGCACACACAAGCTTTTAAAGAAAAGATTTCTTCATTTATCTTTTTATATATTTACTAGTTTCCTGCCAAAAATCATTCTGGTAAAACCATGCAATGAATCACAGTGAAACTTTTTGTACAAGCACATAACACTACAACAGAACCACTGTTAAATTTTTACCACATTCAGAGCTATATGCAGAGCATGAAAAATACATTATTTTAATCAAGGCAAAAGCAAGAATATTAAACATAGAGAAAACTACTCATGCATTGGTGCTCAAATTTTACACAGAGCTACTATAGACTAAAACTAGGTCACACACCAAAAATTAGCTCCAGAACCTATTTAAATCATGCTACACAAAAATAACCATATTCAGCCTATCTATTCACAAAGTATTTATACAGAGAAAGATATGATTCAACTGCACCCCAACTTTCTACCATGGCACATACAGGGTATAAACAAGCACTGGACCAAGGATAGGCATTATTTGACCAACAGAAACTGAGATGTAGATTTTATTTCATAAGCAAGCATCATTCAAAAACAGATATATAAATAGCTCATAAACTCATGATAAAATTACTAGGAGCACATCTAAGCAAGACAAGAGAGTAACTACAAGATTAGCCACAGAAAGCTTACACATGAAGCTACACAAAATAAACACACAGATCTGGCATAAGTGCAAAATAAATCATAACCATAGATTTACTCAGTAACTTTGTGCAAAAACTTAGGCATAGCCTATTCAAGCAGTGACTATCAACATATTCGAAGATCAAAGCTAGCTCATTAGTAGAACTCAAGTTATGAACAACCACATACAAACTGATTTTGATTTTTCATTCAAAAACTATTCAACAAAAGTATATATAGCCTTTGTAAAAGAGATAGTTGTGCTCATGAGGAGACCAGCAAAATTGGTTTTGCATTTTTACGATTTTTCTGTGATTTTATATGATTTTTCAAAAATCTGCTCAAAACAAAAGAAAAGGATAGAATCTATTTACACGCAGGCCCTCAGTTCAACTTTTTATTCACAGAACTGCCCTTGGTTTGCGTAAAACACCCTGAAAGAACATTGGGCCTTACAGATTTGCCCTTGGGGGCGGATGTCGGCAGAGCTGGCCGGATTCCGGTGAGGGGATGGCCAGGCTTGGGTAACCAATGGCGGGGAAGTGGCCTGCGACCACTGGGGGTTCGATTCCGGGGTTCCGGGGTGTCAGGGAGTGCGCCGGTGAGGCAGTGCCGCGGCACCCTGCGGCGGCGGCCGCTGCGGGATGAACTCCGGCGAGCAAGAGCTCGACCAGGAGAAAGTGGCGGTCCGGGAGGGTTCAAGGGATGTGCGTGGAGGGAGAGGCAGACTTGGACAGCAGTGGTGGTGTTTGGGAGGTGGAGTTCACCGAGGAGGTGCCAATGGCGGCACGGTGGCGGAAGCAGAGCAGCGGTGGTGGGCAATGGCGGGCCAGCGCGCTTGCATGGAAGCTTGGTGTTTCTTATAGGTGATCGAGGAGAGGTTCTACATGACAACGCGGCCACGACATTGGCCTAGAAAGGCGGTGGCGACGTGCGCGCGTACGGCGGTGACGTGAATGGCGGACCGGCAATGGTCGACGCGGGGCTGCCCGTAGCGGTGTGGTGCGTGACGAGGAGTGACTGGGCGGGGACGTCGGTGCAGTGTGGGTCCCAGTGCTCGCACGCAGAAGGAGCGCGGGGCACGGACCGACGGGCAGAAGGGCGCCTTGGCGTGCGCGCTCGGGACCGACGTGGCGAGGGCGATGGCGTCGTGCGCGAGAGCGCGTCCTAGCGCAGAAACATCTCGGGATAGCCCGGTTTGACTCAAATTTTCTCCAGATTTTGATACTAAAGTGCACCAAGTGCCAATAACCAAAGTTGTAGAGCAAGGATCCACCTACAACTTTCTCAAAGACCGATGGGTGCTTGGATCAATAGATTTTCCACAAATTGCAGGCAAACATCAAGATTTTCTCGGCGCCTTCGAACAGTAGACTTTGACCGAGTTTTTCAACATCCTTCACTCAAAATTAGCCATGCCACCCAAAAAGAAAGTTGTATCCCTCGAAAAGATGAACAACTTTTAATTTGGCCGATTTTGAAGTGTTTAGATGGAATTTGGAGAACGCGGCAAAAGTTCTCGAAAGGGTTAAGGTCAAAAGGGGTTGACTAGGCTTTTAAGAAGGGGTTTTGACCAAGGTTGACCAATTTGACCAAGCATTGACCATTAGGGTTGGTTGGCTCGGTTTTCGAGGTGATGACCCAGGTTGACTAAGGTTTGACCAAAGTCAATGTGTTTGACTTGGTTGACCTGTCATTAGTGTTAAACAACCCTAATTGAAAACCTGTGATTACTAAAATAGCATCCCATATGGATGTAGCCCCCGAGCCTTAGTTCGAATTGTAAATTCAAGCAGAGGGGTCAATCTGAAGTCTTTGTCAAATAATCCCACAAAATCCTAAGAAAAATTGAAGGACACGTGGCACGGAGCCCCGAGCCTTGAGTCGAGTACTTTCTCGATTTGAAGGATCCAATCTGACTGTAGAAAGTGGCTTGAGTTCAGTGCACTGTAGCTGAGTGAAAACCAATCCCATCGAGTAGTCGAGCCCCCGAGATGGAGCCGAGTGACGGACCGGATTGGCGACCAGAGAGGGGGGGAGTGAATGGGAGCCGATAAAAATTCTTCTCCAAGAACTCAGCCTATACCCCAAATCACTTCCAAAGAATCTCGCACACACTTGCCATGATCACGTAGTCACAACGAACCTACTGACCCTAGGAACAAGTTAGATCAAGCTTAGGAACAAAGCGGAAGCAAGCACAAAAAGAACCGAGAGAAAAAGCTAGCGCGAGGCAAACTGCAGCAGAAAATGTCGGTACTACCGGCCCTAGGTCGGTACTACCGATATGGGCTTACTGGCACCTAAAAACCAGGTTATCGGTACTTCCGGCACTAGGTCGGTACTTCCGACTATCAGTACTACCGACCTCGGGTCGGTACTACCGATAAAGACTTTCTGGCAGCTGAAAATCAGGTTATCGGTATTACCTGCACAGGGTCGGTAGTACCGCCCCCCAAAAAATTCAGCCCGCGAAACAGCCCCAAACTTTCGATCGATGGATCTCCCAAACTACTTGGAGTCTTGAGACGAAATTTTGGGGAGATGATGAACACCCCAAGGAGAGGATATGCCCCAAAAATTACGGTCTCAAACTCCCTACAACTCCCGGAATCGCGAAACCTTGCCAAGAACACTTTGAACTAGGGTTCATCCGAAAATCAACGAATCGAAGGCCAAATCTGGTGTTTGAGGGGTCAAGATCATCCACAAAGAGGCACAAGGCACTCACCCATGATCCCCTCAAAGAAATCCGAGGAGAAACGCCCTCAAATCGACGAATTGAGTGACGAACGAAAATCCCAAGAAAAGCACTAAAAAGACCCACGGGAATCACAACGCCGAATCTTCTATACATACCATGAATGATTCACAAGGTCTAGCATGCCGCCCTAGCATCCATCCCTCTCAACAAATCTCTCATGAAGCTCTCATGCTAGCCTAGAGAAAATGGAAGGGAAAATGTCTACCGAAAAAGAGAAAGGCAAAGGGGGGAAATGAAACCCTAGCGTCGCCAAGAGAGAGCTCATCCACCAACACCCTTGGCTTATATATCGGGTCCCGCCGGTGTGGTAAATGACTCGACTACCCCTTACAATTCAACTGGCGATACAACCCACGTAGGGGTATTTAGGTAAATATGTGGGTCTTGCCATCGGACAGCCACGCCTTCGCCGCACCCCGCGTCCTCCTGACGCAAGCCATGCGATCCCGCCACGTGTCCTCCGCTTCGAAGCTTCCCAACGCGCCCGGATCCCGTCTCCGTCGCGTTGGGCCCTCGGACCTGGTTTTGAGTCCCAAACCAAGAAACCGTCCACCGATGGTTTTGTGGGCAAACCACCAAACCCCGCGCGCTCGGCACGGCCTCCCGCCAAGCCCCTTGACTCGGCCGCCACCGTGCACCGGCTCGATCGTCCTTGACTTCGTCTTGCTCGTCTCGCCACCATGTGACCCGCACCTAGCCCCGCTGTCCACCGGGTCCCTCGAACCGAGCCTACTTGTCTCTCCATCTCCCGGAGGCCCCTCAAGGCTGAAGACCTTTCGCGCCCGTTCTTCACCTGCAACAACACGAACTAGGCCGCAGCCTACACCTGCAACACTGAGCCAAGAGTCAGTCCAACACCCGTTGTCAATCACTTATCACTGAGGGGCGGCCATCCATCGACCCTCGGACGCTCCTGGTCCTCAATCTCCCCCTTGATGAGTGCATTGACAACACACAACGCGAATGAAATTCAGATAAGGAAAAATAAGAAGAAAGGAAGCAAAAAAAAAAAAACGCAACCTTATGACCAAAACCAAAGAAAGGCAAAGAAAGGTCACAAGCCGAGCAAAGCCCAAACTCAAGCAAACCACACTAAAACCAACAAGAAAGCTCCCCCTGAACAAATGCAAGCTCCCCCTGAACATGTGGATGCAATCTTCCAAATTTTAGATGCATTTTTCTGAATTTTTCATTAAACTCACCTCTTCTCCCCCTTGTTGACAATGTATGAATCAAGGTGAAAAAGCACAATGTAAGACAAAGCATATAAACATCTACTCGAGCTTCTCAAATAGGCCAAATCTAGTGTCAAAAGCTATAAATGAGACAAAGAGCACTCACATGGATCATAGCATAGTCAAAGCATTGCCACAAAGAATATATTGAAACTTAAGCATGTGACAAAGCAAATTTTTAGATTTTGGCATTTTTATCAAAAGATGGCTCACCACAAATGTAAAAACCTATCCATGTCATATTCTAGCCTGAGCATGCATATCGTCCAGAGATCATACAAGGATATCAAATTCTTAGCAAAAGATCATTGCAAACACCCATATAGCAAAACATGTCATGTCAAAGCTCATGAGCCATGTGTCCACTTCGGGGAGACTTCTCCACTGGTGAACATCATGCAACATGTTTGCACCCAAATGTGAAAGATGAAGCATTTTAAGCACAAACATGATGGATGGAGCATTTTTAATATATTTCAAAGCATTCACACTTCATTTTCAAGATTAATTCATTTCATGGTACATGAAGTGCCTTTGCGGCAAAAAGAAGCTTATGCTCCTCCATGGATGCAACATAGGCTAAACATTCACAATGATATCGGCCTTTGGCCCAAATGCAAGAAAGAGGCATCCAAGCACAATCTAAGAACAAAAAGCACATCTAGACCAAAAAGTGACATGGATACACTACTACACATGGGTGGAGCACATTTCATAGAAATTAAGTCAAGATTAGCATTTCATTCCAAAAGGGGCTATCTCACAACACATATATCTCAAATCTCCCAAGAGCATAGCCTCACATTACCATTTCTCCACAAAAGTGACCACAATCTCACAAATAGCCAATGATACTCAAATAAGGCATATAGGAGAAGCTCATAATCCTAAAATGCAATATGATACAAATGCAACATGATATGGAACAAAAAGGCTATCCTACCAGGTTTTATACATCAAGCAAAGCATGTATGTACATCAAAGTAAAAACATGGTATGATACATATGCTACAAAGACAACTCCCCCAAGAACCAACTAAAACGGGCAACAAACCCCAAGTTCCCCCCGCAAGCGCACAAATGTAGCTTGGTCGAGAGGCTTTGTAAAGATGTCGGCTAGCTGATCTTGGGTAGGCACATGGCTCAACACTATGGTTCCCTTCTCCACATTGTCTCTCAGGAAATGATACCTCACCTCTATGTGTTTGGTTCGTGAATGAAGCACTGGGTTTTTGGCTACGCTTATGGCACTAGTGCTATCACAAAGAAGTGGGATCTAGGTGCACTCCTCACCAAAGTCTCTCAAAGTGTATGAAATCCACAACAGCTGGGAACAACAACTCGCGGCTGCAACATACTCTGCCTCAGTGGTAGACTGAGCTACACTTGACTGCTTGCGGGAAGACCAAGAAACCAACGAAGACCCCAGAAATTGGCAAGTACCAGAAGTAGACTTCCTCTCGACTCGGCAACCAGCAAAATCCGCATCCGAAAAACCATGAAGCGAAAGAGTCGAGGAGGACGAATACCAAAGGCCAAGACCAGGGGCAGACTGCAAGTACCTGAAGATCCTCTTGACGGCCTGTCGATGCGATGTCCTTGGTGAAGCCTGAAAACGAGCACATAGACACACGCTGAACTGTATGTCTGCCCTCGTCGCCGTCAGGTAGAGGAGGGAGCCGATCATGCTTCGGTACTCCCGCTGGTCCACTGGTTCTCCGTCCTCGTCCGCGTCCAAAGTAGCCGTACTACCCATCGGTGTCGACATGGGCTTCACATCTTGCATCTGGAACTTCCTCAGCATGTCCTTCGTGTACTTAGTTTGATGCACGAATGTCCCATCCTTCACTTGCTTGATCTGCAGTCTGAGAAAGTACTTGGGTGTGCGACGGTGCATCAACTCGTAACAGGTTTTCTTCTTGTGAACCCTGAGGTAGATCCTGTTCGACAGATAGCACGTGGTATTGACCGCCTCAGCCCAGAACCTTCTCGGAGTCCTATGCTCATCGAGCATCGTCCGAGCCATCTCGCACAAGGTTCTGTTTTTCCTTTCCACCACGCCATTCTGGGGAGGCGTATACGGACTCGAAAACTGGTGTTCAAGACCCAAGTCATTGCAAAAGGTTTCGAAGTGAGAGTTTCTGAATTCCGAGCCATTGTCACTGCGGATCGCTCGTATGGCATCTCCGTGCCTCTTGTTTCTCAACCTCAAGACAAGATCTCGAACAAAACCAAACGTCTCCCCTTTCTCTTCAAGAAAGAACACCCACGCATAGCGAGAGTAGTCGTCCACCACAACAAGGACGTACCACTTCCTACCTGCAGATCGCACACGAGCTGGGCCAACGAGGTCCATATGGAGCAGCTCGCATGGACACTCATTCATCACATCGGTGAGAGGCGGGTGAGAAGAGGCTACCATCTTGGCATGCCTACACGGCGCACAAACCAACTCTTTCTCAAACTTCAACGGTGGCAATCCTCAGACCAAATTTAGTTTACTCAAGCGAGACAAAAGGTCAAAGCTCAAGTGACCCAACTTCCTATGCCACTTCCACAACTCACTCGAAGAACCAGCCATCAAACAATGAGCAGGACCAGAAGAACGAGAGAAATCAGCCCTGAAAATCTGACCCTCGAGAATGATCATACAGACAAGATCACCTCGAGAATCCAACAAACGAGACTCACCAGAGTTGAAACGCACTTCAAAACCCTCATCGAGCAACTGGGAAACCAAAAGCAAATTGAAGCCCAAAGACTTCACAAGAGCAACTCGCTTCAAAGTTACCTTGTAACACACTTGCACTACACCCTCAGAAATCACCTTTCCTCGTCCGTTGTCCCCAAACGTGATGTAGATCTTCTCCTTCACGGGGGTGAGGCTGGAGAACCACCGCTTATCTCCGGTCATGTGTCGGGAACATCCGGAGTCGATCAACCAAATGTTCTCCAAGCCTCCTGCCCGTAGTCAGAAACAAGAACGAGAATGAGCCAACGACTCGACACTGGGGTTAGCACAAAGAAAGTTAAACCAGTGTAGAGCCATCTGCTCAAAAGAGGGGTTAGCAAACATCATCATCCCTTTGCCACCAGACTTCCCATGTCCCATGGGAGGAATACGAACGCCACGAGGGGGAAAACGTGGTCCGTAGTTCCTCTGGAACCCAAAGCTATGATCATCTCCCTTGAACCCGTACTGAGGATGAGTAGGGGGACGTCTAGCAAAACCACCACGAGCTTGACCAAACCTCTCACCAGCACGCACACCACCATCTCTCCGATCAAACCGCTCACCACCAATTCTCTGTGGGAACCGACCACTCTAAGCCCCAGCTCGACCAACACTCCTCACACTTCCCACACCCCATGGAAGTGGCTCTCGAGGCTCAGGCACACCATAAGACCGGTGGTACCTGTCCTGGTTCGCTTGCTCCCTAGCAAGCCTCTCATCCCTCTTCCTCTTGTAGCAAAACTCTGCAAGGTGCCTCTCCTTGCCACAATACTCACACTTGAAAGGGATGTGTTTTGGCTTTGGCTCTGGCTTCTCACTGGATCTCACACTCTTCTTACTCACAAACTTCACTGGTTTCTGGAAGTCATTGGCCTTGGATGGAAATTTGGGTGGATCTTGGGTTGTGTCAAGCTTGTTGCAAAGGTGGTTTGGCTTTGGTGTAAATGAGTTCTTGGGTGCTTTTGGGAGTGGAACTTGAATGTCTCCAATCATCTCAAACTTGGGAGTGGACTCAACACACTTCTCATACACACTCTCCCCACTGTTCTCTCCCACTTTCTCCCCTAACTTCTCAAAACCCAAATCACGACCATCGGCTTTCTTGAACTCCTCAATCATGATACGCAATTGAGGTTCACGCCCAGACAACCAACCCAACACCTTCCTCAGATAATCATTTTCCTCATATATGACATCCAAGCGAGAAGTAAGCTCAATATTGCGCACACTAACATCATCACAGCTAGAACATGCATTCACCACAGGCGATTTCAAAGATGCTTCCAAAGAGCTAATGGTAGAACGAGCATCAACAAGCTTAGCATGCAAAGTAGGACATGATTTACAAGCACCAAGTAGAGTGGGTCTAGCCTTAAGCTCATCATACTCAGTCCTAAGAGCATCTAGTTTAGACATAGTGGATGCATGTTTCTCATTAAGCACTTTGATCTCATTCAACCAAGCATCACATTCAGAGCATTCAACTTCATCCGAAACAGTAGGAATAAGTTTTAAAGAGTCATTTTCAAGTTTTAGTTCAAGCAATTTAGACTCTAACTCTCCTACTTTCTCACTAGCTTCCTCAAGTTGAGACCTAAGATCTTTCCTCATCCTCTTAGCATCTCTAAGCACACTATCACGGTTATCAATCAATCCATTCAACCTAGTGATCTCAGCAAGCAAAAAGTCAGGGTCACGGTTTACCTCATCCTCGGAGTCGGAGTCGGAGTCTTCCTTCTCGCTCTTCTTGCTACTTGAGCTAAGTGCCATGCCACAAAAGCCCCCAAGTGCAACGCAGCTCAACCCGCTGAGGTTCCGGCTCACATTCTTCTTGCCCTTGCGCCGCCCGACGTCTTCATCTTCACTGCTCGAGCTTGATTGCGCGTCGCTTGAACTTGTGTCGATGTCACTTGCACCGGCCACCATGGCTCTTGCCTTGTCCTTCTTGTGGCCGCCGCCCTTGCTCGACCTTCGCTTGTCCTTGTCCTCGCTCTTGGACTTGCTGTAGTGCTTGCTCTTCGAGGAGTACTTGTCTTCACACCTTGGATGCGCCTTGTACTCGCTCGTCTTGTACTTGTTCTCCTCCGCCTCAGGGCACTCGGCGATGAAGTGGCCACGCTTGCCACACTTGAAGCACGTCCCCAAGCTTCGCCTTGCATTCCTCCGGTTCTCATGCAACCGCTCGAACCTCCTTGATAGCAAGGCGAGATCATCCTCACCCAACACGTCGAACTCCTCATCTGGAATGGTCATGAGAGAAGACAAGGAAAACTGTCGAAAGGAGGGGTTAGTGTTAGCTTTGGACTTTGATCCGCCCACAAGAGCAAGACTATGTGAATCAGTTGTGCCCTCATGCTTGGATTGCAACCTCCTATCGACCTCGGACGACTTGAGCTTAGAAAAGAGATCATCCAACTCAATGGTCAAGTATTGCCCGGATTCCTTGATTGCCTCAACCTTAGCACCCCAAACATTTTGATCCAAAATATGCAAAAGTTTCAAAGCTTGATCATGCTCGGTGTAAGGAAAATCCTCAACATTGGCCTTCATGTTGTTCACAATGGCGGTGAACCTCTGAAACATAGCATCAATGTCCTCACCGGGAAGTTGAGTAAAGTTCTCATATTGCATCCGGTAAGAGACAAAGAGGCGAGCCTTCACATGGTTATCACCACCGTGAGCAACCAACAACTTCTCCCAAATTTGCCAAGCAAGATTCAAATGACGAACACGCTCAAACTCGGGATCACACAAGCTTCGGACCAAGTGATCAACGGCTTTTGCATTCGCCTCATACTTGGCCTTTGCGTTGGAATCGGTCACCATAAGAGTATGGATCTCAGGAGGAATCACATAAGTCTTGTCAAGAACAATGAAATCCAACAACTTGCCACGAAGAAAGATCATCATACGAGCCGCCCACTTGTGGTAACTCTTCCCATCGAAGTGCGGAGGACCGCCCCGCTCTACGTACGCCATCTTTGGATTCAAGACTTGTTAAAGTCACAAAGAATCCGACACCAAGCTCTGATACCAATTGACGGACCGGATTGGCGACCAGAGAGGGGGGGGAGTGAATGGGAGCCGATAAAAATTCTTCTCCAAGAACTCAGCCTATACCCCAAATCACTTCCAAAGAATCTCGCACACACTTGCCAAGATCACGTAGTCACAACGAACCTACTGACCCTAGGAACAAGTTAGATCAAGCCTAGGAACAAAGCGGAAGCAAGCACAAAAAGAACCGAGAGAAAAAGCTAGCGCGAGGCAAACTGCAGCAGAAAATGTCGGTACTACCGGCCCTAGGTCGGTACTACCGATATGGGTTTACTGGCACCTAAAAACCAGGTTATCGGTACTTCCGGCACTAGGTCGGTACTTCCGACTATCGGTGCTACCGACCTCAGGTCGGTAGTACCGATAAAGACTTTCTGGCAGCTGAAAATCAGGTTATCGATATTACCTGCACAGGGTCGGTAGTACCGCCCCCCGAAAATTCAGCCCGCGAAACAGCCCCAAACTTTCGATCGATGGATCTCCCAAACTACTTGGAGTCTTGAGACGAAATTTTGGGGAGATGATGAACACCCCAAGGAGAGGATATGCCCCAACAATTACGGTCTCAAACTCCCTACAACTCCCGGAATCACGAAACCTTGCCAAGAACACTATGAACTAGGGTTCATCCGAAAATCAACGAATCGAAGGCCAAATCTGGTGTTTGAGGGGTCAAGATCATCCACAAAGAGGTACCAGGCACTCACCCATAATCCCCTCAAAGAAATCCGGGGAGAAACACCCTCAAATCGACGAATCGAGTGACGAACGAAAATCCCAAGAAAAGCACTAAAAAGACCCATGGGAATCACAACGCCGAATCTTCTATACATACCATGAATGATTCACAAGGTCTAGCATGCCGCCCTAGCATCCATCCCTCTCAACAAATCTCTCATGAAGCTCTCATGCTAGCCTAGAGAAAATGGAAGGGAAAATGTCTACCGAAAAAGAGAAAGGCAAAGGGGGGAAATGAAACCCTAGCGTTGCCAAGAGAGAGCTCATCCACCAACACCCTTGGCTTATATATCGGGTCCCGCCGGTGTGGTAAATGACTCGACTACCCCATACAATTCAACTGGTGATACAACCCACGTAGGGGTATTTAGGTAAATATGTGGGTCTTGCCGTCGGACAGCCACGCCTTCGCCGCACCCCGCGTCCTCCTGACGCAAGCCATGCGATCCCGCCACGTGTCCTCCGCTTCGAAGCTTCCCGACGCGCTCGGATCCCGTCTCCGTCGTGTTGGGCCCTCGGACTTGGTTTTGAGGCCCAAACCAAGAAACCGTTCACCGATGGTTTTGTGGGTAAACCACCAAACCCCGTGCGCTCGGCACGGCCTCCCGCCAAGCCCCTTGACTCGGCCGCCACCGTGCACCGGCTCGATCGTCCTTGACTTCGTCTTGCTCGTCTTGCCACCATGTGACCCGCACCTAGCCCCGCTGTCCACCAGGTCCCTCGAACCGAGCCTACTTGTCTCTCCATCTCCCGGAGGCCCCTCAAGGCTGAAGACCTTTCGCGCCCGTTCTTCACCTACAACAACACGAACTAGGCCGCAGCCTACACCTGCAACACTGAGCCAAGAGTCAGTCTAACACCCGTTGTCAATAACTTATCACTGAGGGGCAGCCATCCATCGACCCTCGGACGCGCCTGGTCCTCACCGAGCAGGTCTTGGAATTTGTAAAAAGTCCACTGACTTAGCCAAAAATATTGCCCTATGTGAAACCAATCTGTTGAATACGAAGAGTCACCAGGTCAAAACATTAGGGTTTTGGTTTATAAATACCAGAGGGGGTATCCCCTTGGGTTTCACTGCTTCCATTCGCCCTTAGATCCAGAAAGAAAGCCTTAGCCACCGTAGCCGCCACAGAGTTTGAGCGTCTATGCCGCCAATAGCCTCCACCTCCACCCCCTCGCAGCCCCCGAGCAGATGCGAAAGAAAACTCTTGTGACTAGAAGGATGAAGTCTGCGCCATCTAAGGGACAGATGGAGAAGAAGAAATCTGGTCGCGGCAAAAATCAATTGCCAGAGCCAAAATACAAGACGGTGGTGATTAAGAAACCACCGAGCCAGGCCGTCTCTTAGAAGAAGTCCAAGATGAAGGAGGAGGACATCAAGGCCCTTGAGGTTGCTGGCTTGCTGCGCAAGAAGGTAGTCGCAGGCTGGAACTCCACTGCTGGGGATGCGTGGCCCATGGAGAAGAATCTAGATGAAATCCCAATGTTTGGCCACTTCTTCGAGCGTGGGTTGACTCTGCCGGCCTCGGATTTCTTCAGAGGGTTCCTCGACTTCTTCAAGCTGGAGCACGTACACTTGAATTCGAACATCATCTTCCAAATCACAGTGTACATGCACTTCTACGTAGCTTTTCTTGGAATTCGCCCACATTGGGCCTTGTTCAGGAAGATATTCCGACTGAAGCCACAGCCTAACGCCAACTTCCCAGTAGTAGTCGGTGGAGCTGGTCTTTAGATGCGCCAGAAGGCACAGGAGTTGTACTTCAAGTATGATCTGATAGACTCCAACCAGGATTGGAAAACCAAGTGGTTTTACATTAACAACGCTCCGCCTCAACTGCCCAAGCCAAGTATGTTCGCACCAGTGTACGAGAGGATCTGGAAAGACGAGCCGTCGATGCAAGAGTGCATCCAGATCCCTGAACTGCTGGCGAGGATTGCCCAGAAGAAGGCACAAGGGTTGACAGCTGAGAGGGTAGCTTTTAGCTTTATGAAGCACCGAGTACAACCCTTGATGCAGAGGGAGCATCTAGGGTACGAGTACACAGGCCTTGATGATGGTTCAAGGATGTCTGCAGAAGAGATCAATGATGATCTCGTGATGGAGAGGCTGCAGAGGATCTTTAAGAACCTTCATGGGATACCAGCAGCTGTCCAAGAGTTCAGTGATGATAATCATCCATGTCTGGTAAGTATCTGCAAACTAGCCCCTGAGTACTAATTTGAAAGTAGTCGTGAACTTAGCTTATTTGCCTTGTTTTGCAGGAGGATGTTCTGAAGTTTGTCTCCATCCCTCCTCCTTGTCCCCGTGATCGGCTACAGGTGCCAGAGGAAGAGTCATCACAAGTTGAGGCTCAACCCCCGAGAGTAGCCATTCTGCTCAAGGGGGAGATGAAGTACTAGTGGAGGATGCCTCCTCGAGTGATGATGACGAGCAGACACTTCAACAACGTTTTGAAGTGAAGGCTCGTTACGGGTACTCTGGAGCGCCAATCCCCAGTGGTGTTTCCGCAGGAGCATTGAAGAGGCCAGCTTCATCTCTTGTAGATGATGTGACGCAGCTGCCGGGGAAGAAAAGGACCACTATGGGGAAACGTGCTGTGAAGAAAATCACAGCCTTGCCGTCCATTACAGTTAGTTTTGGGAACTAAGTAGCTAATATCTTGTTGGATATTTGTAACTGTTGTAATGGTTTGTAATTTTGACTTGTACAAGTTATCGAGAGTACTACTCATGTACCCGCGAGTAGCCTTGCATGGTCGATAGAACCCGAGGTGGTTCAAACATCGACCGCCGAGACGGTGATGCTTGAGCATCAAGAAGCCGCAGGGCCAGGAAGTGTGCCATCGGTAGAGAGTGTCCCAGTGGAGCCAGCAGCGCCCACATTCTTTGATATGCTGGGACCAATTCGTGGTGCCTTGTGCTGCTCTATAAGTACCCGAGTACTCGAGTACTTCTTTGAAGTTGTTAAACTTGAATATGCTGACCAACTTGTTGATACAGAAAATCCACTGATGTAAAGTGGGGAGCTTCAGGAAGTAATCCTGCTGGGGGTAATTAGAACTCTCCAGCAGAACAAGAAGATGTGCTCCCAGAACCCCAAGTGGTAGCTGCTGAAGCCGCTGCCGCATAAGCACTGCGCCTACTTTGGAGTGATGTAGTCAAGGCAGTAGTGGATGCAGCTTCCAAGCCAAAGGCTCAGCAACCAGAAGACATAGAGGCAGTGGTGAATGAAGGCCAGGAGGTTGATCTAGAAGCTGGATTGCGCCATGAAGAAGCCTTAGTTGTTGAAGCCCCCGTGCATCAGACAAATGCACTGCTAGTGCTGGAAGACAGCCCAGAAGGTCGCATAGTGCCGCAGGAGCCATAAATTGTAGACCTGGCTCCTCTGTGTAGTGCTGCGATGTACTCGGAGGCGGGCACAAGTACTCAATCTAGAGCTAAAGGTTTAATACCATATGATGACTCATGCCTGGATGAGGACAACCTGCAAGCGCACTCCGAGATGTTCCGTAGTGTAGAGAAGCTCTTTGCAGTAAGTTTGAGAACATAGTCCCTTGTAAAGTAGTTTAGCCAAAGATAACTTGTCTTTGATCCTTCAGTTGTTTGCTTTTTCAGGAAGTTGTCAAGCAGTCAAAACAGAAGACTCGTCTGCTTGAGCAATATGCGGCGGACATAGAAGAAGTCTCGCAACTCAGAGAAGAGCTCAAGGAGCAAAAAGCATTGGCTCTGAGGCTGCAAGAGAAGCTTGATGGCAATGCCGCCGAGTGCCACAATGAAATCCAGAAGCTGACAGCACAGAAAGATGACGTTGTCAGGAAGAACAAGTCACTGCACCAGAAGAATAAAGGTATTCCCCCTTTTTGAACTTATTTTCGCGTACTTATTTCTTGCAAACTGCATCCTTATAAGTTGTCTTGGTCTTATTGCAGAGCTGGCTGAAGAGGTTGAAAGGCACAAGAGGAAGTCTCTTGACTGGCAATTGGCCTATAACCATGAAGAATCAGCTCGTCTTGACCTCGAGGCAGATTATAAGGTGCGCTGTATGGAACTTGAGCATGAAATGCAAATTCACCTTGATGGTTGGAATGACCTGCTGACTTGTATGCAGTCGCTCAAGATCAAGATTGAAGAATCCGAGTGTCTGCGAGCGGAATTGAAAGTCTTGATGGAGGCAGCTGAGCCGGTAGCTAATCTCTTTGAACCCAGAGTGGCAGGAGTGCAGCCTCGTCCACTTGTGGAGAGGTTGAAAGACACACCGAAGAAGATACTGGAATATGCTCAGCGGTTGGCTTGTACGATTCCCAATCAAGTGCTGAGCTTCATCAGGTCCTTCTACGTAGACGCGGATCTGACAGTCATCATGGCGGAAGATCTAGAGTTTGTACTGACGATAGACTAAACGAGTTGATGCAGCAGACATCTCCTATCGTGGAAGCCGTCTCTAAGTTTATTGATCTGTGCTAGATGAACCTGTAGGATATGAACACTATGGAAAAAACAAGTGTAATTCCAAAGAAGTGTTTATGTAATATAATTGAAAACTTGAGTAAGTCAATTATATGGATCTCTTGTTTGTCTGTGTGAATGCCATGTACTCGAGTTCATGATCAATGAGTGTATGGCTGCAAAAAGAGATACAGTACTCGAGTAGAAGTACTCAAGTCTAGATGTGTTTCGAAGAACGTTAGCTTAATCACAACAAATAAGAAACCTTAGCTGTAGCAGCGTAAAAGAAGGCTTTGTTGTGAAATAAGCAAAAACACAGTAACAAGTCGATATATATAATAACCACTTTATTACTATTTTGATAAATGTATACATTGTATTGAGTTTACAATGTCTAGATACACTATTGAGTAATAGTGCCTTAAGTACCTCTGAGGCTATGAGCCTAGTGAGAGAGTACTCGCAAGGATGTTCCGAAGAACAAGTAAGACCATAGGAGACAGCGTGATGAACTCATCCTTGCTGTAGGAGCAACTTGTGAGAGAGTTCCACTGAGACCCTACTATGAAAGGTGTTACTCTAGGCTGCAACCTCTTATTGAAAATAGAACAAGGACAACATGTGCCACTTATTGCTCTATACAACACGGAGTCGTCTGGAGAGGGTTGTCATGACCCCCTACGAGTTGTCGCAGAATGAGATTGCATGGAGAGGATTATCGTGGTCCCCTACGAGTAGTCGCAGCGAAAGCCTCCTGGAGAGGATTGTCGTGATCCCCTACGAGTAGTCGCAGTCGAAACTGCCTAGAGAGGGTTGTCGTGACCCCCTACGGGTAGTTGCAGCCGTAGCCGCCTGGAGAGGGTTGTCATGACCCCCTACAGGTAGAAGCAACAAAGCTGGTCGATGTTCCAAGAGTTGTCGACTTCTTCACCTTCAAGTGTTTGAAGACTATATGAGCTAGGGCCGGTAACCTTCACAACAGAGAAAGGACCTTCCCATGGCAAGTTGAGTTTATGTAGTCCTGTCGTGTTCTGGATACGACGAAGGACTAAGTCACCAACGTTGAAGGAGCGTTCTTTAACGTTGCGGTCATGGTAGCGGCGAATCTTCTCAAGATATCGAGCTGATTGAACAAGTGCGTTACAGCGAGATTCCTCTAGACTATCGACATCTGTCTATCTTGTTTCTTCAGCTACGCCTTCTTCGTACTGGTCAACCGCCAGAGATCGCCACATGACATCAGTAGGAAAGACAGCTTCAGAGCCGTAGACCAGGAAATAGGGTGATTGCCCTATGGGAGCAGTAGGCTGAGTACGTAGTCCCCAGAGTGCATTGGGTAGTTCCTTGATCCACTTGCCGCCCTTGGTGTTTGCAGCATCATACAATCACTTTTTGAGAGTGTCGAGTACCATCCCATTGGCGCGTTCCACCTGGCCATTGGTGCGTGGATGAGTGACAGAAACGTACCGGACGTCAATTCCACTGTTCTCACAGTACTCCCAGAACTGGTGATTCTTGAAATTCGAACCCAGGTCTGTGATAATGCGATTGGGGAACCCATAGCGATGTACGATTTCATCCAAGAAGTCGAGGACTCTATCAGCCTTGGGGCAGGTAACAGGCTTGACCTCAATCCACTTGGTGAATTTGTCGATAGTCACTAGGACTTTGTTGAATCCCCCTGGCGCATTTGGGAGAGGACCAATCATATCCAGCCCCCACCAAGCAAAAGGCCAAGTTGGTGGTATCGTGATGAGCTTGTAGGCTGGAACGTGTTGTTGCTTCGCGAAGAATTGACATCCATGGCATTTTCTGACTAGTTCTTCTGCATCGGCTAGAGCTGTAGGCCAATAGAAAGCACATCTGAAAACTTTTCCCACTAGGGTGCGGGAAGAAGCATGATTGCCACAGATTCCTTTGTGTGTTTCCTCCAAGATTTCCTTGCCTTCTTCACGAGAGACGCACTTCATGAGTACACCAGAACTTGCCCCTCGCTTGTGGAGTTGATCCCCGACTAGAACATAAGGCTTGACGCGGCGTGAGATGCGCTCGGCTTCTGACTTGTCTTCAGGAATCAACTGATTTTTAATGTAGTCGATGAAAGAAGCTCTCCAGTCTACATCAATCATAAGCACTTCTCAATCAGGTTGAACTGAAGTAGTCGTGGGTGCAGATGATTGCTCCGGAATTGATGGTTTGTGGAGTTCATGGACGAAGATTCCCGCTGGCACTTGAGCTCGTGTAGATCCCAGCTTCGACAAGACGTCCACAGCAACATTGTTGTCGCGAACAACATGATGGAATTCGAGAGAATGAAATTTGTTCTCAAGTTTGCGTACCTCTTGACAATACGCATCCATGTTCTCAGCATTACGATCCCAGGAATCGTTGACTTGATTGATGACCACCAAAAAGTCACCTTAAACAAGTAGTCGTGTGATTCCAAGAGAAACTGCAAGGCGAAGACCATGCAGTAGAGCTTCATTGTTTGAGACCTTCCAAAAGATCTGCAAAACATATTTGAGTTGCTCGCCCTTGGGGGAGATTAGAAGTACTCCAGCACCAGCGCCTTCTAGCTTGAGAGAACCATCAAAGTACATGACCCGATGCTCTGGATGCTCAATTGGAGTTGGAACTTGATTCTCCCGCCACTCAGCCATGAAATCAACCAAGGCTTGAGACTTGATAGCAGTGCGAGACTTGAACTCGAGCGATAGAGCACCGAGCTCTACCACCCATTTAGAAATCCTTCCTGTGGAATCCCGGTTGTGCAAAATTTCGCCAAGCGGGTAGCTGGTGACCACATAAATCTTGTATTCGTCGAAGTAGTGTCAGAGCTTTCGTGAAGTAATCAGGATCACATAGAGTGGCTTCTGAACCGGAGGGTAGTGAGCTTTGGATTCTGAAAGTACTTCACTGACGAAGTAAACCGGCCTCTGGACAGGGTAGCCATGGCCTTCCTCCTACCGCTCAACGACAATAGCAGTACTGACAATATTAGTAGTCGCAGCAATGTAGAGCAAGAGCTCTTCATTTGGCAGAGGAGCTGTTAGGACTGGAGGCTTGGATAAGAACTCCTTGAGCTGAGAACGAGCTTGATCAACTTCAGTGGTCCATACAAACTTCTCTTGCCGTTTGAGTAGCTTGAAGAAAGGTAGACCCCGTTCTCCAAGTCGTGAGATGAAGTGATTGAGTGACGCCATACATCCAGTAAGCTTTTGGACATCCTTGATAGTAGTCGGAGCTTGCATGTTGGAAATGGCAGTAATCTTCTCGGGGTTTGTTTCGATGCCACGATGGCTGATGATGAACCCGAGTAGTTTTCCAGATGATACGCCAAAGGCGCATTTGTTAGGATTGAGCTTCCATTGGTACTCCCGTAGCGAAGCGAAAGTTTCCTCAAGATCCGTGATAAGCATGTCTAGATCCCTAGTCTTTACAACGACGTCATCCACGTATGCTTCCACGTTCTTGTGAAGTTGCTTCTTGAAGCACGCTTGGATAGCTCTTTGATAAGTAGCACCAGCATTTTTCATCCCGAAGGACATTATTGTGTAACAATAAGCACCAAACGGGGTGATGAACGCGGTCTTCCCTTGATCAGACTCCTTGATTGCAATTTGATGATAGCCCGAGTAGCAGTCAAGGAAGCAGAGTAGAGCACATCCCGCCGTGGAATCAATGACTTGATCAATCTGCGGCAACCCAAAAGGATCCTTAGGGCAATGCTTGTTAAGATCCGTGTAGTCGACACACATCCTCCAATCATTAGAGTTCTTCTTTCTGACAAGCACAGGGTTGGCAAGCCATTGCGGGTGAAAGACTTCCTAGATGAAGCCAGCCGCGAGTAGTTTGGCAAGCTCTTTTTTGATAGCATCCCTGCGGTCATTAGTAAAGCGACGGAGATGTTGTCTCTTGGGGGTAGCATTAGGATCGACGTTGAGTGAGTGCTCGATCAACCTCCTGGGCACACCTGGCATGTCAGATGGTTTCCATGCAAAGATATTACGGTTAGCCCGAAGGAAGTTGACGAGCGCGTCTTCCTATTTAGGATCAAGCTGTGCATTGACCATAGTCATCTTGCTGTTGTCGCCAGTACAGAGATCAGTGGCTTTGAGCAGGACGTCACTAGTCGGTGCAAGCTTGTTATTGATATCCATCTTCTCAAGAACCTCCAGCTCACTCGGAGCAAGCTTTTTAGCTGCAGTGAAGACTTCCATCATAGCATTGGGGACTTGAGTTGTGGAGGCAAGTTCCACGACTTCAGTGTCGCAGTCGTAAGAACGCTTCAAATCCCCACACAATGAGAGTACTCCTTTAGGACTCAGCATCTTGAGTACAAGGTACACATAATGAGGAATAGCCATGAATTTCGCCATACTGGATCTGCCAAGGATGGCATGATAAGAAGTCTCAAAATCAGCAACCTCAAACTTGATGTACTTTGTACGGTAGTGAGCTTTAGTTCCAAAGGTAACGGGTAGTACAACTGAACCCAAAGGAACAACTGCATTGCCCAGGATAATACCATAGAATGACGAGTTGGTCTTGGTAAGCATATTGGTGATATCCAGGCCCATCTTCTTCATGGTTTTTGTAAACAGGATATTGAGACCGCTGCCACCATCAATAAGAACCTTAGTAAGCCTGGAGCCTGCCACCACTGGATCCAGAACGTGAGGATATCGTCCTAACTCAGAAAAACTAGTCCATTGATCCGCCCTTGAGAAGGTGACGGGGGTTTCATACCACTTTAGAAAAGTTGGAGCTGCTGGTTCAATGGACATAATCTCTCTGAGAGCAAGTTTCTGCATGCGCTTGGTTGGAATCCCACCGAATATGATATTGACAGTGTTTGATGGGTCTTGAAACCCAGTATCTTTGCCTGTGTTAGCCTTCTTCCCCTTATTCTTGCGAAACCTTGGGTTTGGGTGCACTGGTTCGGGTGTGTTCTTCAGTGCACGGCGAAGTTGGTAACACTGCACTGTAGTGTGATCTCCCTCTGGGTGCCATGGGCATTTCTGCTTAGTCAATGTTGCCTAGTGAGAATCTTCTTCAGGCTTTGCGGTGGTTTCCATGGCTGCAATAGTATTGTCAGGCTTGCGCTTGCGGTTGGGATTGCTTGAGTAGTTATTACTCGTGCGATTGCCCTGCTGTTGCTTGCTACTATTGTTTCCACCAGCATTGTTGTTGTTGTTGTTGTTGTTCTGGTTGTTGCGAAGATGCTTGAACCGATTTCGAGCCTTGTCCTCCTCGTCCGCCCAGTGAGTGATCATCTCCTTGAGTTTGGTGATGTTGGCTGGGCGAGCACAACCGAAGTCTTGGAAAAGCCTGTCATCATAGAAACCATCCTGGAAGGTGTCTATAACTTCTTTCTCGGTAACATCAACAATAGTGGCTCTTTTTTCAAAGAAGCGTCGCATGTACTTGCGAAGAGTCTCGCCTTGTTTTTGCTTGATCAATGCAAGGTCCATACGAGTACCATGACAGCCCAAAGAACCCGCGAAGTTGCTGGTGAAGCATTGCTTGAGTTGTCCCCAGTTGTCGATGGAGCCTCGCTTAAGAGATTCGAACCAAGTGAGGGGTTCTTGCTCCAGACTAAAAGGGAAGTAGATACATTTAGTATCATCATTGCCCCCAGCATTAGTAATGGACAGAGCATAACAATGCAACTACTGCCTAGGATCTTGCTTGCCATCATACTTGGAAATACCATAGGGCTTGAACTTCTCCGGAAGAAAAAGAGCTTGAAGTCGAGAAGAGAAGGTAGGAAAGGAATCAGAGTCAACATCCTTTTGCTTCTCACGCTCAGCACGCCTGGCGTTGATTGTTGTACGAGCATCATAGTGACAGTCACCTGACTTGCTATTGACACTACCATCACTGCCTTTGTCTTTGTTGCTAGCTTCCGGACATGTATGATTAGAAGTGTGGTTAGTGCGACGAGCACCCCCACTGCTGCCATTGTGACTAGGAGTACTGGTGCCTTGACGTAGCATAGTGTAGGCTAGTTCAGCCAGCTTTGCGACTTCTACAGCCGCCCTGTCACGAGGTATAGAACGACAAAGCAAGTTGATCACGTTGATAGCTTCTTCTGGAGTGCGATATTGTCGAGTAGCAACCGCATCTAGAGCCTCTTGAAGGTTACGAGTAGGTAGAGCTTCCGCGAGTTCACGATGAAGGGTTGCACGATCAGTGTTGCATTGACGACGTGTAGTCTTGGCCTCCGTAGTTTCATCAGCAGGAGCATTGACAAAGAGTTCATCATTAGATACATCATCTGGAAAGCGATAATTGGCGTGATGCCCTTGCGGAGTAGATGCATCGACGACGAAAACTTCTCGATAAGACGAGTGAGTACCCGTACTCTCAATGACCTTAGTATCGTTGTCATAATCAACGAGCTTTGCACCTTCCTGGAAGGGTAAGTTGTCGAGACAAGCGATAAAGCGCTCCTGATCATCCAAGGTGAGGTCAGCAGGCACATGCTCAGGCTAGTAGACGAATCTACCCTGAGGTGTCGATGTGATCACCAATCCTTGAGCAGGGCCAGACAGTTGTTGTGCTTCAGTAGAATCCTAACCGTAGTCGAACTCGAACTCAGATGAATCCGAATCGAAGTAGTCGAGGTTGACTTCCGAATCCGAAGAGTACTAGAGCACAGTATTTGAACCAGGGCGCATGAGGATGTCTAATGCGGCTTGGTAAGCAGCACTGACATGGCGATGGCTGAAGAGGGGTGGAGTTGGAATGCAATCCAGGCTGAGCGCAAGCTGTGAAGCTGAAGAGAGCAACTCAGGCTGAATTGGAGACGAAGTCAAGTTGTACTCGGACTCCAACTCGAGTTCTCTGAGCGGATCAGAGAGCGAAATTTTGCTGAAATTTTCGATGAGATCTTCCGTCGAAGCTTGCGTAAGCATCGAGGACTTGAGCTTTGACTCCGGAGTTGATGCTAAGAAACGCAGGAACGATCCAGTGCCGTCAACAACACAAACCCAGGAGCCAAAAACGAAGGTGTCGCCTTGCTGGAAAGCTACGATCGGCTTGATAATGACAAGAGCCATCGAGTTCGCCAATGGATCAGCTGAAGGACCGAATAGGGCGACCAGAGAGGGGGGGGAGTGAATGGGAGCTGATAAAAATTCTTCTCGTGGGTCGAACTCGGCCTGCCTATACCCCGATTGCCACTCCAAACGCACACAAAGGAAGCTCCAAACAAGGCACACACAAGCCTAGAAGAACAAGAGACAATCCTAGGAGCAAAGAGCGGAAGCAACTGGACAAGAATCAAAGCACTTGGCACAATCTGGAACTGCCAGGCGCGGACTGTCCGGCTGGTACGGGCGGACTGTCCGCTAGTGTATAGCAGACTGTCTGGACCTACCTCGCGGACTGTCCGAAATAAACACCAGAGCTACCAGAGACGCACCGCGAAAATACGAACTGTCCGTGGGGAACACGCGGACTGTCCGCCAAAATCTCGGCCACGCGGACCGTCCGTGATTGACACGCAGACTGTCCGTAAACCTCTTGCAATGAAACCCTAGGGCCGAAACTGATTGAAACAAGAACATGCATGAACAAGCGACGAACTGTGACGAACTGGACCCCTCGCGGACTATCTGTGTGCACCAGGCGGACTGTCCGCAGCACACGAACAGAACCAAAACTGCTCAACCCGTGAGGTCAACTCCATGAACTCATCACCGGATCTCCCAAACGGTTGAAACTCTTGAGACAAGACTTTGGGGAGATGATATGTGTCACACAAGGATGCTATGCCCCAAAAATCTCGACCTCTAAGTCCCTAAATCACCGGGAATCGCGGATCACACAAGCAACCACCATGAACTCGGGCTCCAACCAAAAACGCACGAATCAAAGGCTCTCCACAGCGTTTGAGGGGTCAAGATCATACACAAAGATGCGCAAGGCATCCACCCATGATCCCCTCAAAGAAATCCGTGAGGAAACGCCCCCAAAATCACGAATCGAGCGAAGAACAAAACCCCCCAAAAATAGCCCCGAAAATGACACGAAAATCACAAGGGACTAGGAGATCACCGCAACGCCGAATGCTTCCATACATCCAGAGGTCAGAGTCTGTACAAGAGTCTAGCCTAAGGAATCCAAAGGAACAAGAAGCAGTTCAGAGAAATCTACCGGGGGAGAAAGCCCTAGAGTCCAAGAGAGAGAGAGATGCCATCCACCTCTCCGGTATTTATACGGAGTCCATCAGAGGGAGGTAAATGACCACGCTACCCCTACTGCTTAAATGAAGATACAACCCCTCAGGGGCATTTTGGTTAAGTCTTCATCGGACGGACACGCTTCCACCGTGGCTTCGCTTCACATCGACGCAAACCCCGCGATCACGCCACGTGCCCTCCGCCTCGAAGGTTCCCGAAGCTCCCGGATCACCGTCTCCGTTGCCTCGGGCCTCCGGGCTTGGTTTTCAGGCCCAAACCAAGAAACCGTCAACCGATGGTTTTGTGGGCAAACCACCAAACCCCGCGTGCAAGCTTCGGCCTCGATCCGCTACCTTGCACCGACCCATGTTCATGACTTCAGCCCACCAGTCTTGGACCGCACGGCTCGCACTTGACCCCATCGGCCACCGGGTCCATCGAACCAAGCCTACTTGCCACTCCATCACTCGGAGGCCGCCACAGCTAAGGCCTTTCACGCTTGTTCTTCACCTGCACCGACACGAGTCAAGCCGCAACTTGTACCTGCACACTTAGCCAAGCATCAGTCCACACAACGTTGTCAATCACTCATCACTAAGGAGCGACCCTCCACTGGTCCTCGGACACTCCTGGTCCTCAATCTCCCCCTTGATGAGTGCATTAACAACACCCATAGTAATCACATAGAGAAAAAGAAAAGAAAACAACCACGAACACAAACCTCCCAAGCAAGTGATCCAAAGCCAAAGAACAAGCGAAAACTCGATCACTCGCCAATCCAAGTCTCGGCCCCCTAAGACAAGGGCAACGGCTCGACACAGTCGAGACAAAACAAAGCTCACACGGAGCACATCACAAAGCACAAAACTCAAGCAAACCAAAGGAGCTCCCCCTGCACATATGCAAACTCCCCCTGAGCAAATGCAACCTCTTCTTCTCAATTTTTCTCCTCACATGCCACATCTCACAAATGTATACCAATTTTCCACAAAATTTCCCAATGCATGAAAATTTCTCCCCATATCATACAAATTTCTCCCCCTTGTTGACAATGCATGAATCAAGGTATATGAGACTCTTCCCCTTGTTTTCATGAAAAATGCATGTCAAAGCGTATATACAATCTACCAAGCTTCTCAAATATACAAAGAGCACAACAAAATGCTACAAATGAGACATAGAGCAAGCAAAGTAGACATAGTGTATCTAGCATATTACCATCAAGAAGGTAGAGACATAAGCATGTGACATGGCCAAAAGCAATTTTAAGAAATTTTCACAAAGAAATAGTCATCTCATGAGCAAGACTCTCTCTATACCAATTTGAGCATAAATACACTAGATCATCCAAAATTTATGCAAGATCATAAATTCTCATCACAAGATCATTATAAATGCCCACAAGCTTCTCAAGTCATGTTAAAGCCACCGAGTCATGTGTCTACTTCTTAAAATGAGACTTCTCATGGTAGACAAGCATGCTACGGTTTAGCACCCAAGATATGAATATCAAACCATAAAAACATGATTAGGAGCTCATTTTTCAAGCATAAGGCAATTCATACACCAATTTCATTTTCAAGTTTAGACATGGTACATGAAGTGCTTTTGCGGCAAAAAGAAGCTTATGCTCCTCCCCAAGCAAGCAAAAGAGCTAAACAATTACAATGACAAAGGATCTTTGACCCCAAGCAAAGAGAATATGATCCTCAAGCACAAACTGAGCATGATATAAGCATTTAAGCACAAATTGAGCATAGACAAGCATCTACTCATGAGAGACACAATTTTAGCATTTTCATCAAAAGAAAGCTATCTCAACACAAATATATGGCAAAACCATCAAGAGCATAGCATTCACATCCACAATTTACCAAACATGCACAAGTCTCACAAATAGCACATCAGTGATCAGTGTATATAAGAGAAGCTCAATCCTAGCTCAAGTGATCTAAAGATGGCTATCCTACCAGGTTTTGTACAGAAAGTAAAATGCATGAATGAAATGCAATAAAATGAACATATGACACATATATACATGAGAAGCTCCAAGACCCAGCTAGAAAGGAAAGCACACCCAAGCTCACCCCGCAAGCGAGTGAAAGTGACTTGGTCAAGAGGTTTGGTGAAAATGTCAGCTAGCTGGTCTTGGGTAGGGACATAGGACAAAGATATGTTTCCCTTCTCAACATTGTCTCTCAGGAAGTGGTACCTCACTTCTATGTGTTTCGTTTTGGAGTGAAGGACAGGATTTTTGGCTACGCTTATGGCACTGGTGCTGTCACAGAAAAGTGGAACCTGGGAGCACTCCTCTCCAAAATCACTCATGGTATATGTCATCCAAAGTAGCTGGGAACAACAACTAGTAGCAGCTACATACTCAGCCTCAGTGGTGGATTGGGCTATACTGGATTGCTTGCGAGATGACCAAGAGACCAAAGAAGAACCAAGGAACTGACAACACCCAGAAGTAGACTTGCGGTCCAATCGACACCCAGCAAAATCCGCAACAGAAAACCCATGAAGCCTGAGTGTCGAGGAGGCAGAGTACCAAAGACCAAACTCAGGAGTGTAGTTCAAGTACCTGAAAATCCACTTGACGGTCTGCCGATTTGAAGTCCTCGGTGAAACCTGAAAACGAGCGCACAGACACACGCTGAACTGTATGTCTGGCCTCATCGTTGTCAAGTAGAGGAGGGAGCCGATCATGCTCCGGTACTCCTTCTGGTCCACGGGTTCGCCATCCTCGTCCGCGTCCAAAGCCGTAGTTGTACTCATTGGTGTAGTCAGCGGCTTGGAGTCGTTCATGCCAAACTTCTTCACCATGTCCCTGGTGTACTTCGCCTGATGTACAAAGGTCCCGTCCTTGCACTGCTTGATCTGGAGACCCAAGAAAAACTGCAGCTCACCCATCATGGACATTTCAAATTCCCTGCTCATGTCATCTGCAAATCTGGCAACAAGATCATGAGAAGAGCCACCAAAGATTATGTCATCCACGTATATCTGAACAATCAACAGGTCATTCCCATGCTTGAGGAGAAACAGGGTCGTATCAACTGTGCCCATCACAAACCCCTTACTCAACAAAAAGCCTCTCAACCTGCCATACCAAGCTCTAGGTGCCTGTTTCAACCCATAGAGCGCTCTCTGGAGTTTGTATACACGGTGTGGGTATCTTTCACTCTCAAACCCCGGGGGTTGCCTCACATACACTTCTTCCTCTATCACCCCATTCAAGAAAGCACTCTTGACATCCATTTGGTACAACTTGAACCCTTTAGCCACGGCAAAGGCTAGAAGGATCCTAATTGCCTCCAAACGGGCCACAGGAGCAAATGTCTCCTCATAGTCTATCCCCTCCTTCTGGTTGAACCCCTGCGCCACCAACCTCGACTTGTTTCTCACAACCATCCCATTGTCACCCTCTTTGTTCTTCCACACCCACTTGGTACCTAAGGGACGGCAATTTGGCGCTGGATCGACTAACACCTAGACTTGGTTTCTCTCAAAGTTTTCCAACTCCTCATGCATGGAATTCACCCAATTATTGTCAGACAAAGCGTGTCGAATATCTTTGGGCACAAACGATGCAACAAAGGCAGAATGAGCGAAATGAGAAGTGTTCCTTGACCTCGACTGTGTAGTGCGCTCATGAAGGTCACCAATGGTGGTCGTCGGTGGGTGATCAACTTGTACTCGCTGGGGAGCCTCTCGCCTGGACACAACCTCCCCCTCAGCAGCAGCCTCCACTCGAACAACCTCAGTCGTAGTGGGAGTAGAGGATGGTCCATCCTCGATCGTCGTCGTAGTAGTGGAAGTAGCGTGTACACGATCAGCCACGGGAGCACCACCATCATCATCGTCGTCGTCTCCATCTCCATCCTTCTCATCTTCATAGATCCTCGCTCCAATCTCATCGTCACCTACACACTCAAAAGCAGATGAGCTACATGGCTGTCTCGTCGAAGGTTACCTCGCAAGTCTCCATGATTCGGTTAGTATCAAGATTGAGCACACGATATGCTCTAGAGTGAATCGCATAACCAAGGAAAATCACATCCGAACATCTAGATTCAAACTTATCCAACTTGCCCTTCTTCAGAATGAAACACTTGCAACCAAAAGCTCAAAAGTGACTCACCTTGGGTTGTCGGCCATGCATTAGCGCATAAGAGGTCTTCTTCTTGAAAGCACGAAGGAAGATGCGATTTGAGACATAGCAAGCGGTATTGACCACCTCGGCCCAGAAACGCCTAAGAGTCCTATCCTCATCAAGCATCGTCCTGGCCATCTCACAAAGGGTCCGGTTCTTCCTCTCCACAATGCCATTCTGGCAAACGACGTATGGAGAAGAGTACTGATGATTGAGACCAAGATCACTGTAATAGGCAAAAAAAAGAGTTCTTAAACTCCGTGCCATTGTCACTGCGTATAGCTCGAATGGCATCTCCATGTCTCTCATTCTTCAACCTCAAGATCAAGTCCCGAACAAAGCCAAATGTCTCACTCTTATCCTCCAAAAAGAAAACCCAAGAGTACCTCGAAAAATCATCAACAACCACAAGAACATACCACTTCCCACCAGCAGAGCGAACACGAGCTGGCCCACCCAAATCCATGTGCAACAACTCACAAGGTCGCTCGGTCATGACAGACGTCAAGGGGGCGTGAGAAGCGACAACCATCTTTCCATGCCGACAAGAAGCACAAACCAAATCCTTCTCGAATTTCAACTTAGGCAATCCTCGGACAAGATCAAGACCACTCAAGCGGGAAAGCAACTCAAAGCTCAAGTGTCCCAACCTCCTATGCCATTTCCAAAGCTCGGCCGAAACGTCAGCAACAAAGCATCGAGGAGGACCAACAGACTGGGAAAAATTGGCACGAAAGATTTGACCCTCGGGGACGATCGTACAGACAAGATCGCCTCGAGAATCAAGCACACGAGAAGCACCCAACTCAAAATGAACCTCAAAACCTTAGTCAAGTAATTGTGATACTGACAACAGGTTAAAACCAAGTGACTTGACCAGGGCCACACTTCCTAAGGTCACCTTGCTACTCACCTTCACCATACCTTCAGCAAGCACCCGTCCTCTCCCATTGTCCCCGAAAGTGATGTACTCCCTCTTCCTCACCGGGGTGAGGCTGGAGAACCACCCACGATCTCCGGTCATGTGTCTTGAGCAACCAGAGTCGATCAACCAAAAGTTCTCCAAGCCTCCCACCTGCAATAAAAAATGAGGACGAGAATGAGCAAGCGACTCAACGCTGGGGTTAGT
Organism: Cenchrus fungigraminus; assembly: GCA_036936925.1. Classification (NCBI taxonomy): domain Eukaryota; kingdom Viridiplantae; phylum Streptophyta; class Magnoliopsida; order Poales; family Poaceae; genus Cenchrus; species Cenchrus fungigraminus. The sequence goes on along the minus strand of CM072769.1, from coordinate 75,804,315 downwards.
ACCAAAAGAGTCAAACCAGTGCTGAGCCATTTGCTCAAAAGAAGGGTTAGCAAAATCCATCCTCCCAAAACCTCTAGGCGGAGCCCTCTCACGCCTACCACCAAAGGACCTGTCACGTCTCACTGGAGGAGTACGCGCACCACGAGGAGGAAAACATGGCCTGTAGTCCATCTGAGACCCAAAGCTCCGATCGTGCCTCCCAAACTCGTAACGGTCACGAGAAGGAGGACGTCGAGCCAACTCACCACGCCCAAACCCAGCACGCCTGTCTCTCTGAGGGAACACACCTCCACCTCCACCTCCACGAGTGGGAACTGTACGCACATACACCTCACCCCTAGGCAGAGGCCCTCTACGAGGCTCAGGCACACCACGAGCAAGGTGGTACCTGTCCTTGTTTGCCATCTCCCTAGCAAACCTCTCATCCCTCTTTCTCCGGAAACAGAACTCATCCTTATGCCCATCCCTCCCATAATACTCACAATGGAAGTGGATTGGCACTGGCTTAGGCTGTGGCTTCTCTACAAGCTTCTCTCCAGCTTTCTCTCCTGACTTCCCACCAAAGACACTCCCCTGGGTGCTCACAAACTTGATGGGTTTTTGGTAGTTTTCAGATTTGTGGGGGAATACTAGAGGATCTGGGATTTTGTCTAGCTTGTTTCTCAGATGGTTTGGCTTGGGTGCAAATTTGTTCATGGGTGTGGTATGTGGTGGAATGGGAATCTCTCTAGCTTTCTCTTCTCCCTCACCACTCTTCTCACCACACTTGTCAACCCCCAACGCCTGATCATCAAATCTCTTGAACTGAGCCAACATCAAACTCAATTGTGGCTCATGCCCAGACAACCACCCCATCATTTTTCTCAATTCATCATTTTCATCCCGCAGACGATCAACATAGTGTGCAAGTTCCATGTTTTTCAAAGCATGCATTTCACAGGTTGAACATGATGTAGGAAGAGGAGCTTTCAATGCCGCCTCAAGAGAAACAATTCTAGTGTGAGACTCATCTAGCCTAGCATGCAAAACATGACATAAGGTACAAGCACCTAGTAAAGCTGGCCTAGACTTCAATTCATCACACTCAATCCTAACCACATCTAGTTCCTCCAAAGTAGAGGCATGCTTCTCCTTGAGGGCAGTCAAATCAGCAAGAAAAATTGAACAACCACCACAATCTATCTCATCAGACACCACAGGAGCAGACTTCAAAGCGACTATCTCATTCCTAGCATTCACAAGCAAGGATTCAAGCTCGGCTACCTTGTCCTTAGCATCACCCAACAAAGACCTAAATTCCCTCTTCTCCTTGTTGGTCTTTCTAAGCACATCATCACGGTTATCAAGCAACTCATTGAGCCTAGCATTCTCCTCTAGAAAGAAGTTGGGATCTTGTTGTACCTCTTCATTGGAGTCGGAGTTCGAATCCGAGCTGTGCTTCCCACCCTTCTTGGAGTGCGCCATGCCGCAAAAGCCTCCTTGTGCGACGAAGCTCAGGCCGGTGATGTTCTTGCCCGTGTGCCACTTGTCCTTGCACTTCTCTTGCTCATTCTCGCTGCTCAAGTCGAAAGAAGCATCGCTTGATGTCGAGTCGATGTCGCTCGCTCCGGCCACCATTGCTCGAGCGGTCTTCTTCTTGTAGCCGCCACCCTTCTTGTGCCTTCTCTTGCCCTTGTCCTTGTGCTTGTCCTTGTAGTCGTTCTGGGAGCAGTGCTTGTTGTAGTCGTGCTTAGGCTTGCCCATGTAGTTGTTCTTGATCTCCATGGCTTCAGGGCATTCAGCGATGAAGTGCCCGTGCTTCCCGCACTAAAAGCACATCCCCGAGCTTCGCCTTGCATTCTTGCGGTTCTCGTACATCCGCCCAAACCTCTTGCTCAACAATGTGAGATTGTCCTCGCTGTTGGCATTTCTTGACGTCACCACTAGTTGCGCACCTAGAGGGAGCGGATAAGAACAACTGGGTATACCGCAAGCACACGAAAATACTGCAGTAGCACTTCCCTAAGGAAGGAGAGTATTCCAAGGGTATCGAATCCAAGGAACGGTGTGTACTATCTCCTACTCTAGTATAGATGATCCAAGGACACAACTCGGATGGATAGGATAGGTAGAAAGGATCTGCTCGGACCGAGCGCAGAGTCTAGTTACGTTGTCTCAGGTATAACACTCACTTCGGGCACTAGGCAAATCCTAGGCAACGTGCTGGCTCGAGCCCAACTCAGCACGCGACGTAAGAGGGTTGCAAAGGGTCCAACAGGCTGTCACCACTGCGGCCTACCTCTACGCTACGATCGTACGTGTCTTCGAAGGGTAGCTTATGGTCCAGACACCTCGTCTACACCACTCACTATTCCCATGAATCCGCGAGGGAGATACTGGCACTAGCTCAAGGTATGCTCTATCACTCATGCGAGATCACGAATGCACTTTGATCTAACTAGACACATGCAGGAGCTTCACTTTACTCTAATAGACAAGTAGACAAACTAGATGCAACTTATGATCTGAGTTCTAATGGATCGAAAGGGTTGTGTTCGAAGAACACAAGCCTCTAAACCAAGAACAAACGAAGAACACAAGAACATAGCATTCTAAGCATGCATACGACTTTAGTCTAAATAGGAAATATCAAAATACTCACTTTAGTCTAGTTGAAGAACAAAGGCACCGCTGAGGATTGTTCTTGAGGAAGATGTCATGAATCATGACGTGGCCCCAAGCCTCCAACCTCACTTCCTAGCACTAATCCTATACAAAGAGCTCTCCTCTCCTAAAGAGAGAGGCTCCAAGCCAAAATGAAGAGGAGGAGGAGAAGTGTGTGTTCCAAAATGGAGCCCCTACCCTCCTATTTATAGAGGGGGAAGATGCTTGCTTCGGGGCTCCAAGTGCCCCTAAATGCCCGGAGCTGCAACCAGGAGCCAATCAGGAGGTGACACGTGGAGGGACTAGATCAGCCGAACCAAGGTCGGTTCGGCCGATCTAGGGTTCGGCCGAACCCCAGGGGCCACGTGGCACCCTGGGCTTCCTCGTGGTGGCTGACTGGTGGGCCCTAATGCCTGTCCTCCGTGCATGCCAAGTTTCCCGACAGTTTAGGGGGATAAGTGGGCCCTTGAATCCATGTGATGTCCATGTGGCGCTAGTGGGACGGTGGCATATCAAAGAGGAGCTTTGCAAAGGGTTTTCAGGTTTCCAAATAAAATTCCCAAGCACTCAAACATAAAGAGTGAAGATCATATCATCAAACCATATCACAAACACCAACTACTTAGATAAGCATGAGTTCCCTAATGATATTTGTTCACAAGCATCAAGATGATAAGTAAGGAATAAAACATATGCAAGCCAACCTCAGGAATCATGTAGAGCAAGCATAGCACGAATTGTTGAGTTTGATATAAAGGATAGAAATTGAAATTCAATCAAACTCATGGATAGGATAGAGTGAGATAAAGGGTGCACATACCATCGCTTCTGAAGGATAAGAGATCAAGGAAAACCAGTGGTGATTTGGTTGACCAGAGGACAGCCATCTCACTCAAGTTTACCTTGCTCTTGTCATGAAGGCATAGTCGATGTTGTGCAACGCCTGTGTGGGGGTTCTCGAGTGGATATGTCGATGATGAGTTCGAGAGAACTCCCCCACACTAGTGCTTGAACCTGGTGCTTGTTCTTCAAACAAAAAGTGGAAACAAAAGAGGGACTCTACCGGTTCGAGAACCATAGAGCCTTTATTCAAATTCAAATATTTTTGTTGTTTTTTTATTATTGTCACCATGTCATTTACTGAAGAAGGGTTAGACCAAGGTTACACATTATACACGAAAGGGAATATACTTACTGGACCTTTGAGAGGTCATATGTACCACCTTTGCATGATGTGCAACATGAATCTGACACCTCAACTTACCTTCCCATTTGAGATTAGCTCAATGACTTACCCATTCAAATTTGACAATTCTCTGCAGGGGTTAGTCAGCATATATGCAACCGAGATCTATGAAGATATACTCTAAGGTTCATCAATCAAAACTTGACACCATGTCTTGTTTTGATTGAAGAAGACAATTTTAACCTAAGCACCATGCTTAATTTAAAACAATTGATGAATGTGAGCTGCAGCCTACATTCAAACCAGAGCATATGAACAAAGATAAAGGAGGCATGAAAGCATGATCGAGCTATCACCAACAAGGGACATAAGCATGAGCATAAGACAGTGAACCTCGGGAACCTCCCGGAAGGGCTTTGTTTAATGTCAAAAGCAGGACTTACCTAGCTAGTGGGCAAGATGAAAGAGCTGACATCATCACCACACCGGGACAAGATTTGGTAGAGGAGGAACTTTACTCAGGATGCTCACATACCTCCCCCACACTTGGAGTTTGCATTGCTAGGCAACAAAACTCAAGTGTGTGGTGATCAAGCTTCCCTTTGTAAACGTTCCCTCACCAAAGTGTATCTAGGTGTTGCAGCTGATGTGGCTCACATGTTTGTAGGCATCACCTGTCCATCTTTCTTTTCAATCTCCACCTGAAAGGTTAGTGACCAAAAATACCCGAAGGACAACTTATCCTAAAAACATGTTCTTGCTTTTATTCGAGAAGGGAAATAAAACCTTACCTAATCCAGGCTATCTCCTGGGAGTGCTTTGTTTATTTAAGGTCATAAGCTCGACCATGGGAACTTCATCTTGCAGCTATCGTTGGTGGTGCCATTCCCGTCTCACCACCAATCCTTGATGTATCAGTGAGGCTTCAGCTGCAAGGTTAGTGCCACAGTGCACACATGAAATCTGATATGCTTATGGTAAACATATGCATCTACAACCAGCCTTCTGAACTTTCTACAAAAGAGGACCATAAGGTGGTTGCAGCCCTCATGCGTGCTCAGCGCACTAAGCATGTCTGACTTTGGAGGGACATGATGCGAGCATGGTCTATATGGCGAATCAAGAATGAAACCACCGTGCTCGTGCGTGGAATCGTTTCCTCCGGACTCCAGAGTCAGTGCCTCGCAAGGTTCCATGGCCCATGAATTCTCCATCTCAAGAGAGCCATCGTGGAAGCTCGATGTTGACTCTCGATCAAGATCGAGAGCAACATGATACGGGCCAGCGGGAAGAGGCTGAAACTCGATCGAGAGTGGTGACGATCGTTCGTCTTCACAAAGGTGAAGAGAGTCTTCCGAGTCGTACTCATGAGGAGTAGAACATTCTACAACCTTAATGAGAACAAGCTCAGATGATGCGAATAGAGATGTATGTGTCATCTTCTCGAGCGGGTTTCGCTGAGGAAGAGGCTTTGCCATAGGATGTCCCTGACTAGGGGTAGCAGTGGCAGAAGCGACTCCCCTAAACTTATCATCTAGGCTCCCTAAAGATGTATCGGAGAGCTGCTCTAGAGGGGAGCCTAGGAGAAGATCGAGATCAAAGACATCGAAGATGTGAAAATCTAAGCAAGCTTCGATCCCGTCTATGATAAGCGGCACGGCACTTGCAATCCCCCGACATTCAAGAACGTGTCCAAAGGGACAAGTCTTGAGAAGCATGTCGGATGGTGCTAGTGGGACTCTACCCAAAAGAGTTTCCGCTAAGTGCCATGGCAAAATGTTAACCTCCATGAGGGGGTTGTAATGGGCCCTATGACAGTGCCTCTGATAGAACAAGGGACAACCAAAGAAGGTGAACTATTCCAAGTTGCCTCGAAAAATCGTGTCACTCTCTCTGACCATTCCTCCCTCATGGCCTCCTCAGGATATGCTTCGTTAGGAGGATCAGGAGGTAGAGGAGGCACCGCAGGCCTAAGGGAAGGTTCTGTTGAAAGATTTCTAGAATGATTGGTACGAACAGAATAAGGTTCCTCCCCTAATTGGGCATCAGCAGAGTTCGAGGTGTCCGAAAGATTTCTAGATGGGTCATCCTCAAATTTGCAAGTGAACACCGAAGGTTGAATTTCTTCTTCCTTTGGTGTTCGGGGTTCATGAGAGGGCTCAACAGACAAGTCTTGGAATATGGAAGATGAAGACTCGGACTCGGATGTTGAGGGGCTCTCAAGGATAGCCTCGGATTCCTGGTGGAGCTCGGGCCTGACAGCTTGGTAGGAATTGGGAAGACTATCTAGGAGTTCCCTACCTTCAGTCGGATCTCTATGGAGAAATAGCTCTCTAATATCAAGGCAACAAGCAGAGTGCTTGTTGAGGCCGTTATAAAAGTTGCGAAGCAACTGAGAGTCAGGTATCCATAAAGGAGGTCCGCAAGTGAGCAGGCATGAAAATCTACGCCAGGCGTCACCTAATGATTCCTTCACTTTCTGCCAAAAATGGTGGATACGTTCCCATAGAGCAGCAATACGAGACAGAGGGAAGAACTCAAGACAAAACTTATCTCTAAGCTCAGCCCAACTATCATTCATGCTACCTACAGAGCATGTGTACCATCGCTTCACTTTCCATACAAGGGAGTACGGGAACAACTTCCACATGAAGGTATCCTGTGTCATGCCCGCGGTAGCAAAGCACGAACACAAGTACTCGAAATGACCCAGATGAGCATATGGGTTCTCGCTCGGTAACCCAGAGAAGGACATGTTCCGAACCACCGTGATGGTTCTAGGAAGGAACTCTAAGCCAGATGTGAGGAAAAGTCGCACAGAAGGCGGGGGCTCTGGGAGCTCATCCCTAGGGGTTGTGATGCTTTTACAGGAAAGCATGGGTAGCGGGGGTAAAGGTAGAAGAAAAGGAATAAAAGGGATATCTGATGGGTAATGAGGGTAAAGGTAGAAGAAAATGAAAAAGATAAATACGAGGACCACTAGGTTCGAAGATAGATACAGCAACCGTTCTCCGGCAACGGCACCAGAAATGCTTGTTGGCGTTTTTTAACGTCACCACTAGTTGCGCACCTAGAGGGAGCGAATAAGAACTGTAACATCCCTCAATTTTTTAGAGGAATGTTAAATAGTAAAAATGAGGATTTAATATTTTCGAAGAATTGTTTGAGTGATTATCAAATTAATTAAGGATGTCTTCCTGTTCTCTCCTTTAATTCCTAGATTTAATTTTTGAATTAAATAAAATTCCTAGGAAATATAAAATGCTAGTGTGAGAAACTTGGAGTTCATTTGGTTTTATTTGGAGTTTATTTGTGTGGGTTTCAAATTTGAATTTATATTCAACTTTGAAACTAAAATAGAAAGGGGATTAGGAGAATTAGAAAAGGGGAAAGGAATAGCACAGCTGGGCTCCGGGCCCGAAACCTAGAAGTCCACTAGACCTCCTCCTTCTTTTTCTTTACACACCCCACGCCCTCTCCTTTCCTTCACAGCAGCCAATCGCGGCCCACACGCGCATGGCCCGCTTACCACCTAACCCCGCCGCACCGAGCCGCTGACGACCGGGTCCCGCTCTGTGTCATGCTCGCGTCAGCGTGACGTCGCCGTCGTCATCCCCCTCTTTTCCCCTTTCGCTGGCGTCGCCGCGCGCCAAAGCGCTAAAGCGCTGGAGCGCCGGCCATGGTGCCGACGCGATGCCGCTGCGCACCCTCCTTCGCATCGGACCCGTCCACGTGCCCCCGCACTGCTCCCCGCTATAAGTAGGCCGCGCCACAGCCTCGGGGAACTCCCAACCCTAGCCGCCGGGGAGTTCTCCCCTTCCACCGCTCGCCACTGCTTGCCGGAGAAGGAGAAGGTGGGGGAGAGGAGAAGAAGCCGGAGGCCGTCCGCGGGAGAGACGCCGATGCCGCCGCGAGGACCGGAGGCTGTCCGTGGAGCCGTTGGACGTCGAGAAGCCGTGAACACCGACGACACCTTCTTCCCCTGCTTCCTCTGCTCCGCGCTGCCGTCTCCCTCCTCGCTGACGAGCCCGCTTTGCTCCTCTTCATCGACGCCTGCATGTCGGCCCGTGGCCACCGAGGTGAGGCCAAGCTTCCTCGCCCATCTGTGGACGCCCCCGGCCTTCGAGCTGAGGCGGAACGCGTGCTCGCTGACGCTGCCGCCGCCGTGCCGCCACGCACACCGCATGGTGAAGCCGACCTTCGAGCTGTGCTGGGATTTTCTTGCAGGTGCCGCTGCCTTCGCTTGGTGCACGCGCACGCCTCCGCCGCCTCCCTTGACTCGCGTAGTCACGCACACCACTGGAACGCCGTCGCCATGCTCGCCGCGCCGCCATGGCCGTCGCCATGGTGGTTTTGCTCTATGCATGCGGTAGCAGGGGGAAAGGCACCGCCCTTGTGGCTGATCCGTGCTTGCCTCGCCATCGGCATTCGCGCGCCCCCACACGCGCCTGTGCCTGGCCGCGGGAGCCCTGAGCTCCGCTGCCGCATGCGCCGGCCCGAGCTCCGCCATGGCCGGCCACGCCGTGCACGTCTGGGCAAAGGGCAAAAGCCCCAGTTTTTGGGTCGTTCTGTTTCGCTAGATGCTCACGCACGCGCGTCTGGCGTTTTGGCGCACCCCAGTGCCCTCGCCGGTGATCCCCGCACTGCGCCGCCGAGCCTCACACCGCGCCGTCGCCGATAAGGTCGCCGCCGGTCCCTAGGTGTCCCCCTTGTGGTCTTGACCGACGCGCAATCACCACCTGAGCCAAGCCACGTTGCTTGTTGACCAGCACCGGCCGCACCTCGCCGCCAGCGACCCTCTTCCCGCACTGCCGACCATCTGTGGCATTTGACCGAACACGTGCCGGCGCCGCTGCAAAACCCCTGGGGTTTTGGCGACGCACGCACGCACACACACGCGACTCCTCGCAGAGGATCCGCCAGGATCCCGTGCGCCGGCCCACTCACGGGCGCGCCACACACACGCATGCACGCCGCTGCGCCGCAGCGGATATCCCCGGATCCCGCGCATGCAGCCACGCGCGCAGCCACGTGGGCTGCCACGTGGGCAGGCGCCGGCCTATAGCCACCCATGTGGCGGCCGCATCAGCGTAGGAGCTGGCCAGTAGCTAGCTATAGGACCCCTTAGAGCTAGCAAGAGTTAGCTTAAAGCCGGCCTAAAGTTTGTGATATTGTAATTACGTATTTTAATTTCAGAAATGTATTTTACCTTTGGAAAATCATAATAAATCCGTTTTAGCTCCGAAGAATATGAACCTTCTTCTGAAAATCTTCTAAAAATCCAAACTCCGTGCTAGACTAGAGTTTGCCTCTTTTTGGATCTTATTGGCTCTTCATCTTGGATTTATCGCTGTTAGTAGCTGAGTTTATTTACTTAAATACGCTTCTAGGAGCTACCGGAGCCGGAGAGCTGAACTAGGACTACGACGACGACCTCGGCTACGACGACTACTCGTACCCAGGTTCACGCCTGACCATTCTTTGGATGCCCATTAGGCATGGCTATTAGAATTGCTAGTGCTTTACTTACTGCATAGTGACGGATATGATGAACCCGTGCATAGCCTCTTTTACATACTTGTCCTTGATTGACCTACTACTACTATTTACTTAAGCTAGATGATGTGCTGAGCTTGCTATGCATGTGTTGGGATTATTGTGGTAGTTTCTTGGCGTGTGTTGGGAAAACCGGCAGGAGAAGGTGTTTTGGGATACTTTGGCGGGGGTGAGCTCGAGACAACCCGGTCTGGGATCGGGGGCCAGGGATCGTCTTCTCGGACGTTGCCCAATGTGGTGCCTATGGCGGGTACATTGTTTTAGGAGCACAGGTGATGGGGATTTTGTGATGACTTGGAGGATATGAGCTCGCCCCGGTCTGAAACCGAGTGGGTCGCCTGTTACACGGGACTTTCGTACACACCACCTCGTCGAGAGTGGGGATAGGGCCGCCCGACCCTAGCAAGTGCGACGCCATACCTGGCAGTAGGATAGAGGGTATCAGTGAGAGGGTTAGGGTGAAGTTCCTTCCCTTTGGGCGGTCCCCATGTAGCCACACGGGGGCATTTTCACAGTTATGGGGTGGACCTTTGCGAAGGACCGCATCGAGACCTGGATGCAGGATGGAATCGTAACTCCTAGGTGTTCGTTCGGTAGGGTAGGCTCGGTCGGCCGAATACCGTCCGGGTACTATTCCGAGTTGGGTACTGGTGTACACGCTCTGCAGAGTTTAGATCTATACGTATAGCCCCATCCTCGGGTATGGACATGCCCGTTGTTTCTCCGACTCTTACGATTTGGGATTTCTACCTCCCCCCTTATAGGATGAGTGTGATTGGTGAGCCGTGGTTGTATTCGGGGAGAGGAGAGTTGCTCCCTCTGCCTCGCGGATCCGGGTGCAACCATTGAGGTGCGAGGAGTGGGAGTTCTCACACCGACCCTAGATGGAGATAGGTGATGGTGACGGTGATCTGGGTGACCAGATGTATCCATTTGCGGATGAGAGATATGGGTCATGGTGGAATTATGGAGATATTACTCTATTTATTGCTGCTGCTACATAGGAAACCTTGCTACTACCTTGATATACTCTTTTCCCCTTAGAAGTAGGCCACTTAAAGCTTGCATACGGTTGGTGATGTGGACCTATCCTGATCCTTGGGGATAGCCCCTGAGCTTGCAGGGTACGAGTCCGACTATGACAACAACGCCGACGGATGGTATGACTGAGGGGGCACGACGCTTCGCTCAAGGATGCCTGTGGGAGATGCCTGAAGATGGAGACACCTTTTGGGAGATAGCTACCGCTGCGTAGGCTCTTATTTCTATTATTCCGCCAAGAGGCGGGTATTGATGTACTCCGAATAAACAGGACATGTAATAATCAGATAATAATTCGTACTCTGATGTTTTATTTCGATGTATGACTGTGTTATTTATCTGTGATGAATGCCTGTGCGTGATAGCATCTGATCCAGGGACTATCACGAGACAGAATGCTGGGTTTTTCTGATTTTGAAAACCCAGGGCGTTACAGATGGTATCAGAGCCATACTTGACTGTAGCACGTGCCCTTAGAAATGGTCGTTAGAAATTGGGACTCTGAACGAAACTCTTTTGCTATATACCATTCTTGACTTATTTTACAAAACTTATCCTTCTCTTGAAAAGTTCTATCTCACCTGTGCTAACTAGAAATTTCTTCCGTGTCACAGGAGATGGCTCGTCAGGAGGTGGAGTTGCTCCTGGAGCACATGGAGGGGCTCACCCGTTGGGTTGACAGGGTCGTCCTCAGGCTGGGGATTCCCCCTACGCACGTCACCTACCGCGCTGAGGATGTCCGCACGCTGTCGGGACCACTAGTGCTTTGCACGGTGGCCGTCCTACCCCACCCGGTGCTTCCAGGCTTCCCCGGGATGCTCGAGCACAGCACATGACTCAACGTCAGGAACGCTGTGGACACCGCCTGCAGCCACGTACTTCGCCACCTGCTGGCTAGGTACCGCGACGTCTACAGGACTGGAGACCTGAGGCTGATCCCCCAGGACTACTACAAAGTGGCTCCGATCGTGAACGAACTGCCAGACCCTTCAGCACTCTATGAGGAGGAGGTTGTTCAGGGACCTCTACGTGAGGCCGACGACACGCTCGTCACCATTGGGAGCTACCTCATCGACCTCGACACTCACGCTCGCCGACTGAGCGAGCAGACGAGTGGACTCTTTAGCAGACTGGAGTACACCACTCTGGAGCTGAAGGAGCTTCAGCCTCGCACCTAGAGCCTACTCGTGGAGAACCTCACCCTTCGCCAGTGAGTTGAGCAGCTCGAGCGAGGACTTCGCCACACCAACTCTTTGGTAGTTCAGGCTGAGGCTGAGAGGGTGACCGCTCGAGAGGAGAAGATCTACGCTCAGGAGGATCTACGCAAGCAGGAGGCTAGGTTCACCCATCTCTTCGCCAAGCTGGATCAGAAGGATGCTCAGTTTGCCGCCCAGGGACGCAACCTGGTCCGTGAGAAGGCCAGAGTGACCGAACTAGTGGAGGACCACTACAACAACACCGCCAACATCGCCGCACTCACCAGGACTTCCGTGTTCCTGCTGGACAAGTGCAAGAGGATGCTGAAGACTTGGGAGGACGCGGACTCACTTTGTGTGGATGAGCTTCAGGAGCTCAATAGTCTACTACCCCCGAGCGTCAGCGGGCGATCCGCAAGGAGACCTTTAGGCTCCACCTGTCCGCCCTCAAGCTTCACCTGTGTCCCCTGGCCGACATGGCCACTCCGATTGAGACCGACGAGGTGAGGGCCGCTCACTCCAGGCTGTCATGGATGTTCCCCAGGGACTTCCACGAGGAGGACCGTTTCCCAGTGAGGTACAAGAAGGCCCACTTTGAATAGTGTGCCGGAGCATGACTAGGCTAATAAGAGTAGAGTTGTAAGATAGGTAGTCTCCATGATGTGTTCCATGCAGCCGGGAGCTTGTTCCGGTGCATGTTGAGTTATGAGTCTTTTCACACCTAGATGTGCAAACCCTTTTGAGATCATGAAACACTATATTAGATCGTTGTTGTGTGTGACCTCCAAGGCTTGAGTCAGCCTCGAGGAAACTTATGTACTCATAATGGATGCTGATTGTTTGGTCTTAATGGAGTTGTTTGTTCTTATTGCTTCTTCTCATTGAGTGTAGGATTTATATTAGTAGAAATATTTTCATGATTGTATATCAGACTCAATTTGTTGGTGAGTGACGTATCTGAGGCTTTCCTATATCCTTGGTCGTGTTTTCAGCAAGATGTCAATCAGGAGGTCCGGTCGTCTGTTGGAACGTTTTGAGGTTGCCGCGGAAGAGCAAGCCCCGCCAGCCCCGCCTGTCCGTGGCCGTGGACGTGGCCGCGTTCCCGTACATGGACGTGGACGCGCTCATGGCCGTGGACAAGCGCCTGTCCTAGGACGTGGCTGAGGTGATATGGTACTACCACCACAGCCTCTGCCCATCGGACAAGGCGCTGAGGAGGAGGAAGCCGAAGAAGAACCTGCACCACACCCGGCTCCTCAGGGTCGTGGGCGTGGTCGTGGTTGTGGAGGAGCACCGCCACCGCCACTGCCTAACCTAGCTGAGGTGATGGCCCTGCAGACTCAGCTGATGCAGAGGATGGCTGACGCCATCGAGAACCGAGTGGGTGGGAACCGCAACACCCCGGTGGAGGAGGACTTCGCCAAGAAGATCGAGAGGTTCATCCGTCTGAAGGCCCCTACCTTCAGCTACTCGGACGATCCCCTCGATGCCGATGACAGGCTCCGCGTGATCGAGACGAAGCTTGACCTCACCACCTACACTGACAAGGAGTGTGTCGCTCTCACCGTCCACCAGCTTGAGGGTCCTGCCAAGTCTTGGTGGGATAACTACTCCGGGACTCACCCGAACCCAGCTTTTATCACCTGGCTGGAGTTCTGCGAGGTGTTCCGTGAGTAGTACCTGCCGAAGGAGCTCATGATGCAGAAGGCCCAGGAGTTCTGCACCACGACTTAGGGTGCGATGTGGGTGGAGGAGTATGAGAGGCACTTCATGAAGATGATGTGCTATGCCCCTGACGACACCACCACCGACGACAAGAAGCAGTTCTGGTTTCTGCGAGGCCTGCACCACGGTCTCTGCCAGGGCTTGAAGGCCAGTGAGCACAAGTCCCTTCGCCACCTGGTGAACAGGGCTATCGCGCTTGAGGAAGAACGCAGGGGGCATGAGGAGTGCATGAAGGGCAAGAAGAGGTTCGGAGATCGGGACCATGGCGACCGATCTTTCCAGAAGCCGAGGAGTGGGCAGAGCAACCTGCTCCGCGGAAGCTACCGCCCGGGGAACAACCAACTCGGACGTGGTTTCGGAGGGAACCGTGCACCATACCCAGGAGGAAGGAGCAACTACCAGCAGTAGGGTGGTGGCTACAACCACCCGCAGCAGAGCGCGTCGAGACCCAGTGCCGGAGGTTTCACCCCGACGTGCTACGCCTGTGGCAAGCAAGGCCACAAGTCGTACGAGTGCCCCAGCAAGAAGACCACTGCTACACCTGCCAGGGCACCAGCTCCAGGAGGGAGGCCACCTCAGGCTGCTCCCCAGCCGGCCGCTGATCGCGGAAGGCTCAACCTCCTGACTGAGGAGGAGGCTGCCGAAGCTCCTGACGTCATGATCGGTGAGTTTTTAGTTTGTGGCACTAAGGCTTTGATACTGGTGCAACAAGTTCGTATGTGTCCTCTAACTTTGTAAAGAAACTGTCTCTTCCCATGACACCCCAACCAAAACCCATTATAACGAGCTCCCCGCTCGGAGATATCAGTTGCACCCTGCTTTGCAAAGGGGTGGAGATGTTCATCAAGGGTCACCGCTCACAAAGGGGTAATCTCCTCGTCACCCTGACAAGTGACCCTGATATACCCGAAGGGAACGAAGATCACCTTCGAGCCGCTGAAGTCTCAGGAAGTACCAGTTGTGTACAACCTCTCTACCAAGACAGTGGCCGATGTTCCAGTGGTTTGTGAGTACCCCAATGTCTTTCCTGATGATCTGCCGGGGTTACCACCAGACCGCGACGTGGAGTTCGTGATCAACCTTGTGTCAGGTACAGCACCCGAGGCACAAAGTCCTTACAGAATGGGCAAGTTAGAGCTGGCAACCCTGAAGGAGGAGTTGGAAACTCTCCGTGAGAAGGGGTACATCCGACCAAGTGCATCACCTTGGGCTTCACCGGTGATGTTTGTGCCGAAGAAGGATGGGACGCAATGGCTGTGCATCGAGTACCACGCTCTTAATGCGGTAACCATCAAGAACAAGTACCCATTGCCACGCATTGATGACCTGCTTGATTAGTTGAAGAAGGCCAAGTACTTCAGCAAGATTGACCTTCGATCGGGCTACCATCAGATGAAGATTCGCCCAGAGGACATCTACAAGACAGCGTTTGTGACCCGGTACGGGCAGTATGAATTCACTGTCGTATCGTTCGGTCTTACGAATGCCCCTGCTTACTTCATGAACATGATGAACAAGGTGTTCATGGATGAGTTGGACAAGTTTGTCGTGGTTTTCATTGACGACATCTTGGTCTTCTCGGAAACTGCAGAAGAGCATGAAGAGCATCTGAGGATTGTGCTGGAGAAGCTGAGGCAGAATTAGTTGTATGCCAATTTCAGCAAGTGTGAGTTCTGGCTAGAAGAAGTGGCTTTTCTTGGGCATGTGTTGTCAGGAGAGGGAGTTGCAGTTGATCCCTCGAAGATCGAAGTTGTGCCAAAGTGGCAGTCGCCCAAGAAAGTGACAGAGATCAGGAGTTTTCTCGGAATGGCAGGATACTATTGCCGTTTCATCGAGAACTTCTCTAAGATTGCGAAGCCGATGATCGAGTTGCTGAAGAACAACACGCCATTCGTGTGGTCAGAGAAGTGTGAAGCAAGCTTCCAAGAGCTCAAGACCCGACTCACCACAACTCCTGTGTTGACGCTTCCCGATGACAACAAGGACTTTGTGGTGTACTGTGATGCTTCGAGGTAGGGTCTTGGTTGTGTACTGATGTAGGAAGGTAAGGTGATCGCTTATGCATCGAGGTAGCTTCGGTAGCATGAAGAGAACTACTCGACACATGACCTTGAGTTGGCTGCTGTTGTTCATGCTTTGAAGATATGGAGGCACTACTTGATGGGTAACAAGTGTGATATCTACACGGATCACAAGAGTCTGAAGTATATTTTCACCCAGTCAGAGCTGAACCTGAGGCAGCGAAGATGGCTAGAGTTGATAAAGGACTACGACCTCGACATTCATTACCACCCTGGCAAGGCGAATGTCATGGCCGATGCGTTGAGCCGAAGAAGTTACTGCAACAACCTGATGGTGCGGAAGGAACAGCCCGAGTTGTACCTAGAGATGGAGCGATTGCAGCTTGACATCGTCGAGAAAGGGCAGCTCAACGAGTTGAGGGTGAAGTACAACCTAGAGGACCAGATTAGGCAAGCCCAGGAGAAGTGTCTTGAGGTTGAGGAAGTGAAAGATCTTCTGACGAGAGGCAAGGCCCCTGACTACCACATAGATGAGCAAGGCACGTTGTGGTTGAAAGATCGCATATGCGTGCCTAGTGGAGAGGAGATCCGGAAGATGATCCTAAAGGAAGCACATGATTCTCGGTATTCCATTCACCCCGATTGCACCAAGATGTACCAAGACCTGAAGTGTCGATTCTGGTGGGAGAATATGAAGAAGGACATAGCTGAGTATGTTGCCCGATGTGACACCTGTCAGAGAGTGAAGGCGGAACATCAGAGACCCACCGGACTGCTACAGCTACTTGCGATACCTCAGTGGAAATGGGATGATATCAGCATGGACTTCGTGGTGGGTCTATCCCACACTCAGAAGGGGAATGACTCGATTTGGGTGATTGTGGACCGTTTGACCAAGGTAGCGCACTTTCTTCTGGTAAGGAACAAGTACTCTGTGAGTCAGTTGGCCGATCTCTACGTTAAGCATATCCTGAGGTTACATGGAGCACCACGCACCATCGTGTCCGATCGTGGTGCTCAGTTCATAGCTCAGTTTTGGAAGAGTCTGCACGATTCGATGGGCACCCACTTGGACTACAGTACAGCTTTCCACCCTCAGACAGATGGACAGACTGAACGGGTGAATCAGGTCCTAGAAGATCTGCTGAGAGCTTGTGTGTTGACTTACAGCAATGATTGGGAGAAGAGTTTGCCCTACGCTGAGTTCTCGTACAACAACAGCTACCAGGCAAGTTTGCAAATGGCACCCTTTGAAGCTCTATATGGCAGAAAGTGCAGAACCCCATTGATGTGGTCTGAGGTGGGGGAGAGGATCTTTTTCGGTCCTGCTTCCATTCTTGAGGCTGAGGAGAATGTGGCCATGGTTAGGGAGAACCTGAAGATAGCCCAGAGCAGACAGAAGAGCTATGCTGATCCTAAGCGAAGGGATGTCTCCTTCGAAGTTGGTGACTACGTCTTCCTGAGAGTGTCACCGCTTAGAGGCACGAAGAGGTTCCACGTGAAGGGGAAGCTAGCCCCCAGGTTCGTTGGACCCTACCAGATTGTGGCAAAGGTGGGGAAACTTGCTTATAGGTTGGAGTTACCGTCTGACCTTGCCGGAGTGCATCCTGTGTTCCACATATCGCAACTCCGGAGGTGCCTCGACCTGAATCTTGACAAGCATGTCTCCACTGATGCTATTGACCTGTAAGATAACTTGGAGTACTTGGAGTACCCGGTGAAGATTCTGGATTGGGCCAAGAAGGCTACCAGGAGTACCACCATTCGTCTCTGCAAGGTGCTTTGGAGCAATCACACCGAGTGAGAGGCGACGTGGGAGAAAGAGTCAGTCTTGAGAGAGAAGTACCCGCACCTCTTCGAGACGGAGGTAAGTTCTTAAATCTCGAGGACGAGATTCTTTTGAGGGGGGGAATCTGTAACATCCCTCAATTTTATAGAGGAATGTTAAATAGTAAAAATGAGGATTTAAAATTTTTGAAGAATTGTTTGAGTGATTATCAAATTAATTAAGGATGTCTTCCTTTTCTCTCCTTTAATTCCTAGATTTAATTTTTGAATTAAATAAAATTCCTAGGAAATATAAAATGCTAGTGTGAGAAACTTGGAGTTCATTTGGTTTTATTTGGAGTTTATTTGTGTGGGTTTCAAATTTGAATTTATATTCAAATTTGAAACTAAAATAGAAAGGGGATTAAGAGAATTAGAAAAGGGGAAAGGAATAGCATAGCTGGGCTCCGGGCCCGAAACCTAGAAGTCCGCCCGACCTCCTCCTTCTTTTTCTTTACACACCCCACGCCCTCTCCTTTCCTTCACAGCAGCCCATCGCGGCCCATGCGCACGCGGCCCGCTTACCACCTAACCCCGCCGCACCGAGCCGCTGACGACCGGGTCCCGCTCTACGTCATGCTCGCGTCAGCGTGACATCGCCGTCGTCATCCCCCTCTTTTCCCCTTTCGCTGGCGTCGCCGCGCGCCAAAGCGCTAAAGCGCTGGAGCACCGGCCATGGTGCGGAAGCGATGCCGCCGCGCACCCTCCTTCGCATCGGTGCCGTCCACGTGCCCCCGCACTGCTCCTCGCTATAAGTAGGCTGCGCCAAAGCCCTGGGGAACTCCCAACCCTAGCCGCCGGGGAGTTCTCCCCTTCCACCGCTCGCCACTGCTTGCCGGAGAAGGAGAAGGTGGGGGAGAGGAGAAGAAGCCGGAGGCCGTCCGCGGGAGAGACGCCGACGCTGCCGCGAGGACCGGAGGCCGTCCGTGGAGCCACTGGATGCCGAGAAGCCGTGAACACTGACGACGCCTTCTTCCCCTGCTTCCTCTGCTCCGCGCCGCCGTCTCCCTCCTCGCCGACGAGCCCGCTCCGCTCCTCTTCATCGACGCCTGCACGTCGGCTCGTGGCCACCGAGGTGAGGCCGAGCTTCCTCACCCATCTGTGGACGCCCCGGCCTTCGAGGCGAGGCAGAACGTGTGCTCACCGAGGCTGCCGCCGCCGCGCCGCCGCGCACGCCGCATGGTGAAGCCGGCCTTCGAGCAGTGCTGGGATTTTCTTGCAGGTGCCGCTGCCTTCGCCTGGTGCACGTGCATGCCTCCGCCACCTCGCTTGACTCGCGTAGTCGCGCACACTGCCGGAACGCCGTCGCCATGCTCATCGCGCCGCCATGGCCGTCGCCATGGAGGTTTTGCTCTATGCACGCGGTAGCAGGGGGAAAGGCACCGCCCTTGTGGCTGATCCATGCTCGCCTCGCCGCTGGCATTCGCGCGCCCCCACACGCGCCCGTGCCCGGCCGCGGGAGCCCTGAGCTCCGTCGCCGCATGCGCCAGCCCGAGCTCCGCCAAGGCCGGCCACGCCGTGCACGTCTGGGCAAAGGGCAAAAGCCCCAGTTTATGGGTCGTTCCGTTTTGCTAGATGCTCAAGCACGCGCGTCTGGCATTTTGGCGCACCCCAGTGCCCTCGCCAGTGATCCCCGCACTGCACCGCCGAGCCTCACACCGCGCCGTCGCCGATAAGGTCGCCGCCGGTCCCTAGGTGTCCCCCTTGTGGTCTTGACCGACGCGTAATCACCACCTGAGCCGAGCCACGTTGCTTGTTGACCAGCCCCAGCCGCACCTCGCCGCCAGCGACCCTCTTCCCGCACCGCCGCCCCTCTGCGGCATTTGGCCGAACACATGCCGGTGTCACTGCAAAACCCTAGGGGTTTTGGCGACACACGCACACACACACACCCGACTCCTCGCAGAGGATCCGCCGGGATCCCGTGCGCTGGCCCACTCACGGGCGCGCCACACACACGCATGCACGCCGTCGCGCCGCAGCGGATCTCCCCGGATCCCGTGCACGCAGCCACGCGCGCAGCCACGTGGGCTGCCATGTGGGCAGGCGCCGGCCTATAGCCACCCATGTGGCGACCGCGTTAGCACAGGAGCCGGCCAGCAGCTAGCTATAGGACCTCTTAGAGCTAGCAAGAGTTAGTTTAAAGCCAGCCTAAAGTTTGTGATATTGTAATTACGTATTTTAATTTTAGAAATGTATTTTACCTTTGGAAAATCATAATAAATCCGTTTTAGCTCTGAAAAATATGAACCTTCTTCTGAAAATCTTCTAAAAATCCAAACTCCGTGCTAGACTAGAGTTTGCCTCTTTTTGGATCTTATTGGCTCTTCATCTTGGATTTATTGCTGTTAGTAGCCGAGTTTATTTACTTAAATACGCTTCTAGGAGCTGGCAGAGCCGGAGAGCTGAACCAGGTCTACGACGACGACCTCGGCTACAACAACTACTCGTACCCAAGTTCACTCCCGACCATTCTTTGGATGCCCATTAGGCATGGCTATTAGAATTGCTAGTGCTTTACTTACTGCATAGTGACGGATATGATGAACCCGTTCATAGCCTCTTTTACATACTTGTCCTTGATTGACCTACGGCTACTGTTTACTTAAGCTAGATGATGTGCTGAGCTTGCTATGCATGTGTTGGGATTATTGTGGTAGTTTCTTGGTGTGTGTTGGGAAAACCGGCAGGAGAAGGTGTTTTGGGATACTTTGGCGGGGGTGAGCTCGAGACAACCCGATCTGGGATCGGGGGCCAGGGATCGTCTTCTCAGACGTTGCCCAATGTGGTGCCTATGGCGGGTACATTGTTTTAGGAGCACAGGTGATGGGGATTTTGTGATGACTTGGAGGATATGAGCTCGCCCCGGTCTAAAACCGAGTGGGTCGCCTGTTACACGGGACTTTCATACACACCACCTCGCCGAGAGTGGGAATAGGGCCGCCCGACCCTAGCAAGTGCGATGCCATACCTGCCAGTAGGATAGAGGGTATCAGTGAGAGGGTTAGGGTGAAGTCCCTTCCCTTTGGGCGCTCCCCGTGTGGCCACACGGGGGCATTTTCACAGTTCTGTGGTGGACCTTTGCGAAGGACCGCATCGAGACCCGGATGCAGGATGGAATCATAACTCCTAGGTGTTCATTCAGTAGGGTAGGCTCGGTCGGCCGTACACCGTCCGGGTACTATTCTGAGTTGGGTACTGGTGTACACGCTCTGCAGAGTTTAGATCTGTACGTATAGCCGCGTCCTCGGGTATGGACATGCCTGTTGTTTCTCTGACTCTTACAATTTGGGATTTCTACCTCCCCCCTTATAGGATGAGTGTGATTGGTGAGCCGTGGTTGTATTCGGGGAGAGGAGAGTTGCTCCCTCTACCTCACGGATCTGGGTGCAACCATTGAGGTGCGAGGAGTGGGAGTTCTCGCACCGACCCTAGATGGAGATAGGTGATGGTGACGGTGATCTGGGTGACCAGATGTATCCATTTGCGGATGAGAGATATTGGTCATGGTGGAATTATGGAGATATTACTCTATTTATTGCTGCTGCTGCATAGGAAACCCTGCTAATACCTTGATATACTCTTTTCCCCTTAGAAGTAGGCTACTTAAAGCTTGCATACGGTTGGTGACGTGGACCTATCCCGATCCTTGGGGATAGCCCCTGAGCTTGCAGGGTACGAGTCCGACTATGACAACAACGCCGACGGATGGTACGACTGAGGGGGCACGACGCTTTGCTCAAGGATGCTTGTGGGAGATGCCTGAAGATGGAGACACCTTTTGGGAGATAGCTACCGCTGCGTAGGCTCTTATTTCTGTTATTCTGCCAATAGGCGGGTATTGATGTACTCCGAATAAACAGTACATGTAATAATCAAATAATTATTCGTACTCTGATGTTTTATTTCGATGTATGAATGTGTTATTTATCTGTGATGAATGCCTGTGCATGATAGCGTCTGATCCAGGGACTATCACGAGACAGAATGCTGGGTTTTTCTGATTTTGAAAACCCAGGGCGTTACAAGAACAACCGGGTATACCGCAAGCGCACAGAAATACCGCTGTAGCACTTCCCCAAGGAAGGAGAGTATTCCAAGGGTATCGAATCCAAGGAACGGTGTGTACTATCTCCTACTCTAGTATAGATGATCCAAGGACACAACTCAGATGGATAGGATAGGTAGAAAGGATCTGCTCGGACCGAGCGCAGAGTCTAGTTACGTTCTCTCAGGTATAACACTCACTTCGGGCACCAGGCACATCCTAGGCAACGTGCTGGCTCGAGCCCAACTCGGCACGCGATGTAAGAGGGTTGCAAAGGGTCCAACAGGCTGTCACCACTACGGCCTACCTCCACGCTACGATCGTACGTGGTCTTCGAAGGGTAGCTTATGGTCCAGACACCTCGTCTACACCACTCACTATTCCCACGAATCCGCGAGGGAGATACTGGCACTAGCTCAAGGTATGCTCTATCACTCTTGCGAGATCACGAATGCACTTTGATCTAACTAGACACATGCAGGAGCTTCACTTTACTCTAATAGACAAGCAGACAAACTAGATGCAACTTATGATCTGAGTTCTAATGGATCGAAAGGGTTGTGTTCGAAGAACACAAGCCTCTAAACCAAGAACAAACGAAGAACACAAGAACACAACATTCTAAGTATGCATACGACTTTAGTCTAAATAGGAAATATCGAAATACTCACTTTAGTCTAGTTGAAGAACAAAGGCACCGCTGAGGATCATTCTTGAGGAAGATGTCATGAATCATGACATGGCCCCAAGCCTCCCACCTCACTTCCTAGCACTAATCCTATACAAAGAGCTCTCCTCTCCTAAAGAGAGAGGCTCCAAGCCAAAATGAAGAGGAGGAGGAGAAGTGTGTGTTCCAAAATGGAGCCCCTACCCTCCTATTTATAGAGGGGGAAGATGCTTGCTTCGGGGCTCCAAGTGCCCCTAAATGCCCGGAGCTGCAACCAGGAGCCAATCAGGAGGTGACACGTGGAGGGACTAGATCAGCCGAACCAAGGTCGGTTCGGCCGATCTAGGGTTCGGCCGAACCCCAGGGGCCACGTGGCACCCTGGGCTTCCTCGTGGTGGCTGACTGGTGGGCCCTGATGCCTGTCCTCCGTGCATGCCAAGTTTCCCGACAGTTTAGGGGGATAAGTGGGCCCTTGAATCCATGTGATGTCCATGTGGCGCTTCGTGATTCGTCAAGCTCACTTCTCTTGGATTGATGACGTCAGTGATCCAGGGGAATCCTAGGTGGCATCCCTTCATTGGCTGGACTTGAAATGCTTGGATCAAAGACTTATGCTTTTACTCCTCTTTCTAGTGCTATTTACCTGTATTTGCATAATCACCAACACTTGTGGAAATCATTAGTTTAAACCCTATTCTTGTGTTGATGATCCTTTTACATTTATTTTATGCAGGTATTGATGGTGTAAAAGCAGCACTTTTCGACTGTCAACACTCGCTCAGCACCTCAAAGTCCTCATCTGGCAAAGACACAAGACAAGACAAAGAGAAACCACCGGTGTTAGCGTTAGACCTTGACCCGGAGACAAGAGCCAAACTATGAGGATCAATAGGGCTCTCACTCTTGGCTCTCAAGCCACGGTCAACCTCTGAAGACCTGAGCTTTGAAAACAGCTCATCCAGCATCAGCGTATCATACACGCTCGATTCCTCAATGGCCTCGACCTTGGCACTCCACACAGACCTATCCAGGGCATGCAAAAGTTTGATAGCTTGATCATGATCCGTGTATGGGAGCACTGTCACATTAGCCCTCATGTTGTTGACAATGCTAGTGAAATGCTGAAACATAGCATCGGTCGACTCGCCGGGGAGATGAGTGAAGTTCTCATACTCTCTCCGGTAAGTGGAAAACAAACAGGCTTGCACTTGGGCATTGCCAACATGAGCATTTCTCAATTTGAGCCATATCTTTCCGACCACATTCTCTCCGTACACTCGCTCAAACTCCGAGGCACAGAGAGCATAGAACAAGTAATCAACGGCCTTGCTGTTGGCCTCAAACATGTCCCGCGATCCCGGAAGTAGAAAACTATCTGGGATGACATATTGATCATTTTGAGTGACCACCCAAATAAGAGTTCCCTTCCCTCGCAAAAACGCGCCCATGCGCCTCTCCCACATCGGGTAATTCTTGCCATCAAAGTGCGGAGAACCCGACCCCTTGCCGTAATCACCCATCTTTGGATCTTAGACTGGTTAGAATCACGAAGATCCGTAACCAGCTCTGATACCAATTGAAGGACCGAATAGGGCGACCAGAGACGGGGGGGGGGGGGGGAGTGAATGGGAGCTGATAAAAATTCTTCCCGTGGGTCGAACTCGGCCTATACGCTGATTGCCACTCCAAACGCTCGCACACATAAAGGAAGCTCCAAACAAGGCACACACAAGCCTAGAAGAACAAGAGACAATCCTAGGAGCAAAGAGTGGAAGCAACTGGACAAGAATCAAAGCACTTGGCACAATCTGGAACTACCAGGAGCGGACTGTCCGGCTGGTACGGGCGGACTGTCCGCTAGTGTACGGCGGACTGTCGGGACCTACCTCGCGAACCATCCGAAATAAACACCAGAGCTACCAGAGACGCACCGCGAAAATACGAACTGTCCGTCGGGAACACGCGGACTGTCCGCCAAAATCTCGGCCACGCGGACCATCTGTGATTGACACGCGGACTGTCCGCAAACCTCTTGCAACGAAACCCTAGGGCCGAAACGGATTGAAACAAGAACGCGCACGAACAAGCGATGAACTGTGACGAGCTGGACCCCTCGCGGACTGTCCGTGTGCACCAGGCGGACTGTCCGCAGCACACGAACAGAAGCAAAACTACTCGACCCGTGAGGTTAACTCCATGAACTCATCACCGGATCTCCCAAATGGTTGAAGCTCTTGAGACAAGACTTTGGGGAGATGATATGCATCAAACAAGGATGCTATGCTCCAAAAATCTCGACCTCTAACTCCCTAAATCACCGGGAATCGCGGATCACACAACCAACCACCATGAACTCGTGCTCCAACCAAAAACGGACGAATCGAAGGCTTTCCACAGCGTTTGAGGGGTCATGATCACACACAAAGATGTGCAAGGCATCCACCCATGATCCCCTCAAAGAAATCCATGAGGAAACACCCCCAAAATCACGAATCGAGCGAAGAACGAAACCCCCCAAAAATAGCCCCGAAAATGACACGAAAATCACAAGGGACTAGGAGATCACCGCAACGCCGAATGCTTCCATACATCCAGAGGCCAGAGTCTATACAAGAGTGTAACCTAAGGAATCCAGAGGAACAAGAAGCAGTTGAGAGAAATCTACCGGGGGAGAAAGCCCTAGAGTCCAAGAGAGAGAGAGAGATGCCATCCACCTCTCCGGTATTTATACGGAGTCCATCGGAGGGAGGTAAATGACCACGCTACCCCTACTGCTTAAATGAAGATACAACCCCTCAGGGGTATTTTGGTCAAGTCTTCATCGGACGGACACGCTTCCACCACGGCTTCGCTTCACATCGACGCAAACCCCACGATCACACCACGTGCCCTCCGCCTCGAAGCTTCCCGAAGCTCCCGGATCACCGTCTCTGTCGCCTCAGGCCTCCGGGCTTGGTTTTGTGGCCCAAACTAAGAAACCGTCCACTGATGGTTTTGTGGGCAAACCACCAAACCCCGCGTGCAAGCTTCAGCCTCGATCCACTACCTTGCACCGGCCCATATTCACGACTTTAGCCCGCTAGTCTTGCACCGCATGGCTCGCACTTTACCCCATCGGCCACCGGGTCCATCGAACCAAGCCTACTTGCCACTCTATCACCCGGAGGCCGCCACAGCTAAGGCCTTTCGCGCTTGTTCTTCACCTGCACTGACACGAGTCAAGCCGCAACCTGTACCTGCACACTTAGCCAAGCATCAGTCCACACAACATTGTCAATCACTCATCACTAAGGAGCGACCCTCCATTGGTCCTCGGACACACCTGGTCCTCATCAGTGATGAGATCCCCTACCTGGTGCACAAGCTGTCAGTGTTTTAGACACCGAGCCTACCACGGGGTACCCGAAGTAGTAGATTGTGCGGTGGGGCTCGCCGAGATCAGGAACATGATGGTGAGACACGGGGCACACAGTTAGACAGGTTCGGGCCGCAATGTGCGTAATACCCTACGTCCTGTATGTTGCGTGGCTCTGTATTGATTGCGTATGTTTTGAGAGGGGTCCCTGCCTCCCCTTATATGCCACAGGAGGCAGAGTTACAAGTTGGATTGGTACAAGAGTACTATTCGAGTAGGACTAGGAGTAGCCTATACGAGTTATAGAAAGCTATCCTAATCTTAGTACAAGTTCTTGTCCATCTTGTCTTGCCTTGTGGCCCACGGTAATCTTGCACCGTGGCCCACTAGTCGAGTAGTCCAGGTGTGTAGGTCTTTATCTCCCGGGTATGGCCCACATGTGTGGTGGGCCTAGGGATGCCCGGTCGACAGGCGTTTCTCATCACAAACCATGATTTATGATGCCGGTTGTTACGAAAACCCTCCATCATTAATCGAGTGTCACAAACCGCGAATAATGATGAGACCTTATTTCGTGGCGTCATGAGTTTAATGACGTGTGCAAAATCTTCATTACAAATCGTCATAACTTCGTTTCTACAGCTTTGCCACGCTAGACATAATCTAATGTGGCATGCCAATTGTGACGAACCGTTTGCGTCATAAAACGAATTTGGCCCTTTTGTAGCTGGGTTGAGCCCAACACTATTGCTGTAGGCCGGCGTTGTTCAGATAGCCCAAAAAAGATTTTGTTG
The DNA here is from genome assembly GCA_036936925.1 of Cenchrus fungigraminus. NCBI lineage: Eukaryota > Viridiplantae > Streptophyta > Magnoliopsida > Poales > Poaceae > Cenchrus > Cenchrus fungigraminus. The sequence continues at coordinate 75,778,256 of CM072769.1, read as the reverse complement.
GGCCCATTTTCTATTTTTTCGAGCACAAATTTGATTCTGGTGGGCCCGTTTTTGTTGGGTCGAGTCCAACAGTTGCACACATTGTTTGCAGCCTTATATGTCACATTAATTTGAATAAAATGGACTTTTGGCCCATTTAAAAGTGGGCTAAGCCCACTGAAGGCCAACATACAATTAACTAATCATGCATCAATATTAATTAATTTTATTTTAATTCTGATCTTTCTAGAATAATTACGATCTGGTTGGCAAAATAGTAATCAACACATATTTCTTTGTACAATAAAACAAACTGTTGTTTACTTCAAGCACGACCATATTGTTCATCACATATCACAAACTATTACAGGGTAACAGTCTCACAAGAAACATAGATTAACAAAGCTAAATCCAGGTCATAATCACAAGAGATAGTGAAGCATTGATCTAATGATCTTAACCTCTTCAACTTTTGCTGCTAAGCAGTAGACGAAGGAGGTCTTCACTGTCTTTAGTTAGCTTCTGCAACATCTTAATCTCAGCCGACTGCATTTTCAGAGTTGATTCTAATTCTTCGGTCTTCTTCTTCGATCTACATAACTCTCTCTGGTGAGCAACAAACCATTGTCGAAGTTGTACCCCATCCTGATTGGGAGCGTCAACTCGCTCTTCATCAAAACTACTACATAAGGATTTGGTACCCATTCTTGAGTACTCGGCTACCTCTCTTTTAACTTGTTCGAGAAGAAGCATCATTGACTTGGTAGTAGTGACGAAATTGAAGTGAAAATTAAGGAGGGGTCAGGCAAACATTTGACAGCTCAATAATTTGCTAATTTATCCTTATTTATCAAGAAATACAATTAGGGATATGTCGAAGTGCTGATATGAATTGGAAAAATAATGCATATGTTGGTTTGAGATGAAAGAGGAACATTAGAAGCAGTGGAATTGCCTTGATGCATGCCCCAGCCTGTTGTCTCCCACCATAATTGTGAGCTCGCACCTCGCAGTCTCGGCCAAGCCGTCATGGCCACGTTCGTCGTCAGCTTCCGACCTCGATATCCCTGGTTTGGGACTTTGGGTGGTAAGAGATGCAAAATGAAACGTAGCTAGGAACATCAGACAGGAAATAGGGAAAACAATAAACATTGTTGAGGCTGGTCGCTGCATTAGCTAGTTCGACCGAGGCGGCACCGAGCCGTCTACCTACTGAGGCTTGGCCTGATAGACTGCTAGTTGTGTGCTCATCCTGCTTTGCAAATTGGCTGCGGGTTGTGCTGTTGTTCTGCTGCCTGTGAAGAGATCTGGCATGCTGTACTTATTTGATTGGTCACTAAAGTTAAAAAAACAAATACATACTAGGAAATTTGTGGATTGTTGAGGTGGGCCATGGCCCCCCGCCAGCCCCCTCAGTTCCGCCACTACTTGGTAGCTTCCATCTAACAACAGTGGATCCCAAGTCAGATTAGGATCTTGTAATTGATTCGAACTAAGGAAACAAAGGTGTTAAGTTTGTTATCTTGGAGCAAGTCTGAACAGGAGCGATTACAGATGTTTGACCCTTTGGCCCACTGAAACAAGTACAAGAAAAATAGGTAAGAGTTGAGATAATTCGCAATCAAAAACAAAGAAGGTGTTAAGTTTGTTACCTTGGAGCAGGTCCGAACATGAGCGACTATAGATGTTGACCCTTTGGTCCGCTGAAACAAGTACAAGAAGAAGAGATAAGGGTTGAGATCATTCGCAATAGGAAGCAATTTCATCTATTAAGTTCAATGCGGTACATGAACGATCACACCCAATCCTTAATCACCCAAGTATGCAACAAAAATATGGAAAGCCAAAGAGCATGGGTAAGTAATATAATAATTGCATCCTTTAATTTCTACAAACCTCAAATAAGTTAACTTGGAACAATCTCTTGCAATAGGGAATAGAAGATCCACAATCACCCAAGCATGCAACAAAAATATTCGAAGGCAAAGAGCATGGGGAAGCAGCATAATAATTTCATCTACAAATTTCTACAAACCTCAAATAAAATGACTTCGAACAAACTCTTGCGATAGGGTACAGTAGATCCACAATCACCCAAACATGAAAGAACATTATAGAGTGCCAAAGAGCATGTGGAAGCAATCTAATTGAATCGATCAATACAGGGAGGAGATCGCAGACCTGACGAATAGGAAGGGAAGAAGGTGCTGAATGCCATATCGATTTAGCAACCCGAACTTGCGCCTTGAACACAATGTTCTTCGCAACTGTTGCAGATCTGCAGCTGCCAGGGCGAGCCTCGGGGGAGCCGACAAAGCAACAGGTTTGAACCATCTTGCAGCTTTAAGGACATTGCCGAGGAAGGCTGCCGCTCATAGCAGAGGAAGGCCACCGCTTGTAGCAGAGGAAGCCAGCTGCTCGTAGCAGAGGAAGGCGTCATCAGTAGCGAGGTCGCCCTTGCTACTTCTGCCGCAGATCTACTAGGTCTCTTCGGCAGTAGAGGAGAAGATCCCCTGATTTTGGAAAATTACCTGGAAGCAATTGGGAGGCCTGGTTTCCCTCTTTGTTTTATAAATAACAGGGAGGACCAGGAGGATGAGCGGGGAATTCAAAATTTCAAGTCCCGCCTTTCCGCTCCAGAGCGGGAAACGAAAGACTTTGGAAACCGCTGCCAGGACTTCGTCACTGACACGTTGGACCACTTGGGTGTTGAACCCAAACGTCTGTGACCATACGCAAAGAGGTAAGTTATTGATAGGGTTGTTCGTGCCACCTTGGATCATGGAATTTACAAGCACACACAAGACTATACTCTACTTCATATTCACGTTCGACAGATGATCTGATTATTGCATTACAAATGTACTCACTTCAACAAATTAATGTACCATTTCAACTATTTATTACATGACTAAATATACTTAAATAAAACATTAAAACTACAAACTACAGGGGACCTAGTACAACCCTTCAGGTAATCTTCTACGGAGATTGTGCATAAATTCGGGATGATCAGTTCATAAGACCGCCCAATCATATGTGAGTATTCCATGAGGAAAGATTCACTCTAAGAGAGACATGCACTTGTCCTGCAATTGTGTGCATTTAGCCTGAATTACCACTACAAGGAATGTGCCGACTAGTGCCGCAAAAAAGGGCGATTCTCGTCATAAACCGCGATTAATGACGCCGGTTGTTACGAATACGCTCTGTCATTAATCGAGTGTCACAAACCGCGATTAATGACGAGACCTTATTTCGCGGGGTCATGAGTTTAATGACATGTATAAATTCATAACACTAAGGCGTCATAAGCTACATGCCACATCGAACCAAAATCTGATGTGGCACGGTGTTTTGTGACAAACCGTTTCGTCATTAAGTGAATTCAACCCATATTTTGTTGGGTGTTGACATTGCTAACGTCATCGACTAGAAACGGATATAAGATCCATCTCTATCGACGGCACCAGAAATGCAAAGGTATATCTTAACATGATGCTAAGTGTATATCAGATGTTGCTTTCAGATTAAACTAAAAGGTGAACTCCGACACGATTCATAGCACAACTCGATATAGGTTGTCAGCCCTGACTGGTGTGCCAGAAAACGCATGGATATGGTACTCTTACATATGCCTTGGATCTCTAGAAAAGAAGATATATATAAACTGGGAATCCGCAAGCGCATAGATATGAATATACCATTGTAGCATTTTAACCAGGAGTAAAACCAGGTATCGTATTTATATTCTACCACAGGGAAAGAAGTCTTTCTAATCCATAATAGCTAATACATGCTCATCTCTCAGTTTTATAATGTAGATTGGCCAAAATATATCAATTGCTATAAACAGGGGTAAGTCACATAAAGATAAAGATATTGATAGCATTGTTCAATTCATAACATCATGAGCAGCTAGAAAGTGTCATTATAGCAAGAGAAACATAGCAAAGTCTAGTTAGAGAGGATACTCCTCGGTAACTCTAAACTATATGTCAGTGCAAACTATGATTAGTGCAAACATTTAACAATCATGGAAGAAGAACTATTATATCAATGCATGGGGAGACTATCCAGGAGGATCAAGGCCGAAACTTGAAACAACCCAAATAGTATAAGGCTCCACTAGTCCTATACACGGGTGGTGGACTGCGAAGGACTCAATAGTGTTGTCACCACCACGATCTACCACACGACCTGGCATATAGGGTGCAATCACAGATAAATACAATATAAGCACCACGCTTACACTGTCTTTACCGTTCAACCATGTTAACAAATGATCTAGGTGAGGGCTATACGACTCCATACATGAATATAAAGGCAAATCAACTATGCTAAACATGTAATCATAATAAACACCAAAGCATATAATGTCGAATATAATCATTGATAAGAACATATGTCTGTATAACAAATGTAAGGAACTAGATAAGAACTTACAAGAGCGAAGCTAGATCAGTATCTCGATCAGCCTCAAGACGATCAGGAGCCAAGTAGACGCCTTGCCTCCTCCTAGATCTAGACTAGCTAGCTACTCTGCTATATGGTGTTTCTAGGGCGTAGTATCTCTGACTTGATGACTTGATCTGGTGTATGCAAACTCAGGTTTCCAGATGCCTCTGCCAGGGGGCAGGGGGCTGCTTATATAGCCCTGAGGGGTAGACGTGTGCCGTTTGATCAAACCGACCTAACGAGTGGTTTAGATTGATCCTCATAGGCGGTGGAAGAACCTTCTGGAAGTAGGGCTGAGGTGGCGCCCGGGGGAGGCCGACCGGCCCCACCACCAGGCCGATCGGGCTGGGGTGGGCCCCCTCGGGGCCCACTTCGGCCAGGTGGTCTGTCGCTTCTTCTAGATGCTTCTTTCTTGGGTGCCAAGTCACGTTGAGTTCCGGAGCCTTCTGGAGTCTTCTAGATTTGATTCTTTTAGCACTTTTCCCGAATGGTTCCTGGATTTATATAATTTACCAAATCTCCAGAAAAACTGTTAGTGGCACCCTATTCTAAGTTGATATTAACATTTATGCCCTTTTCTCATGTTTAGTTGACTTATAAATATATAGGATAAGATGTGTCAAGAAACTCCCCCAAGCTTATCCTTTGCTAGTCCCTAGCAAAGATATGCTTTAGCAGGATCAAGAGTTGCTACAACGCTTTCACACCTCAAAAGTACTATGGTTTTCAAAACCAATTCTCCTCAACAAGATTGCTATCTCGTACCTTCAACCTTTAAGCACAGCCTTTTCATAAATCTTGAGCAAATAAAAGACAAAACAATCAAGTCAAGCAGTATATCTCAAATTCTTTGATCAGCTATCATCCTGGGGTTTTGCACATTTTTCAGATAAAACTCAGAGATCCTGTGTATGACCTTCTCAAGCATGGAGTCACACTTGGCAAGATATGTATGGATGATAGTGTTGGATGGATGAGGGTGAAAGGTGGTAAGCCTTTTAGCCTAGCTCTTGGACTATATCTCTCTTTCTAAGATTTTTAAGATCTGGGCTTTCCATTCTTGGAGAGGTGGGCTCTACTCGCCCTGGACTTTTGTCCATTTTTCTCTCTCCTTAGAGATGTGGGCTCTACTTGCCCTCGGACACGTGTCCATTATTCATCTCTAAATTTATTTTTTTAGGGAGGTAGGCCCTTCTCGCCTAGTATGACACTTGTCCTTTTCTCTCCCTCTCTCTTCTCACTTTTTTCTCTCTTTTCTTTTTTTTCGAATGTAGCCCCAGAATCCTTTTTAACATTGAGAGAGATATATCCTAGAGTTGCATGAGCTATATGGCTTGATGGAAAATGCGTACTTCCATGTCAGAAGTAGCATAAATGGTGGAATGGAATGATCTTGATGTGTATGACAAGCTCTTAAGGATCATAGACACTGGAACTCATCATATAAAATTTCATGATTTTTAAGATAAATCCAGGAATCAAGCTTCTCTAGGAAAATGATCAATAGCAACTCAACTTTTCATGAATCATCTTTCAAGGCCTAGACTCAGATTAAGCATGTACTTGCACAGGTTTTGGGTTTAGAGCAAATTAAGCATTTAAGCTTTAGGAGAATCTAGGTCTGAAAACTAAGCACTTTAAAAGGGATTATGGCGGAGCAACTATTCATCATCTCCAAGCATATATCATCAAGATCATTATTAAAGAGAAAAGCCAACTAGCAGACTCTAGCATTTTATTCAAACTATGACTTTTAACTAATACTCAAATAACTAGCTAATATTAAACACCTAGGATAGTGATACTTATCGTGATAACTGGGGGTGCTCTCCCCCAAGCTGGATCTTGAAGTGATTCTTGATTCATCCTTGGAACTTGTTTGCCTTCAGGTCCTTATTAAATTCTCCCTGTAAATATTAGTCTCGCACATACCCGAAGGAACAAATTCTAGGATTATGCTGTGAGCCTTCATGTGCCCACTTCTTTTTGGGTTTTTCTGAAATGTGTGGACCTTCATGTGCCCACGTATTTTTGTGAATTTTTATATGCAAAAGGGATGCTAAAACAAAAACATGTGAATGCAAAATTTTTTTATTTATTTTTTATGCCGCCACGGTACGGAGTACATGGGGCCTTAAAGAATGCAAAAGCAGAAAATATTTTTATGATTTTTTTAATGCAGGTATAGGGAAATAAACATGCTAATCTAAATATGCAGTGCAGAATATAAAGATAAATACCGAGTTACCTCTCGGCGAGAGTTTAGAGTACTTACTCCCATGGCGTAGATGTAGTGGCCATTGATTGATCAGTTGATGACGCGGGTAGTGATTGGTCTTCCGAAGGTGTACTTTGATCTTTCTTCCTCCAAACTTGTTTCTTCGGTGGAGACCTTTCTGGAGTAACAGGTTCAGAATACTGGGCTGGTAGAAGCTGAGCGGACTTCTCCTTAATCTCTTCTTCAATATTCTTGACATCCGTCAACTTTGTGTTCAGCTTGCGTTGTAATTTCTGAAGGCGTCTCCGCGTCTTGTTCTTCTTGGGCTGCTCAGGATCAGTATAAGTATTGAAGTAGCAGCATACCTTTTTAGTTCTGAACTGGAAGTGGATCTCGCCAGTCCTGATGTAGATGATTGCTCTAGTTGTGTTCATGAATGGTCTTCCAAGCACGATGGGAGGATCTTGCTCATCTCCCATGTCTATGACTAAAAAGTCAGTCAGGACATAGTGGTCCTTTATCTTGATAGGTACATCTCGTGCAATTCCTTCCGGGAACCGTTGTGATTAATCCGCCATCTGCAACATTATATATATGGAATACAAAGGCAGGTCACCATATATTAATTCGTAGGTTACCTTAGACATTAGGTTGGTGCCCGATCCCGTGTCGCAGACAACTCGCTGGAAGTTCCATTGATTGATGGAGCAGTGGATTGATGGAACTCCAGGGTCTTCAAGCTTTGGCAGTAATGGTGAAGGGAACAGGTTCTCATTCTCTGATTGAATCGTGTTGATCATCCAAACTTCCTCCACATGCGGTTGAGGTCGATTATTCTTCTTATTCCTCCTTCTATCTCTTCTCTTCTTCTCGACAACTGGCTTGTGTTCTTGGGGGTAAGGATATCGGGGGTGTGCAGGAGCTTTTAGGATCTTGTTCTTGAAATTGAATCTCTCCTTTCTCCCATTGATGGTGAAGACGATCTTAGCGGCGTCGGTGTAGATGATGGCTTTGGCTTAGGCATTATGTTGACGCTAGACCCAAAGTCACAAAGTGCATTCTTGAAGGTGTAGGCTCCAATAGTGATGGTGATGATGGGCCTTCCTAGATCTCCTCTTTTGGCGTGCATGCCCCAGTCAGTCCATCTTGGGCCTTCTTCTGTCTTACTCGAACACAGATCTGCAGAATAGATATCGACAAGATTTGCAGATTCTAATTCTTCCGACTGGCTCGGAATCTTACCTGGGTTAGCCGTGGGAACAGATGATGCCAGCTGAGAAATCTAAGATTCTAGCATTTTATTAAAGCTATGTTGGTTCTTGATGGCAGAAGAAAAACTTTCCATTTTATTACTAATAGTTTCGAGTATTTTATCATTGGAAGCTAACTTCTTAGACAGATTATCCATAATTCTACCCTGGTTTTGGACTAAGTCTCTTAAAGGTGAGAAATTATTGGAAGAATTATTACCTTGATAATTACCTGAATAGTTACCTGGGTAGTTGGTCCTCTGCTGAGTCCATCCTTGATTCTGCTAGGGACGATATTGGTTGTTATTGTTGATGTAGTTCACGTCCTCCTCCAGCTGAGGGCATTGACTCCATGAGTGTCCAGTGTTTCCACACTCTTCACAGGTCATGCGGGATTCGAAGAGTTGCATGACTTCCTTCTTCTTAGGGGCTTTGTCTTCAAGCCTCTTCATCAGTAAATCCATTTTGGCAGACAACATGTCTACCTCCTTGAGCTAGTGCATTCCTCTTTCTTTCTTGCGGGGTTGACGTTCCTCGTTCCAAGCTTGATTGGACGCCATCTTTTCCACAAGGTTAGTAGCTTGAGTAAGTGTAAGGGACAGGAAAGCACCTCCAGCTACAGCATCCATCGTTTCACGGGTGTTGGTAGAGAGCCCGTGGTAGAAGGTCTGCAAGAGCAACTAGTTTTCCATTCCATGATGTGGGCATTCTGAAATGTAGTCTTGAAAGCGCTCCCATGCTTCAGGAACAGATTCCTCGTGTTGCTGCTGGAAACTCGAAATTTTCCCCCGTAAGGCATTGGTTTTGCCTATAGGAAAGAACTTTGCCAGAAAGGCAGTAGAACACAATGTCCAAGTTGTAAATTTGTCTTTGTTGGAGTAAAACTATTGCTTCGCTCGCCCCAATAATCAGAATGGGAATAAACGAAGTAGGACTGCATCACTTGGCACATCTTTGATCGTGAAGGTGCTACATATCTCCAAGAAATGTTGAAGGTGTTTGTTGGCATCTTCATGAGCTTTTCCACAAAATTGTTTAGCTTGTACCATGTTGATCAGTGCAGGCTTGAGCTCAAAAGCAGCATTTCCTACAGCGATTGTCGGACTAGTACGAATGTTGTCCGGGGTCGGTGCGGAGTATTCGCGTAGGGACTTGTTTGCCATTACTTCAAACGTGGGTGTTAAGCTTCGCGCTGTTGAATCTCCCAAGGCAGAAGTCGTGGGCCGAGAATCAGGAAACCTGAGCTTTGACCTTGCCTTCCTTAAGATTTTCTCTGGATCTGAAATGAAGTCTTCTGGAAGATTCTTATTCATACATTACCCTGAAATAAGATAGACAAAAGTGGAAAGAACAAGGGTAAACCTGTTTAAGCAATGATAATTTGGGTTCTCGATACATTATGTGTGAGAGATGCATGCATGCTATTACTGAAACTTTTTCATCTAGGCTATAGACTTTCTTTCCCCGGCAACAGCGCCAAAAATGCTTGTTGACATTGCTAACTTCATCGACTAGAAACGGATATAAGATCCATCTCTATCGACAGCACCAGAAATGCAAAGGTATATCTTAACATGATGCTAAGTGTATATCAGATGTTGCTTTCAGATTAAACTAAAAGGTGAACTCTGACATGATTCATAGCACAACTCGATATAGGTTGTCAGCCCTGACTGGTGTGCCAGAAAACGCATGGATATGGTACTCTTACATATGCCTTGGATCTCTAGAAAAGAAGATATATATAAACTGGGAATCCGCAAGCGCACAGATATGAATATACCATTGTAGCATTTTAACCAGGAGTAAAACCAGGTATCGTATTTATATTCTACCACAGGGAAAGAAGTCTTTCTAATCCATAATAGCTAATACATGCTCATCTCTCAGTTTTATAATGTAGAGTGGCCAAAATATATCAATTGCTATAAACAGGGGTAAGTCACATAAAGATAAAGATATTGATAGCATTGTTCAAGTCATAACATCATGAGCAGCTAGAAAGTGTCATTATAGCAAGAGAAACATAGCAAAGTCTAGTTAGAGAGGATACTCCTCGGTAACTCTAAACTATATGTCAGTGCAAACTATGATTAGTGCAAACATTTAACAATCATGGAAGAAGAACTATTATATCAATGCATGGGGAGACTATCCAGGAGGATCAAGGCCGAAACTTGAAACAACCCAAACAGTATAAGGCTCCACTAGTCCTATACATGGGGGGTGGAATGCGAAGGACTCAATAGTGCTGTCACCACCACGATCTACCACACGACCCGGCATATAGGGTGCAATCGCAGATAAATACAATATAAGCACCACGCTTACACTGTCTTTACCGTTCACCCATGTTAACAAATGATCTAGGTGAGGGCTATACGACTCCATACATGAATATAAAGGCATATCAACTATGCTAAACATGTAATCATAAAAAACACCAAAGCATATAATGTCGAATATAATTATTGATAAGAACATATGTCTGTATAACAAATGTAAGGAACTAGATAAGAACTTACAAGAGCGAAGCTAGATCAGTATCTCGATCAGCCTCTAGACGATCAGGAGCCAAGTAGATGCCTTGCCTCCTAGATCTAGACTAGCTAGCTACTCTACTATATGGTGTTTCTAGGGCGTAGTATCTCTGACTGGATGACTTGATCTGGTGTATGCAAACTTAGGTTTCCAGATGCCTCTGCCAGGGGGTAGGGGGGCTGCTTATATAGCCCTGAGGGGTAGACGTGTGCCGTTTGATCCAACCGACCTAACGAGTGGTTTAGATTGATCCTCATAGGCGGTGGAAGAACCTTCTAGAAGTAGGGCTGAGGTGGCGCCCGGGGGAGGCCGACCGGCCCCACCACCAGGCCGATCGGGCTGGGGTGGGCCCCCCTCGGGGCCCACTTCAGCCAGGTGGTCCGTCGCTTCTTCTAGATGCTTCTTTCTTGGGTGCCAAGTCACATTGAGTTCCGGAGCCTTCTGGAGTCTTCTAGATTTGATTCTTTTAGCACTTTTCCCGAATGGTTCCTGGATTTATATAATTTACCAAATCTCCAGAAAAACTGTTAGTGGCACCCTATTCTAAGTTGATATTAACATTTATGCCCTTTTCTCATGTTTAGTTGACTTATAAATATATAGGATAAGATGTGTCAACATTGGGCCAAGCCCCCAAAACCTTGTCGTCATAGATTGAATTTGGCCCACTTAATGTTATGCTGAGCCCAATAGTTTTGGTCATCATAAATTAGTTTTAGGCCTTATCAAGGTTGCAATGAGCCCAATAAATGTGGTTGTCATTGATTGTATTAAACCTTATTAAGGTAGGATGGAGCCCAATATTATTGTCGTCATAGATTGTTTTAGGCCTTATTCTGGTTGGATGGATCCCAATAATTGTAGTCGTCATAGAATGTTTTAGGCCTGATTTTAGTTGGACCGAGCCCAATAATTATAGTCATCATTAATTTGTTTTAGGTGCAGTACTGGTTGGATCGAGTCCAATATTCGATGACGTCATAAATTGATTTAGGACCAAATGATGTTGGACCGAGCCCACCAATCGCTGACGTCATTTTGGATTTGGCCCAGTTCATTTTAGATCGTTTTTTTCGTAAAAAATAATGGGCTGAGGGGGCAAGCCCACATAATTTTTTGCCCTGTTATTTTGGGCTGCAATCCAGGTGGCACTTAATTAAATATAATTCCATCTCATATTACATGTTAATCAATTCAGTAATTGACATCACAGATAATTTTTCCATACCACTGATACAAATAAATATTTCGGATCACACATGACACATTATTATCAAGGAACACAGAACAACCACAAGCAGATTGTTAGTAGGAGCTCACAAACCAATACACATGATATTTTCCTGCTCACAAAAAAAGCTAGTCTTGAAATAGAACCCACTAAGATAACAAAGCTCAGTACTCACAAACCAGCACAACTAGCTGGGAGGACACAAGCAGAAGACTAAGAAACGCAGTGGCCTTACCCAAGGCGTGAGCTTAGCAATTGACGAAGGAGGGTCTCAGTAGTTTCTACTTGTTTCTTCAACCTCTCAATCTCATCAATCTGCACTTTCATTGCTACATTTGAAGCTTGTGCCTTGATCTTCAAGTCTGTCAAAACTTGGTCCTATTCAACAAATATTTCACCAAGGTCAGCAGCTTCATCTAGCCCTCCCAAAGAAACTTCAGGTCGTGACCATGTAGCGGCAGCTGGATAATCTTGAGGCATGTAATCAATGAATGGCTTTGACTTCACATTGGAGGGACAGGAATTTGATATTTGAACCGCAAGGATTGTCCTCAATATTTTAGCCTAAAAATGAAAGGAGAAGTCAAACTTGAACCTTAAACAAAGCAAGCAAATAAACTTAAGAATAATCCTAAGAATAAAGTAGCAGGATAATCATGCGTTCTGTTACATACCACGACATGTGATTGAATCTCAGCAATGCGGGAGCGGGATGCTAGGCCCTGCACAATAAGTATTAGGTCAGTTGCCTTAGATATCTGGAACAGAGTGTACTGTTGTGACGCCCCAGGTTTTTCAATTAGGGTTATTTAACACTAATGACTGGTCAATCGAGTCAAACACATTGACTTTGGTCAAACACTGGTCAACCTGGGTCATCACCTCGAAAACCTCGCCAACCAAACCTAATGGTCAAAAATTGGTCAAGATTGGTCAACACTTGGTCAAAACCCTTTAAACCCCTTTGGAATCCTACACCTTTCTAGAACTTTTACCGCGTTCTCCAAATTTCACCTAAACACTTCAAATTCTGCCAATACAAAAGTTGTTCAGTTTTTCGAGGGACGCAACTTTGCTTTTGGGTGGCATGTCAAATTTGGAGTGGAAAATAGTGAAAAACATCAGTCAATGGTTGTAGGCACTGTTCATAGGTGCCGAGAAAATGACCATTTTTGCCTGCTGTTTATGCTCGATCCGTCGAGTAAAACACCTATCGGCATTTGTAAAAGTTGTAGAGGAATGTGAGATCTCCAACTTTGCTTATTCCCACGACATGTACTTTGTTGTCAAAATCTTGAGTTTGCACCGGTCAAACAGGGGTACCCCGAATTGTTTCTGCGCCGGAACGCGCCCTCGCGCACACCACCATTGCACCCGCCACGTCGGCCGCTGAGTGCGTGCACGCCGAGGCGCTCGTCCGCCCGCTAGTCCGTGCGCCATCCCCCTTCCGCGTGCGAGCACTGGGCCCACGTCCGCACCGACGTTTGTGCCTGTGCACCGTCGCCACGTGCCGCACGTCCCTTCGACTGCTGCACCGACCACCACGCCGGCCAGCCGCTCCCGTCACCACCGTACTCGCTCTTTCCGCGCACCACCATACCGCCTCTGTACCGGCATGAACGGAAGTCGTCAAGTCGTCACTAGACCACCCCTTTATAAACCCTGAGCGCCCATGCACATGTGCACACCGCCCTGCCCTGTCTGCCGCCGCCGTGCCCGCTATTGGAGCCCCACGATGAGCTCCACCCTCCGGTCCTCACCACCACCGCTCAAGTTTGGCTACGCCTCCACAAGCACCCGCTGTACCTCCCCGAGCCACGCCTTGCCCTGCACAGCCCCTTTCCTCGCCAGAATTTGAGCCGCGGCGACCGCACCGCTACTGCCTAGCCACTGGAGCTCACCGGAGCTGCCTTCGTTCCGTCCACCGCCCCCAATCAACTCCAGGTGAGCTTATACGACGACCTGGCATGCTCGTTGACCCAACCCGACCGCCCCTTGCCGGCGGCGAACTCCCCTGCACTGCCGAGGACGTCTGGGTGAAGATTTCATTCTTCCCAGGGCTATAGTGTAAATACCGGGGGTATTTCTATGATAGGAAAACTTGAGCCAAGGGTCTAGACGTAAATAGATTCTACCTCTTTTTCAGGTTTGGTCCAGATCTTTGAAAAATCACAAAAAATCACAGAAAAATCATAAAAATGTAAAACCAATTTTGCTGGTTTCCTTGCGAGTAGATCTACATCTTTTGGAAAGGCTATATACACTTTTTCTGTATAGTTTTTGAAAGAAAATTCAAAACCAGTTTGTATGTGTTTGTTCATAACTTGAGTTGCACTCATGAGCTATGCTTGATCTTTGGATATGTTGTTAGTCATCACTAGAATAGGCTATACCTAAGTTTTTGCACAAAGTTGTTGAGTGAATCTCTAGTTACTATTTATTTTGTGTTTATGCTAGATCTGCATATACTTTTTGTATAGCTTCATATGTATGCTTTCTGTGGCTAATCTTGTGGATATCATCTTGATAGACTTAAATGTGCTCCTGGTAAATTAATCTTGTATTTTTGAACTGTCCATATATCTGTTTCTGAATGATACTTGTTTATGTAGTAAAATCCATATCTCAGTTTCTGTTGATCCAATGATGCTTATAATTGGCCTAGTAGATGTTTCTACCATGTTTGTGCTACAAGAAAAAGTTGGGCTACTTTTCAGTTATGTATATTCCTGTATAATTTATGTAGGATTTACTAGGCTGAAAATAGTTATTTTTGTGTAGCATCAAGGAAATAGGTTCTGGAGCTAATTTTTGGTGTGTAGGCTAGTTTTAGTCCATAGAGGATCTATGTAAAATTTGAGCTTCAGTGCATGAGCAGTTTTCTCTGTATTAAATATTCTTGCTTTTGCTAGGAACAAATTATCATATTTTTCATGCTTAGAATATAGCTCGGATTGCTATGAAAATTTAACTGGATCTGTTGTAGCACTGTGTGCTTGTATAAAAATCCCCACTGTGTTTTACTGCATTGTTTTAACAGAATGATTTTTGGATTGAAACAAGTATATAAAAAGATAAATAAAGAAACCTCTTCTTTTTAAGCTTATGTGTGTTTAACCTTTGGGAAAATGCTCCTGTTGAACCCCTAAAATGTAACTTGGATATCGTGTGGTAATTTTAATTTGTTGCATAGATGTGCACACAATCACCATCGAAATAATTAATTAAGAAATGTTGCTTGTTTTATCTTTAAGGAAGAGTATGTTGGATATATTCTATCTAGAAGGATGTGGTCATCTTGACACCCTATGCTTGTCATATATTACCTTGTAATTAAATAACTTAACTTCACCAACTAAGTTTTGCATATGCATTCTACGTGTAGAGCCTTTGGACGTTAGCTACGAGTTTGTCTCGGAACAAGGTGACGAACCGTTCGAGGGAGAAGTGAACTACGTGGGAGTGCAACAAGACCCGAACCAAAGTTCAGAAGACTTTCCTACTAACTTGCTAGTGAAGGCAAACCCCGGTTTAACATTTACCTATGTGTTTCCTTTTTAAATTTCTGAATTTATGATTGATTATCTATGTGCATGTACGTTCAGGAGTTGAATGGAAACCCTAGATGCATGATCCGTAAGTACCTATGATCTTTTACTAGTATGCTAGGTCGCTAGATGCTATGCACTAAGGACCCGGTACAAGTTGAGTGATGTACTTCGCTCGCAAGAATAGGTTCTTATATTGGAATCATAAGATTGATTAAAGTGGATTGCTCACATGGTAAGAGCATGGGATTTTGGGCTCCGGTCCAATGGTTAAGAGATTAAGAGTTTGAAAGTACTAAACATTAGTCGGAAATGGGTACGGTAAGCCTAGTACCTGAATGATGCGGTGCAGGAACTTTGTGCTACTAACCTTGGGTTGCGGCCCCAGGCTAGCTACCTGTGGTGCATGTATGACGCTGGATGCTAGTGTGAGGCATGCCAGGTAGCCTTGTACCTAGGACTGTGGCATTAGATCCTAATCCGAGGAATGACGGGAACCGTTTGGTTGAATGCACTCGTTGTGGGTGTTTTCTCCCGTATGTTTAGGTTTACCTTGCAAAGTTATTAATCGATCGATCGTCGGCCTCTCACCATTTTTTGAGAGTGCTTAATTATCTAGCCATGATAATCCCTCTATGATGAAATGTTGATAAACATAATGTTTTATTAATTGTTTGCACAATTATGCTTGCATTAGTTGCTTATCTAGTAATAACTTGATATACTAGAACTTGAGCTCAAATATTGAAAGTAAGGATTAACTCCTTAGTCACTCTTTGGCAAAACAAACCCATTAGCCAAAAGCCAAGCATGATTAGAAGGTTAAGTCTTTTATTTCAGACGGGTAAGCCTTGCTGAGTATTAGTATACTCAGCCTTGCTATATATGTTGTTTTCAGGTAATAATGTTTAGCTTGGCGAAATCTCCCGACTTGGAGCTGGAATGGGTGAATGACGAAGAATAATAGCGTTATGGGTGGCCTCCCATGATGCCAAGTTATCATTATTTTAATTCCGCTGTCTTTTAAAACTCTGAACCATGGTTTATCATATTATGAACTATGCTTTGTAATAAGTGACCCTACGGGGAAGATTAGTCTTAAATTGTAAGGTACTCTGGACTCTCCTTCGTGGGAGTTTTAGTGTATGCATGTTCGATCCTCTGTGTGTTGATTCAAGTGATTTACCGGGCTTGACCCAGCAACACTCAATGGGATAATTCTTTATTATCACTTAATGACCAAAGTGGATTAGTTTGGGTGATAGTACGGACTTATCTCGAGTGGGGTTGTCACAACCGTGACCATTAGTAGACTTGCAGATAGATTTAGACACTAGTCAGCTGTCAATTGCAAGGAGTATTGATCATCTACAAATTGATGCTTAGAAATTAAAAAATGAGTTCACGAAACACCATATGAGAACTAATGGCCCCCTCATAACTTGTGTTACAAATCATGAATCGGATCTACGGCGGTCAAGGTAAGAGAAGGATCTCAAATCTAACACAATAAACAAAGCAAATTACTTTCTAAGCATGGCTCATCGATTAAGTTGTGTAACAATGCAAATTAGTAACTGGATCTAGAGCGGCCAAGGTAAGAGAAGAATCTCAAATCTAACACAATACACAAAGCAATTTACTTTCTAAGCATGGCTCAACGATTAACTTGTGTTACAAATCAGTGATTGGATCTAGAGCGGCGAAGGTAAGAGAAGAATTTCAGAACTAACACAATACACAAAGCAATATAATTTCTAAGCCAACAAAAAATACTCCTAGGGGACTAAAGAGAAAAGGAAATGAGATTCTCACTTGTGAAGCTCCAAGATTTAGGGGCCTATGGATTGAGGGGGCATCTAAAGCTGGTGCTTGCACCGCATCCTCGCTCAACTGCTCAGCTTGGCCAGCATAGCAGATGCAAGCAGAACACCGATATCTGTGGCACAACATCTTGCTGAGATACCCCTCCCCCTCCACCGGCGACAGCGAGGTCGGACCGCCACCGCAGATCTTGCTGAGCAGACTGATGCTTTTTTGGAAATGGAAGGCGGGAGTTTAGTGGCACAATGCGGTAACAATAGAGTAGAGTATTTATTATTTGGGGCGAGGTGAGGGAATACAGAATTTGAAAATCTCGCTTTCCACTTGCTGACCGCAAAATGAAAATTTGGTAAGCTGCACTTGCTACAGGGCCACTGATAAGAGGGGTCGTGCAAGCGCGGCCCATATTGTTAGCGAGTTTGGGTGGGATTCTGGTGGCATACAATATAGGCGGGAGACGGATATCTGGAAGTGGCCCACGCTTCTGTGAAACTGGGTGTGTTTCCAGTCGTAGATCACAAAGCCTAACAGCTGCTTCTCCCACTATAATGCCTACATGTCTATTTTGTTAAGTCATACGGATATAAGGATCTTCCTTCTGTGTTCTTATCCGGACAAAGCACACCCGTGTACCCACCAAATATTTCGCATGCCTACCGGTGAAAAAGCCTGCATATTCCGCCCTATACTTGTGACAGGATTCCTGAGCAGTGTAGGCCTGCGTATTTTGAGCATCCCACATATTTTCATGGCTACTGTAATCTCGCGAGGCATGCTCTACCACGTGGTGCACACTGCCTTGTGATTGGTCATGGTTCGATAAATAGGCATGCCCCCAAGGCCTTTGCTCATCGCCTCTTCATGCTCCACGTATTGTGCTAGCAGACCACTATTTGGTTTTGCATGCTATCAAAAGAGGTGAGCTCTTAGCTTCCGCGTCGTGTTTCTACAGGTTACCATCATTGTTTGTGGTCAGTGCTTATCATGTTTACTTTGTTGGCGAGTGTGTGTAGGAGGATGGCTTCTGATGCGAATAGAGGAACCACCAACTTCCATGTTGTGCCACCTCTACAGCGGCCAGGATACATGGATCCATATGATCTGTACGACATGGACGAAGCGGACGAGGAAGAAACAGAGGAGATGATGAAAGATAACTTGGCTTGGCTGCAGGAGCAGGGTTACACTCATGTGCTTCGCCATGGTCACTGTGTGTGCCCTTACTACAATCTTGTTCACCGACAGTGGGGTTTCCATGACATGTTGTAGCATGCTTCTGGCATTGGTCGCTCGGGACGTACCATGAAGTCGAGGGGTAGGCATCGTGCATTGGAGGAATATCTTCGCACGAATCCTCATTATGCTACATTCCACCATGCATTAGGTGTGGCGGAATAGGCATGTGCCATATCCATCTCCATGACTGTGTCTGTTGTCTCCTCGTTGCCAAGTCCAAAGGTTTCGTTGCTGTGTGTGTGTGTGTGTGCCAGTGCCACTGTACGAGTGTGGGTCTATGGGGATGTATCATGTATGTGCACAATTAAGTTGAATACTTTGGGCAAGGTGACCATCATTTATGTTGTGTTTATTCTTGGCAAAACGGTGATTTTGGTCAAACGGTAGATTGGTAAAATCGGTCATCATTTACGTGTGTATCTTGCAATGTGGTGCGGTGGGATAAGAATAAAATATCACATGACAAGACATTACATCTCAGACTATGACAACACATCATGACTAGGAAAAACACTGAAGCAAGGAAGGTGATCATGGAAAAGAAGAACACCAATGTTCTTCATGGATAACATGGGATACATGGGATTTTCCTACCACTACAAGATTCACAGAGCAGGAAAACAGGGTATCGATCTTTCCATCCAAAAGAAAACATACCATTGATCTTTCCATCCACAAGACCACCTATATGAACATGAAAAATAAAACCCAAATCTGAGTAATCTACGTCGACCCCTCCGAGGAGTTCCCGGATGACTCTGGTGTCGCAGGAGCTTCAATGGCTGAGGGAGCCATGGGACCGGGATTGGCGGGGTCGGCATTTGAAGGACCAGTGCCGATGTCCATCTTTGTCTTGGTCATCTTTGAGTCCACCTCCTCCTCCTCCGCACCCTTTTTCTTCTTCACCCATGGAATGTCCTTGAATGAATTAAGCTTACCGGCCTTGTCATCCTTCAAAAGCTACCTCACAAACGCCTCCGTATGACGATTCATCTTCTTGGCCTCCTCCCACTTCCTCTTCTTTGCTGCCAATTGCTTCTTCTCAATGGCCCCCCACGTCTTCACCTCATCCTCATCCTCTTCATCTTCATCTTCATCTTCATCCTCTTCCACGTAGTCGTACTCATCCTCGTTGTCCTTGCTCTCCTACATTTCCATGTCTTCTACAATAGTTTCACTCGAGGAGGCTCAGATGGCTCGCATGTGCTTGGTTGGGGGGAGTCGGGCAGTGTCCCAACGGAGGAGGGGTTGGAAGGGAAGTGGGAGGCAGGCAGTCGAATTGGAGAAGAAGGCATGGTAATTGTTGTTTTCTAGAGGAAGAGAGTTTGAGACAAGGCAATGGAGGGAGTTGGGAGAGTCCGTGTTGACATTCAATTATCGTTGCAAAGTTCGTTTGGACTTGCAAGCGGACAAATCCCTCGTCGTAGTTAAGGAACCCTTCTTCCCTTGAGTGGTGAACCCAAGGTATCGAATCCGTGGAACAATGTGTAATGTAAGATCAATCTAATAACCGAGAAACACTTGCTTCTTTAAGAGGTTTCGGATTGCATCTAATCTACTAAGATCAAAAGAGGTAGCAAGAGAAAGCATTGAGGTACCGATCTAGAGAGGAGCTAGATCGTGTTTATGTCATCGTTCCAAGCAAGATAAAGAGAGAGTAAAATGAATCTCATTGAAAGCTTCTTTAAACCATAGATCTTCCACAAGCGCGGCTCGCTCACTCGATCTACATCCATCCCTCATTTCTGGCCAGGACACGGCGACGGCTCCACTTCTTCATGTTGTCCTCCCTCACTACCTCAAACCTAGCTATCCCAATGACGTGGTCCTTGATCTCATTTAGGTTCCTCCACCAGTGCATACGGTTGGGGTAGACATGGCACCCGTAGGTGTTGGTAGTGCGCGAAAGACGCGCAGAGCAACAGTCTTTAGATGGTCTGTGTCAGTTTAGGTGTCGGAGTTGGAGTCGGAGTCGGAGTCCAACTCTGCAAGTGGTGGAGGAGGTTGGAATCCGCCGACGACCTACAAGCGGCTCCGGGCATCGGCGGGTCGACGTTAGCGGTGTCGCAGTAGGGCGGCTCTGTGTCGTCGAATTGACATTTTAGCCACTCTAAGTAGGCATGGATGAAGTGGAGGCTGCGCGGTGATAGCTAGGACTCGGATTTGAGCACTGAGGAGGCGGTGGCCGAGAGGCTGGCAACGCCATCGGACCGACGATCAGGGAAGGGTACGACCATGCACTTGAGCTCTTTGTGTCTGGGGGAGACTGATTGCTTCATTGCATCGGACGGGTAGTAGGACTGAAACGAGAGTGTTTGGGAAGAGAATTATGGGTAGAGTGGTTCGGAACTGGCGAGGACGCCGATGGTGGTAGGAATACAATGGCCAGCTTCCATGAGAAATTGTGCAAGCTTATGTGACAAGCTAAGCAATGGGCCTCTAGATCGAGTGGCTACCATTCATCTTCAAGCTTTGAGTGGCTGATGTGTGGGTACCATCTGGGTATACCCACCATCACTAACCTCTTGATGATGGCAACCACCTTCCATGGGATGATGTGGCAAGCTTCCTTGAGAAATTAGGCAACCGGTGCCTCAGCCTATCGAGGAAGGCTACGGCCGGATGTTACTAATAGGAAAAAGTGACCAGACCAGACTAAATTGTTTGTTGATTGGTGGGCAAAATAGGATGACAACGACCGTATATGAGAATGACCAGTTGGAACCACAATAGGAAACAAGCTGTTACGCGATCATTACTCAGGAAGGTTCTGCCAGCAAAACATCAACAGACCGGACCTTTCTCGTCCACCGAGCAGCAAACATCATACAAGTTTCTCAACTCATGACCCCAAAGTTCACAACACCAAGTAGCAAACATCATAGGATGATCATCATTACAATTTTCACAATAATCATTACTACCTATTTGTAATCATAACAATAAGAACTAATCATCAATTTCCATCTGTAGACGTTGATTCTCCTTCCATAGCTCCATCCTGCAGCTGTCCCGTCACCTTCTGCAGCTCAGCGGCAGTAGCTTCAAGCTTCATGTAATCTTCTGAGGATCCTTCCCATTGTTGGTCCCTTTTTCGCTTGGCTGACCTAAAGAAAACATAAGCAGCAACAAGTTTCATAACACTACATGTCATGACAGTTCATCACTATGAAGTGCACAGGAGCAACAACCAGTAATTAAACATCAACAAGGAACAAGTTTCATAATAATCAAGCACTACCTATTTTTATCTTTCTCACGCAGTATTTGCTGCTTCTCCTTCTACATCTGGATAACACTCTGTTGTATCGATTGCTTCTCCTTCTCGATCTCGGTAATTACCTGCTCAACTGATTGCTTATACACTTCCATCACATGGATGGACTATTTCAGCTTTCCCTTCATGTTTTTCAGCTCAGTGGTAGTTGCTTTAAGCTTGATGTTAGCCTTTGCACATTCTTCCTTCCATGACCTTGCCTCCTCTTCAGGTTTTGCCTTCCAGTCTACTACCAGGTCTTTTGACTCCTGGTCAAGAATCTCACCAATTTCTTTCAACAAGGCATTGTCCCGGCGTAACATTTGGGCACACATCTCCTTGTATTTGTTGGTCTGTTGCAATTGTTCATGTAACAATTGGTCAGCCATCTCCTTGAATTCCCTCATCTCTTGCATACTTTTATTTAAAATTTCCTGACATAGCTCCTTGTATTTTACAAGCTCTTGCTGCACCATGAGTTCTCTGCCTTGTTGTTTTTGCAGGTCTCTCTTCACCTCCCGTAGCCTAGCTTTTGTGGTTTCAAGCACCTCTAGAAGCTGGTAAAAGACAAGAACATATCAATCCATCAAATGATGCAAATTGAACCCTAACTGAATCTAACACCTATTGTATATGCTCATCAATCCGTTAGATCCCCAAATCTAGAAATCCCTAGGACGATAGGGGAAAATATAGTGCCTCAAACCAGAGAACTGACCTTGTCGAGCTGTTTCAGCCTGTCGTAGCCGGGAGGTGGCGGCGTAACCATCTTCCCGTCGCCGCTAGGATCCGCCATTCCTGCCATGAGCCATTGCAGATCTGCGCGTAGCAAAAGTCGAGAGTCTTTGTGAAGGTAGTGAAGCGTTTCCCCTGCGAATTACTAATTTATATTAAAGACCTTCCTCGTTCCTAACACAACCATAAGGAAATTGTTTCCCATCAAATTGACACAACCAATAGGTGGTGTCGTGGTAAACAATGCAGTCTTGTTCCTATAGTTCTCTAGTTCGAAGCCTTGCTATGGCAAATTGTTTTTGCAACATTTCATGACCGACAGTAGGAAACAAGAAGTTTCGCGATCGTTACTCAGGAAGGTCCCTCCAGCAAAACATCAACAGACCGGACCAGCAAAACCTCAGCAAAATTAATTCAGAATGGTGAGTATGCTCGACTCAATTTGAAATAGATTAAATCAAATCGGCATAATAAGATGACATCTTATAGCACTCATCACCACAAAGTTCATACCACCAACAATTAGCAAACACTAAAATACAAGCAACTCATCACCACAAAGTACACACCACCTATGAACCGTCTAG
The DNA here is from genome assembly GCA_036936925.1 of Cenchrus fungigraminus. Lineage (NCBI taxonomy): Eukaryota > Viridiplantae > Streptophyta > Magnoliopsida > Poales > Poaceae > Cenchrus > Cenchrus fungigraminus. Next base: position 75,755,393 of record CM072769.1, on the reverse strand, counting down.
GTAGCAATAACACCATACATGTTTTATTGATTGTCTGTAGCTCAGTCAGAGTTTGACTGCTCTTCTTTCAACAAGGCTTTCTCCGCTAACAATTGCTTAAACTGGTTTGTCCATTTGTGAATCTCTTTTAGCTGGTCATTCTCCGATCGTAACAATTGAGTAACCTGGTCCCTACATTGGTCAGCTCTTCCATCAGGGCAATGTAGTCATGCCGTAACAATTGCATTTCATTCAACCGGGTATTCTCCTGTTGCAGCAATTGATTACACTGTTCCCTGCATTTGGTCAGCTCTTCCATCAGGGTAATGTAGTCCTGCCGTAACAATGCCATTTCATTCAACCAGATATTCTCCTGTTGCAGCAATTGATTACACTGTTCTTTGCATTTGGTCAGCTCTTCCATCTGGGCAATGTTGTCCTACCGTAACGATACCATTTCAATCAACTGGGCATTCTCTTGCTGCATCAATTGATTACACTGGTCCCTGCATTTATTCAGCTCTTCCATCTAAGTAATGTTGTCCTGTAACGATTGCTCATACAGGTTCTTGTAATTTAGAGCCTTTTACAGTGACTTGAGCTCGCTGACTTGTTGTTCTTGCAAGTCTCTCTTCACCTTTACAGCTCAGCTTTAGTGGCTTCAAGCACCTCCAGAAGCTAGAAAAATACAAGAACCTATCAATCCATCAAACGATGCAAACTGAAAACTAACTGAATCTAACACCTATGAATTGTCTGTAGCCTATCAACTTCTAACACCAATCGAAGTGCAAATCTAAGGGTACGATGAAATCTGAATCTAACATATATGATCATCAATCCTCCAGATCCCTAAATCTCAATATCCCCAACCCAAGGAAGATAGGGGAACATATAGCGGCTCAAACCAGAGGACTGACCTCGTCGTGCTGTTTCATCATCTCGCTGCTTGGATGTGGCGGCGCAACCATCTTCCCATCGCCACTAGGATCCACCATTCGTGCCATGGACCGTTGCTGATCTGCGTAGCAAAAGTCGAGAGTCTTTGCGAAGGTAGTGAAGCGTTTTGCCTTCAAATTACCGATTTATATTACAGACTCACCTGAAATTTACAGGTGGGACCTGGTCAATGTAAAAAAATTCCCCTTCAAGTGGTAATAGGTTGGACCCATGGGAGGAGCAGATTTTCTCCTTGTTTCACCACCATATTTATCTGTTTTAACTTACATGGGGCACGCAAAATAATACAAACACAAATAAACTAATATAAAAAATCTTTTTGGCTCAAATAACATAAACTGCATCATGTTTCAGTGGTAGTGCCGCCATCCCCTTCAGAATCAAAGGTCCCGGGTTCGACCCTTGCTATTGACATTGTATCCTTTTAATTTTCCTCCTTTTTTACCAGACTGACTTGTGGGACCCTATTTAATTTTATGATGAGTTGGAACACTCTATTTTTAAATAGATTCTTACATGTGGGACCCTATAAAATTTTATGACGAGTTGGAACACTCTATTTTCGAAAGAATGCTTACATGTGGGACCCTTCCGAATTTTATAATGACTTGGAACACTCTATTTTTAAAATAATGGTTACATGTGGGACCAAAGTTAGTTTATGATGTTGTTGCAGAGCTTATGGCGTTACAAAACCGCGTGGAACAGGGAATGCTCAGCTACAGTACCAACCGTTCTGACGAAAGTTTTTTTATCACTAAATTGGCTCAGAATTGAAATTTAATGACGAGATCAGCCAGGAACGTCATAAATCAATGACGACAAAACTAGGTTGCGTCACTAGTCACCGATTTTCTTGTAGTGTACCCATCATATAAATGAGGTCACAGTTTCCTCGCTTGCTATGTCCCACATCTTTGGTGCACAGTGCAGCTTCAACCTTTCGACTGGTACATGTCGGCGAAAGAGAGTAAATAAGGCCAGGCATTGGTAGGAGTTTCCCGTAAATCAGCCTCCTCCGGTGTGATCCTTCCCTAGCATATTTGATCTGGAGCATGAAGCCATCAGGGTGTGTGTGTATAATTGTAACAGTTTCAGAGCTAGACTCCACTCCTGGGCCGTAGAGCATTGCCTCCATCACACAAGATACTTTCGCCACATCGGCACGTATCGCTTGTATCACCTAACATTCTGCACCTTCGTGTAAGACAACGTCCACATGGTCTTGGGCTGCAACGCTTTCGCATATGCTTGTTTGTGCTGATGGAGGAGGAACTTCAATGCAGTTGTCCTCTAGTACTGTAACAACACACGATATGTGTATGTGATCTTCGTTGGAGGTCACGTGCATGATGCTTCACCAGACATTCAAAGCCTCTTTCTTGTAGATCTCAATTCATGAAACAAACTTCTTTTGTAGCTTGAACTCGAAATGTATCATCTTCATCGTTTGGGTATCTAGCCATCGCACGCAACAATACTCACACCTACATGGAAGGAAGCAGTCACAAGCTTGAGAACAATAATATAATGCGACCGTATCGCCATGTGTGAGTGTGTGTATTCATAGCAGCAACAAGACACATACCATTTGGGATTTGTGCACCGAAACGAGGACGACGGCAATGCCGTCTGGAACATCCATCCACTGATGATCATTTATACATGTAGGATAGCAACGTAGCCTCCATTGACAAGCTCCCACCATGAACATACCTGATTCCTTGTATTGGCCCACGGTTCCTTCTGCTTTCGCTTCCTGGCTCGTTGACAAGCTCACACTTGATCCTGTCAGCCACCAGGTCCCTCGAACCAAGTACTTGTCTCTCCACTCCTCAGAGGCCACCTCAGCATAGAACTTTTGTGCTCGTTCTTCACCTACACCAATCCAAACCAAGCCGCAACCAACACCTGCAATATTAGGCCATGAGTCAGTCCACACCACATTGTCAATCACTCATCATTGAGGAGTGACCAACCATCAGTCCTCGGACACACCTGGTCCTCAATCTCTCCATTGATGAGTGCATTGATGAGGACCTGTGTGCGTCCGAGGACCGGTGGATGGTCGCTCCTTAGTGATGAGTGATTGACAATGTTGTGTGGACTGACTCTTGGCCTAGTATTGTAGGTGCAGATTGCTGCTTGATTCGCGTGGTGCAAGTGAAGAACAAGCACAAAAGGTCTATGCCTGTGTGGCCTCCTAGGAGTGGAGAGACAAGTAGGCTTCGTTCGAGGGACCCAGTGGCCGATGGGATCAAGTGTGGGTCACATGCTGGCAAGAAGAGCAAGACGAGGTCAAGAACACGGAGCCGGTGCAAGGTAGCAGCCAACAACTGAAGCTTGCACGCGGGGTTTGTTGGTTTGGTCAGAAAACCAACACCGAGCCGGGATGACTGTGGCGGCCAAGTCATGAGTGGGATTGGTGTGGAGGCTGCACCAAGTCCGCGAGGTTTGCAGTTGTTTTGCCACAAAACCACTAGGTTCCTTGGTTGATCCACAAAGCCAAGACTGAAGGCCGAATCATGACTGGTAGACCGGTATGACTAGTGAGGAGCACCGGTCTGACCGGTGGCACCTGTGGGCATCCGGAAGCTTCGAAGCGGAGGACACGCGCCATGATCACAAGGCTTGCGTGGAGTTGAAGCGGGCTTGCGGTCGATGCACATCCGTCCGCTGGAGATTCGACGAGATTACCAAAATTGCCCTCCGTGGGCGTGTATCTTTTTGGGGTAGTTTGGTCATTCGGTGCCGCCCATATATACTCTTTGGAGTGGGAGATGGTAGCCAACTCTTGGAACCCTAGTTCATTTGCTCCTTTGTTTCCCCTTTCTCTTGTTTCCATAGGGCTAGCTAGAGCAAATTGCAAATCATAAAGTGGGTAGGATGAAGGGAGGTTGCTATCCTCTTTGTAAAGAATCTTTCCTCATGATGTATGGAAGGTTTGGAGTTCATCCTTTTTGTCCCTTGTGATTTGTGGTTGATTCCCATGGCTTTTCTTTTTGTGGATTTTCGGAGCCTTTTTGTGGGAAATTCGTGATGAGCTTTTGGAGGTGTTTCTTTGCGGGATTGCTAGTGGGATTCACTCATGAGGTCTTTGTGATTTTGCCCCTGCAATCCCGTGGAAAGGCCTTCGATTTTGGGGGTTTTTGGAGTTCCTCGCGTTCTTGAGGTAGAGGCACGAGATTTGTGATTCCTCCTATTCTAGAGGGTTTTGGGGCTTGTGCTTCGAGCTAGAGTTCACCCATGAGGTGCCCTACCTTTCCCAAAATTTCTCTTGAATCCATGGAGCGAATCAGGAGATTGAGTGAGTTGATTCTTGGAGTTGACCCACGGGTGGAGTTCATCTCGAGCAGCCCAGGCGTGATCAGTCTGACCGGTGTGAGCCCTTTGTGGGTTTTAGCTCGGGTGAATGTTTGGTTCAGTTGGAAATTGTTGTGGTTTTCCCAGGGTCAATTCTTGGTAGGAATCATGTTGGTTTGCCTTGGTTGGTGAAGATTTTTGTGTTTGTTGCTTCTTTGGTTTGAGGTGTTTTTTGTTCCAGGGCCTAGAGAACTCACTGAGGCTTTCTGGAACGTTTCTGTGTGCTTGCTGTGCACACCGGCTTGACTGGTGCAGCACATCAGCCTGACTGGTGTCATCGGTCTGACTGGTGTACTCCATCAGTCTGACTGATGTAGCCCAGGCAGCAAGCCGTGCAGATTTTCTGTTGCGGTTTTAGTTGTGTGTTTGGGTAGGAGAACTTGCTCCTAGGATCAGTAGCACCTCCAGTGGCTATGTCATCTTGGCAAGGTGTGCGCGGAATTGCTTGGAAGTGAAATCAGGGTATAGGACGAAGTTCTCGCCACAGAATTTTTATCGGCTCCCATTCACTCCCCCCTCTCTTGTCACCTAATCGGTCCTTCAATTGGTATTAGAGCTGGTTACAGATCTTCGTGATTGTAACCAGTCTAAGATCCAAAGATGGTGTACTAGGATAGGGGTTCGGGTCCTTCACATTTTGATGGGAAGAACTACCAGATGTGGCAGAGGTGCATGAGCATGTTTCTTCGTGGCAAGATACAGTTGCTTTGGGATGTGATGGAAGATGTCAACTATGTCCGTCCTGCTAACTTCCTTGCCCCAGGATCTCGAGACATGTTTGATGCCAATAACAAGGCAGTTGATTACCTGTTACATGCTCTCTGTGCCTTGGAGTTTGATCGAGTGTTCGGAGAGGAGCTGGCATGTATGATTTGGGAGAACCTGAAGATTGCCCATGTTGGGAACAGTCAGGTGAAAACATATGGGGGTAACAACGACATATTTGGAAAAATGACAGATGACATAGTGTCACTAAACAGACCTGGAACATGACACCATTATCACATAATGTATCCATCTTTCCGTCACAACACGTCTCAACAAAATCCCAAATTAAGACGAGACACCAGAACCAGGGTCACCCAATGAAGAATCAGGAACAAGCTCTACCCAACATTCCCTTGCACATTTGCCAGCGGCTTGCTCTCTCTATCCCCTACTAATTCGTGCTATTGGTTCAGTACCTATTCTCAAGACACGATCTCTTGCAGCTGCCAATCCTGAATTTAGAGTTCGTCTCATCATCAAGTAAGAAGGCCTCTATCTCTGCAAATTTAGAGTTGTCATCATCAACTAGTTGTTCTCTGAATGATTTCAACGTGGTGAAAATGACAGGAGAAGCCTTTTCTGTGCCCATAGGACCATCATCTTCAGACATTTTTCCTGTAACTACGGTGTCTGAATCCTCCTATGACATAAAGATAACTCATACGTAATATAAGATTTTGCATAAAAAATGTAGCAGCCAACAGGACCGAGTAATAGATTCTAATTATACAAATCAAATTGCTTAGCGTTTACTACAGTAGCAATGAAACTAAAATATGATACCCTTGAATTGCTTAGCATTATAAAGTAAGTGGACATAATTCTAGCATGAAATATAGTGAATAACATTTCAAATCCTTATGGTATCATATAATGTGTAGACAATCCCTCATGCTATCATATACGATCAACAATTAAGTAGCACAGTTATGAGTAATTTTATTCATGTTACTTCATCTAAACCAGAAAGCTGATGACAGAATTCCACAGTAATACAATGACCTACTCTCAAGTGATGAGAACGACCTACAACTGAGGGACGAAACATATTTTATCATGTCACAAGACATACGTATACGTATAGGCTCAGCTTGCCATTTAAAGACGACGACCATCTGACCATGATGTACGGAACAACTTTTGATATTACAAAATGGCTTTCCTTATAGAACAAATTCATCTCGCCGGTTTCCAAGCAGAAGGAGAGGAACAAATACTGACCGTCCCAACCTAGGTAGGCAGATAGGTACACAAAGCCATTGATAACTACCATAGGATGCATTCCAACATCAGTCTCTTCTGAAAGCTCGGTGATCTTATCCAAAGTTGGGCGCAATAAGATCATCTCCTGCGGCATGAATCTCTTGACACCCTCATCATCATCTTCCAAGAGCCAAACAGAAAGAATGCATTGCAGTGCACGGACGACACACAACTTCCCATCATTGGTCTGACCAAGCTAAAACACTGACATTAGCCCTTTCAAGGTCGGTGGCAGTTCCATCTGAGAGAACTGAAATGTCTCAGTGTTGAGGGCGACGATGCATCCCTGTCACTTGTGTATCCAACTGACGAAGCCATTGACAATTGTGTGTTGATGGTTCAATAACGCGCCATGGTTCACCACAAGCTTACGCATCATGTAGTACTGAGAGACATGGGTACCCATGGGTCCCCACCGACCAAGGTCCCAGAGGTCCCTGACAAGTGGACCCGACCTTCCAGAAGCCCCGCCGACCTACAAGTAGGCCCAACGACCTTATCCACAACTCCGATGACTCCGGGCGACCTTATCAAGATCCCGGAAGACACGCAGTACTTGGCATGCAAGTCAAGACAGAAGCATGCTGTGCACCGCCGCTAGTAGGTCCGAGTATCATGGGATACTCCTTATAATCTGGGAGATAGCTTCCCACAATTGTAACCGACCTTGGCATGGGTCCACCGACCTTGAATGGAAGCCCTAGTCCGTCCTCCCCATATAAGGCGGCCTAGGACTCCATTCAAGGGGACATCTTCATCCTTCTCGCATAATCCACCACCACAACTGGACGTACAGTTTTACTCTCTGGAGGCCTGAACCAGTCTAAACCCTTGTCTCCCCGTGTTCATCACCATACTCGCCTAGTTCCGATTTCACCACGTGGACTACCACCTACGCTCTTAGTTTCTGATCCTCTCCATTAACCTGCAAACTGCTTGGGTAGCCCCCTTGCAGATCTGTCTAGGTCTCACCTCCTGACAGTTGGCATGCCAGATAGGGGCGATCGGGAACTCGTTGTGCAGCATGGTGGCCCGATCTGGTGTCGATTTTCCGGCGTGCCAACCCCGTGGAGATCTGCTTTGGATCCTTCACGGCGACCCTCTCCTATTCCGGTGGCTGCATCTCCTCCAGCGACCGCGGAGCAGGTCGTGATGGCGCCTGTCGCCACCCCCGTTTCTGATCCAGTATCGGAGACCCCGCTGCCCAGACCCTATGACCTTGTTCAGGGGATGGAGCACGTCATCAACATGACGAAGGAGACCTTGGAGATCTGCGAGTGAGCTCAATGCTCGGCGCCGATGGTGCTACACCACGATACCTTCCCCTTTGGCTTGCAGTCTGCGCCCAGCCTTCACCTCAGTCAGCTTTCCACGCCCTCCCAGATCCAATCTTGTCGGAGGCCATCCGACAACCTAAGGCCTGCACCCCGCACCTGGCGCGACCCAAGGTTATCGAATCCGTGGATCAGAAGCAAACCGCTAAGGTTCTATACCTCACCTAGTCAATCTAACCTAACATGAAGCATGGATTGCATATAAAGGGTAACCTTGATGGATATGAGGGAAACCACAAGGTTGATCACACTAAAGAACATCGGCTAGAGTAAAGCTCTACTGAATGGGTAACTTGGCCTAGCGCCTTCTAGTTGAAGTTCCGACAAACGAGCAATAAACCGACCATCTCATCTACTAGCATCCTTAAACTCCTACCTCTGGCCTACCTCCTGAAGACATCCGCTAGTTCGGGGGTATCATCCTGTCACAGTGCACCCTTAATCAAGTGGGGAATCTAGGGGCACGCTCAAACATGAATGTGTCTACAAATCATGAAGGATCGAGACACTAAATCCAATCACCATGATTACATAGAGCATGATATATAGTCTAAACATGTATTAGACTAAGAATCAAACATATTCATGAAAGGTAGAAAGCATGGACGGAGACATGGAATCGCTAGAAGATCGAATGACAAGATTGTAATTGCTCACATAATAATAGATGCGTTTGGATCATCACCACTGAGTACATACCATTAATGACCCCAACAAGCTCCGGAACTCCACAATGGCACAACCACGTAGGGCGGCCATGGCTGCTAGGGTCGGCCTAGGCCATCCCCTAGACAACTACGAGGACTCACCGCCGCCGTCGTCTCCCTCCAGTGCTTGCTTCTAGGTTTCGCTGAATTCATGTGGATGAATGCGGCGGCCGTCGAAGGCAGGGGCTACAAATAAGGTGAGGAGGTGGTAGGTTAAAGGGGAGGCCGAACCAGGCCCTAAACAGGTTAGGCCGACCAGCTTGGGCCGGCCGGCCCAGGCCCAAATCGGCTCAGTTCGGGCCCATCTTGCTCCCTGACGTTTCTCGTGTTTTCTTGAATCTCTGTCGCTCTGCATGTGGGCCCTTGACGTCATTTTCTCCTCGAGTCAGATAGGGGTACTTGTCACGCAAGCTCCTGTATCTTTTGTTCAAGTCCCTGGAGTTTTGCCATCTCATGCTTCGTTCCTTGTGCCATTTGGAGTCATGTTCACTTCGTGTCTTGACTTGTGTCGGGGGCTTCACGATCTTCTCACAAAGTGCTCAATGAACTTTACCCTCCTTTAGGCGCTTAAATCCTACGTAAACAACATACTCCAAAAACCACATGCAAGTGCGAACTTGATACATCATTAGTATGCCTAGTGGCGTGTTAGTTACAATTCAAAGTTCAAACCAAAGTGTTCTTAGTTGACGGAAATCGACCACCAACATATCCACATGCTTAAACCTTGTTCATCCTCGAGTAAGCCTTTAATGGTTATCAGTATTACCTTTCAATGTTCATAACCTGCATACAAGAGAAAACATAATGCTCTCCAAGTTTACATTTGTTAAAGTTCCATAATGTAACTAGCTTTCATCTCTATGGAGGGTATATATCATTTAAGCTCTTTCCACAAGTAATTAATCATGCTCTCAAATTTTAAACAAATCTAAGAAATTTTGAAAATAAAGAGCGGGATGGAGAAAAATTGCTTTACCAAGATCAATAATAAACCTCCTTGCATCTTGCTCGTGAACTCTCATCTCATGTTGTCTCTCAAGACTACTAGGACTACTTCTTTCCTCTCTCACATAATTAGTGGAAGGCTTTATATGGAGCTATGGGAAAGTTGATCCTATCAAGATATTATAGTTGAGATATTATTAAAACAAGACAAGCTTCTCATGGACTTACCGAGACTCATCAAAAAGGTCATTAGAAAAATAATGTTCCAAGGAGGGGGAAGAGAAAAATACACACACTTTGAGATAGGTGGACATGTGCAAATAGCAAAGAGTGATCTCGAGGCACAAACGAAGTCTTCGTTGTCAGATTGCACATGGTTGGAAAGATGAGTATGGGTCTTGATCTTGAATCCTCTTGAAATTCCTAACGCATCTAGAGAGCTGGGGAGCTTTATTATTATTATTTTTCTCTTTTTTCTATTTTTTCTCATCATACTTTTTCTTCTTTATTATTTTTCATTCATCACCCTTTTTTTCTTTTTTACTCCCCTTAAACTCTAGACTACACTAGTACTTCCTTGGCAACCCCCCATGCTTAGACATTGCTTGTCCCCGAGCAAAGAGGTGATGATTGTGTCAAGGTAAGTGCTAAAATTCTTGTATTTTCTTGAAGAGAGATACTTGAAACCTTCTAGGGATCCTTTCATGGAGGTCTCCCAAAATTTCACTCCAATTGACGGCACCTTCGTTGCTTGTAGTCTTCCTCAAAATATTCATCCATACTCAAAGTTTTGGGTTGTGATCAAGGAGGTATACACAAAAAGATACTTTGGGTTTGTGGGTGGATATCCAGCGAAGTTTGCGAAATTCCCGATGTGGAAACTCACAATGCACGGATAGAAAAGGCTAGCAAAAAGATAAATACACAAAAACGGAATGACAAGCTTCTTAGTCTCGGGCCAGAGAAATCAAGCCTTGAATCAATGCACCCAAAAATAAATCTTGTATACTAAGGTTTTGCACTAAATGAATATATGACTTTGGATAGGTTGAGCAAAATGCAAGTGGTATCGAAGAGAAGGTTAGCATATCTTTTAAGAATAAAAATAAATGATCTTTCATTCATTCAAAAATGAGAGCAATGAAAAACAGTATGGGTCTCAAGTTATCATAACCTCCACAAAAGATTTGGCTAGCATTAATTTAATTTTCAGATCATATTAAAGAGAGCACTAGCTTAATCATATACAAACCAAGAACAAGAATGAACAAAGTGGCAATGATCATCATATATCCAAGAGCATACAAGATATCATCATGGTGAGCACAAGGTGTCGGGGTTTGTTACCGCCGGGAAGTAAATTTGTACGAACGCGTGTCTGGATCCACACGGTTGCACAAGAGACACTCGAGGTTATACTGGTTCAGGCCTCCGGAGAGTAATACCCTACGTCCAGTCTGAGAGGAAGTGTTCTTTATGCTCGGGGGTTTGTAGTAGGGGTTACAAACGAGTCGGGAGAGGGTTTCTGAGCCCAAGTCCCTGGTGCATGTGCATGGGGTTCTTGTAGCAGAGTTCTGCGTACACGAGTGTGTAGATGGCTACAATGGGTTGTGAGATGAGATATCGATACTAAGTGCATGTGGGGGTGGAAACGAACGTTGTGTTACAAGTGCTCCCCTCCTCCCCTTTTATAGTCGCAAGGGAGAGGTCAATGGGGTTAAAATCGAGGGTATAAACTAGGTTATAGTGTAGGGCGTCCTTCCTCCGCGTCGGGCCGTCAGGGCAGTGCGACAAAGAACTGTTATGGGATCATAGGAGATAGTGTAGGTCTTCCTGGAATCGCGCGTCCCGAGTAGTTGCCTTTGGAGCTTCTCGTACTCTTCTCCGAGTAGTTCACTGGGCGTAGGGCATAGGCCTCGTACCCTACTCTCGTCAGTGGAACAGGAACGGGTCTTTCCTGGTTACTGTGGGAATGGAGTGGTTTATGCCACGCTGTTTGAAGTTTAGGGGGGAGGCATACACTGTGCTATTCGTGGCACAGTGCTTCCCGTGTCGTCCGTGGTACGACGCACGCTGTGCCATTCGTGGAATAGCAGATGTATCCGCACTCTGACACCAGATCAGCCTGGTTAGGGCGGCCCGACGCGGAAGGGTCAGCACGTGGCGGTTTGTGGGTTAATGTGCCCGGATATCATGGGATATCGGCGGGGGGCCCACACTGCTGCAGCCTACGTTGTGAAGCCTTGAACTTGTCGGGGGCGGAAAACTACTCGTGCAAGCAGGTAGTCTATGCCACACCTTCTGATGCTTAGGGAGTACCACACACTGTGCCGTTCGTGGTGCAGTATGCCCTGTGCTATTCGTGGTACAGCACACACTGTGCCGTTCGTGGCAGGGCGGACGGATCTGCCCTCTGACACCAGATCGGCCTGGCCAGGGCGGGCCGTCATGGAGGAGAAGACGCGTGGTGGCGCGTGGGAGGACACGTGCGGAGATTCCAGGATCTCAGTGGGGGTCTCACGCTGTCGTTACCTTCCACGCGAAGCCTGAACTGGGTTGCTGACGGAAACTACTCGTGCGAATGAGTTGTCGGAGGGGGAGATGGAAACTACTCGTGCGAACAAGTAGTCGGAGAGGGAGACGAAAACTTGTCGTGCGAACCATCTAGCGGTGGTGAACTTGTCGCGTGGGCCGCTATGTACTCAGAGGAAGAGGCGCTGGTGCGCATGGGCCGCCCGGTTCCTGGCCCATGACGGAGACTGGTCGTATGGACTCCCAGGTACTCGGAGGCATAATACTCGTTGTATTAGCCGCTAAGTATGCTGCGTGTCAGTCCGTATTGCGTTTTTCAGAGGTTGTGGTGGGCCCTGGTCTAGGGCCTTGTCAGTAGCCCCCGAGCCTGGTGAGGGAGTCAAGGACTCGCTCCCAGGTTCAAATGCCGTATAGATGAAGAGGTTGGATGCGTTTTTTTTACGGGGGCGAGCGAGCGCACCCGAGGGTGATAGCCCCCGAGCCCATGGACAAGTCGGAGACTTGTGCGTGGTGTTAAATGTTGAGGTCTTGAATTCGTGGATGTTATTGTGCTGTTGCACGTCGCGCGAAGTGCGCGTCGTGGGATGAATGGTGGAGATCTCGTGCCGGGTGCGGGATTTGTGGGCACATCACAGGTGATGTGGCAACGCGCTCGTGCGCTGTTGGCACTGGCGGGCGCGCCTTTTGAGGAGCAACGCTTCAGCGCGTGGGAGACGTGGCCCGAGGTGGGCCCGGGCAATAACTGCTGAGGGCACGGTCATTTCCCCATTTATACTGCGGCCGCCGGTTGGGACTTTTTCCCCCTTCTTTCTTGCTCACTCCGCCATCGTCACCACTGCCTTAGCCTCCGCATCCGCTGCGCTCGTGCTCCCGCACCTCCTTTGATTCCAAATGCAAGCTCGCTTCTCGCTGCTGCCGCTATGTCGAACTGGGCATCCTCAACCGCGACCTGGTCCAAGCTCGACCGCCTCGTCGCCGACGATATGCTGCCGCCGCAGACCGAGGCAGAGGAGTGGAAGGTCCCCGGAGCCGAGCGCTCACCCGAGCCCCCGGAGGGGTACGTGGTCCCGTTTGTGGCCTTCCACGAGCGCGGCTTCTCCGTCCCGGTAGGGCGGTTCAACCGCGCCGTCCTCGAGGAGTACAGCCTCAAGCTTCACAACCTCAACCCGAACGGCATCCAGCAGATGGCGGCGTTCAAGGTGTTGTGCAAGGGGTACCTACGGCAGGGGCCCACTGGGAGCTGTTCCGGTACTTCTACAAATTCCTATGCCTGAAGGACGACCGTACCGCGGCGCGGGAAGCAGGTGAGGATGGATGAGTACATCCCCACCTCCTTGATGAGCTCCAACAACGGGTGGCACCGGGATTGGTTCTACCTCAAGAACGACCCCGAGCACCCGCTCCCCAAGTACACCGGCCTCCGGTACGACCGCGCGCCGGAGAAGTGGAGGTACGGGCTGGAGAAGAAAGACCAACCCTGGTTTCTTTCGGATGCGCTCAAGGCCCTCAAGCTGCTCCACAACCGTGGTGTGGATTTCGTCACCGTGATTGGCGGCTACCACGTGAGGGGGATCGTTCCGCTCCGACGACGCCCCCTGCGCATCTTCGAGATGACAGCCAACCGGGCTCCCTTCGTGGGGATGGTGACGGCCGACCCTCTGCCATCGGTGGAAGAGGTCCAACGCCGGGTATCGTAGGCCACCGGGATTACCTACTTGTTCTGGCCGCCGCTGAACTCACTGCCGATGCTCCCTGACCCGACCACCGTGACCCTGGTACGTTTTTCTTGGCACCTTCTGGCTTGTCTTTGGGATTTTTGTGGTGGGTAATAATTTTCTTGCATTTGTCCAGATGGGGACGGTGAGCGTCCTTGCATCGCGTCCTCCTCTGGAAGAGGACCGGACGCTCACCCGGATGCTTGTCGCGAGGGACAAGCGGCGGGCCGAATGTAGGAAGGTCCACCAGCAGAAAGAGATCGAGAAGCGGTCGAGGAACAACGACCGTGCTTCACGCCGGCGCACTCAGGAGGCCGACATCTCCGAGGACGAGGACCCCTCGTCACCGCCACCGGATACGGGGGACTCTGACTCCGAGTTCACATGGACCGACGATGAGCCACTAGTGTCTTCGTAGCCACGCGGTGGGTCGGAGCACGCCTTGGCTGTGGCGGGTGCCATTTCGAGCTGGCTAGCGCTGCCCCGGTCTCCCCGAGCAGACCGTTCCGGGACGCGCAGCCACACCTCTCAGCGGGGCCACCACGAGAGGAGTAGGAGCTCCCCCCGGCGCGGCGACCCCACTCGCCGCACGTCGGGGCACGAGACCTCGCGCCGCCCCTCCTCACGCCGGAGGTCGGACACCCCGTTGGCGCGCTCGCCCCGGGAGCAGAGAAATGCGCCAGGAGTTTCTCCTCCACCCGTGACTCAGGGCGGGGGATCGACCAACACCCAACGACGTCTCCCGTTCATCGTCGTCGCTGGGAACAGACCTGCACCCTCAATGACTTCTGCTACGTCCGCGTGGAGCAAACGGGCGGTGCCTTCCCTGAACCCGACCTTCGGTTCGAAGCGGGCTCACAATGTCGCGGTAAGGTAGGCTCCGAGTTGTAATTTTTCGATCATTATTCTGAATTCCTGGGGAGCATGTCCTCCGCCTGCTGTCGTTGTGATGCCCTTACTGTTCCAGGGCGCCCGACCCTAGCACGATGGCGCCGGCGCCCATGAAGATGTTGCGCCGCCCGGCTCAGGCGGTTGGAGACGTGCCGCCGCTGGTCGGTCCGCCGCTAATCTCCCCGTCGGGCGCGGCCGTCGAGGAGACGAGAGGGTCCACGACCCAGGAGATGGTAGTCCTGCCGACGGGAGCTGAGGGCCCTAATCGAAGCGACCTGTCGATGTGGCATATGGGATTGGGGGACGAAGCCCCCACAGAAGAAGTTGGCGAAGTGCCTGTCCGGGCCTCTGGAGCAGCCCCTGGAGGATCCTGCTCCAGAAGCGCCAGCAGGAGATGTTGAACTGCTAGCCCCCAAGTCGTTGGTGGGGGTGGGCGATACCATGGTGGATGTCGAGCTACCAGCCCCCGAGCTGTTGGCGGGGGCGGGCAGTGCTGCGGTGGATGCTGGGACCCCAGCCCCCGAGTTGTTGGTTGGCACGGGGGATGCGATGGTGGTCATGGAGCAGACCATCCTCGCCTCCGAGGAGACCCCAGCCACGACAATCGTTGAAGTGACCGAGGAGGTCGCTCCGGTCTCGTCGGCCGCCGCTTCCGCGAACGTCATCCCCCCGCCGGACGCTCCGGAGGTCGTCATCATCCTGGAGTCACCTTTCCCCACCTCCTCCTCTCTTGCGGTGACAGAGGAGCGGGTGCCACCTCTGACTGTCGAGTTTGGAGAAGGTTCGAGGGGCCTGGGAGTGACCCCGTCGGTGCTCGAGGAGCAGGAGGAGGTGGCGCGGATCTGGCTGGTGCCTGTTTCTCAGGTTGAGACTTCCATCGACCTCGACGTCGACGGTACCATGGAAGCTGTGGCCTGTCGGAACCTGGAGAGAGGGCTACGCCAGAGCGAGCTGGCCCTGCGCCAATCGGAGTGGGCGCTCATGGAGTTGGTTGTGTCTTCCGCGAGGGTGAGTTGCAGATTTCGTCTTTTCTTTTTCTGTCTGACTTCCAGATTTGTTATTTCTCTGACCGCGGAACTTACCCATAACTTAGGAGCTTGTCGGGCGCAGCGGCGAAAGGCTCCGTGCCATCACGGCGCTCCGAGCGGAGAAAGCCCAGCTGGAGACGCAGCTAGCCGCGACCTGTCTCGTCGCGGCGGCCAGCGAGGTCGACCAGGCGACCGAACGCGCAGCTCTTGAAGCGAGGGCGAAATCTGCTGAGGATCGCACGGTCGCTGCGCAGGCGGAGAAAGCCGCCTTGGAGAAGAGGCTGGCTGAGGCAGAGTAGGCAACATCGGAGCTGCGTTCCAATGCCAAGGCTGCCGCCCGGACTGCTAACCAGGAGAAGACGGACCTCGAGGCAAGGGCGGGGCGGGCCGAGTCTGACCTCCAGGTGGCCCGTGAAAGGGTGACCGCTCTTGAGGCCCAGGTCAGCAATGTTAATGCTGAGAAGGGCCAACTCGAGGAAGTCGCCAAGAAGCGCGAGGAAGAGATCATCAGTGAGTGCATCGTGACTTGTTGTCTTTACGCTTTTGCTTGCGCGTAGTTGCTTGATACGTGACGTTGTCTTGCTTTTCGGGGTGAGCAGCTCTTCATGTGGCCCACACCAACTTGGAGAAGCAGGTCGCGGATCAGGAGACCATTGCGGCCACACAACTCATCGAGAACGAGAAGCTGGCGGACCTTGCTCGCGAGGCTATCGCGAGACTCAACAGTAAGAGGCGCAACCTCTTCGTGCTCTGTCTTCCTTAAACAAGGTGTTTTCCGCTAACACTTGTCCCTCTTTTGCTTCAGAGACCGTGGCTGAGCTCGAGGAGTGAAAGTTGCACGAGAAGACCAAGGAGACCCTCGCGCTAGTGCAGTCGGTCCATGACAAGATGGCGGATGCCATCACCAAAGCGGTGGATGATCTCGGGGTCCCTTCTGGCTCCAACTTGAAGGACCGCCTGGAACGGGCTGTTGTGACAGCTCACCGGCAATCAATGGACGTGGCCCACGACATTATCCGCAAGGTGGTGGCCATCTTCTTGTTGCACTATCTGAGGCTGGACCGGAGGCTGCTGAGCCAGGGGTGGTGCCTGGGCTACGACGACACCGGCTATGATCGCATCGAACATCACGCCGTCGACTTTGCCCGAGTCATGATGAACCACGCCCTTCATGATCTGGGCCTGTAAGAAAAACAAAGTAGCCTCGTAGGGCTTTTGATTATGTCCGTGATAACTTGTAACAAACTTGTGGGTCAGGTGACCGTTTTTCGTTTTAAGCTAAGGATTCGTTTGTTTGATCGTTATCCTTCCGCCGAGTAGTTAGGAAACTTGTGAGTCCGAGTAGTGTAACTTATGACCTTGTTGGTGGTGTCTTGCTTCGTAGCCACGGGGGTGTAGGAACCTGGCAACCCGACCGAACTTAGCCTTAAAGTAGCACCATTTGGGCAAGTAGCCCCCGAGTACTTTCGAGAAGGATGGACGAAAGCATGTTTTTGCAAACGGGAAAACTCTTCGGAGTTTATAGCTTAGACGGTTGCCCGACAACTTTCGAGGGAACGAATGAGCAACAACTCAGAGTCATGAACTTTGCTCATGGGTCTTTGCACCATAGCCACAGGGACGCAAGTACTCAGGGCCCGGACGAGCGCAGGTTCATGACCGCTCGAGTCATCGTCCATCTCCCTTTAAGGAGTGTGGGTGTACCGCGATGATCTTACGAGAAACCGTAGATGGTTTTGATCGAAAAAAGTTTTCGGAGCGTGTAGGGAAGGGGTGCCGTGGCCCCAAGTAGCCCCCGAGCCCATGGACAAGTCGGAGACTTGCCCATGGGATGAGACTAGCTTAAAAAATGTTTTACTCGAGTAAAAGACATAAGCTTGAACTAAGATATCATCTCACGAAAAAAGAAAGTAGCTCGAAGCTCTTGCATTATCATAAGATGAAACAAAAGAAATACTTAAGGGTAAAAGCAGCGTAATTGCTCTATGTTCCATGCGTTGGAGATGACCCTGCCGTCCTCATATTTGAGCTTGAAAGTTCCCGGACGGAGCACTTGGTCGACAATGAATGGACCCTCCCATGGCGGTGAGAGCTTGTGCCGGCCCTCGTTGCTTTGAACTTGTTGGAGGACGAGGTCGCTGACTTGGAACTCGCGTTCCCGTATGTTGCGCTCGTGGTAGCGACGTAGGGCCTGCTGGTACTGCACCGAGTGGAGGAGAGCGACGCTGTGCGCTTCATCTAGCTGGTCGATGGCGTCCTCGAGCGCGTCCTGGTTGCCTTCTTTGGTGTAGGCTTGAACTCGTGGGCTGTCGTAGTCGATATCCGTCGGGAGAACTGCCTCCGACCCATGGATTAGGAAGAAAGGCGTGCAGCTCGTGGCCCGACTAGGTGTGGTGCGTAGGCTCCATAGGACGGACGAGAGTTCCGCAGCCCACGTCGCCCGAAATTTCTCGAGGCGCTTGAAAATTCGTGGCTTCAAGCCCTGCAGGTTCATGTCGTTCGCCCTCTCCACCTATCCATTGGTCGTCGGATGGCTGACAGCGGCCCAGTCCACGCGGATGTTGTTGTCATTGCAGAACTTGAGAAACTTTTTGCTGGTGAACTAGGTGCCGTTGTCGGTGATGATGGAGTTTGGGATCCCGAAGCGATAGATGATGTCGGTGAAGAATGCGACGACTTCCTCGGAACGAACATTTGTTATGGGCTTGGCCTCGATCCACTTCGAGAACTTGTCGATGGCCACGAGCACGTGTGTGTAGCCCCCGGGCGCCTTCCTCAAGGGTCTGACCATGTCTAGTCCCCAGACCGCGAACAACCAAGTAACTGGGATGGTTTGAAGTACCTGTGCCGGGAGATGAGTTTGTCGCGCGTAGAATTGACAGCCTTCACAGCTACGTACGATCCGAGTCGCATCGGCGAGTGTGGTGGGCCAGTAAAAACCTTGTTAGAAGGCCTTTTCGATAATGGTCTTTGGACCGGTGTGATGCCTGCACGTGCCGGCATGAATTTCCTGCAGCAGCTCCTTACCCTGGTCGGCCAAGATGCAACACATGAGTATGCCTCTGGCGCCCTTTCGTCGAAGCTCGCCATCGACTAGTCTATACGACTTGGCCATACGAGCCATCCATCGAGCTTTCTTCTTGTCGAGAGGCAACTTTCCCTCCACCATCCACTCGAGGATCGGGATCCTCCAGTCTGGATCTTCAAAATTAGGCTCTCGCACCTCGTCGATCTCCATGACTTCTTGTGTCGATGGTTCTGGCGGTTTGTGCTCCTCGGAGCGGACGGATGGCTCATACTGGTCGCTTTTGATGCCGCTTTTGTGAGGGTGTCTGCTGCCTCGTTGTACTTGCGTAGCACGTGATTGAGCTCGAGCCCGTGGAACTTGTCCTCCAACTCGTGCACCACTTGGCAATACGCGGCCATCTTTGGGCTTAAACAATTTTTCTCCTTCATCACCTGCCCTACGACTAGGTCGGAATCTCCCCGAATCTCGAGACGTCGAATCCTGAGTTCGAGAGCGATCCGGAGGTTGTTGACGAGCGCCTCGTACTCCTCGACATTGTTCGAGGCTGCGAAATGTAGTCGGACCATGTACTCCATATGCATGCCCAGAGGCGAGATGAAGACAAGTCCGACCCTGGCTCCTTCCTTCATGAGCGATCCGTCAAAGTACATAAGCCATGTCTCGTGCTCGATGGGAGCGGGGGGAGTTTGGATCTCCATCCACTCAGCGACGAAGTCGGCCAACGCCTGTGACTTGATGGCGGTGCGGGGCGCGTAGGTGATGTTCTGCCCCATCAGCTCGAGGGCCTACTTAGTAATTCTTCCTTCCGCCTCTGGGCTCTGTATGACCTCACCGAGCGGGTATTTGGACACCACGTGATGCGGTGCGAGTCAAAATAGTGCTGGAGCTTCCGCTTGGTGATGAGGATAGCGTAGATCAACTTTTGGATTTGCGGGTAGCGCATCTTCGAGTTGGAGAGGACCTCGCTTACAAAGTAGATGGGGTGCTGCACCTTCTGTGTCTTCCCAGGCTCGTCTCGCTCGACCACCAGTGCCGCGCTCACGACCTGAGTTGTTGCGGTGATGTATAGGAGCATAGGCTCTTCGTCTGCCGGTGCGGTGAGCACCTGGTGGGCTCTTGAGTAGATTTTTGAGCGACTCGAGGGCTTCCTGTGCCTCAAGCATCCATGCGAAGTGTTCCGACTTCTTCATGAGTTTGTACAGCGGCAAGCTGCGTTCACCTAGTCGGGTGATGAACCTGCTGAGAGCAGTGAGGCACTCGGTGATGCGTTGCACTCCCTTTAGGTTTTTGATTGGCCCCATGCTTGTGATCACGGAGATCTTCTTAGGGTTGGCCTCGATGTCACGTTCCGACACGACGAACCCGAGTAGCATGCCTCTGGGGACCCCGAAAATGCACTTCTTGGGATTGAGCTTCACGCCGTGCTCCCTTAACTTCTCGAAGATCGCGGTGAGGTCGGGGCCCAGGTCGCCCACCTTCTTCGACTTGACCACGATATCATCTACATAGGCCTCGATCAGCTGTCTGATGAGGGCACCAAAGACGCGTCGCATGCATCTCTGGAACGTGGCTCATGCATTTTTCAACCTGAATGGCATCGATGCGTAGCAGAATGCACCGAAGGGGGTGATGAATGAGGTCGCGAGCTGGTCGGCCAAGCTCATTGTGATTTGGTGGTACCCGGAATAAGCATCGAGAAAACAAAGGGTTTCGCACCTGGCTGTTGAATCGACTACTTGATCTATACGCGGTAATGGAAACGGATCTTTTGGACATGCCTAGTTCAGGCTCGTGTAGTCGACACACATCCTCCACTTTCCATTCTTCTTCTTAACAAGTACAAGATTTGCTAACCACTCAGGGTGGTACACTTCACGGATGAAACCTGCACTAAGGAGCTTCTTGATCTCCTCGCCGATGGCCTTGCTTAATGTTAAGCTTGTGCTCAGCGACCTCCCTTGGAATCCCCGGCATGTCGGAGGGTTTCCATGCAAACACGTCGAGGTTTGCACGGAGGAAGTCGATGAGCGCGCTTTCGTAGTCGGAACTGAGCGCCGTCCCGATACGGATCGTGCGACCGTCATCGGTGACGGCCACCTCCTTAGCATCCTTGGCGGGCTTGAAAGAGCATGCCGCTCGCTTGGACGACTGGACGATGTCTTGGTCCTCGGAGGGTGGCTCCGCGGTGAGCTTCTCGGACCGGATCAGTGCCTCAGTGAACTGAAAACACTCAGCATCACACTCGTATGCGTGCTGGAACGTCGTACCTACTATGATGATGCCCTTTGGGCTGGGCATCTTCAGCTTAAGGTACGTGTAGTTGGGGACGGCCATGAACTTCGTGTACGCTAGCCTTCCGAGTATCGCGTGATACGTCCCCGGGAACCCGACCACCTCGAAGGTGAGGGTTTCCATTCGGAAGTTGCTCGGAGTTCCGAAAGTGACGAGCAGATCGATCTACCCGAGGGGAACCGCCTCCATCCCGGGTACGACCCCGTGGAATGGCACCGTCGACGGCCGCAGTCGGGACCGCGGGATCCCCATGTCGTCGAGGGTCGAGACGTAGATGACGTTGAGGCCGCTGCCTCCATCCATCAGCACCTTGTGCACGCGATTGGTGCCGAACAAGGGTGCCACGACCAGTGGATAGTTGCCCGGCCGCGAAACATGGTCGGGATGGTCGCGCTGGTCAAACATCACCGGTGTCTCCGACCACTTTAGATATGTTGGCGCTGCACGCTCAACGTGGTAGACTTCTCACTGGATCAGCTTCCCTGGCATCTAGGCGACCGTGTTGTTGACCCTTTGAAGATCATCATGACAGCTCCGTCTTCATGGTGGTAGGCAACCTCATCGTTGCCCTTGTCCCTCCCTCCGTCGTTGGTTGGTGCAGCGTCACGCTTTTTCAGCATGCTGGCGAGATAGGACTTCATCATATTGCAGTCCTTGAAGGCATGCTTGACGGGGCCTTCGTGGTTGGGGCATGGAGCCTCCAGCAGCTTCTCAAAGTCGTCTTTGGGCGGGTTGCCCCTGGGCCTTGCTGTCTTTCGATCGACAGCAGCTACCAGGGTGTCGTCACGGTACTGCTTGTCCCTGTTCTTCTTTTTCTTGTTAGTCGGAGCGGATGGACCACCATCAGCTTCTGTCGGCTGCTTCCCTTTGCTGGTGCTGGGACTGAGCATTGTAGCTACGGCTTCCTCTCTGTTGGCGTGGTCCGTGGCAATGTCAAGGAGCTCCCGAGTAGATCGTGGCTTTCGTCGCCCGATCCAATGGATCAGCGTGGCACACGTGGTGCCATTCTGGAATGCCGAGACGATGTCCATGTCGATGGTGCTGGGCAACTCAGTGCATCGCTTGGAGAAGCGCCGGATGTAGTCGCGCAGGCTCTCGCCCTTCATCCGGTTGCAATTGTGCAGGTCCCACGGGTTCCCTGGTCGGGCGTACGTGCCCTAGAAGTTGCCAATGAAGACGTCACACAGCTGCGACCATCTGTCGATCTTGCCCTGAGGCAGGTGCTCGAGCCTTGTGCGGGCCGAGTCCGCGAGGTGCAGCGGGAGATTCTTGATGATGAACAGGTCGTGTCGCGCACCACCGACGTTGCACGCTAGCTGGTAATCTTCCAACCAAATGCTAGGGTTGGTTTCTCTATCATACTTGGGTACGGAGGTCGGATCTCGGAAGCGTGAAGGAAAACGTGCACTACGCACGTTCTTCCCAAAGGCCCGAGGCCCTTGGGGTCAGGCGAGTTGCTTCGGCTGCGGTCCTTGTCGTTCTCGCCGCCGGTTGTACTCCTTGCGAGGCTGCTGCTCGTGGTTGTTGTCTAGGCCCACGTCTACCCTCCGTCGCGCTTTGATGGTGTCACGCGCGTCCGGTCAGGGCCTAGGCGGCTCTTCATTGGAACATTGACCTCCTCGGACCGACACGGCTGTTGCGATGGCGCTACAGGTTGTCGTGGCTCAGAATGCCCACGACCCTGTGAGCCCCGCTGACGAGAGGCGGAGCTTTCCGCCTACTGCATGGCGGCAGTGTCCAGGAGCGTCTTGATTTGTTGATGCATCTCCTTCTCTTGGGGGTGGTAGGCTCTGGGATCTTCCGGAGAAGAACTGCTATTGCCGCCAGGTTCTGCGACACCCTTTTGAAGACAGGCATTCCTTTGACGACGTCGCGGTCGTCATTGATGATGCATTGCTGGAAGTCCCTTGCGCGCACGTGAGCAGGAGTTGGATTCAGGTCCCGCCCGAGTTGTTGGTGGAGCTGAGCGCGCTCTTCGTCGAGCTGGCGCTGTGCCTCCTCCAACTCGTCCAGTCGCACTCGTTGTGCGGCGCCATTAGCCGGGTCCTGCGCTATCCGCTGTCGAGCTATGGGCGGATTGGGCGACCCCTTCCGGAGTCTGGGCCAGCGCTGGTGCGACCGGGGCGTTGCCAACAACAAAGCACTCGCGTGTGGGGTCGTACCCCTTATCGTCGGAGTCGTCAGAGTAGCCGAAGCAGTAGTCTGCCGCCGTCTGGAAGCGGCAAAAAGCACCGGCTTCCTAGAGCCTGGTATAGTCCTACTCCGAGCCAAAGATGTCGTCTGTGCCATCGGTGTCGAGGTACTGTTCGTCGGGCGAGGTCACCGGGAGCCTCATGTTGCATACGAGGCGACGGCTCGGGAGGTTCTCGTACGCGGCCAGGTCCGCGCCTGACGACGAGGAGTATGCTGACGCCGTGTCGTGCGTCGCGCGGTGGTATAGTGGTGTCGGCACACTTCCCCTGGCGTGGCGCACCGTTGAGCCTGATGATGGCAGGGACTCTTCTGCGGTGTGGATGGGTTGTGGCTCGCCGGCTTCGACCCGCGGAGGGGAGTTGGCACGTGCCGCCCTGCGTCGCTCCGCTTTGGCCTGCCGCGAGCGCTTGCCCGAGCGCCTCTTTCGTCGGGGCGATCGTGGAGCGGCGGACGCCGGGGCAGGTGTTGGCGCAGGTGCGTCGGTGCTCTTATCGAGGAGGCGCATGAGATAGTCGTCTCCGGTCGCGTGGAAGTTCAGGCTCCCGAAACGAATGTCGAGTCCGGCCGGGAGTGGGTTGGATGATCCCATGGGGTAGCTCATCGGTGGCGGCTTGGCAATGACTACCGTCGAAGATGATGAAAAAGGGGCCGTGCAGACCCTGAAATGGACGTCGAGACATGCGAGGCCCCTACCTGGCACGCCAACTGTCGGGGTTTGTTACCGCCGGCAAGTAAATTTATACGAACGCGTGTCTGGATCCGCACGGTTGCGCAAGAGACACTCGAGGTTATACTGGTTTGGGCCTCCGGAGAGTAATACCCTACGTCCAGTCTGAGAGGAAGTGTTCTTTATGCTCAGGGGTTTGTAGTAGGGGTTACAAACGAGTCGGGAGAGGGTTTCTGAGCCCAAGTCCCTGGTGTGTGTGCGTGAGGTTCTTGTAGCAAAGTTCTGCATACACGAGTGTGTAGATGGCTACAATGGTTTGTGAGATGAGATATCGATACTAAGTGTGTGTGGGGGTAGAAACGAACATTGTGTTACAAGTGCTCCCCTCCTCCCCTTTTATAGTCGCAAGCGAGAGGTCAATGGGGGTAAAATCGAGGGTATAAACTAGGTTATAATGTAGGGCGTCCTTCCTCCGCGTCGGGCCGTCAGGGCGGTGTGGCGAAGAACTGTTACGGGATCATAGGAGACGGTGTAGGTCTTCCTGGAATCGCGCGTCCCGAGTAGTTGCCTTTGGAGCTTCTCGTACTCTTCTCCGAGTAGTTCACTAGGTGTAGGGCATAGGCCTCATACCCTACTCTCGTCAGTGGAACAGGAATGGGTCTTTCCTGGTTACTGTGGGAATGGAGTGGTCTATGCCACGCTGTTCGAAGTTTGGGGGGAGGCGTACACTGTGCCGTACGTGGCACAGCGCTCCCCGTGCCGTCCGTGGTACGACGCACGTTGTGCCATTCGTGGAATAGCAGACGGATCCGCACTCTGACACTAGATCGGCGTGGTTAGGGCGGCCCGGTGCGGAAGAGTCAGCACGTGTCGGTTCGTGGACAAATGTGCCCGGATATCACGGGATATCGGCGTGGTCCCACAGTGCTACAACCTTCGTTGTGAAGCCTTGAACTTGTTGGGGGAGGAAACTACTCGTGTGAGCAGGTAGTCTATGCCACACCTTCTGATTCTTAGGGAGTAGCGCACACTGTGCCGTTCGTGGCGCAGTACACCCTGTGCCGTTCGTGGTACGGCACGCACTGTGCCATTCGTGGCAGGGCGGATAGATCCGCCCTCTGACACCAGATCGGCCTGGCCAGGGCGGGCCGTCACGGAGGAGCGGACGCGTGGCGGCGTGTGGGAGGACACGCATGGAGATCCTGGGATCTCAGCGGGGGTCCCACACCGTCATTGACTTCCACACGAAGCCTGAACTGGGTTGGTGACGGAAACTACTCGTGCGGACGAGTAGTCGGAGGGGGAGACGGAAACTACTCGTGCGAACGAGTAGTCGGAGAGGGAGATGGAAACCTGTCGTGCGAACCGCCCAGCGGTGGTGAACTTGTCGCGTGGGCCGCTATGTACTCGGAGGAAGAGGAGCGGGTGCGCATGGGCCACCCGGCTCCTGACCCGCAACGGAGACAGGTAGTACGGAGTCCCGGGTACTCGGAGGCATAATATTCGTCGTATGAGCTGCTAAGTATGCTGCGTGTCAGTTCGTACTGCGTTTTTCAGAGGTTGTGGTGGGTCCTGGTCTAGGGCCTTGTCACAAGGTAACAGTGATTATTATTTGTTGAAAACAAAAACAAATCTAGGTTGTACTCCTAGTAGCCATGTTATTCTATACAGAAATATACAAAGATTGCATCTAAGGTTGTGGAAAGCATATACATATGTACAAAAATATAGAAAGACAAGGACAAAAAGAGGGTTGATGAATCATTACCGTCCCTTGATGCTTCAAGTGTAGTCAACTGTGATCCTTGTACTCCATGCGGTCTTCTCATGTCCACTAAGTCCTCCCCCATGCTTACCATGGTGCTAGGCATGGAAGATAATGAACCATCTTGTAATTCTTGAAGTCCTACCACCATGTGAGGAGATCATTGTCATGCCTTGATTGTTCTTCAACATCCGCCCTTTGTCACAAGCCTTAGTCCCAATCGTTTTTCAACTCGTCTTCACCTCCTTCCATATTGTTCTTTATCGTTGCTTCAACTTCCACGAGTTTTTCTTGAACTTCTAGAGCAGAACATGTACTGAATCATTGCTCCATTGTTAAGTTCTTGAAATCATCTTTCCAACGAGTGGTCATTTACCCCAATCGGACTCTGAAGAAGAGAGTTACGCCCTTTTTACTCCATCAGTGCAAAACTGTGCCAGGCTGATTTCAGAACGTGTGACGCCCAAAGATTTGGTTGTAACTCCTTGCATGGGTCTCCTAAAATGTTGAATCTCGATGCGTTGGAAAGAAGACTTCGTGGCGCTCCTGAATATCTAAATTTCTTCTTTTGTACATCTCTGAACATGTGTTTAATCTTGATGAAGACAGCGGTGTATCTTTCGGGATTTTGGAGGTATTGACGATCCTAATTTCATCTTTTATCACAAACGCATGGGAGAGATCGCCATGCCTGCAAAACAACTCTAAAGCACAAAGTACCCCCGAGGTGACGGTCAGGAATACTCACTCTATGATGACAAACCAAAGACATCCCCTAAGATCTTAACTTGTGGCATAGTTAATCTAGTGAAAGAAAAATTAAGAACCTAATGGGTGTACGTGTGTGCAAGTATGCATGCAAATGATGAGATGGTATAAAAACAAAACAATGTTTACACCAAATTCTAAGCTCCATGCTTACAAAGTGGTTGCCAAACTTCTCCATTGCCATAAAGATTTATTCACCAAGGTCAAAACACCATGCTTATCCCAAGATTAATAATTCTTTATAGTGCAAGAGAAGGAGAGTGCATTGCAAAGTTTATAAACCAACCAATGCAAAATGATAGCAAGGTATATAAAACTGAATGATGGTGGTCTCCAATCATGCCTAAACACCATGTTTACACAAGGTTGCAAAAAGGAGTAACGCATGTCGACAAGCATTAACATAGAAATGAAAGCATTCATCACAAAGTTTCACAAAAACCTAGCTATCATAAAGCGGATGATGACAATGAGGGGGTGCAAAATGCAAATGCAAAGAGTTAGCACAAGCAAACGTTAGCAGGGTTTTGAAAGATTTCTGATATGGTCCACAATAAGCAAAGGACAAAGCTTGGGCTTCACCGAAGTAAGCGTTGTCAACAAGAAAATCACCCATCGAAAAGAATCAATCGACCAAACTAACAAGGTTTAAGGGTAGGTTGTGGGTATCCTATATTTTTGGCTCAAATAAGAATTTTGAAGAGAGGGAGTCAAGTATAGAAATTCTATCTATGGTGGTGATAAGAGTCTTTTTATGAAAAACAAACCTACGATTTTAGGAAGGCTAAAGGTGTGAAAGGTTTTCCTAAGGATTTTATAGGGAGGCTAGTCAAATGTTTTAGTTAGAAAAGAGGATAGGGATAGGCTTGTCCAACCGGAATGGTGCAAGCCAATCAACACAAGTCACCCCTACCCTTGTTGGCTACGGGTTTTTGGTGGGGGCTATAGGAAGGCTTAGGTTGGGTGGCAAAAAGGTAAATCAACACAAATCATGCAATGCAATATGTCATGGATGAACAAAACGACATCATATGGTGGTGGTCTAAAAGTAGGCATAAATTAACTAGCCACAAGATTAGAGTCAAAGGATGGTGCCAACTTCATATTTCTCCCTAAAAAGACACAAAAGAAAAAGACACTAAACACTAATAGGCACACATAAAAGGGGTCTACAAGCTTTCCAAGATCAAATAACAAAGTGCTCCCTCATAGCAATTAAATCAAACAACATGGTGTTGTGGTATTGTTTAGAGCAATGGTACAATGTTACTTGATGGTGCAGTTTAAGGTCACAATGTAGACGGTCATAATATATATGCATAAACAAAAGAAAACGGGTTGCCACCCGCAAAGCGCTTCATTTAAAGTCATAGAGCTCGACTTTATTACATACCTTCTCGTTGTCGCGAAGCCATGGTCCTTCATACAAGATTTGAAGGTGTCTATGCAGTTTTGATTCACTCTCCATGCTTGACATGTTCACTCTCGCTCAATGGAAGACTTGCCCGATCGTCTCTTGCATCATGATCCCCTCCTTCTCCTTTGCACTTCGTCGCTGCCTCTCCTTTCACGATTTTTAACTATCTGTCCAGATCAGAACATGTAGCAAACAACTTCTCCAATGTGTGGCGCATGAAATTGTCTTTTCATCAAGTCTTTGTTGACCCCCAATGAACTCCTATCGAGTGAGTTATGCCTATTTTACTCCAACGCTGCAATCTGTCCAAATCTGATTTCAGACTGCAACGCCTAATGTTTTTGCCATATCTCCTTGTATGGGTCTTCAAATTCATCGATCTTGGAGGTGTTGGAATTGGCACTTGATGGAGCTTCTGATTTTCAACTTTTGCCTTCTTCTACATATCTGATCAGGTGCTCAAAATTGATGAAAGCAGCAACGTCATTGTCGAGGTTCGGTGATGGAGATGCTCAAGCTTGCAATTCTCTTGGGGCGTAGCTTCTTTCCTCTTAATTAAGGTTTAATGATCTGCATGGTTAGTGAAACTCGAGTTTTGTACCAACACACACTCTTTTAAGGTCACGAACTTGACCAAGCACAAAGCAAGTCCAAGATTTGCGAGACGTAATATAAACATATGCAATCATAGCCATAATTTAAATTGGATGAACAAAATGTGATTAAGGGTAGCATAAGTTGTTTGCTCAGAACTAAGGCTCTCATTAGGCAAGGAATTAACAAAGTTTAAGCACAACATAGCCTCTTTATTGATCTTAATAAATTCTAGCCTATCATGATCATCAAAAGAGCAAGGCGTAGAATCAAATCATACTATCGGATATGAACATGGATATTTCAAAAGAAAGTTATCATCTCCAAAAGTACCTTGAGATTTTAATGTGTACCTTAGCCTTCGAGCTTTTCATCATGAGTGGTCCTTCGAAGTTAAAAGCGAACAATCCTTGATGATTGGAGGTGGCTCACATAGACTTTTCTCAAATTGGCCTTCATGCCACACGTCATCAAGGTTGCTTTGTCACGATCACTCCTCTTCACTTGTGGGCTCACATATCTTGGTTGTGAAAATGTAGCTCCATAGTCCATCGTGTGAGAGCCCAAAATATTCGCGCCATTGGATGTCGTCCTTTGTGTGTAATCCTTTGTGGTCTTCTTCAAATACCTCCGTGCGCCGAATGTTTCCAACTTGTGTCTTTATTTTCTAATGCTCCAAGGGTCTTTGTTTTGCTCCAAGCTTCTAAATTTCTTCGCGTGTGGTCTAATAAAAGCATTGCCCAAGCTCCTCTTCGTGGTTGTCGTCCTCATCTTCACCATCTTGTTCTAATTGTATTGCTGCTGCCTCTTTTTCATGGATTTCCCCCTGTGTACATAACAGAACATATACCAAAATATAATTCTATTGAAAATTTATAAAATTACCTTTCCAATGGGTACTCATTCATCCTAATCGGAGTCCAAATGAGGGAGTTATGGCTGTTTCACTTCAGCTTTACTTGCTGTCCAGATTCAGGACGTGCAACCATCAGTGATTCGGCCATATCCGCTTGTAGGAACCTCCGATTGACTTGATTCTTGACTCGTTGGAAGCGTAACTTTATGGGGCTTCTAAATATCCAAATATATTTTGTTTCTCTTCCCATGAGGCTGTGCAAAACTTGATGCAAACAGAAACTTCGAAGATGTTGACGAGCTTGATCTTGTGATCTTGGGGGCATCGTGATCGCTTCCAATACCTATTGCTTGAATAAACAAATCTCCACGAGAAATTAGTCTTAAAATTTTAATTGACACGTGTGGCGTACCTCATTTATCTTGATCGTTGTTGTCTTCATTGGCGTGGACTCGATAGCAGATGCTGGGCCACTAACATAGTTAGCACCTATCACTAAAGAGTGAATCTTTATGTTGTTGGGAGTGAACTTCATGCTGGACTGCGGATGTAGAGAACTCCTCGAACATTTTGTGTTTAGCTTTTCACCTGCTTTCAAGGACACAAACAAGAAAACAAGCATATATGCAATAATAAAAATTAGGGTTAGTAAAAAAGAAAGGTAGATCACCCTAGGGCTCGAGTTGTCGATCCCTGGCAACAGCGTCAGAAAAAGGGCCTCAATAACACACCAAGGTTCACCGCAAGCTTACAGATCATGTAGTACCTTATTCCCTCGAGTATTACCCAAGGTTATCGAATCCGTGGATCGGAAGCAAACTACCAAGGTTCTCTACCTCATCTAGTCAATCTAACCTAACATGAAGCATTGATTCCATATAAAGGGTAACCTTGATGGATATGAGTGAAAACACAAGGTTGATCACACCCAAGAACATCGGATAGAGTAAAGCTCCACCAAAGGGGTAACTAGGCCTAGCCTTCTAGTTGAAGTTCTGACAAACGAGCAATAAACCGAGCATCTCATCTACTAGCATCCTTAAACTCCTACCTCCGGCCTACCTCTCGAAGACATCCTCTCCTTCGGGGGTATCATCCTATCACGGTGCACCCTTAATCAAGAGGGGAATCTAGGGGCATGCTCAAACATGAACGTGTCTACAAATCGTGAAGGGTTGGCACACTAAATCTAATCACCACAATTACATAGAGCATGCTATATAGTCTAAACATGTATTAGACTAAGAATCAAACATATTCATGAAAGGTAGTAAGCATGGATGGAGACCTGGAATTGCTAGAAGATCGAATGACAAGATTTTAATTGCTCACATAATAATAGATGTGTTTGGATCATCACCATCGAGTACATACCATTGATGACCTCAACTAGCTCTAGAACTCCACCATGGCACAACCACGCAGGGCGGCCATGACAGCTAGGGTCGACCTAGGCCATCCCCTAGACAACTATGAGGACTCGCCGCCGTCGTCGTCTCCCTCCGGTTCTTGCTTCTAGGTTTAGCTGAATTCTCGTGGATGGATGCTGCGGCCGTCGGAGGCAGGGGATACAAATAAGCCGAGGAGATGGTAGGTCAAAGGGGAGGCCAAACCGGGCCTGAAACAGGGTAGGCCGACCGGCTTGGGCTGGCCGACCTAAGCGCAATTCGGCCTGGTTCGGGCCCATCTTGCTCCCCGACGTTTCTCGTGTTTTCTTGAATCTCTGCCGCTCTGTATGTGGGCCCTTGACACCATTTTCTCCTCGAATTAGATAGGGGTACTTGTCACACAAGCTCCCGTGTCTTTTGTTTAGATCCCTAGAGTTTTGCCATCTCATGCTTCGGTCCTTGGGCCATTTGGAGTCATGTTCACTTCGTGTCTTGACTTGTGTCGGGCTTCACGATCTTCTCACGAAGTGCTCGATGAACGTTACCCGGAAGTCCTCATTTAGGCACTTAAATCTTGCGTAAACAACATACTCCAAAAACCACATGCAAGTGAGAACTTGTTACATCATTAGTATGCCTAGTGGCGTGTTAGTTACAATTCAAAGTTCAAACCAAAGTGTAACAAGTGTTCTTAGTTGATGGAAATCGACCGTCAACACTGTGCCAGTGGGGAATTTCTCATGAACATTCAGCACGCCCCATGTCTGCGTCTGCAGCAAAACGACCCGCCACTCCATGGTTTGTGACGAGAAGGCGGCCACGCGCGGCCATGTCAAGGCGCTGTCCCAGTGGACACATACCACGCAGGACGGCTTCTTCTCCTCGCCGTCCTCCGAGAGCGTGTAGAACTCAAGAACGGTGTCGGCTGTGAGGAAGTCCAAGCGGAGATCCTTGGCCATCTTTGGGTAGATTTTCAGAGCCTTTGAGTGCGGGCTGTAGGAGGCGCATTGGTAGGTGGAGCTACTGACGAAGCTGGCATCACCCTCGTTGTAGGGGACATCGAGTTCGATATACCACTCAGACTCGGAGTCAGAGTTTTTGAGTAGACCGCCGAAGGTGGCGACCATGTCTCTGCACTTGCCTACAGCTGCAGGGATGATGGCGCTCATGTAGGGTCTCATGAAGAGGGCGAGGAGCAGTGGTGCGTGGAGCACACGGAAGTAGCGCTGGAAGGCAGGAGAGGAGCGGATGACACCTAGAAATGCATGGCAGGTGAATGCCGCACAAGCGAGGCTCGTGATGGCGCGCCATCGCCCACCGCCATACTAACCCGGCTCTGCCGAGGAGCTCGAGATCGAAGCGCGATAGAGATGGAAGAAGCACCTGATAGGTGGGTCCCACCGTCGCGATGGGATTTTTCTCATGATCCCATCGGAGGCGTGATGTATAGTCGCGACGCAAGGAAACGGTCGAATTCAACACTACAGACTCATTAAAGTGACACTTAGTTCGGCCTGTGGGTCCTCGCAAAATCAACATGGACCACCGAACTTAACACTATCATTCAGGCCTCAACACTATGATCTCATGAAAGTGACACGCGATTCGGTCTATGATTCCACCCAAATCAACATGGATTGATGGATCTTAACTCTATCCTTTAGAACTATATAAACACTGTGAACTCATGAAAGTGACACGCAACTCGCTCTGTGCTTCATACCAAAATCAACATGGGCCCCTGAAACTCAACACCTTGGAGGACCGCAACACCATAGACATTGAGCAAGAACCCAACACTATAAACTCATGAAAGTGACATGTTGTTCGGCTCGTGGGTCCTCCCAAAGTCAACACGGAGATGGAACCCAACACTATAACTCATGAAAGTGACACGTGACATCGAACATAAAACTACCATTCAGAACTCAACACTATAAACTCATGAAAGTCACACGGGGTTACGCGCAAGATCGACATGACAACATGCAATGTGGATATCACACGGGGTTCGGCTCTGCGTAACCCAATCAGTAACCCAGTCAATGTTGCACCATGCAGCCAGCTGGGGTTGGAAGGCCACGGCGAGGCTCCAGCGTGAAGCAGAAGGCGGTGGCTGCCAGTGCCAACAGGTTTGGCTCTGATCAGGTTCATATATTATACTTGAAACTCTGCAATTCTGCATCAGACCCTTCCGACCTGTATTCCTCTTTTCGCCCTCTTCAGTTAGTCATATCCAGTAGATCGATGAAAGCAAATGTTATATGGTTCGAAAAAAGCAAAATGCTCTCCTTTTTTGGACATTTTTGGGACTAGTAGTGTTCGTGTTATTAGGAACATCCTGATCGAATTCGGAGTACACAAATGAGTGATGACTGATCCTATGATAAGATATACTGTATGTGTGCATCTGTGCAGAGATGGCATGGAAGAGAAGATGGCAGGTCTGAGCCAGAGTGACTTGGAATTCTTCAAGATCTTGCTCCCTGGCACGTACGAGGAGTCACTGGTAAGTGCCCTACTGCTCACTGAATCTGATATGCTCAGAATAGCTCGCGAATGTGCACCTGTCCTATTCCAAGCAAGTAATTGCCTTAGAGCTTAATTCGATCGTGCTGCGAGCAAAGGCTGCCCAATAAGTTCGTTCGTCAGCTCGAAGATCGCCAGGACTTGAAGCTGTAGCTCGCTGGCACAGGTACGCGCTTGTGGAATGTGGATGTCTTCGCCAACGAGAAGAGCAGTGATGTGTAACACCCCGTGTTTTAAATCAAGTGTCAAGGAATGCTAATTACATTCTTAATCACTTCCTCAGCATTAGTGCTTAAGCCCTTAACCAATGTTGAAGTCAAACCCTAGGTCAAAACCCTTAGTCCCTAAACCCTAGCTCGAACTTTTGGTGCGTTCTCCAAAATTCATCTAAACACTTCAAAATCGACCAATACCAAAGTTGTGTAGTTTTTCAAGACCAACAACTTTGCTGTTGAGTGGCAGATCAAATTCAAAGTGTAAGTGTGTGAAAAACCCCGGTCAATGCCTACAGCTCCTGTTCATGAGCGCCGAGAAAAACACTGACTTTGCCTGCTATTTATGCTCGATCCTTTGAAGAAAACACCTATCGGCCTTTGTAAAAGTTGTAGAGGAATAGCTGGCCTACAACTTTGTCAATTGGAGCTTGGTTCACTTCTATAGCAAAATCTGGAGTTTTGGTTGGTCAAACACATGAACACCGGAAGGATTTCACACCAGAACGCGTGCGCGCACGCCACGTCAGCCTCGCCGCCATACGCCCGGGCACGCACGCCAATGCACCAGAGCGACCAGCGGTCCGAGGAGCTCACTGTGATCACTATGCACAAGGGTAGGTGACACGCATAGCAGCTCTAGGCTGGTGCCATGCTGCGCAACCGCACGCACCAAAGTGCGCATGCCGAGGCCGCCATTGGCCGGCTGTGCCACCCCACGTCGTCACCGCCCTATGTCCATGCCACGACCCCTGTAGCGACGAAGCTTAGTGGCAACTGCCTCTCCATGCTGCGCCCCCTATAAAACTCCCTCTCCCCTCACTGGAACATGCTCAGAGACCGCCGCCACCGGTGAATTTCTCCCTCCGCTCACGCCTGTTACCAACAAGCACCCCAGACCTCCTCTCTAGCACCCACTCAAGCCTCCCCGAGCACGAACGGCTTAACTCCGGCTCAGCATTCACCGAAGATCAAGCAGAGGCAGCCGTGCCGCCACTACCTCGCCGCCGCCGCTCGCCGAAGTCATCCTCGGTCACACCACCACCACCAATCGACCTCTTGTAAGCCCAATCACACATCCCCGCCGCTTGTTCATCACCTCCGGCCGTCCTTCGCCGCCGGCAAGCTCGCCCCGCCGCGGGAGTGTACGGATGTGAATGGAACTTCTTTGTAAGGTCCTGGATGTAAAAGCCAAGGGCCTATCTGTGATCTTTTGAATCTTGTTAGGGTCTGTTACGAAAGAAGATTCTTCTTCGTTTTCCTTTAAGTCCAGTAAGTTGTAAAATGTGTAGTAAATCATAGAAAAATCCTAAAAATGCAAACCAATTTTGTTGTTTTCCTTGCGAGTGAATCTACATCTTTTAGAAAGGCTATATACTTTTGATGTATAATTTTTGAATGAAAATTCAAACTCAGTTTGTATAGGGTTGTTCATAGCTTGAGTTGTACTCATGTGCTAGGCTTGACCTTTGGATATGTGGCTAGTAATCACTAGAGTAGGCTATACCTAAGTTTTTGCACAAACTTACTGAGTGGATATCTAGTTATGATTTATTTTGTATTATTGCTAGATCTGTGTACATGTTTTATACAGCTTCATATGTATGCTTTCTGTGGCTCATCTTGTAGATATCACCTTGTTATGTTGAGATGTGTGGCTAGTAATTTTATCATGGGTTTAGAGGCTGTCTATATATCTGTTTCTGAATGATGCTTGTTTATGAAGTTAAATCTATAGCTCAGTCTCTGTTGCGCTAATGATGCTTATCTTTGGAATAGATGATGTGTATTTCATGTCTAGGTTATGATAAAAAGTTGGGCTACAGTTGAGTATTATATTTCTCTGTATAAATACTTTGTGAATCAATAGGCTGAAAATGGTTATTTTTGTGTAGCTTGGTAGATTTAGTTTCTGGAGCTGATCTTTATTGTGCAGCCTAGTTTTAGTCCCTAGAGGCTCTGTGCAAAATTTGAGCACCAGTGCATGAGTAGTTTGCTCTATATTAAATAATCTTGCTTTTACTAGGAATAATTTGTGTTTTTCATGCTCTGTATATAGCTTTGCTAGCCATGAAATTTTAGCAGTAGCTCTGTTGTGGTACTGTGTGCTCATACAAAAATTCTCACTGTAAGATGTTGCATGATTTAACCAGAATAATTTTTTGGAAGAAACTAAGTATATTAAAAAGAGAAATAAAGAAATCTCCTCTTTATAAACTTATGTGTGATTAACCTTTGGAAAATGTTCCTATGGAATCCCTGAAATTTAACTTGGTTGATTGTGTGGTAGTTCTAATTTATTTATATAGATGTGTACACAATCTTTTTCAAAATAATAATAATTAATAAATGATTGTTTGAGTTATCTTTATGGAAGAGTATGCTGAATATATTCTTGTCTAGGTGAATGTGGTCAACATGATACCCTAGGGTTTTTGTGTGCTGTTGTGTGTATCTATACTAACTACACCAATTAACTCTTGCATATGCATTCCCCGTATAGAAGTCCCTGATGGTAGCTACACGCTCATGCTGGCTGACGAGGACGAGGGAGCACGAGGAGACGTACACTTCGTGACCGTTGATCAAGACCCGGACCAAAGTCCGGAAGACTGTCTGACTACTGGAGCTGCCAAAAGCAAGCCCCGGTTTAACATCTACCTATGTGTTTCCATTTTAAAATTCTGAATTTATGTTTGATAATCTATGTGCATTTACATTCAGGAGTTGAATGGAAACCCTAGATGCATGATCCATAAGTACCTATGATCTTTTACTAGTATATTAGATCGCTAGTTGCTATGAAATAAGGACCCAGTACAAGTCGAGTGATGCACTTCGCTCGCGAGAATAGGTTCTTATGTTGGAATCATAAGACTTATTAAATTGGATTGCTCACGTGGTAAGAGCATGGGATTTTGGGCTCCGGTCCAGTGGTTAGGAGATTAAGCGTTTGAAAATACTAAACATTTGTCGGAAATGGGTACGGTAAGCCTAGTACCTGAATCATATGGTGCGGGAACTTTGCGCTACTAATCTTTGGTTGCGGCCCCAGTCTTGCAAACTGTAGTGCATGTGTGACGCCGGATGCTAGTGTGAGGCATGCCGGCTAGCCTTGTACTTAGGACTGTGGCATCTGATCCCAATCCGAGGAATGACGGGAACCGTTTGGTTGAATACACTCGTCGTGGGTGTTTTCTCCCATATGTTTAGGTCCACCTTGCAAGGTTACTAATCGATCGATCGTTGACCTCTCACCGTTATCTGAGATTGCCTAACCCTCTAGCCATGATAATCCCTCTATGATGAAATGTTGATAAACTTGATGTTTGATTAATTGTTTGCACAATTATGCTTGCATTAGTTCCTTATCTAGTAATAACTCGATCTACTAGAACTTGAGCTAAAATATTGAAAGTAAGGATTAACTCCTTAGTCGCTTTTTGGCAAAACAAACCCACTAGCCAAAAGCCGAGCATGACTAGAAGGATAATTCTTTTATTTTAGACGGGTAAGCCTTGCTGAGTATTAGTATACTCAGCCTTGCTATAAATATTGCTTTCAGGTGAAAATGTTTGGCCTGGTGAAATCCCACCCGGCTGGGAGCTGGAATGGGTGGATGACGAGGAGTAATGGCGTTATGGGTGGCCTCCCATGATGCCAAGTTATCGATTAGTTTAATTTCCGCTGTCTTCAAAACTCTGAACCATTTACCTTTGATGCAAGGATAATGTTTGTAATAATTAACCCTACGGGGAATTTGGATCAATTTGTAAGGTACTCTGAACTCTCTTTCATGGGAGTTTTAATGTATGCGTTTCGATCCTCAGTGTGATTTACAAGTGATTTACCGGGCTATGACCCGGCAACACTCAACGGGATGATTCTTTATTATCGCTTAATAACCAAAAGGGATTGGCTTAAGTGATAGTACGAAATTATCTCGGGTGGGGTTGTCACAGTTGGTACCAGAGCATCTGTATACACTAGAGTAATCAGTTTAATAACTAAGCACAATAATTTACAATTAAAACTTGTCAAGATTGATTGGATTTTGAAAATATGTTGGATCGTTAAGGAATGTTTAGACCGAAAGGCCATAGAGGGAATTTTTGGGTTCTTTTAAGGTGGCTAAGTAATTATGGTTTAATTATGCTAACTTCCAGCACTTCTTAAGCCACGTGTTTCATGCATGTGTGGTACCGCATCACGAGTATGCGAGGGTTGATAGGGCAATCCATTCCACGGATCCTATCTTCTCGGTTGGATGTGCATGTGTTTTATACATGTGCTACCGTATGCAAGTTATAAGAAGGATGCCATGTTCTATTCAAGATGAACATGTCATGGGTTGTGATGTCACCACGTTTTGCTATACGTGTGCATGATTCCGCATTACGAATATGCGAAGGGGGACACCCTCCATTCAAAAGGGGCATGTCTCAGGTTGGACGCCGTCCATGCGGTGCAAAATGCATGGATACCATTTCTATGGTGAATGGTAATGTTTGTGGACGCTTCCGTGACATGCTGGCATGGAAGGTTCTTTTCTGCAGGTACACTAACCACGTTAATGCGATCATTGAACGACGTGTAGCTCCAACTAGTTATTATAGGGAGAGTCGTTTAAAAAGCTTGCCACCAGCATTAACTTCGTCTTTTTAGATCTAGAAGTGTGAGGTCGTTTAAGACGTATGCATGCATCATAAAAATTGGTTGAACCTAAAAACTTGCTGTTCTACACTTGTGTTATGCTTATATATTGTTGTTTGATCTTAGAAAGGGTTTTTCCTCTCTTTTTGATCTTAGTAGTTATCCGTCAAGTTTGGTTGCGATCGGTTCATGAATTTTTAGAGCCATCTCTAAGATGTTTCTGACTAGGTGACTTTTATGAAAGTTGTTACTCATCAAGTCAAGCATCTACTGTGAACTTTTCACAATTTTTGGATTCCTCAGTCTAGAGTTATGATCGAATTAGTGAACCTCTGTTCAGCTGTTTTTCTTGCTGACCTTCCTCTGGAAGTCTATTTCTTCGAGCATGTTCCTATCAGATCCAGATCTACCCTTGAATACCAAAAATGTGCACAATATTATCACTGATTTTCTATAAAAAATTGGGAATTTTTGGGGCTCTGGTTGTCACACTATGAATTTTTGTTCATACCTACCAGATTTTCGTACCCTATGCATGTTATACTCCTTTTAAGTTTTAACTTGTTGTACCCATATTTTTGTACAGATGGAGTACCTAGAGTTTTTCGAGATTGACGCGGATGGTACCTTGCATACCAACAGCCTTCACTGGGAGGGCTTTCCCCGTGTTCTGTGGGACACCCTACATGAGGTGGGCTACACCGCCCCACTGATGTACGAGGTGCTCCACTTCTGGGACCGAGGTGTGCCCTACGCGCGTACTATCGCGACGGTGCCACAGCACCCTAAGCACCCCGTGTGGCATGACTTGAGCATGGTGTTCTATGAACACCGTGGTGTCGAGTCACTCGAGTCTGCAGCTTTGAGGGTTCTCCACACTTTCTACGAGCAGCACCCGGAGGATGTGATGCTTACCGCTATGGGGTTGTTCCCAGCGCTGGACCCCCAAGACGAGGCTTGGCGTGAGCGCGTGGCGCTCACCGACGTGTTGCTCACTACTGACCCTCCTGAGGTCACTGTACAACAGCTTCTGAGGCTACTCGAGGCGCTGTACAACGTGCAAGTCTTCCGCCTCGCCACCGAGGATAAGCTTGCGGGTGTGATCTGCGAGACTTCTGCGTTGACCGACGTCATCTACCGTGACTTGCAGCTGGAGCGCCAGACTTCTGCACACTTGCAGCAGGAGATCATGTTCTTCCAGGACCAACGTACTCAGTGGGACCAGGAGCGTGCTCAGTACGTTGGCAGCTGTACTCCCGTGACGACGACATTGACATGTTGCATGAGGAGAACGACAGACTACGGGCAGACTATGTCCACGCCGAGACGTATCGTTTGGTTTTAGTGCAGAATGTGGCAGAGATGCAAAATCAGGTTATTGACATGGAGGTCGAGGTGGAGGTGTGCCAGACGATGGCACACCAGCTACAGCAGCCACCAGTTGTTCCTCCAGCAGCATCTGCCACTCCGGACGAGCTGCAGGGAGCTTCAGGCTTGGACGAGGATAGCATCGATGGACCACCCCCAGCTTCCCCTCAGTCCAGCTCTGGCTCCGTTGCGGACAACTAGGTTGCCTAGATGTTGTTGTAGGGAGCTACCATGTACTCTTAGCTTAGCCTTTTTAGTTAGATTTTGTGGAGGGATTAGGCTGCCCAGAGAGTATGTGGGATGTGTTTCATTTCCATGTAATTCGTGTGGTTGTAGGTGATCCACAAAACTATGCATCATGTAATGCTATTGGATGAACACCTTGTGATGTATGTTTCATGAATTAATTCGGGTTGTCGTGATCAAATTTGGATCTTGCACTGAATACTAAAGTTGTGTGAAATGTTCTCAAGATCATGCTCACCAAAATTCATTATGTTTGCATAAGCGTACCGAGAGTTATAGTAATTTTTGTGCAGCTCGGCCTCCTGTGAAAACAGCTAGG
This sequence comes from Cenchrus fungigraminus, assembly GCA_036936925.1. Lineage (NCBI taxonomy): Eukaryota > Viridiplantae > Streptophyta > Magnoliopsida > Poales > Poaceae > Cenchrus > Cenchrus fungigraminus. Next base: position 75,715,610 of record CM072769.1, on the reverse strand, counting down.
CAGAAGCTCGGTTACAAAATTGTTCGGGCATGATAACATCAGACTTCGACCCTGAGTTGAATACCAATATTGGAGCTTACGAAATTCTACACTTATTGACCAAAAATGAGAATTTTTCCATATATGAGCAGAGAGTTATGATTTTTTTACCAAAAATGGCTGCGCTGTCCGGTTCTTAAATAATGGATGTTTACGAGTTTTCGTCTTACATATTCTTCTTGTGGATTGATGTAAGGAAGCTTGCGAATATGTGGCTAATGAAAACTCCCTGAATTTCAGATGGTGGGACCGACACGCACCTCCCCTAACGGTTTTGGTGCAAGTGGGAGTGAGGCTCCACCGCCTCCTCCCAACATGACGATCCAAGAGCAGTTTATGGCCACCCAAACTGAGGTGATGCGTCAGATACTACAGACACAACAGCAAATTGCTCAACAGCTGCAGCAAGCTCCACATGGGGGAAATTAGGATGGCCTACCTTTGGTCACCAAGTATGAGCACTTCTATGGCATGAAACCCCCGACGTTCGAGGAGGCCAAGGAGCCTCTAGCCGCTGAAGCATGGATCAGGGCCATTGAGGCCAAGTTCTCAGTGTTCACCCTCCCGTGCTCAGAAGGGCGTAAGGCCAGCTTTGCCGCCTTACAACTCCGTGGTGCTGCACTAATGTGGTGGGAGCACTTCAAGTCCATGGTTCTAGCTGGACATCAAGTCACATGGGCTGAGTTCAAGTGAGCCTTTAAGGAACATCACATTCCTAAGGGTCTCATGGACCGTAAGATGAAGGAGTTGCTGGCGCTGAAGTAGGGTACTGACACGATGTATGAGTACGCCAAGAAATTTAACTCCCTGTGTCAATACGGTGGGCATCATGTTGATAGTGATGCTAAGAAGATAGAGCACTTCCGTGATTGGTTGGACGGAGAGCTCTATGAGAGGCTCAATCTCTGTGAGCCAAACAACTATCAAGACCTTGTGAACAAGGCCATATCTCAAGAGGATGCCATGAGAAGGGCACATAAGGACAAGAAGAGGCAGGCCGGATTCACCACTTCTGGCGGGTCAGGCAAAAAGTTCCGCTTTGTCAAGAAGAACACCCAGGGGCATTCCCAGTCATCATCATCTGGACACTGGAGAATGACCCGGTCTCAGAATAAACCCTCTGGAAACTTCCAGTACCGTAAGGCGTAGCAGCAGCCTTACAAGCCAAATGCACCCCCGGCCAACAATAGTGCTATCAAAGACCGTCGCTACTACAATTGTGGGCAGCTAAGGCACTATGCTAATGAGTGTCCCAAGCCAAAGCAGATCAAGACCAACCAGCAAGGTGAAGGGTGAGGGACTAAGCAGGGCAATCGGGGCAAGAAGCCCAGTGTCAAAGGGGTGGTAAACTTCATATTTATCTCTAAAAAGACATAAGAAAAAGACTCTCTAAACACTAATAGGCACACAAAAAGAGTCTACAAGCTTTCCAAGATCAAATAACAAAGTGCTCCCTCAATAGCAATTAAATCATACAACATGATGTTGTGGCATTTATTAGAGCAATGGTACAATGTTACTTGATGGTTCAGTTTAAGAGCTCAATGTAAACGGTCATATAATATATGTATAAATAAAAGAAAACAGGTTGCCTCCCACAAAGCGCTTCATTTAAAGTCATAGAGCTTGACTTTCTTACGTACCTTCTGGTGGTTGCGAAGCCATGGTTCTTCATGTAAGATTTGAAGATGTCCATGTAGCTTTGATCCACTCTCCAAGCTTGACACGATCGTTTTGCTAGATGTGTAACATCCCAGAATTTGAATGTTTTCCCATATGTAAAATTTTCGCAAAAATTTAAAACTTTTTGATTGAACATGTGTGTCACCATATTTAAACCCTTTCTAGCCTCTTTCCCTTATTCCTAAAGAGATAAAACCAAAAATATAAAAAAATATATTTTCAAATTATGGTAAAATATGTGATTTGTAGTTTATGGATTTTATTTGGATTTTATTTGAGTGCGTATTGAATTTGAAACTATTCAAATTCAAACTAAGGTTTAAACCCTAAATTCAAAACTAAATTCAAAAGGATAGCTAACAAGTCTTGGGCCAGCTAACTAACCAAAAGTCTAACCTTTCCCCTCTAACTCACAGCCATGAACACCTTTCCACCTTCTACACCCGCATAACCCATCTCTCGGCCCAGCTCTGCGGCCCATCACGCCACCGGAGTTTTTTTCCCCGTATGAGTCGCTGGCAGGTGGACCCGTGCACCGGTCGTCTTCTCCCGAGCGCAGGTCCGCGCGTTCACACGCGCCCGACCACTTTCTACCGCCGCGCCCGCGCGTGCCGCACCAGGCCAGGGACGGGCCCCCCGACCGCGCCTGTGGCCCGGACGTCGAGCCAGCCTGACCTCGACGCACTCCGCCCCACGCCTTTACCCTTTTGCCCCTACGTCATGACGAGGCCGTGCGGCCGCCAGCCATTCCAGCACCGCCACGTCGACCTCCACACCGCAGCGGCCAATAGAAGCTGTGCCGTGACCCTTTTGCCCTCCGCCTCGACGTGCGCGAGCTTTTAAACCCCCAGGCGAGACCCCTGTTGCAAGGCAACTCGCAATTGGGGTTTCTCCCCTTTGGTCCTCTGCTCTGCCGCCTGGTGAAAGAAGAAGGGGGAAGAGAGGGAGAGAAGGGGAAGAAGGAAGAAGAGAGGCGCGCCGCTGCCATGCCGTTCTGCCTAAGCCAGAGCAGTCGAAGCCGGAGTCGGACGAACAAGAGAGGAGGCTGTTCGCGTCAAGCCATCATTGGAGCAGAGCAAGGACCGCCGCCGAGGACATCACTGCCACCTCTTCACCGCCGGGGTCTTCACTGCTACGTCTTCACCTTCGCCCCATCGTGAGCACCGCGCCGGCCTGTCTCTTCCCTTCTCCCTTGGTCCTTCCTGTGATGATCGGGAGCGCGCCCCTGCGTCGCGCCGCCGGCCCTTGAGCCGAGCTCTGTTCGTGCGTCCACCACTGTGGCGAACCCCAACGCCGCGTCGGTCGTCGCCGCCCTTCTCCCGCTATGCTGTCATGTATCCCTGTCCGGCCGTCGAGCCGTGAGCCTTTTCTGCAGGTGCTTCGCCGCACCGCCGCTTCGCCACCGCAGCCGCACCGGGCGCCGCGTCGCCAGTTCGCTCTTAACACGCACGCCGGCCAGCCGTGTCGCGGTCAGGGGATAGCCCTGAACGCGTGCACGATCCGCCAGGCCAAGTGCACCCAAGCACAGGGCCGCAGTAGTGCACGTGCTCGCCTGCTTGTTCGGCCACACTTGCGTCGCCGCGTTCCGCCGCCGCACCGCGCTTCGCCGCACCCGTTGCCGCGCGCTGAGCCGACCTTGGGGATCCCGCCGGGAGCCCGGTCGAGCTGGGAAGCCGTGTGCCAACACCGCTCTGCCGCGTCGTTTCCGGTTTGTTTTCCCCGTCGTTGTCGCCTCCGCTCGCCGTGCGTCACATCGCCGCCGCACGTCTCGCCGCGCCGGGAACTCTCCCATGTCGCGCCGCGCACCGGCTCTGCGCGCCCAAACCCAGTCCGAAGGCCGACCTAACCTCACCACAAGAACCTAGGGTGCCTACCCATGTGCTTGCACGAGCACCAGAAACACCACCGCCGTAGATCGCCGTCCGTCGTCGCCGCTGGATGCGTGCTGGGACGCGCCGACACGAACGCGCGGTTGGCAAGGTGCACTGCTACTCCCCAGCTGAACTCAGGGTGCAGCGCTAGACTTCCTATCTGAGTTCGCAAGGGAAGCCGCTTGGGCTGTAACCCATTACGGCCCATGCACCGGCCCTTCTCTTTTCTTCTCGAAACCATGGAAAATAGTTGAGGGACCTCTGTTAGACTTAGCTCTTTAGGCCCGCAGGGCTGAGTCTATTGGGCCGAATCTGGCCCACTAACTCTTTCGGCCCATCAAGGCCCACTAACTTGTGACGCTGACGTCATGCTGATGTCATCACCTATTTTCAAATTAAAAATCCTTTTCTGTTTTATAAATGATTTTGGAAATTATTTTATAAATCCATTTTTTTTAAAAAAAATTCATAACTAATTATCCGGAGCTTCGAAAATTATGAAACCACTTGCGTTGGTTTCATAATTCCAAGATGCTCACTGCTACCCTATCCTTATCCTCTCTTGCCCTTGAACCAAACCCCGTTTTGCCCCGCGTACTTGGAGTAGGATTCGTGGCCGCTACCGCCACTGCGCTATTGTGGGTCTGGGACGCCGGAGCCCCACAACTAGCCACTGACGTGTTGCAGATACGAATACTTCCCCGAGTCGTGTTCTCATTGTTTTCCTTGCTTCCACCGCCTTGTGCCGCAACCCGCATACCCGCTCTCTCTCTGCCTTGCATAGAGCCGTGTAGCACACAACGTACCCAGCGTTAGTAACCCGGGAGGCTGCACGTGATGGACGGCCGTGCCATGAGCAGTGGCCACAGCTAAAAGCACGGCAACCCCGCGTTGCAACCTAGCCACTACGCCATGGTTATCGTCATATTGCTAGCACTTGCTCCGACGTGCTCCTGAGCATGCTATACCGTGTCGCCACCCTTTTTGGCCGACCGTAAGTCAACCCCTTTCATCCTCTCTGCTCTGCTACCGCACCCCTTGTTCTGATAATGCCTTGCCTAGCTCGTTTCTCCTTTCTCATCTCTCCTCATCCTCTAAGCATTCGCTTCGTTGCACCTATCGGTTGTGCAAATACCTTGCAGGCGCAATCACCAAACCTCTAGCCTTGATCGGCAAACCCAACCTTTAACTAACCCTTCTCTCTAACTTGTTTTCTAGTATATAAAGCTAGTAGCTTAAAACTATTTTAATATAAAACTAATTACTTTGATTTCCTTAAATTAAACTAGTGCTGCTTGTAGCTAGATCAGATTTATTTGGTTCTACTAAATTGATGTTATTTGGAGTTATTGCATAGATGATTTCCATTGTTTATTTCCGCGTCGCATCTCGTGTAGGCTTGTGATCATGTTTGAAGACCCGAGCTGCGACGACGACCCGAGCTGTGACGATTGGAAAGACCTTCGACCTGAAGGAAGGGCCCAACCTCTACTACTCTACGACGACTACCGCGCAGGTGTCATGTCACTCCCGACCATGTAGATCCCATGCATGCTATTTAGATTGCTAGTGCTCTATTTATGATGCTTTTGATGATTGAAATGCATAGACAATCTTTTAGCCATGCCTTGGTTTTGATATACCCTGTTCCTTGAACTTCCTACCTTTGGGACTAGCTACAGACCCCTAGCTAGTCCCCGATATTTGCTATCCATACATTCTACCTGTTTCGTGATATGGATGGATCTCTGGCTTGGACTGAGATTGGGATATCTCGGTATTCTAGAGTGTGTTTTGGGTGAGTGTGTATCCTTGATGTGTTACCGTGGGAGCGAGCCGCTTTGGTTACTTGTGAACGCCTGTCTAGGGGAGATGCGACCTGGGCTCCCGCCCTAGCGGCGTGTCGGACGGTGGGAGTTGGTGAGTGCTCGCTCTTGCAATTAAGGACTGATCGACAGTTTAACCATGATCTTTGGGCTATTTTCGTACAAACCGTTCGCCTTGTTATGGGCGGGGTTCGGTCCGAGAACTAGTTGGTGGTTGGCACTCAGCTTGTAGGCGGACCGGTGTGGTCGTGTGAGGGGGACGGGTCATACCCCCCGAGTAGATGTTGCCCCGGCTCCTCCGGGGATGGTTTCACAGCTCCGAGGCCCTGCTGGCAAGTTTCGCGCCCCAGTTCAGGATGAGTCAGGCTCGGAGAGGCAAGAGAGTGCCACCCACTGCTAGGTCATAGGGATGTGGAACGACGGCCACCGTTTCTGCCCTATCTGGCGGGTCCAGTTGTACAACCTCTGCAGAGTGTTAAACCTATAGCTATAGTCCGTGTCCACTGGTATGGACAGCCCCTGGGTCTGTTACTCTGGCTAGACTTTTCTTGTGCTGCTTCTCTCCCCCGAGGGTGTGAGCCCGGCTTGGTGCCGTTGAGATGTGAGGTAGGAGTGGGTGACCTCACATCGCAGATGAGAGTGGGATGTTGTGTCTCGGTTGAGATCCAGTGTGTTGGTGTTCTTTTCTTGGTTGGGGTGTTGACCCCGGAGGCGTTGGCCTCGGAGGTGTGGATCTCCTCGGAGATGGTGACCTCTCTGCAATACCGCTTACCTTGATGTTGCTACCGCTGCTTGCATAAACATACTACAGCCATATATAGGCCTATCCCTGCATACTAGAATTCATCCACCGCTTTTGCACTTTGTTGGGAAGCTGACATGACCTACCCGCTTATCGGGTAGATGGCAATGCTTACAGACTTGGGGATCGACTACGACATCGACGATGAAGGATGGGAAGACTAGAGCTGATCCTACACTCAAGTTTGCTTGTGGAGCTAGAGATGCTTCGCTTCGATAGATCCGCTGCGTAGATGTTTTACCTTTCTTGTTTAGTCCAGTTGGACTTGTACCCGGCTTATGCCAAAATGTTGTACTCTGATGTATTAATAAAATAATGTAATATTTCTTCTATTCCTGTGTTGTATGGATTTGTACCACTTGAGACAGGGATTGCACGTGATAGCCACTTCCTGGGACTATCACAGAGGTGTAGAGGATCGGGTTTCCAGTTTTGGAAATCTGGTTCGTTTCAAGATGAGAGGCTTGCCCGATCGTTTCTTGCATCATCATCCCCTTCTTCTCATTTGCTCTTCGTCGCTGCCTCTCCTTTCACGAATTTTCCTATCTGTCCAGATCAGACAATGTAGCAAACAACTTCTCCAATGTGTGGCGCATGAAATTTTCTTTCCATCAAGTCTTCGTTGACCCCCAGCAGACTCCGATCGAGTGAGTTACACCCGTTTTACTCCAACGCTGCAATCTGTCCAAATCTAATTTCAGACTGCACATCACCCAATGTTTTTGCCATATCTCCTTGTACAGGTCTTCAAATTCATCGATCTTGGAGGTGTTGCAATCGGCACTTGATGGAGCTTCTGGTTTTCAACTTTTGCCTTCTTCTACATATCTGATCAGGTGCTCAAAACTGATGGAAATAGCGACGTCCGCTCTCTAGATTCGGGGAAGGCGATGCACGAGCTTGCAATTCTTTGGGGGCATGGCTCCTCTTCCACTTGACTAAGGTTCAATGACCTGCATGGTTAGTGAAACTCGGGTTTTCCCGTGACACACGCTCTTTTAAGGTCACGAGCTTGACCATGCACAAAGCAAGTCCAAGATTTGCCAGACGTAAAATAAACATACGCGATCATAACCACCATTTTAAAATTGGATGAACAAAATGTGATTAAAGGTTGCATAAGTTTCTTGCTCAGTGCTAAGGCTCTCATTAGGCATAGGTTCATTAGGCAAGGAATTAACAAAGTTTAAGCACAACATAGCCTCTTTGTCATACTCAAGAAATTCTAGCCTATCATGATCATCAAAGGTGTAAGGCATAGAATTAAATCAAACTATTGGATATGAACATGAATATATCAAAAGAAAGATATTATCTCCAAAAGTACCTTGAGAGTTTAATGTGTACCTTAGCCTTCGAGCTTTTCATCGTGAGTGGTCCTCCGGAGTTGAAAGCGAACAATCCTTGATGATCAGAGGTGGCTCACGTAGATTTCTTCTCAATTTCTCCTTCGTGCCACATGTCATCAAGGTTGCTTTGAGTAGGATCACTCCTCTTCATTTGTGGGCTCACACATCTCTTAAATGTCTTCATGTAACTCCATGAGCCTTCGTGTGAGAGCCCAAAGTGTCCGCGCCATTGGATGTTGTCCTTTGTGTGTAATCCTTTGTGGTTTGCTCCAAACATCTCCTTGCGTCGAATGTCGCCAACTTGTGCCTTCATTTACCAATGCTCCATGGGTCTTTGTTTTGTTCTAAGCCCCTGAATTTCTTCATGTGTGGTCTAATGAAAGCATGCCCCAAGCTCCTCTTCATTGTTGTCGTCTTTATCTTCACCATCTTGTCCTCATCGTGTTGTTGCTGCCTCTTCTTCATGGATTTTCCCCTCTATACATAACAGAACATATACCAAAATATAATTCTATTAAAGGGTTTATAAAATTACCTTTCCAACGGGTACTCATTCATCTTAATCGGAGTCCAAATGAGGAAGTTATGACTGTTTCACTTCAGCTTTGCTTGCTGTCCAGATTCAGGACGTGCAACCCTCGGTGATTCGGCCATATCCGCTTGTAGGAACCTCCGATCGACTTGATTCTCAACTTGTTAGAAGCGTAACTTCATGGGGCTTCTAAATATTCAAAGATATCCTGTTGTGCTTCCCATGGGACTGTGCAAAAATTGATGTGAACAGAAACTTCGAAGATGTTGACGAGCATGATCTTGTGATCTTCAGGGCTCCGTGATTGCTTCCAATACCTATTGCTTGAACAAAAGAATCTCCACGAGACATTAGTCTTAAAATTTTAATTTACATGTTGGCTTACCTTGTTCACGTGCTCTTGTGTAGGGTGTGGGCTCGATAGCGGATGATGGACCACTAACAAAAGTTAGCACTTACCACTAAAGAGCAAATCTTTATGTTGCGATCATCTTATTGGGTTGCAGATGTAGAGAACTCATCGAACCTCTTGTGTCTAGCTTTTCACCTGCTTTCAAGGACAAAAACAAGAAAACAAGTGTATATGCAATAATAAAAATTAGGGTTAGTCCAAAAGAAAGATAGATCTCCCTAGGGTTCGAGTTCCAATCCCCGGCAACAGCGCCAGAAAAAGGGCTTGTTGACGTTTGAAACACATGTCGCGTTTCGATCCGCAAGCGTATGGATCATGTGTGGCCTTTTTCACTCGGGGGTGACCAAAGGTATCAATCCGTGGATCGCAAGCAAACTACCTAGGGTTCTCCATCTAACCGGTCTAATCCTACTTGAAGCATAGATTGCATAAGGGTTTAACATACAAACACGGGTGCATGTATGGATCACATTCGATAGCCAAAAGGTAACACGCCAAAATGTAGCACTAGCCTACCATCTCCTAGTTGCAACTCTGGCCAAAGTGATAAACTAACCTAAAGCTCATACCATGATATGGAGATATTCATTGCACATTCGTTCGGTGCTTTCCCTATATCGTACTGTCACTATGGAAGGTAGTCAACATCGAACGACAACTCGTAAGTCCATGCACCACTTTGATGTATCCGCAAGACATAGATCTCTACCCTAAAAAATGCGTAAGGGCAACGCCAGGCAGAACCACGGTTCTGCCGGTAGAGCCACGGCCTCGCGCGTCGACAGGCGGGACCCACCCAATCCATCTCCCCCACGCTCCCGCGAGAGAGAAAGAGGCTGTCCTCTGGGCCGCACGCTTTCGCCCTCTGCGTGCCCCGGCCTCCGCGCCGCTGGCCTCGTGGCCCCATATCCGGTGAGAGAGGAGAGAGGAGGGAGGATCCCGGGCGGATTCGGTGATGGAGGAGGGAAGAAGCGGTTGGGGAAGGACGGCGGCGGCGCTGGAGATGGGAAAGCGACACCCACGCGGTCCCTCCTGTCCTCTTCGCGACTGCCGGCAGAGTCACACGCGGCTGAGAGAGTCCCCCGCCGTGAGCACCAAGAGACGGGCCACCCTGGGGGAGAGGCAGCGGATCTCGACGAGCGCCGCCATGACGGGAGCCACGGTGGCCCCGGCAAGCACCGCCCCCCGAGCTTTTCTCTTCTTGTGGGCCGCCACCACCCATCCCATTCGTTCCTCCGCTCCTCCACCGCCGCCCGTTCTACCGCCTCTCCCTCAACACGACACGCCAGCACGCAGCTCGCCGCCGAGATCTTCTTCCCCATGGGCATCAGCTCCTCCTTCCTCTGCGAATCCAAGCACATTACCAAAACCGACAAGGGAAAAATGATTTAGCACAACTGGAATCAGAGGAGAGGGGAGGGGGCGCATCGTGCTCACCGTCGGTGATGGGATTGGGAGGTGTTGACTGGTGCTGCGGCGAGCGGAGCGGGCTGCTCCATCGGGACACTTCAGCGACCGACATTCGAAGGGAGCGGCAGCGGCGGCGATGGAGTTGGTGCCAGTGGTGCGCCACAAACGGAAGAGACGAAATTAGAGGAAGAAGGACGAAAGTCCAAGTAACAGGGGAGGGAGGAAATCGGCCAGCAGCAACAACTCATCCTCGGCAGCGCGCTCCATGCTTCAACCCATGAGCCGGCGCTGACGCTGAGACTCTCACAGAGACAGAGACGATGGAACGCATTGGACGAAGGCAAGTCTGTTCCCATGGCTGTGTGGATCTGCGGATGGAACGGATGAGTATTTACTACTCGTACACCTCTTCCTGCAGCGTCGGATCCATTGACATCGCCACCTTCAGAATAGTCATAGTTTTGGCTATTCGAGCAAGTAAGAAAACTTGTCGATCACCCTCTTTGCTTCTATAATTATCTGATTTTCTATCAAATCATTCTGGGTGGAAAATCATTATTTGATCTATTAGCAATAGTTAGTTTCTCATCTAGGTTTCAGTCAGCTGGCACAATTTTTTCACTTTGTTATTTTGGAGTAGGGAAAAGGATTTCATGCTAATATAATACCGAATCAAAATGTGGCCTATTAAAGTCCCCTATTGCCTGCCAAAGTTAGTGTGGTATGTAGTTGTTAAAAAAAGCTCATGTGTGTTGCAATTCAAAAGATCAGTAGTTGTTATTTGCCAGGAAGAACCAGTAGCAGGCACATAAAGATCATGAGTTCTTTGATTTTTTTTATATAGTTTTGAATTCTGAGACTATGCTAAGTGAATGAATTCTTCTAGCCCTGTATACACTAAGTTATGTCAAATAATGTTTTGCTAGATTTTGATTTTTTCTGGATGTTGTGGTGACAGGGAAGGATTCAAAGGAGAGACATTTCAAATAGATTGACAAAAGCACGACGAGATACCATGTGTAGTAAATCACTGAAGTAATATATTCAGTTTCATTGGACATTGCTTGAGTAAAAGTTTACTTGGGAGTAAAAGCGTAGAATCAACCTTAGAGCTTGTTTCTAATCTGGGATTGCTTGGGGCCTTCGGTTGATTGAACTTTTAGCTATAGCTGGTAAATTAATAACTTTCTAGGTTGTGTACGTGCTGACAATGTTTTATGTGCTTCTCCATTCTTATTTACTATATGGGAAAATAACAGTGTTGTTTTGCTTGTGTTCACACGACAACTAGGCATTTTTAGCCTGTAGAGACATTTGGCTTATGCACTTTCTAGCTACCAGAATGTGCAGTAAGATTTTTTTGTTCATTGAAAATTCATAGGCTTATATATTTGATCGGTTACCAGTTGTCTATTCCATAGCCTAAGATAAAATAATGTTGTTCCATCAACCAAACTATACCATTCCTCCCTATGCATTTTGCAAGCAACTGATAATTGTAGTTTTGCTGAGTATTTGTTTCATAATTCTTCACCTTGAGATATTTGACGTCTGAGGCACCGCCGATCTGACACTAGAAAATAGACAAGTTTAAAAAATAGTTTTACCATCTTTATGAGATTGCACGCCCAAGCACTGCTTCTATCAGTCCCTCATGACTTCCTTAGAGCTTTGTTTATTTTCATATGATTCTTATGCTCAGAAAGGAGGGGTGACAAGTACGCTTATTAGGACCTGACAGAAGTGAACAAGTTGAAGCTAGATGAGCAGGGTATGCTTTTGCCCGTTCTTCTACTCTATCCAGACATGTCCAGTAGAGCCCTCTCCTTTATTGATTCCAAGAATGCATGATCATGTTATTAGTAGGAGAAATTTTATATGCACTAGAAGAGTACTAAGAGATCAGTCTATCCATAAATTGGACCTACTCTTCGACAGTACTAGGTATCCAAAGAAATGATGGTTTTCTTATTAATATGTATTTCATTAATCTATAGTAACCTTTAGTCTTCTGATTTTTTTGGGTCATAGAGATTTCGATGTTTCAGATTTTCAATACTAGCCATGCACTGATGTACATATTTGGCAATACTGCAGGCTGCGATGACTTTTCCATGATGCTTCAATCCTATTCCCATCATCTGAAATGGATTTAGGCTGAAGGTATAACATATTTAAAAACCAAGGTCTACCATAGTTTGATCTTTAGATGTTATGCTTTTTGCGATGTGTGATGTCACCGTTTAATTCAGATGAAAGATAAAGGTAAATTGAAGTGAAGCTCTTATTTTGGGTGCCTTTCTCAAGTCTGGAAAGGGAATAGTTCACAATTCTCTGCATGGAAGAATATTTAACAAGTACTACGAGACAATACCATCATTCCAAATGGTAGAAGAATATTTTTTCTGTTCAGAGTTTAATCCAACAAAACTTTTGTTTTGTTCAAAAGAAAGTCAGCACTGCATACAAATTACTACATGTTTGGAAACATGTTAATTTGTGTTGATCCAAACCTGTAAGTCTTGCACTTTTAGTATCACTGGATGTAGAACTACTCAAGTTAGGCATAGTTAATGTACTGATTTATTATTGGTAAATGGATCATTGCTAGCTTTGTATTGTCGAGTGAAAAATAACACTTACACAACAATGTTTGAGCAGTAAGGATAATGTTAACTGCTCATGACAGTAGGCCATCAAAGGTCAGGCGTTAGGACTCAGGATGGGATTCTTGCACTCATGCACATTCATAGCAGATTTATGGAGCTCTAGATCTTTGTTTTATTTGGTATGTTTTGACCACCAACTTTGCCTGCAGGAATCTGGAACTCTCAGGCAAGGAAATCTGAGTTATGCCAATGTCATCATTTCCAATCGCGATCAGCGTAGCTCTCTGATTCAGTATGCACAAACTTACATTTTCTCAAAACAGAATCATTATGTATTTGTGTCAAATTGTACCTTGTAGTAGGGTGATTTAATATTAATAATTTGATCTCATATTAATTATTGTTGTGTTGAATAATGTGTATTGCAATACAAATATTTTGTTGCCCGTAGCAACGCATGGGCACGATCCTAGTTAGATCTATTCCTACTAAGATCATATACTAGCTACACACATGAATGAGAGAAGGCATGCATCAAAGTATATGTGCCTTGATGAATCCAAGGCATGACTTCGGAACTCCACCATGGCTTCACCACGCAGGGCCAACCATGGTGGCTAGGGTCTAGCCTAAGCCATCTCCTAGGCAACGTCGAGGACTTGCGGCGGCGGAGGCTTCCTTCGGTGTGTATTCCTCGATTCGGCGGCTCTCTGGTGAGTGGATCAGATTCAACCCCTCACTTGGACATCCAAGGGATTGTATTTATACCCTTGGGGAGCCTTGGGGTGTGCTCCCCCTTGCCTTGCATGAGATCTTGCTCATGAGTTTAGCAAACTTGGTTTCCATAAAATCAGCCTCGCCCAGATTTTCTTGATTCACAGCTCTTCCTTGCCGGTACTATATCTCCCACGTCCGGACTCCAAATAATGCAAATTCGGTGTCTATATTGTGAGCTATGAAATTATCTCCAACTTTGGTATTCACTGCTTTCCTTGGAAACGAAGATAAGATCCCCAAAACGACCTCAGACGATAATCTGTCTGATTTCGGACTTATCTGCGCAGCAGATATTTTGGGGGCCATACCTCCTAGATCCTTGACCCGAATTGGGCCTTCCATATGTCCAAATCAAAGCTCTCATCGAAGCCCACAACTTTGGTATTCAAACTTTTGCTATTAGAGGCCGTTTAATTCTCTGAATCTGCACCGAAATATCATGCTATTCTGGGCTGCATGAATATCTCTCGAGCTGAGTTGATCTCGTGGGTTAACCTCCAAGTCTCAAGGGCCTGGGCCCTCTGGCCCACTTCAGGCCCGCCATCCTTCACGCGGGTTGTTGATGGTTCAAAACCGTGTTGAAGTTCACCACAAACCTATGGGTGACTTGGTACCTTTTTCACCAAGGATCGGAAGCAAACCGCTAAGGATCTCTACCTCGTCTAACCAAACTAACCTAACATTAAGTGTAGATTGCATATAAGGTAACCTATAAGGGTGTATGTGTGGTGGCACAAGGTTGATCACGTACACAGACATAGGCAAAGTAAAGCACCACCAAGGAGACGACTAAGCCTAGCACCTTCTAGTTGTAGTTCCGGCAAACGAGTAACAAATCATGCATCTCATCTAAAAGCATCCTTAAACTCCTACCTCCGGCCTACCTCCCGAAGATATCCGCTCGTTCGAGGGAAATCATCCTGTCACGATGCTCCCTTAATGAAGCGGGGGATCCACGGGCGTGCCCATACATGGACAAGTCTACCAATCATGAAGGGTCAACATACTAGATCTAACCACCATGATTACATAAAGCATACTATGTAGTCTAAACTAGCATTAGACTAAGAATCAAATCATATTCACGATAGATAGAAGGTAAATACGAAGACATGGAATTGCTTAAAGATCGGAAAACATGATTGTCATTACTCACATGAAAGTATTGTATTACATCATCACCACCGAGATCATACCTAAGATGATGAACACGTAGCTCCGGAACTCCGCCATGGCACAACCACGCAGGGCGGCCATGGTGGCTAGGGTTGGCCTAGGCCATACCCTAGACAACTTCGAGGTCTCCATCACCGTCGTCTCCCTCCGGTGCTCACTTCTAGGTTTCGCCGAGTTCCGATGAATGGATCTGGCGGCCGTTGGAGGCAGGGGGTATAAATGAGCCGAGGAGTGTGTAGGTCAAAGGGGAGGCCGAACCGGGCCCGAAACCCCCTAGGTCGGTTGGCATGGGCCGGTCGGCCCAAGACCTTTTTGGCCCAGTTCGGGCCCATCTTCCTCCACGATGCTTCTCGCACTTTCTTGAATATTTGCCGAAGTCCATGTGGGTCCTTGATGTTGTTTTCCCCGCGCTTTAGATAAGGGTACTTGGCGCGCAAACTCCCGCATCTTCCGTTTGGGTCCTCGGGGTTTCATGGCTTCATGCTTCGGTCCTCGGGTCATTTGGAGTCATGTTCACTTCGTGTCTTGACTCGTGCTGGGCTTCGTCATCTTCTCACAAAGTGCTCGATGAACTCTACCCGGGAGTCCTCATTTAGGTACTTAATTCCTGTGTAAACAACATACTCCAAAAACCACATGCAAGTGCGAACTTGTTACATCATTAGTATGCCTAGTGGCGGGTTAGTTATAAATCAAAGCTCAAACCAAAGTGTAACAAGTGCTCTTGGTTGACGGAAATTGACCATCAACACGGGTTTTCTTGCAATTTTGACATTTTGCATCTTCGCATATGAGCTTTAGACGCCATTATCCCCACGATCAAGATAAGGGGTCTTGTCACATGCACTCCCGCATCTTCTGTTTAGGTCCTCAGAGTTTCACGACTTCATGCTTTGGTCCTCGGGTCATTTGGAGTCATGTTCACTTCGTGTCTTGACTTGTGCCGGGCTTCGTGATCTTCTCATAAATTGCTTGATGAACTCTACCCGGAAGTCCTTATTTAGGCGCTTAAATCCTGCGTAAACAACATACTCCAAAAACCACATGCAAGTGTGAACTTGATACATCATTAGTATGCCTAGTGGCGGGTTAGTTATAATTCAAAGCTCAAACCAAAGTGTAACAAGTGCTATTGGTTGACGAAAATCGACCATCAACAGTACCCGGCCCTCCTTTATATAGTCTAGGGGCGGGTACCTAGTTGGTTACAAGGTAGGAGTCCTAGTAGGATTACATGGTACGAGTCCTAGTAGGATTACAAGGATCTATGGTATGAGTTTGTAGTCTTCCATGTATAGGTACCCAGGGTATATGGTCGACAAGAGCCCGAGCACTTTGTAGTCTTGAGCAGCGAGTTCAAGTAGTCTTGAAGCTTCGTCGTGTAGTTTCTGATCGTCTCGAGTACTGCTAGCCAAAGTCTTCAATAGTACTTGAATTTCTGAAAGAGTGGAATGTACTCTAGTTCATCTATGAGTACTTTTGAATCATCCCCGAGTAGTTCCCAGGTGTCCCTGAGTTCTAACCTAGGAAGTCTCCAAAAAATACCCATCTTGTCTTGAAGTCTTGATCTATATGGAGGTGCGATTTGCAAAAATCACACTCCATATGGAGTGTTGCCCCCGAGCCTGAGTTTGAATTGTAGAATCAAGCTGAGGGTCAATCTTGAAATCTTGATCTATATAGTGGTGCGATTTGCAAAAATCGCACTCCATATGGAGTGTAGCCCCCGAGCCTGAGGTTGAATCGAAGAATCAAGCTGAGGGTCAATCTAGAATCCACATCTCCCATCTTGAAAAAAGAGGTTGATGGTTGTAGCATAGTAGCGCCTGGGCCTTGAGGTGATGAGAAAATCAATCCAAGGGCCCTTAGTTCGCAAAAGCTGTCATCCGAGTACTCTTGTAGCGTCTAGCCCTCGAGATTATGTGCCAAGTGAACCGAATGAGCCACGACGAGTAGTATTTGGAGTTGAGCCCCCGAGCTGAAGAACTAACAGAGCATGCTGAAGTTGTTGTTGAGTAGTAATTTGGTGTCGAGCTGTTGAGCTTGAGAAGTAGCAAAGACTACACGAATTGTCTTCGAGTAGTAATATTGCCGTCAGAGCGGACTTTAGATGCGACCATAGTCGACTTTTAGATTGCTGTCAGAGCGGACTTTAGAATGCGACTGAAGAAGTCGACTTTAGATTGCCGTGCGGAGCGGACTTTAGATGCAACCACAGTCGACTTTTAGATTGCCGTTAGAGTGGACTTTAGAATGCGACTGAAGAACTCAACTTTAGATTGCCGCGTGAAACAGACTTTAGATGCAACCGAAGTCGACTTTAGATTGCCGCGTGAAGCGGTCTTTAGAATGCGACTTTAGAAGTCGACTTTGTGCTGTGCGGGACGGACTTTGTAAATGCGACTTGAGTAAGTCGACTTTGTGCCACAGAAGCGGACTTTGAGATGCAACTTTAGAAGTTGACTTTATGACGTGACTAGAGTAGTCAACTTAGAGATGCGACTTAAGTAAGTCGACTTTAAATTGCCGCGCGGAGCAGACTTTGGAAATGTGACTTGAGAAGTCGACTTTGTGCCGCATGAAGCAGACTTTGAGTACTTCGGGCCAAGTACAAAGCTGAAGAGCAAAGCTGAAAAACCAAAAAAACACTTCCAGAAGGTAAAAGTGAATAAAAAAATCAAAAAAAGTGTTATCATGACCCCCGGTCTAGGACCGTTAGGAAAAAAGTAGTCGCGAGGACTGAAACACAGCCGGAGCCGCCTGGAAAAATATTTTACATTGCGTCGAGTACAATGTCTAGATACACTATCGAGATATAGTGTCTTAAGTACTACTGAGGCATAGAGCTTAGGAGATAGTACTCGTAAGGATATTCTGAGGAACGAGTAAGACCGTAGGGGACAGTGTGATGAACTCTTCTTGCTGTAGCAGCAACTTGTGTTAGAGCTCCACTGACACCCTCCCAGGAAAAGGTGTTACTCCCAGGCCGCAGCCTCTAACTGGGGAGGGCAAGGACAACATGTGCCACTTACTGCCCCATACGACGCAGAGCCATCTGGAAAGGGTTATCGTGACCCTCAGTCTTGGACTGTCAAGATGAGTAGTCGCAAGGACTATACACAGCCGAAGCTGTCTGGAAAGGGTTATCGTGACCCCCCGGTCTTGGACCGTCAAGATGAGTAGGCGCAAGGACTGTACACAGCCGAAGCTGTCTGGAAAGTGTTATCGTGACCCCCCGGTCTTGGACCGTCAAGATGAGTAGTCGCAAGGATAGTACACAGCCAAAGCTGTCTGGAAAGGGTAATGTAGCTCAGACCCGAAAGCTGCTTACAGTTGAAGTAGTCGCCTGGATCCGAAAACCGTTTACAGCTAGGTAGTCGCCTGGACCTAAGAATCACTTATAGCCTAGGATCGGCATAGAAGCAGTAACCTGGAGTAAGGATCGGATGGTAACAGGGAGACCTAGAGTATGGATCGGTACGGTAATAGGGAGAACCAGGGTAAGTATAGCACAGGCAGAGCGCGGGAGTACTTAGGGCCATGCATTTTAGACCCTGGTACAGAATGTGAAGACCGCGTGCAGCTAGGTACCATCATTGCCAGGACGCGAGGGCCACATGCAGCTAGGTTCCATCGAAGCTTACACACGCAGTATGCCGCCGGAGCGGGTGAAGGTGCGACCGGAGTCGACTTTAGATTGCCACACAGAGTGGACTTTGAAGTTGCCTCCTTGGGATAGCCCCTGAGTTGATGGAGTAAGCTCTTGGTGACTTGGTCGATATACCCCAAGAGTAGTCAGCAGAGTGTAGCTCTCATCAAAAAATCTGTTGAAAAGCGTACACAAATGAGTAGTCCTTGGCATGTTGTCCTGCATGCGCAAAACAAACCAAAGAAGAAGAAAGAAGTAATCATTTAAACAAATGACTTACTGTTGCCCCAAGAGCAGACTGTAAACGCCACTCGTCGAAGTCGTGGCGGTTAGTGATGGAGCCGCGACAGTTGTTGGTGAAGATGACTAGCCAGAGTTAATTCCGACTAGTTATTGGGGGCGTGATAGTCGTGCTCGACTAGTTTTCTAGTCGAAACTAGCTGAGAAGAGTAACCAAAGTAGTCGATGATGAGTCGGTGCAGCCGCGAGATGATGTTACGGCGGCGCACGGTGTTGTCAAGGTAGAGCCGGTGCAGGCTGCGAGACGATGTCGTGTGGCAGCACACAGCGTTGTCGAGGTAGAGCCGGTGCGTCCGCAGGACGATGTCGTGGGGCGGCGCACGGCATTGTCGAGGTAGAGCCGGTGCGGCCGCATGACGATGTCGTGGGGCGGCACATGACGTTGTCGAGGTAGAGCCGGTGCGGCTGCAGGACGATGTCGCGAGGCAGCGCACGACGTTGTCGAGGTAAAGTTGGTGAAGCCGCAGGACGATGTAGTTACTTGTGTACGTTTGTTGTGTACTTGGAGCGAAAATCTTGAAACTCCCGGGTGCATCTCTTGTGTGCGGGTAGTAATTTGCAAGAAATTTTCTTTTTCACGTGGAGTACTCGTACATGAGTAGTAATACTTCGCCTTGATTTTCGTGTAGCAATATGAATTTGCTTCTTCCTTGGATGTTGCACATCGGACTGCATAGCTGTTCGGAGTAGGCAAGGATGGAAGGCA
Source organism: Cenchrus fungigraminus (assembly GCA_036936925.1). Lineage (NCBI taxonomy): Eukaryota > Viridiplantae > Streptophyta > Magnoliopsida > Poales > Poaceae > Cenchrus > Cenchrus fungigraminus. Next base: position 75,696,469 of record CM072769.1, on the reverse strand, counting down.
TTCGCAGGTTTTGAACTTGATTCTGACTCGGAAAGCAGCAATTGGCCACAAACGACAAGCTGACCGTGACGTAGGAGATTGTGCGGTGGAGGATCGCCAGACTTGGAACTCGAAGATATGCACGAGGACACGGGACACAAATTTATATAGGTTCGGGCTGCCGGAGTAGCGAACCCTACGTCGTGTTTCGAGTATCATGTATGGCGCCCTGCGCTTGGGTGTTCCCTGGAGGGGTTGGGATGCCCTCCTTTATATAGTCTAGGGGGCGGGTGCTTAGTCGGTTACAAGGTAGGAGTCCTAGTAGGATTACATGGTACGAGTCCTAGTAGGATTACATGGTACGAATCCTAGTATGATTATAAGGATTTATGGTATGAGTTCGTAGTCTTCCGTGTATAGGTACCCAGGGTATATGGTCGACACCAGCAACCTTTTAGCCTTGCACTTTCTTTCAATAATTTGCTTTGTTGAATTTGTGCGCTTGTTCATTCAATTGTTGCTGGTTACTTGTGTTTTACCCTTTTTGTTTCCTTTTTTCTAACCCTAGTTTCATCGCCGCTGTTTCTTTTTCTCCGTTGCTCGCTACTGACCCACGGCAACACACCCCTCGCGCCATGCCTACCCCCCTCGTGCCGCGAACGCGACCAGGGCCGCGCTGTGCATTCCCCCATATTGCCTCCTTCCTGCCTTTTGTGTGTTTGGAAAATAAAAAAGGAAAGTCAAAAAAAAGGGAAAAACAATCACAAAAAAGGAGTCCAACAGGGAGATGGAGGTTGATCCAGTTCGGTGGAGAACCCCCACACGTGTCGTTTTCCCCTAGGTCGCGAGGCGCCCTTCTTTCCCTGTCCGCACCGTGAACCCTAGCACGCCGAGTTGTTCCCCCACAGGCGTCCTACCTTCCTGCTCGCGAGGTTCTCCCTGGCAGCGCCACGTCGTTCCCCCTGCCCCTCCCACGTTGTACCCCTTGCTCTTCTCCGCGTTTGCACATGTTTCCAGACGCGTTTGTTCGTGTTTAGCACTATTATTCAACCTTGCATTATTGTTTGATTGTTTCCAGACACGTTTGTTCGTGTTTAGCACTATTATTCAACCTTGCATTATTGTTTGATTGTGCTAATCCTTCAATTGAGTGCAGCCTTCCCAGAACTCCACATAGTTCTACGACGAGCAGACTTTGTTTCTCCAGGCAATCGCTGCTCCAATCTTTCGCCGATTCTACCTACTGGTTGCAGTTCGCCCCTGTGTGCTTGGTAAGAATGGATAATAATTTGATAACAGCATTGTAGTGAGCACCTTGTGAGCCGTTACACCCCTATTTTGTCGTCGGTTTTGTTTTTGTGTTTGTGCTAACCATGGCAGACGACGATGACAAGAGGGATGACCAGCTGCAGGACATACGGACACAAGTTGATGGACTTGTCGCGGGCATTAAGATGATACATGAACGGTTTGATTCAATGACCACTTAGGCGACCAAGCGTTTCGATCAGCTCAACCTCGCGCAGACGGCCGCTAAGACCACGCTCGGCGCTGTCGTGGCACGACTCGATGCTTTGCACACAATGATCACAGAGTTGCAGAAGGATTATGGTCGTAATTCGGAGCAGGACGATGGAGACCGCTGTCGATCGGACATCTCTGGGCCCACTACGCAAGTGGGCCATGCCCGGGAGATAGGCCTGATAATCTAGACTACTCAATTAGTGGGCCGCGGTGCAAGACTACCGTGGACCACAAGGAAAGACAAGACAGACAAGGACTTATACTAGATTAGGATTGCTTCTCATTAAACGATATAGGCTACTCCTAGTCCTACTCGACTAGTACTCTTGTACCTAAACCGACTTATAACCCTGCCTCCTGTGTAATATAAGGCGAGGCAGGGACCCTCCTCAAGGATATACGCAATCAATCAAGAGCCACGCAGCATACAGGAAGTAGGGTATTACGCATACTACAGTACGAACCTGTCTAATTGTGTGCCTCGTGTCTCACCATCGTGTTCCTGATCTTGGCAAGCCCCACCGCACAATCTACTACCTTGGGTACCGCGTGGTAGGCTCAGTGTCTAAAACACTAACAGTTGGTGCGTCAGGTAGGGGATCTCGTCGTTGATCCGCTGGCGAACTCGATGGATCCTGTCATCATCAAGTCGATCGTCGCTTTCCAACAAGGCGAAACCTTCATTTTTGGCTCCTGGGTCTGCATTGCTAATGGTGTTGAATCGTTCCTACGTTTCCTGGCATCGACTCCGGAGTTGAAGGACAAGTCCTCGACGCTTACACAAGCCTCGATGGAAGATCTCGTCGAGAATTTCGGCGAGATTTCACTTTCTAACCCTATCAGAGAGCTCGAGTCGGAGTCCGAGTTCAACTCGACTTCGCCTTCAATTCAGTCTGAGTTGCTTTCCTCGGCTACACAGCTCGCGCTCAGCCTGGATTATCTCCTACCACCACCCCTCTTCGGACACCGCCACGTCAGCGTTGCTTACCAAGCTGCGTTAGCCATCCTCATGCGCCATGGTTCGAAGACTGTGCTCGAGTACTCTTCGGATTCAGAAGTCAACCTCGACTACTTCGACTCGGATTCGTCTGAGTTCGAGTTCAACTACGGTTCGGATTCTACTAAAGTACAACAACTGTCAAGCCCTGCTCAAGGACTGGTGATCACATCGACATCTGAGGGTAGATTTGTCTACTGGCCTGAGCATGTGCCTGCTGACCTCACCTCGAATGGTCAGGAGCGCTTTATCGCCTGTCTCGACAACTTACCTTTCGAGGAAGGTACCAAGCTTGTTGACTATGACATTGACACTGAGCTCATTCAAAGTACGGGTACTTACTCGTCTTATCGTGAGGTTTTCATCGTCGATGCATCTACTCCGCAGGGGCACCGCGTCAATTACCGCTTCCCAGATGATGTCTCTGATGATGAACTCTCTGCTAATGCACCTCCCAATGAAACTGCGGAGGCCAAAACTGCACGTCACTAGAGGAACACTGATCGTGCAACCCTCCGGTGTGAACTCGCGGAAGCTCTACCTACTCGCAACTTGCAAGAAGCTCTGGATGCGGTCGCTACTCATTAATATCGTACTCCAGAGGAAGCTATCAACATGATCAACTTGCTTGGTCGTGCTATGCCTCGTGACAGGGCGGCTGCAGAAGTCGCGAAGCTGGCTGAACTAGCCTATACTATGCTACGTCAAGGAACCAGCACACCTAGTCACCACGACAGCAGTGGGGGTGCCCATCGTGGCACTCACACTCCTAATCGCACACGCCCGGAAGCTAGCAACAAAGGCCATGGCGGCGATGGTAGTGTTAATGGCAAGTCGGGTGATTCTCCCTACGATGCTCGCACGACGATCAATGCCAAGTGCGCGGAGCGTGAGAGACAAAAGGATGCTGATTCTGATTCCTTTCCTGCTTTCTCTGCTCGTCTCCAAGCTCTTTTTCTTCCAGAAAAATTCAAGCCCTACGGTATTTCCAAGTATGATGGCAAGTAAGATCCAAGGCAGTAGTTGTGCTGCTATGCTTTGTCTATCTCTAATGCAGGGGGAAATGATGATACCAAGTGGATCTACTTACCTTTTAGTTTGGATAAAGAGCCACTCACATGGTTCGAATCTCTCAAGCGAGGCTCCATCGACAATTGGGGACAACTCAAGCAACGCTTCACCAGCAACTTCGCTGGCTCTTTGGGTCGTCATGGTACTCGTATGGACCTTGCGTTGATCAAGCACAAACAAGGCGAGCCCCTTCGCGAGTACATGTGCTGCTTCTTTGAGAAAAGAGCTACTATTATTGTTGTTACCAAGAAACAAGTCATAGACACCTTCGAGGATGGTTTCTATGATGACAAACTATTCCAAGACTTCGATCGCGCTCGCCCAGCGAACATCACCAAACTCAAGGAGATGATCACTCATTGGGTGGACGAGGAAGATAAAGCTCAGAACCAGTACAAGCATCTTCGCATGAACCAGAACAACAACAACAACATCAACAACAACAACAATGCTGGTGGAAGCAATAGCAGCAAGCAACAACAGGGCAATCGCATGGGTAATAACTACTCGGGCAATCCCAATCACAAGCGCAAACCTGAAAATACTGTTGCAGCCATGGAACCCACTGCCAAGACTGAAGACGATCCTCACTAGGTAAAGTTGACCAAGCTGAAATGTCCGTGGCACCCAGAGGGTGATCGCACCATGGAGCAGTGTTACCAACTTTGTCACGCCTTGAAGAACACACCATAACCGGTGCACCCAAACCCAAGGTATCGCAAGAACAAGGGGAAGAAGGCTAACACAGACAAAGACGCTGGGTTTCAAGATCCATCAAATACTGTCAATGTCATCTTCGGTGGGTTACCAACAAAGCATACTCAAAAGCTAGCTCTCAGGGAGATTTTGTCCATTGAACCAGCGGCTCCAACTTTCTTGAAGTGGTCTGAAACCCCCCATCAGCTTCTCGAGGGCGAACCAATGGACTAGTTTCTCTGAATCAGGGTGATATCCTCTTGTCTTGGATCCAGTGGTGGCAGGCTCCAGACTTACCAATGTTCTCATCGATGGCGGCAGCGGTCTCAGTGTCCTGTTCGCCAAGACCTTGAAGAAGATGGGCCTCGACATCAACACCATGCTAACCAAGACCAACTCGCCATTCTATGGTATCATCCCGGGCAACGCGGCTGTTCCATTGGGTTCAGTCGTACTACCCATTACCTTTGGGACTAAGTGTTGACGGTCGATTTCCATCAACCAAGAACACTTGTTACACTTTGGTTTGAGCCTTGAATATAACTAACCCTCCACTAGGCATACTAGTGATGTAACAAGTTCGCACTTGCATGTGGTTTTTTGGAGTATGTTGTTTACGCAAGATTTAAGCGCTTAAATGAGGACTTTTGAGTAGAGTTCATCGAGCACTTTATGAGAAGATCACGAAGCCCGGCACAAGTCAAGACACAAAATGAACATGACTCCAAATGACCCGAGGACCAAAGCATGAAGCCGTGAAACTCTGAGGACCTAAACAGAAGATACGGGAGTGCATGCGACAAGACCCCTTATCTTGATCGCGGGGATAATGATGTCTAAAGCTCATATGCGAATGAGAGACATAGGTACCCATGGGTCCCCACTGGCCAGGGTCCCAGGGGCCCCCGACAGGTAGACCCGACCTTCCAGAAGACCCGCCGACCTTACTAGTGGGCCCAGCGACCTTATCCACACCTCCGAAGGCCGCGGGCGACCTAATCAGGATCCCGGAAGACCCGCGAAGCCTTGGCGTGCAAGTCAAGACACGGCGACCTGGCACGCCGCCGCCTGTAGCTCCGGGTATCACGGGATACTCCTTGTAATCCGAAAGATAAGCTTCCCACAGTTGTAACCGACCCCGACATGGGTCAACCAACCTACGCATGCAAACCCTAGCCCGTCCCCCCATATAAGGCGGCCTAGGGTTCCATGCACAGGGACAACTCATCCTCGCATAATCCACCACCAAACTGGACGTAGGGTTTTACTCTCCGAAGGCCTGAACCAGTCTAAAACCCCTTGTCTCCTTGTTCTTCACCGCCATACTCACCTAGTTCCGTGTGCATCTCGTGCATAACCACCTACGCTCTTAGGTCTCGATCCTCCATTAACCTGCAAACCTCTAGGGCAACCCCCTAGCGGATCTGTCTTGGTCTCACCCCCTGACAGTTGGCGCGCCAGGTTGGGGTGATCGAGAACTCACTGTGCAGCGTGGTGGCCCAATCTGGTGTTGTCTTCCCGGCGAGCATGGCAGCCTTCCTCGCCGACCCCGTGGAGATCTGCTTCGGATCCTTCACATCGACTGCTCCTGCTCCGGCAGCCTCCACGCCTCCGGCGACCTCCTAGCAGTTCGTCACTGCGTCCACCAACGTTTCTGTCCCCGATCTGGCATCGGAGACCCACCCACCCAGCCCTGTGACCTTGTCCAGGGATGGAAAATGTCATTGGCTCGATGAGGGACACCCTGGAGATCTGCGAGTGAGCTCAACGCTCGACGCAGACTGCGCTACGCCACGACATGTTCCCCTTCGGCCTACAGTCAGCACCTGGCCTTCGCCTCAGCCAGCTGCTCACGCCTGCCCAGATCCAATCTGGGCGGTGACCTTCTCGCGACTCAAGACCTGCACCTCATGCGAGGCGCGATCCCCTCGACATGCCCTGCACCTATCACAAGGGTGCGAAGCATACCCTCCGCGGGTGCCGTCTGCGGAAGAAGATCGAAAACGGGCTCCCTCGCCGAGCTAAGCGACCCACCCAGTCTCTGGACTGTGGGAAGTTTCAGAAGGTCCATGTCCGCATCTCGCCCAACGACTCTAAGATCGTCTTCCGTCAGGTGATGGTGGTCTCAGAAAACGAACCACCCCGCCAGGGTGCGACCGACTCCCAGGAGGCGGCCCGGATCCAAGCCAACGCTCATCGCGCTGAGCGGCGTGCGGAGGAGCAGCGGCGTGTCTTGCCTTGCGCTCGAGACATGCGTCTGGAGTTCGAGGAAGCGGGGATCCCGACCTTCAACAGCCCCCAGGCCAACCTGGGCGTGGCCATTACTCGACTCCAGCAAGTCCGGACGCCTGAAGCTGAGCAGGCCCTCGCGTACCTTCGGGTCGCCAACACCCTGGTGGAAGAGAAGAGTGTGGCCTCCAAGTCCGCTGCGTCTTCGTCGACCCGCCACTCGCGTAGTCGATCTTATCGACCCGCGCGCAGCCATCTCTCCCCCGTCCGGGAGGAGGTCGCTTAGCACAACCATGAGCAGCCCGCCCAGCAGCCCGCTGCTGCCCGGGACCTGCGCATCAATCTTGACGCCAATATGCACGCTCGCGATGCTCGCGACTACGTCGACCAGCGCCACCGAGAGCGCGAGGAGCACGAGGTCCGCTGCCGCCTGGACTACGACCGCGAGTACGGCGCCCCCAGAGGCGTTCACCACATCATGGAGCGCGAGCTCCATGACCAGCATGAGATCGTGAACCGACAACGTGCCAAGTACGACGCTGATCACGGCGACTCCGCTGTCGTCCAGATCAACCGCGATCGGCAGCCACGATCCCAGGCTGTCATCCCGGAACGCAGCGTCCACTCTGCACCAAGAGAAGCCACCCCGGCCAGAGGCTCGGGCGACGACCTGGCTCTCAACACCTTCCCGGCGCTGGATGCTTGCTTCAAGAGGGTGGAGTACCCCGACAACTTCAAGCCCAACATCAAGCCGTATGATGGGCGCTCCGACACTAACATCTGGCTGTCGACCTACTATGTCGCCATCAAGGCGGCTGGTGGTAGCTTTGATCACATGATGGCCTACTTCCCACTGGTGATGGGCAAGGCCCCTTCGCTGTGGCTCAACAACCTCGAGCCTGGCAGCATCAAAACCTGGGCCGATCTGTCCCAGGCCTTCACATCAAATTTCTAGGTGACCTACGATCGCCCTGGAAATGCCTTCAGCCTGGGGTGGGTCGTGCAGAAGCCTAAGGAGCGGCTTCGCGACTACAACACCCGGTTCTTCGAGAATCGGAACGAGTGCGTTGGTGTCAGGGACGACCATATCGTCGACAGCTACAAGAAGGGCATCAAAGATCGCAAGACCTTTAAGAAGATCCATGAGGCTGGCCCGACCAATGTCAAGGAGCTCATGGTCATCGTCAACAAGCTGATGGACACGGAGGATGCACTCCAGAATCAGTTTGATGCTGATAACGCTGGTACATCTGGTACTGCAGCAAACAAGCTCCGCAAACGACCTTCCGAGGTCCTAGCGGCCGATGGGCGCCGAGGTTCGACCTTCAACTAGGAGGAGTTCGACCTGGTGCTCGACAGCATCTGCGGGTTCCATGAGAGAGCCACCCACACTCTCCGCGAGTGCTCCCAGTTCAAGAGAGCCTTCCGCGCCCCCGCGGACTCCAAGCAACCCCGCAATGATAGCAGGCGCCGCGACAACCGCCCCTATAACAATAATTACCACCGTGACGATCGGCGGGTTCGGCATGACGACCGCCACGAGGAGCAACACGATAATCGCCGCGAGCCACCTCGTAGCGACCCACCTCGTAGCGACCCTCATCCAGCGGCTCCCCGCGACGAGACAAACCTCCCCCCTCCTCCGGCGTCAGGCAACCCCAATGAGCCTTTCTAGGATGCAACCCACGCGATCAATATGATCATTGGTGGCATCAAGTCCAGTGCCAGCAGGAGACGCTACAGGAAGGACAAGCGCGACGTCCACCTCGTCCACACTCAGCCAATCGTGCCCCTGCGTTGGTCTGAGCAGGCGATTACATTCTCCAGGGATGACCACTGGGTCCATATCCCTGATCCCGGGTCCTATCCGCTCGTTGTGGAGCCCACGGTGGACGGAGCCCTGCTCTCCCAGACCCTGATTGACGGAGGCAGCGGCCTCAACATCATCTTTGTTGAGACCCTCAAGAAGATGGGTTTCGACTTCGACAAGATGACGGAGTGCGACGAGCCCTTCTACGGCATCGTCCCTGGGAAGGCGGCCTACCCCCTAGGTCGAGTCTCCCTCCCTGTTACTTTCGGCACGGAGGCAAACTTCTGCACGGAGTACCTCAACTTCGAGGTCGCCAATTTCAAGTCCTCCTACCATGCGATCCTAGGTCGCCCGATGCTGGCCAGGTTCATGGCCGTCCTGCACTACACCTATCTGGTGTTGAAGATGCCGGCCCCACGAGGGGTCCTCTCTGTTAAGGGGGACCTCATTGTTTCCTTCAGGTGCAATACGGAGGCCCTCGACCTTGCCGCGACCTCCGCTACCACCGACGCGTCCGCAGTCTTGGTCGCGGAGGCCGAGAAAGTCGACCCTGTCGACCAATCTGTCCCAGAACAGAAGTGCACCGACACCGCCCTCGACGCGGCTCCCTCGACGAAGAAGGTCTGCCTCGGCCTTGTCGACCCAGAGAAGACAGTGGTAATCGGCGACAGGCTCGACCCCAAATAGGAACTTGCGCTCACCAGCTTCCTCCGGGATAACACCGACATATTCACTTGGAGTCCATCGGATATGCCGGGTGTCCCCAGGGAGCTGGCTGAGCACGCCTTGGATATAAGTAAGACGGCCAAGCCTATCAAGCAGAAGCTTCGCCGCTTTGTGAAAGATCGCAAGGACGTCATTAGGGTAGAGCTAATAAACCCGGTTCTTGTAAAAACGTGATTTGGCTCGCCAACCCAGTTCTTGTACCAAAGAAAATCGGTCAATGGAGAATGTGTATCGATTACACCGATCTCAACAGGCACTACCCTAAAGATCCCTTCCCTCTTCCGCGCATCGACCAGGTCGTGGACTCCACGCCCAGGAGCGTCCTCCTCTGCTTCCTCGACTACTACTCAGGGTATCACCAGATAGCCTTGAAGGTCTCTGACCAAGACAAGACGACGTTCATAACGCCCCATGGCATCTACTGCTACACGGCCATGACTTTCAGCTTAAAAATGCGGGTGCGACCTATCAAAAGGTCATCCAGAAGTGCCTTGCTAGCCAGATTAGCAAGAATGTAGAAGCCTATGTCGACGACGTGGTCGTCAGGACCATCCATGAGGACAAGCTCATAGCTGACCTCGTGGAGACCTTCGCCAACCTCCGCACTTACCGCTGGAAACTTAATCCAGAGAAGTGTGTCTTCGGTGTACCGTCTGGCAAGCTCCTGGGCTTCATGGTCAGCAATCGAGGAATCGAGGCCAACCCCACCAAGGTGGATGCCATCCTCAAAATGAAGCGACCTACTGGCAAGAAGGACGTCATGAAGCTCACCGGCATGATGGCGGCCTTAGGCCGATTCATTAGCAAGCTAGGAGAGAAAGGCCTGCCCTTCTTCAAGCTGTTAAAAAAGGCGGACAAGTTCGTCTAGACCGAGGAGGCGGACCAAGCTCTTGAGCAACTCAAGACCTTCCTCACAACACCCCCGGTGATGGTACCCCCGGCGCCTAAGGAGCCTCTATTGCTCTACATCTCGGCGACCACCCTTGTAGTTAGCGCCGTCCTTGTAGCTGAGCGACCTGAAGAAGGGCGACCTTACCCCGTCCAGCGACCCATATATTATGTCAGCGAGGTTTTGTCCGATAGCAGGACCAGGTATAGCCAGCCCCAGAAGATGCTCTACGCGTTACTCATGACCTCCCGCAAGCTCTGGCACTATTTCCAATCCCACAAGATTAAGGTCGTCACGGCCTTTCCCCTTGGCGAGATCCTACGGAGCCGTGACACCACCGGGCGCATCGTCAAGTGGTCCATCGAGCTAGGGGAGTCCAACCTAGAGTTCTGCCCTAGGCAGGCCATCAAGTCCCAAGTCATCACAGACTTTGTCTCGGAGTGGACAGAGATCCAGCAGCCTCCACCCCTGGAGCGACCTGAGCACTGGAAAATGTACTTCGACGGTTCCCTGAACCTCGAAGGAGCCGGCGTAGGTGTCCTATTCATCCCTCCTCAGGGTGACTACCTCAAGTACGTCCTGCAGATCCACTACAAGGCGTCCAACAATGGCGCATAGTACGAGGCCCTCATCCACGGGCTACGCATCGCTGTCTCCCTCGGGGTCAAGCGCCTCATGGCCTACGGTGACTCCAAGGTCGTCATCGACCAAGTCAGCAAGGACTCCGAAGCTAGGAAGGACATAATGGATACATACTGTGCCGAGGTGCGCAAGCTTGAGCGTCACTTCTAAGGCCTCAAGTTCCACCACGTCTGTCGCAACAATAATGTCGCGGCTGATGTCCTCTCCAAGCTCGGCTCCAAGCGCGCACTAGTTCCGGTCGGTGTGTTCGTCCAGGACCTACGCAAGCCGTCCATCAAGCTCATCCCTGACCCAGAGTCGGCTGACGACGAGGTGACCTCGCCTGCGGTCGCGAGATCCTCATGATCGACGCGAAAGATGACTGGCGCCTCGACTTCATCGCCTTCCTCCTCGAGCATCGAGTGCCTGAGGATAAAGCGGAGTGAGAAAAGATCACGAGGCGTAGTGCTAACTACGCCGTCATCGACAAGGAACTCTACCGGAGGTCCGCCTCCACCGGAGTACTGATGAAGTGCATCCTGCGATCTGAGGGCCTTCGGCTCTTAGACGAGATCCACGGTAGCGAATGCAGCAACCACACCGCCTCTTCCCACTTGGTGGGCAAGGCCTTCAGGTTTGGCTTCTACTAGCCCACAGCCATGGCTGATGCCCAGGAACTTGTACATCGCTGCAAGGGGTGTCAGTTCTTCGCTAAATAGCAACATGTCCCGGCTCAGGCCCTGAGGACAATCCCTCCGTCCTAGCACTTCGCAGTTTGGGGTCTCGACTTTGTGGGTCCCTTCAAAACCACCCCTGGCGGCTACAAGCACATCATTATGGCGGTGGATAAGTTCACCAAGTGGATCGAGGTCCGTCCCGTATCCAGCGTCACATCCAAAGAGGCAGTGAAATTCATCGAGGAGATCACCCATCGCTTTGGGGTGCCAAACAGGATCGTCACCGACCTTGGCACGGCCTTCACAGGAGTCGAATTCTGGGACTTCTGTCAAGACAGCATGATCGACGTATACTACTCCTCCGTGGCGCACCCACGGTGCAACAGCCTGGTCGAGCGTGCCAACGGCATGGTCCTATAGGTCATCAAGGATCGCATCGTCGACGGCTCAGCGCCTTAAGCAACCAGGTGGCTCTTAGAGCTTCCTCACGTCCTCTGGGGTCTCAGAACCCAGGTCAGCTCGGCTACAGGGCACTCACCCTTCTTCCTGGTCTACGGGTCAGAGGCCATCCTCCCCACGGACGTGGCCTTCGGTGCTCCTCGCATCCAGAACTTCGACGAAGGAGAAGTAGAGCAAACACATCGGCTCGACCTTGACAGCGTCGAGGAACATCGTGTGGCTGTGCTCACGCACCACATCCGCCACGAGCAGCAGCTACGTCGCTACCACGACCGCAATGTGCGGGAACGTTCCTTCAATGTGGGCGACCTAGTTTTGCGGCGGATCTAGAGCACCAAGGACATGCACAAGCTCTCCACGCCTTGGGAAGGCCCCTTCATAGTTAAGGAGGTCATTGGACTGGCGACCTATCGCCTCCAATGGGCCGATGGCCAGGGCGTCCCGAACCCCTGGAACATCGAGCACTTGCGTCGCTTCTATCCTTAGGAGCCTTGTATCACAATAAAGCTATGTACTCTTTTCCTTTGTAATTCCATATATGAATATACAGATTTCTCTTTCTGCTTGTTTTTCTGTTCACCACTCCCCTTCGACGTGCTTGGGGGCTTGGTTTCAAACCGGACCCCTTACACTCGGGGGCTTGGCCTTGCCAACCTAAGGGTCATTCAACCTGGGTTTTTTACCTCTCTTTTTATACAGTGTTCCCCTTACTATAACTTCTTATGCATCTTATAAGTATTCTTAGGTCGTGGGGTTGCTCGACCTTGGGTCCCCGGCCCCCCTCCGCGCGCCGGCTGTACGTAAGCCTCCACGCCGAGCCGTGTAGTCGGTAAGCTGTTCCTCCACTGAGTTGGGTTAGCGGGGGGGAGGAGTTCTTGCAACCTCATTACTTTTGTGTTCTTATATGAAGTATACTAAGTCAAATAAGGGATCACGCTAACTTAATTAAACATGCCTTTTCCATTCAAGGTTTATATTATATCAAAAGGGTCCACGACCCATTGTTCCTAACAGTTCGCCACGTCCTAAGTTACATCTACAGGTCTATCTTCTTCATAATTTCATCTGCAGCAGCCTAGATATCTTCGCTACCCACCAGCTGCGACAAAGCGACCTCCTCCTTGACCTTCTCAAGGTCGAATGATGGCTCATGGTTCTTCACCGTGGCCAACGCCGTAGCAGCGGCGAGGTTGCCGCTGTTTATCAGCAAGGTCTTCATGCAGCCTTCCGCGTCCTCCAGCTGTGCGACGGGCTCCTGCGGACCGCCCTCGACCTTCGAGGCGTACACATCCACAAGATACTCGGCGGCCTCCTTGAGGTTGTCCAGCTCCTTCTCAAGATCTGCAGTCATCTCTTGATGTTCAATAATGGTTTGCATCGCCCGACCAAGGTCGATCTCTAGATCCCTGCGCACACCAAATTCATATGCAGCTTTACGAGTGAAGTAAGACTCACTGGCGACGACCTCCTTGTGCTTCTCCTTGAGGATCTTCACCTGCTCTTTGGAGTCCTTGAGGTCCTTCTTTAAGGTGGCCTCCCTCTTCTTGGCATCTGTAAAAGTCAAGGTCAAGATGGGGTCACCCGCGGTGCAGAAACATAAAGACCAAAGGCGTCCTACGACGTACTCGCGGTGGCGACCTTCAGTTTGTCCTCTGCCTTCTTCGCCTTCAGCTTGGCAGCCTCCAGCTCTTGCCTCACGGCCTCCATCGCCTTGTCCCTCGAGGTCGCCTCGTCCTTGAGGCGCTGTACATCCTTCGCGGCCTCAATCTTGGCCATGAGCATGGCCTCCCGTGTTGTGGTCAGCTCCGTGTGAAGCTTGGCGTCCTCCGTCAGCAGAGCCACCCTACCCTGCACCCACTCGGCAAGGGTCTGCATCCACTTGTTATACAACATCGTCATATCAACACGCCTAAGTGAATTGAATGCCTAGCCCCAAAAGGTAATACTGACTCACCATGAGTGTCCTGCCGATCGTCTTCGCCGCCTCCGTGATGGTCGCCTGCGCCGTCTTGAAGTCGGCAAGGTCCTTGGCGTCGGTGATGACCTCATCCTCCCACAGAGTGCAGGTGTAGAGGCACCGATGTTGCTCATCCACCTTGCTTCCAGCTCCGGTCTCTGCCAACCTCGTCTCCGGCAAGCTTGCTTCGGGCAGGTCTTGCTGGCGCAGGCCTTCCTCCTGCTGAGCGCTCTCAGCAGCGACCTTGGCCGCTGCCGATGATGTCATCCCCATGGTCTCAGGGACCTCGCTGGTGACGTCCCCGCCTGAGGTTGCCAGTGACTGCCCCACCAGCACTTTCTCAACCTTCCGCCTGGTGGCCTCTTGACCTGAGGCATTCTTGCTGCTGCCCGATGCAGCAGGAGCCCCCCTGCCCAAGGTGCACAAATTCATCAACACTAGCGAACTCAACAAACGGCACAGATGAAGAAAGGCATACAATCAAGCTCCGTAACGTACCAGCTGTCGGCCTTCAACTTCAATGACATCGGCCTGGGCGGCGCCCGCCTTGGCTTCTTCTACGACCCTTGGTCGCTCACGCCTCCCGCACTTGGCTTTGGCTGTTGCTCGCTCACAGCACCGAGCGTGGTGGCATCTCCTCCCACAGCCGCTACGTCACCCGATCCCGTGGCGACGTTGTGCGACCACGCATCGTCCTGCTCCTCGAAGACGACCTCGACGGTGCTTGTCGTTGCCGTCTCTGATGAGGCAGTAGTGTCCTTCCTTTTCCTCTTCTTCTTCTCTGCCTCAACAGTGGCGGAGATGATCTTGACGCCCTTGTGCGCCGGGATCTTGCCAGCGACGGACCGAGTCCGCTGGGTTGTTGGTGCGGAGCTCGCCACGGGCGGGTCCTCATCATCACTACCCCCCACCGATGAGTCGGAGAGGTAGTTCTCCAATAACTTCGGCGGTGGAGCCTGCACGTCCTCCGCCGCCCGGACCTTGAAGCTACACTCACCCTCGTCTGCAAGGGGAGCCGGGCTCCAGAACAAACCTTCACGACCCTGCAACCGGCGACCTTCGTCTCAGAATTGGGGGAATGCAAAAACAATAAAGGAATCAAGGTCGATCAGCGACATACCACGTCAACGGGCCACGTGAGGGAGAATCCCTTGAGGCACGTCCGGTTCCGGATCACCCCATTAAAGAGCTCCCTCGCCCGTGCCACCATCTCCTGCTTGGAGACCTTGCGCTGTTGTATGTGGGTTGGGTCGGCTTGACCCCAATACTCGTAGGCCAGGTGCACCCGATCCTGGATCAGTTGCAGCGGCCTCTAGCTGAAACTGATGGCCACCACACCGCCCGTTAGCCCTTCTTCCTTCCTCATCTTGAGGTCCTCCAGCAGCGGCTTGATGGTGTCCATCTCCCGCGACGTGAGCTGGTTGGTCCACTCCGGCACTGGGACCGGCGCAAGCCCCGACCTAGTGGCCAGCGTCGGCTTCGGGTTGTCGATGTAGAACCACCCTCGCCTCCAGCCTTGGGTGTTGTCCGGCAGCTCCATGTCGATGTACACCATCTTCATGTGACGGCTTAGCATGAAGCCGACGACCCCGACGACGCCATTCTTCCCCGTCTTCTTCACCTCGAAGAAATACCGCCACAAGTTGAAATGTAGCGGTATCCCCAAGTACGCCTCGCACAGGTGGATGAACGAGGATACAGTGGTGATGGCATTAGGGACGAGATGCACCAGGTCGATGTGGTCGTAGTGGAGCAGCCTGCGGAAGAAGTCGCCCGTTGGGACTCCGAATCTGTGCTCGACATGCGTGATGAAGGCGACGGTCTCCCCGGTCCCCTCAGAGGGGAAGGCTTCGCCGGCAGCTGGCCTCCAGCCCACTTGCTCCTTGGGCTTCAGCAGCCCGCGCTCCACCAGACTCTTCAGCTGCGCCTCCGTCACCATCGAGTGCTCCCACACCTTCTCCGGTGGCAGCGCAAGCTGTAGGGCCATTTCTTCCTCATCGAAGCCCGTTGATCTAGTTCTAAATACTACCAGGGACTTCTGGCGCATGCGGCGGCGCTGGCGTGGCGGATCTTGGCACGGCAGCGCCGGCGAACATTGCGCTAAAAAGCTCTTGGCGGCGGATCGAGAACCCTGGCTGCTGCGGGGAATGGAAGGGAGTGGCGTCCTCGACCCCTCACTCAGCCTTTTATAACCAGGCCGCACCATTGCGGTGGGCCGCAACGCTCCAAACGTCCCTTCGGATTCGGTGACATTCACGGCGACCCACTACTACATCGCCCAACGGATACATCGCCTAACGGCTCTTTCAGCCTAACGGCTCCAGGCAGTAACGGCCCGCACCGTACGGGAATCTATGTTCGCCAGCCTTCTGCCTAACGGCCCGGCATCCATGGACTCGTTATGCCCTCCTTCAAGCCCCTTCCTCATCATTCTCTTTATGGTCTCTTGGCCTCTGGCGACCTCCGGGTCCATTCTAACACCTTCTCAAGGTCAACAGGTACTACCACTTGGTAGGTCGCCTCAGATGTCAATAATGAGTCCACACACTCATTCACGACCTCCGGGTCAAGTAGCACCTCCAAGAGGTCGCTAAAGGTCCTGCCACCTATTACATTGCCTTAATGGCTGTACCAACAGCCCCGTGCTTAATGGCACCATTGCCCGTTGGTGACCTCTTGGTCAAGTAGCACCTCCCCGAGGTCGCTAAGGCCCTACTGCCTTCTAGGTCGTGTAGACCTAGAGTTTCCAGGCTGACTACCTGCGTTGTGTCACTGCACAACGGCCGTGCCGACCCAAGTCGACATGGGTTCCTTGTCTCTACGAAAGGCCTCCCGAAGGTTGGCGTGCTATTACAGCCCTGCCGGGCCCTTGGTATCCGTACCATTACGGCTTGGGCGCCCTTACAATCACCGAAATCATGATACTTCTCATGAAAAACTATATTTACAACTTCATAAGCAACAAGGAGTTTGGCCCTTGGCCAAATTACAAGATACAAAGATATTAAAGGTCCTGAATTACCTTCCAAAGTGCTTATGACTCAGTCTACAATAATAAGACTTGTCGCAAGCTTTCTTCTAGCTTCAGGACCTACTCGACGACCTCTCCAGCCACTGTGGAGGTAGCTGCCACACAGCCACCTCTACTCGCGCACCAACCGGTCTCCTGCAGCGCCCAGCATCAAGTCTGAGCTTCGCCGCAAGATTGCAAAAGGTCCGAGCTTTAACACCAACCTCGCCGGGTGGAGCGCTGCACCCACCTGCATCACCTCCGACCTGAAAGTGTCAGGGCCGACGATGCAACTGCTGCTTCATACTCCTCCTGGGTTCCCCGGCGGGACTGGGAGAAGAGGCAAATCGAGTGCTTCGAGCCTCGCAAGCATTCTTCTAGCTCCAAGCATGAACTACATCAACCCTGTCCTCCGGGGGATGAACACAAGCCCCTGTCTTGGCAAAATTACGACACTGGATCATCATGGCTACCTTCTGGCAATTGCGTACTTCGCTTCAAGCCTTGGGTGCCTATTTATACTCCAGCACCTGCCATTGGGTGTTAATCCACAAGCCAGCTTGTGTGGCGTCCGTATCTGCAAGATCACTATACCCTCGTGGAGCACGAGGTCACTGTTCGCCCATGGGAGGCAATGGCGCGCTTGTCCTCCTACCTGACCACATCTTGAAGTAGCTTTTGTCTTTTGCGGGTGATTGCGACCTGTGCTTCGCTTGGGAGCCGGCCCGTGACCAAACAGTGCACGCGTGACTCTGGTTGCGCCAGACCTGTTGCCTGCGGCCCTCTGCAAAGATTCTGAAAGCCCTTGTCCTCTAGTGTTGACACTACAAGAGCATCCGTTTCCTAAGCAGAAGGTCGTAGGTTCAGATTTTACTTCTCCTTCTTTGGAGCATCAAACCAGCCATCTTGGTCGCTTTACTGCTTGGGGGCTACTACACTAGTGCGTCTTCGACGCCCTATTTTCTTCGGGTCGCCTCGACCTAATGGAAGCCTGCTTCCATCACATCTCTGCTCGACCTATTCTTGGTAGGCCTGTTGACTTTTCTGAAGGTCGTGACTGCTACTACAACATGCCTGACTCAGGTCAAGTCGGCGGTTCTACAAGATCTACACCTCGTCTTCACTTTGACCTCATTGACCTTCGACCCAGAAGCTCGACGTTCAACTTCGTGCGCGCATCAGAGGGGTTTTTCCTTTTTGATCCTCGTGCACCCTTCACGACCTTGACGGTGCTGCGCCTTGCTACTCTTCGACACACCCTCGTCTTGGCCACTACGCCTACACGTCGATCGGGGGCTTGAGAGACATGGGTACCCATGGGTCCCCACCGGCCAGGGTCCCAGGGGCCCCCGACAGGTGGACCCGACCTTCTAGAAGACCCGCTGACCTTACTAGTGGGCCCAACGACCTTATCCACACCTCTGAAGGCCGCGGGCGACCTGATCAGGATCTCGGAAGACCTGCGAAGCCTTGGCGTGCAAGTCAAGACACGACGACCTAGCGCGCCACCGCCTGTAGCTCCGGGTATCATGGGATACTCCTTGTAATCCGAGAGATAAGCTTCCCACAGTTGTAACCGACCCCGACACGGGTCAACCGACCTGCGCATGCAAACCCTAGCCCGTCCCCCCATATAAGGCGGCCTAGGGTTCCATGCACAGGGACAACTCATCCTCGCATAATCCACCACCAAACTGGACGTAGGGTTTTACTCTCCGGAGGCCTGAACCAGTCTAAAACCCCTTGTCTCCTTGTTCTTCACCGCCATACTCGCCTAGTTCCGTATGCATCTCGTGCATAACCACCTACGCTCTTAGGTCTTGATCCTCCATTAACCTGCAAACCTCTAGGGCAACCCCCTAGCGGATCTGTCCAGGTCTCACCCCCTGACAGCGAAGATGCAAAATGTCAAAATTGCAAAAAACCCGCGTGAAGTATGACGGGCCTGAAGTGGGCCAGAGGACCCAGGCCCTTGAGACTTGGAGGTTTACCCACGAGATCAACTCAACCCGAGAGATATTCGCGCAGCCCAGAACAACATGATCTTTCGGTGCAGATTCGGAGAGTTAAACGGCCTCTAATGGCAAAAGTTTGAATACCAAAGTTGTGGGCCTCGATGAGAGCTTCGATTTGGACATATGGAAGGCCCAATTCGTGTCAAGGAGCTAGGAGATATGGCCCCCGAAACACCTACTGCGTAGATAAGTCTGAAATCAGACAGATCATCTTCCGAGACCGTTTTGGGGATCTTATCTTCGTTTCCAAGGAAAGAAATGAATACCAAAGTTGAAGATAATTTCGTGGTACACAATCTAGACACCGAATTTGCATTATTTGGTGTCCATACGTGGGAGATATGATGTCGGCAAGGAAAGGCTGCGAATCAGGAAAATCTGGACGAGGCTGATTTTATGGAAACCAAGTTTGCTTCTCTCCTAAGGAGGATCTCGTGTAAGGCAAGGTGGAGCACGCCCCAAGGCTCCCCAAGGGTATAAGTACAACCCCCTAGGCGCCCAAGGGATGGAGATTAATCGATCCATCTACCAAAATTCGGCGAAACCTAGAAGCAAGCACCGGAGGGAGACGACGTTGGCCGCGAGTCCTCGAGGTTGTCTAGGAGATGGCCTAGGCCGACCCTAGCCGCCATGGCCGCCCTGCATGGTTGTGCCATGGCGGAGTTCCGGAGCTATGCATTCATCATCATAGGTATGGCCTCGGTGGTGATGGTGTAATGCATAGTTTCATGTGAGTAATGATGATCTTGTCATCCGATCTATTAGCGATTTCTCATGTCTCTGTTTATGCTTTTTTCCTATCGTGAATGTGATTTAATCCTTAGTCTAATACATGTTTAGACTATATAGCATGCTCTATATAATCGTGGCGATTAGATTTAGCATGTCGACCCCTCATGATTCGTAGACACGTTCAAGTTTGAGCATGCCCCTAGATTCCCCGCTTCATTAAGAGTGTATCGTAACAGGATGATACCCCCAAAAGAGCGGATGTCTTCGGGAGGTAGGCCGGAGGTAGGAGTTTAAGGATGCTAGTAGATGAGATGATCGATTCGTTGCTCGTTTGCCGAAGCTTCAACTAGAAGGCGCTAGGCCTAGTTACCCCTTCGGAGGAGCTTTACCTTAGCCGATGTTCTTGGGTGTGATCGACCTATACACTTCATGAATATCTCTTTAGGTTACCCTTTATATGTAATCAATGCTTCATGTTAGGTTAGATTGACTAGATAAGGTAGAGAACCTTAGCGGTTTGCTTCCGATCCACGGTTCGATAACCTTGGTTCATACTCCGAGGGAAAAAGTGCTACGATGATCCGTGAGAGATGGTGAATCTTGACGCGTTTTTAGACCGTCAACAAGCCCTTTTTTGGTGCCGTTGCCGGGGATCAGCAACTCGAACCCTAGGGTGATCTACCTTTCTTTTTAACTAACCCTAATTTTTGTTATTGCATATACACTTGTTTTCTTGTTTGTGTCCTTGAAAGTAGGTGAAAAGCTAGACACAAGACGTTCGAAGAGTTCTCTACACCCGCATTCCAACAAACTTAAGGATTCACTCTTTAGTGGTAGGTGCTAACTTTGGTTAGTGGCCCATCATCCGCTATCGAGCCCACACCCTACACAAAAGTGATGATAAACAAGGAAACTCAATGTGTTAATTAAAATTTTAAGACTAATGTTTCATGGAGATTTGTTTGTTCAAGTAATAGGTATTGGAAGCTATCATGATGCCCCCAAGACCACAAGATCAAGCTCGTCAGCATCTTCGAGGTTTCTGTTCGCATCAAGTTTTGCAAGCCTCATGGGAAGAACAACAGAATATCTTTAGATATTTAGAAGCTCCATGAAGTTACGCTTCCAACAAGTCAAGAATCAAGTCAATCGGAGGTTCCTACAAGCGGATATGGCCGAATCACCGATGGTTGCACGTCCTGAGAATTTCTGGACAGCAAGCAAAGCTGAAGTAAAACAGTTATAACTCCCTCATATGGACTCCGATTAAGATGAATGAGTACCTGTTGGAAAGGTAATTTTATAAATTTTATAAAATTTTCAATAGAGCAATATTTTGGTATATGTTCTATTATGTATACAGGGGAAAATCCACGAGGAAGAGGCAGCAGCAATACGATGAGAACAAATTAATGAAGAACCACTAATGATTATTTGAAGCACAATCCTCTATGCTAACCTAATGGGGATCCTTTGGAGAGCATCCCAATGGTACCTCCAGGCTTCCAGGTGTATGTACCTAGAATTCGAAAAAAGCAACCTTGGTTATGTGCCCATGCAAGGGATCAAAAGTTCTCTGGTAAGATAAGTTCATCTATGTGAAACAAATCATTTGAGTTCAACATAGAATCAGAATATTAGCTCAGAAGATTTTGAAAGGATTCAGTTTTATACAAAAGATATATACTAACCTCACTCTCCTTTCTTTCATCCAAAACGTCATGCACCTCTTCATCGTCGTCTTGGCGATGTGAATATGAAGACCCTCTCTGATCCTGATGCGTATCATATTAACACTCAGTTTTAACAGCTAATCACGAGCCTACATTTTTAGGCACAGGTGAATGAGAATTTGTTAAAAATAGCTAATGTACCTCTTTGTCACTAGTTGAGACATCATATCTTGCGCATTCTGGGTTCTCCAATCTACTCTTGGTCTGTGAAGCAATACATTAAAGCTTTTCAGCAAATAACCCAAAAAATTGAAAATGCACAATCAATAGTTAGTGCTATGTAAGTTTTGCTGAACACATTAGTTGCAGCTGAATTAAATGGTTCAGATACCAATTCTGCAGCAGCCACGATGAGTTTTTCCCCAGGCAACACAGTATCTTGAGGCTGAATGCAGGCCACAGACGAAGCATCTTCTTCACTTACACCACACGTGGTACTTTCTTGATTTCCCTGCATAATCCAAACATATAACCTTTTGAACTGAGTGATGAGATTTATGCAAGAGCAATAAAGCACATAAATTATTCAATGAGATGTGCTGCTACAGAACTGATCCAAACTACACGTCAAGAACGAGAAACAAAAGGAACAGCAAACAGGATGTCATGCTCCTGCTGCAGAATTGCAGACACAAGCAACTGCAGAACAAGAGACATCTGCAATCTGTGATTGCTATTTTCTAATCGTATCATTTAAACCGATAGTTTTATGCGTTTAATTTCAGCGCTAGTATTGAACAAATGCTAGGTCGTCCGGAACTCCACTTCGTAATGCCCGTTTCATTCAATCATTTTTTAGCGCTCATGGATATAAAGGAATAGCTTCGTAAAAAAACTATTAATTACATGATCTTGGAAGTATTGGGCATCATCAAAAAGTTAACTTGTACTATTAATGAAGAACCACTAATGATTATTTGAAGCACAATCCTCTATGCTAACCTGAAGGGGATCCTTTGGAGAGCATCCTAGTGGTACCTCCAGGTTTCCAGGTGTGTTAGTATGTTCCTAGAATTCGAAAAAAGCAACCTTGGTTATGTGCCCATGCAAGGGATTAAACGAGTAATCAACAGTTAGTACTGTGTAAGTTTCACTCAACACATTAGTTGCAGCTGAATTAAATGGTTCTGATACCAATGCTGTAGCAGCCTTGAGGAGGTTGTTCCAAGGCAACTCAGAATGATGAAGCTGAATGGTGCCCACGACTGAAGCATCTTGTTCGCTTCCACCATGCATGGTTTTTTCTTGATTTCCCTACATAAGCCAAACATATAATCTTTTGAATCGAGTGATGAGATCATATAAACATATAAACTTTTGAACTGAATGATTTCCCTATAATCTTGTTCGCATCATCAAAAGTTAACTTGTACTATTAGTGAAGCAACACTAATGATCATTTGAAGCACAATCCTCTATGCTAACCTGAAGGGGATCCTTTGGAGAGCTGTCTAGTCTCACCAAGCAATCTCGGTTATGTGCCTATGCAAGGGATTAAAAGTTCTTTGGTAAGATAAGTTCAACTATGTGAATCCAATCATTTGAGTTCAACATAGAATCAGAACTGGAAGCAGAATTAAAACAGACTGTGCCTACTACATTGCAATAGACATTAAAAACTGGAAGCTATTAATTATGTCTGACCTAAAATGTAAAGGAACTCAGTAGCCCCATCAGAGTAGGTGTTATTACCATAGTGTGGGAGTCATGAGGATCTGATGTTGCATCTTCCTGCAACACTTGGGAATTAGGAGTTTTGAACTAATTTCTCACTGCAAAATGGCAACTGAAACTATGCATCTTATATCAGAACCTGGAGATGTTGATGCTTAGACAATTCCTCTGTTCTAGTTGATTTATTGTAGTTTTCACAATAGTTTCCATTCTCCTTGATGGCCGATGCAATTCCAGCAGCAAGAGGATTTTGTGTACTCTTATCAAGTTTCTCCTGATGATCCTTGATCATTTGTTTGCAAGAACCAATAAACCGCAATGTGCTGGCTGAATTCGCATTTGAATGATCAAGATTCTCCAAAATTTGTGCATTTGCATGATCAAGAATCTCCAAAATTTGTGAAAGTAACTGTTAAAAAGACAATGATTGATCAAGACCGGAAATATAAAACTATATTGTACTACATATTATAGAAAATTCAAATCCAATGTTTTAATAACATATTTATCAAGCTGGTATGTTTCGCAATATTGGTATGGTGATTTGTAGTACATTTGTATTTTGTTCATTCATAAAAGTACAATCACATAGAAGCAAGGAAAACAAGGTTTGCAAAACTCACCTGTGGTGACACATGGGTACTATCAACATTTGTTGTTACATCTGTGCAATGGAAATCTTGTGCATAACAAGTATTCTTGACATTTTTCAACTACATTGTAAAAATGAGATGAATCAAAAAATGCAAAAAATTATTAGGCCAAAACAACAGCAAATCATGAGGTTGAAAAAAGACAAAATCAAAAGTTACTTTTAGTTTTCCGAAAAATCCATATCCCAACCGATGAACTTTTTCAACCTGTTTCACTTCATTGTAGCTATCCCAAAATTTAAAACGAGGTTGTCCAACACATGGTTCAATATTCCTCCCATGTTCGAGCCAGTCCAGCAAATATATCTGCATAAATAGCAGATGTATGAGCAACCAAAATAAAGAAAAAATAACTCCTGAAACATGACTACGATATGATGTGTATAGTACTTACTCCAAGTAAATATGTTGATCCTTTTATATAGCTACTTTTGTGATCTCCCTTAATCTTTTACTTTATATCCTTGGCACTTTTTTTACTATCTTCTAGTATGTAGCCAACCCAGTCATAGGACATTATATGTGTCACATTTGGCAAATATTCAGCAATTTAGGGCTAACATTGTTAAGTGTGTCAAGAGCCAATATCTTGTCAGATAAAAGCAAAAGCCAACATGTGACAAAAAGGTCATCATCTTTGCCCTTCTTGATCTCATCGAGTAAATGATCATCCGGTAATCCCTTTTCGCTTTGGAGTATCGCCTGTTTTTCTTTGAACTGATGGACGCAGCCATTCTTGCTTGATTCAATTTTTTCCTAGTGGATGGCAATCTAGTTAACCTTGCAAGACTCTTTTTGTTTATAGGGACACTTCCAGCACAACCAAAATTAAAGCGCATGTTTTCTAGATCAAAGTGAATCAACATCCATGCACCAATGTGCAAAAAGGTGTGCTCAAGCTTCAACTCCAAATAATCACCAAAACCAATTTCACATATTCTTTTTCTCTGACTGGGATGCAGGTCATTGTTAGCTTTGATCATTTTCTGGGGAGAGCACCTTGTTGATAGCCTTTGATGCTTCTATTGGCAAATACAAATATATAGAATTATTTATGGCAACAGTCTAATTAACATAAAAAAGTAGTTGTGCATGGAATCAAATAGTGTGAATCCGCACCATTGGGTTGGTTGTGAATATGAAGATGCACTCTGTGTCTTGTTTTACATTTTTGCTTGAGGGGTCTAATTTTGAATCTATAGGCTCAGTGAGCCTTTTTCTTTTTCTTTGGGCACCTTCATTTCTTGATCTCTTCTTGGAGCCAGAACCTTTAGCAACAGGGCGAACAATAAATCAATTCAAGTTATGGACAGACAAATTGGTACCTCTGACCCCGAAGATAAGTATGGAAATGAATAATAACAAATAAAAATTACTATATTTTATGAAAGTGTTCTTGAACCATGCAAGTAGCATTGATCTCGGTTACGCAGGTTCAACACAACCCGTGACCCAGCAGCCCAATGTGGGAGTATAAAGAGACAAGAAATAAGAAAATAGTTATATGATACTATATGAATTTTAGCCTGTTTATGGTTTGGGCACGTGAATAGCTGATAGTCAAAACAAAATAAATTTGACCAACCTCAATCCTGAATGGACACGCTCACTACATGATTTGACCCTTTAGCATGAAATCAATCAGCACATGAAATTATATAGAATTTACTTGTCAATAAGTACCTTTTGCATCTTTGCCGGGATGAACCACTGCAACGTCAAGACTTGAGTCCCTTGGTAGATCCAACTGGTGAACAATATCTTCAAGTGCAACAATGAACCAATCAACCAATGACAATTCATAATCCCATAGACAAAGGCATAGATACAAAAAAATAGCTACATACCAGGGATTCCTTCCGTGTTTGAGTTAGATTGAACCATTCTCACCAAATATCACCGCTGGTCGTCTCTGACAACCCAAATGAACAGCAGCAAGTTCTGAATCTCAAACCCAACTCAAATAAAAGTCGCAGAACTAAGCCATCCGTCCCCAATTGAACGAGCAAAACCTAACCTAGCCTGTGCCTTTGGGACGAGCAAATCGCCGCCGATGAACAAGAAATCAGCGGCCCACTCCCAAGAAATGAGCCGCCGCCGTCGCTGACGACCACGAACGCCTCTTGAATTCTTCTTGGCTTCGATGGAGATAGAGCAGTGGGTAACTGTGGGGTCACTGGGAGGGGAGAAGCAGAAAAGGCCCGCGCTAGGCCGAAGGCGGACAGACACCACCGGTGAAAAAGGAAGGGGAAACACCCAGCAACGCAGATAAAAGAAGGACAAGAAGACAATCCAACAAAGCTAGTGCAAGCAGCCTGACACTTGTTTTGACTTTTGTGCAAAGTAAAATTTTGAAGAAAAATATATAGTTTCCAAATAATGCTTTGTTTAGTTCGTCACGAAATTTGTGAAAATTTACTGTAGCAATTGTAAATCAAAGATTAGGAAGACTAAACATGATTAATTATAAAACTAATTACACGGATGGATAGAAAATAGAGAGACAAATCTATTAGGGATGTTTCTTACAAAAAAATCTAGATCATACTTCGTCGGGTGGTTCATTGATATAGTTTGTTGTTTTTTCCTTTCCTTTCTTTTTCCTACCTACAACCATCTCCCGGGATCGTAGTCTTGTATTTGCTGCTATATCAATGAAATGTGCTACTCCACCGTGTCAGGCCCGCACATCAAGAGGGAATAGAGGGGTCAAGAGGCCTGGGCACATCAAGAGACGGCAGGTGAAGTGGAATGCGTAACCGATACCTTTTGGTGGCAGCGCCCGGCGGGTTACGCACGAGGAACCATGATGGATGCGTGGAGCAACATGGCTCGCGGTTGGGTTACCATAGCATATGCCTTTGATCAAAGCATGCAGTGTATCCCAGGCGTCCACGCGTTTAACCGAGGCGGTGCAGGTTACAGTGATGGCCGCCTGGGCTACGCACGCCAGCATTGCGGTTGCTGCGGGACACGGCGGGTGTCGACTAAGCGCGTAACCTACAAGGTCTCGGTTACGCAGGTGCCATTCAGCGGGCTACGCACTAGAGAATCTATATAAACTATATAATTGGTACCCACTAACGATTTCTCTTGCCTCTCAACGCGCCATGTCATAACCCACTACACGCCATGTCACTATCCACTACAAGCCATGTCAACATCCACCAAGCCATGTCAACATCCATCAAATCATATATTTATGTCTTCGTCGATTTTCTGTAACTAATAACATGTTGCATTTGCGAGTAGCAAGCCATAAAATTCTCATAGTTGAAATACATGTAGGACCAATCATTTAAAAATGGTTCTCTTTCTACAAAATTAACATACTTTCATATATAATATTGTTTACATATGAACTTCACCATGTAATCGTTTTGGTATTTCTATTTTCACATTTCACCTTAAAATTTTGTTTAAAAATTCCTGTGGCAACGCGTGGGGTATCACCTAGTTCCATGGACGACACGTCAGCCTCCCGGGCGCGAGCTTTGCTTCGGGGAGAAGCAAACTGCGGCGAGGGCAGGCCGCTGTGGGCCACGCGGTGCACCATCATTATTACGATGGACGACGGGATGGGGCCTCCCTCCTCGACTCCCCTCCCGTCGTGTCGTCCGCAGCCACAGTCGCCGCCCGCCCCGAGGAGTAAGCTGGACCCGCTGCGTTACGTGTGCCACATGCTGCTTCAGCCTAGGTTACGCGGCTTGCTGCCAAACCAAGGGTTACGCATGGTCACTGTGTCGTGTCGTGTGTGCAGCCTTGACGGGACAGGACGGGATGGGCCTGCTGCTGCAGGCGCCTCCGCTCCCATTCCGTCGTGTCATCCACAGCCACAACAGCGCTACCCGCCCCGAGGAGTAAGCTGGACACGTTGGGTTACGCACAATCCATGACGCACACGCATACTGCATCCACTCTGCAATTAAGCTTATGTAAACTATATAATTGGTACCCACTAACGATTTCTCTTGCCTCTCAACGCGCCATGTCATAACCCACTACACGCCATGTCACCATCCACTATAAACCATGTCAACATCCACCAAGACATGTATTTATGCCTTCGTCGATTTTCTGTGACTAATAGCATGTTGTATTTGCGAGTAGCACGCCATAAAATTCTCGCAATTGAAATACATGTAGGATCAATCATTTAAGAATGGTTCTCGCTCAACAAAATTAACATGCTTTCATATATATTATTGTTTACAGATAAATATCATCATGTAATCGTTTTGGTGTTTCTACTTTCACATTTCACCTTAAAATTTTGCTTAAAAATTCCCGCAGCAACGCGCGGGGTATCACCTAGTTATTAGTTACTCCTACATCGTCTGTGACATCGCGACAATGATCAATTAAGCTGGACCCACTGGGTTACGCACAATCCATGACGCACACATGGTGCTTTAGCCTAGGTTACGCGGCTTGCTGCCATTTGTACGTTGGGATAGTACCACCTGCTCCGCGTGGTCGGGTGACATGCTAGCGCTCCCCCTTGTTTACGCATGAAGGGATTTCACATTTTTCCGGTGCACGACTCGGTGATTACGAAACCCAAGCTACAACGGCCCCGCGTGGCCGGGTTACACGCGCACGGCTCGCCGGGACGTGGCACAGGCTACTGCAGGGATCCGGAGATTTTAAGATCCGGTTGCCGGAAAACCGCCCGGAGCTAGATACATGCAGACCACACCACAACATGGAATGTGCAAGTGCAAACAGCTAATCCCGGTGTTGCCACAGGCACGGGCCCACGGGGTCCGTTTACTACTCCTCGTCTTCGGCTGTTGCTCGCGTCGCCTATCATACCTCCCAAGGCTGACACCGGGCCCGCATTCCAGGACCCACATGGTAGCGGGGTGGGAACTGAAGAGTTTGCCCGGTTTTTTTCTTTTTCATTAACGTATTTTCGTGGGGTTGAAAGTCTGCGACCGCTTTGGACTTTTAGGATTTCATCTGCTTGGTTTCCCAGTTTCCACCCCCTCAGAGGACTTGAGCAGTTGAGCGGCAGTCGTGACCGTCAGTGCCGATTGATTCGTTTCTTCGTCACACAGGTCAGGCCCTACGTCCTTGCTCGTACACATCGAAACTGATGGTTTGCGCTCTTCTAGTTTTGTCTTGGGTTCGAGGCGCTCGGATTATTTCTGTTATGGAGCAATGATTTAAGAACTTGCGTCAGTAATGTACATCCGTGTTGCCTTTATTTCAAGAACTTTGGTACTGATCGAGCTTAGCGGCGGAGGCGGGGCCCTAGTCGGCTGCGGCATATAGCGGGGGCGGGGCAGGCAGGATGATGGGGAGGCGGAGGGTGTGGTAGCCCACCACCTCTTCCGCCCCGCCACCACCCAATTCACGAGCATTTGATTTGATTTGATTTTTTTAGTTCCATCCTGTAGTTTTGGTGAGTGTAGGAAATCAAAACTTGCTTGGATGCCTTTCAATGTTTGCCCAACCTAATTCTAGGCATGTCTAGAAATTTTGGCTACCAATGCAGTTGTTCTTGTTGTCCAAACCAAGCAGGCGCCCTCTCTTATTTTTTTGGAATTAAAGGCAGGAGCACTGCCACATCATATCAGAAGAAGGTGCCCATTTTGTGATTATTTTATCCCTGAAACGGAAAGTTCTACTACTTGCTAGGGATCTCCATAGGAGCTTTGATACTGCTGTGGAAATGGATCATTTGAGCAGAGATGCTGAAGGTATCCTGAACTTTCTGTGTTTATGCCTTGTCGTCGTTCCTTTTCCTTTCTATTGTAAGTTAATGCACCATAGTGTCTGATTGCTTATTCTGCTACTTTGTAGAAGATAGTGGCCATCATCAGGTTGCCGCGGGGCAATACGTGGAGCCCCGTTTCAAGCTATGGGCAAAGGAGGACTTCAGGGCGCCGCCTGCCGACCTGATGGAGGGTTATGCATCGGACTCGTCCGTCGAGGCGGACGTCAACAAGGAGGTAGCCGCAGATGATCAAGCGACAGCGATGACGGCAGGGGCATGATAGACAAGAAGCGTTGTTTCGGAAGCAGCCGGCTTCCAAAGCCAATGCCTCAAAGACCGCCAAGCTCGAGTCAGAGAAGAAGGGGAAAAGGAAGAGGGGCGAGGTCGCCCCTCAATCCGAGAAAGACTCGACCGACGTGGGATCGAAGTCCGCATCAGACGTTGAGGAAGATGCGCTAAAGTCGTCGAGTCTGGAGACTAAGCGGAAGAATGTGGAGGCGCAGAAGGTCACGGAGGAGGACGCCCGCAAGGTGCCACCTCCACGACCGCTGTAAGTCACGTGCCTTCTCTGAGTATTTAGTTCTTGTGTACGCGTAGTTTTGGCGAGTGTAGGTCAGAACTTGTTTGGATGCCTTTCAATGTTTGCCCAACCTAATTCTAGGCATGTCTAGAAATTTTGGCTACCAATGCAGTTGTTCTTGTTGTCATAACCAATTTTGGTGAGTATTTAGTTCTCTCTTTTTTTTGAAATTAAAGGCAGGAGCACTGCCAATGCGAACCGATACAAGTATTATTTTGTGATTATTTTATCCCTGAAAAGGAAAGTTCTACTACATGCCAGGGATCTCCATAGGAGCTTTGATACTACTGTGGAAATGGATCATTTGAGCACAGATGCTGAAGGTATCCTGAACTTTCTGTGTTTATGCCTTGTCGGCGTTCCTTTTCCTTTCTATTGTAAGTTAGTGCACCATAGTGTCTGATTGCTTATTCTGCTGCTTTGTAGAAGATAGTGGCCATCATCAGGTTGCGGTGGGGCAATTTGATAATGTCACAGAAGGTGAAGTGTACATGCCATATAACTCAAAAGCGCAAAGCTCCATATTCTGATTGATTTGTCAATAAATTTTTTAACCATGTAGTAAGTTTGTCCAATTAGGATTGTCTGGGGTTTTATGGTGTTCAATTTGCTGACATAAATTTGTAACATAGTGTTGTCGTTAATACATCCATCACGAAAATATCGATGCTACTTGTCAAGGCACTTGAAAGGTTATTTTACCAAAGTATTTAATTTATTATCCCTGTATCTTTGTATTCCCATTGTGTCGGCCCATTCCCTACCTTTAATTGGTGCATTGTTCCTTTTATTGTATCTAAAGGTTCCGACTCCAAGATGGAATCCAGAAACCGCACCAAAGGCAAAATTAGAAAGTGTGTCACTCAGACTTCAGTATCTGATTCAGAACCCTCAAGTAAAAAACCAAGACAAGATCCAACCATCTTAATACTCAGTTTTGACCCAAGTGTACGGATTCAAACTATCTGATTCCATGCAATACTCCTTTTTCCTGGTAATCTGGCTGTTGCCATATATAATTCTGTATGTTGTATTTGCCAGGACAAGGAAGTACGTGTAAGAACAAGGTGCTCTCCACATGCAGTGATTAATGCCAACAGAAAATTGAATACAAACCAGGAAAAAAGAATTAATGATCTTAAACTTGGTGCTTATTTGCAAATGAAGCTCGATCACTCGTTTGAAAAGTTTGGAGCATGGATATTGATCCACTTTCATGAAGAAAACATGTGCTTTAATTTTGGTTCTGCTAGAAGTGTACCTGTAAACAAAAGAAGTCTTGCTAGGTTAACCGGATTACCATCCAATGGGGACAAAATTGTACCACAAACTGGCAGGCAAGAGAATGTCTGTAAGTTCAGAGAAAAACTGGGTATACCAAAAAATGAAAAGGGATTCCCCCAGATGAAATTACTCAATGAGATCAATAAGGGCAATGATGATAACCTTTTCGTTACATGTTGGCTTTTGCTTTTATCTGACAGGATATTTGCTCCTGGCACATTTACAATGTCAGCCCTAAATTGCTGCATATTTGCGAAGATGTGGATCGTATAATGTCCTATGACTGGCTTGGCTACATACTGGAAGATATAAAAACAGTGCCAAGCATATAAAGGAAAATATTTATAATGATCCAAATTTTAGTTGTTACATGAAAGGGTCAACATATTTCCTTGGAGTAAGGACTATCCATATCAAATCGTAATCTTGTTTCAGGAGCTATTTTTCTTTATTATGGTAGCTCATGCATCTGATGTTTATGCAGTTATATTTGCTGGACTGGCTTGAACATGGGAGGGAGATTAAACAATGTGTTAAACTACCTCGTTTTATATTTTGGGATAGCTACAAGGAAACAAAACAGATTGAAAAAGATCATCTGTTCCGATTTGAACTTTTCGGAGAACTAAAGGTAACTCATCATTTTATGTCCTTTTGCAACTCATGCTTAGCTTTTTTTTTGGCCTAATGCATTTTTGCACTATTTTGATTCATCTCAATTTTTTCAATGCAGTTGAAAAACGTCAACAGTACATGTTATGCACAAGATTTCCACTGCACAGATTCAATGACATATATCTCAATTGACAATATCGATCTGCCACTAGATGTGAGTTTTGCACACCTTGTTTTCCTTGCTGCTGTGTGACCGTACTTTCATGAATGAAACAATGTAATAATCAAAAACATGTAGTAGAATGTATTTTTATATTTCTGGTCTTGACAGATCATTGTCTGATTAACAGTTGAAGTCGCAAATTGTCAAGAAGATTGCGGATCATAAAATTGCGAATTCGGACCAGATCTCAGGGACTTTTGGTCTCTTGATCCGTTTAATCACTAAATTGGACAACGAAATTCAGAGAACTAACAATCAGAGTGTACAAAAACTTCTTGCTGAAATTGCTCTGCTCGTTTGTGAGTCAACTAGAACTGAGGAATTGGCTGAACAGCAACTCCACCAGGTTCATATCTGCATAGTCTCAGTCTTTGTTTTGCAATTTCTATAAATTATTGCTGAAATCACAAATCTCAACTGTTAATTGATGGTTGTTATTTTTTAACGTTCAGGAAAATGGAACTGCATCTCTGGATTTTCAGGGACCCCAGGATAAGGTTATAACACAAACTGGCTTGTGATAAGTTTTCAATTATTTGGATTTTTTGTTGAACAGCTTAAATGTTTTGATTCATGCACTTGATAAGCTGTAAAACAGTTTACATGATTTATATGTGTTATTTGTATAGTTAATTCGAGTAATATATTGCAGGAAACATTGGATTCCACCTATAGGCATTGGGCTTCGCTTGAAAAGCAGATTGCCTTGTCCATCTCCAAACTAATTGGGGATGCTAGAGACTACGTCAGGTTCCGTGCTGTCTGCAAGAACTGGAAGGATGCCGTCAATCCCATTGCTGACACATGCTTTCAGCCCTGGATCATGTTGTCCCAGTACGATGAATGCCAACAGTTTCAGACGTTGGATGGGACCTGGTCTGCATGCATAAAAGTCCCGGTTCTACATGGCAAGACGGTGGCTAAGTGTGGCTATTTCCCTGCCCTTGTTCGTGGGAGGATTACCGGTTATGACAGCAGCCTCCTTATCGGGATCGATATTAGAAAGAATGCTAAGGGTGTGATTGTCAACCCGCTGACTGGGTGGAACACCGAACTGCCGCCCCTGCCCAGTTGCATCCATGGCAAGGCTGAATATGGATTTGTCATATCAAACAGTGTTGAGAATAAATGTACTGTCGTTGTCTACACCAAGCACACCGAGCCGGGTGTTCCCATGACCGCAGCGGTATGTGAACTTGGAATTGACGAGGAGTGGAAAACCGGTACTCACACCATCGTCAGGAAGTTCTGGCTGCAGACGGAGGGTTGTTTTAAACCATGCCTGCAGAAGCACACAGTCAAACAGGAGGATCAGGTGCTCTTCCTCTGTGGATCGTCTGACGACTTCTACACTCCGGACTTAGACACTTCCACCAACACCCAGTGAGCTTTGTCCGCAGAGATAAGCCCATCAATAACGGTGATGGTATCAACTGCAGCAGCATGTCCCACCTAAATGGCACAATCATATTGTCGACCCATAATGACTGCTCCTGCTTTGTGTTGTCGGCCGACAGATTCACTGACATCAACAATATATACTACTTCGATTGGATTTTAGAAGATGCTTGCTGAGGAAGCACAACATAATGGATGGTGTCGATGTCGTCATGAGAGATATAACCTTGAAGTCACAGAATGGTTCCAGATCACTGTTTGAATCAGTCAGATGGTTCGTACCTACACTGATGAAGCCAACTGCAGTTCTGATGAAAATGTAACCTTCAGCCACACAGTCTGCGTAACCTTCAGCCACACAGTTATGCATGATATATGCTTTCGTGGTACAATTGTACAACAATTTTGGTTACACAACTTTGTTGTTGCATTGTATAATTAATAGTAAATGTAGTGATAGCTAGCTTGGATGAACTGAATATTTAGGATGGATAGTCAAATTCTTGAATCAGCAAATATTCTAGTAATGGCGTGTTTCAAAAAATGGCGAACTTAGTATAAGAGCAACTCCAGCCAGCAAGAGCCTGCAAATTGAGGATTGCAAGATACATGAAGATGCAATGAAGTAATTAACTTTGCAGCTATATCAATGATATAGTTTGTTGTTTTTTCCTTTCCTTTCTTTTTCCTACCTAAAACAATGTCCCGGGATCGTAGTCTTGTATTTGCTGCTACTCCACCGTGTCAGGCCCGCACATCAAGAGGGAACAGAGGGGTCAAGAGGCCTCCTAAGTTGGGCACATCAAGAGATAGCAGGTGAAGTGGAATGCGTAACCGATACCTTTTGGTGGCAGTGCCCGGCAGGTTACGCACGAGGAACCATGATGGATGCGTGGAGAAACATGGCTCACAATTGGGTTACCAACTTACCATAGCATATGCCTTCGATCAAAGCATGCCGTGTATCCCAGGCGTCCACGCGTGTAACCGATGCGGTGTAGGTTACAGTGATGGCCGCCTGGGCTACGCACGCCAGCATCACGGTTGCCGCGGGACATGACGGGTGGTGTCGAGTAAGTGCGTAACCTGCAAGGTCTCGGTTATGCAGCTGCCATTCAGCAAGCTGCACACTAGAGAATTCCATGGACGACGCGTCAGCCTCCCGGGCACGGGCTTCGCTTCGGGGAGAAGCAAACTGCGGCGAGGGCAGGCCGCTGTGGGCCACGCGGTGCACCATCATTATTACGATGGACGACGGGACGGGGCCTCCCTCCTCTGCTCCCCTCCTGTCATGTCATCCGCAGCCACAGCCACCGCCCGCCCCGAGGAGTAAGCTGGACCCGCTGCGTTATGTGTGCCACACGGTGCTTCAGCCTAGGTTACGCGACTTGCTGCCAAGCCAAGGGTTACTCATGGTCACTGTATCATGTCGTGTGTACAGCCTTGACGGGACGGGATGGGACATGCCTGCTGCTGCAGGCGCCTCCGCTCCCATCCCGTCGTGTCGTCCACAGCTACAACAGCACCGCCCGTCCCAAGGAGTAAGCTGGACACGCTGGGTTACGCACAATCCATGATGCACACGCGTACTACATCCACTCTGCAATTAAGCTCATATATAAACTATGTAATTGGTAACCACTAACGATTTCTCTTGCCTCTCAACGTGCCATGTCATAACCCACTACACACCATGTCACCATCAACTATAAACCATGTCAACATCCACCAAGACATGTATTTATGCCTTCGTCGATTTTCTGTGACTAATAGCATGTTGTATTTGCGAGTAGCACGCCATAAAATTCTCGCAGTTGAAATACATGTAGGATCAATCATTTAAGAATGGTTCTCGCTCAACAAAATTAACATGCTTTCATATATATTATTGTTTACAGATAAATATCGTCATGTAATCGTTTTGGTGTTTCTACTTTCACATTTCACTTTAAAATTTTGCTTAAAAATTCCCGCAGTAACACACGGGGTATCACCTAGTTATTAGTTACTCCTACCTCGTCTGTGACATCGCGATGATGATCAATTAAGCTGGACCCGCTGGGTTACGCACAATCCATGACGCACATGCGGTGCTTCAGCCTAGGTTACGCGGCTTGCTGCCATTTGTATGTTGGGATCGTACCACCTGCTCCACGTCGTCGGGTGACACACTAGCGCTCCCCCTTGTTTACGCAAGAAGGGATTTCATATTTTTCTGGTGCACGGCTCGGCGATTACGAAACCCAAGCTACGACTGCCCCGCGTGGCCGGGTTACACGCGCATGGCTCGCCGGGACGTGGCACAGGCTACTGTAGGGATTGGGAGATTTCAAGATCCGGTTGCCAGAAAATCGCCCGGAGCTAGATACACACGGGCCACACCATAACATGGAATGTGCAAGTGCAAACCGCTAATCCCGGTGTTGCCACGGGCACGGGCCCACGGGGTCCGTTTACTACTCCTCGTCTTCGGCTGTTGCTCGCGTCGCCTATCATACCTCCCACGGTTGACACCGGGCCCGCATTCCAGGACCCACATGGTAGCGGGTGGGAACTGACGAGTTTGCCCAGTTTTTTCTTTTTCATTAACGTATTTTCGTGGGGTTGAAAGTCCGCGACCGCTTTGGACTTTTCAGATTCCGTCTGCTTGGTTTCCCAGTTTCCACCCCCTCGGAGGACTTGAGTAGTTGAGCGGTAGTCGTGGCCGTCGGTGCCGATTGATTCGTTTCTTCGTCACACAGGTCAGGCCCTACATCCTTGCTCGTACACATCAAAACTGATGGTTTGCGCTCTTCTAGTTTTGTCTTGGGTTCGAGGCGCTCGGATTGTTTCTGTTATGGAGCAATGATTTAAGAACTTGCGTCAGTAATGTACATCCGTGTTGCCTTTATTTCAAGAACTTTGGTACTGATCGAGGTTAGCAGTGGAGGCGGGGCCCTAGTCGGCGGCGGCATATAGCGGGGGCGGGGCAGGCAGGATGATGGGGAGGCAGAGGGTGTTGTAGCCCACCTCCTCTTCCGCCCCGCCACCACCCCCACCCAATTCACGAGCATTTGATTTGATTTGATTTGATTTTTTTTAGTTCCATCCCGTAGTTTTGGCAAGTGTAGGAAATCAGAACTTGCTTGGATGCCTTTCAATGTTTGCCTAACCCAATTCTAGGCATGTCTAGAAATTTTGGCTACCAATGCAGTTGTTCTTGTTGTTGTAACCAAGCAGGCGCTCTCTCTCTCTTTTTTTGGAATTAAAGGCAGGAGCACTGCCACATCATAAAAGAAGATGGTGCCTATTTTGTGATTATTTTATCCCATAAAAGGACAGTTCTACTACTTGCCAGGGATCTCCATAGGAGCTTTGATACTGCTATGGAAATGGATCATTTGAGCAGAGATGCTGAAGGTATCCTGAACTTTCTGTGTTTATGCCTTGTCGTCATTCCTTTTCCTTTCTATTGTAAGTTAATGCACTATAGTGTCTGATTACTTATTCTGCTACTTTGTAGAAGATAGTGGCCATCATCAGGTTGCTGCGGGGCAATTTGTTAATGTCACAGAAGGTGAAGTGTACATGCCATATAACTCAAAAGCGCAAAGCTCCGTATTCTGATTGATTTGTCAAAAAATTTTAGCCATGTAGTAAGCTTGTCCAATTAGGATTGTTGCTGGTCAAACTTAGGCCAGTCTCAGTGGGGTTTTATGGCGGGTTTTATGGTATTCAATTTCCTGACATAAATATGTAACATAGTGTTGACGTTAATACATCCATCACGAAAATATTGATGCTACTTGTCATGGGACTTGAAAGGTTTGCTGTTCACATGCTCTGAATCATCAGCCAGCTTTAGACCATGATAGATGTAAGGCCAAACATTTGGCACACCAATTTCACCGTTGTTTGGGTTGCTAGTTGCTACCAGAATCTGTCAACTCATCCCTCTTATTTTACCAAAGTATATTGGCATGTTTGGGTTGGTATCATGCTGTCTAGTTTATTATAGCATTGTTAGCATATTACTTTTTTAAGGATTCAAGATGGAAACTTATATCAGTAATGTTTCAGATGATGAATTCTCATGTGTCGATGACAAGCCCCAAGTAAAGTTCATTGATTATCAAAATAATGGTCTTCATCAGCATCATGACCCTGATTATGGTCATGTGATGATTACAGATCCTTTCACTTTCATTGACGACAAACCAAAATCCATCCTCTTTGGAGAAACATGTTCAGACACCATAAAAATAGAGAATACCTCTCCTGAATCTGTGTTTTTATGTAGGATAAAAATATTTGGTTCAATCCCAGAAAATAGCTTTGTTTTATCAATGAGTTCACCACTAGATGGTGGTAAATCTAATCTGGAATACATTACACTTCTGCCTGGACGGACTAAGACAGTTTGGCTCACATGTATGCCTAAAAATATTGGTTTGCATACATTAGTTGTGCATTTTTTGTTTCGGAGATAAGACGATTGAACGTGTAGCTTGTCTAATGGTCGATGATAATATCTCTAAAGCCTTATATGTTCGTACACCTCATTATTAGAGATGCCCTCAAAATATAAAATTTGATTACTCTCCAATTGTGCCATGTATCCATGTGTGTGGTCCAATTAGACGAAGATTTGATGCCTTTTCCTTGGATTTTAGCGTGGCAAACTACTATGAAACTTTCATGTCTCTTTTAACCATGGAAGAATCCCATCTCAAGGTATTTCAGCATCCATAGTAGATTAATAGTTTAATATGCAAATTTTATTTTGAAAAATTGTGATTTGGTAACTTCAGATGTCCACTTGCAAGAGTTAATAAGATCATATGACATGCGCGGTGTCTCATTAGAACTTTTGAATGGCTTTCCATTTATTGAAGTCCCTGGTTTGGCAGAAAGGAGGCCATCACCACTCCACGGGGACAATATATCTGTTACCTATGTTGGTACACATGCTCAGACTTACAAAGTTAGTAACCTATCATTAATGTTTGAATATTTATTTGTCATTCTTAAAGGTCAGATATAGGTATATATATGCTACCAACAATTAATTATATGTTTGGCATTTTTGTTAGGGCACCATTACAAAGGTTGTAGCGAATGGGATATTTGTAGAGTTCGGTTATGAGTTCTACAACAATCAGCATAATCACCATCCCAAGTACCGGTACAATGTTCAGTTCGGATACAATGAAGTTGACTGGAGGCTCTACAGGTCTGTAAAGAGTTCACAACATTTCGGAGCTAAGATTTTATTTCCCTGCCAATTACCAATAAGAACTATGGAAAAGGTGTATTTTTTGCCTTTGATCCCACACTTAAACACCAAGCAAAAAAATGCGGTTGCAAGGATACTTGGCTGTCGTGGTCTTCCACCATATGTCATAAATGGACCTCCAAGAACTGGCAAGACATTGACAGTTGTAGAGGCCATTTCTCAAGCAGTCAAACAAAGGAAAAATGTTCTTGTATGTGCTGCTACCAGTGCATCAGCTGACCTTCTATTGAAAAAGCTCCAGCCACATATGACTTGCCGCCCTTGTGATATCTTCAGGCTGAATGCCCCAAGCCATCAATATGAAGATGTAGATCCTATATTGATCCAGTACTGCTTTGTTAAACATAAAAAATTCAAATGCCCATGTTTGGAAAAATTGAAGCACTATAGGATTGTTATAACAACATACATGATTTCTTATCTGCTGCGACACAAGAACATTACCCGAGATCATTTCACACACATTTTTCTTGATGATGCTGGGCAAGTTTCTGAACCAGAGATGATGATTCCTTTATCCCTATGTGGAAGCGACACTGTAGTTGTGTTAGCAGGAGATCCAATGCAATTGGGGCCGGTGGTTTATTGTAGGGAAGTAGAAAAGAATGGTTTGGGGAAATCATATCTGCAAAGGCTGCTTGAATCTGAGCAGTACCAAATAGGGACTTCTAACTATGTGACAAAGCTTGTGATTAATTATCGTTGCCATCCATCAATCCTGAAGCTACCATCGAAGCTTTTCTACAGTGGTGAAATGATCTCTCATGACAAACATAATGTGCCATTGACATGATTGTATTGGTCTACGTAATAATATGTTCCCTATTCTTTTTATCGGAATACATGGATGTGATGAGATGGACAGCACGGATCCATCATGCTTGAATAGGATTGAAGTTAGTAAGGTTGTAAGCCTCATAAGGAAACTCACAAGCAGCAGTCTTGTCCGTGAAGCTGATATAGGAGTCATTGCTCCATACCACCAGCAAGTTGCAAAGATTAAGAAAGCCCTTAAAAAACTTGACATGACTCAATTGAAAGTTGGTAATGTGGAACAATTCATAGGTGAAGAGCGGGACGTGATAATCATCTCTACACTCTGGTCAACTGTAAAGTATAATGAATTTGACAAGTTGTTTAATCTTGGATTTTTGAGCAATCATAGAAGGTTCAATGTTGCGATCACCCGTGCAAAATCACTGCTCATCATTGTCAGGAACCCAGATATGATCACAAAGGTAATACTCTCTCTATCATTATCTATATCAATCAAGATGCACTAATATTTATACTTCCATCAAATTTACAATTTTAAGATTTGCATTGGGATAAGCTCATGCGGTACTGTGCTGATAATGGTTCTTATCAAGGATGCCCACTACCACCATCGCACTATGGGTCTTACTAGTTTTAGTTAGGAGCCTAATAGTTGTTATGAAATGAATACTTTGTGGATTGCTTGTTACATGTGCTCGTCTAACAAGTAAGTTTAGGTATCCATGATGCTGCAGCAATTTGGTTGCCATGGCAACGGCACAATCTGAACTGGCTGGCATCTCTTGTGGTGGTGGCTGGCTCGGTGTGGGACATCGTTGGCAATGACAACGGTGCTGGTGGTTGTTGTCGTCCGAGGTTGCAACTGCCGATACGTGTTTTATTGGTTTGGTTGAGTTCAGCCAGTGGAGTCATGCATCGCGTTGATATTGATTTTACTCATCTAAGTCATCGGACAATGGCAGAATCGCCATCGTCGGACCCAACTATCCAGGCCGCTGTTGAACGTCATCAAAACCAGGTGGTTCTTTCTTTCTTCCTGGTTAAAAGTGATGTGATGGGATCTGTTGCTGGACAAGTTGGTGGAGGTGAAGGAGCTATGCCACTATGTTTTAGTGATCTATTTAGCCCGTTGGTGTGACTCACCTAGTTGCTCAATGTAAGTGATAAACTGATGTCATTGTGAACTAATTTCCCTCAACACTGACTAGGTTACACATGGCGTTGGATACGGAAAATCCATGTTGCGTCCTGTCGTGGTCACTTTCAGGAGTCTGCAGTGTTGCATTCCTATTCACTGTTGAGTTATAAATAGAGTGTTGCGTTCTTGGTAAGTGTTGAGTTACAAATAGTGTTGAGTTACGCACCTATAAGACTGCTGGTTGCATGGCTCAACACTGAATGGGTTGCGCACAGATCGGTTGCGTAAAATCCACGTTGCATCCGGTCGTGTCGGGCCTGATTGGTGGAGAGTCAAATGTGCCCTACCAAAATTGGGGCATATCAAAACATGGGCATGCCAACATTTTCTACCAAAATCTGGGCAAAAGTTACACATGTTTTAGTGTTAAATGTAATAGCCAAAATTTTGGCACTCAATTGGTCTGATGCCAAAGCACATTTGCCAAAAATATTGGTCATGCCCCAATTTTGGTTTGGCAATTTTGGCTCTCAACCAATCAGGCTCCTCAATTCTGTGTGCCACCTGCACCAGCTCAGTTACACACGGTTCGGCGATGCACCTTGACGGTTACGAATAATCCACGCTGCATTCTAATTCGACGCACCATCCTGCTCGGTTACGCACATTTTGGTGATGCACCATCCGTTCTGCATGGTGCGTGCATCACCGACTGGGTTACGCACGTAGTCTGTCATGCAAAATCCCTATGCATCCAGTCGTGTTGTTCTGTCGCGTAACCTAGAGCTGATAAGGTTACGCAAAATGCACGCTGCATCCGGTCGTGTCGATTCAGTGTGTAGCCTGCACAGGTTACGCACCATTCGTGCAGCTTGATGCAACACCGTCTGGGTTACGCACCTTTAAGACCGCTGGCTTTATGGTTCAACACAGACTGGGTTATGCACGGAGTCAGATATGCAAAATCCACGCTGCATCCAGTCGTGTCGATCCTGCACGTCACCTGCTCCAGCTCGGTTACGCACGGTTCGGCGACGCACCATGCATTACCGGCTGGGTTAGGCAAAATCCACGCTGCCTCCGGTCTTGTCGATTCAGTTCGGCTGTTTCCTTGGGCTTTCTATGAATGGACCGAGGCTTGCCTAGGCCCACTCGTCCTCACAGCTAGAGATCTCTCACAGCTATGGCTGAATCCCGCCCCTCCGCCGCAGCCGTAGCCGCCGGCACCCGCCCCCGCCGCCGCTGCAGCCGTCGGTACCCGCTCCCACCACCATAACCGCACCCGGTGATGACACCCTCTGCGAAATATTCTTGTGCCTCCCCGCCATCACGAGCCTCGCCCGAGCAGCATTCACCTACCGTGCATTTCTCGACGCCGTCCGTTCCTCCCCCGCCTTCCGGCGCTGCTTCCGTGTGCTCCACGCACCGCCGCTCCTCGCCCTGTCCCTACATGAGCGCCATCGTCCCTACAACTGCAGGCAAGCGCAGCGACATGGTCTCCACCTTCGGCGGTCTACTCCAAAACTCTGACTCCGAGTCTAAGTGGTATATCGAACCCGATGTCCCCTACAGCGAGGGGTATGCCAGCTTCGTCAGCAGCTCGACCTACCAATGCGCCTCCTACAGCCCGCACTCAAAGGCTTTGAAAATCTACCCCAAGATGGCTAAGGATCTCCGCTTGGACTTCCTCATAGCCGACACCTTTCTTGAGTTCTACACGCTCTCCGAAGACGGCGAGGAGAAGAAGCCGTCCTGCGTGGTCTGCGTCCACCGGAACAGTGCCTGGGCATGGGCGCACGTGGCCGTCTTCTCATCACAGACCATGGAGTGGCGGGTCGTTTTGCCGCAGATGCAGACATGGGGAGTGCTGAATGTTCATGAGAAATTCCCCACTGGCACAGTTGTCAATGGCTTCGTCTGTTGGATACACAAGTGGTAGGGATGCATCGTCGCCCTCAACACTGAGGCATTTCAGTTCTCTCGGATGGAACTTCCACCGACCTTGAAATGGCCAATGTTAGTGTTTCAACTTGGTCAGACCAATGATGGGAAGTTGTGTGTCATCTGTGCACTGCAATGGATGCTCTCTGTTTGGCTCTGGGAAGCTGATGATGAGGGTGTCAAGAGATTCATGCCGAAGGAGATGATCTTATTGCGCCCAACTTTCAATAAGATCACCGAGCTTTCAGAAGGGGCTGATGTTGAAATGTATCCTATGGCAGTTATCAATGGTTTTGTGTACCTATCTGCCTACCTAGGTTGGGACCGTCGGTATTTGTTCCTCTCCTTCTGCTTGGAAACAGGCGAGATGAATTTGTTCTGTAAGGAAAGCCAGTTTGTAATATCAAAAGTTGTTCCGTACATCATGGTCAGCTGGTCATCATCTTTAAATGGCAAGGAGAGCCTATACGTATACGTATTCCTTGTGACATGATAAAATATGTTTTGTCTCTCAGTTGTAGGCCATTCTCATCACATGAGAGTAGGTCACCGTATTATTGTGGAATTCTGTCATCGGCTTTCTGGTTTAGATGAAGTAACATGAATAAAGTTACTTATAACTGTGCTGCTCAATTGCTGATTGTATACGATAGCATGAGGGATTGTCTACATTATATGATACCATAAGGATTTGTAATGTTATTCACTATATTTCATGCTGGAATTGTTTGTCCACTTACTTTATAATGCTAACCAATTCAAGGGTATCGTATTTCAGTTTCATTGATACTGTAGTACACGCTAAGCAATTTGATTTGTATAATTAGAATCTATTACTCGTTCCTGCTGGCTGCTACATTTTTTTCTATGCAAAATCTTATATTATGTATGAGTTATCTTTATGTCACAGGAGGATTCAGACACCACAGTTACAGGAAAAATGTCTGAAGATGATGGTCCTATGGGCACTGAAAAGGCTTCTCCTGTCCTTTTCACAGCGTTGAAATCATTCAAAGAACAACTAATTGATGATGACAACTCTAAATTTGCAGAGATAGAGGCCTTCTTACTTGATGATGAGACGAACTCTCTTCTGAATAGAATCACTACTTTAGAGTCAGGATTGGAAGCTGCAAGACATTGTGTCTTGAGAATAGGTACTGAACCCAACAACACGAATTAGCAGGGGATGGAGAGAGCAAGCTGCTGGCAAATGTGTAAGGGAATGTTGGGTAGAGCCTGTTCCCGATTCTTTATTGGGTGACCCTAGTTTTGGTGTATCGTCTTAATTTGGGCTTTTATTGAGACGTGTTGTGAGGGAAGGATGGAGACGTTATGTGATAATGGTGTCATGTTCCATGTCTGTTTAGTGTCACTATGTCATCTGTTGTTTTTCCAAATATGTCATTGTTACCCCCATATGTCTTTACATGAATAGAAATGTGACAGAAAAGGCATTTACCTTGCCAAAGCTAAAGATTTCATGTTTTCCAAATTCTGGAATATATGCCAGTTGCCTCCCGCTTCTAGAAAAATAGCCGATTCGTTCGAATTTGCCGATCCGA
This sequence comes from Cenchrus fungigraminus, assembly GCA_036936925.1. Classification (NCBI taxonomy): domain Eukaryota; kingdom Viridiplantae; phylum Streptophyta; class Magnoliopsida; order Poales; family Poaceae; genus Cenchrus; species Cenchrus fungigraminus. Next base: position 75,652,499 of record CM072769.1, on the reverse strand, counting down.
TTCTAAATGGCATCAGCATTGCCGATTGCCGTACTCGGCGACAGAGAACCCGCCAAGGTATTCGCGCCGAGGAAAGCTCAGCTTCATAGAACCAAGTAACCATCTGTGGCACCGGGCTCGGCGCCAAGCTGTGGGCCGGCCTGTGGGCTGCTGGGCTCGGCCTGCCGCAGTGGGATGAGGGCATTGTCTCTAGATGTTTTTTTTCTGAATTACACAGTACATCGGAGACACTCACAACACACGCACACTCATCTGGTCATGCCGAATCAGCTTGTAACCTGCACTGGTTACGCACCGTCCGTGCTGCTTGATTGATGCAACACCGGGTCATGTCGAATGCAGCTTACGCACCGTCCTTGATGCTTGATCCAACACTGACTAGGTCGTGTCGTTGCATCGCGTAACCTAAACCCGCAAAGGTTACGCAAAATCCACGCTGCATCCGGTTGTGTCGATTCAGCGCGTAACCTGCACAAGTTATGCACCGTCCGTGCTGCTTGATTGATGCAACACTGACTGGGTCGTGTCGAATCAGCACGTAACCACAAGAGGTTAGGCATCATCCGTGCTGATTGATGCAACACCGACTGGGTCGTGTCGAATCAGCGCGTAACATGTAGAGGTTACGCACCGTCCATGCTGCTTGGTGCAACACCGACTCGGTTAAGCACGTAGTAGGTTACGCACCTTTAAGACGGCTGGCTGCATGGCTCAACACTGACTGGGTTACGCACTGATCGGTTGCGCAAAATCCACACTGTATCCGGTCGTGTCGATTCAATGCGTCACCTACTCCAACTCGGTTACACACAGTTCGGCGACGCACCATCACATGACGCGTGCATTACCGACTGGGTTACGCACAGTGACGGTTACGCAAAATCCACACAGCATTCTGATTCGACGCACCATCTTGCTCGGTTACACACGTTTCGGCGATGCACCATCCGTTCTGTATGGTGCGTGCATCACCGATTGGGTTATGCACAGAGTCTGTCACGCAAAATCCCCACGCATCCGGTCATGTCGTTGCATCGTGTAACCTGGAGCCGATAAGGATACACAAAATTCACGCTGCATCCGGTCGTGTCAAATCAGCGCGTAACCTGTACACGACACCGTCCGTGGAGTGTGATGCAACACCGACTGGGTCATGTCGAATGCAGCTTACGCACTGTCCTTGATGCTTGATCCAACACTGACTGGGTCGTGTCGTTGCATCGCGTAACCTAAACCCGCAAAGGTTACGCAAAATCCACGCTGTATCTGATCGTGTCGTTCAGCTCGTAACCTGCACTAGTTACATACCGTCCGTGCTGCTTGATTGATGCAACACCGACTGGGTCATGTCGAATGCAGCTTATGCACCGTCCTTGATGCTTGATCCAACACTGACTAGGTCGTGTCGTTGCATCACGTAACCTAAACCCTTAAAGGTTACGCAAAATCCATGCTGCATCCGGTCGTGTCGATTCAGCGCGTAACCTGCACTGGTTATGCACCGTCTGTGCTGCTTGATTGATGCAACTCCGACTGGGTCATGTCGAATCAGCACGTAACCACAAGATGTTACGCACCATCCGTCCTGCATGAAGCAACACCGACTGGATCGTGTCGAACCAGCGCGTAACATGCAGAGGTTACGCACCGTCCGTGCCGCTTGATGCAACACCGACTCGGTTAAGCATGTAGTAGGTTACGCACTGATCGGTTGCGCAAAATCCACACTGCATCTGGTTGTGTCGATTCTACGTGTCACCTGCTCCAGCTCGGTTACGCACGGTTCGGTGACGCACCATCACATGGCGTGTGCATTACCGACTGGGTTACGTACAGTGACGGTTACGCAAAATCCACGCAGCATTCTGATTCCACGCACCATCCTGTTCGCTTACACACGTTTCGGCGATGCACCATCCATTCTGTATGGTGCGTGCATCACCGACTGGGTGATGCACGGAGTCTGTCATGCAAAATCCCCATGCATCCGATCGTGTCGTTGCATCGCGTAATCTGGAGCCGATAAGGTTACACAAAATCCATGCTGCATCCGGTCGTGTCGAATCAGCGTGTAACCTGTACAGGGCACTTTCCATGGAGTGTGAAGCAACACCGACTGGGTCGTGTCGAATGCAGCTAATGCACTGTCCTTGATGCTTGATCCAACACTGACTGGGTCATGTCGTTGCATCACGTATCCTAAACCCGCAAAGGTTACGCAAAATCCACGCTTCATCCGGTCGTGTCGATTCAGCGCGTAACATGCAGAGTTTATGCACCGTCCGTGCTGCTTGATGCAACACCGACTCGGTTAAGCACGTAGTCGGTTACGCACCTTTAAGACAGCTGGCTGCATGGCTCGACACTGACTGGGTTACGCACTGATCGGTCGTGTCAATTCTACAGGTCACCTCAACCAGCTCGGTTACGCACGGTTCGGCGACGCAACATCCCATGGCGCGTGCATCACCGACTAGGTTACGCACAGAGACGGTAACGCAAAATCCACACTGCATTCTAATTCGACGCACCATCCTACTCGGTTACGCACATTTCGGCGACGCACCATCTGTTCTGCATGGTACGTGCATCACCGACTGGGTTACGCACGGAGTCTGTCATGCAAAATCCCCATGCATGCGGTCATGTCGTTTCATTGCGTAACCTGGGGCCGATAAAGTTATGCAAAATCCACGCTGCATCCGGTCCTGTCGAATGCAGCTTACGCACCGTCCTTGATGCTTGATCCAACACTGACTGGGTCGTGTCGTTGCATAGCGTAACCTAAACCCGCAAAGGTTACGAAAAATCCACGCTGCATCCAGTCGTGTCGAATGCAGCTTACGCACCATCCTTGATGCCTGATCCAACACTGACTGGGTCGTGTCGTTGCATCGCGTAACCTAAACATGCAAAGGTTACGCAAAATTCACGCTGCATCTGGTTGTGTAGATTCAGTGCGTAACCTGCACTGGTTACGCACCGTCCGTGCTGCTTGATTGATGCAACACCGACTGGGTCGTGTCGAATCAGCACGTAACTACAAGAGGTTACACACCATCCGTGCTGCTTGATTCAACACTGACTGGGTCGTGTCGAATCAGCGCGTAACATGCAGAGTTTATGCACCATCCGTGCTGCTTGATGCAACACCGACTCGATTAAGCACATAGTAGATTACGCACCTTTAAGATGGCTGGCTGCATGGCTCAACACTGATTGGGTTATGCACTGATCGGTCATGTCGATTCTATGTGTCACCTGCTCTAGCTCGGTTACGCACGGTACAGCGACGCACCATCACATGGCGCGTGCATTACCGATTGGGTTACACACCGTGACGGTTACACAAAATCCACGCTGCCATCTGTTTTGACGCACTATCCTGCTCGATTACGCATGTTTCGGCGACGCACCGGCTCGGTTACGCACGGTTCGGCGACGCATCATCACAAGGTGCGTTCATTACCGACTGGGTTACGCACCGTGATGGTTATGCAAAATCCATGCAGCATTCTGATTCGACGCACCATCCTTCTCAGGTATGCACGTTTCGGCGACGCACCATCTGTTCTTTATGGTGTGTGCATCACCGACTGGGTTACACACAGAGTCTGTCACGCAAAATCCCCATGCATCCTGTCGTGTCATTGCATCGCGTAACCTAGAGCCGATAAGGTTACGCAAAATCCACGCTGCATCTGGTCGTGTCGAATCAGCGCGTAACCTGTACAGGGCACCATCCGTGGAGTGTGATGCAACACCGACTGGGTCGTGTCGAATGCAGCTTATGCACCGTCCTTGATGCTTGATCCAACACTGACTGGGTCGTGTCGTTGCATCACGTAACCTAAACCCGCAAAGGTTACGCAAAATCCACGCTGCATCCGGTCGTGTCGTTCAGCTCATAACCTGCACTAGTTATGCACCGTCTGTGCTGCTTGATTGATGCAACTCCGACTGGGTCGTGTCGAATGCAGCTTACGCACCATCCTTGAGGCTTGATCCAACACTGACTGGGTCGTGTCAATGCATAGCGTAACCTAAACCCACAAAGGTTACGCAAAATCCACGCTGCATACGGTCGTGTCGATTCAGCGCGGAACCTGCACTGGTTACGCACCGTCCGTGCTACTTGATAGAAGAAACATCGACTGGGTCATGTCGAATCAGCGTGTAACCACAAAAAGTTACGCACCATCTGTGCTGCTTGATGCAACACCGACTGTGTCGTGTCGAATCAGCGCGTAACATGCAGAGGTTACGCCCCGTCTGTGCTGCTTGATGCAACACCGACTCGGTTAAGCACGTAGTAGGTTACACACCTTTAAGACGACTGGCTGCAAGGCTCGACACTGACTGGGTTACGCACTGATCGGTCGTGTTGATTCTACACATCACCTGAACCAGCTCGGTTACGCACGGTTCGGCGACGCAGCGTCCCATGGTGCGTGCATCACCGACTGGGTTACGCACCGAGATGGTTACCAAGATCCATGCTGCATTCTGATTCGACGCACCATCCTGCTCGGTTACGCATGTTTCGGCGATGCACCATCCATTTTGCATGGTGCGTGCATCAGCGACTGGGTTACACACAGAGTCTGTCATGCAGAATCCCCATGCATCCGGTCGTGTCGTTGCATCGCGTAACCTGGGGCCGATAAAGTTACACAAAATCCACGCTGCATCCGGTCGTGTCGAATGCAGCTTATGCACCGTCATTGATGCTTGATCCAACACTGACTGGGTCGTATCGTTGCATCGCGTAACCTAAACATGCAAAGGTTACGCAAAATCCACGCTACATCCGGTCGTGTCAATTCAGCACGTAACCTGCACTAGTTACGCACCGTCTGTGCTGCTTGATTGATGCAACACCGACTGGGTCATGTCGAATCAGCACGTAACCACAAGAGGTTATACACCATCCGTGCTGCTTGATTAAACACCGACTGGGTCGTGTCGAATCAGCGCGTAACATGCAGAGTTTATGCACCGTCCGTGCTGCTTGATGCAACACCGACTCGATTAAGCACGTAGTAGGTTACGCACCTTTAAGATGGCTGGCTGCATGGCTCAACACGAACTGGGTTACGCACTGATCGGTCGTGTCGATTCTATGCGTCACCTGCTCTAGCTCGGTTACGCACGGTACGGCGACGCACCATCACATGGCGCGTGCATTACCGATTGGGTTACACACCGTGACGGTTACGCAAAATCCACGCTACCATATGTTTTGACGCACCATCCTGCTCGATTACGCACATTTCGGCGACACACCGGCTCGGTTACGCACGGTTTGGCGACGCATCATCACAAGGCGCGTTCATTACCGACTGGGTTACGCACCGTGACGGTTATGCAAAATCCATGCAGCATTCTGATTTGACGCACCATCCTTCTCGGGTATGCACATTTCGGTGACGCACCATCCATTCTTTATGGTGTGTGCATCACCGACTGGGTTACACACAGAGTCTGTCACACAAAATCCCCATGCATCTGGTCGTGTCATTGCATCGCGTAACCTGGAGCCGATAAGGTTACGCAAAATCCACGCTGCATCTGGTCGTGTCGAATCAGCGCGTAACCTGTACAGGGCACCGTCCGTGGAGTGTGATGCAACACCGACTGGGTCGTGTCGAATGCAGCTTACGCACCATCCTTGATGCTTGATCCAACACTGACTGGGTCATGTCGTTGCATCACGTAACCTAAACCCGCGAAGGTTACACAAAATCCACGCTGCATCCGGTCGTGTCGTTCAGCTCGTAACCTGCACTGGTTATGCACCGTCTGTGCTGCTTGACTGATGCAACTCTGACTGGGTCGTGTCGAATGCAGCTTAAACACCATCCTTGAGGCTTGATCCAACACTGACTGGGTTGTGTCATTGCATAGCGTAACCTAAACCCACAAAGGTTACGCAAAATCCACGCTGCATCCGGTCGTGTCGATTCAGCGCGGAACCTGCACTGGTTACGCACCGTCCGTGCTACTTGATAGAAGAAACATCGACTGGGTCGTGTCGAATCAGCCTGTAACCACAAAAAGTTATGCACCATTTGTGCTACTTGATGCAACACCGACTGTGTCGTGTCGAATCAGCGCATAACATGCAGAGGTTACGCCCCGTCCGTGCTGCTTGATGCAACACCGACTCGGTTAAGCACGTAGTAGGTTACGCACCTTTAAGACGGCTGGCTGCATGGCTCGACACTGACTGGGTTACGCGCTGATCGATCGTGTCGATTCTACACGTCACCTGAACCAGCTCGGTTACGCACGGTTCGACGACGTAGCGTCCCATGGTGCATGCATCACCGACTGGGTTACGCACCAAGACGGTTACGCAAGATCCATGCTGCATTCTGATTTGACGCACCATCCTGCTCAGTTACGCATGTTTCGGCGATGCACCATATGTTCTGCATGGTGCGTGCATCACCGACTGGGTTACACACAGAGTCTGTCACGCAAAATCCCCATGCATCCGGTCGTGTCGTTGCATCGCGTAACCTGGGGCCGATAAAGTTACGCAAAATCCACGCTGCATCCGGAAGTGTCGAATGCAGCTTATGCACCATCATTGATGCTTGATCCAACACTGACTGGGTCGTGTCGTTGCATCGCGTAACCTAAACACGCAAAGGTTACGCAAAATCCACGCTGCATCCGGTCATGTCAATTCAGCGCGAAACCTGCACTTGTTACGCACCGTCTGTGCTGCTTGATTGATGCAACACCGACTGGGTCATGTCGAATCAGCATGTAACCACAAGAGGGTACGCACCATCTGTGCTGCTTGATGCAACACCGACTGGGTCGTGTCGAATCAGCATGTAACATGCAGAGGTTACGCACCGTCCGTGCTGGTTGATGCAACACCCACTCCGTTAAACACGTAGTAGGTTATGCACCTTTAAGACGGCTGGCTGCATGGCTCAACACTGACTGTGGTTACGCACTGATTGGTCGTGACGATTCTACGCATCACCTGCTCCTGCTCGGTTACGCACGGTTCCGTGATGCACCATCACATGGTGCGTGCATTACTGACTGGGTTACGCACCGTGACGGTTACGCAAAATCCACTCTGCATTCTAATTTGATGCACCATCCTGCTCGGTTACGCACGTTTCGGCGATGCACCATCCGTTCTGCATGGTGCGTGCATGACCGACTGGGTTACACACGGAGTCTGTCACGCAAAATCCCTATACATCCGGTTGTGTCGTTGCATCACGTAACCTGGGGCTGATAAAGTTACGCAAAATCCATGCTGCATCCGGTCGTGTCGAAAGCAGCTTACGCACCATCCTTTATGTTTGAACCAACACTGACTGGGTCGTGTCATTGCATCGCGTAACCTAAACCCACAAAGGTTACGGAAAATCCACGCTGCATCCGGTCGTGTCGATTCAGCGCGTAACCTGCACGGGTTACGCATCACCCGTGCTGCTTGATTGATGGAACACTGACTGGGTCGTGTCGAATCAGCACGTAACCATAAGAGGTTATGCACCATCCGTGCTGCTTGATGCAACACCGACTGGGTCGTGTCGAATCAGCACGTAACATGCAAAGGTTACGCACCGTCCGTGCTGCTTGATGCAACATCGACTCGGTTAAGCACATAGTAGGATACGCACCTTTAAGATGGCTGGCTGCATGGCTCAACACTGACTGGGTTATGCACTGAGCGGTTGCACAAAATTCACATTGCATCCGGTCGTGTCGATTCTACGCATCACCTGCTCCAGCTCGGTTACACACGGTTCGACGACGCACCATCACATGGCGTGTGCATTACCGACTGGGCTACGCACCGTGACGGTTACGCAAAATCCATGCAGCATTCTGATTTGACGCACCATCCTGCTCAGTTACGCACCATCCGTTCTATGTGGTCCGTGCATCACTGACTGGGTTACGCACGGAGTATGTCATGCAAAATCCCCATGCATCCGGTCGTGTTGTTGCATCGCGTAACCTGGGGCCGATAAAGTTACACAAAATCCATGCTGCATCTGGTCGTGTCGAATGCAGCTTACGCACCATCATTGATGCTTGATCCAACACTAACTGGGTTGTGTCGTTGCATCGCGTAACCTAAACACGCAAAGGTTACGCAAAATCCACGCTGCATCCGGTCGTGTCAATTCAGCACGTAACCTGCACTAGTTACGCGCCATCTGTGCTGCTTGATTGATGCGACACCGACTGGGTCATGTCGAATCAGCACGTAACCACAAGAGGTTATGCACCATCTGTGCTGCTTGATGCAACACCGACTGGGTTGTGTCGAATCAGCGCGTAACATGCAGAGGTTACGCACCGTTCATGCTGGTTGATGCAACACCCACTCGGTTAAACACGTAGTAGGTTATGCACCTTTAAGATGGCTGGCTGCCAGGCTCAACACTGACTGTGTTACGCACTGATCGGTCGTGTTGATTCTACGCGTCACCTGCTCCAGCTCGGTTACGCACTGTTCCGTGACGCACCATCACATGGTGCATGCATTACCGACTGGGTTACACACTGTGACGGTTACACAAAATCCACGCTGCATTTTGATTCGATGCACCATCCTGCTCGGTTATGCACATTTCAGTGATGCACCATCCGTTCTGCATGGTGCGTGCATGACCGACTGGGTTACACATGGAGTCTGTCGCGCAAAATCCCCATACATCCGGTCGTGTCATTGCATCACGTAACCTGAGGCTGATAAAGTTACGCAAAATCCATGCTGCATCCGGTCGTGTCGAATGCAGCTTACGCACCATCCTTTAGGCTTGAACCAACACTGACTGGGTCATGTCGTTGCATCGTGTAACCTAAACCCGCAAAAGTTACGCAAAATCCACGCTGCATCTGGTCATGTCGATTCAGCGTGTAACCTGCACGGGTTACGCATCGCCCGTGCTGCTTGATTGATGCGACACCGACTGGGTGATGTCGAATCAGCACGTAACCACAAGAGGTAACGCACCATCCGTGCTGCTTGATGCAACACCAACTGGGTCGTGTCAAATCAGCACGTAACATGCAGAGGTTACGCACCGTCCATTCTACTTGATGCAACACCGACTCGGTTAAGCACATAGTAGGTTATGCACCTTTAAGATGGCTGGCTGCATGGCTCAACACTAACTGGGTTATGCACTGAGCAGTTGCGGAAAATTCATACTGCATCCAGTCGTGTTGATTCTACGCGTCACCTGCTTCAGCTCGGTTACGCACGGTTCGGCGACGCACCATCACATGGCGTGTGCATTACCGACTGGGCTACGCATTGTGACGGTTACGCAAAATCCATGCAGCATTCTGATTCGACGCACCATCCTGCTCGGTTATGCACCATCCGTTCTATATGGTGCGTGCATCACCGACTGGGTTACGCACAGAGTCTGTCATGCAAAATCCCCATGCATCCGGTCGTGACGTTGCATCGTGTAACCTGGAGCCGATAAGGTTACGCAAAATCCACACTGCATCCAGTCGTGTCGAATCAGCGCGTAACCTGTACAGGGCACCGTCCGTGGAGTGTGATGCAACACCGACTAGGTCATGTCGAATGCAGCTTATGCACCGTCCTTGATGCTTGATCCAACATTGACTAGGTCATGTCGTTGCATCGCATAACTTAAACCCGCAAAGGTTACGCAAAATCCACGCTGCATCCGATCGTGTCGATTCAGCGTGTAACCTGCACTGGTTACGCACCGCCCGTGCTGCTTGATTGATGCAACGCCGACTGCATCGTGTCGAATGCAGCTTACGCACCATCCTTGATGCTTGATCCAACACTGACTGGGTCGTTTCGTTGCATCGCGTAACCTAAACCCGCAAAGGTTACGCAAGATCCATGCTGCATCCGGTCGTGTCGATTCAGTGCGTAATCTGCACTGGTTACACACCATTCGTGCTGCTTGATTGATGCAACACCGACTGGGTCGTGTCGAATCAGCACGTAACCACAAGAGGTTACGCACCATCCGTGCTGCTTGATGCAACACCGACTGGGTCGTGTCGAATCAGCGCGTAACATGCAGAGGTTACGCACCGTCCGTGCTGCTTGATGCAACACCCACTCGATTAAGCACGTAGTAGGTTATGCACGTAGTAAGACGGCTGGCTGCATGGCTCAACATATGCTGTGTTATGCACTGATCGGTCGTGTCGATTCTACGCGTCACCTGCTCCAGCTCGGTTACGCACGGTTCCGTGACGCACCATCACATGGCGCGTGCATTACCGACTGGGGTTACACACCGTGACGGTTACACAAAATCCACGCTGCATTCTGATTCGACGCACCATCCTGCTCGGTTACGCACGTTTCGGTGACGCACCATCCGTTCTGCATGGTGCGTTCATGACCGACTGGGTTACGCACGGAGTCTGTCACGCCAAATCCCCATATATCTAGTCGTGTCGTTGCATCACGTAACCTGGGGCCGATAAAGTTACATAAAATCCATGCTGCATCTGGTCGTGTCGAATGCAGCTTACACACTGTCCTTGAACCAACACTAACTGGGTCGTGTCGTTGCATCGCGTAACCTAAACCCGCAAAGGTTATGCAAAATCCACGCTGCATCCGGCCGTGTCGATTCAGCGCGTAACCTGCACTGGTTACGCATCGTCCATGCTGCTTGATTGATGCAACACCGACTGGGTCGTTTCGAATCAGCGCGTAACATGCAGAGGTTACGCACCATCCGTGTTGCTTGATGCAACACCGACTCGGTTAAGCACATAGTAGGTTACGCACCTTTAAGATGGCTGGCTGCATGGCTCAACACTGTCACGCCCTGAAATTTCCAATTTCAGGATGTGAATAGGAACAATAATTAAAATAGTGATTTCTCTCAATTTTAAAATTTTGCAACACTTATTTTCTTTACAGGAAATATAGTATAGGAAAAAGCCATTGATTGATTTCCCAAATTAAATAAAATGATTATGTGTGTTGCATTCATGCCGATGCATCTTGGTGTTCGTGAGTGCATTTTCTATTTATTAGAAGGCTCTAAAATCTTTTTCATGAGCTCCAAATATTTTATTTGGATTGTTCATGACCCAATCTATCTCTGGGAATTTTCCTGGAAGTTTTGGGATTTTCAGAGTATTTTTCGTGGCTTTAATGAATTATCTAGCTATTTCTAGATTAATCTTTTCACAAAAAATATATTCTGAAAATAAAAAGAAATTCTTCTCTTTTCCTTTAACTCTCTTCTTTTCGGCCCACTGCAGCTTTCCAACCCATCTTGGAGAAGTCCGTTCGTGCCCCCTCTACTTCCTTGCTTGGCACAGCCATGCATCAACCCAGCACTGCCCAGCCCGCTCCACGACCCGTTCCGCCGCCCGCGTCCCGGCCCAGCCGCGGCACGCCAGGCCCATCCGGCCGGAGGCCAGAGGGCGCACGGCAGGGCATGGCCGTGCCGCCGCCGGACTGTCTCGGCGTCCGTGCCGGACGCGACAGAGCCGGTTGGCCCCCTACGCCATATTTAGTGCGGCCGCGAGCCCCTGCGTCCCCTGCTGCTCGCCCTAGTCGGCATTTGCGTCACGCCGTGTGCCATCGTCCGTGCAGTGCCATGCGCCGCTACGCATCTCCCGCCGCCGATTCGCCACCTGGGAGCGCCGTCGGAGCAGATTCTCGACACCGAGAGCTCCGCAGGACCGTGGTGCACGTCCGCTGCTCCTTCACATCACCGGAAGATCGCCGGAGACCGCCACCGTCATGCGCGCCGAGCCGACCGCCTGCAGCCCCGCCGCCGGCCGGTTTTCCGCCGTCTTCCGTCCCTCTTCCCGCCGGTAAGAACTCCCTAGTGCTCCCTCGACCCTACTTTACCCCATGCGCCGGCCGCCCAAGCCCCTTGGTCACCGGAGCCCCGGCGGAGCAACTGGCCGGAGCCGCCGTCCGCCCTGCACTTGCATTGAACAGAGGTAGGGGAAGACATTGTAGTTTTGTGCATATCCCCCTGAAGAATCCTGTAACCCTAGATCTAATTCTTTGTGTCTTGGCAAAATTGCAAGAACCCCCCTGAATCTTTTAGATTCTTCAGATCTAGTCCGCCCAGAAATTCTTGCATAAAAGCCCTCGGGTTTATATACATAATTATGTATATGCCCCTGGTGTTTCACAGTAAAGTCCCTGGAACTTTCCAATCCTTGCCAGTAGGTCCCTGCACCTTGTTTTCTCCATAGTTTCTCTGTTTTATCTCCGTTTTTACCCGTTCAAGTTGCGTTAGGTTCATAATGAAGTAAAGTACGCGTTAGTGGTGACTTTTGATCATGTTTGTTTTCTGAAAATAAATTTAATATTAATTTTGATTAATGCTTATTAAACATGCCTTTTCTAAATAAAAATTATATAGTGCCATACACCATTTTTCATAATCAATATTAATTTGAATAATGTTTATTTCACATGCTTTCATAAATAAAATCTAAATAGATATTGTTCTCGAATTTCATAAACCAAATCTTAATTTGTTTAATATTTAATTAACCTTTTCTAATTAAAAGTTAATTAGGCTTTTACACCGGCTTTCTATAAACAAATGTGAATTTGTTTAATATCAACATGAATGAGTTTTTAATTATAACTGTATTAGTTTACTTTTATCATAAAGTTTCGATTAGAGGATTCATATAGTTTAGTTTTTCTAAATTAAATGTTTAAATTGGTATAATCAATATATGAATCTTTGTAAATAAAACTTGATTAGGTTCTTTACTCCGGTCTTTTGCAAATAAAATATAATGCTGCATTAATTCCAACTCAGGGTATTTTCTTTATGAAATATCCTTTACATATCCTTTGTTAATTAAAATGAACCTAGCTCTTAGTCTTGTTCTCTCATATATGCAAGTCGATCGTTAGACGTTCTTTTTCAAGCTCTGTCTCAGTGTGTCCCTCTTGTAGAGCTAATCTTCTTTCAAGCCCTAGATCTTTTTGATCCTTAGCATCGAGCCTATCCTTTAGCATGCTCTTTTAAACCTTTTCTTATGATTGGTGTACTGTTTGCTTGTTTGCTTTGTATGATTGTGCTCGATGATTGATGCGAGTAGAATGAACGTGGTTCAAGAGCTTGGAAGAGTATGAAGATGAAGAATTCTGAGCAACATCACTACCCTGGTTAAAGGCAAGTGTGTCCTTGATCTTTTGTCGCAATAACTGTGTTTAATCACCATTAAATATGCTTGAATTAACATTGATGGGTCCCATTAAGGTTTACCCTAGTCTTTATTATCATTCCTTGTTAACCTGGGTTTATCTTTCTGTTGGGTAGCTTTGCTTAGCTGCTTTACCATGGGTTATGGTGGTTCTAATGAACAACAACAATGATGAATTTGCTTTACTTTTATGTTATATATCTCTGGTTAATACAAGATCACAATGCTTAATCGGATCATGGAGCGACCACCCAGGACAATAGTGCAACCACAAGGCTATATGGCTCTGGCTTGGCTAATTAATTAGGGACTCTAGTGTTGGGGTGACCTTACTGAAAGGGCAAGGGGGAGCGTTTATTTGGGGTATAGACTCGCTCTATTATGGAGTTGGACTTGGCTAAGACACGGTACCTACTAGGGGACTTTATACTCTGCGACGGCTCGGAACCTTCGCGGGTTGCTTCACACTGGGGAAACTTTGTAAAGGCCTCGTAGCGTCCCTATGCAGTCACACCTTGGTAGTGTGGTATGATGCCTGATCAGCATCACGTGGTTGGGTTTAAAGTTCTTTTGAACTTTTACGCGACTTGTGGTGGAAGTGTACAACCTCTGCAGAGTGTAAAACTAATCGATTAGCCGTGCTCACAGTCAAGAGCGGCCTGGACCCTCACATGATAATTGAACTTGAAGATGGACTTAAATCATTGTTATGGATATGTTAGCCATATGCTTATGGCATATCTCTTTATGATAATGTGGGTTGGTATATACTCATACTTTATTAGTAATCAGGTGCTAATAAAATTTGACCAACTAAAAGTGCTTAATGCAGTTAACCTATCAGCCTTTCCTTGATTAAGTCTTTGCATTCATACTTTCCCTACACTTGCTGAGTAAGACATGTGCTCACCCTTGCTATAAACAATGTTGCTCAGAAAGAGGAAGTTGTGATGAAGATGTTGCTGGTGCTAGGTGTACGCAACCCCCAGTCGACTGCTTATGGATGTTTGGTACCTTCGTTTCCAGGATTCAAGCGTAAGACTCTGATAATCTTTCTTTTTCTTACGTGATACTGTTTCTGTATTCACTTATATGTCACTATATGTATGAAATTAGATCCTGGCATACATATAGTTATGCGCCTGGTTTTCTTTGGAAAAACAGGTGTGACAGAGTGGTATCAGAGCTGTATCAACTATAGGACATAAGCCTAGTTAGTAATGGTCATTTCTTAAGGTTTCCTTTGATCTAAAATACATCACTACCTTACCCTTGAGCTTTGTGATGAATATTCTCACTCCTTGACCATTAGCTTTCCTTGATAACTCACCCTTCTGACTTGACCTCTTTTCATTTGCACTTCATTATTTTGCAAATGATATGACTCCTACCCTTGCCTGTTTATTTTATCTCCCCATGATCTTGATCTTGATCTTGCTTTTCCTTTCCACTTGCTTCGTGCGATGCCTCTCCTTGATATCTTGCTTGCGTATCTATTTTAAACATATCTGTCAATACCTATCAGTATATCTTCCTTATTAAACCTCTTCTTGTTCTTCATATAATACTACTTTGGATTCTCCCTTGATATTTGATTCCAAAGTGTCGTTCCAATTCAAAAATTCTTAGATGATCCATGCCACGTACCCTGAAGCATGCCTGAAGTGAAGCCTAAAGTCAAGCCTCAGTGACCGGTGAAGCAAGCTATGCCTGTGATTAGGAGGATACCCTTTGACTCTATTAACAACGTGTAGCATCGTTCCTTTGACTGTGTGTTGAGTGGTGAAATTCAGTGCTTGCGTGATCATGATTGTTTACGGTAATCTTTGAGTTGGTTCTTTATAGTGAGTGTTGGTGTATTGTAGGTCTTACATCTGTAATAACATCAGTTGCCTAGTTGGGTTCTTCTTTTGTGCCTCCCACATCCTTGTCATCTCTCTTTCTCCCTACCTGATCGAATGAAGGACTTCAGAAGAAGAAATGGAAGCCGGCAGCAATGCCAAAGTAAATGCTACTACTGCCATCACCACCATTTAAAAGTGAGCAAGTTGAAGAAAAGAAGACCTCACTCTACCTTCCTTCCTCTCTTGTGCTTGCTACTATCTCATCCAGCTCATTCTAAAAAAGACCTCGACGACCAAGAAAGGTGAATATTGAAGATCCTACACCCTGAAGACAAAAGAGGATGACCACCTGCCTATCTCAGCAGCAATGTTCTTGTTGTCTCCCTTCTCCTTATTTCTTCTTTCTTCGAATCTCGGGACGAGATTCCTTTTAAGGGAGGTAGATTTGTCACACCCAGAAATTTCCAATTTCAGGATGTGAATAGGAAGAATAATTAAAATAATGATTTCTCTCAATTTTAAAATTTTCCAACACTTATTTTCTTTACAGGAAATATAGTATAGGAAAAAGCCATTGATTGATTTCCCAAATTAAATAAAATGATTATGTGTGTTGCATTCATGCCGATGCATCTTGGTGTTCATGAGTGCAAAACATTTTAAAAACACGCTTAGGTGCTGACCAAACCCTTTCGAGAATTTTCGGGAATTTTCTGGGATTTATTCTCATTTTCCCTGAGCATTTTCTATTTATTAGAAGGATCTAAAATCTTTTTCATGAGCTCCAAATATTTTATTTAGATTGTTCACAACCGAATCTATCTCTGGGAATTTTCCTGGAATTTTTGGGATTTTCAGAGTATTTTTCATGGCTTTAATGAATTATCTAGCTATTTCTAGATTAATCTTTTCACGAAAAATATATTCTGAAAATAAAAAGAAATTCTTCTCTTTTCCTTTAACTCTCTTCCTTTCGACCCACAGCAGCTTTCCAGCTCATCTTGGATAAGTCCGTTCGTGCCCCCTCTACTTCCTTGCTTGGCGCAGCCATGCATCAACCCAGCACTGCCCAACCCGCTCCACGACCCGTTCCGCCGCCCACGTCCCGGCCCAGCCGCGGCCTGCCAGGCCCATCCGGCCGGAGGCCAGAGTGCACACGGCAGGGGCATGGCCGTGCCGCCGCCGGACTGTCTCAGCGTCCGTGCCGGACGCGACACGACCGGCTGGCCCCCTGCGCCCTATTTAGTGCGGCCGCGAGCACCTGCGTCCCCTGCTGCTCGCCCTAGCCGGCGTTCATGCCACGCCGTGTGCCGTCGTCCGCGCAGCACCATGCACCGCCACGCATCTCCCACCACCGATTCGCCACCTGGGAGCACCGTCGGAGCAGATTCTCGACACCAAGAGCTCCGCAGGACCGTGCTGCACGTCCGCCGCTCCTTCACATCACCGGAAGATCGCCGGAGACCGTCGCCATCATGCGCGCCGAGCCGACCGCCTGCAGCCCCACCGCCGACCGGTTTTCCGCCGTCTTCCGTCCCTCTTCCCGCCGGAAAGAACTCCCCAGTGCTCCCTCGCCCCTCCTTTACCCCATGCGCCGGCCGCCCAAGCCTCCTGGTCACCGGAGCCCCGGCGGAGCAACTGGCCAGAGCCGCCGTTCGCCCTGCACCTACATTGAACAGAGGTAGGGGAAGACATGGTAGTTTTGTGCATATCCCCCTGAAGAATCTTGTAGCCCTAGATCTAATTCTTTGTGTCTTGGCAAAATTGCAAGAACCCCCCTGAATCTTTTAGATTCTTCAGATCTAATCCGCCCAGAAATTCTTGCATAAAAGCCCTCGGGTTTATATACATAATTATGTATATGCCCCTGGTGTTTCACAGTAAAGTCCCTGGAAGTTTCCAATCCTTGCCAGTAGGTCCCTGCACATTGTTTTCTCCATAGTTTCTCCGTTTTATCTCCGTTTTTACCCGTTCAAGTTGCGTTAGGTTCATAATGAAGTAAAGTACGCGTTAGTGGTGACTTTTGATCATGTTTGTTTTCTAAAAATGAATTTAATATTAATTTTGATTAATGCTTATTAAACATGCCTTTTCTAAATATAAACTATATAGTGCCATACACCGTTTTTCATAATCAATATTAATTTGAGTAATGTCTATTTCACATGCTTTCGTAAATAAAATCTAAATAGATCTTTTTCTCAGTTTTCATAAACGAAATATTAATTTGTTTAATATTTAATTAACCTTTTCTAATTAAAAGTTAATTAGGCTTTTACACCGGCTTTCTATAAACAAATGTTAATTTGTTTAATATCAAGATGAATGAGTTTTTAATTATAACTGTATTAGTTTACTCGAATCATAAAGTTTCAATTAGAGGATTCATATAGTTTAGTTTTTCTAAATTAAATGTTTAAATTGGTATAATCAATATATGAATCTTTGTAAATAAAACTTGATTAGGTTCTTTACTCCGGTCTTTTGCAAATAAAATATAATGCTGCATTAATTCCAACTCAGGATATTTTATTTATGAAATATCCTTTACATATCCTTTGTTAATTAAAATGAACCTAGCTGCTAGTCTTGTTCTCTCATATATGCAAGTCGATCGTTAGACGTTCTTTTTCAAGCTCTGTCTTAGTGTGTCCCTCTTGTAGAGCTAATCTTCTTTCAAGCCCCAGATCTTTTTGATCCTTAGCATCGAGCCTATCCTTTAGCATGCTCTTTTAAACCTTTTCTTATGATTGGTGTACTGTTTGCTTGTTTGCTTTGTATGATTGTGCCTGATGATTGATGCGAGTAGAATGAACATGGTTCAAGAGCTTGGAAGAGTATGAAGATGAAGAATTCTGAGCAACATGACTACTCTGGTTAAAGGCAAGTGTGTCCTTGATCTTTTGTCCTAATAACTGTGTTTAATCACCATTGCATATGCTTGCATTAACATTGATGGGTCCTATTAAGATTTACCCTAGTCTTTATTATCATTCCTTGTTAACCTGGGTTTATCTTTCTGTTGGGTAGCTTTGCTTAGCTGCTTTACCATGGGTTATGGTGGTTCTAATTAACAACAACAAAGATGAATTTGCTTTACTTTTATGTTATATATCTCTGGTTAATACAAGATCACAATGCTTAATCGGAACATGGAGCGACCACCCAGGACAACAGTGCAACCACAAGGCTATATGGCTCTGGCTTGGCTAATTAATTAGGGACTCTAATGTTGGGGTGACCTTACCGAAAGGGCAAGGGGGAGTGTTTAGTTGGGGTATAGACTCGCTCTAGTAGGGAGTTGGACTTGGCTAAGACACGGTACCTACTAGGGGACTTTATACTCTGCGACGGCTCGGAACCTTCGCGGGTTGCTTCACACTGGGGAAACTTTGTAAAGGCCTTGTAGCATCCCTATGCAATCACACCTCGGTAGTGTGGTATGATGCCTGATCAGCATCGCGTGGTTGGGTTTAAAGTGCTTTTGAACTTTTACGCGACTTGTGGTGAAAGTGTACAACCTCTGCAGAGTGTAAAACTAATCGATTAGTCGTGCTCACGGTCAAGAGCGGCCTGGACCCTCACATGATAATTGAACTTGAAGATGGACTAAAATCATTGTGATGGATATGTTAGCCATATGCTTATGACATATCTCTTTATGATAATGTGGGTTGGTATATAGTCATACTTTATTAGTAATCAGGTGCTAATAAAATTTGACCAACTAAAAGTGGTTAATGCAGTCAACCTATCAGCCTTTCGTTGATTAAGCCTTTGCATTCATACTTTCCCCACACCTGCTGAGTACGACATGTGCTCACCCTTGCTATAAATAATGTTGCTTAGAAAGAGGAAGCTGTGACGAAGATGTTGTGAAGATGTTGCTGGTGCTAGGCGTACGCAACCCCCAATCGACTGCTTGTGGATGTTTGGTGCCTTTGTTTCCAGGATTCAAGCGTAATACTCTGATAATCTTTCTTTTTCTTACGTGACACTGTTTCTGTATTCACGTATATGTCACTATATGTATGAAATTAGATCTTGGCATACATATAGTTAAGCGCCTGGTTTTATTTGGAAAAACAGGTGTGACAAACACTGACTGGGTTACGCACTGATCGGTTGCGCAAAATTCACACTGCATCCGGTGATTTCGATTCTACGCGTCACCTGCTCCAGCTCGGTTACACATGGTTCGGCGACGCACCATCGCATGGCGCGTGCATTACCGACTGGGTTACGCACCGTGATGGTTACGCAAAATCCATGCAACATTCTGATTCGACGCACCATCCTGCTCGGTTACGCACGTTTCGGTGACACGCCATCTGTTCTGTATGGTGCATGCATCACCGACTGGGTTACGCACGGAGTCTGTCATGCAAAATCCCCATGCATCTGGTCGTGTCGTTGCATCGTGTAACCTAGAGCCGATAAGGTTACGCAAAATCCACGCTGCATCCGGTCGCGTCGAATCAGAGCGTAACCTGTACAGGGCACCGTCCGTGGAGTGTGATGCAACATCGACTGGGTCGTGTCGAATGCAGCTTACGCACCGTCCTTGATGCTTGATCCAACACTGACTAGGTCGTGTCATTGCTTCACATAACCTAAACCTGAAAAGGTTACACAAAATCCATGCTGCATCCGGTCGTGTCGATCCAGCGCGTAACCTGCACTGGTTACGCACCGTCCGTGCTGCTTGATTGATGCAACACCGATTGCGTCGTGTCGAATGCAGCTTACGCACCGTCCAGATGCTTGATCCAACACTGACTGGGTCGTGTCATTGCATAGCATAACCTAAACCCGCAAAGGTTACGCAAAATCCATGTTGCATCCGGTCGTGTCGATTCAGCGCGTAACCTGCACTGCTTACGCAACGTCTGTGCTGCTTGATAGAAGCAACACCGACTGGGTCGTGTCGAATCAGCGCGTAACCAAAAAAAGTTACGCACCATCCGTGCTGCTTGATGCAACACCGACTGTGTCGTGTCGAATGAGCACGTAAAATGCAGAGGTTACGCACCGTCCGTGCTGCTTGATGCAACACCGACTCGGTTATAAACGTAGAAGGTTACGCACCTTTAAGACGGCTGGCTTCATGGCTCGACATTGACTGGGTTAAGCACTGATCGGTCGTGTCGATTCTACGCGTCACCTGAACCTGCTCGGTTACGCACAGTTCGGCGACGAACCATCCCATGGCGCGTGCATCACCGAATGGGTTACGCACCGAGACGGTTACGCAAAATCCACGTAGTATTCTGATTCGATGCACCATCCTGCTCGGTTACGCACGTTTCGACGATGCACCATCCGTTCTACATGGTGCGTGCATCACCGACTGGGTTACGCATGGAGTCTATCACGCAAAATCCCCATGCATCCGATCGTGTCGTTGCATCGCGTAACTTGGGGCCGATAAAGTTACGCAAAATCCACGCTGCATCCGGTCGTGTCGATTCAGCGCATAACCTGCACTGGTTACGCATCGTCCGTGCTGCTTGATTGATGCAACACCGACTGGGCCGTGTTGAATCAGCACGTAACCATAAGAGGTTACGCACCATCCATGCTGCTTGATGCAACACCGACTGGGTCGTGTCGAATCAGCGCGTAACATGCAGAGGTTACGCACTGTCCATGCTGCTTGATGCAACACCGACTCGGTTAAGCACATAGTAGGTTACACACCTTTAAGATGGCTGGGTGCATGGCTCAACACTGACTGGGTTACGCACTGATCGGTTGCGCAAAATCCACACTGCATCCGGTCGTGTCTATTCTACGCGTCACCTGCTCCAGCTCGGTTACGCACGGTTCGGCGACGCACCATCACATGGCACGTGCATTACCGACTGGGTTACGCACTGTGACGGTTACGCAAAATCCATGTAGCATTCTGATTTGACGCACCATCGTGCTCGGTTATGCACGTTTCGGTGACGCACCATCCGTTCTGTATGGTGCGTGCATCACCGACTGGGTTACGCACGGAGTCTGTCATTCAAAATCCCCATGCATCCGGTCGTGTCGTTGCATCATGTAACCTGAAGCCGATAAGGTTACGCAAAATCCACGCTCCATCTGGTTGTGTTGAATCAGCGCATAACCTGTACAGGGCAACGTCCGTGGAGTGTGATGCAACACCGACTGGGTCGTGTTGAATGCAGCCTACGCACCGTCCTTGATGCTTGATCCAACATTGACTAGGTCGTGTTGTTGCATCGCGTAACCTAAACCCGCAAAGGTTACGAAAAATCCACACTGCATCTGGTCGTGTCGATTCAGCGCATAACCTGCAATGGTTACGCACCGTCTGTGCTGCTTGATTGATGCAACACCGACTGCGTCGTGTCGAATGCAGCTTACGCACCGTCCTTGATGCTTGATCCAACACTGACTGGGTCGTGTCGTTGCATCGCATAACCTAAACCCGCAAAGGTTATGCAAATTCCACACTGCATCCGGTCGTGTCGAATGCAGCTTACGCACCGTCCTTGATGCTTGAACCAACACTGACTGGGTACACTGATCGATTGCGCAAAATCCACACTGCATCCGGTCGTGTCGATTCTATGTGTCACCTGCTCCAGCTCGGTTACTCACAGTTCGGCGACGCACCATCACATGGCGCGTGCATTACCGACTGGGTTACGCACCGTGACGGTTACGCAAAATCCATGCAGCATTCTGATTCAACGCACCATCCTGCTCGGTTACGCACCATCCGTTCTGTATGGTGCGTGCATCACCGACTGGGTTACACATGGAGTCTGTCACGCAAAATCCCCATGCATCCGGTCGTGTCGTTGCATCGTGTAACCTGGAGCCGATAAGGTTACGCAAAATCCACGCTCGATCCGGTCGTGTCGAATCAGCGCAAAACCTGTACAGGGCAACGTCCGTGGAGTGTGATGCAACACCGACTGGGTCGTGTCGAATGCAGCCTACGCATCGTCCTTGATGCTTGATCCCACACTGACTAGGTCGTGTCGTTGCATCGCGTAACCTAAACCCGCAAAGGTTATGCAAAATCCATGTTGCATCCGGTCGTGTCGATTCAGCGCGTAACTTGCACTGGTTACACACCGTCCGTGCTGCTTGATTGATGCAACACCGACTGCATCGTGTCGAATGTAGCTTACGCACCGTCCTTGATGCTTGATCCTACACTGACTGGGTCGTGTCGTTGCATCGCGCAACCTAAACCCGCAAAGGTTACGCAAAATCCACGCTGCATCCGGTCGTGTCGATTCAGCGCGTAACCTGCACTAGTTACGCACCGTCCGTGCTGCTTGAATGATGCAACACTGACTGGGTCGTGTCGAATCAGTACGTAACCACAAGAGGTTACGCACCATCCGTGCTGCATGATGCAACACCGTCTGGGTCGTGTCGAATCAGCGCGTAACATGCAAAGGTTATGCACCGTCCGTGCTGCTTGATGCAACACCCACTCGGTTAAGCACGTAGCAGGTTATGCACCTTTAAGACGGCTGGCTGCATGGCTCAACACTGACTGTGTTACGCACTGATTGGTCGTGTCGATTCTACGCGTCACCTGCTCTAGCTCGGTTATGCACGATTCCGTGACGCACCATCACATGGCCTGTGCATTACCGACTGGGTTACACACCGTGACGGTTATGCAAAATCCACGTTGCATTCTGATTTGATGCACCATCCTGCTCGGTTACGCACGTTTCGGCGACACACCATCCATTCTGCATGGTGCATGCATGACCGACTGGGTTACGCATGGAGTCTGTCACGCAAAATCCCCATGCATCCGGTCGTGTCGTTGCATCGCGTAACCTGGGGCTAATAAAGTTACGCAAAATCCACGCTGCATCCGGTCGTGTTGAATGCAGCTTACACATCGTCCTTGATGCTTGAACCAACACTGACTGGGTCTGTTGTTGCATCACATAACCTAAACCCGCAAAGGTTACGCAAAATCCACGCTGCATCCGGTCGTGTCGATTCAGCACGTAACCTGCACTGGTTACGCATCGTCTGTGCTGCTTGATTGATGCAACACCGACTGGGCCGTGTCGAATCAGCATGTAACCATAAGAGGTTATGCACCATCCGTGCTGCTTGATGCAACACCGACTGGGTCGTGTCAAATCAGCGCGTAACATGCAGAGGTTACGCACCGTCCGTGCTGCTTGATGCAACACCGACTCGGTTAAGCACATAGTAGGTTACGCACCTTTAAGATGGCTGGCTGCATGGCTCAACACTGACTGGGTTACACACTGATCGGTTGCACAAAATCCACACTGCATCCGGTCGTGTCGATTCTACACGTCACCTGCACCAGCTCGGTTACGCACGGTTCGGCGACGCACCATCACATGGCGCGTGCATTACCGACTGGGTTACGCACCGTGACGGTTACGCAAAATCCACGCAGCATTCTGATTCGACGCACCATCCTGCTCGGTTACGCACATTTCGGTGATGCACCATCCGTTCTGTATGGTGCGTGCATCACCGACTGGGTTACGCACAGAGTCTGTCACGCAAAATCCCCATGCATCCGGTCGTGTCGTTGCATAGTGTAACCTGGAGCCGATAAGGTTACGCAAAATCCACGCTCCATCCGGTCGTGTCGAATCAGCGCATAACCTGTACAGGGCAACATCCGTGGAGTGTGATGCAACACCGACGGGGTCGTGTCGAATGCAGCCTACGCATCGTCCTTGATGCTTGATCCAACACTGACTAGGTCGTGTCGTTGCATCGTGTAACCTAAACCCGCAAAGGTTACGCAAAATCGACGTTGCATCCGGTCGTGTCGATTCAGCGCGTAACCTACACTGGTTACGCACCGTTCGTGCTGCTTGATTGATGCAACACCGACTGCGTCATGTCGAATGAAGCTTACGCACCGTCCTTGATGCTTGATCCAACACTGACTGGGTTGTGTCGTTGCATCGCGTAACCTAAACCCGCAAAGGTTACGCAAAATCCACGCTGCATCCGGTCGTGTCGATTCAGCGTGTAACCTGCACTAATTACGCACCGTCCGTGCTGCTTGATTGATGCAACACCGACTGGGTCGTGTCGAATCAGCACGTAACCACAAGAGGTTACGCACCATCCGTGCTGCTTGATGCAACACCGACTATGTCGTGTCGAATCAGCGCGTAACATGCAGAGGTTATGCACCGTCCGTGCTGCTTGATGCAACACCCACTCGGTTAAGCACGTTGCAGGTTATGCACCTTTAAGACAGCTGGCTGCATGGCTCAACACTGACTGTGTTATGCACTGATCGGTTGTGTCGATTCTACGCATCACCTGCTCCAGCTCGGTTACGCACGGTTCCGTGACGCACCATCACATGGCGCGTGCATTACTGACTGGGTTACGCACCGTGACGGTTATGCAAAATCCACACTGCATTCTGATTCGACGCACCATCCTGCTCGGTTACGCATGTTTCGGTGACACACCATCCATTCTGCATGGTGTGTGCATGATCGACTGGGTTACGCACGGAGTCTGTCACGCAAAATCCCCATGCATCCGGTCGTGTCGTTGCATCACGTAACCTGGGGCCGATAAAGTTACGCAAAATCCACACTGCATGCGGTCATGTCGAATGCAGCTTACGCATCGTCCTTGATGCTTGAACCAACACTGACTGGGTCTGTCGTTGCATCGCGTAACCTAAACCCGCAAAGGTTACGCAAAATCCACGCTGCATCCGGTCGTGTCGAATCAGCGCGTAACCTGTACAGGGCACCGTCCGTGCAGTGTGATGCAACACCGACTGGGTCGTGTCGAATGCAGCTTACGCACCATCCTTGATGCTTGATCCAACACTGACTGGGTCGTGTCGTTGCATCGCATAACCTAAACCCACAAAGGTTACGCAGATCCACGCTGCATCCGGTCGTGTCGACTCAGCGCGTAACCTGCACTAGTTATGCAACGTCCGTGCTGCTTGATTGATGCAACAAAGACTGGGTCGTGTCGAATCAGCACGTAACCACAAGAGGTTAAGCACCATCTGTGCTGCTTGATGCAACACCAACTGGGTCGTGTCGAATCAGCGCGTAACATGCAGAGGTTATGCACCGTCCGTGCTGCTTGATGCAACACCCACTCGGTTAAGCATGTAGCTGGTTATGCACCTTTAAGACGGCTGGCTGCATGGCTCAACACTGACTGTGTTACGCACTGATCGGTCGTGTCGATTCTACACATCACCTGCTCCAGCTCGGTTACGCACAGTTCCGTGACGCAACATCACATGGCGTGTGCATTACCGACTGGGTTACGCACCGTGACGGTTACGCAAAATCCACACTGCATTCTGATTTGACGCACCATCCTGCTCGGTTACGCATGTTTCGGCGACACACCATCAGTTCTGCATGGTGCGTGCATGACCGACTGGGTTACGCATGGAGTCTGTCATGCAAAATCCCCATACATCTGGTCGTGTCGTTGCATCGCATAACCTGAGGCTGATAAAGTTACACAAAATCCACGCTGCATCCGGTCGTGTCGAATGCAGCTTACGCACCGTCCTTGATGCTTGAACCAACACTGACTGGGTCTGTCGTTGCATCGCGTAACCTAAACCCGCAAAGGTTACGCAAAATCCACACTGCATCCGGTCGTATCGATTCAACACGTAACCTGCACTGGTTACGCATCGTCTGTGCTGCTTGATTGAAGCAACACCGACTGGGTCGTGTCGAATTAGAACGTAACCACAAGAGGTTACGCACCATCCATGCTGCTTAATGCAACACCGACTAGGTCGTGTCGAATCAGCGCGTAACATGCTGAGGTTACGCACCGTCCGTGCTACTTGATGCAACACCGACTTGGTTATGCACATAGTAGGTTATGTACCTTTAAGATGGCTGGCTGCATGGCTCAACACTGACTGGGTTACGCACTGATCGGTTGCGCAAAATTCACACTGCATCCGGTTGTGTCGATTCTACGCGTCACCTGCTCCAGCTCGGTTACGCATGGTTCGGCGACGCACCATCACACGGCACGTGCATTATCGACTGGGTTACGCACCTTGACGGTTACGCAAAATCCATGCAGCATTCTGATTCGACACACCATCCTGCTCGGTTACGCACGTTTCGGTGACGCACCATCCGTTCTGTATGGTGCGTGCATCACTGACTGGGTTATGCACGGGGTCTGTCACGCAAAATCCCCATGCATCCGGTCGTGTCGTTGCATCGTGTAACCTGGAGCCGATAAGCTTACGCAAAATCCACGTTGCATCCGGTCGTGTCGAATAAGCGCGTAACCTGTACAGGGCACCGGCCGTGGAGTGTGATGCAACACCGACTGGGTCATGTCGAATGCAGCTTACGCACCGTCCTTGATGCTTGATCCAACACTGAATAGGTCATGTCGTTGCATCGCGTAACCTAAACCCGCAAAGGTTATGCAAAATCCACGCTGCATCTGGTCGTGTCGATTCAGCGCGTAACCTGCACTGGTTATGCACCGTCCGTGCTGATTGATTGATGCAACACCGACTGCGTCGTGTCGAATGCAGCTTACGCACCGTCCTTGATGCTTGGTCCAACACTAACTAGGTCCTGTTGTTGCATAGTGTAACCTAAACCCACAATGGTTATGCAAAATCCATGCTGCATCTGGTCGTGTCGATTCAGCACGTAACCTGCACTGGTTACGCACCGTCTGTGCTGCTTGATAGAAGCAACACCGACTGGGTCGTGTCGAATCAGTGTGTAACCACAAAAAGTTATGCACCATCCGTGCTGCTTGACGCAACACCGACTGGGTCGTGTCGAATCAGCGCGTAACGTGCAGAGGTTACGCACCGTCCGTGCTGCTTGATGCAACACCGACTCGGTTAAGCACGTAGTAGGTTACACACCTTTAAGACGGCTTGCTGCATGGCTCAACACTGACTGGGTAACGCACTGATCGGTCGTGTCGATTCTACGCGTCACCTGCTCCAGCTCGGTTACGCACGGTTCCGTGACGCACCATCACATGCCGCGTGCATTACCGACTGGGTTACGCACCGTGACGGTTATGCAAAATCCACACTGCATTCTGATTCGATGCACCATCCTGCTCGGTTACGCACGTTTCGGTGACGCACCATCCATTCTGCAAGGTGCGTGCATCACCGACTGGGTTACGCACGGAGTCTGTCACGCAAAATCCCCATGCATCCGGTCGTGTCGTTGCATCGCGTAACCTGGGGCCGATAAAGTTACGCAAAATCCACGATGCATCCGGTCGTGTCGAATGCAGCTTACGCACCGTCCTTGAAGCTTGATCCAACACTGACTGGGTTGTGTCATTGCATCGCGTAACCTAATCCCGCAAAGGTTACGCAAAATCCACGCTGCATCCGGTCGTGTCGATTCAGCGCGTAACCTGCATTGGTTACGCACCGTCCGTGCTGCTTGATTGATGCAAGACCTACTGGGTCGTGTCGAATCAGCACGTAACCACAAGAGGTTACGCACCATTTGTGTTGCTTGATGTAACATCGATTGGGTCGTGTCGAATCAGCGTGTAACATGCAGAGGTTACGCACCATCCGTGCTGCTTGATGCAACACCGACTCGGTTAAGCACGTAGTAGGTTACGCACCTTTAAGACAGCTGGCTGCATGGCTCAACACTAACTGGGTTACGCACTGATCGGTCATGTTGATTCTACGCGTCACCTGCTCCAGCTCGGTTACGCACGGTTCTGTGACGCACCATCACAGGCCGCGTGCATTACCGACTGGGTTACGCACCGTGATGGTTACGCAAAATCCACGCTGCATTCTGATTCGACGCACCATCCTGCTCGGTTACACACATTTTGGTGATGCACCATCCGTTCTGCATGGTGTGTGCATCACCGACTGGATTACGCACGGAGTCTGTCACGCAAAATCCCCATGCATCCGGTCATGTCGTTGCATCGCATAACCTAGGGCCGATAAAGTTACGCAAAATCCACGCTGCATCCGGTCGTCTCGAATGCAGCTTACGCACCGTCCTTGATGCTTGAACCAACACTGACTGGGTCGTGTCGTTGCATTGCGTAACCTAAACCCGCAAAGGTTACACAAAATCCACGCTGCATCCAGTCGTGTCGATTCAGCGCGTAACCTGCACTGGTTACGCATCGTCCGTGCTGCTTGATTGATGCAACACAGACTGGGGCGTGTCGAATTAGCACGTAACCACATGAGGTTACGCACCATCCGTGCTGCTTGATGCAACACCGACTGGGTCGTGTCGAATCAGTGTGTAACATGCAGAGGTTATGCACCGTCTGTGCTTCTTGACGCAACACCGACTCGGTTAAGCACATAGTAGGTTACGCACCTTTAAGATGGCTGGCTGCATGGCTCAACACTGACTGGGTTACTCACTGATTGGTTGCGCAAAATACACACTGCATCCAATCGTGTCGATTCTACGCGTCACCTGCTCCAGCTCGGTTACACACGGTTCGACGACGCACCATCACATGGCGTGTGCATTACCGACTGGGTTACACACCGTGGCAGTTACGCAAAATCCACGCAGCATTCTGAAACGATGCACCATCGTGCTCGGTTATGCATGTTTCGGCGACGCACCATCCGTTCTGTATGGTGCTTGCATCACCAACTGGGTTACGCACAGAGTCTGTCATGCAAATTCCCCATGCATCCGGTCGTGTCGTTGCATCGTGTAACCTGGAGCCGATAGGGTTACGCAAAATCCACACTGCATCCGGTCGTGTTGAATCAGCGCGTAACCTGTACAGGGCACCGTCCGTGGAGTGTGATGCAACACAGACTGGGTCGGGTCGAATGCAGCTTATGCACCGTCCTTGATGCTTGATCCAACATTCACTAGGTCGTGTCGCTGCATCGCGTAACCTAAACCCGCAAAGGTTACGCAAAATCCAGGCTGCATCCGGTCGTGTCGATTCAGCGTGTAACCTGCACTGGTTACGCACCGTCCGTGCTGCTTGATTGATGCAACACCGACTGCGTCGTGTCGAATGCAGCTTACGCACCATCCTTGATGCTTGATCCAACACTGACTGGGTCGTGTCGTTGCATAGCGTAACCAAAACCCGCAAATGTTATGCAAAATCCACGCTGCATCCGATCGTGTCGATTCAGCGCGTAACCTGCACTGGTT
The DNA here is from genome assembly GCA_036936925.1 of Cenchrus fungigraminus. Lineage (NCBI taxonomy): Eukaryota > Viridiplantae > Streptophyta > Magnoliopsida > Poales > Poaceae > Cenchrus > Cenchrus fungigraminus. The sequence goes on along the minus strand of CM072769.1, from coordinate 75,623,281 downwards.
AGGCACCGTCCATGCTGCTTGATAGAAGCAACACCGACTGGGTCATGTCGAATCAGCGCGTAACTACAAAAAGTTACGCACCATCCGTGCTGCTTGATGCAACACCGACTGGGTCGTGTTGAATATGCACGTAGCCACAACAAGTTACGCACCATCTGTGCTGCTTGATGCAACACCAACTGGGTCGTGTCGAATCAGTGTGTAACATGCAGAGGTTACGCACCGTCTGTGTTGCTTGATACAACACCGACTCGGTTAAGTACGTAGTAGGTTACGCACCTTTAAGACGGCTAGCTGCATGGCTCAACACTAACTGGGTTACGCACTGATCGGTCGTGTCGATTCTACGCGTCACCTGCTCCAGCACGGTTACGCACAGTTCAGCGACGCAGCATCCCATGCCGCGTGCATCACCGACTGGGTTACGCACCGAGACGGTTACGCAAAATCCATGCTACATTCTGATTCGACGCACCATACTGCTCGGTTACGCACGATTCGGTGACGCACCATCCATTCTGCATGGTGCGTGCATCACCGTCTGGGTTACACATGGAGTCTGTCACGGAAAAGCCCCATGCATCTGGTCGTGTCGTTGCATCACGTAACCTGGGGCCAATAAAGTTACGCAAAATCCACGCTGCATTCGGTTGTGCCGAATGCAGCTTACGCACCGTCCTTGATACTTGATCCAACACTGACTGGGTGGTGTCGTTGCATCGCGTAACCTAAACCCGCAAAGGTTACGCAAAATCCACGCTGCAGCCGGTCGTGTTGATTCAGCGTGTAATCCGCACTGGTTACGCATCGTCCGTGCTGCTTGATTGATTCAACACCGACTGGGTCGTGTCGAATCAGCACGTAACCACAAGAGGTTACGCACCATCCGTGCTGCTTGATGCAACACCGACTGGGTCATGTCGAATCAGCACATAACATGTAGAGGTTACGCACCGACCGTGCTGCTTGATGTAACACCGACTCGGTTAAGCACGTAGTAGGTTACGCACCTTTAAGACGGCTGGCGGCATGGCTCAACACTGACTGGGTTACGCACTGATCGGTTGCGCAAAATCCACGCTGCATCCGGTTGTGTCGATTCTACGCGTCACCAGCTCCAACTCGGTTACGCACGGTTCGGCGACGAACAATCACATGGCGCGTGCATTACCGACTGGGTTACGCACCGTGACGGTTACGCAAAATCCACGTTGCATTCTGATTCGACGCACCATCCTGCTCGGTTACGCACGTTTCGGCGATGCACCATCCGTTCTGTATGGTGCGTGCATCACCGACTAGGTTACACACGGAGTCTGTCACGCAAAATCCATATGCATCCGGCTGTGTCCTTGCGTCGAGTAACCTGGAGCCGATAAGGTTACGCAAAATCCACGCTGCATCCGGTCGTGTCGAATCAGCACGTTACCTGTACAGGGCACTGTCCGTGGAGTGTGATGCAACACCGACTGGGTTGTGTCGAATACAGGTTACGCACCGTCCTTGATGCTTGATCCAACATTGACTGGGTCATGTCGTTGCATCGCGTAACTTAAATCCGCAAAGGTTACGCAAATTCCACGCTGCAGCCGGTCGTGTCGATTCCGCGTGTAACCTGCACTGGTTACGCATCGTCCGTGCTACTTGATTGATGCAACATCGACTGGGTCGTGTCGAATCAGCACGTAACCACAAGAGGTTACGCACCATCCGTGCTGCTTGATGCAACACCGACTGGGTCATGTCGAATCAGTGCGTAACATGTTGAGGTTACGCACCGTCCATGCTGCTTGATGCAACACCGACTCGGTTAAGCACGTAGTAGGTTACGCACCTTTAAGACGGCTAGCTGCATGGCTCAACACTGACTGGGTTACGCACTGATCGGTTGCGCAAAATCCACACTGCATCCGGTCGTGTCGAATCAACACGTCACCTGCTCCGGCTCGGTTACGCACGGTTCGGCGACGAACAATCACATGGCGCGTGCATTACCGACTGGGTTACGCACTGTGACGGTTACGCAAAATCCACGCTGCATTCTGATTCGACGCACCATCCTGCTCGGTTACGCACATTTCGGCGATGCACCATCCGTTCTATATGGTGTGTGCATCACTGACTGGGTTGCGCATGGAGTCTGTCACGCAAAATCCCTGTGCATCCGGTCGTGTCGTTGCATCACGTAACCTGGAGCCAATAAGGTTACGCAAAATCAACGCTGCATCCAGTCGTGTCGAATCAGCACGTAACCTGTACAGGGCACCGTCCGCGGAGTGTAATGCAACACCGACTGGGTCGTGTCGAATGCAGCTTACGTACAGTCCTTGATGCTTGATTCAACACTGACTGGGTCGTGTCGTTACATAATGGAGTTGAATGGATGTTTCTGTTGCGAAACCATTTTCATAACTTCAGTACCCTGAAATAGTGTATTCAAGCTCGAAACACAAGTTTCACATGTTTTTACGTGCCGAAGGTTTGCGAAATGCTCCGAGCCACTGCAAAACATCGTTTTGGGTATAATGGAGTAGAATGGATGTTTTCGTTGTGAAACTATTTTCGTAACTTCGGTACCTCGAAATAGTGTCTTCAGGCCCGAAACAGAAGTTTCGCATCTTTTTAGGTGCCAAAGGTTTGCGAAATGCTCCCAACCACTACAATACATCATTTTGGGTCTAATGGAGTAGAATGGATGTTTTCGTTGCGAAACCATATTCGCAACTTCGGTACCACGAAATAGTGCATTCAGGCCAGAAACACAAGTTTCGCATCTTTTTACATGCTGATGGTTTGCGAAATGCTCCCAACCACTGCAAAACATAATTTAGGGTCTAATGGACTAGAATGGATGTTTTCGTTGCGAAACTATATTCGCAACTTCAGTACCACGAAATACTGCATTCAGGTTCGAAACACAAGTTTCGCATCGTTTTACGTGCCGAAGGTTTGCGAAATCCTCCCAACCACTGCCAAACATCATTTTGGGTCCAATTGAGTAGAATGGATGTTTTCGTTGCGAAACCATATTCGCAACTTCGGTACCACGAAATAGTGCATTCAGGCCCGAAACACAAGTTTCGCATCTTTTACGTGCCGAAGGTTTGCGAAATGCTCCCAACCACTACAAAACATCAATTTGGGTCTAATGGAGTTGAATGGATGTTTTTGTTGTGAAACCATTTTCGTAACTTCAATACCCCGAAATAGTGCATTCAGGTTCGAAACACAAGTTTCGCATCTTTTTACATCCTGATGGTTTGCGAAATGCTCCCAACCACTACAAAACATCATTTTGGGTCTAATGTACTAGGATGGATGTTTTTCTTGCGAAACCATATTCGCAACTTCGGTACCCCGAAATAGTGCATTCAGGCTCGAAACAGAATTTCGCATTTTTTACGTGCCGAAGGTTTGCGAAATCCTCCCAACCACTGCAAAACATCATTTTGGGTCTAATGGAGTAGAATGGATGTTTTCGTTGCGAAACCATATTCGCAACTTCGGTACCACGAAATAGTGCATTCAGGCCCGAAACACAAGTTGCGCATCTTTCTACGCGCCGATGGTTTGCGAAATGTTCCCAACCATTGCAAAACATCATTTTGGATCTAATGGAGTAGAATGGATGTTTTAGTTGCGAAATCATATTCGCAACTTAGGTACCACGAAATAGTGCATTCAGGCCCGAAACACAAGTTTCGCATCTTTTTACGTGCCGAAGGTTTGCCAAACGCTCCGAACCACTGCAAAACATCATTTTGGGTCTAATGGAGTTGAATGGATGTTTTTGTTGCGAAACCATTTTCGTAACTTCAGTACCCCAAAATAGTGTATTCAGGCCCGAAACACAAGTTCACATGTTTTTACATCCCGAAGGTTTGCGAAATGCTCCCAGCCACTGCAAAACAGCGTTTTGGGTCTAATGGAGTAGAATGGATGTTTTCGTAACGAAACCATTTTCGTAACTTCGGTACCCCGAAATAGTGTATTCAGGCCAACACAAGTTTCGCATCTTTTTACGTGCCAAAGGTTTGCGAAATGCTCCCAACCACTACAATACATCATTTTGGGTCTAATGGAGTAGAATGGATGTTTTCGTTGCGAAACCACATTCGCAACTTCGGTACCCCGAAATAGTGCATTCAGGCTCGAAACACAATTTCGCATTTTTTACGTGCTGATGGTTTGCAAAATGCTCCCAACCACTGAAAAATATCATTTTGGGTCTAACGGAGAAGAATGGAGGTTTTCGTTGCGAAACCATATTCGCAACTTCGGTACCACAAAATAGTGCATTCAGGCCAGAAACACAAGTTTCGCATCTTTTTACGTGCCGAAGGTTTGCGAAATGCTCCCAACCACTACAAAACATCATTTTGGGTCTAATGGAGTTGAATGGATGTTTTTGTTGCGAAACCATTTTCGTAACTTCAATACCCCGAAATAGTGCATTCAGGTTCGAAACACAAATTTCGCATCTTTTTACATGCTGATGGTTTGCGAAATGCTCCCAACCACTGCAAAACATCATTTTGGGTCTAATGGACTAGAATGGATGTTTTCATTGCGAAACTATATTCGCAACTTCAGTACCACGAAATAGTGCATTCAGGTTCGAAACACAAGTTTCGCATCGTTTTACGTGCCGAAAGTTTGCGAAATCCTCCCAACCACTGCAAAACATCATTTTGGGTCTAATGGAGTAGAATGGATGTTCTTGTTGCGAAACCATATTCGCAACTTCGGTACCACAAAATAGTGCATTCAGACCAGAAACACAAGTTTCACATCTTTTTACGTGCCGAAGGTTTGCGAAATGCTCCCAACCACTACAAAACATCATTTTGGGTCTAATGGAGTTGAATGGATGTTTTTGTTATGAAACCATTTTCGTAACTTCAATACCCCGAAATAGTGCATTCAGGTTGGAAACACAAGTTTCGCATCTTTTTACATGCTGATGGTTTGCGAAATGCTCCCAACCACTGCAAAACATAATTTTGGGTCTAATGGACTAGAATGGATGTTTTCATTGCGAAACCATATTCGCAACTTCGGTACCATGAAATAGTGCATTTAGGCCCGAAACACAAGTTTCGCATCTTTTTACGTACCGAAGGTGTGCGAAATGCCCCCAACCACTACAAAACATCATATTGGTGTAATCGAGTAGAATGGATGTTTTCGTTGCGAAATCATATTCGGAACTTCGGTACCCCGAAATAGTGTATTCTGGCCTGAAACAAAAGTTTCACATCTTTTTACATGCCGAAGGTTTGCGAAATGCTCCCAACCACTACAAAACATCATTTCGGATCTAATGGAGTAGAATGGATGTTTTCATTGCAAAACCATATTTGCAACTTCGGTACCACGAAATAGTGCATTCAGGCCCGAAAAACAAGTATCGTATCTTTTTACATGCCGAAGGTTTGCGAAATGCTCTCAACCATTACAAAACATCATTTTGGATCTAATGGAGTTGAATGGATGTTTTTGTTGTGAAACCATTTTCGTAACTTCAATACCCCGAAATACTGCATTCAGGTTCGAAACACAAGTTTCGCATCTTTTTACATGCTGATGGTTTGCGAAATTCTCCCAACCACTGCAAAACATAATTTAGGGTCTAAAGGACTAGAATGGATGTTTTCGTTGCGAAACTATATTCGCAACTTCAGTACCACGAAATACTGCATTCAGGTTCGAAACACAAGTTTCGCATCGTTTTACGTGCTGAAGGTTTGCGAAATCCTCCCAACCACTGCCAAACATCATTTTGGGTCCAATTGAGTGGAATGGATGTTTTCGTTGCAAAACCATATTCGCAACTTCGGTACCACGAAATTGTGCATTCAGGCCCGAAACAGAAGTTTCGCATCTTTTACGTGCCGAAGGTTTGCGAAATGCTCCCAACCACTACAAAACATCAATTTGGGTCTAATGGAGTTGAATGGATGTTTTCGTTGTGAAACCATTTTCGTAACTTCAATACCCCGAAATAGTGCATTCAGGTTCGAAACACAAGTTTCGCATCTTTTTACATCCTGATGGTTTGCGAAATGCTCCCAACCACTACAAAACATCATTTTGGTTCTAATGTACTAGGATGGATGTTTTCGTTGCGAAACCATATTCGCAACTTCGGTACCACGACATAGTGCATTCAGGTTCGAAACACAAGTTTCGCATCGTTTTACGTGCTGAAGGTTTGCGAAATCCTCCCAACCACTGCAAAACATCATTTTGGGTCTAATGGAGTAGAATGGATGTTTTCGTTGCGAAACCATATTCGCAACTTCGGTACCACGAAATAGTGCATTCAGGCACGAAACACAAGTTGCGCATCTTTCTACGCGCCGATGGTTTGCGAAATGCTCCCAACCATTGCAAAACATCATTTTGGATCTAATGGAGTAGAATGGATGTTTTAGTTGCGAAACCATATTCGCAACTTAGGTACCACGAAATAGTGCATTCAGGCCCGAAACACAAGTTTCGCATCTTTTTACGTGCCGAAGGTTTGCCAAACGCTCCGAACCACTGCAAAACATCATTTTGGGTCTAATGGAGTTGAATGGATGTTTCTGTTGCGAAACCATTTTTGTAACTTCAGTACCCCGAAATAGTGTATTCAGGCCCGAAACACAAGTTCACATGTTTTTACGTGCCGAAGGTTTGCGAAATGCTCCCAGCCACTGCAAAACAGCGTTTTGGGTCTAATGGAGTAGAATGGATGTTTTCGTTACGAAACCATTTTCGTAACTTCGGTACCCCGAAATAGTGTATTCAGGCCAACACAAGTTTCGCATCTTATTACGTGCCAAAGGTTTGCGAAATGCTCCCAACCACTACAATACATCATTTTGGATCTAATGGAGTAGAATGGATGTTTTCGTTGCGAAACCATATTCGCAACTTCGGTACCCCGAAATAGTGCATTCAGGCTCGAAAGACAATTTCGCATTTTTTATGTGCTGATGGTTTGCAAAATGCTCCCAACCACTGAAAAATATCATTTTGGGTCTAACGGAGAAGAATGGAGGTTTTCGTTGCGAAACCATATTCGCAACTTCGGTACCACAAAATAGTGCATTCAGGCCAGAAACACAAGTTTCGCATCTTTTTACGTGCCGAAGGTTTGCGAAATGCTCCCAACCACTACAAAACATCATTTTGGGTCTAATGGAGTTGAATGGATGTTTTTGTTGCGAAACCATTTTCGTAACTTCAATACCCCGAAATAGTGCATTCAGGTTCGAAACACAAATTTCGCATCTTTTTACATGCTGATGGTTTGCGAAATGCTCCCAACTACTGCAAAACATAATTTTGGGTCTAATGGACTAGAATGGATGTTTTCGTTGCGAAACTATATTCGCAACTTTAGTACCACGAAATAGTGCATTCAGGTTCGAAACACAAGTTTCGCATCGTTTTACGTGCCGAAAGTTTGCGAAATCCTCCCAACCACTACAAAACATCATTTTGGGTCTAATAGAGTAGAATGGATGTTTTTGTTGCGAAACCATATTCGCAACTTCGGTACCACAAAATAGTGCATTCAGACCAGAAACACAAGTTTCACATCTTTTTACGTGCCGAAGGTTTGCGAAATGCTCCCAACCACTACAAAACATCATTTTGGGTCTAATGGAGTTGAATAGATGTTTTTGTTGCGAAACCATATTCGTAACTTCAATACCCCGAAATAGTGCATTCAGGTTGGAAACACAAGTTTTGCATCTTTTTACATGCTGATGGTTTGCGAAATGCTCCCAACCACTGCAAAACATAATTTTGGGTCTAATGGACTAGAATGGATGTTTTCGTTGCGAAACCATATTCGCAACTTCGGTACCACGAAATAGTGTATTCAGGCCCGAAACACAAGTTTCGCATCTTTTTACGTACCGAAGGTGTGCGAAATGCCCCCAACCACTGCAAAACATCATATTGGTGTAATCGAGTAGAATGGATGTTTTCGTTGCGAAATCATATTCGGAACTTCGGTACCCCGAAATAGTGTATTCTGGCCCGAAACAAAAGTTTCGCATCTTTTTACGTGCCGAAGGTTTGCGAAATGCTCCCAACCACTACAAAACATCATTTCGGATCTAATGGTGTAGAATGGATGTTTTCGTTGCAAAACCATATTTGCAACTTCGGTACCACGAAATAGTGCATTCAGGCCCGAAAAATAAGTTTCGCATCTTTTTACATGCCGAAGGTTTGCGAAATGCTCTCAACCATTACAAAACATCATTTTGGATCTAATGGAGTTGAATGGATGTTTTTGTTGTGAAACCATTTTCGTAACTTCAATACCCCGAAATACTGCATTCAGGTTCGAAACACAAGTTTCGCATCTTTTTACATGCTGATGGTTTGCGAAATGCTCCCAACCACTGCAAAACATAATTTAGGGTCTAATGGACTAGAATGGATGTTTTCATTGCGAAACTATATTCGCAACTTCAACACCACGAAATACTGCATTCAGGTTCGATACACAAGTTTCGCATCGTTTTACGTACTGAAGGCTTGCGAAATCCTCCCAACCACTGCCAAACATCATTTTTGGTCCAATTGAGTAGAATGGATGTTTTCGTTGCGAAACCATATTCGCAACTTCGGTACCACGAAATAGTGCATTCAGGCCCGAAACACAAGTTTCGCATCTTTTACGTGCCGAAGGTTTGCGAAATGCTCCCAACCACTACAAAACAGCAATTTGGGTCTAATGGAGTTGAATGGATGTTTTTGTTGTGAAACCATTTTCGTAACTTCAATACCCCGAAATAGTGCATTCAGGTTCGAAACACAAGTTTCGCATCTTTTTACGTACCGAAGGTGTGCGAAATGCCCCCAACCACTGCAAAACATCATATTGGTGTAATCGAGTAGAATGGATGTTTTCGTTGCGAAATCATATTCGGAACTTCGGTACCCCGAAATAGTGTATTCTTGCCCGAAACAAAAGTTTCGCATCTTTTTACGTGCCGAAGGTTTGCGAAATGCTACCAACCACTACAAAACATCATTTCGGATCTAATGGAGTAGAATGGATGTTTTCGTTGCAAAACCATATTTGCAACTTCGGTACCACGAAATAGTGCATTCAGGCCCGAAAAACAAGTTTCGCATCTTTTTACATGCCGAAGGTTTGCGAAATGCTCTCAACCATTACAAAACATCATTTTGGATTTAATGGAGTTGAATGGATGTTTTTGTTGTGAAACCATTTACGTAACTTCAATACCCCGAAATACTGCATTCAGGTTCGAAACACAAGTTTCGCATCTTTTTACATGCTGATGGTTTGCGAAATGCTGCCAACCACTGCAAAACATAATTTAGGGTCTAATGGACTAGAATGGATGTTTTCGTTGCGAAACTATATTCGCAACTTCAGCACCACGAAATACTGCATTCAGGTTCGAAACACAAGTTTCGCATCGTTTTACGTACCGAAGGCTTGCGAAATCCTCCCAACCACTGCCAAACATCATTTTGTGTCCAATTGAGTAGAATGGATGTTTTCGTTGCGAAACCATATTCGCAACTTCGGTACCACGAAATAGTGCATTCAGGCCCGAAACACAAGTTTCGCATCTTTTACGTGCCGAAGGTTTGCGAAATGCTCCCAACCACTACAAAACAGCAATTTGGGTCTAATGGAGTTGAATGGATGTTTTTGTTGTGAAACCATTTTCGTAACTTCAATACCCCGAAATAGTGCATTCAGGTTCAAAACACAAGTTTCGCATCTTTTTACATCCTGATGGTTTGCGAAAAGCTCCCAACCACTACAAAACATCATTTCGGGTCTAATGTACTAGGATGGATGTTTTTGTTGCGAAACCATATTCGCAACTTCGGTACCACGACATAGTGCATTCAGGTTCGAAACACAAGTTTCGCATCGTTTTACGTGCCGAAGGTTTGCGAAATCCTCCCAACCACTGCAAAACATCATTTTGGGTCTAATGGAGTAGAATGGATGTTTTCGTTGCGAAACCATATTCGCAACTTCGATACCACGAAATAGTTCATTCAGGCCCGAAACACAAGTTGCGCATCTTTCTACGCGCTGATGGATTGCGAAATGCTCCCAACCATTGCAAAACATCATTTTGGATCTAATGGAGTAGAATGGATGTTTTAGTTGCGAAACCATATTCGCAACTTAGGTACCACGAAATAGTGCATTCAGGCCCGAAACACAAGTTTCGCATCTTTTTACATGCCGAAGGTTTGCCAAACGCTCCGAACCACTGCAAAACATCATTTTGGGTCTAATGGAGTTGAATGGATGTTTCTGTTGCGAAACCATTTTCGTAACTTCAGTACCCCGAAATAGTGTATTCAGGCCCGAAACACAAGTTCACATGTTTTTACGTGCCGAAGGATTGCGAAATGCTCCAAGCCACTGCAAAACAGCATTTTGGGTCTAATGGAGTAGAATGGATGTTTTCGTTGCGAAACCATATTCGCAACTTCGGTACCCCGAAATAGTGCATTCAGGCTCGAAACACAATTTCGCATTTTTTACGTGCTGATGGTTTGCAAAAAGCTCCCAACCACTAAAAAATATAATTTTGGGTCTAACGGAGAAGAATGGAGGTTTTCGTTGCGAAACCATATTCGCAACTTCGGTACCACAAAATAGTGCATTCAGACCAGAAACACAAGTTTCGCATCTTTTTACGTGCCGAAGGTTTGCGAAATGCTCCCAACCACTACAAAACATCCTTTTGGGTCTAATGGAGTTGAATGGATGTTTTTGTTGCGAAACCATTTTCGTAACTTCAATACCCGAAATAGTGCATTCAGGTTGGAAACACAAATTTCGCATCTTTTTACATGCTGATGGTTTGCGAAATGCTCCCAACCACTGCAAAACATAATTTTGGGTCTAATGGAATAGAATGGATGTTTTTGTTGCAAAACTATATTCGCAACTTCAGTACCACGAAATAGTGCATTCAGGTTCGAAACACAAGTTTCGCATCGTTTTACGTGCCGAAAGTTTGCGAAATCCTTCCAACCACTGCAAAACATCATTTTCGGTCTAATGGAGTAGAATGGATGTTTTTGTTGCGAAACCATATTCGCAACTTCGGTACCACAAAATAGTGCATTCAGACCAGAAACACAAGTTTCACATCTTTTTACGTGCCGAAGGTTTGCGAAATGCTCCCAACCACTACAAAACATCATTTTGGTTCTAATGGAGTTGAATGGATGTTTTTGTTGCGAAACCATTTTCGTAACTTCAATACCGCGAAATAGTGCATTTAGGTTGGAAACACAAGTTTCGCATCTTTTTACATGCTGATGGTTTGCGAAATGCTCCCAACCACTGCAAAACATAATTTTGGGTCTAATGGACTAGAATGGATATTTTCGTTGCGAAACCATATTCGCAACTTCGGTACCACGAAATAGTGCATTCAGGCCCGAAACACAAGTTTCGCATCTTTTTACGTACCGAAGGTGTGCGAAATGCCCCCAACCACTGCAAAACATCATATTGGTGTAATCGAGTAGAATGGATGTTTTCGTTGCGAAATCCTATTCGGAACTTCGGTACCCCGAAATAGTGTATTCTGGCCCGAAACAAAAGTTTCGCATCTTTTCACGTGCCGAAGGTTTGCGAAATGGCCCCAACCACTACAAAACATCATTTCGGATTTAATGGAGTAGAATGGATGTTTTCATTGCGAAACCATATTTGCAACTTCGGTACCACGAAATAGTGCATTCAAGCCCGAAAAACAAGTTTCTCACCTTTTTACATGCCGAAGGTTTGCGAAATGCTCTCAACCATTCAAAACATCATTTTGGATCTAATGGAATTGAATGGATGTTTTTGTTTTGAAACCATTTTCGTAACTTCAATACCCCGAAATACTGCATTCAGGTTCGAAACACAAGTTTCGCATCTTTTTACGTGCTGAAGGTTTGCGAAATGCTCCCAACCACTGCAAAATATCATTTTGAGTCTAATGGACTAGAATGGATGTTTTCGTTGCGAAACCATATTGGCAACTTTGGTACCACGAAATAGTGCATTCAGGTTCGAAACACAAGTTTCGCATCGTTTTACGTGCCGAAGGTTTGCAAAATCCTCTCAACCACTGCAAAACATCATTTTGGGTCTAATGGAGTAGAATGGATGTTTTCGTTGCGAAACCATATTCGCAACTTAGGTACCACGAAATAGTGCATTCAGGCCCGAAACACAAGTTTCACATCTTTTTACGTGTCGAAGGTTTGCCAAATGCTCCCAACCACTGCAAAACATTATTTTGGGTCTAATGGAGTTGAAACTATGTTTTCGTTGCGAAATCATATTCGGAACTTCGGTACCCCGAAATAGTGTATTCTGGCCTGAAACACAAGTTTCGCATCTTTTTACATGCTGATGGTTTGCGAAATCCTCTCAACCACTGCAAAACATCATTTCGGATCTAATGGAGTAGAATGGATGTTTTCGTTGCGAAACCATATTTGCAACTTCGGTACCACGAAATAGAGCATTCAGGCCCGAAAAACAAGTTTCGCATCTTTTTACGTGTCGAAGGTTTGCGAAATGCTCTCAACCATTACAAAACTTCATTTTGGATCTAATGGAGTTGAATGGATATTTTTGTTGTGAAACCATTTTCGTCACTTCAATACCCCGAAATACTGCACTCAGGTTCGAAACACAAGTTTCGCATCGTTTTACATGCTGAAGGTTTGCGAAATCCTCCCAACCACTGCAAAACATCATTTTGGGTCCAATTGAGTAGAATGGCGGTTTTCGTTGCGAAACCATATTCGCAACTTCGGTACCACGAAATAGTGCATTCAGGCCCGACACACAAGTTTCACATCTTTTTACGTGCCGAAGGTTTGCGAAATGCTCCCAACCACTGCAAAACATCATTTTGGGTCTAATGGAGTTGAATGGATGTTTTCGTTGCGAAACCATATTCGCAACTTCGGTACCACGAAATAGTGCATTCAGGCCCGAAACACAAGTTTCGCATCTTTTTACGTGCCGAAGGTGTGCGGGATGCCCCCAACCACTGCAAAACATCATATTGGTCTAATCGAGTAGAATGGATGTTTTCGTTGTGAAATCATATTTGCAACTTCGGCACCCCGAAATAGTGTATTCAGGCTCGAAACACAAGTTTCGCATCTTTTTCTGTGCCGAAGGTTTGCAAAATGCTCCCAACCACAACAAAACATCATTTTGGGTCTAATGGAGTTGAATGGATGTTTTTGTTGCGAAACCATTTTTGTAACTTCAGTACACCGAAATAGTGCATTTAGGTTCGACACAAAAGTTTCGCATCTTTTTACATGCTGATGGTTTGCGAAATGCTCCCAACCACAGCAAAACATCATTTTGGGTCTAATGGACAAGAATGGATGTTTTTGTTGCGAAACCATATTCGCAACTTCAGTACCACGAAATAGTGCATTCAGGTTCGAAACACAAGTTTCGCATCATTTTACCTGCTGAAGGTTTGCGAAATCCTCTCAACCACTGCAAAACATCATTTTGGGTCTAATGGAGTAGAATGGATGTTTTCGTTGCGAAACCATATTCGCAACTTAGGTACCATGAAATAGTGCATTCAGGCCCGAAAAACAAGTTTCGCATCTTTTTACGTGCCGAAGGTTTGCGAAATGCTCCCAACCACTACAAAACATCATTTTGGATCTAATGGAGTTGAATGGATATTTTTGTTGCGAAACCATTTTCGTAACTTCATTACCCCGAAATAGTGCATTCAGGTTCGAAACACAAGTTTCGCATCTTTTTCATGCTGATGGTTTGCGAAATGCTCCCAACCACTGCAAAACATCATTTTGGGTCTAATGGACAAGAATGGATGTTTTCGTTGCGAAACCATATTCGCAACGAAAGGTACCACGAAATAGTGCATTCAGGTTCGAAACAAAAGTTTCGCTTCGTTTTACGTGCTGAAGGTTTGCGAAATCCTCTCAACCACTGCAAAACATCATTTTGGGTCTAATGGAGTAGAATGGATGTTTTCGTTGCGAAACCATATTCGCAACTTAGGTACCACGAAATAGTGCATTCAAGGCCGAAAAACAAGTTTCGCATCTTTTTACGTGCCGAAGGTTTGCGAAATGCTCCCAATCACTACAAAACATCATTTTGGATCTAATGGAGTTGAATGGATGTTTTTGTTGCGAAACCATTTTCGTAACTTCAATACCCCGAAATAGTGCATTCAGGTTCGAAACACAAGTTTCGCATCTTTTTACATGCTGATAGTTCGCGAAATGCTCCCAACCACTGCAAAACATGATTTTGGGTCTAATGGACTAGAATGGATGTTTTCGTTGCGAAACCATATTCGCAACTTCGGTACCACGAAATAGTGCATTCAGGTTCGAAGCACAAGTTTCGCATCATTTTACGTGCTGAAGGTTTGCGAAATCCTCTCAACCACTGCAAAACATCATTTTGGGCCTAATGGAGTAGAATGGATGTTTTCGTTGCGAAACTATATTCGCAACTTAGGTACCACGAAATAGTGCATTCAGGCCCGAAAAACAAGTTTCGCATCTTTTTACGTGCCGAAGGTTTGCGAAATGCTCCCAACCACTACAAAACATCATTTTGGATCTAATGGAGTTGAATGAATGTTTTTGTTACGAAACCATTTTCGTAACTTCAATACCCCAAAATAGTGCATTCAGGTTCGAAACACAAGTTTCGCATCTTTTTACATGCTGATGGTTTGCGAAATGCTCCCAACCACTACAGAACATCATTTTGGGTCTAATGGACTAGAATGGATATTTTCGTTGCAAAACCATATTCGCAACTTCGGTACCACGAAATAGTGTATTCAGATTCGAAACTCAAGTTTCGCATCGTTTTACGTGCTGAAGGTTTGCGAAATCCTCCCAACCACTGCAAAACATCATTTTGGGTCCAATGGAGTAGAATGGATATTTTCGTTGTGAATCCATATTCGCAACTTCGGTACCACGAAATAGTGCATTCAGGCCCAAAACACAAGTTTCGCATCTTTTTACGTGCCGAAGGTTTGCGAAATGCTCCCAACCACTGCAAAACATCATTTTGGGTCTAATGGAGTTGAATGGATGTTTCTGTTGCGAAACCATTTTCGTAACTTCAGTACCCCAGAATAGTGTATTCAGGCCCGAAACACAAGTTTCGCATCTTTTTACGTGCCGAAGGTTTGCAAAATGCTCCCAACCACTACAAAACATCATTTTGGGTCTAATGGAGTTGAATGGATGTTTTTGTTGCGAAACCATTTTTGTAACTTCAGTACACCGAAATAGTGCATTCAGGTTCGAAAGAAAAGTTTCGCATCTTTTTACATGCTGATGGTTTGCGAAATGCTCCCAACCACAGCAAAACATCATTTTGGGTCTAATGGACAAGAATGGATGTTTTTGTTGCGAAACCATATTCGCAACTTCAGTACCACGAAATAGTGTATTCTGGCCCCAAACACAAGTTTCGCATCTTTTTACATGCTGATGGTTTGCGAAATGCTCCCAACCACTACAGAACATCATTTCGGATCTAATGGACTAGAATGGATGTTTTCGTTGCGAAACCATATTTGCAACTTAGGTACCACGAAATAGTGCATTCAGACCCGAAAAACAAGTTTCGCATCTTTTTACGTGCCGAAGGTTTGCGAAATGCTCTCAACCATTACAAAACATCTTTTTGGATCTAATGGAGTTGAATGGATGTTTTTGTTGTGAAACCATTTTCGTAACTTCAATACCCCGAAATACAGCACTCAGGTTCGAAACACAAGTTTCACATCGTTTTACATGCCGAAGGTTTGCGAAATCCTCCCAACCACTGCAAAAGATCATTTTGGGTCTAATGGACTAGAATGGATGTTTTCGTTGTGAAACCATATTCGCAACTTCGGTACCACGAAATAGTGCATTCAGGCCCGACACACAAGTTTCGCATCTTTTTACGTGCCGAAGGTTTGCGAAATGCTCCCAACCACTGCAAAACATCATTTTGGGTCCAATGGAGTTGAATGGATGTTTTCGTTGCGAAACCATATTCGCAACTTCGGTACCACGAAATAGTGCAATCTGGCCCGAAACACAAGTTTCGCATGTTTTTACGTGCCGATGGTGTGAGGGATGCCCCAACCACTGCAAAACATCATATTGGTCTAATCGAGTAGAATGGATGTTTTCATTGCGAAATCATATTCGCAACTTCGGCACCCCGAAATAGTGTATTCAGGCCCGAAACACAAGTTTCGCATCTTTTTATGTGCCGAAGGTTTGCAAAATGCTCCCAACCACAACAAAACATCATTTTGGGTCTAATGGAGTTGAATGGATGTTTTTGTTGCGAAACCATTTTTGTAACTTCAGTACACCAAAATAGTGCATTCAGGTTCGACACAAAAGTTTCGCATCTTTTAAATGCTGATGGTTTGCGAAATGCTCCGAACCACAGCAAAACATCATTTTGGGTCTAATGGACAAGAATGGATGTTTTTGTTGCGAAACCATATTCGCAACTTCGGTACCACGAAATATTGCATTCAGGTTCGAAACACAAGTTTCGCATCATTTTACGTGCTGAAGGTTTGCGAAATCCTCTCAACCGCTGCAAAACATCATTTTGGGTCTAATGGAGTAGAATGGATGTTTTCGTTGCGAAACCATATTCGCAACTTAGGTACCACGAAATAGTGCATTCAGGCCAGAAACACAAGTTTCGCATCTTTTTACGTGCCGAAGGTTTGCGAAATGCTCCCAACCACTACAAAACATCATTTTGGATCTAATGGAGTTGAATGGATATTTTTGTTGCGAAACCATTTTCGTAACTTCAATACCCCGAAATAGTGCATTCAGGTTCGAAACACAAGTTTCGCATCTTTTTTCATGCTGATGGTTTGCGAAATGCTCCCAACCACTGCAAAACATCATTTTGGGTCTAATGGACAAGAATGGATGTTTCCGTTGCGAAACCATATTCGCAACTTTGGTACCGCGAAATAGTGCATTCAGGTTCAAAACACAAGTTTCGCATCGTTTTACGTGCTGAAGGTTTGCGAAATCCTCTCAACCACTGCAAAACATCATTTTGGGTCTAATGGAGTGGAATGGATGTTTTCGTTGCGAAACCATATTCGCAACTTAGGTACCACGAAATAGTGCATTCAGGCCCGAAAAACAAGTTTCGCATCTTTTTACGTGCCGAAGGTTTGCGAAATGCTCCCAACCGCTACAAAACTTCATTTTGGATCT
Source organism: Cenchrus fungigraminus (assembly GCA_036936925.1). Lineage (NCBI taxonomy): Eukaryota > Viridiplantae > Streptophyta > Magnoliopsida > Poales > Poaceae > Cenchrus > Cenchrus fungigraminus. The sequence continues at coordinate 75,605,968 of CM072769.1, read as the reverse complement.
AATGGAGTTGAATGGATGTTTTTGTTGTGAAACCATTTTCGTAACTCCAAAACCCCGAAATAGTGCATTCAGGTTCGAAACACAAGTTTCGCATCTTTTTACATGCTGATAGTTCGCGAAATGCTCCCAACCACTACAAAACATCATTTTGAGTCTAATGGACTAGAATGGTTGTTTTCGTTGCGAAACCATATTTGCAACTTCGGTACCACGAAATATTGCATTCAGGTTCGAAACACAAGTTTCGCATCATTTTACATGCTGAAGGTTTGCGAAATCCTCCCAACCACTGCAAAACATCATTTTCGGTCCAATTGAGTAGAATGGAGGTTTTCGTTGCGAAACCATATTCGCAACTTCGGTACCACGAAATAGTGCATTCAGGCCCGACACACAAGTTTCACATCTTTTTACGTGCCGAAGGTTTGCGAAATGCTCCCAACCACTGCAAAACATCATTTTGGGTCTAATGGAGTTCAATGGATGTTTTCGTTGCGAAACCATATTCGCAACTTCGGTACCACGAAATAGTGCCTTCAGGCCCGAAACACAAGTTTCGCATCTTTTTACGTGCCGAAGGTGTGCGGGATGCCCCCAACCACTGCAAAACATCATATTGGTCTAATCGAGTAGAATGGATGTTTTCGTTGTGAAATCATATTCGCAACTTCGGCACCCCGAAATAGTGTATTCAGGCTCGAAACACAAGTTTCGCATCTTTTTATGTGCCGAAGGTTTGCAAAATGCTCCCAACCACAACAAAACATCATTTTGGGTCTAATGGAGTTGAATGGATGTTTTTGTTGCGAAACCATTTTTGTAACTTCAGTACACCGAAATAGTGCATTTAGGTTCGACACAAAAGTTTCGCATCTTTTTACATGCTGATGGTTTGTGAAATGCTCCCAACCACAGCAAAACATCATTTTGGGTCTAATGGACAAGAATGGATGTTTTTGTTGCGAAACCATATTCGCAACTTCAGTACCACGAAATAGTGCATTCCGGTTCGAAACACAAGTTTCGCATCATTTTACGTGCTGAAGGTTTGCGAAATCCTCTCAACCACTGCAAAACATCATTTTGGGTCTAATGGAGTAGAATGGATGTTTTCGTTGCGAAACCATATTCGCAACTTAGGTACCACGAAATAGTGCATTCAGGCCCGAAAAACAAGTTTCGCATCTTTTTACGTGCCGAAGGTTTGCGAAATGCTCCCAACCACTACAAAACATCATTTTGGATCTAATGGAGTTGAATGGATATTTTTGTTGCGAAACCATTTTCGTAACTTCATTACCCCGAAATAGTGCATTCAGGTTCGAAACACAAGTTTCGCATCTTTTTTCATGCTGATGGTTTGGGAAATGCTCCCAACCACTGCAAAACATCATTTTGGGTCTAATGGACAAGAATGGATGTTTTCGTTGCGAAACCATATTCGCAACTTCGGTACCACGAAATAGTGCATTCAGGTTCGAAACAAAAGTTTCGCTTCGTTTTACGTGCTGAAGGTTTGCGAAATCCTCTCAACCACTGCAAAACATCATTTTGGGTCTAATGGAGTAGAATGGATATTTTCGTTGCGAAACCATATTCGCAACTTAGGTACCACAAAATAGTGCATTCAGGCCCGAAAAACAAGTTTCGCATCTTTTTACGTGCCGAAGGTTTGCGAAATGCTCCCAATCACTACAAAACATCATTTTGGATCTAATGGAGTAGAATGGATGTTTTCGTTGCGAAACCATATTCGCAACTTAGGTACCACGAAATAGTGCATTCAGGCCCGAAACACAAGTTTCGCATCTTTTTACGTGCCGAAGGTTTGCAGAATGCTCCCAACCACTACAAAACATCATTTTGGGTCTAATGGAGTTGAATGGATATTTTTGTTGCGAAACCATTTTTGTAACTTCAGTACACCGAAATAATACATTCAGGTTCAAAAGAAAAGTTTCGCATCTTTTTACATGCTGATGGTTTGCGAAATGCTCCCAACCACCGCAAAACATTATTTTGGGTCTAATGGACAAGAATGGATGTTTTCGTTGCGAAACCATATTCGCAACTTCGGTACCACGAAATAGTGCATTCAGGTTCGAAACACAAGTTTCGCATCGTTTTACGTGCTGAAGGTTTGCGAAATCCTCTCAACCACTGCAAAACATCATTTTGGGTCTAATGGAGTAGAATGGATGTTTTCATTGCGAAACCATATTCGCAACTTTGGTACCACGAAATAGTGTATTCAGGCCCGAAAAATAAGTTTCGCATCTTTTTACGTGCCGAAGGTTTGCGAAATGCTCCCAACCACTACAAAATATCATTTTGGATCTAATGGAGTTGAATGGATGTTTTTGTTGCGAAACCATTTTCGTAACTTCAAAACCCCGAAATAGTGCATTCAGGTTCGAAACAAAAGTTTCGCATCTTTTTACATGCTGATAGTTCGCGAAATGCTCCCAACCACTGCAAAACATCATTTTGGGTCTAATGGACTAGAATGGTTGTTTTCGTTGCGAAACCATATTCGCAACTTCGGTACCACGAAATAGTGCATTCAGACCCGAAAAACAAGTTTCGCATCTTTTTACGTGCCGAATGTTTGCGAAATGCTCTCAACCATTACAAAACATCATTTTGGATCTAATGTAGTTGAATGGATGTTTTTGTTGTGAAACCATTTTCGTAACTTCAATACTCCGAAATACTGCACTCAGGTTCGAAACACAAGTTTCGCATCGTTTTACATGCCGAAGGTTTGCGAAATCCTCCCAACCACTGCAAAACGTCATTTTGGGTCTAATGGACTAGAATGGATGTTTTCGTTGTGAAACCATATTCGCAACTTCGGTACCACGAAATAGTGCATTCAGGCCCGACACACAAGTTTCGCATCTTTTTACGTGCCGAAGGTTTGCGAAATGCTCCCAACCACTGCAAAACATCATTTTGGGTCTAATGGAGTTGAATGGATGTTTCTGTTGCGAAACCATTTTCGTAACTTCAGTACCCCAGAATAGTGTATTCAGGCCTGAAACACAAGTTTCGCATCTTTTTACGTGCCGAAGGTTTGCAAAATGCTCCCAACCACTAGAAAACATCATTTTGGGTCTAATGGAGTTGAATGGATGTTTTTGTTGCGAAACCATTTTTGTAACTTCAGTACACCGAAATAGTGCATTCAGGTTCGAAAGAAAAGTTTCGCATCTTTTTACATGCTGATGGTTTGCGAAATGCTCCCAACCACTGCAAAACATTATTTTGGGTCTAATGGACAAGAATGGATGTTTTCGTTGCGAAACCATATTCGCAACTTCGGTACCACGAAATAGTGCATTCAGGTTCGAAACACAAGTTTCGGATCGTTTTACGTGCTGAAGGTTTGCGAAATCCTCTCAACCACTGCAAAACATCATTTTGGGTCTAATGGAGTAGAATGGATGTTTTCGTTGTGAAACCATATTCGCAACTTAGGTACCACGAAATAGTGCATTCAGGCCTGATAAACAAGTTTCGCATATTTTTACGTGCCAAAAGTTTGCGAAATCCTCTCAACCACTGCAAAACATCATTTTCGGTCTAATGGAGTAGAATGGATGTTTTCGTTGCGAAACCATATTCGCAACTTAGGTACCACGAAATAGTGCATTCAGGCCCGAAACACAAGTTTCACATCTTTTTACGTGTCGAAGGTTTGCCAAATGCTCCCAACCACTGCAAAACATTATTTTGGGTCTAATGGAGTTGAATGGACGTTTTCGTTGCGAAATCATATTCGGAACTTCGGTACCCCGAAATAGTGTATTCTGGCCCGAAACACAAGTTTCGCATCTTTTTACATGTTGATGGTTTGCGTAATGCTCCCAACCACTACAAAACATCATTTCGGATCTAATGGAGTAGAATGGATGTTTTCGTTGTGAAACCATATTTGCAACTTCGGTACCACAAAATAGTGTATTCAGACCCGAAAAACAAGTTTCGCATCTTTTTACGTGCCGAATGTTTGCGAAATGCTCTCAACCATTACAAAACATCATTTTGGATCTAATGGAGTTGAATGGATGTTTTTGTTGTGAAACCATTTTCGTAACTTCAATACCCCGAAATACTGCACTCAGGTTCGAAACACAAGTTTCGCATCGTTTTACATGCCGAAGGTTTGCGAAATCCTCCCAACCACTGCAAAACATCATTTTGGGTCTAATGGACTAGAATGGATGTTTTCGTTGTGAAACCATATTCGCAACTTCGGTACCACGAAATAGTCCATTCAGGCCCGACACACAAGTTTCGCATCTTTTTACGTGCCGAAGGTTTGCGAAATGCTCCCAACCACTGCAAAACATCATTTTGGGTCTAATGGAGTTGATTGGATGTTTTCGTCGCGAAACCATATTCGCAACTTCGGTACCACGAAATAGTGCAATCAGGCCCGAAACACAAGTTTCGCATCTTTTTACGTGCCGAAGGTGTGAGGGATGCCCCCAACCACTGCAAAACATCATATTGGTCTAATCGAGTAGAATGGATGTTTTCGTTGCGAAATCATATTCGCAACTTCGGCACCCCGAAATAGTGTATTCAGGCTCGAAACACAAGTTTCGCATCTTTTTATGTGCCGAAGGTTTGCAAATTGCTCCCAACCACAACAAAACATCATTTTGGGTCTAATGGAGTTGAATGGATGTTTTTGTTGCGAAACCATTTTTGTAACTTCAGTACACCAAAATAGTGCATTCAGGTTCGACACAAAAGTTTCGCATCTTTTAAATGCTGATGGTTTGCGAAATGCTCCCAACCACAGCAAAACATCATTTTGGGTCTAATGGACAAGAATGGATGTTTTTGTTGCGAAACCATATTCGCAACTTCGGTACCACGAAATATTGCATTCAGGTTCGAAACACAAGTTTCGCATCATTTTACGTGCTGAAGGTTTGCGAAATCCTCTCAACCACTGCAAAACATCATTTTGGGTCTAATGGAGTAGAATGGATGTTTTCGTTGCGAAACCATATTCGCAACTTAGGTACCACGAAATAGTGCATTCAGGCCCGAAAAATAAGTTTCGCATCTTTTTACGTGCCGAAGGTTTGCGAAATGCTCCCAACCACTACAAAACATCATTTTGGATCTAATGGAGTTGAATGGATATTTTTGTTGCGAAACCATTTTCGTAACTTCAATACCCCGAAATAGTGCATTCAGGTTCGAAACACAAGTTTCGCATCTTTTTTCATGCTGATGGTTTGCGAAATGCTCCCAACCACTGCAAAACATCATTTTGGGTCTAATGGACAAGAATGGATGTTTCCGTTGCGAAACCATATTCGTAACTTCGGTACCACGAAATAGTGCATTCAGGTTCGAAACACAAGTTTCGCATCGTTTTACATGCTGAAGGTTTGCGAAATCCTCTCAACCACTGCAAAACATCATATTGGTCTAATCGAGTAGAATGGATGTTTTCGTTGCGAAATCATATTCGCAACTTCGGCACCCCGAAATAGTGTATTCAGGCTCGAAACACAAGTTTCGCATCTTTTTATGTGCCGAAGGTTTGCAAATTGCTCCCAACCACAACAAAACATCATTTTGGGTCTAATGGAGTTGAATGGATGTTTTTGTTGCGAAACCATTTTTGTAACTTCAGTACACCAAAATAGTGCATTCAGGTTCGACACAAAAGTTTCGCATCTTTTAAATGCTGATGGTTTGCGAAATGCTCCCAACCACAGCAAAACATCATTTTGGGTCTAATGGACAAGAATGGATGTTTTTGTTGCGAAACCATATTCGCAACTTCGGTACCACGAAATATTGCATTCAGGTTCGAAACACAAGTTTCGCATCATTTTACGTGCTGAAGGTTTGCGAAATCCTCTCAACCACTGCAAAACATCATTTTGGGTCTAATGGAGTAGAATGGATGTTTTCGTTGCGAAACCATATTCGCAACTTAGGTACCACGAAATAGTGCATTCAGGCCCGAAAAATAAGTTTCGCATCTTTTTACGTGCCGAAGGTTTGCGAAATGCTCCCAACCACTACAAAACATCATTTTGGATCTAATGGAGTTGAATGGATATTTTTGTTGCGAAACCATTTTCGTAACTTCAATACCCCGAAATAGTGCATTCAGGTTCGAAACACAAGTTTCGCATCTTTTTTCATGCTGATGGTTTGCGAAATGCTCCCAACCACTGCAAAACATCATTTTGGGTCTAATGGACAAGAATGGATGTTTCCGTTGCGAAACCATATTCGTAACTTCGGTACCACGAAATAGTGCATTCAGGTTCGAAACACAAGTTTCGCATCGTTTTACATGCTGAAGGTTTGCGAAATCCTCTCAACCACTGCAAAACATCATTTTGGGTCTAATGGAGTAGAATGGATGTTTTCGTTGCGCAACCATATTCGCAACTTAGGTACCACGAAATAGTGCATTCAGGCCCGAAAAACAAGTTTCGCATCTTTTTACGAGCCGAAGGTTTGCGAAATGCTCCCAACCACTACAAAACATCATTTTGGATCTAATGGAGTTGAATGGATGTTTTTGTTGCGAAACCATTTTCGTAACTTCAAAACCCCGAAATAGTGCATTCAGGTTCGAAACACAAGTTTCGCATCTTTTTACATGCTGATAGTTCGCGAAATGCTCCCAACCACTGCAAAACATCATTTTGGGTCTAATGGACAAGAATGGATGTTTTCGTTGCGAAACCATATTCGCAACTTCGGTACCGCGAAATAGTGCATTCAGGTTCGAAACACAAGTTTAGCATCATTTTACGTGCTGAAGGTTTGCGAAATCCTCTCAACCACTGCAAAACATCATTTTGGGTCTAATGGAGTAGAATGGATGTTTTCGTTGCGAAACCATATTCGCAACTTAGGTACCACGAAATAGTGCATTCAGGCCCGAAAAACAAGTTTCGCATCTTTTTACGTGCCGAAGGTTTGCGAAATGCTCCCAACCACTACAAAACATCATTTTGGATCTAATGGAGTTGAATGGATATTTTTGTTGCGAAACCATTTTCGTAACTTCATTACCCCGAAATAGTGCATTCAGGTTCGAAACACAAGTTTCGCATCTTTTTACATGCTGATGGTTTGCGAAATGCTCCCAACCACAACAGAACATCATTTTGGGTCTAATGGACAAGAATGGATGTTTTCGTTGCAAAACCATATTCGCAACTTCGGTAGCACGAAATAGTGCATTCAGGTTCGAAACACAAGTTTCGCATCGTTTTACATGCTCAAGGTTTGCGAAATCCTCCCAACCACTGCAAAACATCATTTTGGGTCCAATGGAGTAGAATGGATATTTTCGTTGTGAATCCATATTCGCAACTTAGGTAGCACGAAATAGTGCATTCAGGCCCGAAAAACAAGTTTCGCATCTTTTTACGTGCCGAAGGTTTGCGAAATCCTCCCAACCACTGCAAAACATCATTTTGGGCCTAATGGAGTTGAATGGATGTTTTTGTTGCGAAACCATTTTCGTTACTTCAATACCCCGAAATAGTGCATTGAGGTTCGAAACACAAGTTTCGCATCTTTTTACATTTTGATGGTTTGCGAAATGCTCCCAACCACTGCAAAACATCATTTTGGGTCTAATGGACTAGAATGGATGTTTTCGTTGCGAAACCATATTCGCAACTTCGGTACCACGAAATAGTGTATTCAGGTTCGAAACACAAGTTTCGCATCATTTTACGTGCGAAGGTTTGCGAAATCCTCCCAACCACTGCAAAACATCATTTTGGGCCTAATGGAGTAGAATGGATGTTTTCGTTGTGAAACCATATTCGCAACTTCGGTACCACGAAACAGTGCATTCTGGCCCGAAACCCAAGTTTCGCATGTTTTTACGTGCCGAAGGTTTGCGAAATGCTCCCAACCACTGCAAAACATCTTTTTGGGTCTAATGGAGTTGAATGGATGTTTCTGTTGCGAAACCATTTTCGTAACTTCAGTACCCCAAAATAGTGTATTCAGGCTCGAAACACAAGTTTCGCATCTTTTTACGTGCCGATGGTTTGCGAAATGCTCCCAACCACTACAAAACATCATTTTGGGTCTAATGGAGTAGAATGGATGTTTTCGTTGCGAAACCATATTCGCAACTTCGGTACCACGAAATAGTGCATTCAGGCCCGAAACACAAGTTTCGCATCTTTTTACGTGCCAAAGGTGTGCGAGATGCCCCCAACCACTGCAAAACATCATATTGGTCTAATCGAGTAGAATGGATGTTTTCGTTGCGAAATCATATTTGCAACTTCGGTACCTCGAAATAGTGTATTCAGGCTCGAAACACAAGTTTCGCATCTTTTTATTTGCCGAAGGTTTGCAAAATGCTCCCAACCACTACAAAACATCCTTTTGGGTCTAATGGAGTTGAATGAATGTTTTTGTTGCGAAACCATTTTTGTAACTTTAGTACATCGAAATAGTGCATTCAGGTTCGAAACACAAGTTTCGCATCTTTTTACATGCTGATGGTTTGTGAAATGCTCCCAACCACTGCAAAACATCATTATGGGTCTAATGGACAATAATGGATGTTTTCGTTCCGAAACCATATTCGCAACTTCGGTACCACGAAATAGTGCATTCAGGTTCGAAACACAAGTTTCGCATCGTTTTACGTGCTGAAGGTTTGCGAAATCCTCTCAACCACTGCAAAACATCATTTTGGGTCCAATGGAGTAGAATGGATATTTTCGTTGCGAAACCATATTCGCAACTTAGGTACCACGAAATAGTGCATTCAGGCCCGAAACACAAGTTTCACATCTTTTTACGTGTCGAAGGTTTGCCAAATGCTCCCGACCACTGCAAAACATTATTTTGGGTCTAATGCAGTTGAATGGATGTTTTTGTTGCGAAACCATTTTCGTAACTTCAGTACCCCTAAATAGTGTATTCAGGCCCGAAACACAAGTTTCGCATGTTTTTACGTGCCGAACGTTCTGAAATGCTCCCAGCCACAGCAAAACATCATTTTGGGTCTAATGGACTAGAATGGATGTTTTCTTTGCGAAACCATATTCGCAACTTCGGTACCACGAAATAGTGCATTCAGGTTCGAAACACAAGTTTTGCATCGTTTTGCGTGCTGAAGGTTTGCGAAATCCTCCCAACCACTACAAAACATCATTTTGGGCCTAATGGAGTACAATGGATGTTTTCGTTGTGAAACCATATTCGCAACTTCGGTACCACGAAATAGTGCATTCAGGCCCGACACACAAGTTTCGCATCTTTTTACGTGCCGATGGTTTGCGAAATGCTCCCAACCACTGCAAAACATCATTTTGGGTCTAATGGACAAGAATGGATGTTTTCGTTGCGAAACCATATTCAAGACTTCGGTACCACGAAATAGTGCATTCAGGTTCGAAACACAAGTTTTGCATCGTTTTACGTGCTGAAGGTTTGCGAAATCCTCTCAACCACTGCAAAACATCATTTTGGGTCTAATGGAGTAGAATGGATGTTTTCGTTGCGAAACCATATTCGCAACTTAGGTAGCACGAAATAGTGCATTCAGGCCCGAAAAACAAGTTTCGCATTTTTTTACGTGCCGAAGGTTTGCGAAATGCTCCCAACCACTACAAAACATCATTTTGGATCTAATGGAGTTGAATGGATGTTTTTGTTGCGAAACCATTTTCGTAACTTCAATACCCCGAAATAGTGCATTGAGGATCGAAACACAAGTTTCGCATCTTTTTACATTCTGAAGGTTTGCGAAATGCTCCCAACCACTGCAAAATATCATTTTGGGTCTAATGGACTAGAATGGATGTTTTCGTTGCGAAACCATATTCGCAACTTCGGTACCACGAAATAGTGCATTCAGATTCGAAACACAAGTTTCGCATCGTTTTACGTGCTGAAGGTTTGCGAAATCCTCCCAACCACTGCAAAACATCATTTTGGGTCTAATGGAGTAGAATGGATGTTTTCATTGTGAAACCATATTCGCAACTTCGGTACCACGAAACAGTGCATTCAGGCCCGAAACACAAGTTTCGCATCTTTTTACGTGCCGAAGGTTTGCGAAATGCTCCCAACCACTGCAAAACATCATTTTGGGTGTAATGGAGTTGAATGGATGTTTCTGTTGCGAAACTATTTTTGTAACTTCAGTACCCCCGAATAGTGTATTCAGGCCCGAAACACAAGTTTCGCATGTTTTTACGTGTCGAACGATTGCGAAATGCTCCCAACCACTGCAAAACATCATTTTGGGTCTAATGGACAAGAATGGATGTTTTCGTTGCGAAACCAAATTCACAACTTCGGTACCACGAAATAGTGCATTCAGGTTCGAAACACAAGTTTTGCATCGTTTTACGTGCTGAAGGTTTGCGAAATCCTCTCAACCACTGCAAAACATCGTTTTGGGTCTAATGGAGTAGAATGGATGTTTTCGTTGCGAAACCATATTCGCAACTTAGGTAGCACGAAATAGTGCATTCAGGCCCGAAAAATAAGTTTCGCATCTTTTTACGTGCCGAAGGTTTGCGAAATGCTCCCAACCACTACAAAACATCATTTTGGATCTAATGGAGTTGAATGGATGTTTTTGTTGCGAAACCATTTTCGTAACTTCAATACCCTGAAATAGTGCATTGAGGTTCGAAACACAAGTCTCGCATCTTTTTACATTCTGATGGTTTGCGAAATGCTCCCAACCACTGCAAAACATCATTTTGGGTCTAATGGACTAGAATGGATGTTTTCGTTGCGAAACCATATTCGCAACTTCGGTACCATGAAATAGTGCATTCAGGTTCGAAACACTAGTTTCGCATCGTTTTACGTGCTGAAGCTTTGCGAAATCCTCCCAACCACTGCAAAACATCATTTTGGGTCTAATGGAGTAGAATGGATGTTTTCATTGTGAAACCATATTCGCAACTTCGGTACCACGAAACAGTGCATTCAGGCCCGAAACACAAGTTTCGCATCTTTTTACGTGCCGAAGGTTTGCAAAATGCTCCCAACCACTACAAAACATCATTTTGGGTCTAATGGAGTTGAATGGATGTTTTTGTTGCGAAACCATTTTTGTAACTTCAGTACACCAAAATAGTGCATTCAGGTTCGAAACAAAAGTTTCACATCTTTTTACAGGCAGATGGTTTGCGAAATGCTCTGAAGCACTGCAAAACATCATTTTGGGTCTAATGGACAAGAGCAGATGTTTTCGTTGCGAAACCATATTCGCAACTTCGGTACCACCAAAATAGTGCATTCAGGTTCGAAACACAAGTTTCGCATCATTTTACGTGCTGAAGGTTTGCAAAATCCTCTCAACCACTGCAAAACATCATTTTGGGTCTAATGGAGTAGAATGGATGTTTTCGTTGTGAAACAATATTCGCAACTTCGGTACCACGTAATAGTGCTTTCAGGCCCGAAACACAAGTTTCGCATCTTTTTACGTGCTGAAGGTTTGCGAAATGCTCCCAACCACTGCAAAACATCATTTTGGGTGTAATGGAGTTGAATGGATGTTTTTGTTACGAAACCATTTTTGTAACTTCAGTACCCCAGAATAGTGTATTCAGGCCCGAAACACAAGTTTCGCATGTTTTTACGTGTCGAACGATTGCGAAATGCTCCCAGCCACTTCAAAATACCATTTTGGGTCTAATGGAGTAGAATGGATGTTTTCTTTGCGAAACCATTTTCGTAACTTCAGTACCCCAAAATAGTGTATTTAGGCCCGAAACACAAGTTTTGCATCGTTTTACGTGCCGAAGGTTTGTGAAATCCTCCCAACCACTGCAAAACATCATTTTGGGTCTAATGGAGTAGAATGGATGTTTTCGTTGTGAAACCATATTCGCAACTTCGGTACCACGAAATAGTGCATTCAGGCCCGAAACACAAGTTTCACACCTTTTTACGTGCCGATGGTTTGCGAAATGCTCCCAACCACTGCAAAACATCATTTTGGGTCTAATGGAGTTGAATGGATGTTTCTGTTGCGAAACCATTTTCGTAACTTCAGTACCCCAGAATAGTGTATTCAGGCCCGAAACACAAGTTTCGCATGTTTTTACGTGTCGAACGATTGTGAAATGCTCCTAGCCGCTTCAAAACACCATTTTGGGACTAATGGAGTAGAATGGATGTTTTTTTTGCGAAACCATTTTCGTAACTTCGGTACCCCAAAATAGTGTAATCAGGCCCGAAACACAAGTTTCGCATCTTTTTACGTGCTGATGGTTTGCGAAATGCTCCCAACCACTACAAAACATCATTTTGGGTCTAATGGAGTAGAATGGATGTTTTTGTTGCGAAACCATATTCACAACTTGGGTACCACGAAATATTGCATTCAGGCCCGAAACATAAGTTTCGCATCTTTTTACGTGCCGATGGTGTGCGAGATGCCCCCAACCACTGCAAAACATCATATTGGTCTAATCGAGTAGAATGGATGTTTTCGTTGCGAAATTATATTCGCAACTTCGGTACCCCGAAATAATGTATTCAGGCTCGAAACACAAGTTTCGCATCTTTTTTTGTGCTGAAGGTTTGCAATATGCTCCCAACCACTACAAAACATCATTTTGGGTCTAATGGAGTTGAATGGATGTTTTTGTTGCGAAACCATTTTTGTAACTTCAGTACACCGAAATAGTGCATTCAGGTTCGAAACACAAGTTTTGCATCTTTTTACATGCTGATCGTTTGCGAAATGCTCCCAATCACTGCAAAACATCATATTGGGTCTAATGGACAAGAATGGATGTTTTCGTTGTGAAACCATATTCAGAACTTCGGTACCACGAAATAGTGCATTCAGGTTCGAAACATAAGTTTCGCATCGTTTTACGGGCCGAAGGTTTGCGAAATCCTCCCAACCACTGCAAAACATCATTTTGGGTCTAATGGAGTAGAATGGATGTTTTCGTTGTGAAACCATATTCGCAACTTGGGTACCACGAAACAGTGCATTCAGGCCCGAAACACAAGTTTCGCATCTTTTTATGTGCCGAAGGTTTGCGAAATGCTCCCAACCACTACAAAACCTCATTTTGGATCTAATGCAGTTGAATTGATGCTTTTGTTGCGAAACCATTTTCGTAACTTCAATACCCCGAAATAGTGCATTCAGGTTCGAAACACAAGTTTCACATCTTTTTACATGCTGATGGTTTGCGAAATGCTCCCAACCACTGCAAAACATCATTTTGGGTCCAATGGACTAGAATGGATGTTTTCGTTGCGAAACCATATTCGCAACTTCGGTACCACGAAATAGTGAATTCAGGTTCGAAACACAAGTTTCGCATCGTTTTACGTGCCGAAGGTTTGCGAAATCCTCACAACCACTGCAAAACATCATTTTGGGTCTAATGGGGTAGAATGGATGTTTTCGTTGTGAAACCATATTCGCAACCTCGGTACCACGAAATAGTGCATTAAGGCCCGAAACACAAGTTTCGCATCTTTTTACGTGCCGAAGGTTTGCGAAATGCTCCCAACCACTGCAAAACATCATTTTGGGTCTAATGGAGTTGAATGGATGTTTCTGTTGCGAAACCATTTTCGTAACTTCAGTACCCCAGAATTGTGTATTCAGGCCCGAAACACAAGTTTCGCATGTTTTTACATGTCGAACGATTGCGAAATGCTCCCAGCCACTTCAAAACACCATTTTGGGTCTAATGGAGTAGAATGGATGTTTTCTTTGCGAAACCATTTTCGTAACTTCGGTACCCCAAAATAGTGTATTCAGGCCCAAACACAAGTTTCATATCTTTTTACGTGCCGATGGTTTGCGAAATGCTCCCAACCACTACAAAACATCATTTTGGGTCTAATGGAGTAGAATGGATGTTTTCGTTACAAAACCATAATCGCAACTTCGGTACTACGAAATAGTGTATTCAGGCCCGAAACACAAGTTTTGCATCTTTTTACGTGCCGAAGGTGTGCGAGATGCCCCCAACCACTGCAAAACATCATATTGGTCTAATCGAGTAGAATGGGTGTTTTCGTTGCGAAATCATATTCGCAACTTCGGTACCCCGAAATAGTGTATTCAAGCTCGAAACACAAGTTCCGCATCTTTTTATTTGCCGAAGGTTTGCAAAATGCTCCCAACCACTACAAAACATCATTTTGGGTCTAATGGAGTAGAATGGATGTTTTCATTGTGAAACCATATTCGCAACTTCGGTACCACGAAATAGTGCATTCAGGTTCGAAACACAAGTTTCGCATCGTTTTACGTGCCGAAGGTTTGCGAAATCCTCCCAACCACTGCAAAACATCATTTTGGGTCTAATGGAGTAGAATGGATGTTTTCGTTGTGAAACCATATTCGCAACTTGGGTACCACGAAACAGTGCATTCAGGCCCGAAAACAAGTTTCGCATCTTTTTACGTGCCGAAGGTTTGCGAAATGCTCCCAACCACTGCAAAACATCATTTTGGGTCTAATGGAGTTGAATGGATGTTTCTGTTGCGAAACCATTTTCGTAACTTCAGTACCCCAGAATAGTGTATTCAGGCCCGAAACACAAGTTTCACATCTTTTTACGTGCCGAAGGTTTGCAAAATGCTCCCAACCACTACAAAACATCATTTTGGGTCTAATGGAGTTGAATGGATGTTTTTGTTGCGAAACCATTTTTGTAACTTCGGTACCACGAAATAGTGCATTCAGGCCCGAAACACAAGTTTCGCATCTTTTTACATGCCAAAGGTTTGCGAAATGCTTCCAACCACTGCAAAACATCATTTTGGGTGTAATGGAGTTGAATGGATGTTTCTGTTGCGATACCATTTTCGTAACTTCAGTACCCCAGAATAGGAGGCCCGAAACACAAGTTTCGCATGTTTTTACGTGTCGAACGATTGCAAAATGCTCCCAGCCACTTCAAAACACCATTTTGGGTCTAATGGAGTAGAATGGATGTTTTCTTTGCGAAACCATTTTCGTAACTTCAGTACCCCAAAATAGTGTATTTAGGCCCGAAACACATGTTTCGCATCTTTTTACGTGCCGATGGTTTGCGAAATGCTCCCAACCACTACAAAACATCATTTTGGGTCTATTGGAGGAGAATGGATGTTTTCGTTGCGAAACCATATTCGCAACTTCGGTACCACGAAATAGTGCATTCAGGCCCGAAACACAAGTTTCGCATGTTTTTACGTGTCGAACGATTGTGAAATGCTCCTAGCCGCTTCAAAACACCATTTTGGGACTAATGGAGTAGAATGGATGTTTTTTTTGCGAAACCATTTTCGTAACTTCGGTACCCCAAAATAGTGTAATCAGGCCCGAAACACAAGTTTCGCATCTTTTTACGTGCTGATGGTTTGCGAAATGCTCCCAACCACTACAAAACATCATTTTGGGTCTAATGGAGTAGAATGGATGTTTTTGTTGCGAAACCATATTCACAACTTGGGTACCACGAAATATTGCATTCAGGCCCGAAACATAAGTTTCGCATCTTTTTACGTGCCGATGGTGTGCGAGATGCCCCCAACCACTGCAAAACATCATATTGGTCTAATCGAGTAGAATGGATGTTTTCGTTGCGAAATTATATTCGCAACTTCGGTACCCCGAAATAATGTATTCAGGCTCGAAACACAAGTTTCGCATCTTTTTTTGTGCTGAAGGTTTGCAATATGCTCCCAACCACTACAAAACATCATTTTGGGTCTAATGGAGTTGAATGGATGTTTTTGTTGCGAAACCATTTTTGTAACTTCAGTACACCGAAATAGTGCATTCAGGTTCGAAACACAAGTTTTGCATCTTTTTACATGCTGATCGTTTGCGAAATGCTCCCAATCACTGCAAAACATCATATTGGGTCTAATGGACAAGAATGGATGTTTTCGTTGTGAAACCATATTCAGAACTTCGGTACCACGAAATAGTGCATTCAGGTTCGAAACATAAGTTTCGCATCGTTTTACGGGCCGAAGGTTTGCGAAATCCTCCCAACCACTGCAAAACATCATTTTGGGTCTAATGGAGTAGAATGGATGTTTTCGTTGTGAAACCATATTCGCAACTTGGGTACCACGAAACAGTGCATTCAGGCCCGAAACACAAGTTTCGCATCTTTTTATGTGCCGAAGGTTTGCGAAATGCTCCCAACCACTACAAAACCTCATTTTGGATCTAATGCAGTTGAATTGATGCTTTTGTTGCGAAACCATTTTCGTAACTTCAATACCCCGAAATAGTGCATTCAGGTTCGAAACACAAGTTTCACATCTTTTTACATGCTGATGGTTTGCGAAATGCTCCCAACCACTGCAAAACATCATTTTGGGTCCAATGGACTAGAATGGATGTTTTCGTTGCGAAACCATATTCGCAACTTCGGTACCACGAAATAGTGAATTCAGGTTCGAAACACAAGTTTCGCATCGTTTTACGTGCCGAAGGTTTGCGAAATCCTCACAACCACTGCAAAACATCATTTTGGGTCTAATGGGGTAGAATGGATGTTTTCGTTGTGAAACCATATTCGCAACCTCGGTACCACGAAATAGTGCATTAAGGCCCGAAACACAAGTTTCGCATCTTTTTACGTGCCGAAGGTTTGCGAAATGCTCCCAACCACTGCAAAACATCATTTTGGGTCTAATGGAGTTGAATGGATGTTTCTGTTGCGAAACCATTTTCGTAACTTCAGTACCCCAGAATTGTGTATTCAGGCCCGAAACACAAGTTTCGCATGTTTTTACATGTCGAACGATTGCGAAATGCTCCCAGCCACTTCAAAACACCATTTTGGGTCTAATGGAGTAGAATGGATGTTTTCTTTGCGAAACCATTTTCGTAACTTCGGTACCCCAAAATAGTGTATTCAGGCCCAAACACAAGTTTCATATCTTTTTACGTGCCGATGGTTTGCGAAATGCTCCCAACCACTACAAAACATCATTTTGGGTCTAATGGAGTAGAATGGATGTTTTCGTTACAAAACCATAATCGCAACTTCGGTACTACGAAATAGTGTATTCAGGCCCGAAACACAAGTTTTGCATCTTTTTACGTGCCGAAGGTGTGCGAGATGCCCCCAACCACTGCAAAACATCATATTGGTCTAATCGAGTAGAATGGGTGTTTTCGTTGCGAAATCATATTCGCAACTTCGGTACCCCGAAATAGTGTATTCAAGCTCGAAACACAAGTTCCGCATCTTTTTATTTGCCGAAGGTTTGCAAAATGCTCCCAACCACTACAAAACATCATTTTGGGTCTAATGGAGTAGAATGGATGTTTTCATTGTGAAACCATATTCGCAACTTCGGTACCACGAAATAGTGCATTCAGGTTCGAAACACAAGTTTCGCATCGTTTTACGTGCCGAAGGTTTGCGAAATCCTCCCAACCACTGCAAAACATCATTTTGGGTCTAATGGAGTAGAATGGATGTTTTCGTTGTGAAACCATATTCGCAACTTGGGTACCACGAAACAGTGCATTCAGGCCCGAAAACAAGTTTCGCATCTTTTTACGTGCCGAAGGTTTGCGAAATGCTCCCAACCACTGCAAAACATCATTTTGGGTCTAATGGAGTTGAATGGATGTTTCTGTTGCGAAACCATTTTCGTAACTTCAGTACCCCAGAATAGTGTATTCAGGCCCGAAACACAAGTTTCACATCTTTTTACGTGCCGAAGGTTTGCAAAATGCTCCCAACCACTACAAAACATCATTTTGGGTCTAATGGAGTTGAATGGATGTTTTTGTTGCGAAACCATTTTTGTAACTTCGGTACCACGAAATAGTGCATTCAGGCCCGAAACACAAGTTTCGCATCTTTTTACATGCCAAAGGTTTGCGAAATGCTTCCAACCACTGCAAAACATCATTTTGGGTGTAATGGAGTTGAATGGATGTTTCTGTTGCGATACCATTTTCGTAACTTCAGTACCCCAGAATAGGAGGCCCGAAACACAAGTTTCGCATGTTTTTACGTGTCGAACGATTGCAAAATGCTCCCAGCCACTTCAAAACACCATTTTGGGTCTAATGGAGTAGAATGGATGTTTTCTTTGCGAAACCATTTTCGTAACTTCAGTACCCCAAAATAGTGTATTTAGGCCCGAAACACATGTTTCGCATCTTTTTACGTGCCGATGGTTTGCGAAATGCTCCCAACCACTACAAAACATCATTTTGGGTCTATTGGAGGAGAATGGATGTTTTCGTTGCGAAACCATATTCGCAACTTCGGTACCACGAAATAGTGCATTCAGGCCCGAAACACAAGTTTCGCACCTTTTTACGTGCCGAAGGTGTGCGAGATGCCCCCAACCACTGCAAAACATCATATTGGTCTAATCGAGTAGAATGGATGTTTTCGTTGCGAAATCATATTCTCAACTTCGGTACCCCGAAATAGTGTATTCAGGCTCGAAACACAAGTTTCACATCTTTTTATTTACCGAAGGTTTGCAAAATGCTCCCAACCACTACAAAACATCATTTTGGGTCTAATGGAGTTGAATGGATGTTTTTGTTGCGAAACCATTTTGGTAACTTCAGTACACCGAAATAGTGCATTCAGGTTCCAAACACAAGTTTCGCATCTTTTTACATGCTGATGGTTTGCGAAATGCTCCCAACCACTGCAAAACATCATTTTGGGTCTAATGGACAAGAATGGATGTTTTCGTTCTGAAACCATATTCGCAACTTCGGTACCACGAAATAGTGCATTCATGTTCGAAACACAAGTTTCGCATCATTTTACGTGCCGAAGGATTGCGAAATTGTAACATCCCAGAATTTTGAACTTTTTGCCACGTATGAATTTTCGCAAAAATTTAAAACTTTTTGTTTAATGATGATGTGTCACCACATTTAAACCCTCTCTAACCTCCTTACCTAATTCCTAATTAAATAAAACCAAAAATATAAAAATATATTTTCAAATTATGGTAAAGTATGTGTTTTGGAGTTTATGGATTTTAATTGGTTTTCTATTTGTGTGTGTTTGAATTTGAAAGTATTCAAATTCAATCTATAGTTTAAACTTAATTCAAAAACTAATTCCGAAACCCTTCTTCTATCTTTGGGCCAGCCAGTTTTCTTCAAGGTCCAAGTGTTCACCTTCAACTCTGGGTCCGTGGCCAACTTAACCTTTTCCGGCCTTCCCTTAACTTCTTCCCTCTTGGCCCGGCCAGCCAAAGCGGCCCAACCGGCCCAACCAACTGCCGCCCTGTTCGTCTTCCCCAGCAGCCGTCGCGCCGCACAGTGCCGCTCCGCGCCACTCCTGCATGTGCGCGCACCAGGCTGAGTTGACCGCGCCGCTCCGCTGGCGCGCACGCCAAGGTGGCCCGCACGCCAAGGTGGCCCACACGGTTGCCAACCCTCAAAACCACGGATTTGCCATCGGCAAATCCCGCACGTCGTTATCTCCCGCGCCGCGCCGAGCTTCTTCGCCGCCAAGGCAAAGGAGGAGGAGACAGCCCTAGCCCACACGTTTTCCCTGTCCCCCACATTCACCTCGCGCAGCAAAACCCCCAGGCAAGGCCCCAGAACAAACCAATTCAGTTCGGGGTCTTTTCCCCTTTGGCCACTCTGTACCGCCGCCGAGGGGTGAGAAGGGGGAAAGGGAGGAGAAGGAAGGGAGACGGGAAGTCGGCACGCACTTCACCACCACGTCGTCTTGCCGGTGTTGAAGACCCCAGAGCCGGAGCTGGACGTGTAGCAGAGAAGGCCGTCCGCGAACGGGTGGAAGCCGGAGCAGAGGAACTTGACGTGCCGCCGTCGTACATCGTCGCCGTCGTCCACATCTACACCAGCGCGGCCGTCACTGCTTACGCCTACACCTCCGCCCCTCGGTGAGCCTGCCGCTCGCCCTTCTTCTCCACCCATGGGAGCGCACCCCAGCGCCGCGGCGCCGGCCTTCGCACCGTGCTTCTCCGCGAGAACGCCGACGTGACGCACCCCAGCGCGCGCCGTCTCTCGCTGCTGTTTCCTGCCGTGTCAAGCATCGTCTCGCTGTGCTCTCTCGTGGTGTTTTGGCTGTGCTTCGCGCCGCTTGTTGTCCTTTGTCGCCGCTGTCACCGCCGCGGGACGCACCAGACCCGCGCCGGGCGAAGCCGCGCTGTGTCCAATGCTTCACGTCAACACAGTTCGCGTTCATCTCTGTTTCGTCACGCCTGTGAGCACGGCCTTCGCGCCCATGCGTCTTCGCATCTCGCCGCTCGCCGTCTCACTTCGCGTCACGGCCTTGGCACACCGAGCTCACACGCTCCGGTTGCCGCCGGGAGGCCTGACTCCTTCTAGCACGCACGCACGCGACCCAGGGCCGAGCACACCCATGTGCTTGGTCATACATGGGCGCGTTATCCCCTTCTGGTTTTCTTTTGGGAACGCACGCCGGGCGGGATCGCCGCGCATCGCGCCTCGCCGCCACGCGTCACGCCGCGCTAGGAACTCTGCGGTGTTGCGCCGCTGTTTGGCCGCACACGCCCGGTCTCGGAGCCTCGACCTCATCAAACTCGCCAGGAGAACCTGGGACACCTCCCCGTGCGCTTGCTTGCATCCGTGAACCACCGTCACCGCCGATCATCGGGCACCGTCGCCGCTGGGGGGCTCCGCCAGTGCGCGCCGGCGTGCGCATGGGCGGCAAGGGCACCTCTGCACCCCAGCAGAGTCCCAGGGGCAGGATCAGACTTGAGAACTTGGAAGCAAGAAGTTGCATGGGCTGCAACCCACTGCAGGCCCTTTTCTTTTTCCCATCTGAGGTCTGATTTTTTCTTCGGGGAGGCCCATTAGACTTTGTTCTTTTTAGCCTCGTGGGCCGAGACAAATGGGCTGAATTCAGCCCACGCCAACTTTCGGCCCACTAACGGCCCACCTCCTGTGATGATGACGTCACGGTGACATCATGCTGACGTCACCCCTATTTTAAAAATACAATAATCCCTTTTCTGTTTTAAAATGAATTTGGAAATTATTTTATAAATCCCTTTTCCTTTAAAAAATCATAACTAATTATCCGGAGCTCCGAAAATTATGAAACCACTTGCGTTGGTTTCATAATTTCGAGACACTCGCTGCTACCCTATCCTTATCCTCTCTTGCCCTTGAACGAAACCCTGTTTTGCCCCATGTACTTGGAGTAGGATTCGTGGCCGCTACCGCCACTGCGCTATTGTGGGTCTGGGACGCCGGAGCCCCGCAACTAGCCACTGACGTGTTGCAGACACGAATTACATCCCCGAGTCATGTTTTCATTATTTTCCTTGCTTCCACCGCTTTATACCGCAAACCCGCTCTCGCTCAGCTTTGCTTCGAGCCGCGTAGCACGCGTGGTACCAAGTGTTAGTACCCAGAAGGCCGTGCGTGATGGACGGCTGTGCCATGAGCAGTGGCCACTGCTACAAGCACGGCAACCAAGTGTTGCAACCTGGCTACTACACTAGGGTTATCGTCGCATCGCTAACGCTTGTTCCATCGTGCTCTCGAGCACGCCTTACCGTATCATCACCCTTTTGGCCGACCGTAACTCGATTCTTTTCCCTCTCTCGGTGCTGCCACCGCACACCTTGTTCTGATAATGCCTTACCTAACTCGTTCTGCCTTACTCCTCTCTCCTCATCCTCTGAGCATTCACTTCGTTGCACCTATCGGTTGCGCTAATACCTTGCAGGCGCAATCACCAAACCTCTAGCCTTGATCGGTAAACCCAACCTTGAACCAACCCTTCTCTCTATTTTGTTTTCCAAGTATATACAAAGCTAGTAGCTTAAAACTATTTTAATATAAAACTAATTACTTTGGTTTCCTTAAATTAAACTAGTGCTGCTTGTAGCTAGATCGGAATTATTTGGTTCTTCTAAATTGATGTTATTTGGAGTTATTGCCTAGATGATTGCCGTTGTTTATTTCCGCGTCGCATCTCGTGTAGGCTTGTGATCATGTTTGAAGACCCGAGCTGTGACGACGACCCGAGCTGTGACGATTGGAAAGACCTTTGACTCGAAGGAAGGGCCCAACCTCTACTACTCTACGACGACTACCGCGCAGGTGTCATGTCACTCCCAACCATGTAGATCCCATGCATGCTATTTAGTTGCTAGTGCTTTATTTATGATGCTTTGGATGATTGAAATGCATAGACAATCTTTTAGCCATGACTTGGTTTTGATATACCCTGTTCCTTGAACTTCCTACCTTTGGGACTAGCTACAGACCCCTAGCTAGTCCCTGATATTTGCTATCCATACTTTTTACCTGTTTCGTGATATGGATGGATCTCTGGTTTGGACCGAGATTGGGATATCTCAGTATTCTAGCGTGTGTTTTGGGTGAGTGTGTATCCTTTACGTGTTACCACGGGAGCGAGCCGCTTTGGTTACTTGTGAACGCCTGTCTAGGGGGGATGCGACCTGGCCTCTCGCCCCAGTGGTGTGTCGTTCGGATGGAGTTGGTGAGTGCTCGCTCTTTGCAATTAAGGACCGATCGACAGTTTAACCGTGATCTTTGGGCTATTTTCGTACAAACCGTTCGCCATGTTATGGGCGGGGTTCGGTACGAGAACTAGTTGGTGGTTGGCACTCAGCTTGTAGGCGGACCGGTGTGGTCGTGTGAGGGGGACGGGTTATACCCCCCGAGTAGACGTCACCCCGGCTCCTCCGGGGATGGTCTCACAGCTCTGAGGCCCTGCTGGCAAGTTTCGCGCCCCAGTTCAGGACGAGTCAGGCTTGGAGAGGCAGGAGAGTGCCACCCACTGCTAGGTCTCCGGCCGTTAGGTAGGGATGTGGAACGGCTGATCCCCGTTTCTGCCCTATCCGGCGGGTCCAGTTGTACAACCTCTGCAGAGTGTTAAACCTATAGCTATAGTCCATGTCCACTGGTATGGACAGCCCCTGGGTCTGTTACTCTGGCTAGACTTTTCTTGTGCTGCTTCTCTCCCCCGAGTGTGTGAGCCCGGCTTTGTGCTGTTGAGATGTGAGGTAGGAGTTGGTGGCCTCACATCGCAGATGAGAGTGGGATGATGTGACTCGGTTGAGGTCCAGTGTTTTGGTGTACATTCCTTGGTTGGGGTGTTGACCCCGGAGGCGTTGGCCTCAGAGGTGTGGATCTCTTCGGAGATGGTGACCTCTCAGCAATACCGCTTACCTTGATGTTGCTACCGCTGCTTGCATAAACTTACTATAGCCAGATATAGGTTTATCCATGCATATTAGAATTCATCCACCGCTTTTGCTCTTTGTTGGGAAGCTGACATGACCTACCCGCTTATCGGGTAGATGGCAATGCTTTCAGACTTGGTGATCGACTACGACAACGACGAGGAAGGATGGGAAGACTAGAGCTGGTCCTACACTCAAGTTTGCCTGTGGAGCTGGAGACGCTTCGCTTCGATAGATCCGCTGCGTAGATGATTTACCTTTCTTGTTTAGTCCAGTTGGACTTGTACCCGGCTTATGCCGAAATGTTGTACTCTGATGTTTTAATAAGATTATGTAATTTTTTCCCCCTTTTTCCTGTGTTGTATGGATTTGTACCACTTGAGACAGGGTTTGCACGTGATAGCCACTTCCTGGGACTATCACAAATGTGCAGAGGATCGGGTTTCCAGTTTTGGAAATCTGGTTCGTTTCAGGTGGTATCAGAGCCGTACTTGACCGTAGGACGAGCCCTAGCAATGGCCGATAGTTTAGGACAGCCTAAACATCCTTGATTGAGTATATACCTCTTGATTTCTATATAAACCCCTTTAATTCTACTATTACATTCTTGACTTCCCACTAACTAACTAACTTACTAACAACGTTTCTTCGCGTTTCCTGACCTTTGGAGAACAACGAATGTTGCTTGATCAAGACCAAGACATACTACGGAAGGATGCCCCGTACAAGACAAAGGCAACTACTGTAAAGGCAGTGATGGAGATTGGGCATAGGAAAAAGATGAAGGTGACTCCACAGGACTTACTTGGATTATCTCCTGTTGAACCCTCAATACAAGATTACACCATCACGGTTGCCCTACTTTGGAATTCAGACTACAGAAGATGGAATAGACTGCCGACTGGAAGCCACATGAAGTCTGCATACCGGATAAGCAACAAGAACAATATGCACCCTAGAAGCAAGCATCACATACTTGGAGTAAGGATTTTATAAGGATATATGGAATTCCCCATTGACGAGAAGTGTGAAACTTGGATGCCTGGATTTGAATCTCCCTAACTGACCAAGTTGACGATGGATTAAGATGAACCGAAGAGAAACACGGGGCATGGATGTAATGATAAACATAAAGCACCCCCTTTGGAAAGACAAAGTCACGAGAACCATGGATGAAGAAGAGTAGTCCAGCTAAGATAGAGTATCTAGGTTGGAAGAATTATACAAGAAGCATTGGATTAAGATCAAGAAGATTTTAGCTTCCTCCCACAGGACCTCTGCGCCTCTTAGGCTACATATGGAATATCTTCAGTCAGAAAGATGATTTTGGTAATCGGACCCTAGCCCGGAGGATCGTAAAGGTAGCGATTGCTACAGGAAACAACATCAGTATTGTGCGAGTCAAATGGATAACAATAAGTCGTGTGACTCGAAGTGGAATATGGAACACAATTTACTAGTTCTCAATCAAGCCAGCATGGATAAGAACTTCACCAGCCTGTTTCGGAAAGTTCAGCACCGAGACATCAGATGGACGTATCCTTCCAAGTGATGCCACACTAACCTTAGAGAAATCCCACAAGTGCCCACGACATACTAGACTGTTTTCTTCCTGGTGTATTCTCGAAGGTCTTAGGAGTCAGCCCCGAGATACACATTTGTTTGGTGCATTGCTTGTGATTGGGTCTTTATGTCCTTATGGTTGTTATGCCTCTTCATGTTTGTGTGAAATTGTATTGGATGCTCATGCTTGCTAGATCTTTAGATGACTCCTTTTAGAGGCCTTAGCTTACCCATCCTACAAGATCAAGAGCTTGAAGAATGAAGACCGACGAGTCGAGCATACTACAAGACCAATCTCCAGAAGAAAAGAAGAATTTCTTGTAAATCTCGACTAATCAGACCAAGACTTCGGATGAGTCACCCGATGATCATTGGAATCTAGCCCGCAAACCAGAAAGGAGTACCCGAGAATTTGAAACCTCGAGAGCTCAGAAGTGTGTGTATCTCTATGGAAGCGTATATTGGTTAAGAGCAGTTGAGTACCCTAAGATGACAGCGACGCATTTTGGATAAAGTTCAGTCGGTACTCACTCATCAGATAAAGAGGAAGTACTCCATATGGAACAACAATCAATACGAGAATTCTTAATTCGAGTACTCTAGCCTCCATAGGATACCTTATGAATGTCTACCTTTAAATTGGTCAAAGGAAAGGTGGTGGATACCAATAAGGGCTATTTTACCACCATGGATTAAACCATGCCGTCAGTACGGATGTGCACCCATGCCTGGCGTTCGGAAGTAACGAATCTAGAGACACCGATACCGATCTACGACATCACCGTGACATGGAAGTGTAGAGATTACGGCTAAGTGGACAATACCCCGACCTGAGGATGGTGTTGAAGTTTTGGATTGGAATCAGGTGACTAAACTCCAAGGATATAAGGTTCGCACTACACGAATAGTCATCCTAGAGACATTCTATGGAATTAATCACACTTACACCTCCTAAGTAGTCCTTTTAGAACTATTGTGTAAGCGGTGTAACAGCTACGCATCACAAGGAGTGCTTTTGGAATATAATGCGTGAAGGACATCTAAAGGAGTTACGAGGTCGACATTTGGAATAAGACATGAAGTTCAGTTCATCCCACGTTTGAAATAAGCGATTAATAAAGAAGCTCTACTGGACACCGTATTTTGAACTGGTGGGAAGTGGAACTACATCGGCAACTACTGGACACATGTTACCTGTTCAACCTCGCAGTTGGAACCTACCTATTAGAAAATAAGTCAGAAAAGTTTGCTAAGCATACCAGAGTAAGGTAGGTGTGACTTCCACGTGAAGAACCATCCTAAGAAATTGGAACCAAATTGACTAGTGTGAGATTTCAGATGGGAAGAGTCACTCACACAGTCGAGGGTGTTGCAGATGACCCCTCTTAACACAGACTGTCATGAATGGGAAGTAACCATTCATAGTGTCTACGACCAGGAGCTAATTGGACATGTCGGATGTTGCTAGCCCTCTGACGAGAATCGTCGGAGACGAGCTAAACCAACCAATGGATTACTATAAGAGTGGCATACGAAGATTTTGTAAAGACTACTAGACACTCAGAGAATTTCTGGAAGTTGAGAAATCACCCTGGAATATGAGGAACTTTGATTAACCACACAAGACCTTATGATGGAATATGAGTGTAGCAGCAGGGTAAACTATTTGGATGTGCTTAAATAGGAAGCTGAGATATTTCCTAAGCCACGAGATGGCTGAGTAAGTAAAAGGAAGTTATGTTCACCCAAGTGCATCTAGTTGCTGAGAGTGCACGCCAGAAGAGGTGCGACTGCACTAATGTTTTGGAGAAACCAATATATCTACTTATGGATCAAAAGATACTACTTTATATCTTCAACATATCCCAGATGGGTATGGTTTCAAGGAGATTTCTTGGATAAACTAGGGACACCTAGAGAATATATGAAAACATGGATGAAGAAAATATATTTAAGAGACTCAGCTTCCGCTTAGCGTACCTCGTTTGGTTAAGCAGTCGAATTTGGACAGAGAGGGAAATACAATTAAGAGTATGCTAAGGAATACAAGCTTCGGTATATGGCGACCAATTGGATAAGACATCGTCATATGCAATCCAACTACCTACCTACTGCAAGTTAGGCTTAGAGCTATCGCTAGTGCTGCAGACCCCCGCTAGGCATAAAGTATACGACTCCCCCATATGGAAAGAAGTGGGAGACTCGTGCATACTTGGATAAAAGTACTTAATGGATGCCATGAGAATAAGGCCGAGATCATACGGAGTAAATTTTGGAATAAGATTAATTGATAAGAAGGATGTAACCTCAAGCTCGAGGATTGGAATAATATGAGGCTATCAAGCTCCAAACTGCTATGAGCTTACCCAGCTTAAGTAGCACGGCTAGTTGATATGGATTAAGAAAAAGAGATACCTAGCCTAAACTTGGAAATTGTCGCGAGATGGAATAAGAGTATAGATCAAGGGATATAGAGATCATACATCATAAGTGCTTCTGGAGACTAACACCAGTGAACATGCAATAGCACCTGGCTTCGAGAGCCCTCATGGAAATAAGAATTGTGAAAGTAAAAAAATGAATGGACCTCTTTCGAAAAGAGAGAGAGAGAGAGAGACACTTTCAATAAAGCTCTACAACGTCAAGGACATCAACATCTTGGAGACACACCGAAGAGAAGACCCTCACCACACCCGATACGAGCTTAATCTCGGGGACGAGATTCTTGTGAGGGGGGAGGAATGTAACATCCCAGAATTTTGAACTTTTTGCCAAGTATGAATTTTCGCAAAAATTTAAAACTTTTTGATTGATGATGATGTGTCACCACATTTAAACCCTCTCTAACCTCCTTACCTAATTCCTAATTAAATAAAACCAAAAATATAAAAATATATTTTCAAATTATGGTAAAGTATGTGTTTTGGAGTTTATGGATTTTAATTGGTTTTCTATTTGTGTGTGTTTGAATTTGAAAGTATCTAATTCAATCTATAGTTTAAACTTAATTCAAAAACTAATTCCGAAACCCTTCTTCTATCTTTGGGCCAGCCAGTTTTCTTCAAGGTCCAAGTGTTCACCTTCAACTCTGGGTCCGTGGCCAACTTAACCTTTTCCGGCCTTCCCTTAACTTCTTCCCTCTTGGCCCGGCCAGCCAAAGCGGCCCAACCGGCCCATCCAACTGCCACCCTGTTCTTCTTCCCCAGCAGCCGTCACACCGCACAGCACCGCTCCGCGCCACCCCTGCATGCGTGCGCACCAGGCTGAGTTGACCGCACCGCTCCGCTGGCACGCACGCCAAGGTGGCCCGCATGCCAAGGTGGCCCACACGGATGCCAACCCTCAAAACCACGGATTTGCCATCGGCAAATCCCGCACGTCTTTATCTCCCACGCCGCGCCGAGCTTCTTCGCCGCCAAGGCAAAGGAGGAGGAGACAGCCCTGGCCCATGCGTTTTCCCTGTCCCCCACGTTCACCTCACGCAGCAAAACCCCCAGGCAAGGCCCCGGAGCAAACCAATTCAGTTCGGGGTATTTTCCCCTTTGGCCACTCTGTACCGCCGCCGAGGGGTGAGAAGGGGGAAAGGGAGGAGAAGGAAGGGAGACGGGAAGCCGGCACGCGCTTCACCACCGTGTCGTCTTGCCGGTTTTGAAGACCTCGGAGCCGGAGATGGACGTGTAGCAGAGAAGGCCGTCCGCGAATGGGTGGAAGCCGGAGCAGAGGAACTTGACGCGCCGCCGCCGTACTTCGTCACCGTCGTCCACATCTACACCAGCGTGGCCGTCACTGCTTACGCCTACACCTCCGCCCCTCAGTGAGCCTGCCGCTCGCCCTTCTTCTCCACCCATGGGAGCGCACCCCAGCGCCGCGCCGCCGGCCTTCGCACCGTGCTTCTCCGCGAGAACGCCGACGCGACGCACCCCAGCGCGCGTCGTCTCTCGCTGTTGTTTCCTGCTGTGTCAAGCATCGTCTCGCTGTGCTCTCTCATGGCGTTTTGGCCGTGCTTCGCGCCACTTGTTGTCCCTTGTCTTCGCTGTCGCCGCCGCGGGACGCACCAGACCCGCTCCGGGCGAAGCCGCGCTGTGTCCAATGCTTCACGTCAACACAATTCGCGTTCATCTCTGTTTCGTCACGCCTATGAGCACGGCATTCGCACCCATGCGTCTTTGCATCTCGCCGCTCGCCGTCTCACTTCGCGTCACGGCCTTGGCACACCGGGCTCACACGCTCCGGTTGCCGCCGGGAGGCCTGACTCCTTCTAGCACGCACGCGCGCGACTCAGGGCCGAGCACACCCATGTGCTTGGTCATACATGGGCACGTCATCCCCTTCTGGTTTTCTTTCGGGAACGCACGCCGGGCGGGATCGCCGCGCACCGCGCCTCGCCACCGCGCGTCGCGCCGTGCTAGGAACTCCGCGGTGTCGCACCGCTGTTTGGCCGCACACGCCCGGTCTCGGAGCCTCGACCTCATCAAACTCGTCATGAGAACCTGGGACACCTCCCCGTGCGCTTGCTTGCTTCCGTGAACCACTGTCACCACCGATCATCGGGCACCATCGCCGCTGGGGGGCTCCGCCAGCGCGCGCCGGCGTGCGCATGGGCGGCAAGGGCACCTCTGCACCCCAGCAGAGTCCCAGGGGCAGGATCAGACTTGAGAACTTGGAAGCAAGAAGTTGCATGGGCCGCAACCTGCTGCAGGCCCTTTTCTTTTTCCCATCTGAGGTCTGATTTTTTCTTCGGGGAGGCCCATTAGACTTTGTTCTTTTTAGCCTCGTGGGCCGAGACAAATGGGCTGAATTCGGCCCACACCCACTTTCGGCCCACTAACGGCCCACCTCCTGTGACGATGACGTCACGGTGACATCATGCTGACGTCACCCCTATTTTAAAAATACAAAAATCCCTTTTCTGTTTTATAATGATTTTGGAAATTATTTTATAAATCCCTTTTCCTTTAAAAAGTCATAACTAATTATCCGGAGCTCCGAAAATTATGAAACCACTTGCGTTGGTTTCATAATTTCGAGATGCTCGCTGCTACCCTATCCTTATCCTCTCTTGCCCTTGAACCAAACCCTGTTTTGCCCCATGTACTTGGAGTAGGATTCGTGGCTGCTACCGCCACTGCGCTATTGTGGGTCTGGGACGCCGGAGCCGCGCAACTAGCCACTGACGTGTTGCAGACACGAATTACATCCCCGAGTCATGTTTTCATTGTTTTCCTTGCTTCCACCGCTTTATACCGCAAACCCGCTCTCGCTCTGCTTTGCTTCGAGCCGCGTAGCACGCGTTGTACCTAGTGTTAGTACCCAGAAGGCCGCGCGTGATGGACGGCCGTGCCATGAGCAGTGGCGACTGCTAGAAGCACGGCAACCCCGTTTTGCAACTTGGCTACTACACCAGGGTTATCGTCGCATCGCTAACGCTTGTTCCATCGTGCTCTCGAGCACGCCTTACCGTATCATCACCCTTTTGGCCGACCGTAACTTGATTCTTTTCCCTCTCTCGGTGCTGCCACCGCACACCTTGTTCTGATAATGCCTTACCTAACTCGTTCCGCCTTACTCCTCTCGCCTCATCCTCTGAGCATTCGCTTCGTTGCACCTATCGGTTGCGCTAATACCTTGCAGGCGCAATCACCAAACCTCTAGCATTGATCGGTAAACCCAACCTTGAACTAACCCGTCTCTCTATTTTGTTTTCCAAGTATATACAAAGCTAGTAGCTTAAAACTATTTTAATATAAAACTAATTACTTTGATTTCCTTAAATTAAACTAGTGCTGCTTGTAGCTAGATCGGATTTATTTGGTTCTTCTAAATTGATGTTATTTGGAGTTATTGCCTAGATGATTGCCGTTGTTTATTTCCGCGTCGCATCTCGTGTAGGCTTGTGATCATGTTTGAAGACCCGAGCTGCGACGACGACCCGAGCTGTGACGATTGGAAAGACCTTTGACTCGAAGGAAGGGCCCAACCTCTACTACTCTACGACGACTACCGCGCAGGTGTCATGTCAGTCCCTACCATGTAGATCCCATGCATGCTATTTAGTTGCTAGTGCTTTATTTATGATGCTTTGGATGATTGAAATGCATAGACAATCTTTTAGCCATGCATTGGTTTTGATATACCCTGTTCCTTGAACTTCCTACCTTTGGGACTAGCTACAGACCCCTAGCTAGTCCCCGATATTTGCTATCCATACTTTTTACCTGTTTCGTGATATGGATGGATCTCTGGTTTGGACCGAGATTGGGATATCTCGGTATTCTAGCGTGTGTTTTGGGTGAGTGTGTATCCTTGACGTGTTACCGCGGGAGCGAGCCGCTTTGGTTACTGGTGAACGCCTGTCTAGGGGAGGATGCGACCTGGCCTCCCGCCCCAGCGGCGTGTCGTTCGGATGGAGTTGGTGAGTGCTCGCTCTTTGCAATTAAGGACCGATCGACAGTTTAACTGTGATCTTTGGGCTATTTTCGTACAAACCGTTCGCCTTGTTATGGGCGGGGTTCGGTCTGAAAACTAGTTGGTGGTTGGCACTCAGCTTGTAGGCGGACCGGTGTGGTCGTGTGAGGGGGACGGGTTATACCCCCCGAGTAGACGTCGCCCCGGCTCCTCCGGGG
Organism: Cenchrus fungigraminus; assembly: GCA_036936925.1. Lineage (NCBI taxonomy): Eukaryota > Viridiplantae > Streptophyta > Magnoliopsida > Poales > Poaceae > Cenchrus > Cenchrus fungigraminus. Next base: position 75,574,592 of record CM072769.1, on the reverse strand, counting down.
ATGGTCTCACAGCTCCGAGGCCCTGCAAGCAAGTTTCGCGCCCCAGTTCAGGACGAGTCAGGCTTGGAGAGGCAGGAGAGTGCCACCCACTGCTTGGTCTCCGGCCGTTAGGTAGGGATGTGGAACGGTTGATCCCCGTTTCTGCCCTTTCCTGCGGGTCTAGTTGTACAACCTCTGCAGAGTGTTAAACCTATAGCTATAGTCCGTGTCCACTGGTATGGACAGCCCCTGGGTCTGTTACTCTGGCTAGACTTTTCTTGTGCTGCTTCTCTCCCCCGAGTGTGTGAGCCCGGCTTCGTGCCGTTGAGACGTGAGGTAGGAGTTGGTGGCCTCACATCGCAGATGAGAGTGGGATGATGTGACTCGGTTGAGGTTTAGTGTTTTGGTGTACATTCCTTGGTTGGGGTGTTGACCCCGGAGGCGTTGGCCTCAGAGGTGTGGATCTCTTCGGAGATGGTGACCTCTCTGCAATACCGCTTACCTTGATGTTGCTACCGCTGCTTGCATAAACTTACTACAGCCAGATATAGGTTTATCCATGCATATTAGAATTCATCCACCGCTTTTGCTCTTTGTTGGGAAGCTGACATGACCTACCCGCTTATCCGGTAGATGGCAATGCTTTCAGACTTGGTGATCGACTACGACAACGACGAGGAAGGATGGGAAGACTAGAGCTGGTCCTACACTCAAGTTTGCCTGTGGAGCTGGAGACGCTTCGCTTCGGTAGATCCGCTGCGTAGATGATTTACCTTTCTTGTTTAGTCCAGTTGGACTTGTACCCGGCTAATGCCGAAATGTTGTACTCTGATGTTTTAATAAGATTATGTAATTTTTTCCCCTTTTTCCTGTGTTGTATGGATTTGTACCACTTGAGACAGGGTTTGCACGTGATAGCCACTTCCTGGGACTATCACAGATGTGCAGAGGAACGGGTTTCCAGTTTTGGAAATCTGGTTCATTTCAGAAATCCTCTCAACCACTGCAAAACATCATTTTGGGTCTGATGGAGTAGAATGGATGTTTTCGTTGTGAAACCATATTCGCAACTTAGGTACCACGAAATAGTGCATTCAGGCCCGAAAAACAAGTTTCGCATCTTTTTACGTGCCGAAGGTTCGCGAAATGCTCCCAACCACTACAAAACATCATTTTGGTTCTAATGGAGTTGAATGGATGTTTTTGTTGCGATACCATTTTCGTAACTTCAATACCCCGAAATAGTGCATTCAGGTTCGAAACACAAGTTTCGCATCTTTTTAGATGCTGATGGTTTGCGAAATGCTCCCAACCACTGCAAAACATCATTTTGGGTCTAATGGACTAGAATGGATGTTTTCGTTGCGAAACCATATTCGCAACTTCGGTACCACGAAATAGTGCATTTAGGATCGAAACAGAAGTTTCGCATTGTTTTACGTGCCGAAGGTTTGCGAAATCCTCCCAACCACTGCAAAACATCATTTTGGGTCTAATGGAGTAGAATGGATGTTTTTGTTGTGAAACCATATTCGCAACTTCGGTACCACGAAATAGTGCATTCAGGCCCGAAACACAAGTTTCGCATCTTTTTATGTGCCGAAGGTTTGCGAAATGCTCCCAACCACTGCAAAACATCATTTTGGGTCTAATGGAGTTGAATGGATGTTTCTGTTGCGAAACCATTTTCGTAACTTCAGTACCCCAGATTAGTGTATTCAGGCCCGAAACACAAGTTTCGCATGTTTTTACGTGTCGAAAGATTGCGAAATGCTCCCAGCCACTTCAAAATACCATTTTGGGTCTAATGGAGTAGAATGGATGTTTTCTTTGCGAGACCATTTTCGTAACTTCAGTACCCCAAAGTAGTGTATTCAGGGCCGAAACACAAGTTTCGCATCTTTTTACGTGCCGATGGTTTGCGAAATGCTCCCAACCACTACAAAACATCATTTTGGGTCTAATGGAGTAGAATGGATGTTTTCGTTGCGAAACCATATTCGCAACTTGGGTACCACGAAACAGTGCATTCAGGCCCGAAACACAAGTTTCGCATCTTTTTACGTGCCGAAGGTGTGCGAGATGCCCCCAACCACTGCAAAACATCATATTGGTCTAATCGAGTAGAATGGATGTTTTCGTTGCGAAATCATATTCGCAACTTCGGTACCCCGAAATTGCGTATTCAGGCTCGAAACACAAGTTTCGCATCTTTTTATATGCCGAAGGTTTGCAAAATGCTCCCAACCACTACAAAACATCATTTTGGGTCTAATGGGGTTGAATGGATGTTTTTGTTGCGAAACCATTTTTGTAACTTCAGTACACCGAAATAGTGCATTCAGGTTCGAAACACAAGTTTCGCATCTTTTTACATGCTGATGGTTTGCGAAATGCTCCCAACCACTGCAAAACATCATTTTGGTTCTAATGGACAAGAATGGTTGTTTCCGTTCCGAAACCATATTCGCAACTTCGGTACCACGAAATAGTGCATTCAGGTTCGAAACACAAGTTTCGCATCGTTTTACGTTTCGAAGGTTTGCGAAATCCTCTCAACCACTGCAAAACATCATTTTGGGTCTAATGGAGTAGAATGGATGTTTTCGTTGCGAAACCATATTCGCAACTTAGGTACCACGAAATAGTGCATTCAGGCCCGAAAAACAAGTTTCGCATCATTTTACGTGCCCAAGGTTTGCGAAATGCTCCCAACCACTACAAAACATCATTTTGGATCTAATGGAGTTGAATGGATATTTTTGTTGCGAAACCATTTTCGTAACTTCAATACCCCGAAATAGTGCATTCAGGTTCGAAACACAAGTTTCGCATCTTTTTACATGCTGATGGTTTGCGAAATGCTCCCAACCACTGCAAAACATCATTTTGGGTCTAATGGACTAGAATGGATGTTTTCGTTGCGAAACCATATTCGCAACTTCGGTACCACGAAATAGTGCATTCAGGTTCGAAACACAAGTTTCGCATCGTTTTACGTGCCGAAGGTTTGCAAAATCCTCCCAACCACAGCGAAACATCATTTTGGGTCTAATGGAGTAGAATGGATGTTTTCGTTGTGAAACCATATTCGCAACTTCGGTACCACGAAATAGTGCATTCAGGTTCGAAACACAAGTTTCGCATCGTTTTACGTGCCGAAGGTTTGCAAAATGCTCCCAACCACTACAAAACATCATTTTGGGTCTAATGGAGTTGAATGGATGTTTTTGTTGCGACACCATTTTCGTAACTTCAGTACCCCTAAATAGTGTATTCAGGCCTGAAACATAAGTTTCGCATGTTTTTACGTGCCGAACGTTATGAAATGCTCCCAGCCACAGCAAAACATCATTTTGGGTCTAATGGACTAGAATGGATGTTTTCTTTGCGAAACCATATTCGCAACTTCGGTACCATGAAATAGTGCATTTAGGTTCGAAACACAAGTTTCGCATCGTTTTACGTGCTGAAGGTTTGCGAAATCCTCCCAACCACTACAAAACATCATTTTGGGTCTAATGGAGTAGAATGGATGTTCTCGTTGTGAAACCATATTCGCAACTTCGGTACCACGACATAGTGCATTCAGGCCCGAAACACAAGTTTCACATCTTTTTACGTGCTGAAGGTTTGCGAAATGGTCCCAACCATTGCAAAACATCATTTTGGGTCTAATGGAGTTGAATGGGTCTAATGGAGTAGAATGGATGTTTTCATTGCGAAACCATATTCGCAACTTCGGTACCACGAAATAGTGCATTCAGGCCCGAAACACAAGTTTCGCATCTTTTTACGTGACGAAGGTGTGCGAGATGCCCCCAGCCACTGCAAAACATCATATTGGTCTAATCGAGTAGAATGGATGTTTTCATTGCGAAATCATATTTGCAACTTCGGTACCCCGAAATAGTGTATTCAGGCTCGAAACACAAGTTTCGCATCTTTTTATGTGCCGAAGGTTTGCAAAATGCTCCCAACCACTACAAAACATCATTTTGGGTCTAATGGAGTTGAATGGATGTTTTTGTTGCGAAACCATTTTTGTAACTTCAGTACACCGAAATAGTGCATTCAGGTTCGAAACACAAGTTTCGCATCTTTTTACATGCTGATGGTTTGCGAAATGCTCCCAACAACTGCAAAACATCATTTTGGGTCTAATGGACTAGAATGGATGTTTTCGTTGCGAAACCATATTCACAACTTCGGTTCCACAAAATAGTGCATTCAGGTTCGAAACACAAGTTTCGCATCGTTTTACGTGCCGAAGGTTTGCGAAATCCTCCCAACCACTGCAAAACATCATTTTGGTTCTAATGGAGTAGAATGGATGTTTTCGTTGCGAAACCATATTCGCAACTTCGGTACCACGAAATAGTGCATTCAGGCCCGAAACACAAGTTTCGCATGTTTTTACGTGCCGAAGGTGTGCGAGATGCCCCCAACCACTGCAAAACATCATATTGGTCTAATCGAGTAGAATGGATGTTTTCGTTGCGAAATCATATTCGCAACTTCGATACCCCGAAATAATGTATTCAGGCTCGAAACACAAGTTTCGCATCTTTTTATGTGCCGAAGGTTTGCAAAATGCTCCCAACCACTACAAAACATCATTTTGGGTCTAATGGAGTTGGATGGATGTTTCCGTTGCGACACCATTTTCGTAACTTCAGTACCCCTAAATAGTGTATTCAGGCCCGAAACACAAGTTTCGCATGTTTTTACGTGCTGAACGTTTTGAAATGCTCCCAGCCACAGCAAAACATCATTTTGTGTCTAAAGGACTAGAATGGATGTTTTCTTTGCGAAACCATATTCGCAACTTCGGTACCACGAAATAGTGCATTCAAGTTCGAAACACAAGTTTCGCATCGTTTTACGTGCTGAAGGTTTGCGAAATCCTCCCAACCACTACAAAACATCATTTTGGGTCTAATGGAGTAGAATGGATGTTTTCGTTGTGAAACCATATTCGCAACTTCGGTACCACAAAATAGTGCATTCAGGCCCGAAACACAAGTTTCGCATCTTTTTACATGCCGAAGGTTTGCGAAATGGACCCAACCATTGCAAAACATCATTTTGGGTCTAATGGAGTTGAATGGGTCTGATGGAGTAGAATGGATGTTTTCATTGCGAAACCATATTCGCAACTTCGGTACCACGAAATAGTGCATTCAGGCCCGAAACACAAGTTTCGCATCTTTTTACGTGCCGAAGGTGTGCGAGATGCCCCCAACCACTGCAAAACATCATATTGGTCTAATCGAGTAGAATGATGTATTCGTTGCGAAATCATATTCGCAACTTCGGTACCCCGAAATAGTGTATTCAGGCTCGAAACACAAGTTTCGCATCTTCTTATGTGCCGAAGGTTTGCAAAATGCTCCCAACCACTACAAAACATCATTTTGGGTCTAATGGAGTTGAATGGATGTTTCTGTTGCGACACCATTTTCGTAACTTCAGTACCCCTAAATAGTGTATTCAGGCCCGAAACACAAGTTTCGCATGTTTTTACGTGCTGAACGTTTTGAAATGCTCCCAGCCACAGCAAAACATCATTTTGTGTCTAAAGGACTAGAATGGATGTTTTTTCTTTGCGAAACCATATTCGCAACTTCGGTACCACGAAATAGTGCATTCAGGTTCGAAACACAAGTTTCGCATCGTTTTACGTGCTGAAGGTTTGCGAAATCCTCCCAACCACTACAAAACATCATTTTCGGTCTAATGGAGTAGAATGGATGTTTTCGTTGTGAAACCATATTCGCAACTTCGGTACCACGAAATAGTGCATTCAGGCCCGAAACACAAGTTTCGCATCTTTTTACATGCCGAAGGTTTGCGAAATGGACCCAACCATTGCAAAACATCATTTTGGGTCTAATGGAGTTGAATGGGTCTAATGGAGTAGAATGGATGTTTTCATTGCGAAACCATATTCGCAACTTCGGTACCACGAAATAGTGCATTCAGGCCCGAAACACAAGTTTCGCATCTTTTTAGGTGACGAAGGTGCGCGAGATGCCCCCAGCCACTGCAAAACATCATATTGGTCTAATCGAGTAGAATGGATGTTTTCGTTGCGAAATCATATTCGCAACTTCGGTACCCCGAAATAGTGTATTCAGGCTCGAAACACAAGTTTCGCATCTTTTTATGTGCCGAAGGTTTGCAAAATGCTCCCAACCACTATAAAACATCATTTTGGGTCTAATGGAGTTGAATGGATGTTTTTGTTGCGAAACCATTTTTGTAACTTCAGTACACCAAAATAGTGCATTCAGGTTCGAAACACAAGTTTCGCATCGTTTTACATGCCGATGGTTTACGAAATGCTCCCAACCACTGCAAAACATCATTTTGGATCTAATGGACTAGAATGGATGTTTTCGTTGCGAAACCATATTCGCAACTTCGGTACCACGAAATAGTGCATTTAGGTTCGAAACACAAGTTTCGCATCGTTTTACGTGCCGAAGGTTTGCGAAATCCTCTCAACCACTGCAAAACATCATTTTGGGTTTAATGGAGTAGAATGGATATTTTCGTTGCGAAACCATATTCGCAACTTAGGTACCACGAAATAGTGCATTCAGGCCTGAAACACAAGTTTCGCATCTTTTTACGTGTCGAAGGTTTGCCAAATGCTCCCAACCACTACAAAACATTATTTTGGGTCTAATGGAGTTGAATGGATGTTTCTGTTGCGAAACCATTTTCGTAACTTCAGTACCCCTAAATAGTGTATTCAGGCCCGAAACACTAGTTTCGCATGTTTTTACATGCCGAACGTTTTGAAATGCTCCCAGCCACAGCAAAACCTCATTTTGGGTCTCATGGAGTAGAATGGATGTTTTCGTTGCGAAACCATTTTCGTAACTTCGGTACCCCAAAATAGTGTATTCAGGCTCGAAACACAAGTTTCGCATCTTTTTACGTGCCGAAGGTTTGCGAAATGCTCCCAACCACTACAATACATCATTTTGGGTCTAATGGAGTTGAATGGATGTTTTTGTTGCAAACCATATTCGCAACTTCGGTACCCCTAAATATTGTATTCAGGCTCGAAACACAAGTTTCGCATCTTTTTATGTGCCGAAGGTTTGCAAAATGCTCCCAACCACTTCAAAACATCGTTTTGGGTCTAATGGAGCTGAATGGATGTTTTTGTTGCGAAACCATTTTCGTAACTTCAGTACCCCTAAATAGAGTATTCAGGCCCGAAACACAAGTTTCGCATGTTTTTACGTGCCGAACGTTTTGAAATGCTCCCAGCCACAGCAAAACATCATTTTGGGTCTAATGGACTAGAATGGATGTTTTCTTTGCGAAACCATGTTCGCAACTTCGGTACCACAAAATAGTGCATTCAGGTTCGAAATACAAGTTTCGCATCGTTTTACGTGCTGAAGGTTTGCGAAATCCTCCCAACCACTGCAAAACATCATTTTGGGTCTAATGGAGTAGAATGGATATTTTCGTTGTGAAACCATATTCGCAACTTCGGTGCCACGAAATAGTGCATTGAGGCCCGAAACACAAGTTTCGCATCTTTTTACGTGCCGAAGGTTTGCGAAATGGTCCCATCCACTGCAAAACATCATTTTGGGTCTAATGGAGTTGAATGGGTCTAATGGAGTAGATTGGATGTTTTCGTTGCGAAACCATATTCGCAACTTCGGTACCACGAAATAGTGCATTCAGGCCTGAAACACAAGTTTCGCATCTTTTTACGGACGAAGGTGTGCGAGATGCCCCCAACCACTGCAAAACATCATATTGGTCTAATCGAGTAGAATGGATGTTTTCGTTGTGAAATCATATTCGCAACTTCGGTACCCCAAAATAGTGTATTCAGGCTCGAAACACAAGTTTCGCATCTTTTTATGTGCCGAAGGTTTGCAAAATGCTCCCAACCACTACAAAACATTATTTTGGGTCTAATGGAGTTGAATGGATGTTTTTGTTGCGAAACCATTTTTGTAACTTCAGTACACCGAAATAGTGCATTCAGGTTCGAAACACAAGTTTCGCATCGTTTTACAGGCCGATGGTTTGCGAAATGCTCCCAACCACTGCAAAATATCATTTTGGGTCTAATGGACTAGAATGGATGCTTTCTTTGCGAAACCATGTTCGCAACTTCGGTACCACGAAATAGTGCATTCAGGTTTGAAATACAAGTTTCGCATCGTTTTACGTGCTGAAGGTTAGCGAAATCCTCCCAACCACTGCAAAACATCATTTTGGGTCTAATGGAGTAGAATGAATGTTTTGGTTGTGAAACCATATTCGCAACTTCGGTACCACGAAATAGTGCATTCAGGCCCGAAACACAAGTTTCGCATCTTTTTACGTGCCGAAGGTTTGCGAAATGGTCCCAACCATTGCAAAACATCATTTTGGGTCTAATGGAGTTGAATGGGTCTAATGGAGTAGAATGGATGTTTTCATTGCGAAACCATATTCGCAACTTCGGTACCACAAAATAGTGCATTCAGGCCCGAAACACAAGTTTCGCATCTTTTTACGTGACGAAGGTGTGCGAGATGCCCCCAACCACTGCAAAACATCATATTGGTCTAATCGAGTAGAATGGATGTTTTCATTGTGAAATCATATTCGCAACTTCGGTACCCCGAAATAGTGTATTCAGGCTCGAAACACAAGTTTCGCATCTTTTTATGTGCCGAAGGTTTGCAAAATGCTCCCAACCTCTGCAAAACATCATTTTGGGTCTAATTGAGTTGAATGGATGTTTTTGTTGCGAAACCATTTTTGTAACTTCAGTACACCGAAATAGTGCATTCAGGTTCGAAACACAAGTTTCGCATCTTTTTACATGCTAATGGTTTGCGAAATGCTCCCAACAACTGCAAAACATCATTTTGGGTCTAATGGACTAGAATGGATGTTTTCGTTGCGAAACCATATTCGCAACTTCGGTTCCACAAAATAGTGCATTCAGGTTCGAAACACAAGTTTCGCCTCGTTTTACGTGTCGAAGGTTTGCGAAATCCTCTCAACCACTGCAAAACATCATTTTGGGTGTAATGGAGTAGAATGGATGTTTTCGTTGCAAAACCATATTCGCAACTTAGGTACCACGAAATAGTGCATTCAGGCCCGAAACACAAGTTTCGCATCTTTTTACGTGTCGAAGGTTTGCCAAATGCTCCCAACCACTACAAAAAATTATTTTGGGTCTAATGGAGTTGAATGGATGTTTCTGTTGCGAAACCATTTTCGTAACTCCAGTACCCCTAAATAGTGTATTCAGGCCCGAAACACAACTTTCGCATGTTTTTACGTGCCGAACGTTTTGAAATGCTCCCAGCCACAGCAAAACATCATTTTGGGTCTAATGGACTAGAATGGACGTTTTCTTTGCGAAACCATATTCGCAACTTCGGTGCCACGAAATAGTGCATTCAGGTTCGAAACACAAGTTTCACATCGTTTTACGTGCTGAAGGTTTGCGAAATCCTCCCAACCACTGCGAAACATCATTTTGGGTCTAATGGAGTAGAATGGATATTTTCGTTGTGAAACCATATTCGCAACTTCGGTGCCACGAAATAGTGCATTGAGGCCCGAAACACAAGTTTCGCATCTTTTTACGTGCCGAAGGTTTGCGAAATGGTCCCATCCACTGCAAATCATCATTTTGGGTCTAATGGAGTTGAATGGTTCTAATGGAGTAGATTGGATGTTTTCGTTGCGAAACCATATTCGCAACTTCGGTACCACGAAATAGTGCATTCAGGCCTGAAACACAAGTTTCGCATCTTTTTACGGACGAAGGTGTGCGAGATGCCCCCAACCACTGCAAAACATCATATTGGTCTAATCGAGTAGAATGGATGTTTTCGTTGTGAAATCATATTCGCAACTTCGGTACCCCGAAATAGTGTATTCAGGCTCGAAACACAAGTTTCGCATCTTTTTATGTGCCGAAGGTTTGCAAAATGCTCCCAACCACTACAAAACATTATTTTGGGTCTAATGGAGTTGAATGGATGTTTTTGTTGCGAAACCATTTTTATAACTTCAGTACACCGAAATAGTGCATTCAGGTTCGAAACACAAGTTTCGCATCATTTTACATGCCGATGGTTTGCGAAATGCTCCCAACCACTGCAAAACATCATTTTGGGTCTAATGGACTAGAATGGATGTTTTTGTTGCGAAACCATATTCGCAACTTCGGTAGCACGAAATAGTGCATTTAGGTTCAAAACACAAGTTTCGCATCGTTTTACGAGCCGAAGGTTTGCGAAATCCTCTCAACCACTGCAAAACATCATTTTGGGTCTAATGGAGTAGATTGGATGTTTTCGTTGCGAAACCATATTCGCAACTTAGGTACCACGAAATAGTGCATTCAGGCCTGAAACAGAAGTTTCGCATCTTTTAACGTGTCGAAGGTTTCCCAAATGCTCCCAACCACTACAAAAAATTATTTTGGGTCTAATGGAGTTGAATGGATGTTTCTGTTGCGAAACCATTTTCGTAACTTCAGTATCCCTAAATAGTGTATTCAGTCCCGAAACACAAGTTTCGCATGTTTTTACATGCTGAACGTTTTGAAATTCTCCCAGCCACAGCAAAACATCATTTTGGGTCAAATGGAGTAGAATGGATGTTTTCGTTGCGAAACCATTTTCGTAACTTCGGTACCCCAAAATAGTGTATTCAGGCCCGAAACACAAGTTTCGCATGTTTTTACATGCTGAACGTTTTGAAATGCTCCCAGCCACAGCAAAACATCATTTTGGGTCAAATGGAGTAGAATGGATGTTTTCGTTGCGAAACCATTTTCGTAACTTCAGTACCCCAAAATAGTGTATTCAGGCCCGAAACACAAGTTTCGCATCTTTTTACGTGCCGATGGTTTGCGAAATGCTCCCAACCAATACAATACATCATTTTGGGTCTAATGGAGTTGAATGGATGTTTTTGTTGCGAAACCATATTCACAACTTCGGTACCCCTAAATATTGTATTCAGGCTCGAAACACAAGTTTCGCATCTTTTTATGTGCCGAAGGTTTGCAAAATGCTCCCAACCACTACAAAACATCGTCTTGGGTCTAATGGAGTTGAATGGATGTTTTTGTTGCGAAACCATTTTCGTAACTTCAGTACCCCTAAATAGAGTATTCAGTCCCGAAACACAAGTTTCGCATGTTTTTACGTGCCGAACGTTTTGAAATGCTCCCAGCCACAGCAAAACATCATTTTGGGTCTAATGGACTAGAATGGATGCTTTCTTTGCGAAACCATATTCGCAACTTCGGTACCACGAAATAGTGCATTCAGGTTTGAAATACAAGTTTCGCATCGTTTTACGTGCTGAAGGTTTGCGAAATCCTCCCAACCACTGCAAAACATCATTTTGGGTCTAATGGAGTAGAATGGATGTTTTCGTTGTGAAACCATATTCGCAACTTCGGTACCACGAAATAGTGCATTCAGGCCCGAAACACAAGCTTCGCATCTTTTTACGTGCCGAAGGTTTGCGAAATGGTCCCAACCATTGCAAAACATCATTTTGGGTCTAATGGAGTTGAATGGGTCTAATGGAGTAGAATGGATGTTTTCGTTGCGAAACCATATTCGCAACTTCGGTACCACAAAATAGTGCATTCAGGCCCGAAACACAAGTTTCGCATCTTTTTACGTGACGAAGGTGTGCGAGATGCCCCCAACCACTGCAAAACATCATATTGGTCTAATCGAGTAGAATGGATGTTTTCGTTGTGAAATCATATTCGCAACTTCGGTACCTCGAAATAGTGTATTCAGGCTCGAAACACAAGTTTCGCATCTTTTTATGTGCCGAAGGTTTGCAAAATGCTCCCAACCACTGCAAAACATCATTTTGGGTCTAATGGAGTTGAATGGATGTTTTTGTTGCGAAACCATTTTTGTAACTTCAGTACACCGAAATAGTGCATTCAGGTTCGAAACACAAGTTTCGCATCTTTTTACATGCTAATGGTTTGCGAAATGCTCCCAACAACTGCAAAACATCATTTTGGGTCTAATGGACTAGAATGGATGTTTTCGTTGCGAAACCATATTCGCAACTTCGGTACCACGAAATAGTGCATTCAGGTTCAAAACACAAGTTTCGCCTCGTTTTACGTGTCGAAGATTTGCGAAATCCTCTCAACCACTGCAAAACATCATTTTGGGTCTAATGGAGTAGAATGGATGTTTTCGTTGCGAAACCATATTCGCAACTTAGGTACCACGAAATAGTGCATTCAGGCCCGAAACACAAGTTTCGCATCTTTTTACGTGTCGAAGGTTTGCCAAATGCTCCCAACCACTACAAAACATTATTTTGGGTCTAATGGAGTTGAATGGATGTTTCTGTTGCGAAACCATTTTCGTAACTCCAGTACCCCTAAATAGTGTATTCAGGCCCGAAACACAAGTTTCGCATGTTTTTACGTGCCGAACGTTTTGAAATGCTCCCAGCCACAGCAAAACATCATTTTGGGTCTAATGGACTAGAATGGATGTTTTCTTTGCGAAACCATATTCGCAACTTCGGTGCCACGAAATAGTGCATTCAGGTTCGAAACACAAGTTTCACATCGTTTTACGTGCTGAAGGTTTGCGAAATCCTCCCAACCACTGCAAAACATCATTTTGGGTCTAATGGAGTAGAATGGATGTTTTCGCTGTGAAACCATATTCGCAACTTCGGTACCACGAAATAGTGCATGCAGGTCCGAAACACAAGTTTCGCATCTTTTTACGTGCCGAAGGTTTGCGAAATGGTCCCAACCACTGCAAAACATCATTTTGGGTCGAATGAATGGGTCTAATGGAGTAGAATGGATGTTTTCGTTACGAAACCATATTCGCAACTTCGGTACCACGAAATAGTGCATTCAGGCCCGAAACACAAGTTTCGCATCTTTTTACGTGACGAAGGTGTGCGAGATGCCCCCAACCACTGCAAAACATCATATTGGTCTAATCGAGTAGAATGGATGTTTTAGTTGCGAAATCATATTCGCAACTTCGGTACCCCGAAATAGTGTATTCAGGCTCGAAACACAAGTTTCGCATCTTTTTATGTGCCGAAGGTTTGCAAAATGCTCCCAACTACTACAAAACATCATTTTGGGTCTAATGGAGTTGAATGGATGTTTTTGTTGCGAAACCATTTTTGTAACTTCAGTACACCGAAATAGTGCATTCAGGTTCGAAACACAAGTTTCGCATATTTTTACATGCTGATGGTTTGCGAAATGCTCCCAACCACTGCAAAACATCATTTTGGGTCTAATAGACTAGAATGGATGTTTTCGTTGCGAAACCATATTCGCAACTTCGGTACCACGAAATAGTGCATTCAGGTTCGAAACACAAGTTTCGCATCGTTTTACGTGCCGAAGATTTGCGAAATCCTCTCAACCACTGCAAAACATCATTTTGGGTCTAATGGAGTAGAATGGATGTTTTCGTTACGAAACCATATTCGCAACTTAGGTACCACGAAATAGTGCATTCAGGCCTGAAACACAAGTTTCGCATCTTTTTACGTGTCGAAGGTTTGCCAAATGCTCCCTACCACTACAAAACATTATTTTGGGTCTAATGGAGTTGAATGGATGTTTCTGTTGCGAAACCATTTTCTTACTTCAGTACCCCAGAATAGTGTATTCAGGCCCGAAACACAAGTTTCGCATGTTTTTACGTGCCGAACGATTGCAAAATGCTCCCAGCCACTGCAAAACATCATTTTGGGTCTAATGGAGTAGAATGGATGTTTTCGTTGCGAAACCATTTTCGTAACTTCGGTACCCCAAAATAGTGTATTCAGGCCCGAAACACAAGTTTCGCATCTTTTCACGTGCTGATGGTTTGCGAAATGCTCCCAACCACTACAAAACATCATTTTGGGTCTAATGGAGTAGAATGGATGTTTTCGTTGCGGAACCATATTCGCAACTTCGGTACCACGAAATGGTGCATTCAGGCCCGAAACACATGTTTCGCATCTTTTTACGTGCCGAAGGTGTGCGAGATGCCCCCAACCACTGCAAAACATCATATTGGTCTAATCAAGTAGAATGGATGTTTTCGCTGCGAAATCGTATTCGCAACTTCGGTACCCCGAAATAGTGTATTCAGACTCGAAACACAAGTTTCGCATCTTTTTACGTGCCGATGGTTTGCGAACTGCTCCCAACCACTACAAAACATCATTTAGGGTCTAATGGAGTAGAAAGGATGTTTTTGTTGCGAAACCATATTCGCAACTTCGGTACCACGAAATAGTGCATTCAGGCTCGAAACACAAGTTTCGCATCTTTTTACATGCCGAAGGTGTTCGAAATGCTCCCAACCACTGCAAAACGTCATTTTGGGTCTAATGGAGTAGAATGGATGTTTTCGTTGCGAAACCATATTCGCAACTTAGGCACCACGAAATAGTGCATTCAGGCCCGAAACACAAGTTACGCATCTGTTTATGTGCCGAAGGTTTGCGAAATGCTCCCAACCACTACAATACATCATTTTGGGTCTAATGGAGTTGAATGGATGTTTTTGTTGCGAAACCATATTCGCAACTTCGGTACCACGAAATAGTGCATTCAGGCCCGAAACACAAGTTTCGCATCTTTTTACGTGCCGAAGGTTTGCCAAATGCTCCCAACGACTTCAAAACATCATTTTGGGTCTAATGGAGTTGAATGGATGTTTCTGTTGCGAAACCATTTTCGTAACTTCAGTACCCAGAAATAGTGTATCCAGGCCCGAAAGACAAGTTTCACATGTTTTTACGTGCCGAAGGTTTGCGAAATGCTCTCAGCCACTGCAAAACATCGTTTTGGGTCTAATGGAGTAGAATGGACGTTTTTGTTGCGAAACCATATTCGCAACTTCGGTACCATGAAATAGTGCAGTCAGGTTCGAAACAAAAGTTTCGCATCTTTTTACATGTTGATGGTTTAAGAAATGCTCCCAACCACTGCAAAACATCATTTTGGGTCTAATCGACTAGAGTGGATGTTTTCGTCGCGAAACCATATTCGCAACTTCGGTACCACGAAATAGTGCATTCATGTTCGAAACACAAGTTTTACATCGTTTTACGTGCTGAAGGTTTGCGAAATCCTCCCAACCACTGCAAAACATCATTTTGGGTGTAATGGAGTAGAATGGATGTTTTCATTGCGAAACCATATTCGCAACTTAGGTACCACGAAATACTGCATTCAGGCCCGAAACACAAGTTTCGCATCTTTTTACGTGCCGAAGGTTTGCCAAATGCTCCCAACGACTTCAAAACAACATTTTGGGTCTAATGGAGTTGAACGGATGTTTCTGTTGCGAAACCATTTTCGTAACTTCAGTACCCAGAAATAGTGTATCCAGGCCCGAAAGACAAGTTTCACATGTTTTTACGTGCCGAAGGTTTGTGAAATGCTCTCAGCCACTGCAAAACATCGTTTCGGGTCTAATGGAGTAGAATGGACGTTTTTGTTGCGAAACCATTTTCGTAACTTCGGTACCCCGAAATAGTGCATTCAGGTTCGAAACACAAGTTTCGCATCTTTTTACGTGCCAATGGCTTGCGAAATGCTCCCAACCACTGCAAAACATCATTTTGGGACTAATGGAGTAGTATGCATGTTTTCGTTGCGAAACCATATTCGCAACTTAGGTACCACGAAATAGTGTATTCAGGCCCGAAACACAACTTTCGCATCTTTTTACATGTCGAAGGTTTGCCAAATGCTCCCAACCACTACAAAACATTATTTTGGGTCTAATGGAGTTGATTGGATGTTTCTGTTGCGAAACCATTTTCGTAACTTCAGTACCCCTAAATAGTGTATTCAGGCCCGAAACACAAGTTTCGCATGTTTTTACGTGCCGAATGTTTTGAAATGCTCCCAGCCACAGCAAAACATCATTTTGGGTCTATTGGACTAGAATGGATGTTTTCTTTGCGAAACCATATTCGCAACTTCGGTACCATGAAATAGTGCATTCAGGTTCGAAACACAAGTTTCGCATCGTTTTACGTGCTGAAGGTTTGCGAAATCCTCCCAACCACTGCAAAACATCATTTTGGGTCTAATGGAGTAGAATGGATGTTTTCGTTGTGAAACCATATTCGCAACTTCGGTACCACGAAATAGTGCATTCAGGCCCGAAACATAAGTTTCGCATCTTCTTACGTGCCGAAGGTTTTCGAAATGCTCCCAACCACAGCAAAACATCATTTTGGGTCTAATGGAGTTGAATGGATGTTTCTGTTGCGAAACCATTTTCGTAACTTCAGTACCCCGGAATAGTGTATTCAGTCCCGAAACACAAGTTTCGCATGTTTTTACGTGCCGAACGATTGCGAAATGCTGCCAGCCACTACTAAACACCATTTTGGGTCTAATGGAGTAGAATGGATGTTTTCGTTGCGAAACCATTTTCGTAACTTCGGTACCCCAAAATAGTGTATTCAGGCCCGAAACACAAGTTTCACATCTTTTTACGTGCCGATGGTTTGCGAAATGCTCCCAACCACTACAAAACATCATTTTGGGTCTAATGGAGTAGAATGGATGTTTTCGTTGCGAAACCATATTCGCAACTTCGGTACCACGAAATAGTGCATTCAAGCCCGAAACACAAGTTTCGCATCTTTTTACGTGCCGAAGGTGTGCGAGATGCCCCCAACCACTGCAAAATATCATATTGGTCTAATCGAGTAGAATGGATGTTTTCGTTGCGAAATCATATTCGCAACTTCGGTACCCCGAAATAGTGTATTCAGGCTCGAAACACAAGTTTCGCATCTTTTTATGTGCCGAAGGTTTGCAAAATGCTCCCAACCACTACAAAACATCATTTTGGGTCTAATAGAGTTGAATGGATGTTTTTGTTGCGAAACCATTTTTGTAACTTCAGTACACCGAAATAATGCACTCGGGTTCGAAACTCAAGTTTTGCTCCCATTTACATGCTGATGGTTTGCGAAATGCTCCCAACCACTGCAAAACATCATTTTTGGTCTAATGGACTAGAATGGATGTTTTCGTTACGAAACCATATTCGCAACTTCGGTACCACGAAATAGTGCATTCAGGTTCGAAACACAAGTTTCGTATCGTTTTACGTGCTGAAGGTTTGCGAAAATCTCAACCACTGCAAAACATCATTTTGGGTCTAATGGAGTAGAATGGATGTTTTCGTTGCGAAACCATATTCGCAACTTAGGTACCACGAAATAGTGCATTCAGGCCCGAAATACAAGTTTCGCATCTTTTTACGTGTCGAAGGTTTGCCAAATGCTCCCAACCACTACAAAACATTATTTTGGGTCTAATGGAGTTGAATGGATGTTTCTGTTGCGAAACCATTTTCGTAACTTCAGTACCCCAAAATAGTGTATTCAGGCCCGAAACACAAGTCTCGCATGTTTTTACGTGCCGAACGTTTTGAAATGCACCCAGCCACAGCAAAACATTATTTTGGTTCTAATGGAGTAGAATGTTTGTTTCTGTTGCGAAACCATTTTCGTAACTTCAATACCACGAAATAGTGTATTCAGGCCCGAAACACAAGTTCACATGTTCTTACGTGCCGAAGGTTTGCGAAATGCTCCCAACCACTACAATACATCATTTTGGGTCTAATGGAGTTGAATGGATGTTTTTGTTGCGAAACCATATTCGCAACTTCGGTACCACGAAATAGTGCATTCAGGTTCGAAACAAAAGTTTCGCATCTTTTTACATGTTGATGGTTTGCGAAATGCTCCCAACCACTGCAAAACATCATTTTGGCTCTAATGGGCTAGAGTGGATGTTTTCGTTGCGAAACCATATTCGCAACTTCGGTACCACAAAATAGTGCATTCAGGTTCGAAACACAAGTTTCGCATCGTTTTACGTGCTGAAGGTTTGCCAAATCCTCCCAACCACTGCAAAACATCATTTTGGGTCTAATAGAGTAGAATGGATGTTTTCGTTGTGAAACCATATTCGCAACTTCGGTACCACGAAATAGTGCATTCAAGCCCGAAACACAAGTTTCTCATCTTTTTACGTGCCGAACATTTGCGAAATGCTCCCAGCCACTGCAAAACATCATTTTGGGTCTAATGGAGTAGAATGGATGTTTTCATTGCGAAACCATTTTCGTAACTTCGGTACCCCAAAATAGTGTATTCAGGTCCGAAACACAAGTTTCGCATCTTTTTACGTGCCAATGGTTTGGGAAATGCTCCAAACCACTACAAAACATCATTTTGGGTCTAATAGACTAGAATGGATGTTTTCGTTGCGAAACTATATTCGCAACTTCAGTACAACGAAATAGTGCATTCACGTTCGAAACACAAGTTTCGCATCATTTTACGTGCCGAAGGTTTGCGAAATCCTCCCAACCACTGCAAAATATCATTTTGGGTCTAATGGAGTAGAATGGATGTTTTCGTTGCGAAACCATATTCGCAACTTTGGTACCCCGAAATAGTGCATTCAGGCCCGAAACACAAGTTTCTCATCTTTTTACGTGCCGAAGGTGTGCGAAATGCCCCCAACCAGTGCAAAACATCATATTGGTGTAATCGAGTAGAATGGATGTTTTCGTTGCGAAATTATATTCGCAACTTCGGTACCCCGAAATAGTGTATTTAGGCCCGAAACACAAGTTTCGCATCTTTTTACGTGCCGAAGGTTTGCGAAATGCCCCCAACCACTAGAAAACATCATTTTGGATCTAATGGAGTAGAATGGATGTTTTCGTTGCGAAACCATATTTGCAACTTCGGTACCACGAAATAGTGTATTCAGCCCCGAAACACAAGTTTCGCATCTTTTTACATGCCGAAGGTTCGCGAAATGCTCCCAACCACTACAAAAAATCATTTTCGGTCTAATGGAGTTGAATGTATGTTTTTGTTGCGAAACCATTTTCGTTACTTCACTACCCCGAAATAGTGTATTCAGGCCCGAAACACAAGTTTCGCATCTTTTTACGTGCCGAAGGTTTGCGAAATCCTCCCTACCAGTGCAAAACATCATTTTGGGTCTAATGGAGTTGAATGGATGTTTTCGTTGTGAAACTATATTCGCAACTTCGGTACCATGAAATAGTGCATTTAAGCCCGAAACACAAGTTTCACATCTGTTTACGTGCCGATGGTTTGCGAAATGCTCCCAACCACTGCAAAACATCATTTTGGGTGTAATGGAGTTGAATGTATGTTTTTGTTCCGAAACCATTTTCGTAACTTCAATACCCCGAAATAGTGCATTCAGGTTCGAAACACAAGTTTCGCATCTTTTTACGTGCCGAAGGTTTGCCAAAAGCTCCCAACCACTGCAAAACATCATTTTGGGTCTAATGGAGTTGAATGGATGTTTCTGCTGCGAAACCATTTTCGTAACTTCACTACCCCGAAATAGTTTATTCAGGCCCGAAACACAAGTTTCGCATCTTTTTACGTGCCGAACGTTTGCGAAATGCTCCCAGCCACTGCAAAACATCATGTTGGGTCTAATGGAGTAGAATGGATGTTTTCGTTGCGAAACCATTTTCGTAACTTCGGTACCCCGAAATAGTGTATTCTGGACCGAAGCACAAGTTTCCCATCTTTTTACGTGCCGATGGTTTGCAAAAGGCTCCCAACCACTAGAAAACATCATTTTGGGTCTAATGGAGTAGAATGGATGTTTTCGTTGTGAAACCATTTTCGTAACTTCGGTACCCCGAAATAGTGTATTCTGGACCGAAGCACAAGTTTCACATCTTTTTACATGCTGATGGTTTGCGAAATACTCCCAACCACTACAAAACATCATTTTGGGTCTAATGGAGTAGAATGGATATTTTCGTTGCGAAACCATATTCGCAACTTCGTTACCACGAAATAGTGCATTCAGGCCCGAAACACAAGTTTCGCATCTTTTTACGCGGCGAAGGTGTGCGAGATGCCCCCAACCACTGCAAAATATCATATTGGTCTAATCGAGTAGAATGGATGTTTTCGTTGCGAAATCATATTCGCAACTTCGGTGCCCCGAAATACTGTATTCAGGCTCGAAACACAAGTTTCGCATCTTTTTATGTGCCGAAGGTTTGCAAAATGCTCCCAACCACTACAAAACATCATTTTGGGTCTAATAGAGTTGAATGGATGTTTTTGTTGCGAAACCATTTTTGTAACTTCAGTACACCGAAATAATGGATTCGGGTTCGAAACACAAGTTTTGCTCCCATTTACATGCTGATGGTTTGCGAAATGCTCCCAACCACTGCAAAACATCATTTTTGGTCTAATGGACTAGAATGGATGTTTTCGTTACGAAACCATATTCGCAACTTCGGTACCACGAAATAGTGCATTCAGGTTCGAAACACAAGTTTCGCATCGTTTTACGTGCTGAAGGTTTGCGAAAATCTCAACCACTGCAAAACATCATTTTGGGTCTAATGGAGTAGAATGGATGTTTTCGTTGCGAAACCATATTCGCAACTTAGGTACCACGAAATAGTGCATTCAGGCCCGAAATACAAGTTTCGCATCTTTTTACGTGTCGAAGGTTTGCCAAATGCTCCCAACCACTACAAAACATTATTTTGGGTCTAATGGAGTTGAATGGATGTTTCTGTTGCGAAACCATTTTCGTAACTTCAGTACCCCAAAATAGTGTATTCAGGCCCGAAACACAAGTCTCGCATGTTTTTACGTGCCGAACGTTTTGAAATGCACCCAGCCACAGCAAAACATTATTTTGGTTCTAATGGAGTAGAATGTTTGTTTCTGTTGCGAAACCATTTTCGTAACTTCAATACCACGAAATAGTGTATTCAGGCCCGAAACACAAGTTCACATGTTCTTACGTGCCGAAGGTTTGCGAAATGCTCCCAACCACTACAATACATCATTTTGGGTCTAATGGAGTTGAATGGATGTTTTTGTTGCGAAACCATATTCGCAACTTCGGTACCACGAAATAGTGCATTCAGGTTCGAAACAAAAGTTTCGCATCTTTTTACATGTTGATGGTTTGCGAAATGCTCCCAACCACTGCAAAACATCATTTTGGCTCTAATGGGCTAGAGTGGATGTTTTCGTTGCGAAACCATATTCGCAACTTCGGTACCACAAAATAGTGCATTCAGGTTCGAAACACAAGTTTCGCATCATTTTACGTGCTGAAGGTTTGCCAAATCCTCCCAACCACTGCAAAACATCATTTTGGGTCTAATAGAGTAGAATGGATGTTTTCGTTGTGAAACCATATTCGCAACTTCGGTACCACGAAATAGTGCATTCAAGCCCGAAACACAAGTTTCTCATCTTTTTACGTGCCGAACATTTGCGAAATGCTCCCAGCCACTGCAAAACATCATTTTGGGTCTAATGGAGTAGAATGGATGTTTTCATTGCGAAACCATTTTCGTAACTTCGGTACCCCGAAATAGTGTATTCAGGTCCGAAACACAAGTTTCGCATCTTTTTACGTGCCAATGGTTTGGGAAATGCTCCAAACCACTACAAAACATCATTTTGGGTCTAATAGACTAGAATGGATGTTTTCGTTGCGAAACTATATTCGCAACTTCAGTACAACGAAATAGTGCATTCACGTTCGAAACACAAGTTTCGCATCATTTTACGTGCCGAAGGTTTGCGAAATCCTCCCAACCACTGCAAAATATCATTTTGGGTCTAATGGAGTAGAATGGATGTTTTCGTTGCGAAACCATATTCGCAACTTTGGTACCCCGAAATAGTGCATTCAGGCCCGAAATACAAGTTTCTCATCTTTTTACGTGCCGAAGGTGTGCGAAATGCCCCCAACCAGTGCAAAACATCATATTGGTGTAATCGAGTAGAATGGATGTTTTCGTTGCGAAATCATATTCGCAACTTCGGTACCCCGAAATAGTGTATTTAGGCCCGAAACACAAGTTTCGCATCTTTTTACGTGCCGAAGGTTTGCGAAATGCCCCCAACCACTACAAAACATCATTTTGGATCTAATGGAGTAGAATGGATGTTTTCGTTGCGAAACCATATTTGCAACTTCGGTACCACGAAATACTGTATTCAGCCCCGAAACACAAGTTTCACATCTTTTTACGTGCCGAAGGTTCGCGAAATGCTCCCAACCACTACAAAAAATCATTTTGGGTCTAATGGAGTTGAATGTATGTTTTTGTTGCGAAACCATTTTCGTTACTTCACTACCCCGAAATAGTGTATTCAGGCCCGAAACACAAGTTTCGCATCTTTTTACGTGCCGAAGGTTTGCGAAATCCTCCCTACCAGTGCAAAACATCATTTTGGGTCTAATGGAGTTGAATGGATGTATTCGTTGTGAAACTATATTCGCAACTTCGGTACCATGAAATAGTGCATTTAAGCCTGAAACACAAGTTTCGCATCTGTTTACGTGCCGATGGTTTGCGAAATGCTCTCAACCACTGCAAAACATCATTTTGGGTGTAATGGAGTTGAATGTATGTTTTTGTTCCGAAACCATTTTCGTAACTTCAATACCCCGAAATAGTGCATTCAGGTTCGAAACACAAGTTTCGCATCTTTTTACGTGCCGAAGGTTTGCCAAAAGCTCCCAACCACTGCAAAACATCATTTTGGGTCTAATGGAGTTGAATGGATGTTTCTGTTGCGAAACCATTTTCGTAACTTCACTACCCCGAAATAGTTTATTCAGGCCCGAAACACAAGTTTCGCATCTTTTTACGTGCCGAACGTTTGCGAAATGCTCCCAGCCACTGCAAAACATCATGTTGGGTCTAATGGAGTAGAATGGATGTTTTCATTGCGAAACCATTTTCGTAACTTCGGTACCCCGAAATAGTGTATTCTGGACCGAAGCACAAGTTTCCCATCTTTTTACGTGCCGATGGTTTGCAAAATGCTCCCAACCACTAGAAAACATCATTTTGGGTCTAATGGAGTAGAATGGATGTTTTCGTTGCGAAACCATTTTCGTAACTTCGGTACCCCGAAATAGTGTATTCTGGACCGAAGCACAAGTTTCACATCTTTTTACATGCTGATGGTTTGCGAAATACTCCCAACCACTACAAAACATCATTTTGGGTCTAATGGAGTAGAATGGATGTTTTCGTTGCGAAACCATATTCGCAACTTCGTTACCACGAAATAGTGCATTCAGGCCCGAAACACAAGTTTCGCATCTTTTTACGTGGCGAAGGTGTGCGAGATGCCCCCAACCACTGCAAAATATCATATTGGTCTAATCGAGTAGAATGGATGTTTTCGTTGCGAAATCATATTCGCAACTTCGGTACCCCGAAATAGTGTATTCAGGCTCGAAACACAAGTTTCGCATCTTTTTATGTGCCGAAGGTTTGCAAAATGCTCCCAACCACTACAAAACATCATTTTGGGTCTAATAGAGTTGAATGGATGTTTTTGTTGCGAAACCATTTTTGTAACTTCAGTACACCGAAATAATGCATTCGGGTTCGAAACACAAGTTTTGCTCCCATTTACATGCTGATGGTTTGCGAAATGCTCCCAACGACTGCAAAACATCATTTTTGGTCTAATGGACTAGAATGGATGTTTTCGTTACGAAACCATATTCGCAACTTCGGTACCACGAAATAGTGCATTCAGGTTCAAAACACAAGTTTCGCATCGTTTTACGTGCTGAAGGTTTGCGAAAATCTCAACCACTGCAAAACATCATTTTGGGTCTAATGGAGTAGAATGGATGTTTTCGTTGCGAAACCATATTCGCAACTTAGGTACCACGAAATAGTGCATTCAGGCCCGAAATACAAGTTTCGCATCTTTTTACGTGTCGAAGGTTTGCCAAATGCTCCCAACCACTACAAAACATTATTTTGGGTCTAATGGAGTTGAATGGATGTTTCTGTTGCGAAACCATTTTCGTAACTTCAGTACCCCAAAATAGTGTATTCAGGCCCGAAACACAAGTCTCGCATGTTTTTACGTGCCGAACGTTTTGAAATGCACCCAGCCACAGCAAAACATTATTTTGGTTCTAATGGTGTAGAATGTTTGTTTCTGTTGCGAAACCATTTTCGTAACTTCAATACCACGAAATAGTGTATTCAGGCCCGAAACACAAGTTCACATGTTCTTACGTGCCGAAGGTTTGCGAAATGCTCCCAACCACTACAATACATCATTTTGGGTCTAATGGAGTTGAATGGATGTTTTTGTTGCGAAACCATATTCGCAACTTCGGTACCACGAAATAGTGCATTCAGGTTCGAAACAAAAGTTTCGCATCTTTTTACATGTTGATGGTTTGCGAAATGCTCCCAACCACTGCAAAACATCATTTTGGCTCTAATGGGCTAGAGTGGATGTTTTCGTTGCGAAACCATATTCGCAACTTCGGTACCACAAAATAGTGCATTGAGGTTCGAAACACAAGTTTCGCATCGTTTTACGTGCTGAAGGTTTGCCAAATCCTCCCAACCACCGCAAAACATCATTTTGGGTCTAATAGAGTAGAATGGATGTTTTCGTTGTGAAACCACATTCGCAACTTCGGTACCACGAAATAGTGCATTCAAGCCCGAAACACAAGTTTCTCATCTTTTTACGTGCCGAACATTTGCGAAATGCTCCCAGCCACTGCAAAACATCATTTTGGGTCTAATGGAGTAGAATGGATGTTTTCATTGCGAAACCATTTTCGTAACTTTGGTACCCCGAAATAGTGTATTCAGGTCCGAAACACAAGTTTCGCATCTTTTTACGTGCCAATGGTTTGCGAAATGCTCCAAACCACTACAAAACATCATTTTGGGTCTAATAGACTAGAATGGATGTTTTTGTTGCGAAACTATATTCGCAACTTCAGTACAACGAAATATTGCATTCACGTTCGAAACACAAGTTTCGCATCATTTTACGTGCCGAAGGTTTGCGAAATCCTCCCAACCACTGCAAAATATCATTTTGGGTCTAATGGAGTAGAATGGATGTTTTCGTTGCGAAACCATATTCGCAACTTTGGTACCCCGAAATAGTGCATTCAGGCCCGAAACACAAGTTTCTCATCTTTTTACGTGCCGAAGGTGTGCGAAATGCCCCCAACCAGTGCAAAACATCATATTGGTGTAATCGAGTAGAATGGATGTTTTCGTTGCGAAATCATATTCGCAACTTCGGTACCCCGAAATAGTGTATTTAGGCCCGAAACACAAGTTTCGCATCTTTTTACGTGCCGAAGGTTTGCGAAATGCCCCCAACCACTACAAAACATCATTTTGGATCTAATGGAGTAGAATGGATGTTTTCGTTGCGAAACCATATTTGCAACTTCGGTACCACGAAATAGTGTATTCAGCCCCGAAACACAAGTTTCGCATCTTTTTACGTGCCGAAGGTTCGCGAAATGCTCCCAACCACTACAAAAAATCATTTTGGGTCTAATGGAGTTGAATGTATGTTTTTGTTGTGAAACCATTTTCGTTACTTCACTAACCCGAAATAGTGTATTCAGGCCCGAAACACAAGTTTCGCATCTTTTTACGTGCCGAAGGTTTGCGAAATCCTCCCTACCAGTGCAAAACATCATTTTGGGTCTAATGGAGTTGAATGGATGTTTTCGTTGTGAAACTATATTCGCAACTTCGGTACCATGAAATAGTGCATTTAAGCCTGAAACACAAATTTCGCATCTGTTTACGTGCCGATGGTTTGCGAAATGCTCCCAACCACTGCAAAACATCATTTTGGGTGTAATGGAGTTGAATGTATGTTTTTGTTCCGAAACCATTTTCGTAACTTCAATACCCCGAAATAGTGCATTCAGGTTCGAAACACAAGTTTCGCATCTTTTTACGTGCCGAAGGTTTGCCAAAAGCTCCCAACCACTGCAAAACATCATTTTGGGTCTAATGGAGTTGAATGGATGTTTCTGTTGCGAAACCATTTTCGTAACTTCACTACCCCGAAATAGTTTATTCAGGCCCAAAACACAAGTTTCGCATCTTTTTACGTGCCGAACGTTTGCGAAATGCTCCCAGCCACTGCAAAACATCATGTTGGGTCTAATGGAGTAGAATGGATGTTTTCGTTGCGAAACCATTTTCGTAACTTCGGTACCCCGAAATAGTGTATTCTGGACCGAAGCACAAGTTTCCCATCTTTTTACGTGCCGATGGTTTGCAAAATGCTCCCAACCACTAGAAAACATCATTTTGGGTCTAATGGAGTAGAATGGATGTTTTCGTTGCGAAACCATTTTCGTAACTTCGGTACCCCGAAATAGTGTATTCTGGACCGAAGCACAAGTTTCACATCTTTTTACATGCTGATGGTTTGCGAAATACTCCCAACCACTACAAAACATCATTTTGGGTCTAATGGAGTAGAATGGACGTTTTCGTTGCGAAACCATATTCGCAACTTCGTTACCACGAAATAGTGCATTCAGGCCCGAAACACAAGTTTCGCATCTTTTTACATGGCGAAGGTGTGCGAGATGCCCCCAACCACTGCAAAATATCATATTGGTCTAATCGAGTAGAATGGATGTTTTCGTTGCGAAATCATATTCGCAACTTCGGTACCCCGAAATAGTGTATTCAGGCTCGAAACACAAGTTTCGCATCTTTTTATGTGCCGAAGGTTTGCAAAATGCTCCCAACCACTACAAAACATCATTTTGGGTCTAATAGAGTTGAATGGATGTTTTTGTTGCGAAACCATTTTTGTAACTTCAGTACACCGAAATAATGCATTCGGGTTCGAAACACAAGTTTTGCTCCCATTTACATGCTGATGGTTTGCGAAATGCTCCCAACGACTGCAAAACATCATTTTTGGTCTAATGGACTAGAATGGATGTTTTCGTTACGAAACCATATTCGCAACTTCGGTACCACGAAATAGTGCATTCAGGTTCAAAACACAAGTTTCGCATCGTTTTACGTGCTGAAGGTTTGCGAAAATCTCAACCACTGCAAAACATCATTTTGGGTCTAATGGAGTAGAATGGATGTTTTCGTTGCGAAACCATATTCGCAACTTAGGTACCACGAAATAGTGCATTCAGGCCCGAAATACAAGTTTCGCATCTTTTTACGTGTCGAAGGTTTGCCAAATGCTCCCAACCACTACAAAACATTATTTTGGGTCTAATGGAGTTGAATGGATGTTTCTGTTGCGAAACCATTTTCGTAACTTCAGTACCCCAAAATAGTGTATTCAGGCCCGAAACACAAGTCTCGCATGTTTTTACGTGCCGAACGTTTTGAAATGCACCCAGCCACAGCAAAACATTATTTTGGTTCTAATGGAGTAGAATGTTTGTTTCTGTTGCGAAACCATTTTCGTAACCTCAATACCACGAAATAGTGTATTCAGGCCCGAAACACAAGTTCACATGTTCTTACGTGCCGAAGGTTTGCGAAATGCTCCCAACCACTACAATACATCATTTTGGGTCTAATGGAGTTGAATGGATGTTTTTGTTGCGAAACCATATTCGCAACTTCGGTACCACGAAATAGTGCATTCAGGTTCGAAACAAAAGTTTCGCATCTTTTTACATGTTGATGGTTTGCGAAATGCTCCCAACCACTGCAAAACATCATTTTGGCTCTAATGGGCTAGAGTGGATGTTTTCGTTGCGAAACCATATTCGCAACTTCGGTACCACAAAATAGTGCATTCAGGTTCGAAACACAAGTTTCGCATCGTTTTACGTGCTGAAGGTTTGCCAAATCCTCCCAACCACTGCAAAACATCATTTTGGGTCTAATAGAGTAGAATGGATGTTTTCGTTGTGAAACCATATTCGCAACTTCGGTACCACGAAATAGTGCATTCAAGCCCGAAACACAAGTTTCTCATCTTTTTACGTGCCGAACATTTGCGAAATGCTCCCAGCCACTGCAAAACATCATTTTGGGTCTAATGGAGTTGAATGGATGTTTTCATTGCGAAACCATTTTCGTAACTTCGGTACCCCGAAATAGTGTATTCAGGTCCGAAACACAAGTTTCGCATCTTTTTACGTGCCAATGGTTTGCGAAATGCTCCAAACCACTTCAAAACATCATTTTGGGTCTAATGGAGTAGAATGGATGTTTTCGTTGCGAAACCATATTCGCAACTTAGGTACCCCGAAATAGTGCATTCAGGCCCGAAACACAAGTTTCTCATCTTTTTACGTGCCGAAGGTGTGCGAAATGCCCCCAACCAGTGCAAAACATCATATTGGTGTAATCGAGTAGAATGGATGTTTTCGTTGCGAAATCATATTCGCAACTTCGGTACCCCGAAATAGTGTATTTAGGCCCGAAACACAAGTTTCGCATCTTTTTACGTGCCGAAGGTTTGCGAAATGCCCCCAACCACTACAAAACATCATTTTGGATCTAATGGAGTAGAATGGATGTTTTCGTTGCGAAACCATATTTGCAACTTCGGTACCACGAAATAGTGTATTCAGCCCCGAAACACAAGTTTCGCATCTTTTTACGTGCCGAAGGTTCGCGAAATGCTCCCAACCACTACAAAAAATCATTTTGGGTCTAATGGAGTTGAATGTATGTTTTTGTTGTGAAACCATTTTCGTTACTTCACTAACCCGAAATAGTGTATTCAGGCCCGAAACACAAGTTTCGCATCTTTTTACGTGCCGAAGGTTTGCGAAATCCTCCCTACCAGTGCAAAACATCATTTTGGGTCTAATGGAGTTGAATGGATGTTTTCGTTGTGAAACTATATTCGCAACTTCGGTACCATGAAATAGTGCATTTAAGCCTGAAACACAAATTTCGCATCTGTTTACGTGCCGATGGTTTGCGAAATGCTCCCAACCACTGCAAAACATCATTTTGGGTGTAATGGAGTTGAATGTATGTTTTTGTTCCGAAACCATTTTCGTAACTTCAATACCCCGAAATAGTGCATTCAGGTTCGAAACACAAGTTTCGCATCTTTTTACGTGCCGAAGGTTTGCCAAAAGCTCCCAACCACTGCAAAACATCATTTTGGGTCTAATGGAGTTGAATGGATGTTTCTGTTGCGAAACCATTTTCGTAACTTCACTACCCCGAAATAGTTTATTCAGGCCCAAAACACAAGTTTCGCATCTTTTTACGTGCCGAACGTTTGCGAAATGCTCCCAGCCACTGCAAAACATCATGTTGGGTCTAATGGAGTAGAATGGATGTTTTCGTTGTGAAACCATTTTCGTAACTTCGGTACCCCGAAATAGTGTATTCTGGACCGAAGCACAAGTTTCCCATCTTTTTACGTGCCGATGGTTTGCAAAATGCTCCCAACCACTAGAAAACATCATTTTGGGTCTAATGGAGTAGAATGGATGTTTTCGTTGCGAAACCATTTTCGTAACTTCGGTACCCCGAAATAGTGTATTCTGGACCGAAGCACAAGTTTCACATCTTTTTACATGCTGATGGTTTGCGAAATACTCCCAACCACTACAAAACATCATTTTGGGTCTAATGGAGTAGAATGGACGTTTTCGTTGCGAAACCATATTCGCAACTTCGTTACCACGAAATAGTGCATTCAGGCCCGAAACACAAGTTTCGCATCTTTTTACATGGCGAAGGTGTGCGAGATGCCCCCAACCACTGCAAAATATCATATTGGTCTAATCGAGTAGAATGGATGTTTTCGTTGCGAAATCATATTCGCAACTTCGGTACCCCGAAATAGTGTATTCAGGCTCGAAACACAAGTTTCGCATCTTTTTATGTGCCGAAGGTTTGCAAAATGCTCCCAACCACTACAAAACATCATTTTGGGTCTAATAGAGTTGAATGGATGTTTTTGTTGCGAAACCATTTTTGTAACTTCAGTACACCGAAATAATGCATTCGGGTTCGAAACACAAGTTTTGCTCCCATTTACATGCTGATGGTTTGCGAAATGCTCCCAACGACTGCAAAACATCATTTTTGGTCTAATGGACTAGAATGGATGTTTTCGTTACGAAACCATATTCGCAACTTCGGTACCACGAAATAGTGCATTCAGGTTCAAAACACAAGTTTCGCATCGTTTTACGTGCTGAAGGTTTGCGAAAATCTCAACCACTGCAAAACATCATTTTGGGTCTAATGGAGTAGAATGGATGTTTTCGTTGCGAAACCATATTCGCAACTTAGGTACCACGAAATAGTGCATTCAGGCCCGAAATACAAGTTTCGCATCTTTTTACGTGTCGAAGGTTTGCCAAATGCTCCCAACCACTACAAAACATTATTTTGGGTCTAATGGAGTTGAATGGATGTTTCTGTTGCGAAACCATTTTCGTAACTTCAGTACCCCAAAATAGTGTATTCAGGCCCGAAACACAAGTCTCGCATGTTTTTACGTGCCGAACGTTTTGAAATGCACCCAGCCACAGCAAAACATTATTTTGGTTCTAATGGAGTAGAATGTTTGTTTCTGTTGCGAAACCATTTTCGTAACCTCAATACCACGAAATAGTGTATTCAGGCCCGAAACACAAGTTCACATGTTCTTACGTGCCGAAGGTTTGCGAAATGCTCCCAACCACTACAATACATCATTTTGGGTCTAATGGAGTTGAATGGATGTTTTTGTTGCGAAACCATATTCGCAACTTCGGTACCACGAAATAGTGCATTCAGGTTCGAAACAAAAGTTTCGCATCTTTTTACATGTTGATGGTTTGCGAAATGCTCCCAACCACTGCAAAACATCATTTTGGCTCTAATGGGCTAGAGTGGATGTTTTCGTTGCGAAACCATATTCGCAACTTCGGTACCACAAAATAGTGCATTCAGGTTCGAAACACAAGTTTCGCATCGTTTTACGTGCTGAAGGTTTGCCAAATCCTCCCAACCACTGCAAAACATCATTTTGGGTCTAATAGAGTAGAATGGATGTTTTCGTTGTGAAACCATATTCGCAACTTCGGTACCACGAAATAGTGCATTCAAGCCCGAAACACAAGTTTCTCATCTTTTTACGTGCCGAACATTTGCGAAATGCTCCCAGCCACTGCAAAACATCATTTTGGGTCTAATGGAGTTGAATGGATGTTTTCATTGCGAAACCATTTTCGTAACTTCGGTACCCCGAAATAGTGTATTCAGGTCCGAAACACAAGTTTCGCATCTTTTTACGTGCCAATGGTTTGCGAAATGCTCCAAACCACTTCAAAACATCATTTTGGGTCTAATGGAGTAGAATGGATGTTTTCGTTGCGAAACCATATTCGCAACTTAGGTACCCCGAAATAGTGCATTCAGGCCCGAAACACAAGTTTCTCATCTTTTTACGTGCCGAAGGTGTGCGAAATGCCCCCAACCAGTGCAAAACATCATATTGGTGTAATCGAGTAGAATGGATGTTTTCGTTGCGAAATCATATTCGCAACTTCGGTACCCCGAAATAGTGTATTTAGGCCCGAAACACAAGTTTCGCATCTTTTTACGTGCCGAAGGTTTGCGAAATGCCCCCAACCACTACAAAACATCATTTTGGATCTAATGGAGTAGAATGGATGTTTTCGTTGCGAAACCATATTTGCAACTTCGGTACCACGAAATAGTGTATTCAGCCCCGAAACACAAGTTTCGCATCTTTTTACGTGCCGAAGGTTCGCGAAATGCTCCCAACCACTACAAAAAATCATTTTGGGTC
Source organism: Cenchrus fungigraminus (assembly GCA_036936925.1). Taxonomy (NCBI): domain Eukaryota; kingdom Viridiplantae; phylum Streptophyta; class Magnoliopsida; order Poales; family Poaceae; genus Cenchrus; species Cenchrus fungigraminus. The sequence continues at coordinate 75,542,921 of CM072769.1, read as the reverse complement.
TAATGGAGTTGAATGTATGTTTTTGTTGTGAAACCATTTTCGTTACTTCACTAACCCGAAATAGTGTATTCAGGCCCGAAACACAAGTTTCGCATCTTTTTACGTGCCGAAGGTTTGCGAAATCCTCCCTACCAGTGCAAAACATCATTTTGGGTCTAATGGAGTTGAATGGATGTTTTCGTTGTGAAACTATATTCGCAACTTCGGTACCATGAAATAGTGCATTTAAGCCTGAAACACAAATTTCGCATCTGTTTACGTGCCGATGGTTTGCGAAATGCTCCCAACCACTGCAAAACATCATTTTGGGTGTAATGGAGTTGAATGTATGTTTTTGTTCCGAAACCATTTTCGTAACTTCAATACCCCGAAATAGTGCATTCAGGTTCGAAACACAAGTTTCGCATCTTTTTACGTGCCGAAGGTTTGCCAAAAGCTCCCAACCACTGCAAAACATCATTTTGGGTCTAATGGAGTTGAATGGATGTTTCTGTTGCGAAACCATTTTCGTAACTTCACTACCCCGAAATAGTTTATTCAGGCCCAAAACACAAGTTTCGCATCTTTTTACGTGCCGAACGTTTGCGAAATGCTCCCAGCCACTGCAAAACATCATGTTGGGTCTAATGGAGTAGAATGGATGTTTTCGTTGTGAAACCATTTTCGTAACTTCGGTACCCCGAAATAGTGTATTCTGGACCGAAGCACAAGTTTCCCATCTTTTTACGTGCCGATGGTTTGCAAAATGCTCCCAACCACTAGAAAACATCATTTTGGGTCTAATGGAGTAGAATGGATGTTTTCGTTGCGAAACCATTTTCGTAACTTCGGTACCCCGAAATAGTGTATTCTGGACCGAAGCACAAGTTTCACATCTTTTTACATGCTGATGGTTTGCGAAATACTCCCAACCACTACAAAACATCATTTTGGGTCTAATGGAGTAGAATGGACGTTTTCGTTGCGAAACCATATTCGCAACTTCGTTACCACGAAATAGTGCATTCAGGCCCGAAACACAAGTTTCGCATCTTTTTACATGGCGAAGGTGTGCGAGATGCCCCCAACCACTGCAAAATATCATATTGGTCTAATCGAGTAGAATGGATGTTTTCGTTGCGAAATCATATTCGCAACTTCGGTACCCCGAAATAGTGTATTCAGGCTCGAAACACAAGTTTCGCATCTTTTTATGTGCCGAAGGTTTGCAAAATGCTCCCAACCACTACAAAACATCATTTTGGGTCTAATAGAGTTGAATGGATGTTTTTGTTGCGAAACCATTTTTGTAACTTCAGTACACCGAAATAATGCATTCGGGTTCGAAACACAAGTTTTGCTCCCATTTACATGCTGATGGTTTGCGAAATGCTCCCAACGACTGCAAAACATCATTTTTGGTCTAATGGACTAGAATGGATGTTTTCGTTACGAAACCATATTCGCAACTTCGGTACCACGAAATAGTGCATTCAGGTTCAAAACACAAGTTTCGCATCGTTTTACGTGCTGAAGGTTTGCGAAAATCTCAACCACTGCAAAACATCATTTTGGGTCTAATGGAGTAGAATGGATGTTTTCGTTGCGAAACCATATTCGCAACTTAGGTACCACGAAATAGTGCATTCAGGCCCGAAATACAAGTTTCGCATCTTTTTACGTGTCGAAGGTTTGCCAAATGCTCCCAACCACTACAAAACATTATTTTGGGTCTAATGGAGTTGAATGGATGTTTCTGTTGCGAAACCATTTTCGTAACTTCAGTACCCCAAAATAGTGTATTCAGGCCCGAAACACAAGTCTCGCATGTTTTTACGTGCCGAACGTTTTGAAATGCACCCAGCCACAGCAAAACATTATTTTGGTTCTAATGGAGTAGAATGTTTGTTTCTGTTGCGAAACCATTTTCGTAACCTCAATACCACGAAATAGTGTATTCAGGCCCGAAACACAAGTTCACATGTTCTTACGTGCCGAAGGTTTGCGAAATGCTCCCAACCACTACAATACATCATTTTGGGTCTAATGGAGTTGAATGGATGTTTTTGTTGCGAAACCATATTCGCAACTTCGGTACCACGAAATAGTGCATTCAGGTTCGAAACAAAAGTTTCGCATCTTTTTACATGTTGATGGTTTGCGAAATGCTCCCAACCACTGCAAAACATCATTTTGGCTCTAATGGGCTAGAGTGGATGTTTTCGTTGCGAAACCATATTCGCAACTTCGGTACCACAAAATAGTGCATTCAGGTTCGAAACACAAGTTTCGCATCGTTTTACGTGCTGAAGGTTTGCCAAATCCTCCCAACCACTGCAAAACATCATTTTGGGTCTAATAGAGTAGAATGGATGTTTTCGTTGTGAAACCATATTCGCAACTTCGGTACCACGAAATAGTGCATTCAAGCCCGAAACACAAGTTTCTCATCTTTTTACGTGCCGAACATTTGCGAAATGCTCCCAGCCACTGCAAAACATCATTTTGGGTCTAATGGAGTTGAATGGATGTTTTCATTGCGAAACCATTTTCGTAACTTCGGTACCCCGAAATAGTGTATTCAGGTCCGAAACACAAGTTTCGCATCTTTTTACGTGCCAATGGTTTGCGAAATGCTCCAAACCACTTCAAAACATCATTTTGGGTCTAATAGACTAGAATGGATGTTTTCGTTGCGAAACTATATTCGCAACTTCAGTACAACGAAATAGTGCATTCACGTTCGAAACACAAGTTTCGCATCTTTTTATGTGCCGAAGGTTTGCGAAATGCCCCCAACCGCTACAAAATATCATTTTGGATCTAATGGAGTAGAATAGATGTTTTCGTTGCGAAACCATATTTGCAACTTCGGTACCACAAAATAGTGGATTCAGGCTCGAAACACAAGTTCCTCATCTTTTTACGTGCCGATGGTATGCAAAATCCTCCCAACCACTACAAAACATCATTTTGGGTCTAATGGAGTTGAATGGATGTTTTTGTTGCGAAACCATTTTCGTAACTTCAGTACACCGAAATAGTGCATTCAGGTTCGAAACACAAGTTTCGCATCTTTTTACATGTTGATGGTTTGCGAAATGCTCCCAACCACTGCAAAACATCATTTTGGGTCTAATCGACTAGAATGGATGTTTTCGTTGCGAAACCATATTCGCAACTTCGGTACCATGAAATAATGCATTCAGGTTCGAAACACAAGTTTCGCATCGTTTTACGTGCTGACGGTTTGCGAAATCCTCCCGACCACTTCAAAACATCATTTTGGGTCTAATGGAGTAGAATGGATGTTTTCGTTGCGAAACCATATTTGCAACTTAGGTACCATGAAATAGTGCATTCAGGCCTGAAACACAAGTTTCGCATCTTTTTACGTGTCGAAGGTTTGCCAAATGCTCCCAACCACTGCAAAACATCATTCTGGATCTAATGGAGTTGAATGGATGTTTCTGTTGCGAAACCATTTTCGTAACTTCAGTACCCCGAAATAGTGTATTCAGGCCCGAAACACAAGTTTCGCATGTTTTTACGTGCTGAACGTTTGCGAAATGCTCCCAGCCACTGCAAAACATCATTTTGGGTCTAATGGAGTAGAATGGATGTTTTCATTGCGAAACCATTTTCGTAACTTCGGTACCCCTTAATAGTGTATTCAGGCCCGAAACACAAGTTTCGCATCTTTTTGCGTGCAAATGGTTTGCGAAATGCTCCCAACCACTACAAAACATCATTTTGGGCCTAATAGACTAGAATGGATGTTTTCGTTGCGAAACTATATTCGAAACTTCAGTACCACGAAATAGTGCATTCACGTTCGAAACACAAGTTTTGCATCATTTTACGTGCCGAAGGTTTGCGAAATCCTCCCAACCACTACAAAACATCATTTTGGGTCTAATCGAGTAGAATGGATGTTTTCGTTGCGAAACTATATTCGCAACTTTGGTACCACAAAATAGTGCATTCAGGCCCGAAACACAAGTTTCTCATCTTTTTTCGTGCCGAAGGTGTGCGAAATGCCCCCAACCAGTGCAAAACATCATATTGGTGTAATCGAGTAGAATGGATGTTTTCGTTGCGAAATCATATTCGCAACTTCGGTACGCCGAAATAGTGTATTCAGGCCCGAAACACAAGTTTCGCATCTTTTTACGTGCCGAAGGTTTGCGAAATGCCCCCAACCGCTACAAAACATCATTTTGGATCTAATGGAGTAGAATGGATGTTTTCGTTGCGAAACCATATTTGCAACTTCGGTACCACGAAATAGTGTATTCAGGCCCGAAACACAAGTTTCACATCTTTTTACGTGCCGAAGGTTTGCGAAATGCTCCCAACCACTACAAAAAATCATTTTGGGTCTAATGGAGTTGAATGTATGTTTTTGTTGCGAAACCATTTTCGTAACTTCAATACCCCGAAATAGAGCATTCAGGTTCGAAACACAAGTTTCGCATCTTTTTACGTGCCGAAGGTTTGCCAAAAGCTCCCAACCACTGCAAAACATCATTTTGGGTCTAATGGAGTTGAATGGATGTTTCTATTGCGAAACCATTTTCGTAACTTCAGTACACCGAAATAGTGCATTCAGGTTCGAAACACAAGTTTCGCATATTTTTACATGCTGATGGTTTGCGAAATGCTCCCAACCACTGCAAAACATCATTTTGGGTCTAATAGACTAGAATGGATGTTTTCGTTGCGAAACCATATTCGCAACTTGGGTACCACGAAATAGTGCATTCAGGTTCGAAACACAAGTTTCGCATCGTTTTACGTGCCGAAGATTTGCGAAATCCTCTCAACCACTGCAAAACATCATTTTGGGTCTAATGGAGTAGAATGGATGTTTTCGTTACGAAACCATATTCGCAACTTAGGTACCACGAAATAGTGCATTCAGGCCTGAAACACAAGTTTCGCATCTTTTTACGTGTCGAAGGTTTGCCAAATGCTCCCTACCACTACAAAACATTATTTTGGGTCTAATGGAGTTGAATGGATGTTTCTGTTGCGAAACCATTTTCTTACTTCAGTACCCCAGAATAGTGTATTCAGGCCCGAAACACAAGTTTCGCATGTTTTTACGTGCCGAACGATTGCAAAATGCTCCCAGCCACTGCAAAACATCATTTTGGGTCTAATGGAGTAGAATGGATGTTTTCGTTGCGAAACCATTTTCGTAACTTCGGTACCCCAAAATAGTGTATTCAGGCCCGAAACACAAGTTTCGCATCTTTTCACGTGCTGATGGTTTGCGAAATGCTCCCAACCACTACAAAACATCATTTTGGGTCTAATGGAGTAGAATGGATGTTTTCGTTGCGGAACCATATTCGCAACTTCGGTACCACGAAATGGTGCATTCAGGCCCGAAACACATGTTTCGCATCTTTTTACGTGCCGAAGGTGTGCGAGATGCCCCCAACCACTGCAAAACATCATATTGGTCTAATCAAGTAGAATGGATGTTTTCGCTGCGAAATCGTATTCGCAACTTCGGTACCCCGAAATAGTGTATTCAGACTCGAAACACAAGTTTCGCATCTTTTTACGTGCCGATGGTTTGCGAACTGCTCCCAACCACTACAAAACATCATTTAGGGTCTAATGGAGTAGAAAGGATGTTTTTGTTGCGAAACCATATTCGCAACTTCGGTACCACGAAATAGTGCATTCAGGCTCGAAACACAAGTTTCGCATCTTTTTACATGCCGAAGGTGTTCGAAATGCTCCCAACCACTGCAAAACGTCATTTTGGGTCTAATGGAGTAGAATGGATGTTTTCGTTGCGAAACCATATTCGCAACTTAGGCACCACGAAATAGTGCATTCAGGCCCGAAACACAAGTTACGCATCTGTTTATGTGCCGAAGGTTTGCGAAATGCTCCCAACCACTACAATACATCATTTTGGGTCTAATGGAGTTGAATGGATGTTTTTGTTGCGAAACCATATTCGCAACTTCGGTACCACGAAATAGTGCATTCAGGCCCGAAACACAAGTTTCGCATCTTTTTACGTGCCGAAGGTTTGCCAAATGCTCCCAACGACTTCAAAACATCATTTTGGGTCTAATGGAGTTGAATGGATGTTTCTATTGCGAAACCATTTTCGTAACTTCAGTACCCAGAAATAGTGTATCCAGGCCCGAAAGACAAGTTTCACATGTTTTTACGTGCCGAAGGTTTGCGAAATGCTCTCAGCCACTGCAAAACATCGTTTTGGGTCTAATGGAGTAGAATGGACGTTTTTGTTGCGAAACCATATTCGCAACTTCGGTACCATGAAATAGTGCAGTCAGGTTCGAAACAAAAGTTTCGCATCTTTTTACATGTTGATGGTTTAAGAAATGCTCCCAACCACTGCAAAACATCATTTTGGGTCTAATCGACTAGAGTGGATGTTTTCGTCGCGAAACCATATTCGCAACTTCGGTACCACGAAATAGTGCATTCATGTTCGAAACACAAGTTTTACATCGTTTTACGTGCTGAAGGTTTGCGAAATCCTCCCAACCACTGCAAAACATCATTTTGGGTGTAATGGAGTAGAATGGATGTTTTCATTGCGAAACCATATTCGCAACTTAGGTACCACGAAATACTGCATTCAGGCCCGAAACACAAGTTTCGCATCTTTTTACGTGCCGAAGGTTTGCCAAATGCTCCCAACGACTTCAAAACAACATTTTGGGTCTAATGGAGTTGAACGGATGTTTCTGTTGCGAAACCATTTTCGTAACTTCAGTACCCAGAAATAGTGTATCCAGGCCCGAAAGACAAGTTTCACATGTTTTTACGTGCCGAAGGTTTGTGAAATGTTCTCAGCCACTGCAAAACATCGTTTTGGGTCTAATGGAGTAGAATGGACGTTTTTGTTGCGAAACCATTTTCGTAACTTCGGTACCCCGAAATAGTGCATTCAGGTTCGAAACACAAGTTTCGCATCTTTTTACGTGCCAATGGCTTGCGAAATGCTCCCAACCACTGCAAAACATCATTTTGGGACTAATGGAGTAGTATGCATGTTTTCGTTGCGAAACCATATTCGCAACTTAGGTACCACGAAATAGTGTATTCAGGCCCGAAACACAACTTTCGCATCTTTTTACATGTCGAAGGTTTGCCAAATGCTCCCAACCACTACAAAACATTATTTTGGGTCTAATGGAGTTGATTGGATGTTTCTGTTGCGAAACCATTTTCGTAACTTCAGTACCCCTAAATAGTGTATTCAGGCCCGAAACACAAGTTTCGCATGTTTTTACGTGCCGAATGTTTTGAAATGCTCCCAGCCACAGCAAAACATCATTTTGGGTCTATTGGACTAGAATGGATGTTTTCTTTGCGAAACCATATTCGCAACTTCGGTACCATGAAATAGTGCATTCAGGTTCGAAACACAAGTTTCGCATCGTTTTACGTGCTGAAGGTTTGCGAAATCCTCCCAACCACTGCAAAACATCATTTTGGGTCTAATGGAGTAGAATGGATGTTTTCGTTGTGAAACCATATTCGCAACTTCGGTACCACGAAATAGTGCATTCAGGCCCGAAACATAAGTTTCGCATCTTCTTACGTGCCGAAGGTTTTCGAAATGCTCCCAACCATAGCAAAACATCATTTTGGGTCTAATGGAGTTGAATGGATGTTTCTGTTGCGAAACCATTTTCGTAACTTCAGTACCCCGGAATAGTGTATTCAGTCCCGAAACACAAGTTTCGCATGTTTTTACGTGCCGAACGATTGCGAAATGCTGCCAGCCACTACTAAACACCATTTTGGGTCTAATGGAGTAGAATGGATGTTTTCGTTGCGAAACCATTTTCGTAACTTCGGTACCCCAAAATAGTGTATTCAGGCCCGAAACACAAGTTTCACATCTTTTTACGTGCCGATGGTTTGCGAAATGCTCCCAACCACTACAAAACATCATTTTGGGTCTAATGGAGTAGAATGGATGTTTTCGTTGCGAAACCATATTCGCAACTTCGGTACCACGAAATAGTGCATTCAAGCCCGAAACACAAGTTTCGCATCTTTTTACGTGCCGAAGGTGTGCGAGATGCCCCCAACCACTGCAAAATATCATATTGGTCTAATCGAGTAGAATGGATGTTTTCGTTGCGAAATCATATTCGCAACTTCGGTACCCCGAAATAGTGTATTCAGGCTCGAAACACAAGTTTCGCATCTTTTTATGTGCCGAAGGTTTGCAAAATGCTCCCAACCACTACAAAACATCATTTTGGGTCTAATAGAGTTGAATGGATGTTTTAGTTGCGAAACCATTTTTGTAACTTCAGTACACCGAAATAATGCACTCGGGTTCGAAACTCAAGTTTTGCTCCCATTTACATGCTGATGGTTTGCGAAATGCTCCCAACCACTGCAAAACATCATTTTTGGTCTAATGGACTAGAATGGATGTTTTCGTTACGAAACCATATTCGCAACTTCGGTACCACGAAATAGTGCATTCAGGTTCGAAACACAAGTTTCGTATCGTTTTACGTGCTGAAGGTTTGCGAAAATCTCAACCACTGCAAAACATCATTTTGGGTCTAATGGAGTAGAATGGATGTTTTCGTTGCGAAACCATATTCGCAACTTAGGTACCACGAAATAGTGCATTCAGGCCCGAAATACAAGTTTCGCATCTTTTTACGTGTCGAAGGTTTGCCAAATGCTCCCAACCACTACAAAACATTATTTTGGGTCTAATGGAGTTGAATGGATGTTTCTGTTGCGAAACCATTTTCGTAACTTCAGTACCCCAAAATAGTGTATTCAGGCCCGAAACACAAGTCTCGCATGTTTTTACGTGCCGAACGTTTTGAAATGCACCCAGCCACAGCAAAACATTATTTTGGTTCTAATGGAGTAGAATGTTTGTTTCTGTTGCGAAACCATTTTCGTAACTTCAATACCACGAAATAGTGTATTCAGGCCCGAAACACATGTTCACATGTTCTTACGTGCCGAAGGTTTGCGAAATGCTCCCAACCACTACAATACATCATTTTGGGTCTAATGGAGTTGAATGGATGTTTTTGTTGCGAAACCATATTCGCAACTTCGGTACCACGAAATAGTGCATTCAGGTTCGAAACAAAAGTTTCGCATCTTTTTACATGTTGATGGTTTGCGAAATGCTCCCAACCACTGCAAAACATCATTTTGGCTCTAATGGGCTAGAGTGGATGTTTTCGTTGCGAAACCATATTCGCAACTTCGGTACCACAAAATAGTGCATTCAGGTTCGAAACACAAGTTTCGCATCGTTTTACGTGCTGAAGGTTTGCCAAATCCTCCCAACCACTGCAAAACATCATTTTGGGTCTAATAGAGTAGAATGGATGTTTTCGTTGTGAAACCATATTCGCAACTTCGGTACCACGAAATAGTGCATTCAAGCCCGAAACACAAGTTTCTCATCTTTTTACGTGCCGAACATTTGCGAAATGCTCCCAGCCACTGCAAAACATCATTTTGGGTCTAATGGAGTAGAATGGATGTTTTCATTGCGAAACCATTTTCGTAACTTCGGTACCCCAAAATAGTGTATTCAGGTCCGAAACACAAGTTTCGCATCTTTTTACATGCCAATGGTTTGGGAAATGCTCCAAACCACTACAAAACATCATTTTGGGTCTAATAGACTAGAATGGATGTTTTCGTTGCGAAACTATATTCGCAACTTCAGTACAATGAAATAGTGCATTCACGTTCGAAACACAAGTTTTGCATCATTTTACGTGCCGAAGGTTTGCGAAATCCTCCCAACCACTGCAAAATATCATTTTGGGTCTAATGGAGTAGAATGGATGTTTTCGTTGCGAAACCATATTCGCAACTTTGGTACCCCGAAATAGTGCATTCAGGCCCGAAACACAAGTTTCTCATCTTTTTACGTGCCGAAGGTGTGCGAAATGCCCCCAACCAGTGCAAAACATCATATTGGTGTAATCGAGTAGAATGGATGTTTTCGTTGCGAAATTATATTCGCAACTTCGGTACCCCGAAATAGTGTATTTAGGCCCGAAACACAAGTTTCGCATCTTTTTACGTGCCGAAGGTTTGCGAAATGCCCCCAACCACTACAAAACATTATTTTGGATCTAATGGAGTAGAATGGATGTTTTCGTTGCGAAACCATATTTGCAACTTCGGTACCACGAAATAGTGTATTCAGCCCCGAAACACAAGTTTCGCATCTTTTTACATGCCGAAGGTTCGCGAAATGCTCCCAACCACTACAAAAAATCATTTTGGGTCTAATGGAGTTGAATGTATGTTTTTGTTGCGAAACCATTTTCGTTACTTCACTACCCCGAAATAGTGTATTCAGGCCCGAAACACAAGTTTCGCATCTTTTTACGTGCCGAAGGTTTGCGAAATCCTCCCTACCAGTGCAAAACATCATTTTGGGTCTAAAGGAGTTGAATGGATGTTTTCGTTGTGAAACTATATTCGCAACTTCGGTACCATGAAATAGTGCATTTAAGCCCGAAACACAAGTTTCGCATCTGTTTACGTGCCGATGGTTTGCGAAATGCTCCCAACCACTGCAAAACATCATTTTGGGTGTAATGGAGTTGAATGTATGTTTTTGTTCCGAAACCATTTTCGTAACTTCAATACCCCGAAATAGTGCATTCAGGTTCGAAACACAAGTTTCGCATCTTTTTACGTGCCGAAGGTTTGCCAAAAGCTCCCAACCACTGCAAAACATCATTTTGGGTCTAATGGAGTTGAATGGATGTTTCTGTTGCGAAACCATTTTCGTAACTTCACTACCCCGAAATAGTTTATTCAGGCCCGAAACACAAGTTTCGCATCTTTTTACGTGCCGAACGTTTGCGAAATGCTCCCAGCCACTGCAAAACATCATGTTGGGTCTAATGGAGTAGAATGGATGTTTTCGTTGCGAAACCATTTTCGTAACTTCGGTACCCCGAAATAGTGTATTCTGGACCGAAGCACAAGTTTCCCATCTTTTTACGTGCCGATGGTTTGCAAAAGGCTCCCAACCACTAGAAAACATCATTTTGGGTCTAATGGAGTAGAATGGATGTTTTCGTTGCGAAACCATTTTCGTAACTTCGGTACCCCGAAATAGTGTATTCTGGACCGAAGCACAAGTTTCACATCTTTTTACATGCTGATGGTTTGCGAAATACTCCCAACCACTACAAAACATCATTTTGGGTCTAATGGAGTAGAATGGATGTTTTCGTTGCGAAACCATATTCGCAACTTCGTTACCACGAAATAGTGCATTCAGGCCCGAAACACAAGTTTCGCATCTTTTTACGCGGCGAAGGTGTGCGAGATGCCCCCAACCACTGCAAAATATCATATTGGTCTAATCGAGTAGAATGGATGTTTTCGTTGCGAAATCATATTCGCAACTTCGGTACCCCGAAATAGTGTATTCAGGCTCGAAACACAAGTTTCGCATCTTTTTATGTGCCGAAGGTTTGCAAAATGCTCCCAACCACTACAAAACATCATTTTGGGTCTAATAGAGTTGAATGGATGTTTTTGTTGCGAAACCATTTTTGTAACTTCAGTACACCGAAATAATGGATTCGGGTTCGAAACACAAGTTTTGCTCCCATTTACATGCTGATGGTTTGCGAAATGCTCCCAACCACTGCAAAACATCATTTTTGGTCTAATGGACTAGAATGGATGTTTTCGTTACGAAACCATATTCGCAACTTCGGTATCACGAAATAGTGCATTCAGGTTCGAAACACAAGTTTCGCATCGTTTTACGTGCTGAAGGTTTGCGAAAATCTCAACCACTGCAAAACATCATTTTGGGTCTAATGGAGTAGAATGGATGTTTTCGTTGCGAAACCATATTCGCAACTTAGGTACCACGAAATAGTGCATTCAGGCCCGAAATACAAGTTTCGCATCTTTTTACGTGTCGAAGGTTTGCCAAATGCTCCCAACCACTACAAAACATTATTTTGGGTCTAATGGAGTTGAATGGATGTTTCTGTTGCGAAACCATTTTCGTAACTTCAGTACCCCAAAATAGTGTATTCAGGCCCGAAACACAAGTCTCGCATGTTTTTACGTGCCGAACGTTTTGAAATGCACCCAGCCACAGCAAAACATTATTTTGGTTCTAATGGAGTAGAATGTTTGTTTCTGTTGCGAAACCATTTTCGTAACTTCAATACCACGAAATAGTGTATTCAGGCCCGAAACACAAGTTCACATGTTCTTACGTGCCGAAGGTTTGCGAAATGCTCCCAACCACTACAATACATCATTTTGGGTCTAATGGAGTTGAATGGATGTTTTTGTTGCGAAACCATATTCGCAACTTCGGTACCACGAAATAGTGCATTCAGGTTCGAAACAAAAGTTTCGCATCTTTTTACATGTTGATGGTTTGCGAAATGCTCCCAACCACTGCAAAACATCATTTTGGCTCTAATGGGCTAGAGTGGATGTTTTCGTTGCGAAACCATATTCGCAACTTCGGTACCACAAAATAGTGCATTCAGGTTCGAAACACAAGTTTCGCATCATTTTACGTGCTGAAGGTTTGCCAAATCCTCCCAACCACTGCAAAACATCATTTTGGGTCTAATAGAGTAGAATGGATGTTTTCGTTGTGAAACCATATTCGCAACTTCGGTACCACGAAATAGTGCATTCAAGCCCGAAACACAAGTTTCTCATCTTTTTACGTGCCGAACATTTGCGAAATGCTCCCAGCCACTGCAAAACATCATTTTGGGTCTAATGGAGTAGAATGGATGTTTTCATTGCGAAACCATTTTCGTAACTTCGGTACCCCGAAATAGTGTATTCAGGTCCGAAACACAAGTTTCGCATCTTTTTACGTGCCAATGGTTTGGGAAATGCTCCAAACCACTACAAAACATCATTTTGGGTCTAATAGACTAGAATGGATGTTTTCGTTGCGAAACTATATTCGCAACTTCAGTACAACGAAATAGTGCATTCACGTTCGAAACACAAGTTTCGCATCATTTTACGTGCCGAAGGTTTGCGAAATCCTCCCAACCACTGCAAAATATCATTTTGGGTCTAATGGAGTAGAATGGATGTTTTCGTTGCGAAACCATATTCGCAACTTTGGTACCCCGAAATAGTGCATTCAGGCCCGAAATACAAGTTTCTCATCTTTTTACGTGCCGAAGGTGTGCGAAATGCCCCCAACCAGTGCAAAACATCATATTGGTGTAATCGAGTAGAATGGATGTTTTCGTTGCGAAATCATATTCGCAACTTCGGTACCCCGAAATAGTGTATTTAGGCCCGAAACACAAGTTTCGCATCTTTTTACGTGCCGAAGGTTTGCGAAATGCCCCCAACCACTACAAAACATCATTTTGGATCTAATGGAGTAGAATGGATGTTTTCGTTGCGAAACCATATTTGCAACTTCGGTACCACGAAATACTGTATTCAGCCCCGAAACACAAGTTTCGCATCTTTTTACGTGCCGAAGGTTCGCGAAATGCTCCCAACCACTACAAAAAATCATTTTGGGTCTAATGGAGTTGAATGTATGTTTTTGTTGCGAAACCATTTTCGTTACTTCACTACCCCGAAATAGTGTATTCAGGCCCGAAACACAAGTTTCGCATCTTTTTACGTGCCGAAGGTTTGCGAAATCCTCCCTACCAGTGCAAAACATCATTTTGGGTCTAATGGAGTTGAATGGATGTTTTCGTTGTGAAACTATATTCGCAACTTCGGTACCATGAAATAGTGCATTTAAGCCCGAAACACAAGTTTCGCATCTGTTTACGTGCCGATGGTTTGCGAAATGCTCTCAACCACTGCAAAACATCATTTTGGGTGTAATGGAGTTGAATGTATGTTTTTGTTCCGAAACCATTTTCGTAACTTCAATACCCCGAAATAGTGCATTCAGGTTCGAAACACAAGTTTCGCATCTTTTTACGTGCCGAAGGTTTGCCAAAAGCTCCCAACCACTGCAAAACATCATTTTGGGTCTAATGGAGTTGAATGGATGTTTCTGTTGCGAAACCATTTTCGTAACTTCACTACCCCGAAATAGTTTATTCAGGCCCGAAACACAAGTTTCGCATCTTTTTACGTGCCGAACGTTTGCGAAATGCTCCCAGCCACTGCAAAACATCATGTTGGGTCTAATGGAGTAGAATGGATGTTTTCGTTGCGAAACCATTTTCGTAACTTCGGTACCCCGAAATAGTGTATTCTGGACCGAAGCACAAGTTTCCCATCTTTTTACGTGCCGATGGTTTGCAAAATGCTCCCAACCACTAGAAAACATCATTTTGGGTCTAATGGAGTAGAATGGATGTTTTCGTTGCGAAACCATTTTCGTAACTTCGGTACCCCGAAATAGTGTATTCTGGACCGAAGCACAAGTTTCACATCTTTTTACATGCTGATGGTTTGCGAAATACTCCCAACCACTACAAAACATCATTTTGGGTCTAATGGAGTAGAATGGATGTTTTCGTTGCGAAACCATATTCGCAACTTTGTTACCACGAAATAGTGCATTCAGGCCCGAAACACAAGTTTCGCATCTTTTTACGTGGCGAAGGTGTGCGAGATGCCCCCAACCACTGCAAAATATCATATTGGTCTAATCGAGTAGAATGGATGTTTTCGTTGCGAAATCATATTCGCAACTTCGGTACCCCGAAATAGTGTATTCAGGCTCGAAACACAAGTTTCGCATCTTTTTATGTGCCGAAGGTTTGCAAAATGCTCCCAACAACTACAAAACATCATTTTGGGTCTAATAGAGTTGAATGGATGTTTTTGTTGCGAAACCATTTTTGTAACTTCAGTACACCGAAATAATGCATTCGGGTTCGAAACACAAGTTTTGCTCCCATTTACATGCTGATGGTTTGCGAAATGCTCCCAACCACTGCAAAACATCATTTTTGGTCTAATGGACTAGAATGGATGTTTTCGTTACGAAACCATATTCGCAACTTCGGTACCACGAAATAGTGCATTCAGGTTTGAAACACAAGTTTCGCATCGTTTTACGTGCTGAAGGTTTGCGAAAATCTCAACCACTGCAAAACATCATTTTGGGTCTAATGGAGTAGAATGGATGTTTTCGTTGCGAAACCATATTCGCAACTTAGGTACCACGAAATAGTGCATTCAGGCCCGAAATACAAGTTTGGCATCTTTTTACGTGTCGAAGGTTTGCCAAATGCTCCCAACCACTACAAAACATTATTTTGGGTCTAATGGAGTTGAATGGATGTTTCTGTTGCGAAACCATTTTCGTAACTTCAGTACCCCAAAATAGTGTATTCAGGCCCGAAACACAAGTCTCGCATGTTTTTACGTGCCGAACGTTTTGAAATGCACCCAGCCACAGCAAAACATTATTTTGGTTCTAATGGTGTAGAATGTTTGTTTCTGTTGCGAAACCATTTTCGTAACTTCAATACCACGAAATAGTGTATTCAGGCCCGAAACACAAGTTCACATGTTCTTACGTGCCGAAGGTTTGCGAAATGCTCCCAACCACTACAATACATCATTTTGGGTCTAATGGAGTTGAATGGATGTTTTTGTTGCGAAACCATATTCGCAACTTCGGTACCACGAAATAGTGCATTCAGGTTCGAAACAAAAGTTTCGCATCTTTTTACATGTTGATGGTTTGCGAAATGCTCCCAACCACTGCAAAACATCATTTTGGCTCTAATGGGCTAGAGTGGATGTTTTCGTTGCGAAACCATATTCGCAACTTCGGTACCACAAAATAGTGCATTGAGGTTCGAAACACAAGTTTCGCATCGTTTTACGTGCTGAAGGTTTGCCAAATCCTCCCAACCACTGCAAAACATCATTTTGGGTCTAATAGAGTAGAATGGATGTTTTCGTTGTGAAACCATATTCGCAACTTCGGTACCACGAAATAGTGCATTCAAGCCCGAAACACAAGTTTCTCATCTTTTTACGTGCCGAACATTTGCGAAATGCTCCCAGCCACTGCAAAACATCATTTTGGGTCTAATGGAGTAGAATGGATGTTTTCATTGCGAAACCATTTTCGTAACTTTGGTACCCCGAAATAGTGTATTCAGGTCCGAAACACAAGTTTCGCATCTTTTTACGTGCCAATGGTTTGCGAAATGCTCCAAACCACTACAAAACATCATTTTGGGTCTAATAGACTAGAATGGATGTTTTTGTTGCGAAACTATATTCGCAACTTCAGTACAACGAAATATTGCATTCACGTTCGAAACACAAGTTTCGCATCATTTTACGTGCCGAAGGTTTGCGAAATCCTCCCAACCACTGCAAAATATCATTTTGGGTCTAATGGAGTAGAATGGATGTTTTCGTTGCGAAACCATATTCGCAACTTTGGTACCCCGAAATAGTGCATTCAGGCCCGAAACACAAGTTTCTCATCTTTTTACGTGCCGAAGGTGTGCGAAATGCCCCCAACCAGTGCAAAACATCATATTGGTGTAATCGAGTAGAATGGATGTTTTCGTTGCGAAATCATATTCGCAACTTCGGTACCCCGAAATAGTGTATTTAGGCCCGAAACACAAGTTTCGCATCTTTTTACGTGCCGAAGGTTTGCGAAATGCCCCCAACCACTACAAAACATCATTTTGGATCTAATGGAGTAGAATGGATGTTTTCGTTGCGAAACCATATTTGCAACTTCGGTACCACGAAATAGTGTATTCAGCCCCGAAACACAAGTTTCGCATCTTTTTACGTGCCGAAGGTTCGCGAAATGCTCCCAACCACTACAAAAAATCATTTTGGGTCTAATGGAGTTGAATGTATGTTTTTGTTGTGAAACCATTTTCGTTACTTCACTAACCCGAAATAGTGTATTCAGGCCCGAAACACAAGTTTCGCATCTTTTTACGTGCCGAAGGTTTGCGAAATCCTCCCTACCAGTGCAAAACATCATTTTGGGTCTAATGGAGTTGAATGGATGTTTTCGTTGTGAAACTATATTCGCAACTTCGGTACCATGAAATAGTGCATTTAAGCCTGAAACACAAATTTCGCATCTGTTTACGTGCCGATGGTTTGCGAAATGCTCCCAACCACTGCAAAACATCATTTTGGGTGTAATGGAGTTGAATGTATGTTTTTGTTCCGAAACCATTTTCGTAACTTCAATACCCCGAAATAGTGCATTCAGGTTCGAAACACAAGTTTCGCATCTTTTTACGTGCCGAAGGTTTGCCAAAAGCTCCCAACCACTGCAAAACATCATTTTGGGTCTAATGGAGTTGAATGGATGTTTCTGTTGCGAAACCATTTTCGTAACTTCACTACCCCGAAATAGTTTATTCAGGCCCAAAACACAAGTTTCGCATCTTTTTACGTGCTGAACGTTTGCGAAATGCTCCCAGCCACTGCAAAACATCATGTTGGGTCTAATGGAGTAGAATGGATGTTTTCGTTGCGAAACCATTTTCGTAACTTCGGTACCCCGAAATAGTGTATTCTGGACCGAAGCACAAGTTTCCCATCTTTTTACGTGCCGATGGTTTGCAAAATGCTCCCAACCACTAGAAAACATCATTTTGGGTCTAATGGAGTAGAATGGATGTTTTCGTTGCGAAACCATTTTCGTAACTTCGGTACCCCGAAATAGTGTATTCTGGACCGAAGCACAAGTTTCACATCTTTTTACATGCTGATGGTTTGCGAAATACTCCCAACCACTACAAAACATCATTTTGGGTCTAATGGAGTAGAATGGACGTTTTCGTTGCGAAACCATATTCGCAACTTCGTTACCACGAAAGAGTGCATTCAGGCCCGAAACACAAGTTTCGCATCTTTTTACATGGCGAAGGTGTGCGAGATGCCCCCAACCACTGCAAAATATCATATTGGTCTAATCGAGTAGAATGGATGTTTTCGTTGCGAAATCATATTCGCAACTTCGGTACCCCGAAATAGTGTATTCAGGCTCGAAACACAAGTTTCGCATCTTTTTATGTGCCGAAGGTTTGCAAAATGCTCCCAACCACTACAAAACATCATTTTGGGTCTAATAGAGTTGAATGGATGTTTTTGTTGCGAAACCATTTTTGTAACTTCAGTACACCGAAATAATGCATTCGGGTTCGAAACACAAGTTTTGCTCCCATTTACATGCTGATGGTTTGCGAAATGCTCCCAACGACTGCAAAACATCATTTTTGGTCTAATGGACTAGAATGGATGTTTTCGTTACGAAACCATATTCGCAACTTCGGTACCACGAAATAGTGCATTCAGGTTCAAAACACAAGTTTCGCATCGTTTTACGTGCTGAAGGTTTGCGAAAATCTCAACCACTGCAAAACATCATTTTGGGTCTAATGGAGTAGAATGGATGTTTTCGTTGCGAAACCATATTCGCAACTTAGGTACCACGAAATAGTGCATTCAGGCCCGAAATACAAGTTTCGCATCTTTTTACGTGTCGAAGGTTTGCCAAATGCTCCCAACCACTACAAAACATTATTTTGGGTCTAATGGAGTTGAATGGATGTTTCTGTTGCGAAACCATTTTCGTAACTTCAGTACCCCAAAATAGTGTATTCAGGCCCGAAACACAAGTCTCGCATGTTTTTACGTGCCGAACGTTTTGAAATGCACCCAGCCACAGCAAAACATTATTTTGGTTCTAATGGAGTAGAATGTTTGTTTCTGTTGCGAAACCATTTTCGTAACCTCAATACCACGAAATAGTGTATTCAGGCCCGAAACACAAGTTCACATGTTCTTACGTGCCGAAGGTTTGCGAAATGCTCCCAACCACTACAATACATCATTTTGGGTCTAATGGAGTTGAATGGATGTTTTTGTTGCGAAACCATATTCGCAACTTCGGTACCACGAAATAGTGCATTCAGGTTCGAAACAAAAGTTTCGCATCTTTTTACATGTTGATGGTTTGCGAAATGCTCCCAACCACTGCAAAACATCATTTTGGCTCTAATGGGCTAGAGTGGATGTTTTCGTTGTGAAACCATATTCGCAACTTCGGTACCACAAAATAGTGCATTCAGGTTCGAAACACAAGTTTCGCATCGTTTTACGTGCTGAAGGTTTGCCAAATCCTCCCAACCACTGCAAAACATCATTTTGGGTCTAATAGAGTAGAATGGATGTTTTCGTTGTGAAACCATATTCGCAACTTCGGTACCACGAAATAGTGCATTCAAGCCCGAAACACAAGTTTCTCATCTTTTTACGTGCCGAACATTTGCGAAATGCTCCCAGCCACTGCAAAACATCATTTTGGGTCTAATGGAGTTGAATGGATGTTTTCATTGCGAAACCATTTTCGTAACTTCGGTACCCCGAAATAGTGTATTCAGGTCCGAAACACAAGTTTCGCATCTTTTTACGTGCCAATGGTTTGCGAAATGCTCCAAACCACTTCAAAACATCATTTTGGGTCTAATAGACTAGAATGGATGTTTTCGTTGCGAAACTATATTCGCAACTTCAGTACAACGAAATAGTGCATTCACGTTCGAAACACAAGTTTCGCATCTTTTTATGTGCCGAAGGTTTGCGAAATGCCCCCAACCGCTACAAAATATCATTTTGGATCTAATGGAGTAGAATAGATGTTTTCGTTGCGAAACCATATTTGCAACTTCGGTACCACAAAATAGTGGATTCAGGCTCGAAACACAAGTTCCTCATCTTTTTACGTGCCGATGGTATGCAAAATCCTCCCAACCACTACAAAACATCATTTTGGGTCTAATGGAGTTGAATGGATGTTTTTGTTGCGAAACCATTTTCGTAACTTCAGTACACCGAAATAGTGCATTCAGGTTCGAAACACAAGTTTCGCATCTTTTTACATGTTGATGGTTTGCGAAATGCTCCCAACCACTGCAAAACATCATTTTGGGTCTAATCGACTAGAATGGATGTTTTCGTTGCGAAACCATATTCGCAACTTCGGTACCATGAAATAATGCATTCAGGTTCGAAACACAAGTTTCGCATCGTTTTACGTGCTGACGGTTTGCGAAATCCTCCCGACCACTTCAAAACATCATTTTGGGTCTAATGGAGTAGAATGGATGTTTTCGTTGCGAAACCATATTTGCAACTTAGGTACCATGAAATAGTGCATTCAGGCCTGAAACACAAGTTTCGCATCTTTTTACGTGTCGAAGGTTTGCCAAATGCTCCCAACCACTGCAAAACATCATTCTGGATCTAATGGAGTTGAATGGATGTTTCTGTTGCGAAACCATTTTCGTAACTTCAGTACCCCGAAATAGTGTATTCAGGCCCGAAACACAAGTTTCGCATGTTTTTACGTGCTGAACGTTTGCGAAATGCTCCCAGCCACTGCAAAACATCATTTTGGGTCTAATGGAGTAGAATGGATGTTTTCATTGCGAAACCATTTTCGTAACTTCGGTACCCCTTAATAGTGTATTCAGGCCCGAAACACAAGTTTCGCATCTTTTTGCGTGCAAATGGTTTGCGAAATGCTCCCAACCACTACAAAACATCATTTTGGGCCTAATAGACTAGAATGGATGTTTTCGTTGCGAAACTATATTCGAAACTTCAGTACCACGAAATAGTGCATTCACGTTCGAAACACAAGTTTTGCATCATTTTACGTGCCGAAGGTTTGCGAAATCCTCCCAACCACTACAAAACATCATTTTGGGTCTAATGGAGTAGAATGGATGTTTTCGTTGCGAAACTATATTCGCAACTTTGGTACCACAAAATAGTGCATTCAGGCCCGAAACACAAGTTTCTCATCTTTTTTCGTGCCGAAGGTGTGCGAAATGCCCCCAACCAGTGCAAAACATCATATTGGTGTAATCGAGTAGAATGGATGTTTTCGTTGCGAAATCATATTCGCAACTTCGGTACGCCGAAATAGTGTATTCAGGCCCGAAACACAAGTTTCGCATCTTTTTACGTGCCGAAGGTTTGCGAAATGCCCCCAACCGCTACAAAACATCATTTTGGATCTAATGGAGTAGAATGGATGTTTTCGTTGCGAAACCATATTTGCAACTTCGGTACCACGAAATAGTGTATTCAGGCCCGAAACACAAGTTTCACATCTTTTTACGTGCCGAAGGTTTGCGAAATGCTCCCAACCACTACAAAAAATCATTTTGGGTCTAATGGAGTTGAATGTATGTTTTTGTTGCGAAACCATTTTCGTAACTTCAATACCCCGAAATAGAGCATTCAGGTTCGAAACACAAGTTTCGCATCTTTTTACGTGCCGAAGGTTTGCCAAAAGCTCCCAACCACTGCAAAACATCATTTTGGGTCTAATGGAGTTGAATGGATGTTTCTATTGCGAAACCATTTTCGTAACTTCACCACCCCGAAATAGTGTATTCAGGCTCGAAACACAAGTTTCGCATCTTTTTACGTGCCGAAGGTTTGCCAAATCCTCCCAACCACTGCAAAACATCATTTTGGGTCTAATGGAGTAGAATGGATATTTTCGTTGTGAAACTATATTCGCAACTTCGGTACCACGAAATAGTGCATTTAGGCCCGAAACACAAGTTTCACATCTTTTTACGTGTTGATGGTTTGCTAAATGCTCCCAACCACTTCAAAACATCATTTTGGGTCTAATGGAGTTGAATGTATGTTTTTGTTGTGAAACCATTTTCGTAACTTCAATACCCCGAAATAGTGCATTCAGGTTCGAAACACAAGTTTCGCATCTTTTTACGTGCCGAAGGTTTGCCAAAAGCTCCCAACCACTACAAAACACCATTTTGGATCTAATAGAGTTGAATGGATGTTTCTATTGCGAAACCATTTTCGTAACTTCACTACCCCGAAATAGTGTATTCAGGCCCGAAACACAAGTTTCGCATCTTTTTACGTGCCGAACGTTTGGGAAATGCTCCCAGCCACTGCAAAACATCATTTTGGGTCTAATGGAGTAGAATGGATGTTTTCGTTGCGAAACCATTTTCGTAACTTCGGTACCCCGAAATAGTGTATTCTGGCCCGAAACACAAGTTTTGCATCTTTTTACGTGCTGATGGTTTGCGAAATGCTCCCAACCACTACAAAACATCATTTTGGGTCTAATGGAGTAGAATGGATGTTTTCGCTGCGAAACCTTATTCGCAACTTCGTTACCACGAAATAGTGCATTCAGGCCCGAAACACAAGTTTCGCATCTTTTTACGTGGCGAAGGTGTGCGAGATGCCCGCAACCACTGCAAAACATCATATTGGTCTAATCGAGTCGAATGGATGTTTCGTTGCGAAATCATATTCGCAACTTCGGTGCCCCAAAATAGTGTATTCAGACCCAAAACACAAGTTTCGCATCTTTTTATGTGCCGAAGGTTTGCGAAATGCCCCCAACCGCTACAAAACATCATTTTGGATCTAATGGAGTAGAATGGATGTTTTCGTTGCGAAACCATTTTCGTAACTTCGGTACCCCGAAATAGTGTATTCTGGACCGAAACACAAGTTTCGCATCATTTTATGTGCCGAAGGTTTGCGAAATCCTCCCAACCACTGCAAAACATCATTTTGGGTCGAATGGAGTAGAATGGATGTTTTCGTTGTGAAACCATATTCGCAACTTCGGTACCACGAAATAGTGCATTCAGGTTCGAAACACAAGTTTCGCATCGTTTTACATGCTGAAGGTTTGCGAAATCCTCCCAACCACTGTAAAACATCATTTTGGGTCTAATGGAGTAGAATGGATGTTTTCGTTGCGAAACCATATTCGCAACTTAGGTACCACAAAATAGTGCATTCAGGCCCGAAACACAAGTTTCGCATCTTTTTACATGCTGATGGTTTGCGAAATGCTCCCAACCACTACAAAACATCATTTTGGGTCTAATGGACTAGAATGGATGTTTTTGTTGCGAAACCATATTCGCAACTAAGGTACCACGAAATAGTGCATTCAGGTTCGAAACACAAGTTTCGCATCATTTTATTTGCCGAAGGTTTGCGAAATCCTCCCAACCACTGCAAAACATCATTTTGGGTCGAATGGAGTAGAATGGATGTTTTCGTTGTGAAACCATATTCGCAACTTCGGTACCACGAAATAGTGCATTCAGGTTCGAAACACAAGTTTCGCATCGTTTTACATGCTGAAGGTTTGCGAAATCCTCCCAACCACTGTAAAACATCATTTTGGGTCTAATGGAGTAGAATGGATGTTTTCGTTGCGAAACCATATTCGCAACTTGGGTACCACAAAATAGTGCATTCAGGCCCGAAACACAAGTTTCGCATCTTTTTACGTGTCGAAGGTTTGCCAAATGCTCCCAACTACTGCAAAACATCATTTTGGGTCTAATGGAGTTGAATGGATGTTTCTGTTGCGAAACCATTTTCGTAACTTCAGTACCCCGAAATAGTGTATTCAGGCCCGAAACACAAGTTTCGCATCTTTTTACGTGCTGAAGGTGTGCGAGATGCCCCCAACCACTGCAAAACATCATATTGGTCTAATCGAGTAGAATTGATGTTTTTGTTGCGAAATCATATTCACAACTTCGATACCCCGAAATAGTGTATTCAGGCCCGAAACATAAGTTTCGCATATTTTTACGTGCCGAAGGTTTCCGAAATGCCCCCAACCGCTACAAAACATTATTTTGGATCTAGTGGAGTAGAATGGATGTTTTCGTTCCGAAACCATATTTGCAACTTTGGTACCACAAAATAGTGCATTCAGCCCCGAAACACAAGTTTCGCATCTTTTTACGTGTCGAAGGTTTGTGAAATGCTACCAACCACTACAAAACATTATTTTGGGTCTAATGGAGTTGAATGGATGTTTTTGTTGCGAAACCATTTTCGTAACTTCAATACCCCGAAATAGTGCATTCAGGTTCGAAACACAAGTTTCGCATCTTTTTACATGCTTATCGTTTGTGAAATGCTCCCAACCACTGCAAAGATCATTTTGGGTCTAATGGACTACAATGTATGTTTTCGTTGCGAAACCATATTCGCAACTTCGGTACCACGAAATAGTGCATTCTGGTTCGAAACACAAGTTTCGCATCGTTTTACATGCCGAAGGTTTGCGAAATCCTCCCAACCACTGCAAAACATCATTTTGGGTCTAATGGAGTAGAATGGATGTTTTTGTAGCGAAACCATATTCGCAACTTCGATACCCCGAAATAGTGCATTCAGGCCCGAAATATAAGTTTCGCATCTTTTTAGGTGCTGAAGGTTTGCGAAATGCCCCCAACCACTGCAAAACATCATTTTGGGTCTAATGGAGTAGAATGGATGTTTTCGTTGCGAAACCATATTCGCAACTTAGGTACCACAAAATAGTGCATTCAGGCCCGAAACACAAGTTTCGCATCTTTTTACGTGTCGAAGGTTTGCCAAATGCTCCCAACTACTGCAAAACATCATTTTGGGTCTAATGGAGTTGAATGGATGTTTCTGTTGCGAAACCATTTTCGTAACTTCAGTACCCCGAAATAGTGTATTCAGGCCCGAAACACAAGTTTCGCATCTTTTTACATGCTGATGGTTTGCGAAATGCTCCCAACCACTACAAAACATCATTTTGGGTCTAATGGACTAGAATGGATGTTTTTGTTGCGAAACCATATTCGCAACTAAGGTACCACGAAATAGTGCATTCAGGTTCGAAACACAAGTTTCGCATCATTTTATGTGCCGAAGGTTTGCGAAATCCTCCCAACCACTGCAAAACATCATTTTGGGTCGAATGGAGTAGAATGGATGTTTTCGTTGTGAAACCATATTCGCAACTTCGGTACCACGAAATAGTGCATTCAGGTTCGAAACACAAGTTTCGCATCGTTTTACATGCTGAAGGTTTGCGAAATCCTCCCAACCACTGTAAAACATCATTTTGGGTCTAATGGAGTAGAATGGATGTTTTCGTTGCGAAACCATATTCGCAACTTGGGTACCACAAAATAGTGCATTCAGGCCCGAAACACAAGTTTCGCATCTTTTTACGTGTCGAAGGTTTGCCAAATGCTCCCAACTACTGCAAAACATCATTTTGGGTCTAATGGAGTTGAATGGATGTTTCTGTTGCGAAACCATTTTCGTAACTTCAGTACCCCGAAATAGTGTATTCAGGCCCGAAACACAAGTTTCACATCTTTTTACATGCTGATGGTTTGCGAAATGCTCCCAACCACTACAAAACATCATTTTGGGTCTAATGGACTAGAATGGATGTTTTTGTTGCGAAACCATATTCGCAACTAAGGTACCACGAAATAGTGCATTCAGGTTCGAAACACAAGTTTCGCATCATTTTATGTGCCGAAGGTTTGCGAAATCCTCCCAACCACTGCAAAACATCATTTTGGGTCGAATGGAGTAGAATGGATGTTTTCGTTGCGAAACCATATTCGCAACTTCGGTACCACGAAATAGTGCATTTACACCCGAAACACAAGTTTCGCATCTTTTTACGTGTCGAAGGTTTGCCAAATGCTCCCAACCATTGCAAAACATCATTTTGGGTCTAATGGAGTTGAATGGATGTTTCTGTTGCGAAACCATTTTCGTAACTTCAGTACCCCGAAATAGTGTATTCAGGCCCGAAACACAAGTTTTGCATGTTTTTACGTGCCGAACGTTTGCAAAATGCTCCCAGCCACTGCAAAACATCATTTTGGGTCTAATGGAGTAGAATGAATATTTTCGTTGCGAAACCATTTTCGTAACTTCGGTACCCCGAAATAGTGTATTCAGGCCCGAAACACAAGTTTCGCATCTTTTTACGTGCCGATGGTTTGCGAAATGCTCCCAACCACTACAAAACATCATTTTGGGTCTAATGGAGTAGAATGGTTGTTTTCTTTGCGAAACCATATTCGCAACTTCGGTACCACGAAATAGTGCATTGAGGCCCGAAACACAAGTTTCGCATCTTTTTACGTGCTGAAGGTGTGCGAGATGCCCCCAACCACTGCAAAACATCATATTGGTCTAATCGAGTAGAATTGATGTTTTTGTTGCGAAATCATATTCACAACTTCGATACCCCGAAATAGTGTATTCAGGCCCGAAACATAAGTTTCGCATATTTTTACGTGCCGAAGGTTTCCGAAATGCCCCCAACCGCTACAAAACATTATTTTGGATCTAGTGGAGTAGAATGGATGTTTTCGTTCCGAAACCATATTTGCAACTTTGGTACCACAAAATAGTGCATTCAGCCCCGAAACACAAGTTTCGCATCTTTTTACGTGTCGAAGGTTTGTGAAATGCTACCAACCACTACAAAACATTATTTTGGGTCTAATGGAGTTGAATGGATGTTTTTGTTGCGAAACCATTTTCGTAACTTCAATACCCCGAAATAGTGCATTCAGGTTCGAAACACAAGTTTCGCATCTTTTTACATGCTTATAGTTTGTGAAATGCTCCCAACCACTGCAAAGATCATTTTGGGTCTAATGGACTACAATGTATGTTTTCGTTGCGAAACCATATTCGCAACTTCGGTACCACGAAATAGTGCATTCTGGTTCGAAACACAAGTTTCGCATCGTTTTACATGCCGAAGGTTTGCGAAATCCTCCCAACCACTGCAAAACATCATTTTGGGTCTAATGGAGTAGAATGGATGTTTTTGTAGCGAAACCATATTCGCAACTTCGATACCCCGAAATAGTGCATTCAGGCCCGAAATATAAGTTTCGCATCTTTTTAGGTGCTGAAGGTTTGCGAAATGCCCCCAACCACTGCAAAACATCATTTTGGGTCTAATGGAGTAGAATGGATGTTTTCGTTGCGAAACCATATTCGCAACTTAGGTACCACAAAATAGTGCATTCAGGCCCGAAACACAAGTTTCGCATCTTTTTACGTGTCGAAGGTTTGCCAAATGCTCCCAACTACTGCAAAACATCATTTTGGGTCTAATGGAGTTGAATGGATGTTTCTGTTGCGAAACCATTTTCGTAACTTCAGTACCCCGAAATAGTGTATTCAGGCCCGAAACACAAGTTTCGCATCTTTTTACATGCTGATGGTTTGCGAAATGCTCCCAACCACTACAAAACATCATTTTGGGTCTAATGGACTAGAATGGATGTTTTTGTTGCGAAACCATATTCGCAACTAAGGTACCACGAAATAGTGCATTCAGGTTCGAAACACAAGTTTCGCATCATTTTATGTGCCGAAGGTTTGCGAAATCCTCCCAACCACTGCAAAACATCATTTTGGGTCGAATGGAGTAGAATGGATGTTTTCGTTGTGAAACCATATTCGCAACTTCGGTACCACGAAATAGTGCATTCAGGTTCGAAACACAAGTTTCGCATCGTTTTACATGCTGAAGGTTTGCGAAATCCTCCCAACCACTGTAAAACATCATTTTGGGTCTAATGGAGTAGAATGGATGTTTTCGTTGCGAAACCATATTCGCAACTTGGGTACCACAAAATAGTGCATTCAGGCCCGAAACACAAGTTTCGCATCTTTTTACGTGTCGAAGGTTTGCCAAATGCTCCCAACTACTGCAAAACATCATTTTGGGTCTAATGGAGTTGAATGGATGTTTCTGTTGCGAAACCATTTTCGTAACTTCAGTACCCCGAAATAGTGTATTCAGGCCCGAAACACAAGTTTCGCATCTTTTTACGTGCTGAAGGTGTGCGAGATGCCCCCAACCACTGCAAAACATCATATTGGTCTAATCGAGTAGAATTGATGTTTTTGTTGCGAAATCATATTCACAACTTCGATACCCCGAAATAGTGTATTCAGGCCCGAAACATAAGTTTCGCATATTTTTACGTGCCGAAGGTTTCCGAAATGCCCCCAACCGCTACAAAACATTATTTTGGATCTAGTGGAGTAGAATGGATGTTTTCGTTCCGAAACCATATTTGCAACTTTGGTACCACAAAATAGTGCATTCAGCCCCGAAACACAAGTTTCGCATCTTTTTACGTGTCGAAGGTTTGTGAAATGCTACCAACCACTACAAAACATTATTTTGGGTCTAATGGAGTTGAATGGATGTTTTTGTTGCGAAACCATTTTCGTAACTTCAATACCCCGAAATAGTGCATTCAGGTTCGAAACACAAGTTTCGCATCTTTTTACATGCTTATAGTTTGTGAAATGCTCCCAACCACTGCAAAGATCATTTTGGGTCTAATGGACTACAATGTATGTTTTCGTTGCGAAACCATATTCGCAACTTCGGTACCACGAAATAGTGCATTCTGGTTCGAAACACAAGTTTCGCATCGTTTTACATGCCGAAGGTTTGCGAAATCCTCCCAACCACTGCAAAACATCATTTTGGGTCTAATGGAGTAGAATGGATGTTTTTGTAGCGAAACCATATTCGCAACTTCGATACCCCGAAATAGTGCATTCAGGCCCGAAATATAAGTTTCGCATCTTTTTAGGTGCTGAAGGTTTGCGAAATGCCCCCAACCACTGCAAAACATCATTTTGGGTCTAATGGAGTAGAATGGATGTTTTCGTTGCGAAACCATATTCGCAACTTAGGTACCACAAAATAGTGCATTCAGGCCCGAAACACAAGTTTCGCATCTTTTTACGTGTCGAAGGTTTGCCAAATGCTCCCAACTACTGCAAAACATCATTTTGGGTCTAATGGAGTTGAATGGATGTTTCTGTTGCGAAACCATTTTCGTAACTTCAGTACCCCGAAATAGTGTATTCAGGCCCGAAACACAAGTTTCGCATCTTTTTACATGCTGATGGTTTGCGAAATGCTCCCAACCACTACAAAACATCATTTTGGGTCTAATGGACTAGAATGGATGTTTTTGTTGCGAAACCATATTCGCAACTAAGGTACCACGAAATAGTGCATTCAGGTTCGAAACACAAGTTTCGCATCATTTTATGTGCCGAAGGTTTGCGAAATCCTCCCAACCACTGCAAAACATCATTTTGGGTCGAATGGAGTAGAATGGATGTTTTCGTTGTGAAACCATATTCGCAACTTCGGTACCACGAAATAGTGCATTCAGGTTCGAAACACAAGTTTCGCATCGTTTTACATGCTGAAGGTTTGCGAAATCCTCCCAACCACTGTAAAACATCATTTTGGGTCTAATGGAGTAGAATGGATGTTTTCGTTGCGAAACCATATTCGCAACTTGGGTACCACAAAATAGTGCATTCAGGCCCGAAACACAAGTTTCGCATCTTTTTACGTGTCGAAGGTTTGCCAAATGCTCCCAACTACTGCAAAACATCATTTTGGGTCTAATGGAGTTGAATGGATGTTTCTGTTGCGAAACCATTTTCGTAACTTCAGTACCCCGAAATAGTGTATTCAGGCCCGAAACACAAGTTTCGCATCTTTTTACATGCTGATGGTTTGCGAAATGCTCCCAACCACTACAAAACATCATTTTGGGTCTAATGGACTAGAATGGATGTTTTTGTTGCGAAACCATATTCGCAACTAAGGTACCACGAAATAGTGCATTCAGGTTCGAAACACAAGTTTCGCATCATTTTATGTGCCGAAGGTTTGCGAAATCCTCCCAACCACTGCAAAACATCATTTTGGGTCGAATGGAGTAGAATGGATGTTTTCGTTGCGAAACCATATTCGCAACTTCGGTACCACGAAATAGTGCATTTACACCCGAAACACAAGTTTCGCATCTTTTTACGTGTCGAAGGTTTGCCAAATGCTCCCAACCATTGCAAAACATCATTTTGGGTCTAATGGAGTTGAATGGATGTTTCTGTTGCGAAACCATTTTCGTAACTTCAGTACCCCGAAATAGTGTATTCAGGCCCGAAACACAAGTTTTGCATGTTTTTACGTGCCGAACGTTTGCAAAATGCTCCCAGCCACTGCAAAACATCATTTTGGGTCTAATGGAGTAGAATGAATATTTTCGTTGCGAAACCATTTTCGTAACTTCGGTACCCCGAAATAGTGTATTCAGGCCCGAAACACAAGTTTCGCATCTTTTTACGTGCCGATGGTTTGCGAAATGCTCCCAACCACTACAAAACATCATTTTTGGTCTAATGGAGTAGAATGGTTGTTTTCTTTGCGAAACCATATTCGCAACTTCGGTACCACGAAATAGTGCATTGAGGCCCGAAACACAAGTTTCGCATCTTTTTACGTGCTGAAGGTGTGCGAGATGCCCCCAACCACTGCAAAACATCATATTGGTCTAATCGAGTAGAATTGATGTTTTTGTTGCGAAATCATATTCACAACTTCGATACCCCGAAATAGTGTATTCAGGCCCGAAACATAAGTTTCGCATATTTTTACGTGCCGAAGGTTTCCGAAATGCCCCCAACCGCTACAAAACATTATTTTGGATCTAGTGGAGTAGAATGGATGTTTTCGTTCCGAAACCATATTTGCAACTTTGGTACCACAAAATAGTGCATTCAGCCCCGAAACACAAGTTTCGCATCTTTTTACGTGTCGAAGGTTTGTGAAATGCTACCAACCACTACAAAACATTATTTTGGGTCTAATGGAGTTGAATGGATGTTTTTGTTGCGAAACCATTTTCGTAACTTCAATACCCCGAAATAGTGCATTCAGGTTCGAAACACAAGTTTCGCATCTTTTTACATGCTGATAGTTTGTGAAATGCTCCCAACCACTGCAAAGATCATTTTGGGTCTAATGGACTACAATGTATGTTTTCGTTGCGAAACCATATTCGCAACTTCGGTACCACGAAATAGTGCATTCTGGTTCGAAACACAAGTTTCGCATCGTTTTACATGCCGAAGGTTTGCGAAATCCTCCCAACCACTGCAAAACATCATTTTGGGTCTAATGGAGTAGAATGGATGTTTTTGTAGCGAAACCATATTCGCAACTTCGATACCCCGAAATAGTGCATTCAGGCCCGAAATATAAGTTTCGCATCTTTTTAGGTGCTGAAGGTTTGCGAAATGCCCCCAACCACTGCAAAACATCATTTTGGGTCTAATGGAGTAGAATGGATGTTTTCGTTGCGAAACCATATTCGCAACTTAGGTACCACAAAATAGTGCATTCAGGCCCGAAACACAAGTTTCGCATCTTTTTACGTGTCGAAGGTTTGCCAAATGCTCCCAACTACTGCAAAACATCATTTTGGGTCTAATGGAGTTGAATGGATGTTTCTGTTGCGAAACCATTTTCGTAACTTCAGTACCCCGAAATAGTGTATTCAGGCCCGAAACACAAGTTTCGCATCTTTTTACATGCTGATGGTTTGCGAAATGCTCCCAACCACTACAAAACATCATTTTGGGTCTAATGGACTAGAATGGATGTTTTTGTTGCGAAACCATATTCGCAACTAAGGTACCACGAAATAGTGCATTCAGGTTCGAAACACAAGTTTCGCATCATTTTATGTGCCGAAGGTTTGCGAAATCCTCCCAACCACTGCAAAACATCATTTTGGGTCGAATGGAGTAGAATGGATGTTTTCGTTGTGAAACCATATTCGCAACTTCGGTACCACGAAATAGTGCATTCAGGTTCGAAACACAAGTTTCGCATCGTTTTACATGCTGAAGGTTTGCGAAATCCTCCCAACCACTGTAAAACATCATTTTGGGTCTAATGGAGTAGAATGGATGTTTTCGTTGCGAAACCATATTCGCAACTTGGGTACCACAAAATAGTGCATTCAGGCCCGAAACACAAGTTTCACATCTTTTTACGTGTCGAAGGTTTGCCAAATGCTCCCAACTACTGCAAAACATCATTTTGGGTCTAATGGAGTTGAATGGATGTTTCTGTTGCGAAACCATTTTCGTAACTTCAGTACCCCGAAATAGTGTATTCAGGCCCGAAACACAAGTTTCGCATCTTTTTACGTGCTGAAGGTGTGCGAGATGCCCCCAACCACTGCAAAACATCATATTGGTCTAATCGAGTAGAATTGATGTTTTTGTTGCGAAATCATATTCACAACTTCGATACCCCGAAATAGTGTATTCAGGCCCGAAACATAAGTTTCGCATATTTTTACGTGCCGAAGGTTTCCGAAATGCCCCCAACCGCTACAAAACATTATTTTGGATCTAGTGGAGTAGAATGGATGTTTTCGTTCCGAAACCATATTTGCAACTTTGGTACCACAAAATAGTGCATTCAGCCCCGAAACACAAGTTTCGCATCTTTTTACGTGTCGAAGGTTTGTGAAATGCTACCAACCACTACAAAACATTATTTTGGGTCTAATGGAGTTGAATGGATGTTTTTGTTGCGAAACCATTTTCGTAACTTCAATACCCCGAAATAGTGCATTCAGGTTCGAAACACAAGTTTCGCATCTTTTTACATGCTTATAGTTTGTGAAATGCTCCCAACCACTGCAAAGATCATTTTGGGTCTAATGGACTACAATGTATGTTTTCGTTGCGAAACCATATTCGCAACTTCGGTACCACGAAATAGTGCATTCTGGTTCGAAACACAAGTTTCGCATCGTTTTACATGCCGAAGGTTTGCGAAATCCTCCCAACCACTGCAAAACATCATTTTGGGTCTAATGGAGTAGAATGGATGTTTTTGTAGCGAAACCATATTCGCAACTTCGATACCCCGAAATAGTGCATTCAGGCCCGAAATATAAGTTTCGCATCTTTTTAGGTGCTGAAGGTTTGCGAAATGCCCCCAACCACTGCAAAACATCATTTTGGGTCTAATGGAGTAGAATGGATGTTTTCGTTGCGAAACCATATTCGCAACTTAGGTACCACAAAATAGTGCATTCAGGCCCGAAACACAAGTTTCGCATCTTTTTACGTGTCGAAGGTTTGCCAAATGCTCCCAACTACTGCAAAACATCATTTTGGGTCTAATGGAGTTGAATGGATGTTTCTGTTGCGAAACCATTTTCGTAACTTCAGTACCCCGAAATAGTGTATTCAGGCCCGAAACACAAGTTTCGCATCTTTTTACATGCTGATGGTTTGCGAAATGCTCCCAACCACTACAAAACATCATTTTGGGTCTAATGGACTAGAATGGATGTTTTTGTTGCGAAACCATATTCGCAACTAAGGTACCACGAAATAGTGCATTCAGGTTCGAAACACAAGTTTCGCATCATTTTATGTGCCGAAGGTTTGCGAAATCCTCCCAACCACTGCAAAACATCATTTTGGGTCGAATGGAGTAGAATGGATGTTTTCGTTGTGAAACCATATTCGCAACTTCGGTACCACGAAATAGTGCATTCAGGTTCGAAACACAAGTTTCGCATCGTTTTACATGCTGAAGGTTTGCGAAATCCTCCCAACCACTGTAAAACATCATTTTGGGTCTAATGGAGTAGAATGGATGTTTTCGTTGCGAAACCATATTCGCAACTTGGGTACCACAAAATAGTGCATTCAGGCCCGAAACACAAGTTTCGCATCTTTTTACGTGTCGAAGGTTTGCCAAATGCTCCCAACTACTGCAAAACATCATTTTGGGTCTAATGGAGTTGAATGGATGTTTCTGTTGCGAAACCATTTTCGTAACTTCAGTACCCCGAAATAGTGTATTCAGGCCCGAAACACAAGTTTCGCATCTTTTTACATGCTGATGGTTTGCGAAATGCTCCCAACCACTACAAAACATCATTTTGGGTCTAATGGACTAGAATGGATGTTTTTGTTGCGAAACCATATTCGCAACTAAGGTACCACGAAATAGTGCATTCAGGTTCGAAACACAAGTTTCGCATCATTTTATGTGCCGAAGGTTTGCGAAATCCTCCCAACCACTGCAAAACATCATTTTGGGTCGAATGGAGTAGAATGGATGTTTTCGTTGCGAAACCATATTCGCAACTTCGGTACCACAAAATAGTGCATTTACGCCCGAAACACAAGTTTCGCATCTTTTTACGTGTCGAAGGTTTGCCAAATGCTCCCAACCATTGCAAAACATCATTTTGGGTCTAATGGAGTTGAATGGATGTTTCTGTTGCGAAACCATTTTCGTAACTTCAGTACCCCGAAATAGTGTATTCAGGCCCGAAACACAAGTTTCGCATGTTTTTACGTGCCGAACGTTTGCAAAATGCTCCCAGCCACTGCAAAACATCATTTTGGGTCTAATGGAGTAGAATGAATATTTTCGTTGCGAAACCATTTTCGTAACTTCGGTACCCCGAAATAGTGTATTCAGGCCCGAAACACAAGTTTCGCATCTTTTTACGTGCCGATGGTTTGCGAAATGCTCCCAACCACTACAAAACATCATTTTGGGTCTAATGGAGTAGAATGGTTGTTTTCTTTGCGAAACCATATTCGCAACTTCGGTACCACGAAATAGTGCATTGAGGCCCGAAACACAAGTTTCGCATCTTTTTACGTGCTGAAGGTGTGCGAGATGCCCCCAACCACTGCAAAACATCATATTGGTCTAATCGAGTAGAATTGATGTTTTTGTTGCGAAATCATATTCACAACTTCGATACCCCGAAATAGTGTATTCAGGCCCGAAACATAAGTTTCGCATATTTTTACGTGCCGAAGGTTTGCGAAATGCCCCCAACCGCTACAAAACATTATTTTGGATCTAGTGGAGTAGAATGGATGTTTTCGTTCCGAAACCATATTTGCAACTTTGGTAACACAAAATAGTGCATTCAGCCCCGAAACACAAGTTTCGCATCTTTTTACGTGTCGAAGGTTTGTGAAATGCTACCAACCACTACAAAACATTATTTTGGGTCTAATGGAGTTGAATGGATGTTTTTGTTGCGAAACCATTTTCGTAACTTCAATACCCCGAAATAGTGCATTCAGGTTCGAAACACAAGTTTCGCATCTTTTTACATGCTGATAGTTTGTGAAATGCTCCCAACCACTGCAAAGATCATTTTGGGTCTAATGGACTACAATGTATGTTTTCGTTGCGAAACCATATTCGCAACTTCGGTACCACGAAATAGTGCATTCTGGTTCGAAACACAAGTTTCGCATCGTTTTACATGCCGAAGGTTTGCGAAATCCTCCCAACCACTGCAAAACATCATTTTGGGTCTAATGGAGTAGAATGGATGTTTTCGTAGCGAAACCATATTCGCAACTTCGATACCCCGAAATAGTGCATTCAGGCCCGAAACATAAGTTTCGCATCTTTTTAGGTGCTGAAGGTTTGCGAAATGCCCCCAACCACTGCAAAACATCATTTTGGGTCTAATGGAGTAGAATGGATGTTTTCGTTGCGAAACCATATTCGCAACTTAGGTACCACAAAATAGTGCATTCAGGCCCGAAACACAAGTTTCGCATCTTTTTACATGCTGAAGGTGTGCGAAACCATATTCGCAACTTCGATACCCCGAAATAGTGCATTCAGGCCCGAAACATAAGTTTCGCATCTTTTTAGGTGCCGAAGGTGTGCGAGATGCCCCCAACCACCGCAAAACATCATATTGTTCTAATCGAGTAGAAAGGATGTTTTCGTTGCGAAATCATATTCGCAACTTCGGTACCCCGAAATATTGTATTCAGGCCCGAAACACAAGTTTCGCATCTTTTTATGTGCCGAAGGTTTGCGAAATGCCCCCAACCGCTACAAAACATCAGTTTGGATCTAATGGAGTAGAATGGATATTTTCGTTGCAAAACCATATTTGCAACTTCGGTACCACAAAATAGTGCATTCAGGCCCGAAACACAAGTTTCGCATCTTTTTACATGCTGAAGGTTTGCGAAATGCCCCCAACCACTACAAAACATCATTTTGGGTCTAATGGAGTTGAATGGATGTTTTTGTTGCGAAACCATTTTCGTAACTTCAGTACACCGAAATCGTGCATTCAGGTTCGAAACATAAGTTTCGCGTCTTTTTACATGCTGATGGTTTGCGAAATGCTCCCAACCACTGCAAAGATCATTTTGGGTCTAATGGACTAGAATGGATGTTTTCGTTGCGAAACCATATTCGCAACTTCGGTATCACGAAATAGTGCATTCTGGTTCGAAACACAAGTTTCGCATCGTTTTACGTGCCGAAGGTATGGGAAATCCTCCCAACCACAGCAAAACTTCATTTTGGGTCTAATGGAGTAGAATGGATGTTTTCGTTGCGAAACCATATTCGCAACTTAGGTACCACGAAATAGTACATTAAGGCCCGAAACACAAGTTTCGCATCTTTTTACGTGTCGAAGGTTTGCCAAATGCTCCCAACCACTACAAAACATCATTTTGGGTCTAATGGAGTTGAATGGATGTTTCTATTGCGAAACCATTTTCGTAACTTCAGTACCCCAAAATAGTGTATTCAGGATCGAAACACAAGTTTCGCAACTTTTTACGTGCCGAAGGTTTGCGAAATTCTCCCAACCACTACAATGCATCATGTTGGGTCTAATGGAGTAGAATGGATGTTTTCGTTGCGAAACCATATTCGCAACTTCGATACCCCGAAATAGTGCATTCAGGCTTGAAACACAATTTCGCATCTTTTTACGTGCTGACGGTTTGCGAAATGCTCCCAACCACTGCAAAACCTCATTTTGGGTCTAATAGATGTTTTCGTTACGAAACCATATTCGCAACTTCGGAACTACGAAATAGTGCGTTCAGGTTCGAAACACAAGTTTCGCATCGTTTTACGTTCCAAAGGTTTGAGAAATCCTCCCAACTACTGCAAAACATCATTTTGGGTCTAATGGAGTAGAATGGATGTTTTCGTTGCGAAACCATATTCGTAACTTCGGTACCCCGAAATAGTGCATTCAGGCTCGAAACACA
The DNA here is from genome assembly GCA_036936925.1 of Cenchrus fungigraminus. Taxonomy (NCBI): domain Eukaryota; kingdom Viridiplantae; phylum Streptophyta; class Magnoliopsida; order Poales; family Poaceae; genus Cenchrus; species Cenchrus fungigraminus. The sequence goes on along the minus strand of CM072769.1, from coordinate 75,506,147 downwards.
ATTTCGCATCTTTTTACGTGCTGATGGTTTGCGAAATGATCCCAACCACTGCAAAATATCATTTTGGGTCTAATGGATAATTTCGTTGCGAAACCATATTCGCAACTTCGAAACTACGAAATAGTGCGTTCAGGTTCGAAACACAAGTTTCGCATCGTTTTACGTTCCAAAGGTTTGCGAAATCCTCCCAACTACTACAAAACATCATTTTGGGTCTAATGGAGTAGAATGGATGTTTTCGTTGCGAAACCATATTCGCAACTTCATTACCACAAAATAGTGCATTCAGGCCCGAAACACAAGTTTCGCATCTTTTCACGTGCCGATGGTTTGCGAAATGCTCCCAACCACTGCAAAACATCATTTTGGATCTAATGGAGTAGAATGGATGTTTTCGTTGCGAAACCATATTCGCAACTTAGGTACCACGAAATAATGCATTCAGGCCCGAAACACAAGTTTCGCATCTTTTTACGTGCCGAAGGTTTGCCAAATGCTCCCAACCACTGCAAAACAACATTTTGGATATAATGGAGTAGAATGGATGTTTTCGTTGCGAAACCATTTTCGTAAATTCGGTACCCCGAAATAGTGTATTCAGGCCCGAAACACAAGTTTCACATCTTTTTACGTGCTGATGGTTTGCGAAATGCTCCAAACCACTACAAAACATCATTTTGGGTATAATGGAGTAGAATGGATGTTTTCGTTGCGAAACCATATTCGCAACTTCGATACGACGAAATAGTGCATTCAGGCCCGAAACACAAGTTTCGCATCTTTTTACGTGCCGATGGTTTGCGAAATGCTCCCAACCACTGCAAAACATCATTTTGGATCTAGTGGAGTAGAATGGATGTTTCTGTTGCGAAACCATTTCCATAACTTCAGTACCCCGAAATAGTGTATTCAGGCCCAAAACACAAGTTTCGCATCTTTTTACGTGCCGAAGGTTTGCCAAATGCTCCCAACCACTACAAAACATCATTTTGGGTCTAATGGAGTTGAATGGATGTTTCTGTTGCGAAACCATTTTCGTAATTTCAGTATCATGAAATAGTGTATTCAGGCCTGAAACACAAGTGTCGCATGTTTTTACGTGCCGAAAGTTTGCGAAATGCTCCCAGCCACTGCAAAACATCATTTTGGGTCTAATGGAGTAGAATGGATGTTTTCGTTGCGAAACCATTTTCGTAACTTCGGTAACCCGAAATTGTGTATTCAGGCCCGAAACACAAGTTTCGCATCTTTTTACGTGCTGATGGTTTGCAAATGCTCCAAACCACTACAAAACATCATTTTGGGTCTAATGGAGTAGAATGGATGTTTTCGTTGCGAAACCATATTCGCAACTTCGATACCACGAAATAGTGCATTCAGGCCCGAAACACAAGTTTCGCATCTTTTTACGTGCCGAAGGTGTGCGAGATGGCCCCAACCACTGCAAAACATCATATTGGTCTAATCGAGTAGAATGGATGTTTTCAGTGCGAAATCATATTCACAACTTCGGTACCCCGAAATAGCGTATTCAGGCCCGAAACACAAGTTTCGCATCTTTTTATGTGCCGAAGGTTTGCGAAATGCCCCCAACCGCTACAAAACATCATTTTGGATCTAATGGAGTAGAATGGATGTTTTCGTTCCGAAACCATATTTGCAACTACGGTACCACAAAATAGTGCATTCAGGCCCGAAACACAAGTTTCGCATCTTTTTACGTGCCGAAGGTTTGCGAAATGCTCCCAACCACTACAAAACATTATTTTGGGTCTAATGGAGTTGAATGGATGTTTTTGTTGCGAAACCATTTTTGTAACTTCAGTACACAGAAATAGTGCATTCAGGTTCGAAACACAAGTTTCGCATCTTTTTACATTCTGATGGTTTGCGAAATGCTCCCAACCACTGCAAAACATCATTTTGGGTCTAATGGACTAAAATGGATGTTTTCGTTGCGAAACAATATTCGCAACTTCGATACCACGAAATAGTTCATTCATGTTCGAAACACAAGTTTCGCATTGTTTTACGTGCTGATGGTTTGTGAAATCCTCCCAACCATTGCAAAACATCATTTTGGGTCTAATGGAGTAGAATGAATGTTTTTGTTGCAAAGCCATATTCGCAACTTAGGTACCACGAAATAGTGCATTCAGGCCTGAAACACAAGTGTCGCATCTTTTTACATGTTGAAGGTTTCTTTTTACATGTTGAAGGTTTGCCAAATGCTCCCAACCACTTCAAACCATCATTTTGGGTCTAATGGAGTCGAATGGATGTTTCTGTTGCGAAACCATTTTCGTAACTTCAGTACCCCGAAATAGTGTATTCAGGCGCGAAACACAAGTTTCGCATATTTTTAAGTGCCGAACATTTGCGAAATTCTCCCAGCCACTGCAAAACATCATTTTGGGTCTAATGGAGTAGAATGGATGCTTTCGTTGTGAAACCATTTTCGTAACTTCGGTAACCCAAAATAGTGTATTCAGGCCCGAAAAACAAGTTTCGCATCGTTTTACATTCCAAAGGTTTGCGAAATCCTCCCAACTACTGCAAAACATCATTTTGGGTCTAATGCAGTAGAATGGATGTTTTCGTTGCGAAACCATATTCGCAACTTCGGTACCACAAAATAGTGCATTCAGGCTCGAAACACAAGTTTCGCATCTTTTTACGTGCCGATGGTTTGCAAAATGCTCCCAACCACTGCAAAACATCATTTTGGATCTAGTGGAGTAGAATGGATGTTTTCGTTGCGAAACCATATTCGCAACTTAGGTACCACGAAATACTGCATTCAGGCCCGAAACACAAGTTTCGCATCTTGTTACGTGCCGAAGGTTTGCCAAATGCTCCCAACCACTGCAAAATATCATTTTGGGTCTAATGGAGTTGAATAGATGTTTCTGTTGCGAAACCACTATCGTAATTTCAGTATCCCGAAATAGTGTATTCAGGCCCGAAACACAAGTGTCGCATGTTTTTACGTGCCGAAAGTTTGCGAAACGCTCCCAGCCACTGCAAAACATCATTTGGGGTCTAATGGAGTTAAATGGATGTTTTCGTTGCGAAACCATTTTCGTAACTTCGGTACCCCGAAATAGTGTATTCAGGCCCGAAACACATCTTTCACATCTTTTTACATGCTGATGGTTTGCGAAATGCTCCCAACCACTACAAAACATCATTTTGGGTCTAATGGAGTAGAATGGATGTTTTCGTTGCGAAACTATATTCGCAACTTTGGTACCACAAAATAATGCATTCAGGCCCGAAACACAAGTTTCGCATCTTTTTACGTGCCGAAGGTGTGCGAGATGCCCCCAACCACTGCAAAACATCATATTGGTCTAATCGAGTAGAATGGATGTTTTCGTTGCGAAATCATATTCACAACTTCGGTACCCCGAAATAGTGTATTCAGGCCCGAAGCACAAGTTTCGCATCTTTTTATGTGCCGAAGGTTTGCGAAATGCCCCCAACCGCTACAAAACATCATTTTGGATCTAATGGAGTAGAATGGATGTTTTCGTTCCGAAACCATATTTGCAACTACGGTACCACAAAATAGTGCATTCAGGCCTGAAACACAAGTTTCGCATCTTTTTACGTGCCGAAGGTTTGCGAAATGCTCCCAACAACTACAAAACATTATTTTGGGTCTAATGGAGTTGAAAGGATGTTTTTGTTGCGAAACCATTTTCGTAACTTCAGGACACGAAATAGTGCATTCAGGTTCGAAACACAAGTTTCGCATCTTTTTACATGCTGATGGTTTGCGAATCCTCCCAACCACTGCAAAACATCATTTTGGGTCTAATGGACTAGAATGGATGTTTTCGTTGCGAAACCATATTCGCAACTTCGGTACCACGAAATAGTGCATTCAGGTTCGAAACACAAGTTTCGCATCGTTTTACGTGCCGAAGGTTTGCGAAATCCTCCCAACCACTGCAAAACATCATTTTGGGTCTAATGGAGTAGAATGGATGTTTTTGTTGCGAAACCATATTCGCAACTTAGATACCACGAAATAGTGCATTCATGCCTGAAACACAAGTTTCGCATCTTTTTACATGTCGAAGGTTTGCCAAATGCTCCCAACTACTTAAATCATCATTTTGGGTCTAATGGAGTTGAATGGATGTTTCTGTTGCGAAACCATTTTCGAACTTCAGTACCCCGAAATAGTGTATTCAGGCCCGAAACACAAGCTTCGCATGTTTTTACGTGCCGAACGTTTGAGAAATGCTCCCAGCTACTGCAAAACATCATTTTTGGTCTAATGGAGTAGAATGGATGTTTTCGTTGCGAAACCATTTTCGTAACTTCGGTACCCCAAAATAGTGTATTCAGGCCCGAAACACAAGTTTCGCATCGTTTTACATTCCAAAGGTTTGCGAAATCCTCCCAACTACTGCAAAACATCATTTTGGGTCTAATGGAGTAGAATAGATGTTTTCGTTGCGAAACCATATTCGCAACTTCGATATCACGAAATAGTGCATTCAGGCCCGAAACACAAGTTTCGCATCTTTTTACGTGCCGAAGGTGTGCGAGATGGCCCCAACCACTGCAAAACATCATATTGGTCTAATCGAGTAGAATTGATGTTTTCAGTGCGAAATCATATTCACAACTTCGGTACCCCGAAATAGCGTATTCAGGCCCGAAACACAAGTTTCGTATCTTTTTATGTGCCGAAGGTTTGCGAAATCCTCCCAACCACTGCAAAACATCATTTTGGGTCTAATGGAGTAGAATGGATGTTTTTGTTGCGAAACCATATTCGCAACTTAGATACCACGAAATAGTGCATTCATGCCTGAAACACAAGTTTCGCATCTTTTTACATGTCGAAGGTTTGCCAAATGCTCCCAACTACTTAAATCATCATTTTGGGTCTAATGGAGTTGAATGGATGTTTCTGTTGCGAAACCATTTTCGAACTTCAGTACCCCGAAATAGTGTATTCAGGCCCGAAACACAAGCTTCGCATGTTTTTACGTGCCGAACGTTTGCGAAATGCTCCCAGCTACTGCAAAACATCATTTTTGGTCTAATGGAGTAGAATGGATGTTTTCGTTGCGAAACCATTTTCGTAACTTCGGTACCCCAAAATAGTGTATTCAGGCCCGAAACACAAGTTTCGCATCGTTTTACATTCCAAAGGTTTGCGAAATCCTCCCAACTACTGCAAAACATCATTTTGGGTCTAATGGAGTAGAATAGATGTTTTCGTTGCGAAACCATATTCGCAACTTCGATATCACGAAATAGTGCATTCAGGCCCGAAACACAAGTTTCGCATCTTTTTACGTGCCGAAGGTGTGCGAGATGGCCCCAACCACTGCAAAACATCATATTGGTCTAATCGAGTAGAATTGATGTTTTCAGTGCGAAATCATATTCACAACTTCGGTACCCCGAAATAGCGTATTCAGGCCCGAAACACAAGTTTCGTATCTTTTTATGTGCCGAAGGTTTGCGAAATCCTCCCAACCACTGCAAAACATCATTTTGGGTCTAATGGAGTAGAATGGATGTTTTTGTTGCGAAACCATATTCGCAACTTAGATACCACGAAATAGTGCATTCATGCCTGAAACACAAGTTTCGCATCTTTTTACATGTCGAAGGTTTGCCAAATGCTCCCAACTACTTAAATCATCATTTTGGGTCTAATGGAGTTGAATGGATGTTTCTGTTGCGAAACCATTTTCGAACTTCAGTACCCCGAAATAGTGTATTCAGGCCCGAAACACAAGCTTCGCATGTTTTTACGTGCCGAACGTTTGCGAAATGCTCCCAGCTACTGCAAAACATCATTTTTGGTCTAATGGAGTAGAATGGATGTTTTCGTTGCGAAACCATTTTCGTAACTTCGGTACCCCAAAATAGTGTATTCAGGCCCGAAACACAAGTTTCGCATCGTTTTACATTCCAAAGGTTTGCGAAATCCTCCCAACTACTGCAAAACATCATTTTGGGTCTAATGGAGTAGAATAGATGTTTTCGTTGCGAAACCATATTCGCAACTTCGATATCACGAAATAGTGCATTCAGGCCCGAAACACAAGTTTCGCATCTTTTTACGTGCCGAAGGTGTGCGAGATGGCCCCAACCACTGCAAAACATCATATTGGTCTAATCGAGTAGAATTGATGTTTTCAGTGCGAAATCATATTCACAACTTCGGTACCCCGAAATAGCGTATTCAGGCCCGAAACACAAGTTTCGTATCTTTTTATGTGCCGAAGGTTTGCGAAATCCTCCCAACCACTGCAAAACATCATTTTGGGTCTAATGGAGTAGAATGGATGTTTTTGTTGCGAAACCATATTCGCAACTTAGATACCACGAAATAGTGCATTCATGCCTGAAACACAAGTTTCGCATCTTTTTACATGTCGAAGGTTTGCCAAATGCTCCCAACTACTTAAATCATCATTTTGGGTCTAATGGAGTTGAATGGATGTTTCTGTTGCGAAACCATTTTCGAACTTCAGTACCCCGAAATAGTGTATTCAGGCCCGAAACACAAGCTTCGCATGTTTTTACGTGCCGAACGTTTGCGAAATGCTCCCAGCTACTGCAAAACATCATTTTTGGTCTAATGGAGTAGAATGGATGTTTTCGTTGCGAAACCATTTTCGTAACTTCGGTACCCCAAAATAGTGTATTCAGGCCCGAAACACAAGTTTCGCATCGTTTTACATTCCAAAGGTTTGCGAAATCCTCCCAACTACTGCAAAACATCATTTTGGGTCTAATGGAGTAGAATAGATGTTTTCGTTGCGAAACCATATTCGCAACTTCGATATCACGAAATAGTGCATTCAGGCCCGAAACACAAGTTTCGCATCTTTTTACGTGCCGAAGGTGTGCGAGATGGCCCCAACCACTGCAAAACATCATATTGGTCTAATCGAGTAGAATTGATGTTTTCAGTGCGAAATCATATTCACAACTTCGGTACCCCGAAATAGCGTATTCAGGCCCGAAACACAAGTTTCGTATCTTTTTATGTGCCGAAGGTTTGCGAAATCCTCCCAACCACTGCAAAACATCATTTTGGGTCTAATGGAGTAGAATGGATGTTTTTGTTGCGAAACCATATTCGCAACTTAGATACCACGAAATAGTGCATTCATGCCTGAAACACAAGTTTCGCATCTTTTTACATGTCGAAGGTTTGCCAAATGCTCCCAACTACTTAAATCATCATTTTGGGTCTAATGGAGTTGAATGGATGTTTCTGTTGCGAAACCATTTTCGAACTTCAGTACCCCGAAATAGTGTATTCAGGCCCGAAACACAAGCTTCGCATGTTTTTACGTGCCGAACGTTTGCGAAATGCTCCCAGCTACTGCAAAACATCATTTTTGGTCTAATGGAGTAGAATGGATGTTTTCGTTGCGAAACCATTTTCGTAACTTCGGTACCCCAAAATAGTGTATTCAGGCCCGAAACACAAGTTTCGCATCGTTTTACATTCCAAAGGTTTGCGAAATCCTCCCAACTACTGCAAAACATCATTTTGGGTCTAATGGAGTAGAATGGATGTTTTCGTTGCGAAACCATATTCGCAACTTCGATATCACGAAATAGTGCATTCAGGCCCGAAACACAAGTTTCGCATCTTTTTACGTGCCGAAGGTGTGCGAGATGGCCCCAACCACTGCAAAACATCATATTGGTCTAATCGAGTAGAATTGATGTTTTCAGTGCGAAATCATATTCACAACTTCGGTACCCCGAAATAGCGTATTCAGGCCCGAAACACAAGTTTCGTATCTTTTTATGTGCCGAAGGTTTGCGAAATCCTCCCAACCACTGCAAAACATCATTTTGGGTCTAATGGAGTAGAATGGATGTTTTTGTTGCGAAACCATATTCGCAACTTAGATACCACGAAATAGTGCATTCATGCCTGAAACACAAGTTTCGCATCTTTTTACATGTCGAAGGTTTGCCAAATGCTCCCAACTACTTAAATCATCATTTTTGGTCTAATGGAGTTGAATGGATGTTTCTGTTGCGAAACCATTTTCGAACTTCAGTACCCCGAAATAGTGTATTCAGGCCCGAAACACAAGCTTCGCATGTTTTTACGTGCCGAACGTTTGCGAAATGCTCCCAGCTACTGCAAAACATCATTTTTGGTCTAATGGAGTAGAATGGATGTTTTCGTTGCGAAACCATTTTCGTAACTTCGGTACCCCAAAATAGTGTATTCAGGCCCGAAACACAAGTTTCGCATCGTTTTACATTCCAAAGGTTTGCGAAATCCTCCCAACTACTGCAAAACATCATTTTGGGTCTAATGGAGTAGAATGGATGTTTTCGTTGCGAAACCATATTCGCAACTTCGATATCACGAAATAGTGCATTCAGGCCCGAAACACAAGTTTCGCATCTTTTTACGTGCCGAAGGTGTGCGAGATGGCCCCAACCACTGCAAAACATCATATTGGTCTAATCGAGTAGAATTGATGTTTTCAGTGCGAAATCATATTCACAACTTCGGTACCCCGAAATAGCGTATTCAGGCCCGAAACACAAGTTTCGTATCTTTTTATGTGCCGAAGGTTTGCGAAATCCTCCCAACCACTGCAAAACATCATTTTGGGTCTAATGGAGTAGAATGGATGTTTTTGTTGCGAAACCATATTCGCAACTTAGATACCACGAAATAGTGCATTCATGCCTGAAACACAAGTTTCGCATCTTTTTACATGTCGAAGGTTTGCCAAATGCTCCCAACTACTTAAATCATCATTTTGGGTCTAATGGAGTTGAATGGATGTTTCTGTTGCGAAACCATTTTCGAACTTCAGTACCCCGAAATAGTGTATTCAGGCCCGAAACACAAGCTTCGCATGTTTTTACGTGCCGAACGTTTGCGAAATGCTCCCAGCTACTGCAAAACATCATTTTTGGTCTAATGGAGTAGAATGGATGTTTTCGTTGCGAAACCATTTTCGTAACTTCGGTACCCCAAAATAGTGTATTCAGGCCCGAAACACAAGTTTCGCATCGTTTTACATTCCAAAGGTTTGCGAAATCCTCCCAACTACTGCAAAACATCATTTTGGGTCTAATGGAGTAGAATGGATGTTTTCGTTGCGAAACCATATTCGCAACTTCGATATCACGAAATAGTGCATTCAGGCCCGAAACACAAGTTTCGCATCTTTTTACGTGCCGAAGGTGTGCGAGATGGCCCCAACCACTGCAAAACATCATATTGGTCTAATCGAGTAGAATTGATGTTTTCAGTGCGAAATCATATTCACAACTTCGGTACCCCGAAATAGCGTATTCAGGCCCGAAACACAAGTTTCGTATCTTTTTATGTGCCGAAGGTTTGCGAAATCCTCCCAACCACTGCAAAACATCATTTTGGGTCTAATGGAGTAGAATGGATGTTTTTGTTGCGAAACCATATTCGCAACTTAGATACCACGAAATAGTGCATTCATGCCTGAAACACAAGTTTCGCATCTTTTTACATGTCGAAGGTTTGCCAAATGCTCCCAACTACTTAAATCATCATTTTGGGTCTAATGGAGTTGAATGGATGTTTCTGTTGCGAAACCATTTTCGAACTTCAGTACCCCGAAATAGTGTATTCAGGCCCGAAACACAAGCTTCGCATGTTTTTACGTGCCGAACGTTTGCGAAATGCTCCCAGCTACTGCAAAACATCATTTTTGGTCTAATGGAGTAGAATGGATGTTTTCGTTGCGAAACCATTTTCGTAACTTCGGTACCCCAAAATAGTGTATTCAGGCCCGAAACACAAGTTTCGCATCGTTTTACATTCCAAAGGTTTGCGAAATCCTCCCAACTACTGCAAAACATCATTTTGGGTCTAATGGAGTAGAATGGATGTTTTCGTTGCGAAACCATATTCGCAACTTCGATATCACGAAATAGTGCATTCAGGCCCGAAACACAAGTTTCGCATCTTTTTACGTGCCGAAGGTGTGCGAGATGGCCCCAACCACTGCAAAACATCATATTGGTCTAATCGAGTAGAATTGATGTTTTCAGTGCGAAATCATATTCACAACTTCGGTACCCCGAAATAGCGTATTCAGGCCCGAAACACAAGTTTCGTATCTTTTTATGTGCCGAAGGTTTGCGAAATCCTCCCAACCACTGCAAAACATCATTTTGGGTCTAATGGAGTAGAATGGATGTTTTTGTTGCGAAACCATATTCGCAACTTAGATACCACGAAATAGTGCATTCATGCCTGAAACACAAGTTTCGCATCTTTTTACATGTCGAAGGTTTGCCAAATGCTCCCAACTACTTAAATCATCATTTTTGGTCTAATGGAGTTGAATGGATGTTTCTGTTGCGAAACCATTTTCGAACTTCAGTACTCCGAAATAGTGTATTCAGGCCCGAAACACAAGCTTCGCATGTTTTTACGTGCCGAACGTTTGCGAAATGCTCCCAGCTACTGCAAAACATCATTTTTGGTCTAATGGAGTAGAATGGATGTTTTCGTTGCGAAACCATTTTCGTAACTTCGGTACCCCAAAATAGTGTATTCAGGCCCGAAACACAAGTTTCGCATCGTTTTACATTCCAAAGGTTTGCGAAATCCTCCCAACTACTGCAAAACATCATTTTGGGTCTAATGGAGTAGAATGGATGTTTTCGTTGCGAAACCATATTCGCAACTTCGATATCACGAAATAGTGCATTCAGGCCCGAAACACAAGTTTCGCATCTTTTTACGTGCCGAAGGTGTGCGAGATGGCCCCAACCACTGCAAAACATCATATTGGTCTAATCGAGTAGAATTGATGTTTTCAGTGCGAAATCATATTCACAACTTCGGTACCCCGAAATAGCGTATTCAGGCCCGAAACACAAGTTTCGTATCTTTTTATGTGCCGAAGGTTTGCGAAATCCTCCCAACCACTGCAAAACATCATTTTGGGTCTAATGGAGTAGAATGGATGTTTTTGTTGCGAAACCATATTCGCAACTTAGATACCACGAAATAGTGCATTCATGCCTGAAACACAAGTTTCGCATCTTTTTACATGTCGAAGGTTTGCCAAATGCTCCCAACTACTTAAATCATCATTTTGGGTCTAATGGAGTTGAATGGATGTTTCTGTTGCGAAACCATTTTCGAACTTCAGTACCCCAAAATAGTGTATTCAGGCCCGAAACACAAGCTTCGCATGTTTTTACGTGCCGAACGTTTGCGAAATGCTCCCAGCTACTGCAAAACATCATTTTTGGTCTAATGGAGTAGAATGGATGTTTTCGTTGCGAAACCATTTTCGTAACTTCGGTACCCCAAAATAGTGTATTCAGGCCCGAAACACAAGTTTCGCATCGTTTTACATTCCAAAGGTTTGCGAAATCCTCCCAACTACTGCAAAACATCATTTTGGGTCTAATGGAGTAGAATAGATGTTTTCGTTGCGAAACCATATTCGCAACTTCGATATCACGAAATAGTGCATTCAGGCCCGAAACACAAGTTTCGCATCTTTTTACGTGCCGAAGGTGTGCGAGATGGCCCCAACCACTGCAAAACATCATATTGGTCTAATCGAGTAGAATTGATGTTTTCAGTGCGAAATCATATTCACAACTTCGGTACCCCGAAATAGCGTATTCAGGCCCGAAACACAAGTTTCGTATCTTTTTATGTGCCGAAGGTTTGCGAAATCCTCCCAACCACTGCAAAACATCATTTTGGGTCTAATGGAGTAGAATGGATGTTTTTGTTGTGAAACCATATTCGCAACTTAGATACCACGAAATAGTGCATTCATGCCTGAAACACAAGTTTCGCATCTTTTTACATGTCGAAGGTTTGCCAAATGCTCCCAACTACTTAAATCATCATTTTGGGTCTAATGGAGTTGAATGGATGTTTCTGTTGCGAAACCATTTTCGAACTTCAGTACCCCGAAATAGTGTATTCAGGCCCGAAACACAAGCTTCGCATGTTTTTACGTGCCGAACGTTTGCGAAATGCTCCCAGCTACTGCAAAACATCATTTTTGGTCTAATGGAGTGGAATGGATGTTTTCGTTGCGAAACCATTTTCGTAACTTCGGTACCCCAAAATAGTGTATTCAGGCCCGAAACACAAGTTTCGCATCGTTTTACATTCCAAAGGTTTGCGAAATCCTCCCAACTACTGCAAAACATCATTTTGGGTCTAATGGAGTAGAATAGATGTTTTCGTTGCGAAACCATATTCGCAACTTCGATATCACGAAATAGTGCATTCAGGCCCGAAACACAAGTTTCGCATCTTTTTACGTGCCGAAGGTGTGCGAGATGGCCCCAACCACTGCAAAACATCATATTGGTCTAATCGAGTAGAATTGATGTTTTCAGTGCGAAATCATATTCACAACTTCGGTACCCCGAAATAGCGTATTCAGGCCCGAAACACAAGTTTCGTATCTTTTTATGTGCCGAAGGTTTGCGAAATCCTCCCAACCACTGCAAAACATCATTTTGGGTCTAATGGAGTAGAATGGATGTTTTTGTTGCGAAACCATATTCGCAACTTAGATACCACGAAATAGTGCATTCATGCCTGAAACACAAGTTTCGCATCTTTTTACATGTCGAAGGTTTGCCAAATGCTCCCAACTACTTAAATCATCATTTTGGGTCTAATGGAGTTGAATGGATGTTTCTGTTGCGAAACCATTTTCGAACTTCAGTACCCCGAAATAGTGTATTCAGGCCCGAAACACAAGCTTCGCATGTTTTTACGTGCCGAACGTTTGCGAAATGCTCCCAGCTACTGCAAAACATCATTTTTGGTCTAATGGAGTAGAATGGATGTTTTCGTTGCGAAACCATTTTCGTAACTTCGGTACCCCAAAATAGTGTATTCAGGCCCGAAACACAAGTTTCGCATCGTTTTACATTCCAAAGGTTTGCGAAATCCTCCCAACTACTGCAAAACATCATTTTGGGTCTAATGGAGTAGAATAGATGTTTTCGTTGCGAAACCATATTCGCAACTTCGATATCACGAAATAGTGCATTCAGGCCCGAAACACAAGTTTCGCATCTTTTTACGTGCCGAAGGTGTGCGAGATGGCCCCAACCACTGCAAAACATCATATTGGTCTAATCGAGTAGAATTGATGTTTTCAGTGCGAAATCATATTCACAACTTCGGTACCCCGAAATAGCGTATTCAGGCCCGAAACACAAGTTTCGTATCTTTTTATGTGCCGAAGGTTTGCGAAATCCTCCCAACCACTGCAAAACATCATTTTGGGTCTAATGGAGTAGAATGGATGTTTTTGTTGCGAAACCATATTCGCAACTTAGATACCACGAAATAGTGCATTCATGCCTGAAACACAAGTTTCGCATCTTTTTACATGTCGAAGGTTTGCCAAATGCTCCCAACTACTTAAATCATCATTTTGGGTCTAATGGAGTTGAATGGATGTTTCTGTTGCGAAACCATTTTCGAACTTCAGTACTCCGAAATAGTGTATTCAGGCCCGAAACACAAGCTTCGCATGTTTTTACGTGCCGAACGTTTGCGAAATGCACCCAGCTACTGCAAAAAAACATTTGTGGTCTAATGGAGTAGAATGGATGTTTTCGTTGCGAAACCATTTTCGTAACTTCGGTACCCCAAAATAGTGTATTCAGGCCCGAAACACAAGTTTCGCATCGTTTTACATTCCAAAGGTTTGCGAAATCCTCCCAACTACTGCAAAACATCATTTTGGGTCTAATGGAGTAGAATGGATGTTTTCGTTGCGAAACCATATTCGCAACTTCGATATCACGAAATAGTGCATTCAGGCCCGAAACACAAGTTTCGCATCTTTTTACGTGCCGAAGGTGTGCGAGATGGCCCCAACCACTGCAAAACATCATATTGGTCTAATCGAGTAGAATTGATGTTTTCAGTGCGAAATCATATTCACAACTTCGGTACCCCGAAATAGCGTATTCAGGCCCGAAACACAAGTTTCGTATCTTTTTATGTGCCGAAGGTTTGCGAAATCCTCCCAACCACTGCAAAACATCATTTTGGGTCTAATGGAGTAGAATGGATGTTTTTGTTGCGAAACCATATTCGCAACTTAGATACCACGAAATAGTGCATTCATGCCTGAAACACAAGTTTCGCATCTTTTTACATGTCGAAGGTTTGCCAAATGCTCCCAACTACTTAAATCATCATTTTGGGTCTAATGGAGTTGAATGGATGTTTCTGTTGCGAAACCATTTTCGAACTTCAGTACCCCAAAATAGTGTATTCAGGCCCGAAACACAAGCTTCGCATGTTTTTATGTGCCGAACGTTTGCGAAATGCTCCCAGCTACTGCAAAACATCATTTTTGGTCTAATGGAGTAGAATGGATGTTTTCGTTGCGAAACGATTTTCGTAACTTCGGTACCCCAAAATAGTGTATTCAGGCCCGAAACACAAGTTTCGCATCGTTTTACATTCCAAAGGTTTGCGAAATCCTCCCAACTTCTGCAAAACATCATTTTGGGTCTAATGGAGTAGAATGGATGTTTTCGTTGCGAAACCATATTCGCAACTTCGATATCACGAAATAGTGCATTCAGGCCTGAAACACAAGTTTCGCATCTTTTTACGTGCCGAAGGTGTGCGAGATGGCCCCAACCACTGCAAAACATCATATTGGTCTAATCAAGTAGAATTAATGTTTTCAGTGCGAAATCATATTCACAACTTCGGTACCCCGAAATAGCGTATTCAGGCCCGAAACACAAGTTTCGTATCTTTTTATGTGCCGAAGGTTTGCGAAATCCTCCCAACCACTGCAAAACATCATTTTGGGTCTAATGGAGTAGAATGGATGTTTTTGTTGCGAAACCATATTCGCAACTTAGATACCACGAAATAGTGCATTCATGCCTGAAACACAAGTTTCGCATCTTTTTACATGTCGAAGGTTTGCCAAATGCTCCCAACTACTTAAATCATCATTTTGGGTCTAATGGAGTTGAATGGATGTTTCTGTTGCGAAACCATTTTCGAACTTCAGTACCCCGAAATAGTGTATTCAGGCCCGAAACACAAGCTTCGCATGTTTTTACGTGCCGAACGTTTGCGAAATGCTCCCAGCTACTGCAAAACATCATTTTTGGTCTAATGGAGTAGAATGGATGTTTTCGTTGCGAAACCATTTTCGTAACTTTGGTACCCCAAAATAGTGTATTCAGGCCCGAAACACAAGTTTCGCATCGTTTTACATTCCAAAGGTTTGCGAAATCCTCCCAACTACTGCAAAACATCATTTTGGGTCTAATGGAGTAGAATAGATGTTTTCGTTGCGAAACCATATTCGCAACTTCGATATCACGAAATAGTGCATTCAGGCCCGAAACACAAGTTTCGCATCTTTTTACGTGCCGAAGGTGTGCGAGATGGCCCCAACCACTGCAAAACATCATATTGGTCTAATCGAGTAGAATTGATGTTTTCAGTGCGAAATCATATTCACAACTTCGGTACCCCGAAATAGCGTATTCAGGCCCGAAACACAAGTTTCGTATCTTTTTATGTGCCGAAGGTTTGCGAAATCCTCCCAACCACTGCAAAACATCATTTTGGGTCTAATGGAGTAGAATGGATGTTTTTGTTGCGAAACCATATTCGCAACTTAGATACCACGAAATAGTGCATTCATGCCTGAAACACAAGTTTCGCATCTTTTTACATGTCGAAGGTTTGCCAAATGCTCCCAACTACTTAAATCATCATTTTGGGTCTAATGGAGTTGAATGGATGTTTCTGTTGCGAAACCATTTTCGAACTTCAGTACCCCGAAATAGTGTATTCAGGCCCGAAACACAAGCTTCGCATGTTTTTACGTGCCGAACGTTTGCGAAATGCTCCCAGCTACTGCAAAACATCATTTTTGGTCTAATGGAGTAGAATGGATGTTTTCGTTGCGAAACCATTTTCGTAACTTTGGTACCCCAAAATAGTGTATTCAGGCCCGAAACACAAGTTTCGCATCGTTTTACATTCCAAAGGTTTGCGAAATCCTCCCAACTACTGCAAAACATCATTTTGGGTCTAATGGAGTAGAATAGATGTTTTCGTTGCGAAACCATATTCGCAACTTCGATATCACGAAATAGTGCATTCAGGCCCGAAACACAAGTTTCGCATCTTTTTACGTGCCGAAGGTGTGCGAGATGGCCCCAACCACTGCAAAACATCATATTGGTCTAATCGAGTACAATTGATGTTTTCAGTGCGAAATCATATTCACAACTTCGGTACCCCGAAATAGCGTATTCAGGCCCGAAACACAAGTTTCGTATCTTTTTATGTGCCGAAGGTTTGCGAAATCCTCCCAACCACTGCAAAACATCATTTTGGGTCTAATGGAGTAGAATGGATGTTTTTGTTGCGAAACCATATTCGCAACTTAGATACCACGAAATAGTGCATTCATGCCTGAAACACAAGTTTCGCATCTTTTTACATGTCGAAGGTTTGCCAAATGCTCCCAACTACTTAAATCATCATTTTGGGTCTAATGGAGTTGAATGGATGTTTCTGTTGCGAAACCATTTTCGAACTTCAGTACCCCGAAATAGTGTATTCAGGCCCGAAACACAAGCTTCGCATGTTTTTACGTGCCGAACGTTTGCGAAATGCTCCCAGCTACTGCAAAACATCATTTTTGGTCTAATGGAGTAGAATGGATGTTTTCGTTGCGAAACCATTTTCGTAACTTCAGTACCCCAAAATAGTGTATTCAGGCCCGAAACACAAGTTTCGCATCGTTTTACATTCCAAAGGTTTGCGAAATCCTCCCAACTACTGCAAAACATCATTTTGGGTCTAATGGAGTAGAATAGATGTTTTCGTTGCGAAACCATATTCGCAACTTCGATATCACGAAATAGTGCATTCAGGCCCGAAACACAAGTTTCGCATCTTTTACGTGCCGAAGGTGTGCGAGATGGCCCCAACCACTGCAAAACATCATATTGGTCTAATCGAGTAGAATTGATGTTTTCAGTGCGAAATCATATTCACAACTTCGGTACCCCGAAATAGCGTATTCAGGCCCGAAACACAAGTTTCGTATCTTTTTATGTGCCGAAGGTTTGCGAAATCCTCCCAACCACTGCAAAACATCATTTTGGGTCTAATGGAGTAGAATGGATGTTTTTGTTGCGAAACCATATTCGCAACTTAGATACCACGAAATAGTGCATTCATGCCTGAAACACAAGTTTCGCATCTTTTTACATGTCGAAGGTTTGCCAAATGCTCCCAACTACTTAAATCATCATTTTTGGTCTAATGGAGTTGAATGGATGTTTCTGTTGCGAAACCATTTTCGAACTTCAGTACTCCGAAATAGTGTATTCAGGCCCGAAACACAAGCTTCGTATGTTTTTACGTGCCGAACGTTTGCGAAATGCTCCCAGCTACTGCAAAACATCATTTTTGGTCTAATGGAGTAGAATGGATGTTTTCGTTGCGAAACCATTTTCGTAACTTCGGTACCCCAAAATAGTGTATTCAGGCCCGAAACACAAGTTTCGCATCGTTTTACATTCCAAAGGTTTGCGAAATCCTCCCAACTACTGCAAAACATCATTTTGGGTCTAATGGAGTAGAATGGATGTTTTCGTTGCGAAACCATATTCGCAACTTCGATATCACGAAATAGTGCATTCAGGCCCGAAACACAAGTTTCGCATCTTTTTACGTGCCGAAGGTGTGCGAGATGGCCCCAACCACTGCAAAACATCATATTGGTCTAATCGAGTAGAATTGATGTTTTCAGTGCGAAATCATATTCACAACTTCGGTACCCCGAAATAGCGTATTCAGGCCCGAAACACAAGTTTCGTATCTTTTTATGTGCCGAAGGTTTGCGAAATCCTCCCAACCACTGCAAAACATCATTTTGGGTCTAATGGAGTAGAATGGATGTTTTTGTTGCGAAACCATATTCGCAACTTAGATACCACGAAATAGTGCATTCATGCCTGAAACACAAGTTTCGCATCTTTTTACATGTCGAAGGTTTGCCAAATGCTCCCAACTACTTAAATCATCATTTTGGGTCTAATGGAGTTGAATGGATGTTTCTGTTGCGAAACCATTTTCGAACTTCAGTACCCTGAAATAGTGTATTCAGGCCCGAAACACAAGCTTCGCATGTTTTTACGTGCCGAACGTTTGCGAAATGCTCCCAGCTACTGCAAAACATCATTTTTGCTCTAATGGAGTAGAATGGATGTTTTCGTTGCGAAACCATTTTCGTAACTTCGGTACCCCAAAATAGTGTATTCAGGCCCGAAACACAAGTTTCGCATCGTTTTACATTCCAAAGGTTTGCGAAATCCTCCCAACTACTGCAAAACATCATTTTGGGTCTAATGGAGTAGAATGGATGTTTTCGTTGCGAAACCATATTCGCAACTTCGATATCACGAAATAGTGCATTCAGGCCCGAAACACAAGTTTCGCATCTTTTTACGTGCCGAAGGTGTGCGAGATGGCCCCAACCACTGCAAAACATCATATTGGTCTAATCGAGTAGAATTGATGTTTTCAGTGCGAAATCATATTCACAACTTCGGTACCCCGAAATAGCGTATTCAGGCCCGAATCACAAGTTTCGTATCTTTTTATGTGCCGAAGGTTTGCGAAATCCTCCCAACCACTGCAAAACATCATTTTGGGTCTAATGGAGTAGAATGGATGTTTTCGTTCCGAAACCATATTTGCAACTACGGTACCATAAAATAGTGCATTCAGACCCGAAACGCAAGTTTTGCATCTTTTTACGTGCCGAAGGTTTGCGAAATGCTCCCAACCACTACAAAACATTATTTTGGGTCTAATGGAGTTGAATGGATGTTTTTGTTGCGAAACCATTTTTGTAACTTCAGTACACAGAAATAGTGCATTCAGGTTCGAAACACAAGTTTCGCATCTTTTTACATGCTGATGGTTTGCGAAATGCTCCCAACCACTGCAAAACATCATTTTGGGTCTAATGGACTAGAATGGATGTTTTCGTTGCGAAACAATATTCGCAACTTCCGTACCACGAAATAGTTCATTCAGGTTCGAAACACAAGTTTCGCATTGTTTTACGTGCTGAAGGTTTGTGAAATCCTCCCAACCACTGCAAAACATCATTTTGTGTCTAATGGAGTAGAATGAATGTTTTTGTTGCGAAACCATATTCGCAACTTAGGTACTACGAAATAGTGCATTCAGGCCTAAAACACAAGTGTCGCATCTTTTTCATGTCGAAGGTTTGCCAAATGCTCCCAACCACTTCAAACCATCATTTTGGGTCTAATGGAGTAGAATGGATGTTTTCGTTGCGAAATCATATTCACAACTTCGGTACCCCGAAATATCGTATTCAGGCCCGAAGCACAAGTTTCGCATCTTTTTATGTACCGAAGGTTTGCGAAATGCCCCCAACTGCTACAAAACATCATTTTGGATCTAATGGAGTAGAATGGATGTTTTCGTTCTGAAACCATATTTGCAACTACGGTACCACAAAATAGTGCATTCAGGCCTGAAACACAAGTTTCGCATCTTTTTACGTGCCGAAGGTTTGCGAAATGCTCCCAACCACTACAAAACATTATTTTGGGTCTAATGGAGTTGAATGGATGTTTTTGTTGCGAAACCATATTCGCAACTTCGATACCACGAAATAGTGCATTCAGGCCCGAAACACAAGTTTCACATCTTTTTACGTGCCGATGGTTTGCGAAATGCTCCCAACCACTGCAAAACATCATTTTGGATCTAGTGGAGTAGAATGGATGTTTTCATTGCGAAACCATATTCGCAACTTAGGTACCACGAAATACTGCATTCAGGCCCGAAACACAAGTTTCGCATCTTTTAACGTGCCGAAGGTTTGCCAAATGCTCCCAACCACTGCAAAACATCATTTTGGGTCTAATGGAGTTGAATGGATGTTTCTGTTACGAAACCATTTTCATAATTTCAGTATCCCGAAATAGTGTATTCAGGCCCGAAACAGAAGTGTCGCATGTTTTTACGTGTCGAAAGTTTGCGAAACGGTCCCAGCCACTGCAAAACACCATTTTGGGTCTAATGGAGTAGAATGGATGTTTTCGTTGCGAAACCATTTTCGTAACTTCGGGACCCCGTAATAGTGTATTCAGGCCCGAAACACAAGTTTCACATCTTTTTACATGCTGATGGTTTGCGAAATCCTCCCAACCACTACAAAACATCATTTTGGGTCTAGTGGAGTAGAATGGATGTTTTCGTTGCGAAACCATATTCGCAACTTTGGTACCACAAAATAGTGCATTCAGGCCCGAAACACAAGTTTCGCATCTTTTTACGTGCCGAAGGTGTGCGAGATGCCCCCAACCACTGCAAAACATCATATATGTCTAATCGAGTATAATGGATGTTTTCGTTGCGAAATCATATTCACAACTTCGGTACCCCGAAATAGCATATTCAGGCCCGAAGCACAAGTTTCGCATCTTTTTATGTGCCGAAGGTTTGCGAAATGCCCCCAACCGCTACAAAACATCATTTTGGATCTAATGGAGTAGAATGGATGTTTTCGTTCCGAAACCATATTTGGAACTACGGTACCACAAAATAGTGCATTCAGGCCTGAAACACAAGTTTCGCATCTTTTTACGTGCCGAAGGTTTGCGAAATGCTCCCAACCACTACAAAACATGATTTTGGGTCTAATGGAGTTGAATGGATGTTTTTGTTGCGAAACCATATTCGCAACTTCGATACCACGAAATAGTGCATTCTGGCCCGAAACACAAGTTTCGCATCTTTTTACGTGCCATGGTTTGCGAAATGCTCCCAACCACTGCAAAACATCATTTTGGATCTAGTGGAGTAGAATGGATGTTTTCATTGCGAAACCATATTCGCAACTTAGGTACCACGAAATTCTGCATTCAGGCCCGAAACACAAGTTTAGCATCTTTTTACGTGCCGAAGGTTTGCCAAATGCTCCCAACCACTGCAAAACATCATTTTGGGTCTAATGGAGTTGAATGGAAGTTTCTATTGCGAAACCATTTTCGTAATTTCAGTATCCCGAAATAGTGTATTCAGGCCCGAAACAGAAGTGTCGCATGTTTTTACGTGCCGAAAGTTTGCGAAACTCTCCCAGCCACTGCAAAACATCATTTTGGGTCGAATGGAGTAGAATGGATGTTTTCGTTGCGAAACCATTTTCGTAACTTCGGTACCCCGAAATAGTGTATTCAGGCCCGAAACACAAGTTTCACATCTTTTTACATGCTGATGGTTTGCGAAATGCTCCAAACCACTACAAAACATCATTTTGGGTCTAATGGAGTAGAATGGATGTTTTCGTTGCGAAACCATATTCGCAACTTTGGTACCACAAAATAGTGCATTCAGGCCCGAAACACAAGTTTCGCATCTTTTTACGTGCCGAAGGTGTGCGAGATGCCCCAACCACTGCAAAACATCATATTTGTCTAATCGAGTAGAATGGATGTTTTCGTTGCGAAATCATATTCACAACTTCGGTACCCCGAAATAGCGTATTCAGGCCCGAAGCACAAGTTTCGCATCTTTTTATGTGCCGAAGGTTTGTGAAATGCCCCCAACCGCTACAAAACATCATTTTGGATCTAATGGAGTAGAATGGATGTTTTCGTTCCGAAATCATATTTGCAACTACGGTACCACAAAATACTGCATTCAGGCCTGAAACACAAGTTTCGCTTCTTTTTACGTGCCGAATGTTTGCGAAATGCTCCAAACCACTACAAAATATTATTTTGGTTCTAGTGGAGTAGAATGGATGTTTTCAATGCGAAACCATATTCGCAATTTCGATACCACGAAATAGTGCATTCAGGCCCGAAACACAAGTTTCGCATCTTTTTACGTGCCGAAGGTGTGCGAGATGGCCCCACCCACTGCAAAACATCATATTGGTCTAATCGAGCAGAATGGATGTTTTCAGTGCGAAATCATATTCACAACTTCGATACCCCGAAATAGCGTATTCAGGCCCGAAACACAAGTTTCGCATCTTTATATGTGCCGAAGGTTTGCGAAATGCCCCCAACCGCTAGAAAACATCATTTTGAATCTAATGGAGTAGAATGGATGTTTTCGTTCCGAAACCATATTTGCAACTACGGTACCACAAAATAGTGCATTCAGGCCCGAAACACAAGTTTCGCATCTTTTTACGTGCCGAAGGTTTGCGAAATGCTCCCAACCACTACAAAACATTATTTTGGGTCTAATGGAGTTGAATGGTTGTTTTTGTTGCGAAACCATTTTTGTAACTTCAGTACACAGAAATAGTGCATTCAGGTTCGAAACACAAGTTTCGCATCTTTTTACATGCTGATGGTTTGCGAAATGCTCCCAACCACTGCAAAACATCATTTTGGGTCTAATGGACTAGAATGGATGTTTTCGTTGCGAAACAATATTCGCAACTTCGGTACCACGAAATAGTTCATTCAGGTTCGAAACACAAGTTTCGCATTGTTTTACGTGCTGAAGGTTTGTGAAATCCTCCCAACCACTTCAAAACATCATTTTGGGTCTAATGGAGTAGAATCAATGTTTTTGTTGCGAAACCATATTCGCAACTTAGGTACTACGAAATAGTGCATTCAGGCCTAAAACACAAGTGTCGCATCTTTTTACATGTCGAAGGTTTGCCAAATGCTCCCAACCACTTCAAACCATCATTTGGGTCTAATGGAGTCGAATGGATGTTTCTGTTGCGAAACCATTTTCGTAACTTCAGTACCCCGAAATTGTGTATTCAGTCCCGAAACACAAGTTTCGCATGTTTTTACGTGCCGAACATTTGCGAAATTCTCCCAGCCACTGCAAAACATTATTTTGGGTCTAATGGAGTAGATTGGATGCTTTCGTTGCGAAACCATTTTCGTAACTTCGGTACCCCAAAATAGTGTATTCAGGCCCGAAACACAAGTTTCGCATCGTTTTACATTCCAAAGGTTTGCGAAATCCTCCCAACTACTGCAAAACATCATTTTGGGTCTAATGCAGTAGAATGGATGTTTTCGTTGCGAAACCATATTCGCAACTTTGGTACCACGAAATTGTGCATTCAGGCCCGAAACACAAGTTTCGCATCTTTTTACGTGCCGATGGTTTGCGAAATGCTCCCAACCACTGCAAAACATCATTTTGGATCTAGTGGAGTAGAATGGATGTTTTCGTTGCGAAACCATATTCGCAACTTAGGTACCACGAAATACTGCATTCAGGCCCGAAACACAAGTTTCGCATCTTTTTACGTGCCGAAGGTTTGCCAAATGCTCCCAACCACTGCAAAACATCATTTTGGGTCTAATGGAGTTGAATGGATGTACCTGTTGCGAAACCATTTTCGTAATTTCAGTATCCCGAAATAGTGTATTCAGGCCCGAAACACAAGTGTCGCATGTTTTTACGTGCTGAAAGTTTGCGAAACGCTCCCAGCCACTTCAAAACATCATTTTGGGTCTAATGGAGTAGAATAGATGTTTTCGTTGCGAAACCATTTTCGTAACTTCGGTACCCCGAAATAGTGTATTCAGCCCCGAAACACAAGTTTCACATCTTTTTACATGCTGATGGTTTGCGAAATGCTCCCAACCACTACAAAACATCATTTTGGGTCTAATAGAGTAGAATGGATGTTTTCGTTGCGAAACCATATTCGCAACTTTGGTACCACAAAATAGTGCATTCAGCCCCGAAACACAAGTTTCGCATCATTTTACGTGCCGAAGGTGTGCGAGATGCCCCCAACCACTGCAAAACATCATATTGGTCTAATCGAGTAGAATGGATGTTTTCGTTGCGAAATCATATTCATAACTTCGGTACCCCGAAATAGCGTATTCAGGCTCGAAGCACAAGTTTCGCATCTTTTTATGTGCCGAAGGTTTGCGAAATTCCCCCAACCGCTACAAAACATCATTTTGGATCGAATGGAGTAGAATGGATGTTTTCGTTCCGAAACCATATTTGCAACTACAGTACCACAAAATAGTGCATTCAGGTTCGAAACACTAGTTTCGCATCATTTTACGTGCCGAAGGTTTGCGAAATCCTCCCAACCACTGCAAAACATCATTTTGGGTCTAATGGAATAGAATGGACGTTTTTGTTGCGAAACCATATTCGCAACTACGGTACCACAAAATAGTGCATTCATGCCTTAAACACAAGTTTCGCATCTTTTTACATGTCGAAGGTTTGCGAAATGCTCCCAACCACTTCAAATCATCATTTTGGGTCTAATGGAGTTGAATGGATGTTTCTGTTGCGAAACCATTTTCGAACTTCAGTACACCGAAATAGTGCATTCAGGTTCGAAACACAAGTTTCGCATCTTTTTACATGCTGATGGTTTGCGAAATCCTCCCAACCACTGCAAAACATCATTTTGGGTCTAATGGACTAGAATGGATGTTTTCGTTGCGAAACCATATTCGCAACTTCGGTACCACGAAATAGTGCATTCAGGTTCGAAACACAAGTTTCACATCGTTTTACGTACCGAAGGTTTGCGAAATCCTCCCAACCACTGCAAAACATCATTTTGGGTCTAATGGAGTAGAATGGATGTTTTTGTTGCGAAACCATATTCGCAACTTAGGTTCCACGAAATAGTGCATTCAGGCCTGAAACACAAGTTTCGCATTTTTTACATGTCGAAGGTTTGCCAAATGCTCCCAACCACTTCAAAACATCATTTTGGGTCTAATGGAGTTGAATGGATGTTTCTGTTGCGAAACCATTTTCGTAACTTCAGTACCCCGAAATAGTGTATTCAGGCCCGAAACACAAGTTTCACAAGTTTTTACGTGCCGAACGTTTGCGAAATGCTCCCAGCCACTGCAAAACATCATTTTGGGTCTAATGGAGTAGAATGGATGTTTTCGTTGCGAAACCATTTTCGTAACTTCGGTACCCCAAAATAGTGTATTCAGGCCCGAAACACAAATTTCGCATCTTTTTACGTGCCGAAGGTTTGCGAAATGCTCCCAACCACTACAATACATCATTTTGGGTCTAATGGAGTAGAATGGATGTTTTCGTTGCGAAACCATATTCGCAACTTCGGTACCCCGAAATAGTGCATTCAGGCTCGAAACACAATTTCGCATCTTTTTACGTGCTGATGGTTTGCGAAATGCTCCCAACCACTGCAAAACATCATTTTGGGTCTAATGGACTAGAATGGATGTTTTCGTTGCGAAACCATATTCGCAACTTCGGAAACACGAAATAGTGCATTCAGGTTCGAAACACAAGTTTCGCATCGTTTTACGTGCCGAAGGTTTGCGAAATCCTCCCAACCACTGCAAAACATCATTTTGGGTCTAATGGAGTAGAATGGATGTTTTCGTTGCGAAACCATCTTCGCAACTTACGTACCACGAAATAGTGCATTTAGGCCCGAAACACAAGTTTCGCATCTTTTTACGTGCCGATGGTTTGCGAAATGCTCCCAACCACTGCAAAACATCATTTTGGATCTAATGGAGTAGAATGGATGTTTTCGTTGCGAAACCATATTCGCAACTTAGGTATCACGAAATACTGCATTCAGGACCGAAACGCAAGTTTCGCATCTGTTTACGTGCCGAAGGTTTGCCAAATGGTCCCAACCACTGCAAAACATAATTTTGGGTCTAATGGAATAGAATGGATGTTTTTGTTGCGAAACCATATTCGCAACTTCGGTACCCCGAAATAGTGAATTCAGGCTTGAAACAAAATTTCGCATCTTTTTACATGCTGATGGTTTGCGAAATGCTCCCAACCACTACAATACATCATGTTGGGTCTAATGGAGTAGAATGGATGTTTTTGTTCCGAAACCATATTCGCAACTTAGGTACCACGAAATAGGGCATTCATGCCTGAAACAGAAGTTTCGCGTCTTTTTACATGTCGAAGGTTTGCCAAATGCTCCCAACCACTTCAAATCATCATTTTGGGTCTAATGGAGTTGAATGGATGTTTCTGTTGCGAAGCCATTTTCGAACTTCAGTACACCAAAATAGTGTATTCAGGCCCGAAACACAAGTTTCGCATGTTTTTACGTGCCGAACGTTTGCGAAATGCTCCCAGCTACTGCGAAACATCATTTTGGGTCTAATGGAGTAGAATGGATGTTTTCGTTGCGAAACCATTTTCGTAACTTCGGTACCCCAAAATAGTGTATTCAGGCCCGAAACACAAGTTTCGCATCATTTTACGTTCCAAAGGTTTGCGAAATCCTCCCAACAACTGCAAAACATCATTTTGGGTCTAATGGAGTAGAATGGATGTTTTCGTTGCGAAACCATATTCGCAACTTCGGTACCACGAAATAGTGCATTCAGGCCCGAAACACAAGTTTCGCA
This sequence comes from Cenchrus fungigraminus, assembly GCA_036936925.1. Classification (NCBI taxonomy): domain Eukaryota; kingdom Viridiplantae; phylum Streptophyta; class Magnoliopsida; order Poales; family Poaceae; genus Cenchrus; species Cenchrus fungigraminus. The sequence goes on along the minus strand of CM072769.1, from coordinate 75,479,684 downwards.
TCTTTTTACGTGCTGATGGTTTGCGAAATGCTCCCAACCACCGCAAAACATCATTTTGGATCTAATGGAGTAGAATGGATGTTTTCGTTGCGAAACCATATTCGCAACTTAGGTACCACGAAATACTACATTCAGGCCCGAAACACAAGTTTCGCATCTTTTTACGTGCCGAAGGTTTGCCAAATGCTCCCAGCCACTGCAAAACATCATTTTGGGTCTAATGGAGTAGAATGGATGTTTTCGTTGCGACACCATTTTCGTAACTTCGGTACCCCGAAATAGTGTATTCAGGCCCGAAACACAAGTTTCGCATCTTTTTACGTGCTGATGGTTTCCGAAATGCTCCCAACCAGTACAAAACATCATTTTGGGTCTAATGGAGTAGAATGGATGTTTTCGTTGCGAAATCATATTCGCAACTTCGGTACCACAAAATAGTGCATTCTGGCCTGAAACACAAGTTTCGCATCTTTTTACGTGCCGAGGGTGTGCGAGATGCCCCCAACCACTGCAAAACATCATATTGGTCTAATCGAGTAGAATGGATGTTTTAGTTGCGAAATCATATTCACAACTTCGGTACCCCGAAATAGCGTATTCAGGCCCGAAACACAAGTTTCGCATCTTTTTATGTGCCGAAGGCTTGCGAAATGCCCCCAACCGCTACAAAACATCATTTTGGATCTAATGGAGTAGAATGGATGTTTTCGTTCCAAACCATATTTGCAACTACGGTACCACAAAATAGTGCATTCAAGCCCGAAACACAAGTTTCGCATCTTTTTACGTGCCGAAGGTTTGCGAAATGCTCCCAACCACTACAAAACATTATTTTGGGTCTAATGGAGTTGAATGGATGTTTTTGTTGCGAAACCATTTTCGTAACTTCAGTACACCGAAATAGTGCATTCAGGTTCGAAACACAAGTTTTGCATCTTTTTACATGCTGATGGTTTGCGAAATCCTCCCAACCACTGCAAAACATCATTTTGGGTCTAATGGACTAGAATGGATGTTTTCGTTACGAAACCATATTCGCAACTTCGGTACCACGAAATAGTGCATTCAGGTTCGAAACACAAGTTTCGCATCGTTTTACGTACCGAAGGTTTGCGAAATCCTCCCAACCACTGCAAAACATCATTTTGGGTCTAATGGAGTAGAATGGATGTTTTTGTTGCGAAACCATATTCGCAACTTAGGTTCCACGAAATAGTGCATTCAGGCCTGAAACACAAGTTTCGCATTTTTTACATGTCGAAGGTTTGCCAAATGCTCCCAACCACTTCAAAATATCATTTTGGGTCTAATGGAGTTGAATGGATGTTTCTGTTGCGAAACCATTTTCGTAACTTCAGTACCCCGAAATAGTGTATTCAGGCCCGAAACACAAGTTTCGCATGTTTTTACGTGCCGAACGTTTGCGAAATGCTCCCAGCCACTACAAAACATCATTTTGGGTCTAATGGAGTAGAATGGATGTTTTCGTTGCGAAACCATTTTCATAACTTCGGTACCCCAAAATAGTGTATTCAGGCCCGAAACACAAATTTCGCAACTTTTTACGTGCCGAAGCTTTGCGAAATGCTCCCAACCACTACAATACATCATTTTGGGTCTAATGGAGTAGAATAGATGTTTTCGTTGCGAAATCATATTCGCAACTTCGGTACCCCGAAATAGTGCATTCAGGCTCGAAACACAATTTCGCATCTTTTTACGTGCTGATGGTTTGCGAATGCTCCCAACCACTGTAAAACATCATTTTGCGTCTAATGGACTAGAATGGATGTTTTCGTTGCGAAACCATATTCGCAACTTCGGTACCACGAAATACTGCATTCAGGCCCGAAACGCAAGTTTCGCATCTGTTTACGTGCCGAAGGTTTGCGAAATCCTCCCAACCACTGCAAAACATCATTTAGGGTCTAATGGAGTAGAATGGATGTTTTCGTTGCGAAACCATATTCGCTACTTACGTACCACGAAATAGTGCATTCAGGCCCGAAACACAAGTTTCGCATCTTTTTACGTGCCGAAGGTTTGTGAAATGCTCCCAACCACTGCAAAACATCATTTTGGATCTAATGGAGTAGAATGGATGTTTTCGTTGCGAAACCATATTCGCAACTTAGGTACCACGAAATACTGCATTCAGGCCCGAAACGCAAGTTTCGCATCTGTTTACGTGCCGAAGGTTTGCCAAATGCTCCCAACCTCTGCAAAACATCATTTTGGATCTAATGGAATAGAATGAATGTTTTCGTTGCGAAACCATATTCGCAACTTCGGTACCCCGAAATAGTGAATTCAGGCTTGAAACATAATTTCGCATCTTTTTACGTGCTGATGGTTTGCGAAATGCTCCCAACCACTACAATACATCATGTTGGGTCTAATGGAGTAGAATGGATGTTTTTGTTGCGAAACCATATTCGCAACTTCGGTACCACAAAATAGTGCATTCAGGCCTGAAACACAAGTTTCGCATCTTTTTACGTGCCGAAGGTGTTCCAGATGCTCCCAACCACTGCAAAACATCATTTTGGGTCTAATGGAGTTGAATGGATGTTTCTGTTGCGAAACCATTTTCGTAATTTCAGTATCCCAAAATAGTGTATTCAGGCCCGAAACACAAGTGTCGCATGTTTTTACGTGCCGAAAGTTTGCGAAATGCTCCCAGCCACTGCAAAACATCATTTTGGGTCGAATGGAGTAGAATGGATGTTTTTGTTGCGAAACCATTTTCGTAACTTCGGTACCCCGAAATAGTGTATTCAGGCCCGAAACACAAGTTTCGCATCTTTTTACGTGATGATGGTTTGTGAAATGCTCCCAACCAGTACAAAACATCATTTTGGGTCTAATGGAGTAGAATGCATATTTTCGTTGCGAAACCATATTCGCAACTTCGGTACCACAAAATAGTGCATTCAGGCCCGAAACACAAGTTTCGCATCTTTTTACGTGCCGAAGGTGTGCGAGATGCCCCCAACCACTGTAAAACATCATATTGGTCTAATCGAGTAGAATGGATGTTTTAGTTGCGAAATCATATTCACAACTTCGGTACCCCGAAATAGCGTATTCAGGCCCGAAACACAAGTTTCGCATCTTTTTATGTGCCGAAGGTTTGCGAAATGCCCCCAACCGCTACAAAACATAATTTTGGATCTAATGGAGTAGAATGGATGTTTTCGTTCCAAACCATATTTGCAACTACGGTACCACAAAATAGTGCATTCAGGCCCGAAACACAAGTTTCGCATCTTTTTACGTGCCGAAGGTTTGCGAAATGCTCCCAACCACTACAAAACATTATTTTGGGTCTAATGTAGTTGAATGGATGTTTTCGTTGCGAAACCATATTCGCAACTTCGGAACCACGAAATAGTGCGTTCAGGTTCGAAACACAAGTTTTGCATCGTTTCACGTTCCAAAGGTTTGCGAAATCCTCCCAACTGCTGCAAAACATCATTTTGGGTCTAATGGAGTAGAATGGATGTTTTCGTTGCGAAACCATATTCGCAACTTCGGTACCACAAAATAGTGCATTCAGGTTCGAAACACAAGTTTCGCATCTTTTTACATGTCGAAGGTTTGCCAAATGCTCCCAACCACTTCAAAACATCATTTTGGGTATAATGGAGTTGAATGGATGTTTCTGTGGCCAAACCATTTTCGTAACTTCAGTACCTCGAAATAGTATATTCGGGCCCGAAACACAAGTTTCGCATGTTTTTACGTGCCGAACGTTTGCGAAATGCTCCCAGCCACTGCAAAACATTATTTTGGGTCTAATGGAGTAGAATGGATGTTTTCGTTGCGAAACCACTTTCGTAACTTCGGTACCCCAAAATAGTGTATTCAAGCCTGAAACACAAGTTTCGCAACTTTTTACATGCCGAAGGTTTGCGAAATGCTCCCAACCACTACAATACATCATTTTGGGTCTAATGGACTAGAATGGATGTTTTCGTTGCGAAACCATATTCGCAACTTTGGTACCACGAAATAGTGCATTCAGGTTCGAAACACAAGTTTTGCATCGTTTTACGTGCCGAAGGTTTGCGAAATCCTCCCAACCACTGCAAAACATCATTTAGGGTCTAATGGAGTAGAATGGATGTTTTCGTTGCGAAACCATATTCGCTACTTTCGTACCACGAAATAGTGCATTCAGGCCCGAAACACAAGTTTCGCATCTTTTTACGTGCCGAAGGTTTGTGAAATGCTCCCAACCACTGCAAAACATCATTTTGGATCTAATGGAGTAGAATGGATGTTTTCGTTGCGAAACCATATTCGCAACTTAGGTACCACGAAATACTGCATTCAAGCCCGAAACGCAAGTTTCGCATCTGTTTACGTGCCGAAGGTTTGCCAAATGCTCCCAACCACTGCAAAACATCATTTTGGATCTAATGGAATAGAATGAATGTTTTCGTTGCGAAACCATATTCGCAACTTCGGTACCCCGAAATAGTGAATTCAGGCTTGAAACATAATTTCGCATCTTTTTATGTGCTGATGGTTTGCGAAATGCTCCCAACCACTACAATACATCATGTTGGGTCTAATGGAGTAGAATGGATGTTTTTGTTGCGAAACCATATTCGCAACTTCGGTACCACAAAATAGTGCATTCAGGCCTGAAACACAAGTTTCGCATCTTTTTACGTGCCGAAGGTGTTCCAGATGCTCCCAACCACTGCAAAACATCATTTTGGGTCTAATGGAGTTGAATGGATGTTTCTGTTGCGAAACCATTTTCGTAATTTCAGTATCCCAAAATAGTGTATTCAGGCCCGAAACACAAGTGTCGCATGTTTTTACGTGCCGAAAGTTTGCGAAATGCTCCCAGCCACTGCAAAACATCATTTTGGGTCGAATGGAGTAGAATGGATGTTTTCGTTGCGAAACCATTTTCGTAACTTCGGTACCCCGAAATAGTGTATTCAGGCCCGAAACACAAGTTTCGCATCTTTTTACGTGATGATGGTTTGTGAAATGCTCCCAACCAGTACAAAACATCATTTTGGGTCTAATGGAGTAGAATGAATATTTTCGTTGCGAAACCATATTCGCAACTTCGGTACCACAAAATAGTGCATTCAGGCCCGAAACACAAGTTTCGCATCTTTTTACGTGCCGAAGGTGTGCGAGATGCCCCCAACCACTGTAAAACATCATATTGGTCTAATCGAGTAGAATGGATGTTTTAGTTGCGAAATCATATTCACAACTTCGGTACCCCGAAATAGCGTATTCAGGCCCGAAACACAAGTTTCGCATCTTTTTATGTGCCGAAGGTTTGCGAAATGCCCCCAACCGCTACAAAACATAATTTTGGATCTAATGGAGTAGAATGGATGTTTTCGTTCCAAACCATATTTGCAACTATGGTACCACGAAATAGTGCATTCAGGCCCGAAACACAAGTTTCGCATCTTTTTACGTGCCGAAGGTTTGCGAAATGCTCCCAACCACTACAAAACATTATTTTGGGTCTAATGGAGTTGAATGGATGTTTTCGTTGCGAAACCATATTCGCAACTTCGGAACCACGAAATAGTACGTTCAGGTTCGAAACACAAGTTTTGCATCGTTTCACGTTCCAAAGGTTTGCGAAATCCTCCCAACTGCTGCAAAACATCATTTTGGGTCTCATGGAGTAGAATGGATGTTTTCGTTGCGAAACCATATTCGCAACTTCGGTACCACGAAATAGTGCATTCAGGTTCGAAACACAAGTTTCGCATCTTTTTACATGTCGAAGGTTTGCCAAATGCTCCCAACCACTTCAAAACATCATTTTGGGTATAATGGAGTTGAATGGATGTTTCTGTTGCCAAACCATTTTCGTAACTTCAGTACCTCGAAATAGTATATTCGGGCCCGAAACACAAGTTTCGCATGTTTTTACGTGCCGAACGTTTGCGAAATGCTCCCAGCCACTGCAAAACATTATTTTGGGTCTAATGGAGTAGAATGGATGTTTTCGTTGCGAAACCACTTTCGTAACTTCGGTACCCCAAAATAGTGTATTCAAGCCTGAAACACAAGTTTCGCAACTTTTTACATGCCGAAGGTTTGCGAAATGCTCCCAACCACTACAATACATCATTTTGGGTCTAATGGACTAGAATGGATGTTTTCGTTGCGAAACCATATTCGCAACTTTGGTACCACGAAATAGTGCATTCAGGTTCGAAACACAAGTTTTGCATCGTTTTACGTGCCGAAGGTTTGCAAAATCCTCCCAACCACTGCAAAACATCATTTAGGGTCTAATGGAGTAGAATGGATGTTTTCGTTGCGAAACCATATTCGCTACTTACGTACCACGAAATAGTGCATTCAGGCCCGAAACACAAGTTTCGCATCTTTTTACGTGCCGAAGGTTTGTGAAATGCTCCCAACCACTGCAAAACATCATTTTGGATCTAATGGAGTAGAATGGATGTTTTCGTTGCGAAACCATATTCGCAACTTAGGTACCACGAAATACTGCATTCAAGCCCGAAACGCAAGTTTCGCATCTGTTTACGTGCCGAAGGTTTGCCAAATGCTCCCAACCACTGCAAAACATCATTTTGGATCTAATGGAATAGAATGAATGTTTTCGTTGCGAAACCATATTCGCAACTTCGGTACCCCGAAATAGTGAATTCAGGCTTGAAACATAATTTCGCATCTTTTTATGTGCTGATGGTTTGCGAAATGCTCCCAACCACTACAATACATCATGTTGGGTCTAATGGAGTAGAATGGATGTTTTTGTTGCGAAACCATATTCGCAACTTCGGTACCACAAAATAGTGCATTCAGGCCTGAAACACAAGTTTCGCATCTTTTTACGTGCCGAAGGTGTTCCAGATGCTCCCAACCACTGCAAAACATCATTTTGGGTCTAATGGAGTTGAATGGATGTTTCTGTTGCGAAACCATTTTCGTAATTTCAGTATCCCAAAATAGTGTATTCAGGCCCGAAACACAAGTGTCGCATGTTTTTACGTGCCGAAAGTTTGCGAAATGCTCCCAGCCACTGCAAAACATCATTTTGGGTCGAATGGAGTAGAATGGATGTTTTCGTTGCGAAACCATTTTCGTAACTTCGGTACCCCGAAATAGTGTATTCAGGCCCGAAACACAAGTTTCGCATCTTTTTACGTGATGATGGTTTGTGAAATGCTCCCAACCAGTACAAAACATCATTTTGGGTCTAATGGAGTAGAATGCATATTTTCGTTGCGAAACCATATTCGCAACTTCGGTACCACAAAATAGTGCATTCAGGCCCGAAACACAAGTTTCGCATCTTTTTACGTGCCGAAGGTGTGCGAGATGCCCCCAACCACTGTAAAACATCATATTGGTCTAATCGAGTAGAATGGATGTTTTAGTTGCGAAATCATATTCACAACTTCGGTACCCCGAAATAGCGTATTCAGGCCCGAAACACAAGTTTCGCATCTTTTTATGTGCCGAAGGTTTGCGAAATGCCCCCAACCGCTACAAAACATAATTTTGGATCTAATGGAGTAGAATGGATGTTTTCGTTCCAAACCATATTTGCAACTATGGTACCACGAAATAGTGCATTCAGGCCCGAAACACAAGTTTCGCATCTTTTTACGTGCCGAAGGTTTGCGAAATGCTCCCAACCACTACAAAACATTATTTTGGGTCTAATGGAGTTGAATGGATGTTTTCGTTGCGAAACCATATTCGCAACTTCGGAACCACGAAATAGTACGTTCAGGTTCGAAACACAAGTTTTGCATCGTTTCACGTTCCAAAGGTTTGCGAAATCCTCCCAACTGCTGCAAAACATCATTTTGGGTCTAATGGAGTAGAATGGATGTTTTCGTTGCGAAACCATATTCGCAACTTCGGTACCACGAAATAGTGCATTCAGGTTCGAAACACAAGTTTCACATCTTTTTACGTGCCGATGGTTTGCGAAATGCTCCCAACCACTGCAAAACATCATTTTGGATCTAGTGGAGTAGAATGGATGTTTTCATTGCGAAACCATATTCGCAACTTAGGTACCACGAAATACTGCATTCAGGCCCGAAACACAAGTTTCGCATCTTTTTACGTGCCGAAGGTTTGCCAAATGCTCCCAACCACTGCAAAACATCATTTTGGGTCTAATGGAGTTGAATGGATGTTTCTGTTGCGAAACCATTTTCGTAACTTCAGTACCCCGAAATAGTGTATTCAGGCCCGAAACACAAGTTTCGCATGTTTTTACGTGCCGAACGTTTGCGAAATGCTCCCAGCCACTACAAAACATCATTTTGGGTCTAATGGAGTAGAATGGATGTTTTCGTTGCGAAACCATTTTCGTAACTTCGGTACCCCAAAATAGTGTATTCAGGCCCGAAACACAAATTTCGCAACTTTTTACGTGCCGAAGCTTTGCGAAATGCTCCCAACCACTACAATACATCATTTTGGGTCTAATGGAGTAGAATAGATGTTTTCGTTGCGAAATCATATTCGCAACTTCGGTACCCCGAAATAGTGCATTCAGGCTCGAAACACAATTTCGCATCTTTTTACGTGCTGATGGTTTGCGAATGCTCCCAACCACTGTAAAACATCATTTTGCGTCTAATGGACTAGAATGGATGTTTTCGTTGCGAAACCATATTCGCAACTTCGGTACCACGAAATACTGCATTCAGGCCCGAAACGCAAGTTTCGCATCTGTTTACGTGCCGAAGGTTTGCGAAATCCTCCCAACCACTGCAAAACATCATTTAGGGTCTAATGGAGTAGAATGGATGTTTTCGTTGCGAAACCATATTCGCTACTTACGTACCACGAAATAGTGCATTCAGGCCCGAAACACAAGTTTCGCATCTTTTTACGTGCCGAAGGTTTGTGAAATGCTCCCAACCACTGCAAAACATCATTTTGGATCTAATGGAGTAGAATGGATGTTTTCGTTGCGAAACCATATTCGCAACTTAGGTACCACGAAATACTGCATTCAGGCCCGAAACGCAAGTTTCGCATCTGTTTACGTGCCGAAGGTTTGCCAAATGCTCCCAACCACTGCAAAACATCATTTTGGATCTAATGGAATAGAATGAATGTTTTCGTTGCGAAACCATATTCGCAACTTCGGTACCCCGAAATAGTGAATTCAGGCTTGAAACATAATTTCGCATCTTTTTACGTGCTGATGGTTTGCGAAATGCTCCCAACCACTACAATACATCATGTTGGGTCTAATGGAGTAGAATGGATGTTTTTGTTGCGAAACCATATTCGCAACTTCGGTACCACAAAATAGTGCATTCAGGCCTGAAACACAAGTTTCGCATCTTTTTACGTGCCGAAGGTGTTCCAGATGCTCCCAACCACTGCAAAACATCATTTTGGGTCTAATGGAGTTGAATGGATGTTTCTGTTGCGAAACCATTTTCGTAATTTCAGTATCCCAAAATAGTGTATTCAGGCCCGAAACACAAGTGTCGCATGTTTTTACGTGCCGAAAGTTTGCGAAATGCTCCCAGCCACTGCAAAACATCATTTTGGGTCGAATGGAGTAGAATGGATGTTTTTGTTGCGAAACCATTTTCGTAACTTCGGTACCCCGAAATAGTGTATTCAGGCCCGAAACACAAGTTTCGCATCTTTTTACGTGATGATGGTTTGTGAAATGCTCCCAACCAGTACAAAACATCATTTTGGGTCTAATGGAGTAGAATGCATATTTTCGTTGCGAAACCATATTCGCAACTTCGGTACCACAAAATAGTGCATTCAGGCCCGAAACACAAGTTTCGCATCTTTTTACGTGCCGAAGGTGTGCGAGATGCCCCCAACCACTGTAAAACATCATATTGGTCTAATCGAGTAGAATGGATGTTTTAGTTGCGAAATCATATTCACAACTTCGGTACCCCGAAATAGCGTATTCAGGCCCGAAACACAAGTTTCGCATCTTTTTATGTGCCGAAGGTTTGCGAAATGCCCCCAACCGCTACAAAACATAATTTTGGATCTAATGGAGTAGAATGGATGTTTTCGTTCCAAACCATATTTGCAACTACGGTACCACAAAATAGTGCATTCAGGCCCGAAACACAAGTTTCGCATCTTTTTACGTGCCGAAGGTTTGCGAAATGCTCCCAACCACTACAAAACATTATTTTGGGTCTAATGTAGTTGAATGGATGTTTTCGTTGCGAAACCATATTCGCAACTTCGGAACCACGAAATAGTGCGTTCAGGTTCGAAACACAAGTTTTGCATCGTTTCACGTTCCAAAGGTTTGCGAAATCCTCCCAACTGCTGCAAAACATCATTTTGGGTCTAATGGAGTAGAATGGATGTTTTCATTGCGAAACCATATTCGCAACTTCGGTACCACAAAATAGTGCATTCAGGTTCGAAACACAAGTTTCGCATCTTTTTACATGTCGAAGGTTTGCCAAATGCTCCCAACCACTTCAAAACATCATTTTGGGTATAATGGAGTTGAATGGATGTTTCTGTTGCCAAACCATTTTCGTAACTTCAGTACCTCGAAATAGTATATTCGGGCCCGAAACACAAGTTTCGCATGTTTTTACGTGCCGAACGTTTGCGAAATGCTCCCAGCCACTGCAAAACATTATTTTGGGTCTAATGGAGTAGAATGGATGTTTTCGTTGCGAAACCACTTTCGTAACTTCGGTACCCCAAAATAGTGTATTCAAGCCTGAAACACAAGTTTCGCAACTTTTTACATGCCGAAGGTTTGCGAAATGCTCCCAACCACTACAATACATCATTTTGGGTCTAATGGACTAGAATGGATGTTTTCGTTGCGAAACCATATTCGCAACTTTGGTACCACGAAATAGTGCATTCAGGTTCGAAACACAAGTTTTGCATCGTTTTACGTGCCGAAGGTTTGCGAAATCCTCCCAACCACTGCAAAACATCATTTAGGGTCTAATGGAGTAGAATGGATGTTTTCGTTGCGAAACCATATTCGCTACTTACGTACCACGAAATAGTGCATTCAGGCCCGAAACACAAGTTTCGCATCTTTTTACGTGCCGAAGGTTTGTGAAATGCTCCCAACCACTGCAAAACATCATTTTGGATCTAATGGAGTAGAATGGATGTTTTCGTTGCGAAACCATATTCGCAACTTAGGTACCACGAAATACTGCATTCAAGCCCGAAACGCAAGTTTCGCATCTGTTTACGTGCCGAAGGTTTGCCAAATGCTCCCAACCACTGCAAAACATCATTTTGGATCTAATGGAATAGAATGAATGTTTTCGTTGCGAAACCATATTCGCAACTTCGGTACCCCGAAATAGTGAATTCAGGCTTGAAACATAATTTCGCATCTTTTTATGTGCTGATGGTTTGCGAAATGCTCCCAACCACTACAATACATCATGTTGGGTCTAATGGAGTAGAATGGATGTTTTTGTTGCGAAACCATATTCGCAACTTCGGTACCACAAAATAGTGCATTCAGGCCTGAAACACAAGTTTCGCATCTTTTTACGTGCCGAAGGTGTTCCAGATGCTCCCAACCACTGCAAAACATCATTTTGGGTCTAATGGAGTTGAATGGATGTTTCTGTTGCGAAACCATTTTCGTAATTTCAGTATCCCAAAATAGTGTATTCAGGCCCGAAACACAAGTGTCGCATGTTTTTACGTGCCGAAAGTTTGCGAAATGCTCCCAGCCACTGCAAAACATCATTTTGGGTCGAATGGAGTAGAATGGATGTTTTCGTTGCGAAACCATTTTCGTAACTTCGGTACCCCGAAATAGTGTATTCAGGCCCGAAACACAAGTTTCGCATCTTTTTACGTGATGATGGTTTGTGAAATGCTCCCAACCAGTACAAAACATCATTTTGGGTCTAATGGAGTAGAATGAATATTTTCGTTGCGAAACCATATTCGCAACTTCGGTACCACAAAATAGTGCATTCAGGCCCGAAACACAAGTTTCGCATCTTTTTACGTGCCGAAGGTGTGCGAGATGCCCCCAACCACTGTAAAACATCATATTGGTCTAATCGAGTAGAATGGATGTTTTAGTTGCGAAATCATATTCACAACTTCGGTACCCCGAAATAGCGTATTCAGGCCCGAAACACAAGTTTCGCATCTTTTTATGTGCCGAAGGTTTGCGAAATGCCCCCAACCGCTACAAAACATAATTTTGGATCTAATGGAGTAGAATGGATGTTTTCGTTCCAAACCATATTTGCAACTATGGTACCACGAAATAGTGCATTCAGGCCCGAAACACAAGTTTCGCATCTTTTTACGTGCCGAAGGTTTGCGAAATGCTCCCAACCACTACAAAACATTATTTTGGGTCTAATGGAGTTGAATGGATGTTTTCGTTGCGAAACCATATTCGCAACTTCGGAACCACGAAATAGTACGTTCAGGTTCGAAACACAAGTTTTGCATCGTTTCACGTTCCAAAGGTTTGCGAAATCCTCCCAACTGCTGCAAAACATCATTTTGGGTCTAATGGAGTAGAATGGATGTTTTCGTTGCGAAACCATATTCGCAACTTCGGTACCACGAAATAGTGCATTCAGGTTCGAAACACAAGTTTCGCATCTTTTTACATGTCGAAGGTTTGCCAAATGCTCCCAACCACTTCAAAACATCATTTTGGGTATAATGGAGTTGAATGGATGTTTCTGTTGCCAAACCATTTTCGTAACTTCAGTACCTCGAAATAGTATATTCGGGCCCGAAACACAAGTTTCGCATGTTTTTACGTGCCGAACGTTTGCGAAATGCTCCCAGCCACTGCAAAACATTATTTTGGGTCTAATGGAGTAGAATGGATGTTTTCGTTGCGAAACCACTTTCGTAACTTCGGTACCCCAAAATAGTGTATTCAAGCCTGAAACACAAGTTTCGCAACTTTTTACATGCCGAAGGTTTGCGAAATGCTCCCAACCACTACAATACATCATTTTGGGTCTAATGGACTAGAATGGATGTTTTCGTTGCGAAACCATATTCGCAACTTTGGTACCACGAAATAGTGCATTCAGGTTCGAAACACAAGTTTTGCATCGTTTTACGTGCCGAAGGTTTGCAAAATCCTCCCAACCACTGCAAAACATCATTTAGGGTCTAATGGAGTAGAATGGATGTTTTCGTTGCGAAACCATATTCGCTACTTACGTACCACGAAATAGTGCATTCAGGCCCGAAACACAAGTTTCGCATCTTTTTACGTGCCGAAGGTTTGTGAAATGCTCCCAACCACTGCAAAACATCATTTTGGATCTAATGGAGTAGAATGGATGTTTTCGTTGCGAAACCATATTCGCAACTTAGGTACCACGAAATACTGCATTCAAGCCCGAAACGCAAGTTTCGCATCTGTTTACGTGCCGAAGGTTTGCCAAATGCTCCCAACCACTGCAAAACATCATTTTGGATCTAATGGAATAGAATGAATGTTTTCGTTGCGAAACCATATTCGCAACTTCGGTACCCCGAAATAGTGAATTCAGGCTTGAAACATAATTTCGCATCTTTTTATGTGCTGATGGTTTGCGAAATGCTCCCAACCACTACAATACATCATGTTGGGTCTAATGGAGTAGAATGGATGTTTTTGTTGCGAAACCATATTCGCAACTTCGGTACCACAAAATAGTGCATTCAGGCCTGAAACACAAGTTTCGCATCTTTTTACGTGCCGAAGGTGTTCCAGATGCTCCCAACCACTGCAAAACATCATTTTGGGTCTAATGGAGTTGAATGGATGTTTCTGTTGCGAAACCATTTTCGTAATTTCAGTATCCCAAAATAGTGTATTCAGGCCCGAAACACAAGTGTCGCATGTTTTTACGTGCCGAAAGTTTGCGAAATGCTCCCAGCCACTGCAAAACATCATTTTGGGTCGAATGGAGTAGAATGGATGTTTTCGTTGCGAAACCATTTTCGTAACTTCGGTACCCCGAAATAGTGTATTCAGGCCCGAAACACAAGTTTCGCATCTTTTTACGTGATGATGGTTTGTGAAATGCTCCCAACCAGTACAAAACATCATTTTGGGTCTAATGGAGTAGAATGCATATTTTCGTTGCGAAACCATATTCGCAACTTCGGTACCACAAAATAGTGCATTCAGGCCCGAAACACAAGTTTCGCATCTTTTTACGTGCCGAAGGTGTGCGAGATGCCCCCAACCACTGTAAAACATCATATTGGTCTAATCGAGTAGAATGGATGTTTTAGTTGCGAAATCATATTCACAACTTCGGTACCCCGAAATAGCGTATTCAGGCCCGAAACACAAGTTTCGCATCTTTTTATGTGCCGAAGGTTTGCGAAATGCCCCCAACCGCTACAAAACATAATTTTGGATCTAATGGAGTAGAATGGATGTTTTCGTTCCAAACCATATTTGCAACTATGGTACCACGAAATAGTGCATTCAGGCCCGAAACACAAGTTTCGCATCTTTTTACGTGCCGAAGGTTTGCGAAATGCTCCCAACCACTACAAAACATTATTTTGGGTCTAATGGAGTTGAATGGATGTTTTCGTTGCGAAACCATATTCGCAACTTCGGAACCACGAAATAGTACGTTCAGGTTCGAAACACAAGTTTTGCATCGTTTCACGTTCCAAAGGTTTGCGAAATCCTCCCAACTGCTGCAAAACATCATTTTGGGTCTAATGGAGTAGAATGGATGTTTTCGTTGCGAAACCATATTCGCAACTTCGGTACCACGAAATAGTGCATTCAGGTTCGAAACACAAGTTTCGCATCTTTTTACATGTCGAAGGTTTGCCAAATGCTCCCAACCACTTCAAAACATCATTTTGGGTATAATGGAGTTGAATGGATGTTTCTGTTGCCAAACCATTTTCGTAACTTCAGTACCTCGAAATAGTATATTCGGGCCCGAAACACAAGTTTCGCATGTTTTTACGTGCCGAACGTTTGCGAAATGCTCCCAGCCACTGCAAAACATTATTTTGGGTCTAATGGAGTAGAATGGATGTTTTCGTTGCGAAACCATTTTCGTAACTTCGGTACCCCAAAATAGTGTATTCAAGCCTGAAACACAAGTTTCGCAACTTTTTACATGCCGAAGGATTGCGAAATGCTCCCAACCACTACAATACATCATTTTGGGTCTAATGAAGTAGAATGGATGTTTTCGTTGCGAAACCATATTCGCAACTTCGGTACTCCGAAATAGTGCATTCAGGCTCGAAACACAATTTTGCATCTTTTTACGTGCTGATGGTTTGCGAAATGCTCCCAACCACTGGAAAACATCATTTTGGGTCTAATGGACTAGAATGGATGTTTTCGTTGCGAAACCATATTCGCAACTTCGGTACTCCGAAATAGTGTATTCAGGCTCGAAACACAATTTTGCATCTTTTTACGTGCTGATGGTTTGTGAAATGCTCCCAACCACTGCAAAGCATCATTTTGGGTCTAATGGATGTTTTCGTTGCGAAACCATATTCGCAACTTCGGAACCACGAAATAGTGCGTTCAGGTTCGAAACACAAGTTTTGCATTGTTTTACGTTCTAAAGGTTTGCGAAATCCTCCCAATTGCTGCAAAACATCATTTTGGGTCTAATGGAGTAGAATGGATGTTTTTGTTGCGAAACCATATTCGCAATTTCGGTACCACGAAATAGTGCATTCAGGTTCGAAACACAAGTTTCGCATCGTTTTACGTGCCTAAGGTTTGTGAAATCCTCCCAACCACTGCAAAACATCATTTTGGGTCTAATGGAGTAGAATGGATGTTTTCGTTGCGAAACTATATTCGCAACTTCGGTACCACGAAATAGTGCATTCAGCCCCGAAACACAAGTTTCGCATCTTTTTACGTGCCGATGGTTTGCGAAATGCTCCCAACTACTGCAAAACATCATTTTAGATCTAATGGAGTAGAATGGATGTTTTCATTGCGAAACCATATTCGCAACTTAGGTACCACGAAATACTGCATTCAGGCCCGAAACAAAAGTTTCGCATCGTTTTACGTGCCGAAGGTTTGCGAAATCCTCCCAACCACTACAAAACTTCATTTTGGGTCTAATGGAGTAGAATGGATGTTTTTGTTGCGAAACCTTATTCGCAACTTAGGTACCACGAAATAGTGCATTCAGGCCTGAAACACAAGTTTTGCATCTTTTTACATGTCGAAGGTTTGCCAAATGCTCCCAACCACTTCAAAACATCATTTTGGGTCTAATGGAGTTGAATGGATGTTTCTGTTGCGAAACCATTTTCGAAACTTCAGTACCCCGAAATAGTGTATTCAGGCCCAAAACACAAGTTCCGCATGTTTTTACGTGCCAAACGATTGCGAAATGCTCCCAGCCATTGCAAAACATCCTTTTGGGTCTAATGGAGTAGAATGGATGTTTTCGTTGTGAAACCATTTTCGTAACTTCGGTACCCCAAAATAGTGTATTCAGGCCCGAAACACAAGTTTCGCAACTTTTTACGTGGCGAAGGTTTGCGAAATGCTCCCAACCACTACAATACCTCATTTTGGGTCTAATGGAGTAGAATGGATGTTTTCGTTGCGAAACCATATTCTCAACTTCGGTACCCTGAAATAGTACATTCAGGCTCGAAACACAATTTCGCATCTTCTTACGTGCTGATGGTTTGCGATATGCTCCCAACCACTGCAAAACATCATTTTGGGTCTAATGTACTAGAATGGATGTTTTCGTTGTGAAACCATATTCGCAACTTCGGTACCACGAAATAGTGCAATCAGGTTCGAAACACAAGTTTCGGATCGTTTTACGTGCCGAAGGTTTGCGAAATCCGCCCAACCACTGCAAAACATCAATTTGGGTCTAATGTAGTAGAATGGATGTTTTCATTGCGAAACCATATTCGCAACTTCGGTACCACGAAATAATGCATTCAGGCCCGAAACACAAGTTTCGCATCTTTTTACGTGCCGATGGTTTGCGAAATGCTCCCAACCACTGCAAAACATCATTTTGGATATAATGTAGTTGAATGGATGTTTTTGTTGCGAAACCATATTCGCAACTTAGGTACCACGAAATACTGCATTCAGGCCCGAAACACAAGTTTCGCATCTTTTTACGTGCCGAAGGTTTGCCAAATGCTCCCAACCACCGCAAAACATCATTTTGGGCCTAATGGAGTAGAATGGATGTTTTCGTTGCGAAACCATATTCGCAACTTCAGTACCCCGAAATAGTGCATTCAGGCTCGAAGCACAAATTCACATCTTTTTACGTGCTGATTGTTTGCGAAATGCTCCCAACCACTACAATACATCATGTTGGG
The DNA here is from genome assembly GCA_036936925.1 of Cenchrus fungigraminus. Taxonomy (NCBI): domain Eukaryota; kingdom Viridiplantae; phylum Streptophyta; class Magnoliopsida; order Poales; family Poaceae; genus Cenchrus; species Cenchrus fungigraminus. The sequence continues at coordinate 75,462,347 of CM072769.1, read as the reverse complement.
TCTAATGGAGTAGAATGGATGTTTTCGTTGCGAAACCATATTCGCAACTTCGGTACCCCGAAATAGTGCATTCAGGCTCGAAACACAATTTCGCATCTTTTTACGTGCCGAAGGTTTGCCAAATGCTCCCAACCACTGCAAAACATCATTTTGGGTCTAATGGAGTAGAATGGATGTTTTCGTTGCGAAACCATTTTCGTAACTTCGGTACCCCAAAATAGTGTATTCTGGCACGAAACACAAGTTTCGCAACTTTTTACGTGTCGAAGGTTTGCGAAATGCTCCCAACCACTACAATACATCATGTTGGGTCTAATGGAGTAGAATGGATGTTTTCGTTGCAAAATCATATTCGCAACTTCGGTAGCCCGAAATAGTGCATTCAAGATCGAAACACAATTTCGCATCTTTTTACGTGCTGATGGTTTGTGAAATTCTCCCAACCACTGCAAAACATCATTTTCGGTCTAATGGATGTTTTCGTTGCGAAACCATATTCGCAACTTCGGTACCACGAAATAGTGCGTTCAGGTTCGAAACACAAGTTTCACATCATTTTACGTTCCAAAGGTTTGCGAAATCCTCCCAACCACTGCAAAACATCATTTTGGGTCTAATGGAGAAGAATGTATGTTTTCGTTGCGATACCATATTCACAACTTCGGTACCACGAAATAGTGCATTCAGGCCCGAAACACAAGTTTCGCATCTTTTTACGTGCCGATGGTTTGCGAAATGCTCCCAACCACTGCAAAACATCATTTTGGATCTAATGGAGTAGAATGGATGTTTTCGTTGTGAAACCATATTCGCAACTTCGGTACCACGAAATAGTGCGTTCAGGTTCGTAACACAAGTTTCACATCGTTTTACGTTCCAAAGGTTTGCGAAATCCTCCCAACCACTGCAAAACATCATTTTGGGTCTAATGGAGTAGAATGTATGTTTTCGTTGCGATACCATATTCACAACTTCGGTACCACGAAATAGTGCATTCAGGCCCGAAACACAAGTTTCGCATCTTTTTACGTGCCGATGGTTTGCGAAATGCTCCCAACCACTACAAAACATCATTTTGGATCTAATGGAGTAGGATGTATGTTTTCGTTGCGATACCATATTCACAACTTCGGTACCACGAAATAGTGCATTCAGGCCCGAAACACAAGTTTCGCATCTTTTTACGTGCCGAAGGTTTGCCAAATGCTCCCAACCACTGCAAAACATCATTTTGGGTCTAATGGAGTAGAATGGATGTTTTCGTTGCGAAACCATTTTCGTAACTTCGGTACCCCGAAATAGTGTATTCATGCCCGAAACACAAGTTTCGCAACTTTTTACGTGTCGAAGGTTTGCGAAATGCTCCCAACCACTACAATACATCATGTTGGGTCTAATGGAGTAGAATGGATGTTTTCGTTGCAAAATCATATTCGCAACTTCGGTAGCCCGAAATAGTGCATTCAAGATCGAAACACAATTTCGCATCTTTTTACGTGCTGATGGTTTGTGAAATTCTCCCAACCACTGCAAAACATCATTTTCGGTCTAATGGATGTTTTCGTTGCGAAACCATATTCGCAACTTCGGTACCACGAAATAGTGCGTTCAGGTTCGAAACACAAGTTTCACATCATTTTACGTTCCAAAGGTTTGCGAAATCCTCCCAACCACTGCAAAACATCATTTTGGGTCTAATGGAGAAGAATGTATGTTTTCGTTGCGATACCATATTCACAACTTCGGTACCACGAAATAGTGCATTCAGGCCCGAAACACAAGTTTCGCATCTTTTTACGTGCCGATGGTTTGCGAAATGCTCCCAACCACTGCAAAACATCATTTTGGATCTAATGGAGTAGAATGGATGTTTTCGTTGTGAAACCATATTCGCAACTTCGGTACCACGAAATAGTGCGTTCAGGTTCGTAACACAAGTTTCACATCGTTTTACGTTCCAAAGGTTTGCGAAATCCTCCCAACCACTGCAAAACATCATTTTGGGTCTAATGGAGTAGAATGTATGTTTTCGTTGCGATACCATATTCACAACTTCGGTACCACGAAATAGTGCATTCAGGCCCGAAACACAAGTTTCGCATCTTTTTACGTGCCGATGGTTTGCGAAATGCTCCCAACCACTACAAAACATCATTTTGGATCTAATGGAGTAGGATGTATGTTTTCGTTGCGATACCATATTCACAACTTCGGTACCACGAAATAGTGCATTCAGGCCCGAAACACAAGTTTCGCATCTTTTTACGTGCCGAAGGTTTGCCAAATGCTCCCAACCACTGCAAAACATCATTTTGGGTCTAATGGAGTAGAATGGATGTTTTCGTTGCGAAACCATTTTCGTAACTTCGGTACCCCGAAATAGTGTATTCATGCCCGAAACACAAGTTTCGCAACTTTTTACGTGCCGAAGGTTTGCGAAATGCTCCCAACCACTACAATACATCATGTTGGGCCTAATGGAGTAGAATGGATGTTTTCGTTGCGAAACCATATTCGCAACTTCGGTACCCCGAAATAGTGCATTCAGGCTCGAAACACAATTTTGTATCTTTTTACGTGCTGATGGTTTGCGAAATGCTCCCTACCACTGCAAAACATCATTTTGGGTCTAATGGATGTTTTCGTTGCGAATCCAAATTCGCAACTTCGGGACCATGAAATAGTGCATTCAGGCTCGAAACACAATTTCGCATCTTTTTACGTGTCGATGGTTTGTGAAATGCTCCCAACCACTACAAAACATCATTTTGGGTCTAATGGAGTAGAATGGATGTTTTCGTTGCGAAACCATATTCGCAACTTCGGTACCACAAAATAGAGCATTCAGGCCCGAAACACAAGTTTTGCTTCTTTTTACGTGCCGAAGGTGTGCGAGATGCCCCCAACCATTGCAAAACATCATTTTGGGTCTAATCGAGTAGAATGGATGTTTTCGTTGCGAAATCATATTCACAACTTCGGTACCCCGAAATATTGTATTCAGGCCCGAAACACAAGTTTCTCATCTTTTTATGTGCCGAAGGTTTGCGAAATGCCCCCAACCGCTACAAAACATCATTTTGGATCTAATGGAGTAGAATGGATGTTTTCGTTGTGAAACCATATTTGCAACTACGGTACCACAAAATAGTGCATTCAGACCCGAAACACAAGTTTCGCATCTTTTTGCGTGCCGAAGGTTTGCGAAATGCTCCCAACCACTACAAAACATCATTTTGGGTCTAATGGAGTTGAATGGATGTTTTTGTTGCGAAACCATTTTCGTAACTTCAGTACCCCGAAATAGTGCATTCAGGTTCGAAACACAAGTTTCGCATCTTTTTCATGTTGATGGTTTGCGAAATGCTCCCAACCACTGCAAAACATCATTTTGGGTCTAATGGACTAGAACGGATGTTTTCGTTGCGAAACTATATTCGCAACATCAGTACCACGAAATAGTGCATTCATGTTCGAAACATAAGTTTCGCATCGTTTTACGTGCCGAAGGTTTGCGAAATCCTCCCGACCACTGCAAAACATCATTTTGGGTCTAATGGAGTAGAATGGATGTTTTCATAGCGAAACCATATTCGCAACTTAGGTACCACAAAATAGTGCATTCAAGCCCGAAATACAAGTTTCGCACCTTTTTACATGCTGATGGTTTGCGAAATGCTCCCAACCACTGCAAAACATCATTTTGGGTCTAAAGGAGTAGAATGGATGTTTTCGTAGCGAAACCATATTCGCAACTTCGGTACCATGAAATAGTGCATTCAGGCCCGAAACACAAGTTTCGCATCTTTTTACATACCGCAGGTTTGTGAAATTCCCCCATCCCCTGCAAAACATCATATTGGGTCTAATCGAGTAGAATGGATGTTTTCGCTGCGAAATCATATTCGCAACTTCGGTACCCCGAAATAGTGTATTCAGGCCCGAAAGACAAGTTTCGCATCTTTTTACGTGCCGAAGGTTTGCGAAATGCCCCCAACCACTACAAAACATCATTTTGGGTCTAACGGAGTAGAATAGATGTTTTCGTTGCGAAACCATATTTGCAACTTCGGTACCATGAAATTGTGCATTCCGCCCCGAAACACAAGTTTCGCATTTTTTTACGTGCCTAAGGTTTGCGAAATGCTCCCAACCACTACAAAACATCATTTTGGGTCTAACGGAGTTGAATGGATGTTTTTGTTGTGAAACCATTTTCGTAACATCAGTACCCCGAAATAGTGCATTCAGGTTCGAAACACAAGTTTCGCATCTTTTTACATGCTGATGGTTTGCGAAATGCTCCCAACCACTGCAAAACATCATTTTGGGTCTATTGGACTAGAAAGGATGTTTTCGTTGTTTAACCATATTCGCAACTTCGGTACCACGAAATAGTGCATTCAGGTTCGAAACACAAGTTTCGCATCATTTTACATGCTGAAGGTTTGCGAAATCCTCCCAACCACTGCAAAAACATCATTTTGGGTCTAATGGAGTAGAATGGATATTTTCGTTGCGAAACAATATTCGCAACTTCGGTACCGCGAAATAGTGCATTAAGGTCCGAAACACAAGTTTCGCATCTTTTTACGTACCGATGGTTTGCGTAATGCTCCCAACCACTGCAAAACATCATTTTGGATCTAATGGAGTAGAATGGATGTTTTTGTTGCGAAACCATATTAGCAACTTAGGTACCACCAAATAGTGCATTCAGGCCCGAAACACAAGTTTCGTATCTTTTTACGTGCCGAAGGTTTGCCAAATGCTCCCAACCACTGCAAAACATAATTTTGGTGTAACATCCCTAAAATTTGGATGTTTTTCCATGAGTGAATTTTCGCAAAATTTTTAAAACTTTTTGTTTGGAACTGTGTGCTACCAAATTTGATCCCAATTTGCTAGCCTCTCATCTCAATTTCCAAATAAAATAAAACCATATAAAAGTTATTTCCAAATTACGGTATAAACTTGAGTTGGATCTTTATGAATTTTATTGGATGTCTTCAAATTGTGTGCTGTTTGAATTTGAATAGAATTCAAATTCAAACTATAACTCAAGCTATATTCAAAACTATTTGAAAGAAGCTAACAGCTAACTTGGGCTGCTTCCATTCGTTGAAGGTCTACCGGAGGCCCCTGATCTCTGAGCCAGTGTACCGCGAAACCCAACCAGCAGTCCAACCCACTAACTCCTCAAGGCCGGCCCACCTATCCCTCATCACAGCCCGGCACAGCCCACCGGCCTCTCTCCTTTCTTTCTCTCTATGGCAAGCGGGACACACCAGTCAGCCAGACGCCCCTGTGCCCCTTTCTCCTACCTCGCGACCGTACTCCTCACGCGCGCCGCACGCACCCGTGCGATGGGACGGGCTCGCCGGCCGTCCGCGCTGGCACCCGCGACCGCCGAGCCGTGTCGTTGACCAGCCGAAGCCCTGCTAGGTTCTTCCGCCAAGGGGATTTTCCCCTTCTTACCCTCGCGCCGCGCCCCTCTGCGCTGCGACGCCCGCGGCGGAGAGCGAGGCCACGCCAACCCGCAGCCAGGGGTAGTGGGGGCTTTTCGTGTGTCCAGGAGGGCGCCGCCGCCCTTCAAAAGGGAGGGGCAAAACCCTAGCGCCGCAGCCCACCTACCCTCCGGGGATTTTTCCCCTTCTTGTTAGCCGCCGCCGCACTGGGGATCTTTCCCCCAAATCCATCGCCACCCGTTGAGAGAAATCAGAGGAGGAGCAGAAAGGAGAAGAGAAGGAGAGGGAGAAGGGGGAGATGGAGAAATTGGAGCTACTGAGCCGGGAGGGAAAGCAGTTGTGGGGCTCTGGAGCGCCGCCGGGGACGCCGACGCCCCTGTTTCCCCACTCCCCTGCCCCAAGCTTCACCGCCGCACCTGAAAAGAGGAAGGAGCAGCACTGGAGGGACCCGTGAACACCGTCGCGAGGAGCGCCAAGGACGTCGACGACCTTGAGGATGAGGAGCCGGAGCAGAGGCTGAGAACGCCGACGACGCCACGTTGTGAACATCTTTGCCGCGCTGCCTTCGTCACCACGCCGGCTACGACTACACCGTCGCCCCATCGTGAGTACCGTGGCCGCGCCCGCCTTCCCTCTAGCCGTTTCTTCTGCCTGGGTTGACTGGAGGAAGCGCCTTCCAGCGCTTGATGACCGGCCGCCGCGCCGCCGTGTGGAGCTCTGAGCTCGCCGCTGCTCTGTGTACCGGGCCTCGACCCGCGCCCTTGCAGGTTCCCTAGCCTTCCCCTTCACCCAAAGCCACAGCCTTTGTTGCCCTTTTGGCACCTCTTCGTCGTGCGCCGCCGAGGTGCGTCGCTATCGAGCCAGAACCGCCGAACCCGCCGTTGTCCGGCCTTCGTGCCGCTTCTTCTTGCAGGAACCACGCCACCACGACCCGCAAAACCCTTGGCCGTGCGTCTCTGCACACAGAGGCCGCATCTTGGCCTCAGGAAACTCCATCGCCGCGCCGTGCTCTGCGCCGTGTCGCGCCGCACGCCCGCCGGAGAGGTCCAAGGGTGCAACCTTGACTGCGCCGTAGTGACCGCCGACCCCAGCCGGACCTAACCCGAGCCTCGCCGTGCCCTGGAACCCAGATCCAGTCCAGCGCCGCTTTCACTGCCGTGCCGACAACGCGCTTTGGCCGCGACGCCGCGCCGGCGGCGTGCGAGCGCAGTGGCAAGGGTAACCACCAAACCCCAGGAAAGCCTAGGGAGTCGCATCGAACCCCAGGAGAGTTCGGGGTGCAATACTAAACTTCCCAGTGTGAACCTTGTTGGGCTCCAGTTCGAGCTTTGGCCCATCAAAGCCACCTTGGCCCAAAGCTAACCAGGCCGACCAGTTCGAGGGCCTTTTCTAGACTTTTTCGGCTTTGGACCGAACTGGGCCGGCCCATTGGGCTACTAACATTTTGGGCCCACTTAGGCCCACTAACCAGCTGACCGCTGACGTCATGCTGACGTCAGCAAGATTTTAATAAAATTATTTTCTGATTTTATAAATGATTTAATAAATGTTTTATAAATCCTCTTTTCCTTTAAAAATTCATAACTAATTATCCGGAGCTCCGAAAATTATGAAACCACTTGCGTTGGTTTCATAATTTCGAGACGCTCGCTGCTACCCTATCCTTATCCGCTCTTGCCCTTGAACCGAACCTCTTTTGCCCACGTGCTTGGAGAAGAATTCGTGGTCGATGCCTGCCACTGCCCTATTGTGGGTCCGGGACGCCGGATCGCCGCAACTAGCCGCTGGCTTGCCACGGACAGGGATGACGTCCCCAAGGTGCGTTCGCACTACCATCCTTGCTTGCACTGTTTCCACCGCCCTGTGCCGCAACCCGCATACCCGCTCTCTCTTTGCCTTGCATCGAGCTGTGTAGCACGCGACGTACCCAGCGTTAGTTACCCGGAAGGCCGCATGTGATGGACGGTCGTGCCTTGAGCAGAGGCCTCTATTTCAAAGCACGGCAACCCCACGTTGCAACCTAGTTACTACACCATGTGTATCGTCGTATTGCTAGCACTTGCTCCACCGTGCCCCCGAGCACGTCTTGCTACGTCACCATCCTTTTATCGACCATGAGTCGATCCTTTTCTTCTCTCGATGCTGTCACCGCACACCTTGTTCCGATCCTGCCTTGCTTAACTCGTTTCACCTTACTCCTCTCTCTTCAACCTCTGAGTTTCCGTTTAGTTGCTCCTTTCTGTTGTGCTAATACCTTGCAGGCGCAATCACCAAGGCCCTTAGCCTTTGACCGGCAACCCAACCTTGATCTAACCCTTCACTCTAACTTGTTTTCTAGTAGACAAAGCTAGTAGCTTAAAACTATTTTAATATAAAACTAATTACTTCGATTTCCTTAAATTAAACTAGTGCTGCTTGTAGTTAGTTTGGATTTATTTGGTTCTTTAATGCTTCTCTTTGGAGTTTATTTGCAAATAGATCCTCGTTGTTTATTTATATTTCCGCATCTAGGATTTCCCCGGAGTCGAGGAGACAAGCCAGAAGATCAAGTATAGCTACGGAAACTACGACAACTACTTACACGCAGGTGTTCACGCCCGACCATTCTTTGAATGCCCATTAGGCATGGCTATTAGAATTGCTAGTGCTTTACTTACTGCATAGTGATGGATATGATGAAACCGTGCATAGCCTCTTTTACATACTTGTCCTTGATTGACCTACTACTACTACTATGCTATGTATGTGTGATGATACGCTGAGCTTGCTATGCTTGTGTTGGGATATTGTGGTAGTTTCTTGGCGTGTGTTGGCTAAACCGGCAGGAGAAGGTGTTTTGGGATACTTTGGTGGGGGTGAGCTCGAGACAACCCGGTCTGGGATCGGGGGCCAGGGATCGTCTTCTCGGACGTTGCCCAATGTGGTGCCTATGGCGGGTACATTGTTTTAGGAGCACAGGTGTTGGGGATTTCCTGATGACTTGGAGGATATGAGCTCGCCCCGGTCTGAAACCGAGTGGGTCGCCTGTTACACGGGACTTTCGTACACACCACCTCGCCGAGAGTGGGCATAGGGCCGTTCGACCCTAGCAAATGCGGTACCATACCTGCCAGCAGGATAGCGGGGTATCAGTGGGGGAGAGGTGGGAGTGAGTCCACCCTCTCAGTGCGACTCCCGTGTGGCCACACGGGGGAATTTTCACAGTTCTGGGGTGGTCTTCTGCGGGGGACCGCATCGAGACCCGGATGCAGGATGGAACCGTAACTCTTAGGTGTTCGTTCGGTAGGATGGGCTCGGTCGACTTGCTACCGTCGGGTGCCATTCCGAGTTGGGTACTGGTGTACACGCTCTGCAGAGTTTAGATCTATACGTATAGCCGCGTCCTCGGTTATGGACATGCCCGTTGTTTCTCCGACTCTTACATTCTGGGATTTCTACCTCCCCCTTATAGGAAGAGTGTGATTGGTGAGCCATGGTTGTATTCGGGGAGAGGAGAGTTGCTCTCTCTACCTCGCGGATCCGAGTGCAATCATTGAGGTGCGAGGAGTGGGAGTTCTCGCACCGACCCTAGATGGAGATAGGTGATGGTGACGGAGATCTGGGTGACCAGGTGTATCCGTTTGCGGATGAGTGATATGGGAATTGGTGGGAATTGGAGATTCTATTCTTTATGAGATGCTGCTGCTGCTTAGGAAACCCCAGCTCTTACCTCATACCTTTTTATACCATTAGAGGTAGGCCACTTAAAGCTTGCATACGGTTGGTGACGTGAACCTATCCCAATCCTTAGGGATAGTTTATGAGTGTGCAGGATTGGACTTGAAGCGAAAGTCCACTTTCGAAGAATCCATGGAGGAAGGGTTCGTTGCTACGCTCAAGGATGCCTGTGGTGAAGATCGAGGATGAAGCCCTGAAGCCTTAGCTACCGCTGCGAAGTTTCTTCTTGTCGTTTAGCCCAAGGGGCTTGTACTTAAAATCGTACACCGAGTGGTAATCGGTTGTAAGTACTTTGTTTTATACTCTGATTTCGTTGTATGACTGTGATATTTATCTGTGATGAATGCCTGTGTGTAATAGCGTCTGATCCAGGGACTATCATGAGACAGAATGCTGGGTTTTCTGATTTTGAAAACCCAGGGCGTTACAGGTGGTATCAGAGCCGTACTTGACCGTAGGACGAGCCCTAGCAATGGCCGATTGTTCAGGACAGCCTATACATCCTTGATTGAGTATATACTCCTTGATTTCTATATAAACTCCTTGACTTCTACTATTACAACCTTGACTTTTCACTAACTAACTGACTTACTAATAACCCCTCTACATGGTTGCTGACCTATGGAAAACAACGGATGTCGCTTGATCAAGACCAAGCCATACTACAGAAGGATGCCTCGTATAAGACAAAGGCAACCACTACAATGACAGCTATGAAGATTAGGTACAGAGAAAAGATGAAGATGACTCTATAGGACTTAACTGGACCATCCCCTGTTAAACCCTCAGTACAAGTTTACACCATCACAGCTGCCCTTCAATTAAGTTCGGACTACCGAAGATGGAATAGACTACCACCATGGTGCCACATGAAGTCAGCGTACAAGAGAAGCCACAAGACCAATAAGCACCCTTCCGTTCCCCATCTCCGCTCAGGACGAAGCTTGGATAACACCCCTTTGAAGATAATGATGAGTTAAGATTCTAATTCCAAGTACGCCAACATAAGGAACTGGTGATCTACTACATGGATTTGGCACACGAAAGCCTGGTTGCAAGAGTCGGAACCCCTGAGGTGTTCTTAGTTCAGCCTTTGGATAAAGACCCATCGACTTGAAGCTACAAGAATAACCAAGTCAGACTAGATTAAGGTAACGTGACAAGCTGCAGCTACAAAAGGCAAATATTGGATTGAACAGCTACGACCACCCTGGGAGCAAGCATCAGATACTTGGAATCAGGATTTGATAAGTATATGGAATTCCCCATTGACCAGAATTGTGAAATTTGGATGCTTGAATATGAATCTCCCTAACCGACCAGAGATGACGATGGATCAAGATCAACAAATGAGAAGCACGGGGCATGGATAAAATGATAAACATGGAGCACCCCTTTGCAAGGATAAGCCATGAGAACTATGGACGAAGAAGAGTAGTCCAACTAAGATAGAATGTCTGAACTTGAAGAATTGGACAAGAAGCATCGGGTAAAGATCAAGAAGATTTTAGCTTTCTTCCACAGGACCCCGTGATCCTCCTCGGCTACGAATGGAACCTCATTCAGAAAGATGATTTCAGTAATTGGACCTTAACCCGGAGGAATGTGAAGGAAGCAATAGCTACAGGATGTAACATCAGTACTATACGAGTCAGATGGATAGCAATAAGTCGTGTGACCCGGAGAGGATTATGGAACACAACTTACGGATCCTCGATCAAGCCAGCTCAGCGAAGAATTTCACCAGCTTGTTTCAGAAAGTTCAACACCGAGACAGCAGAAGGGATGTATCCTTTACAAGTGATGTAACTCTAGCGATAGAGAAATCCCCCAAATACCCACAATATACTAGTAAGCTTCTACCTGGTGTAATCTCGGAGGTCATAGGAGTCAGCCTCGGGAGACACATTTGTTTGATGCATTGCTTGAGTGATTGGATCTTTATGATCTTATGGTTGTTATGCCTCTTCATGCTTGTGTGAAATTGTACTGAGTGATATGCTTGCTCTTTAGATGACTCCTTTAGAAGCCTTAGCTTCCCATACTGCAAGACCAAGAGCTTGAAGAATGAAGACCGATGAGACAAGCTTGTTAACAAGACCGATCTTTAGTAGAAGAGAAGAACTTCTTGCAACCTCGACAAATCCGACCAAGGTTTTAGATGAGTTACCCGAAGATCACTGGAATCAAGTTCGCAAACTAGAGAATGAGTACCAGAGAATTTGAAACCTCGAAAGCTCAGAAATGCATGTACCTCTATGGAAGCATATATTGGTTAAGAGTAGACGAGTACCCTAAGATGTCAGCAACTACTGGACACAGATTATCTGTTCAACCTCGCAGTTGGAACCTACCTATTGGAGAATAAATAAGAAGAGATTGCTAAGCATACCAGAGTAAGGTAAGTGTGACATCCACGTGAAGATTCATCCCAAGAAATTTGAACCAAAATTACTAGCGTGAGATTTCGGATGGGAATAGTCACTCACATAGTCAAGGGTGTTGCAGATAACCCCTCTTAACATGGACTATCATGAATGGGAAGTAACCATTCATAGTGTTTACGACCAAGAGCTAATTGGACATGTCTGATGTTGCTAGCCCTCTGGCAAGAATCGTCGGAGATGAGTTAAACCAACAGATGGATTACTATAAGAATGGCACCCAAAGAGTGATAGAGATTACTGGGCACTCAGAGAAGTTCTGGACGATGAGAAATCGCCCTGGAATATGAGGAACTTTGATTAACCACACAAGACCCTATGATGGAATTCAAGTATTGCAATAGGGCCCACTTTTTGGATAAGCTTAAATGAATAAGCTGAGATATTTCCTAAGTCACGGGATGACTGATTACGTAAAGGAAGATGTGCTCACCCGAGTGCAACCAATCCTCGAGAGTGCACGCTGTAGGAGGAGCGACTGCACTAATGATTTGAGAAGATCAGTATATCTACCTTCAGAACAAGAGATAATATTGTATACCTTCTACATATCCGAGATGGATATGGCTTCAAGAAAATATCTTGGATAAACTAGGGAAACCTAGAGGAAATATGAGACCAGGGATGAAGAAAAGATACTTCTGAGACTCCACTTCTGCTAGGCGTACCTCTTTTGGATAAGCAATCAAATTTGGACCAAGATAATAATATACCTCTGGGTACGTTAAGAGTACAAGCTTCGGTATATGACGACTTTGGATAAGAGCTTGCTATAAACAAACCATCTACGTACCGGCTGCAAGTTAGGCTCAGAGATACCGCCGGAGATACAGACCTCTGCTAGGCATAAAGTATACGACTCCCTCATATGGAAAGGAGTGGGAGACTCGTGCCTAATTGGAATAAAAGCACTTAATGGACGCCATGAGAATATGACCTTGTTCATGTGGAATCATATGAGAATAAGCTGGGTTGCTTAGAAAAAGTAACCTCGAGTGGGAGGACTAGAATAGTATGAGACAGTCATGCTCTGACTTGTTCTAAGGTCACCAAACTTGTGTGACGCTGTTGGAAGAGATAGATTGAGGTAAAGGAAGCTCTAGCCGATTCTTGGAACTTGTCACGAGCTGGGACAAGAGTAAAGCCCCCAAGATACCCGGATCGTACATTGCAAGTGCTTATGGATGCTAACGCACGAGAACCTGCAGTAGCACTTGGCTTCAAAAGCCCTCATGGGAATAAGAGGTGCGGAACCTAGGAAATCTTGTCGACTAAGCGTTACGACGACAAGGACATCAACAACTCGAAGACCTACCGGAGAGAAGACCCTCACCACCCCCGGTACGAGCTTAATCTCGAGGACGAGATTCTTTTGAGGGGGGGAGTCTGTAACATCCCTGAAATTTGGATGTTTTTCCATGAGTAAATTTTCGCAAAATTTTTAAAACTTTTTGTTTGGAACTGTGTGCTACCAAATTTGATCCCAATTTGCTAGCCTCTCATCTCAATTTCCAAATAAAATAAAACCATATAAAAGTTATTTCCAAATTACGGTATAAACTTGAGTTGGATCTTTATGAATTTTATTGAATGTCTTCAAATTGTGTGCTGTTTGAATTTGAATAGAATTCAAATTCAAACTATAACTCAAGCTATATTCAAAACTATTTGAAAGAAGCTAACAGCTAACTTGGGCTGCTTCCATTCGTTGAAGGTCTACCGGAGGCCCCTGATCTCTGAGCCAGTGTACCGCGAAACCCAACCAGTAGTCCAACCTGCTAACTCCTCAAGGTCGGCCCACCTATCCCTCATCACAGCCCGGCACAGCCCACCGGCCTCTCTCCTTTCTTTCTCTCTATGGCAAGCGGGACACACCAGTCAGCCAGACGCCCCTGTGCCCCTTTCTCCTACCTCGCGACCGTACTCCTCACGCGCGCCGCACGCGCCCGTGCGATGGGACGGGCTCGCCGGCCGTCCGCGCTGGCACCCGCGACCGCCGAGCCGCGTCGTTGACCAGCCGAAGCCCTTCTAGGTTCTTCCGCCAAGGGGATTTTCCCCTTCTTACCCTCGCGCCGCGCCCCTCTGCGCTGCGACGCCCGCGGCTGAGAGCGAGGCCACGCCAACCCGCAGCCAGGGGTAGTGGGGGCTTTTCACGTGTCCAGGAGGGCGCCGCCGCCCTTCAAAAGGGAGGGGCAAAACCCTAGCGCCGCAGCCCACCTACCCTCCGGGGATTTTTCCCCTTCTTGTTAGCCGCCGCCGCAGTGAGGACCTTTCCCCCAAATCCATCGCCACCCGTTGAGAGAAATCAGAGGAGGAGCAGAAAGGAGAAGAGAAGGAGAGGGAGAAGGGGGAGATGGAGAAATTGGAGCTACTGAGCCGGGAGGGAAAGCAATTGTGGGGCTCTAGAGCGCCGCCGGGGACGTCGACGCCCCTGTTTCCCCACTCCCCTGCCCCAAGCTTCACCGCCGCACCTGAAGAGAGGAAGGAGCAGCACTGCAGGGACCCGTGAACACCGTCGCGGGGAGCGCCAAGTACGTCGACGACCTTGAGGATGAGGAGCCGGAGCAGAGGCTGAGAACGCCGACGACGCCACGCTGTGAACATCTTTGCCGCGCTGCCTTCGTCACCACGCCGGCTACGACTACACCGTCGCCCCATCGTGAGTACCGTGGCCGCGCCCGCCTTCCCTCTAGCCGTTTCTTCTGCCTGGGTTGACTGGAGGAAGCGCCTTCCAGCGCTTGATGACCGGCCGCCGCGCCGCCGTGTGGAGCTCTGAGCTCGCCGCTGCTCTGTGTACCGGGCCTCGACCCGCGCCCTTGCAGGTTCCCAAGCCTTCCCCTTCACCCAAAGCCACAGCCTTTGTTGCCCTTTTGGCACCTCTTTGTCGTGCGCCGCCGAGGTGCGTCGCTATCGAGCCAGAACCGCCGAACCCGCCGTTGTCCGGCCTTCGTGCCGCTTCTTCTTGCAGGAACCTCGCCACCACGACCCGCAAAACCCTTGGGCGTGCGTCTCTGCACACAGAGGCCGCATCTTGGCCTCAGGAAACTCCATCGCCGCGCCGTGCTCTGCGCCGTGTCGCGCCGCCCGCCCGCCGGAGAGGTCCAAGGGTGCGACCTTGAGTGCGCCGTAGTGACCTCCGACCCCAGCCGGACCTAACCCAGATCTAGTCCAGCGCCGCTTTCACTGCCGCGCCGACGACGCGCTTTGGCCGCGACGCCGCGCCGGCGGCGTGCGAGCGCAGTGGCAAGGGTAACCACTAAACCCCAGGAAAGCCTAGGGAGTCGCATCGAACCCCAGGAGAGTTCGGGGTGCAATACCGAACTTCCCAGTGTGAACCTTGTTGGGCTCCCGTTCGAGCTTTGGCCCATCAAAGCCACCTTGGCCCAAAACTAACCAGGCCGACCAGTTCGAGGGCCTTTTCTAGACTTTTTCGGCTTTGGACCGAACTGGGTCGGCCCATTGGGCTACTAACATTTTGGGCCCACTTAGGCCCACTAACCAGCTGACCGCTGACGTCATGCTGACGTCAGCAAGATTTTAATAAAATTATTTTCTGATTTTATAAATGATATAATAAATGTTTTATAAATCCCCTTTTCCTTTAAAAATTCATAACTAATTATCCGGAGCTCCGAAAATTATGAAACCACTTGCGTTGGTTTCATAATTTCGAGACGCTCTCTGCTACCCTATCCTTATCTGCTCTTGCCCTTGAACCGAACCTCTTTTGCCCACGTGCTTGGAGAAGAATTCGTGGCCGATGCCTGCCACTGCGCTATTGTGGGTTCGGGACGCCGGATCCCCGCAACTAGCCACTGGCTTGCCACGGACAGGGATGACGTCCCCAAGGTGCATTTGCACTACCATCCTTGCTTGCACCGTTTCCACTGCCCTGTGCCGCAACCCGCATACCCGCTCTCTCTTTGCCTTGCATCGAGCTGTGTAGCACGCGACGTACCCAGCGTTAGTAACCCGGAAGGCCGCATGTGATGGACGGTCGTGCCTTGAGCAGAGGCCTCTATTTCAAAGCACGGCAACCCCGCGTTGCAACCTACTTACTACACCATGTGTATCGTCGTATTGCTAGCACTTGCTCCACCGTGCCCCCGAGCACGTCTTGCTACGTCACCATCCTTTTATCGACCATGAGTCGATCCTTTTCTTCTCTCGGTGCTGTCACCGCACACCTTGTTCCGATCCTGCCTTGCCTAACTCATTTCACCTTACTCCTCTCTCTTCAACCTCTGAGTTTCCGTTTAGTTGCACCTTTCTGTTGCGCTAATACCTTGCAGGCGCAATCACCAAGGCCCTTAGCCTTTGACCGGCAACCCAACCTTGAACTAACCCTTCACTCTAACTTGTTTTCTAGTAGACAAAGCTTGTAGCTTAAAACTATTTTAATATAAAACTAATTACTTCGATTTCCTTAAATTAAACTAGTGCTGCTTGTAGTTAGTTTGGATTTATTTGGTTCTTTAATGCTTCTCTTTGGAGTTTATTTGCAAATAGATCCTCGTTGTTTATTTATATTTCCGCATCTAGGATTTCCCCGGAGTCGAGGAGACAAGCCAGAAGATCAAGTACGGCTACGGAAACTATGACAACTACTTACACGCAGGTGTTCACGCCCGACCATTCTTTGAATGCCCATTAGGCATGGCTATTAGAATTGCTAGTGCTTTACTTACTGCATAGTGATGGATATGATGAAACCGTGCATAGCCTCTTTTACATACTTGTCCTTGATTGACCTACTACTACTACTATGCTATGTATGCGTGATGATACGCTGAGCTTGCTATGCCTGTGTTGGGATATTGTGGTAGTTTCTTGGCGTGTGTTGGGAAAACCGGCAGGAGAAGGTGTCTTGGGATACTTTGGCGGGGGTGAGCTCGAGACAACCCGGTCTAGGATCGGGGCCAGGGATCGTCTTCTCGGACGTTGCCCAATGTGGTGCCTATGGCGGGTACATTGTTTTAGGAGCACAGGTGTTGGGGATTTCGTGATGACTTGGAGGATATGAGCTCGCCCCGGTCTGAAACCGAGTGGGTCGCCTGTTACACGGGACTTTCGTACACACCACCTCGCCGAGAGTGGGGATAGGGCCGTTCGACCCTAGCAAGTGCGGTACCATACCTGCCAGCAGGATAGCGGGGTATCAGTGGGGGAGAGGTGGGAGTGAGTCCACCCTCTCAGTGCGACTCCCGTGTGGCCACACGGGGGCATTTTCACAGTTCTGGGGTGGTCTTCTGCGGGGGACCGCATCGAGACCCGGATGCAGGATGGAACCGTAACTCTTAGGTGTTCGTTCGGTAGGATGGGCTCGGTCGACTTGCTGCCGTCGGGTGCCATTCCGAGTTGGGTACTGGTGTACACGCTCTGCAGAGTTTAGATCTATACGTATAGCCGCGTCCTCGGTTATGGACATGCCCGTTGTTTCTCCGACTCTTACGTTTTGGGATTTCTACCCCCCCCCTTATAGGATGAGTGTGATTGGTGAGCCGTGGCTGTATTCGGGGAGAGGAGAGTTGCTCCCTCTACCTCGCGGATCCGAGTGCAATCATTGAGGTGCGAGGAGTGGGAGTTCTCGCACCGACCCTAGATGGAGATAGGTGATGGTGACGGAGATCTGGGTGACCAGGTGTATCCGTTTGCGGATGAGAGATATGGGAATTGGTGGGAATTGGAGATTCTATTCTTTATGAGATGCTGCTGCTGCTTAGGAAACCCCAGCTCTTACCTCATACCTTTTTATACCATTAGAGGTAGGCCACTTAAAGCTTGCATACGGTTGGTGACGTGAACCTATCCCATTCCATGGGGATAGTTTATGAGTGTGCAGGATTGGATTTGAAGCGAAAGTCCACTTTCGAAGAATCCATGGAGGAAGGGTTCGTTGCTACGCTCAAGGATGCCTGTGGTGAAGATCGAGGATGAAGCCCTGAAGCCTTAGCTACCGCTGCGAAGTTTCTTCTTGTCGTTTAGCCCAAGGAGCTTGTACTTAAAATCGTACACCGAGTGGTAATCGGTTGTAAATACTTTGTTTTATACTCTGATTTCGTTGTATGACTGTGATATTTTTCTGTGATGAATGCCTGTGTGTGATAGCGTCTGATCCAGGGACTATCACGAGACAGAATGCTGGGTTTTCTGATTTTGAAAACCCAGGGCGTTACATTTGGGTCTAATGGAGTAGAATGGTTGCGAAATCCTCCTAGCCACTGCAAAACATCATTTTGGGTCTAATGGAGTAGAATGGATGTTTTCGTTGTGAAACCATATTCGCAACTTTGGTACCATGAAATAGTGCATTCAGGCCCGAAACACAAGTTTCGCATCTTTTTACGTGCTGATGGTTTGCGAAATACTCCCAACCACTGCAAAACATCATTTTGGATCTAATGGAGCAGAATGGATGTTTTCGTTGCGAAACCATATTCGCAACTTAGGTACCACGAAATAGTGCATTCAGGCTCGAAACACAAGTTTTGCATCTTTTTACGTGCCGAAGGTTTGCCAAATGCTCCCAACCATTGCAAAACATCATTTTGGGTCTAATGGAGTTGAATGGATGTTTCTGTTGCGAAATCTGGATGTTTCTGTTGTGAAACCATTTTCGTAACTTCAGTACACCGAAATAGTGTATTCAGGACCGAAAAACTAGTTTCGCATGTTTGTACGTGCCGAACGTTTGCGAAATGCTCCCAGCCACTGCAAAACATCATTTTGGGTCTAATGGAGTAGAATGGATGTTTTCATTGTGGAACCATATTTGCAACTTCAGTACCACAAAATAGTGCATTCAGGCCCGAAATACAAGTTTCGCATCTTTTTACGTGCCAAAGGTTTGCGAAATGCTCCCAACCACTACAAAACATCATTTTGGGTCTAATGGAGTTGAACGGATGTTTTTGTTGCGAAACCATTTTTGTAACTTCAGTACCTTGAAATAGTGCATTCAGGTTCGAAACACAAGTTTTGCATCTTTTTACGTGCCGATGGTTTGCGAAATGCACCCAACCACTGCAAAACATCATTTTGGGTCCAATGGACTAGAATGGATGTTTTCGTTGCGAAACCATATTCGCAACTTCGGTACAACAAAATAGTGCAATCAGGTTCGAAACACAAGTTTTGCATTGTTTTACGTGCTGAGGGTTTGCGAAATCCTCCCAACCACTGCAAAACATCATTTTGGGTCTAATGGAGTAGAATGGATGTTTTCGTTGCGAAACCATATTCGCAACTTCGGTACCACGAAATAGTGCATTCAGGCCCGAAACACAAGTTTCGCATCTTTTTACGTGCCGATGGTTTGCGAAATACTCCCAACCACTGCAAAATATCATTTTGGATCTAATGGAGTAGACTGGATGTTTTCGTTGCGAAACCATATTCGCAACTTAGGTACCACAAAATAGTGCATTCAGGCTCGAAACACAAGTTTCGCATCTTTTTACGTGCCGAAGGTTTGCCAAATGCTCCCAACAACTGCAAAACATAATTTTGGGTCTAATGGAGTTGAATGGATGTTTCTATTGCGAAACCATTTAAGTAACTTCAGTACCCCGAAATAGTGTATTCAGGCCCGAAACACAAGTTTCGCATGTTTGTACGTGCCGAACATTTGCGAAATGCTCCCAGCCACTGCAAAATATCATTTTGGGTCTAATGGAGTTGAAAGGATGTTTTCGTTGCGAAACAATTTTCGTAACTTCGGTACCCCGAAATAGTGTATTCAGGCCCGCAACACAAGTTTCGCATCTTTGTACGTGCCGAAGGTTTGCGAAATGCCCCCAACCACTACAAAACATCATTTTGGGTCTAATGGAGTAGAATGGATGTTTTCATTGTGAAACCATATTTCCAACTTCGGTACCACGAAATAGTGCATTCAGGCCCGAAACACAAGTTTCGCATCTTTTTACGTGCTGAAGGTTTGCGAAATGCTCCCAACCACTACAAAACATCATTTTGGGTCTAATGGAGTTGAATTGATGTTTTTGTTGCGAAACCATTTTCGTAACTTCAGTACCATGAAATAGTGCATTCAGGTTCGAAACACAAGGTTCGCATCTTTTTACATGCTGATGGTTTGTGAAATGCTCCCAACCATTGCAAAACATCATTTTGGGTCCAATGGACTAGAATGGATGTTTTCGTTGCGAAACCATATTCGCAACTTTGGTACCACGAAATAGTGCATTCAGGTTCGAAACACAAGTTTCACATCATTTTACGTGCTCAAGGTTTGCGAAATCCTCCCAACCACTGCAAAACATCATTTTGGGTCTAATGGAGTAGAATGGATGTTTTCGTTGCGAAACCATATTCGCAACTTCGGTACCACGAAATAGTGCATTCAGGCCCGAAACACAAGTTTCGCATCTGTTTACGTGCCGATGGTTTGTGAAATGCTCCCAACCACTGCAAAACATCATTTTGGATCTAATGGAGTAGAATAGTTGTTTTCGTTGCGAAACCATATTCGCAACTTAGGTACCACGAAATAGTGCATTCAGGCTCGAAACACAAGTTTCGCATCTTTTTACGTGCCGAAGGTTTGCCAAATGCTCCCAACCGTTGCAAAACATCATTTTGGGTCGAATGGAGTTGAATGGATGTTTCTGTTGCGAAACCATTTTCGTAACTTCAGTACACCAAAACACAAGTTTCGCATGTTTGTACGTGCCGAACGTTTGCGAAATGCACCCAGCCACTGCAAGACATCATTTTGGGTCTAATGGAGTAGAATGGATGTTTTCGTTGCGAAACCATATTCGCAACTTCGGTATCCCGAAATAGGGCATTCAGGCTCGAAACACAATTTCGCATCTTTTTACGTGCTGATGGTTTGCAAAATGCTCCCAACCACTCAAAAACATCATTTTGGGTCTAACGGAGTAGAATGGACGTTTTCGTTGCGAAACCATATTCGCAACTTCGGTACCACGAAATAGTGCATTCAGGCCAGAAACACAAGTTTCGCATCTTTTTACGTGCTGATGGTTTGCGAAATGCTCCCAACCACTGCAAATTATAATTTTGGGTCTAATTGACTAGAATGGATGTTTTCGTTGCGAATCTATATTCGCAACTTCAGTACCACGAAATAGTGCATTCAGGTTCGAAACACAAGTTTTGCATCATTTTACGTGCCGAAGGTTTGTGAAATCCACCCAACCACTGCAAAACATCATTATGGGTCTAACGGACTAGAATGGATGTTTTCGTTGCGAAACCATATTCGCAACTTCGGTACCACGAAATAGTGCATTCAGGTTCGAAACACAAGTTTCGCATCGTTTTACGTGCTGAAGGTTTGCGAAATGCTCCCAACCACCGCAAAACATCATTTTGGATCTAATGGAGTAGAATGGATGTTTTCGTAGCGAAACCATATTCGCAACTTCGGTACCACGAAATAGTGCAGTCAGGCCCGAAACACAAGTTTCGCATCTTTTTACGTGCCGAAGGTTTGCGAAATGCCCCCAACCACTGCAAAACATCATATTGGGTCTAATCGAGTAGAATGGATGTTTTCGTTGTGAAATCATATTCGCAACTTTGGTACCCCGAAATAGTGTATTCAGGCCCGAAAAACAAGTTTAGCATCTTTTTACGTGCCGAAGGTTTGCGAAATGCCCCTAACCACTACAAAACATCATTTTGGGTCTAATGGAGTAGAATGGATGTTTTCATTGCGAAACCATATTTGCAACTTCGGTACCACAAAATAGTGCATGCAGGCCCGAAACACAAGTTTCGCATCTTTTTACGTGCTGAAGGTTTGCGAAATGCTCCCAACCACTACAAAATATCATTTTGGGTCTAATGGATTTGAATGGATGTTTTTGTTGCGAAACAATTTTTGTAATTTGAGTACCCCGAAGTAGTGCATTCAGGTTCGAAACACAAGTTTCACATCTTTTTACAGGCTGATGGTTTGCGAAATGCTCCCAACCACTGCAAAACATCATTTTGGGTCTAATGGACTAGAATGGATGTTTTTGTTGCGAAACCATATTCGCAACTTCGGTACCACGAAATAGTGCATTCAGGTTCGAAACACAAGTTTCGCATCGTTTTACGTGCTGAAGGTTTGCGAAATCCTCCCAACCATTGCAAAACATCATTTTGGGTCTAATGGAGTAGAATGGATGTTTTCGTTGCGAAACCATATTCGCAACTTCGGTACCACGAAATAGTGCATTCAGGCCCGAAACACAAGTTTCGCATCTGTTTACGTGCCGATGGTTTGCGAAATGCTCCCTACCACTGCAAAACATCATTTTGGACCTAATGGAGTAGAATGGATGTTTTCGTTGCGAAACCATATTCGCAACTTTGGTACCACGAAATAGTGCAATCAGGTTTGAAACACAAGTTTCGCATTGTTTTACGTGCTGGAGGTTTCCGAAATCCTACCAACCACTGCAAAACATCATTTTCGGTCTAATGGAGTAGAATGGATGTTTTCGTTGCGAAACCATATTCGCAACTTCGGTACCACGAAATAGTGCATTCAGGCCCGAAACACAAGTTTCGCATATTTTTACGTGCCGATGGTTTGCGAACTGTTCCCAACCACTGGAAAACATCATTTTGGATTTAATGGAGTAGAATGGATGTTTTCGTTGCGAAACCATATACGCAACTTAGGTACCACGAAATAGTGCATTCAGGCTCTAAACACAAGTTTCGCATCTTTTTACGTGCCGAAGGTTTGCCAAATGCTCCCAATCACTGCAAAACATCATTTTGGGTCTAATGGAGTTGAATGGTTGTTTCTGTGGCGAAACCATTTTCGTAACTTCAGTACCCCGAAATAGTGTATTCAGGCCCGAAACACAAGTTTCGCATGTTTGTACGTGCCGAACGTTTGCGAAATGCTCCCAGCCACTGCAAAACATCAATTTGGGTTTAATGGACTTGAATGGATGTTTTCGTTGCGAAACTATTTTCGTAACTTCGGTACCCCGAAATAGTATATTCAGGCCCGCAACACAAGTTTCGCATCTTTGTACGTGCCGAAGGTTTGCGAAATGCCCCCAACCACTACAAAACATCATTTTGGGTCTAATGGATTAGAATGGATGTTTTCATTGTGAAACCATATTTGCAACTTCGGTACCACGAAATAGTGCATTCAAGCCCGAAACACAAGTTTCGCATCTTTTTACGTGCCGAAGGTTTGCGAAATGCTCCCAACCACTACAAAACATCATTTTGGGTCTAATGGAGTTGAATGGATGTTTTTGTTGCGAAACCATTTTCGTAACTTCAGTACCATGAACTAGTACATTCAGGTTCGAAACACAAGTTTCGCATCTTTTTACATGCTGATGGTTTGTGAAATGCTCCCAACCACTGCAAAACATCATTTTGGGTCCAATGGACTAGACTGGATGTTTTCGTTGCGAAACCATATTCGCAACTTCGGTACCACGAAATAGTGCATTCAGGTTCGAAACACAAGTTTCGCTTTGTTTTACGTGCTGAAGGTTTGCGAAATCCTCCCAACCACTGCAAAATATCATTTTAGGTCTAATGGAGTAGAATGGATGTTTTCGTTGCGAAACCATATTCGCAACTTCGGTACCACGAAATAGTGCATTTAGGCTCGAAACACAAGTTTCGCATCTGTTTACGTGCTTATGGTTTGCGAAATGCTCCCAACCACTGCAAAACATCATTTTGGATCTAATGGAGTAGAATGGATGTTTTCATTGCAAAACAATATTCGCAACTTAGGTACCACGAAATAGTGCATTCAGGCCCGAAACACAAGTTTCGCATCTTTTTACGTGCTGATGGTTTGCGAAATGCTCCCAACCACTGCAAAACATCATTTTGGATCTAATGGAGTAGAATGGATGTTTTCGTTGCGAAACCATATTCGCAACTTCGGTACCACAAAATAGTGCATTCAGGCCCGAAACACAAGTTTCGCATCTGTTTATGTGCCGATGGTTTGCGAAATGCTCCCTACCACTGCAAAACATCATTTTGGACCTAATGGAGTAGAATGGATGTTTTCGTTGCGAAACCATATTCGCAACTTCGGTACCACGAAATAGTGCAATCAGGTTTGAAACACAAGTTTCGCATTGGTTTACGTGCTGGAGGTTTGCGAAATCCTACCAACCACTGCAAAACATCATTTTCGGTCTAATGGAGTGGAATGGATGTTTTCGTTGCGAAACCATATTCGCAACTTCGGTACCACGAAATAGTGCATTCAGGCTCTAAACACAAGTTTCGCATCTTTTTACGTGCCGATGGTTTGCGAACTGCTCCCAACCACTGCAAAACATCATTTTGGATCTAATTGAGTAGAATGGATGTTTTCGTTACAAAACCATATTCGCAACTTAGGTACCACGAAATAGTGCATTCAGGCCCGAAACACAAGTTTCGCATCTTTTTACGTGCTTAAGGTTTGCGAAATCCTCCCAACCACTGCAAAATATCATTTTAGGTCTAATGGAGTAGAATGGATGTTTTCGTTGCGAAACCATATTCGCAACTTCGGTACCACAAAATAGTGCATTTAGGCCCGAAACTCAAGTTTCGCATCTGTTTACGTGCTTATGGTTTTCGAAATGCTCCCAACCACTACAAAACATCATTTTGGATCTAATTGAGTAGAATGGATGTTTTCGTTGCGAAACCATATTCGCAACTTAGGTACCACGAAATAGTGCATTCAGGCCCGAAACACAAGTTTCGCATCTTTTTACGTGCTGATGGTTTCCGAAATGCTCCCAACCACTGCAAAACATCATTTTGGATCTAATGGAGTAGAATGGATGTTTTCGTTGCGAAACCATATTCGCAACTTCGGTACCACGAAATAGTGCATTCAGGCCCGAAACACAAGTTTCGCATCTTTTTACGTGCTGATGGTTTGAGAAATGCTCCCAACCACTGCAAAACATCATTTTGGATCTAATGGAGTAGAATGGATGTTTTCGTTACAAAACCATATTCGCAACTTAGGTACCACGAAATAGTGCATTCAGGCCCGAAACACAAGTTTCGCATCTTTTTACGTGCTTAAGGTTTGCCAAATGCTCCCACCACTGCAAAACATCATTTTGGGTCTAATGGAGTTGAATGGATGTTTCTGTTGCGAAACCATTTTCGTAACTTCAGTAGCCCGAAATAGTGTATTCATGCCCGAAACACAAGTTTCGCATGTTTTTACGTGCTGAACGTTTGCGAAATGCTCCCAGCCACTGCAAAACATCATTTTGGGTCTAATGGACTAGAATGGTTGTTTTCGTTGAGAAACCATTTTCGTAACTTCGGTACCCCGAAATAGTGTATTCAGGCCCGAAAGACAAGTTTCGCATCTTTTTACGTGCCGAAGGTTTGCGAAATGCCCCCAACCACTGTAAAACATCATATTGGGTCCAATCGAGTTGAATGGATGTTTTCGTTGCAAAATCATATTCGCAACTTCGGTATCCCGAAATAGTGTATTCAGGCCCGAAACACAAGTTTCGCATCTTTTTACGTGCCGAAGGTTTGCGAAATGCCCCCAACCACTACAAAACATCATTTTGGGTCTAATGGAGTAGAATGGATGTTTTCGTTGCGAAACCATATTTGCAACTTCGGTACCACGAAATAGTGCATTCAGGCCCGAAACATAAGTTTCACATCTTTTTACGTGCTGAAGGTTTGCGAAATGCTCCCATCCACTACAAAACATCATTTTGGGTCTAATGGAGTTGAATGGATGTTTTTGTTGTGAAACAATTTTCGTAACTTCAGTACCCTGAAATAGTGCATTCAGGTTCGAAACACAAGTTTCGCATCTTTTTACATGCTGATGGTTTGCGAAATGCTCGCAATCACTACAAAACATCATTTTGGGTCTAATGGACTAGAATGGATGTTTTCGTTGCGAAACCATATTCGCAACTTCGGTACAACGAAATAGTGCATTCTGGTTCGAAACACAAGTTTCGCATCGTTTTACGTGCTGAAGGTTTGCGAAATCCTCCCAACCACTGCAAAACATCATTTTGGGTCTAATGGAGTAGAATGGATGTTTTCGTTGCGAAACCATATTCGCAACTTCGGTACCACGAAATAGTGCATTCAGGACCGAAACACAAGTTTCGCATCTTTTTACGTGCTTAAGGTTTGCGAAATCCTCCCAACCACTGCAAAACATCATTTTGGATCTAATGGAGTAGAATGGATGTTTTCGTTACAAAACCATATTCGCTACTTAGGTACCACGAAATAGTGTAATCAGGCCCGAAACACAAGTTTTGCATGTTTTTACGTGCTGAACGTTTGCGAAATGCTCCCAACCACTGCAAAACATCATTTTGGGTCTAATGGAGTAGAATGGATATTTTCGTTGCGAAACCATATTCGCAACTTCGGTACCCCAAAATAGTGCATTCAGGCTCGAAACACAATTTCGCATCTTTTTACGTGCTGATGGTTTGCGAAATGCTTCCAACCACTGCAAAACATCATTTTGGGTCCAATGGAGTAGAATGGATGTTTTCATAGCGAAACCATTGTTGACGCCTGTTAACGTATACTTTTATATGTCAACTAAACATGGAAGAGTACTTAAAATTAATTAGATCACCTTGTTAGGGTTAAAACTAACATATTTCCATGAGTTTTGGTGAAGTTGTGATTTGCAGGGACTAAATAGGAAAATAGTAGAATTAGCGAGACATACGACTCCAAAGACGTGTCCCAATCGTACTCCGATCCAACTCCTACAAAAGAGCAACCTAGAAGTACTTCAAAGGAAGAATCAAAGTACAACATTGCGAAGAGCTCGTCGAGATGATCGAAACGGAAATATCATTTGCCATATTCGGAGTCCAGAATCAGAAGATATTCGTCGCAGAGCGGAGTTCGGTAAAACGGGCATAACTTCATCATCCGGACTCCGTTTGACGCAAATTATAGTTTTTCGGAAGCGGCACGACGACGCGCACGCACCGACCAAAGATGGGCCTGAAGCTCCACAGTGGGAGACCGACCGGCCTCCTTACAGGGCCGATCGGTCTGGCCCTGCTGCCAAATGGGCCCCGCTTCTGGTATGTTCCAGAAGGTTCCTCCACCGAACTATAAAACCACATCTTGGCCGTAGATCAAGGTCGGTTGGATCATATGGTGGTGAGGCACCTCCTCAGGACTATATAAACAGACCCCAGAACCCCTGGTTCAATCATCTTCTCATTAGCTATCTACAGAGCAAAAAGTTAGGGTTTCATTTTAGAGAGAGATCCCTCTAGTTGTCTAGTTCATCTAGTTCTAGTTCTAGTTCTAGATCTAGTTCTTCTAGTTCATCTAGTTGTAAGATCAAGGAGAGAGGTGAGGAGAAAGCTGGAGATCCGGACCTGTCGGATCTTCATCAACATTGTACATCTACAGCAACTAGTTCGTTCTTCAGCAATCTCCAGGTTCTTTATTTATTAATTCTAAGTTCTCTATTTATTTATTCTCATTCAGTATTTATTTTAAGTTTATTTATTAGATTCCCGCTTGCATCAAGTGCTCTAGTCTTTGCAACGCTAGAGTAGTAATCTTTAGATTTGGCGTGGTGCTTAGTCTAGTGGTTACCTGGAATTGCACCCAATCCCACGGATAGTTAGTGGTAGCCCCAAGTGGTGACAGCCCTGACGGCCGACGTATTACACCACGTTCGGATTGGTGTTTGTAGGACCGTAGTTGGAGCTTCCTAGCCCCCTTCTCATCCCTTTCCGCAGCTAGTGTTCTGAAGTCCCAATATAAATAAACCCAAGAGTATCTCAGATTTTTAGATCGATTAGAGGCTTTAGAAACAATCTCTCTCTCTCCCAACATCATCAAACTTTTCGTAGGACGTTCTAAACTCTTACTAGTACACTTCACGTTCCCCGTGGAAATCGATACTCTGGAATACTCCCGAGTGAAGGCTACATCAGTATCCGTGTGCTTGCGGATTTTTCTCTTTGCGTTAATAAATACCAACAACCATATTCGCAACTTCGGTACCACAAAATAGTGCATTCAGGCCCGAAACACAAGTTTCGCATCTTTTTACGTGCCGAAGGTTTGCGAAATGCCCTCAACCACTAAAAAACATCATTTTGGGTCTAATGGAGTAGAATGGATATTTTCGTTGGGAAACCATATTCGCAACTTTGCTACCCTGAAATAGTGTATTCAGCCCCGAAACACAAGTTTCGCATCTTTTTACGTGCCGAAGGTGTGCGAGATGCCCCCAATCACTACAAAACATCATATTGGTCTAATCGAGTAGAATGGACGTTTTCGTTGCGAAATCATATTCGCAACTTCGGTACCCCGAAATAGTGTATTCAGGCCCGAAACACAAGTTTCGCATCTTTTTACGTGCCGAAGGTTTGCGAAATGCCCCCAAACGCTACAAAACATCATTTTGGATCTAATGGAGTAGAATGGATGTTTTCGTTGCGAAACTATATTTGCAACTTCGGTACCACAAAATAGTGCATTCAGGCCTGAAACACAAGTTTCGCATCTTTTTACGTTCCGAAGCTTTGCGAAATGCTCCCGACCACAACAAAACATCATTTTGGGTCTAATGGAGTTGAATGGATGTTTTTGTTGCGAAACAATTTTCGTAACTTCAGTATCCCGAAATAGTGCATTCAGGTTCGAAACAGAAGTGTCGCATTATTTTACATGCTGATGGTTTGCGAAATGCTCCCAATCACTGCAAAACATCATTTTGGGTCTAATGGACTAGAATGGATGTTTTCGTTGCGAAACCATATTTGCAACTTTGGTACCACGAAATAGTGCAGTCAGGTTCAAAACACAAGTTTCGCATCGTTTTACGTGCCGAAGGTTTGCGAAATCCTCCCAACCGCTGCAAAACATCATTTTGGGTCTAATGGAGTAGAATGGATGTTTTCGTTGCGAAACCATATTCGCAACTTGGGGGCCCCAAAATAGTGCATTCAGGCCCGAACCACAAGTTTCGCATCTTTTTACGTGCTGAAGGTTTGCCAAATGCTCCCAACCACTGCAAAACATCATTTTGGGTCTAATGGAGTTGAATGGATGTTTTTGTTGCGAAACCATTTTCGTAACTTCAGTACCCTGAAATAGTGTATTCAGGCCCGAAACACAAATTTCGCATGTTTTTACGTGCTGAACGTTTGCGAAATACTCTCAGCCACTGCAAAACATCATTTTGGGTCTAATGGAGTAGAATGGATGTTTTCGTTGCGAAACAATTTTCGTAACTTCGGTACCCCGAAATAGTGTATTCAGGCCCGAAAAACAAGTTTCGCATCTTTTTACGTGCCGAAGGTTTGCGAAATGCTCCCAACCACTACAATACATCATTTTGGGTCTAATGGAGTAGAATGGATGTTTTCGTTGTGAAACCATATTCGCAACTTCGGTACCCTGAAATGGTGCATTCAGGCTTGAAACACAATTTCGCATCTTTTTACGTGCCGAAGGTTTGAGAAATGCCCCTAACCACTACAAAACATCATTTTGGGTCTAATGGAGTAGAATGGATGTTTTCATTGCGAAACCATATTTGCAACTTCGGTACCACAAAATAGTGCATGCAGGCCCGAAACACAAGTTTCGCATCTTTTTACGTGCTGAAGGTTTGCGAAATGCTCCCAACCACTACAAAATATCATTTTGGGTCTAATGGATTTGAATGGATGTTTTTGTTGCGAAACAATTTTTGTAATTTGAGTACCCCGAAGTAGTGCATTCAGGTTCGAAACACAAGTTTCACATCTTTTTACAGGCTGATGGTTTGCGAAATGCTCCCAACCACTGCAAGACATCATTTTGGGTCTAATGGACTAGAATGGATGTTTTTGTTGCGAAACCATATTCGCAACTTCGGTACCACGAAATAGTGCATTCAGGTTCGAAACACAAGTTTCGCATCGTTTTACGTGCTGAAGGTTTGCGAAATCCTCCCAACCATTGCAAAACATCATTTTGGGTCTAATGGAGTAGAATGGATGTTTTCGTTGCGAAACCATATTCGCAACTTCGGTACCACGAAATAGTGCATTCAGGCCCGAAACACAAGTTTCGCATCTGTTTACGTGCCGATGGTTTGCGAAATGCTCCCTACCACTGCAAAACATCATTTTGGACCTAATGGAGTAGAATGGATGTTTTCGTTGCGAAACCATATTCGCAACTTTGGTACCACGAAATAGTGCAATCAGGTTTGAAACACAAGTTCCGCATTGTTTTACGTGCTGGAGGTTTCCGAAATCCTACCAACCACTGCAAAACATCATTTTCGGTCTAATGGAGTAGAATGGATGTTTTCGTTGCGAAACCATATTCGCAACTTCGGTACCACGAAATAGTGCATTCAGGCCCGAAACACAAGTTTCGCATATTTTTACGTGCTGATGGTTTGCGAACTGTTCCCAACCACTGCAAAACATCATTTTGGATTTAATGGAGTAGAATGGATGTTTTCGTTGCGAAACCATATACGCAACTTAGGTACCACGAAATAGTGCATTCAGGCTCTAAACACAAGTTTCGCATCTTTTTACGTGCCGAAGGTTTGCCAAATGCTCCCAATCACTGCAAAACATCATTTTGGGTCTAATGGAGTTGAATGGTTGTTTCTGTGGCGAAACCATTTTCGTAACTTCAGTACCCCGAAATAGTGTATTCAGGCCCGAAACACAAGTTTCACATCTTTTTACGTGCCGAACGTTTGCGAAATGCTCCCAGCCACTACAAAACATCAATTTGGGTTTAATGGACTTGAATGGATGTTTTCGTTGCGAAACTATTTTCGTAACTTCGGTACCCCGAAATAGTATATTCAGGCCCGCAACACAAGTTTCGCATCTTTGTACGTGCCGAAGGTTTGCGAAATGCCCCCAACCACTACAAAACATCATTTTGGGTCTAATGGATTAGAATGGATGTTTTCATTGTGAAACCATATTTGCAACTTCGGTACCACGAAATAGTGCATTCAAGCCCGAAACACAAGTTTCGCATCTTTTTACGTGCCGAAGGTTTGCGAAATGCTCCCAACCACTACAAAACATCATTTTGGGTCTAATGGAGTTGAATGGATGTTTTTGTTGCGAAACCATTTTCGTAACTTCAGTACCATGAACTAGTACATTGAGGTTCGAAACACAAGTTTCGCATCTTTTTACATGCTGATGGTTTGTGAAATGCTCCCAACCACTGCAAAACATCATTTTGGGTCCAATGGACTAGACTGGATGTTTTCGTTGCGAAACCATATTCGCAACTTCGGTACCACGAAATAGTGCATTCAGGTTCGAAACACAAGTTTCGCTTTGTTTTACGTGCTGAAGGTTTGCGAAATCCTCCCAACCACTGCAAAATATCATTTTAGGTCTAATGGAGTAGAATGGATGTTTTCGTTGCGAAACCATATTCGCAACTTCGGTACCACGAAATAGTGCATTTAGGCTCGAAACACAAGTTTCGCATCTGTTTACGTGCTTATGGTTTGCGAAATGCTCCCAACCACTGCAAAACATCATTTTGGATCTAATGGAGTAGAATGGATGTTTTCGTTGCAAAACCATATTCGCAACTTAGGTACCACGAAATAGTGCATTCAGGCCCGAAACACAAGTTTCGCATCTTTTTACGTGCTGATGGTTTGCGAAATGCTCCCAACCACTGCGAAACATCATTTTGGATCTAATGGAGTAGAATGGATGTTTTCGTTGCGAAACCATATTCGCAACTTCGGTACCACAAAATAGTGCATTCAGGCCCGAAACACAAGTTTCGCATCTGTTTATGTGCCGATGGTTTGCGAAATGCTCCCTACCACTGCAAAACATCATTTTGGACCTAATGGAGTAGAATAGATGTTTTCGTTGCGAAACCATATTCGCAACTTCGGTACCACGAAATAGTGCAATCAGGTTTGAAACACAAGTTTCGCATTGGTTTACGTGCTGGAGGTTTGCGAAATCCTACCAACCACTGCAAAACATCATTTTCGGTCTAATGGAGTGGAATGGATGTTTTCGTTGCGAAACCATATTCGCAACTTCGGTACCACGAAATAGTGCATTCAGGCTCTAAACACAAGTTTCGCATCTTTTTACGTGCCGATGGTTTGCGAACTGCTCCCAACCACTGCAAAACATCATTTTGGATCTAATTGAGTAGAATGGATGTTTTCGTTACAAAACCATATTCGCAACTTAGGTACCACGAAATAGTGCATTCAGGCCCGAAACACAAGTTTCGCATCTTTTTACGTGCTTAAGGTTTGCGAAATCCTCCCAACCACTGCAAAATATCATTTTAGGTCTAATGGAGTAGAATGGATGTTTTCGTTGCGAAACCATATTCGCAACTTCGGTACCACAAAATAGTGCATTTAGGCCCGAAACTCAAGTTTCGCATCTGTTTACGTGCTTATGGTTTTCGAAATGCTCCCAACCACTACAAAACATCATTTTGGATCTAATTGAGTAGAATGGATGTTTTCGTTGCGAAACCATATTCGCAACTTAGGTACCACGAAATAGTACATTCAGGCCCGAAACACAAGTTTCGCATCTTTTTACGTGCTGATGGTTTGCGAAATGCTCCCAACCACTGCAAAACATCATTTTGGATCTAATGGAGTAGAATGGATGTTTTCGTTGCGAAACCATATTCGCAACTTCGGTACCACGAAATAGTGCATTCAGGCCCGAAACACAAGTTTCGCATCTTTTTACGTGCTGATGGTTTGAGAAATGCTCCCAACCACTGCAAAACATCATTTTGGATCTAATGGAGTAGAATGGATGTTTTCGTTACAAAACCATATTCGCAACTTAGGTACCACGAAATAGTGCATTCAGGCCCGAAACACAAGTTTCGCATCTTTTTACGTGCTTAAGGTTTGCCAAATGCTCCCACCACTGCAAAACATCATTTTGGGTCTAATGGAGTTGAATGGATGTTTCTGTTGCGAAACCATTTTCGTAACTTCAGTAGCCCGAAATAGTGTATTCATGCCCGAAACACAAGTTTCGCATGTTTTTACGTGCTGAACGTTTGCGAAATGCTCCCAGCCACTGCAAAACATCATTTTGGGTCTAATGGACTAGAATGGTTGTTTTCGTTGAGAAACCATTTTCGTAACTTCGGTACCCCGAAATAGTGTATTCAGGCCCGAAAGACAAGTTTCGCATCTTTTTACGTGCCGAAGGTTTGCGAAATGCCCCCAACCACTGTAAAACATCATATTGGGTCCAATCGAGTTGAATGGATGTTTTCGTTGCAAAATCATATTCGCAACTTCGGTATCCCGAAATAGTGTATTCAGGCCCGAAACACAAGTTTCGCATCTTTTTACGTGCCGAAGGTTTGCGAAATGCCCCCAACCACTACAAAACATCATTTTGGGTCTAATGGAGTAGAATGGATGTTTTCGTTGCAAAACCATATTTGCAACTTCGGTACCACGAAATAGTGCATTCAGGCCCGAAACATAAGTTTCGCATCTTTTTACGTGCTGAAGGTTTGCGAAATGCTCCCATCCCCTACAAAACATCATTTTGGGTCTAATGGAGTTGAATGGATGTTTTTGTTGTGAAACAATTTTCGTAACTTCAGTACCCTGAAATAGTGCATTCAGGTTCGAAACACAAGTTTCGCATCTTTTTACATGCTGATGGTTTGCGAAATGCTCGCAATCACTACAAAACATCATTTTGGGTCTAATGGACTAGAATGGATGTTTTCGTTGCGAAACCATATTCGCAACTTCGGTACAACGAAATAGTGCATTCTGGTTCGAAACACAAGTTTCGCATCGTTTTACGTGCTGAAGGTTTGCGAAATCCTCCCAACCACTGCAAAACATCATTTTGGGTCTAATGGAGTAGAATGGATGTTTTCGTTGCGAAACCATATTCGCAACTTCGGTACCACGAAATAGTGCATTCAGGACCGAAACACAAGTTTCGCATCTTTTTACGTGCTTAAGGTTTGCGAAATCCTCCCAACCACTGCAAAACATCATTTTGGATCTAATGGAGTAGAATGGATGTTTTCGTTACAAAACCATATTCGCTACTTAGGTACCACGAAATAGTGTAATCAGGCCCGAAACACAAGTTTTGCATGTTTTTACGTGCTGAACGTTTGCGAAATGCTCCCAACCACTGCAAAACATCATTTTGGGTCTAATGGAGTAGAATGGATATTTTCGTTGCGAAACCATATTCGCAACTTCGGTACCCCAAAATAGTGCATTCAGGCTCAAAACACAATTTCGCATCTTTTTACGTGCTGATGGTTTGCGAAATGCTTCCAACCACTGCAAAACATCATTTTGGGTCCAATGGAGTAGAATGGATGTTTTCATAGCGAAACCATTGTTGACGCCTGTTAACGTATACTTTTATATGTCAACTAAACATGGAAGAGTACTTAAAATTAATTAGATCACCTTGTTAGGGTTAAAACTAACATATTTCCATGAGTTTTGGTGAAGTTGTGATTTGCAGGGACTAAACAGGAAAATAGTAGAATTAGCGAGACATACGACTCCAAAGACGTGTCCCAATCGTACTCCGATCCAACTCCTACAAAAGAGCAACCTAGAAGTACTTCAAAGGAAGAATCAAAGTACAACATTGCGAAGAGCTCGTCGAGATGATCGAAACGGAAATATCATTTGCCATATTCGGAGTCCAGAATCAGAAGATATTCGTCGCAGAGCGGAGTTCGGTAAAACGGGCATAACTTCATCATCCGGACTCCGTTTGACGCAAATTATAGTTTTTCGGAAGCGGCACGACGACGCGCACGCACCGACCAAAGATGGGCCTGAAGCTCCACAGTGGGAGACCGACCGGCCTCCTTACAGGGCCGATCGGTCTGGCCCTGCTGCCAAATGGGCCCCGCTTCTGGTATGTTCCAGAAGGTTCCTCCACCGAACTATAAAACCACATCTTGGCCGTAGATCAAGGTCGGTTGGATCATATGGTGGTGAGGCACCTCCTCAGGACTATATAAACAGACCCCAGAACCCCTGGTTCAATCATCTTCTCATTAGCTATCTACAGAGCAAAAAGTTAGGGTTTCATTTTAGAGAGAGATCCCTCTAGTTGTCTAGTTCATCTAGTTCTAGTTCTAGTTCTAGATCTAGTTCTTCTAGTTCATCTAGTTGTAAGATCAAGGAGAGAGGTGAGGAGAAAGCTGGAGATCCGGACCTGTCGGATCTTCATCAACATTGTACATCTACAGCAACTAGTTCGTTCTTCAGCAATCTCCAGGTTCTTTATTTATTAATTCTAAGTTCTCTATTTATTTATTCTCATTCAGTATTTATTTTAAGTTTATTTATTAGATTCCCGCTTGCATCAAGTGCTCTAGTCTTTGCAACGCTAGAGTAGTAATCTTTAGATTTGGCGTGGTGCTTAGTCTAGTGGTTACCTGGAATTGCACCCAATCCCACGGATAGTTAGTGGTAGCCCCAAGTGGTGACAGCCCTGACGGCCGACGTATTACACCACGTTCGGATTGGTGTTTGTAGGACCGTAGTTGGAGCTTCCTAGCCCCCTTCTCATCCCTTTCCGCAGCTAGTGTTCTGAAGTCCCAATATAAATAAACCCAAGAGTATCTCAGATTTTTAGATCGATTAGAGGCTTTAGAAACAATCTCTCTCTCTCCCAACATCATCAAACTTTTCGTAGGACGTTCTAAACTCTTACTAGTACACTTCACGTTCCCCGTGGAAATCGATACTCTGGAATACTCTCGAGTGAAGGCTACATCAGTATCCGTGTGCTTGCGGATTTTTCTCTTTGCGTTAATAAATACCAACAACCATATTCGCAACTTCGGTACCACAAAATAGTGCATTCAGGCCCGAAACACAAGTTTCGCATCTTTTTACGTGCCGAAGGTTTGCGAAATGCCCCCAACCACTGCAAAACATCATATTGGGTCTAATCGAGTAGAATGGATGTTTACGTTGTGAAATCAGATTCGCAACTTTGGTACCCCGAAATAGTGTATTCAAGCCTGAAACACAAGTTTCGCATCTTTTTACGTGCCGAAGGTTTGCGAAATGCCCTCAACCACTAAAAAACATCATTTTGGGTCTAATGGAGTAGAATGGATATTTTCGTTGGGAAACCATATTCGCAACTTTGCTACCCTGAAATAGTGTATTCAGCCCCGAAACACAAGTTTCGCATCTTTTTACGTGCCGAAGGTGTGCGAGATGCCCCCAACCACTACAAAACATCATATTGGTCTAATCGAGTAGAATGGACGTTTTCGTTGCGAAATCATATTCGCAACTTCGGTACCCCGAAATAGTGTATTCAGGCCCGAAACACAAGTTTCGCATCTTTTTACGTGCCGAAGGTTTGCGAAATGCCCCCAAACGCTACAAAACATCATTTTGGATCTAATGGAGTAGAATGGATGTTTTCGTTGCGAAACTATATTTGCAACTTCGGTACCACAAAATAGTGCATTCAGGCCTGAAACACAAGTTTCGCATCTTTTTACGTTCCGAAGCTTTGCGAAATGCTCCCGACCACAACAAAACATCATTTTGGGTCTAATGGAGTTGAATGGATGTTTTTGTTGCGAAACAATTTTCGTAACTTCAGTACCCCGAAATAGTGCATTCAGGTTCGAAACAGAAGTGTCGCATTATTTTACATGCTGATGGTTTGCGAAATGCTCCCAATCACTGCAAAACATCATTTTGGGTCTAATGGACTAGAATGGATGTTTTCGTTGCGAAACCATATTTGCAACTTTGGTACCACGAAATAGTGCAGTCAGGTTCAAAACACAAGTTTCGCATCGTTTTACGTGCCGAAGGTTTGCGAAATCCTCCCAACCGCTGCAAAACATCATTTTGGGTCTAATGGAGTAGAATGGATGTTTTCGTTGCGAAACCATATTCGCAACTTGGGGGCCCCAAAATAGTGCATTCAGGCCCGAACCACAAGTTTCGCATCTTTTTACGTGCTGAAGGTTTGCCAAATGCTCCCAACCACTGCAAAACATCATTTTGGGTCTAATGGAGTTGAATGGATGTTTTTGTTGCGAAACCATTTTCGTAACTTCAGTACCCTGAAATAGTGTATTCAGGCCCGAAACACAAATTTCGCATGTTTTTACGTGCTGAACGTTTGCGAAATACTCTCAGCCACTGCAAAACATCATTTTGGGTCTAATGGAGTAGAATGGATGTTTTCGTTGCGAAACAATTTTCGTAACTTCGGTACCCCGAAATAGTGTATTCAGGCCCGAAACACAAGTTTCGCATCTTTTTACGTGCCGAAGGTTTGCGAAATGCTCCCAACCACTACAATACATCATTTTGGGTCTAATGGAGTAGAATGGATGTTTTCGTTGTGAAACCATATTCGCAACTTCGGTACCCTGAAATGGTGCATTCAGGCTTGAAACACAATTTCGCATCTTTTTACGTGCCGAAGGTTTGAGAAATGCCCCTAACCACTACAAAACATCATTTTGGGTCTAATGGAGTAGAATGGATGTTTTCATTGCGAAACCATATTTGCAACTTCGGTACCACAAAATAGTGCATGCAGGCCCGAAACACAAGTTTCGCATCTTTTTACGTGCTGAAGGTTTGCGAAATGCTCCCAACCACTACAAAATATCATTTTGGGTCTAATGGATTTGAATGGATGTTTTTGTTGCGAAACAATTTTTGTAATTTGAGTACCCCGAAGTAGTGCATTCAGGTTCGAAACACAAGTTTCACATCTTTTTACAGGCTGATGGTTTGCGAAATGCTCCCAACCACTGCAAAACATCATTTTGGGTCTAATGGACTAGAATGGATGTTTTTGTTGCGAAACCATATTCGCAACTTCGGTACCACGAAATAGTGCATTCAGGTTCGAAACACAAGTTTCGCATCGTTTTACGTGCTGAAGGTTTGCGAAATCCTCCCAACCATTGCAAAACATCATTTTGGGTCTAATGGAGTAGAATGGATGTTTTCGTTGCGAAACCATATTCGCAACTTCGGTACCACGAAATAGTGCATTCAGGCCCGAAACACAAGTTTCGCATCTGTTTACGTGCCGATGGTTTGCGAAATGCTCCCTACCACTGCAAAACATCATTTTGGACCTAATGGAGTAGAATGGATGTTTTCGTTGCGAAACCATATTCGCAACTTTGGTACCACGAAATAGTGCAATCAGGTTTGAAACACAAGTTTCGCATTGTTTTACGTGCTGGAGGTTTCCGAAATCCTACCAACCACTGCAAAACATCATTTTCGGTCTAATGGAGTAGAATGGATGTTTTCGTTGCGAAACCATATTCGCAACTTCGGTACCACGAAATAGTGCATTCAGGCCCGAAACACAAGTTTCGCATATTTTTACGTGCTGATGGTTTGCGAACTGTTCCCAACCACTGCAAAACATCATTTTGGATTTAATGGAGTAGAATGGATGTTTTCGTTGCGAAACCATATACGCAACTTAGGTACCACGAAATAGTGCATTCAGGCTCTAAACACAAGTTTCGCATCTTTTTACGTGCCGAAGGTTTGCCAAATGCTCCCAATCACTGCAAAACATCATTTTGGGTCTAATGGAGTTGAATGGTTGTTTCTGTGGCGAAACCATTTTCGTAACTTCAGTACCCCGAAATAGTGTATTCAGGCCCGAAACACAAGTTTCACATCTTTTTACGTGCCGAACGTTTGCGAAATGCTCCCAGCCACTGCAAAACATCAATTTGGGTTTAATGGACTTGAATGGATGTTTTCGTTGCGAAACTATTTTCGTAACTTCGGTACCCCGAAATAGTATATTCAGGCCCGCAACACAAGTTTCGCATCTTTGTACGTGCCGAAGGTTTGCGAAATGCCCCCAACCACTACAAAACATCATTTTGGGTCTAATGGATTAGAATGGATGTTTTCATTGTGAAACCATATTTGCAACTTCGGTACCACGAAATAGTGCATTCAAGCCCGAAACACAAGTTTCGCATCTTTTTACGTGCCGAAGGTTTGCGAAATGCTCCCAACCACTACAAAACATCATTTTGGGTCTAATGGAGTTGAATGGATGTTTTTGTTGCGAAACCATTTTCGTAACTTCAGTACCATGAACTAGTACATTGAGGTTCGAAACACAAGTTTCGCATCTTTTTACATGCTGATGGTTTGTGAAATGCTCCCAACCACTGCAAAACATCATTTTGGGTCCAATGGACTAGACTGGATGTTTTCGTTGCGAAACCATATTCGCAACTTCGGTACCACGAAATAGTGCATTCAGGTTCGAAACACAAGTTTCGCTTTGTTTTACGTGCTGAAGGTTTGCGAAATCCTCCCAACCACTGCAAAATATCATTTTAGGTCTAATGGAGTAGAATGGATGTTTTCGTTGCGAAACCATATTCGCAACTTCGGTACCACGAAATAGTGCATTTAGGCTCGAAACACAAGTTTCGCATCTGTTTACGTGCTTATGGTTTGCGAAATGCTCCCAACCACTGCAAAACATCATTTTGGATCTAATGGAGTAGAATGGATGTTTTCGTTGCAAAACCATATTCGCAACTTAGGTACCACGAAATAGTGCATTCAGGCCCGAAACACAAGTTTCGCATCTTTTTACGTGCTGATGGTTTGCGAAATGCTCCCAACCACTGCAAAACATCATTTTGGATCTAATGGAGTAGAATGGATGTTTTCGTTGCGAAACCATATTCGCAACTTCGGTACCACAAAATAGTGCATTCAGGCCCGAAACACAAGTTTCGCATCTGTTTATGTGCCGATGGTTTGCGAAATGCTCCCTACCACTGCAAAACATCATTTTGGACCTAATGGAGTAGAATAGATGTTTTCGTTGCGAAACCATATTCGCAACTTCGGTACCACGAAATAGTGCAATCAGGTTTGAAACACAAGTTTCGCATTGGTTTACGTGCTGGAGGTTTGCGAAATCCTACCAACCACTGCAAAACATCATTTTCGGTCTAATGGAGTGGAATGGATGTTTTCGTTGCGAAACCATATTCGCAACTTCGGTACCACGAAATAGTGCATTCAGGCTCTAAACACAAGTTTCGCATCTTTTTACGTGCCGATGGTTTGCGAACTGCTCCCAACCACTGCAAAACATCATTTTGGATCTAATTGAGTAGAATGGATGTTTTCGTTACAAAACCATATTCGCAACTTAGGTACCACGAAATAGTGCATTCAGGCCCGAAACACAAGTTTCGCATCTTTTTACGTGCTTAAGGTTTCCGAAATCCTCCCAACCACTGCAAAATATCATTTTAGGTCTAATGGAGTAGAATGGATGTTTTCGTTGCGAAACCATATTCGCAACTTCGGTACCACAAAATAGTGCATTTAGGCCCGAAACTCAAGTTTCGCATCTGTTTACGTGCTTATGGTTTTCGAAATGCTCCCAACCACTACAAAACATCATTTTGGATCTAATTGAGTAGAATGGATGTTTTCGTTGCGAAACCATATTCGCAACTTAGGTACCACGAAATAGTGCATTCAGGCCCGAAACACAAGTTTCGCATCTTTTTACGTGCTGATGGTTTGCGAAATGCTCCCAACCACTGCAAAACATCATTTTGGATCTAATGGAGTAGAATGGATGTTTTCGTTGCGAAACCATATTCGCAACTTCGGTACCACGAAATAGTGCATTCAGGCCCGAAACACAAGTTTCGCATCTTTTTACGTGCTGATGGTTTGAGAAATGCTCCCAACCACTGCAAAACATCATTTTGGATCTAATGGAGTAGAATGGATGTTTTCGTTACAAAACCATATTCGCAACTTAGGTACCACGAAATAGTGCATTCAGGCCCGAAACACAAGTTTCGCATCTTTTTACGTGCTTAAGGTTTGCCAAATGCTCCCACCACTGCAAAACATCATTTTGGGTCTAATGGAGTTGAATGGATGTTTCTGTTGCGAAACCATTTTCGTAACTTCAGTAGCCCGAAATAGTGTATTCATGCCCGAAACACAAGTTTCGCATGTTTTTACATGCTGAACGTTTGCGAAATGCTCCCAGCCACTGCAAAACATCATTTTGGGTCTAATGGACTAGAATGGTTGTTTTCGTTGAGAAACCATTTTCGTAACTTCGGTACCCCGAAATAGTGTATTCAGGCCCGAAAGACAAGTTTCGCATCTTTTTACGTGCCGAAGGTTTGCGAAATGCCCCCAACCACTGTAAAACATCATATTGGGTCCAATCGAGTTGAATGGATGTTTTCGTTGCAAAATCATATTCGCAACTTCGGTATCCCGAAATAGTGTATTCAGGCCCGAAACACAAGTTTCGCATCTTTTTACGTGCCGAAGGTTTGCGAAATGCCCCCAACCACTACAAAACATCATTTTGGGTCTAATGGAGTAGAATGGATGTTTTCGTTGCAAAACCATATTTGCAACTTCGGTACCACGAAATAGTGCATTCAGGCCCGAAACATAAGTTTCGCATCTTTTTACGTGCTGAAGGTTTGCGAAATGCTCCCATCCCCTACAAAACATCATTTTGGGTCTAATGGAGTTGAATGGATGTTTTTGTTGTGAAACAATTTTCGTAACTTCAGTACCCTGAAATAGTGCATTCAGGTTCGAAACACAAGTTTCGCATCTTTTTACATGCTGATGGTTTGCGAAATGCTCGCAATCACTACAAAACATCATTTTGGGTCTAATGGACTAGAATGGATGTTTTCGTTGCGAAACCATATTCGCAACTTCGGTACAACGAAATAGTGCATTCTGGTTCGAAACACAAGTTTCGCATCGTTTTACGTGCTGAAGGTTTGCGAAATCCTCCCAACCACTGCAAAACATCATTTTGGGTCTAATGGAGTAGAATGGATGTTTTCGTTGCGAAACCATATTCGCAACTTCGGTACCACGAAATAGTGCATTCAGGACCGAAACACAAGTTTCGCATCTTTTTACGTGCTTAAGGTTTGCGAAATCCTCCCAACCACTGCAAAACATCATTTTGGATCTAATGGAGTAGAATGGATGTTTTCGTTACAAAACCATATTCGCTACTTAGGTACCACGAAATAGTGTAATCAGGCCCGAAACACAAGTTTTGCATGTTTTTACGTGCTGAACGTTTGCGAAATGCTCCCAACCACTGCAAAACATCATTTTGGGTCTAATGGAGTAGAATGGATATTTTCGTTGCGAAACCATATTCGCAACTTCGGTACCCCAAAATAGTGCATTCAGGCTCAAAACACAATTTCGCATCTTTTTACGTGCTGATGGTTTGCGAAATGCTTCCAACCACTGCAAAACATCATTTTGGGTCCAATGGAGTAGAATGGATGTTTTCATAGCGAAACCATTGTTGACGCCTGTTAACGTATACTTTTATATGTCAACTAAACATGGAAGAGTACTTAAAATTAATTAGATCACCTTGTTAGGGTTAAAACTAACATATTTCCATGAGTTTTGGTGAAGTTGTGATTTGCAGGGACTAAACAGGAAAATAGTAGAATTAGCGAGACATACGACTCCAAAGACGTGTCCCAATCGTACTCCGATCCAACTCCTACAAAAGAGCAACCTAGAAGTACTTCAAAGGAAGAATCAAAGTACAACATTGCGAAGAGCTCGTCGAGATGATCGAAACGGAAATATCATTTGCCATATTCGGAGTCCAGAATCAGAAGATATTCGTCGCAGAGCGGAGTTCGGTAAAACGGGCATAACTTCATCATCCGGACTCCGTTTGACGCAAATTATAGTTTTTCGGAAGCGGCACGACGACGCGCACGCACCGACCAAAGATGGGCCTGAAGCTCCACAGTGGGAGACCGACCGGCCTCCTTACAGGGCCGATCGGTCTGGCCCTGCTGCCAAATGGGCCCCGCTTCTGGTATGTTCCAGAAGGTTCCTCCACCGAACTATAAAACCACATCTTGGCCGTAGATCAAGGTCGGTTGGATCATATGGTGGTGAGGCACCTCCTCAGGACTATATAAACAGACCCCAGAACCCCTGGTTCAATCATCTTCTCATTAGCTATCTACAGAGCAAAAAGTTAGGGTTTCATTTTAGAGAGAGATCCCTCTAGTTGTCTAGTTCATCTAGTTCTAGTTCTAGTTCTAGATCTAGTTCTTCTAGTTCATCTAGTTGTAAGATCAAGGAGAGAGGTGAGGAGAAAGCTGGAGATCCGGACCTGTCGGATCTTCATCAACATTGTACATCTACAGCAACTAGTTCGTTCTTCAGCAATCTCCAGGTTCTTTATTTATTAATTCTAAGTTCTCTATTTATTTATTCTCATTCAGTATTTATTTTAAGTTTATTTATTAGATTCCCGCTTGCATCAAGTGCTCTAGTCTTTGCAACGCTAGAGTAGTAATCTTTAGATTTGGCGTGGTGCTTAGTCTAGTGGTTACCTGGAATTGCACCCAATCCCACGGATAGTTAGTGGTAGCCCCAAGTGGTGACAGCCCTGACGGCCGACGTATTACACCACGTTCGGATTGGTGTTTGTAGGACCGTAGTTGGAGCTTCCTAGCCCCCTTCTCATCCCTTTCCGCAGCTAGTGTTCTGAAGTCCCAATATAAATAAACCCAAGAGTATCTCAGATTTTTAGATCGATTAGAGGCTTTAGAAACAATCTCTCTCTCTCCCAACATCATCAAACTTTTCGTAGGACGTTCTAAACTCTTACTAGTACACTTCACGTTCCCCGTGGAAATCGATACTCTGGAATACTCTCGAGTGAAGGCTACATCAGTATCCGTGTGCTTGCGGATTTTTCTCTTTGCGTTAATAAATACCAACAACCATATTCGCAACTTCGGTACCACAAAATAGTGCATTCAGGCCCGAAACACAAGTTTCGCATCTTTTTACGTGCCGAAGGTTTGCGAAATGCCCCCAACCACTGCAAAACATCATATTGGGTCTAATCGAGTAGAATGGATGTTTACGTTGTGAAATCAGATTCGCAACTTTGGTACCCCGAAATAGTGTATTCAAGCCTGAAACAAAAGTTTCGCATCTTTTTACGTGCCGAAGGTTTGCGAAATGCCCTCAACCACTAAAAAACATCATTTTGGGTCTAATGGAGTAGAATGGATATTTTCGTTGGGAAACCATATTCGCAACTTTGCTACCCTGAAATAGTGTATTCAGCCCCGAAACACAAGTTTCGCATCTTTTTACGT
Organism: Cenchrus fungigraminus; assembly: GCA_036936925.1. Lineage (NCBI taxonomy): Eukaryota > Viridiplantae > Streptophyta > Magnoliopsida > Poales > Poaceae > Cenchrus > Cenchrus fungigraminus. Next base: position 75,418,474 of record CM072769.1, on the reverse strand, counting down.
GCCGAAGGTGTGCGAGATGCCCCCAACCACTACAAAACATCATATTGGTCTAATCGAGTAGAATGGACGTTTTCGTTGCGAAATCATATTCGCAACTTCGGTACCCCGAAATAGTGTATTCAGGCCCGAAACACAAGTTTCGCATCTTTTTACGTGCCGAAGGTTTGCGAAATGCCCCCAAACGCTACAAAACATCATTTTGGATCTAATGGAGTAGAATGGATGTTTTCGTTGCGAAACTATATTTGCAACTTCGGTACCACAAAATAGTGCATTCAGGCCTGAAACACAAGTTTCGCATCTTTTTACGTTCCGAAGCTTTGCGAAATGCTCCCGACCACAACAAAACATCATTTTGGGTCTAATGGAGTTGAATGGATGTTTTTGTTGCGAAACAATTTTCGTAACTTCAGTACCCCGAAATAGTGCTTCAGGTTCGAAACAGAAGTGTCGCATTATTTTACATGCTGATGGTTTGCGAAATGCTCCCAATCACTGCAAAACATCATTTTGGGTCTAATGGACTAGAATGGATGTTTTCGTTGCGAAACCATATTTGCAACTTTGGTACCACGAAATAGTGCAGTCAGGTTCAAAACACAAGTTTCGCATCGTTTTACGTGCCGAAGGTTTGCGAAATCCTCCCAACCGCTGCAAAACATCATTTTGGGTCTAATGGAGTAGAATGGATGTTTTCGTTGCGAAACCATATTCGCAACTTGGGGGCCCCAAAATAGTGCATTCAGGCCCGAAACACAAGTTTCGCATCTTTTTACGTGCTGAAGGTTTGCCAAATGCTCCCAACCACTGCAAAACATCATTTTGGGTCTAATGGAGTTGAATGGATGTTTTTGTTGCGAAACCATTTTCGTAACTTCAGTACCCTGAAATAGTGTATTCAGGCCCGAAACACAAATTTCGCATGTTTTTACGTGCTGAACGTTTGCGAAATACTCTCAGCCACTGCAAAACATCATTTTGGGTCTAATGGAGTAGAATGGATGTTTTCGTTGCGAAACAATTTTCGTAACTTCGGTACCCCGAAATAGTGTATTCAGGCCCGAAACACAAGTTTCGCATCTTTTTACGTGCCGAAGGTTTGCGAAATGCTCCCAACCACTACAATACATCATTTTGGGTCTAATGGAGTAGAATGGATGTTTTCGTTGTGAAACCATATTCGCAACTTCGGTACCCTGAAATGGTGCATTCAGGCTTGAAACACAAATTCGCATCTTTTTACGTGCTGATGGTTTGCAAAATGATCGCAACCACTGCAAAACATCATTTTGGGTCTAATGGAGTAGAATGGATGTTTTCATAGCGAAACCATATTCGCAACTTCGGTACCACAAAATAGTGCATTCAGGCCCGAAACACAAGTTCCGCATCTTTTTACGTGCCGAAGGATTGCGAAATGCCCCCAACCACAGCAAAACATCATATTGGGTCTAATAGAGTTGAATGGATGTTTTCGTTGCGAAATCATATTCGCAACTTTGGTACCCTGAAATAGTGTATTCAGGCCCGAAACACCAGTTTCGCACCTTTTTACATGCCAAAGGTTTGCGAAATGCCCTCAACCACTACAAAACATCATTTTGGCTCTAATGGAGTAGAATGGATGTTTTCGTTGGGAAACCATATTCGCAACTTCGGTACCACAAAATAGTGCATTCAGGCCCGAAACACAAGTTTCGTATCTTTTTACGTGCCGATGGTTTGCGAAATGCACCCAACCACTGCAAAACATCATTTTGGATCTAATGGAGTAGAATGGACGTTTTCGTTGCGAAACCATATTCGCAACTTAGCTACCACGAAATAGTGCATTCAGGCCCGAAACACAAGTTTCGCATCTTTTACGTGCCGAAGGTTTGCCAAATGCTCCCAACCACTGCAAAACATCATTTTTGGTCTAATGGAGTTGAATGGATGTTTATGTTGCGAAACCATTTTCGTAACTTCAGTACCCCGATATAGTGTATTCAGGCCCGAAACACAAGTTTCGCATGTTTGTACATGCCGAACGTTTGCGAAATGCTCCTAGCCACTGCAAAACATCATTTTGGGTCTAATGGAGTAGAATGGATGTTTTCGTTGTGAAACCATTTTCGTAGCTTCGGTACCCCGAAATAGTGTATTCAGGCTCGAAATACAAGTTTCGCATCTTTTTACGTGCCGAAGGTTTGCGAAATGCCCCCAACCACTACAAAACATCATTTTGGGTCTAATGGAGTAGAATGGATGTTTTTGTCGCGAAACCATATTCACAACTTTGGTACCACGAAATAGTGCATTCAGGCCCGAAACACCAGTTTCGCACCTTTTTACGTGCCAAAGGTTTGCGAAATGCCCTCAACCACTACAAAACATCATTTTGGCTCTAATGGAGTAGAATGGATGTTTTCGTTGGGAAACCATATTCGCAACTTCGGTACCACAAAATAGTGCATTCAGGCCCGAAACACAAGTTTCGCATCTTTTTACGTGCCGATGGTTTGCGAAATGCACCCAACCACTGCAAAACATCATTTTGGATCTAATGGAGTAGAATGGACGTTTTCGTTGCGAAACCATATTCGCAACTTAGCTACCACGAAATAGTGCATTCAGGCCCGAAACACAAGTTTCGCATCTTTTACGTGCCGAAGGTTTGCCAAATGCTCCCAACCACTGCAAAACATCATTTTTGGTCTAGTGGAGTTGAATGGATGTTTATGTTGCGAAACCATTTTCGTAACTTCAGTACCCCGATATAGTGTATTCAGGCCAGAAACACAAGTTTCGCATGTTTGTACATGCCGAACGTTTGCGAAATGCTCCTAGCCACTGCAAAACATCATTTTGGGTCTAATGGAGTAGAATGGATGTTTTCGTTGTGAAACTCTTTTCGTAGCTTCGGTACCCCGAAATAGTGTATTCAGGCTCGAAATACAAGTTTCGCATCTTTTTACGTGCCGAAGGTTTGCGAAATGCCCCCAACCACTACAAAACATCATTTTGGGTCTAATGGAGTAGAATGGATGTTTTTGTAGCGAAACCATATTCACAACTTTGGTACCACGAAATAGTGCATTCAGGCCCGAAACACAAGTTTCACATCTTTTTACATGCCGAAGGTTTGCGAAATGCCCTCAACCACTGCAAAACATCATATTGGGTCTAATCGAGTAGAATGGATATTTTCGTTGCGAAATCATATTCGCAACTTCGGTACCCTGAAATAGTGTATTCAGCCCCGAAACACAAGTTTCGCATCTTTTTACGTGCCGAAGGTGTGCGAGATGCCCCCAACCACTGCAAAACATCATATTGGTCTAATCGAGTAGAATGGATGTTTTCGTTGCGAAATCATATTCGCAACTTCGGTACCCCGAAATAATGTATTCAGGCCCGAAACACAAGTTTCGCATCTTTTTACGTGCCGAAGGTTTGCGAAATGCCCCCAACCGCTACAAAACATCATTTTGGATCTAATGAAGTAGAATGGATGTTTTCGTTGTGAAACTATAATTGCAACTTCGGAACCACAAAATAGTGCATTCAGGCCCGAAACACAAGTTTCGCATCTTTTTACGTGCCGAGGGTTTGCGAAATGCTCCCGACCACAACAAAACATCATTTTGGGTCTAATGGAGTTGAATGGATGTTTTTGTTGAGAAACCATTTTCGTAACTTCAGTACCCCGAAATAGTGCATTCAGGTTCGAAACACAAGTTTCGCATCTTTTTATATGCTGATGGTTTGCGAAATGCTCCCAACCACTGCAATACATCATTTTGGGTCTCATGGACTAGGATGGATGTTTTCGTTGCGAAACTATATTCGCAACTTCAGTACCACGAAATAGTGCATTCAGGTTCGAAACACAAATTTCGCACCTTTTTACATGCCGAAGGTTTGCGAAATCCTCCCAACCACTGCAAAACATCATTTTGGGTCTAATGGAGTTGAATGGATGTCTTCGTAGCGAAACCATATTCGCAAGTTCGGTACCACGAAATAGTGCATTCAGGCCCGAAACACAAGTTTCACATCTTTTTACGTGCCGAAGGTTTGCGAAATGCCCCCAACCACTGCAAAACATCATATTGGGTCTAATGGAGTACAATGGATGTTTTCGTTGCGAAACCATTTTCGTAACTTCGGTACCCCGAAATAGTGTATTCATGCCTGAAACACAAGTTTCGCATCTTTTTACGGGCCGATGGTTCGCAAAATCCTCGCAACCACTACAAAACATCATTTTGGGTCTAATGGAGTAGAATGGATGTTTTCGTTGCGAAAACATATTCGCAACTTCGGTTCCACGAAATAGTGCATTCAGTCCCGAAACACAAGTTTCGCATCTTTTTACGTGCTGAAGGTGTGCGAGATGCCCCCAACCACTGCAAAACATCATATTGGTCTAATCGAGTAGAAAGGATGTTTTCGTTGTGAAATCATATTCGCAACTTCGGTACCCCGAAATAGTGTATTCAGGCCCGAAACACAAGTTTCGCATCTTTTTACGTGCTGAAGGTTTGCGAAATGCCCCCAACCGCTACAAAACATCATTTTGGATCTAATGGAGTAGAATGGATGTTTTCGTTGTGAAACTATATTTGCAACTTCGGTACCACAAAATAGTGCATTCAGGCCCGAAACACAAGTTTCGCATCTTTTTACGTGCCGAAGGTTTGCGAAATGCTCCCGACCACAACAAAACATCATTTTGGGTCTAATGGAGTTGAATGGATGTTATTGTTGTGAAACCATTTTCGTAACTTCAGTACCCCGAAATAGTGCATTCAGGTTCGAAACACAAGTTTCGCATCTTTTTATATGCTGATGGTTTGCGAAATGCTCCCAACCACTGCAATACATCATTTTGGGTCTCATGGACTAGGATGGATTTTTTCGTTGCGAAACTATATTCGCAGCTTCAGTACCACGAAATAGTGCATTCAGGTTCGAAACACAAATTTCGCATCTTTTTACATGCCGAAGGTTTGCGAAATCCCCCCAACCACTGCAAAACATCATTTTGGGTCTAATGAAGTAGAATGGATGTTTTCGTTGCGAAACCATATTCGCAACTTGGGGGCCCCAAAATAGTGCATTCAGGCCCGAAACACAAGTTTCGCATCTTTTTACGTGCTGAAGGTTTGCCAAATGCTCCCAACCACTGCAAAACATCATTTTGGGTCTAATGGAGTTGAATGGATGTTTTTGTTGCGAAACCATTTTCGTAACTTCAGTACCCTGAAATAGTGTATTCAGGCCCGAAACACAAATTTCGCATGTTTTTACGTGCTGAACGTTTGCGAAATACTCTCAGCCACTGCAAAACATCATTTTGGGTCTAATGGAGTAGAATGGATGTTTTCGTTGCGAAACAATTTTCGTAACTTCGGTACCCCGAAATAGTGTATTCAGGCCCGAAACACAAGTTTCGCATCTTTTTACGTGCCGAAGGTTTGCGAAATGCTCCCAACCACTACAATACATCATTTTGGGTCTAATGGAGTAGAATGGATGTTTTCGTTGTGAAACCATATTCGCAACTTCGGTACCCTGAAATGGTGCATTCAGGCTTGAAACACAAATTCGCATCTTTTTACGTGCTGATGGTTTGCAAAATGATCGCAACCACTGCAAAACATCATTTTGGGTCTAATGGAGTAGAATGGATGTTTTCATAGCGAAACCATATTCGCAACTTCGGTACCACAAAATAGTGCATTCAGGCCCGAAACACAAGTTCCGCATCTTTTTACGTGCCGAAGGATTGCGAAATGCCCCCAACCACAGCAAAACATCATATTGGGTCTAATAGAGTTGAATGGATGTTTTCGTTGCGAAATCATATTCGCAACTTTGGTACCCTGAAATAGTGTATTCAGGCCCGAAACACCAGTTTCGCACCTTTTTACATGCCAAAGGTTTGCGAAATGCCCTCAACCACTACAAAACATCATTTTGGCTCTAATGGAGTAGAATGGATGTTTTCGTTGGGAAACCATATTCGCAACTTCGGTACCACAAAATAGTGCATTCAGGCCCGAAACACAAGTTTCGTATCTTTTTACGTGCCGATGGTTTGCGAAATGCACCCAACCACTGCAAAACATCATTTTGGATCTAATGGAGTAGAATGGACGTTTTCGTTGCGAAACCATATTCGCAACTTAGCTACCACGAAATAGTGCATTCAGGCCCGAAACACAAGTTTCGCATCTTTTACGTGCCGAAGGTTTGCCAAATGCTCCCAACCACTGCAAAACATCATTTTTGGTCTAATGGAGTTGAATGGATGTTTATGTTGCGAAACCATTTTCGTAACTTCAGTACCCCGATATAGTGTATTCAGGCCCGAAACACAAGTTTCGCATGTTTGTACATGCCGAACGTTTGCGAAATGCTCCTAGCCACTGCAAAACATCATTTTGGGTCTAATGGAGTAGAATGGATGTTTTCGTTGTGAAACCATTTTCGTAGCTTCGGTACCCCGAAATAGTGTATTCAGGCTCGAAATACAAGTTTCGCATCTTTTTACGTGCCGAAGGTTTGCGAAATGCCCCCAACCACTACAAAACATCATTTTGGGTCTAATGGAGTAGAATGGATGTTTTTGTCGCGAAACCATATTCACAACTTTGGTACCACGAAATAGTGCATTCAGGCCCGAAACACCAGTTTCGCACCTTTTTACGTGCCAAAGGTTTGCGAAATGCCCTCAACCACTACAAAACATCATTTTGGCTCTAATGGAGTAGAATGGATGTTTTCGTTGGGAAACCATATTCGCAACTTCGGTACCACAAAATAGTGCATTCAGGCCCGAAACACAAGTTTCGCATCTTTTTACGTGCCGATGGTTTGCGAAATGCACCCAACCACTGCAAAACATCATTTTGGATCTAATGGAGTAGAATGGACGTTTTCGTTGCGAAACCATATTCGCAACTTAGCTACCACGAAATAGTGCATTCAGGCCCGAAACACAAGTTTCGCATCTTTTACGTGCCGAAGGTTTGCCAAATGCTCCCAACCACTGCAAAACATCATTTTTGGTCTAGTGGAGTTGAATGGATGTTTATGTTGCGAAACCATTTTCGTAACTTCAGTACCCCGATATAGTGTATTCAGGCCAGAAACACAAGTTTCGCATGTTTGTACATGCCGAACGTTTGCGAAATGCTCCTAGCCACTGCAAAACATCATTTTGGGTCTAATGGAGTAGAATGGATGTTTTCGTTGTGAAACTCTTTTCGTAGCTTCGGTACCCCGAAATAGTGTATTCAGGCTCGAAATACAAGTTTCGCATCTTTTTACGTGCCGAAGGTTTGCGAAATGCCCCCAACCACTACAAAACATCATTTTGGGTCTAATGGAGTAGAATGGATGTTTTTGTAGCGAAACCATATTCACAACTTTGGTACCACGAAATAGTGCATTCAGGCCCGAAACACAAGTTTCACATCTTTTTACATGCCGAAGGTTTGCGAAATGCCCTCAACCACTGCAAAACATCATATTGGGTCTAATCGAGTAGAATGGATATTTTCGTTGCGAAATCATATTCGCAACTTCGGTACCCTGAAATAGTGTATTCAGCCCCGAAACACAAGTTTCGCATCTTTTTACGTGCCGAAGGTGTGCGAGATGCCCCCAACCACTGCAAAACATCATATTGGTCTAATCGAGTAGAATGGATGTTTTCGTTGCGAAATCATATTCGCAACTTCGGTACCCCGAAATAATGTATTCAGGCCCGAAACACAAGTTTCGCATCTTTTTACGTGCCGAAGGTTTGCGAAATGCCCCCAACCGCTACAAAACATCATTTTGGATCTAATGAAGTAGAATGGATGTTTTCGTTGTGAAACTATAATTGCAACTTCGGAACCACAAAATAGTGCATTCAGGCCCGAAACACAAGTTTCGCATCTTTTTACGTGCCGAGGGTTTGCGAAATGCTCCCGACCACAACAAAACATCATTTTGGGTCTAATGGAGTTGAATGGATGTTTTTGTTGAGAAACCATTTTCGTAACTTCAGTACCCCGAAATAGTGCATTCAGGTTCGAAACACAAGTTTCGCATCTTTTTATATGCTGATGGTTTGCGAAATGCTCCCAACCACTGCAATACATCATTTTGGGTCTCATGGACTAGGATGGATGTTTTCGTTGCGAAACTATATTCGCAACTTCAGTACCACGAAATAGTGCATTCAGGTTCGAAACACAAATTTCGCACCTTTTTACATGCCGAAGGTTTGCGAAATCCTCCCAACCACTGCAAAACATCATTTTGGGTCTAATGGAGTTGAATGGATGTCTTCGTAGCGAAACCATATTCGCAAGTTCGGTACCACGAAATAGTGCATTCAGGCCCGAAACACAAGTTTCACATCTTTTTACGTGCCGAAGGTTTGCGAAATGCCCCCAACCACTGCAAAACATCATATTGGGTCTAATGGAGTACAATGGATGTTTTCGTTGCGAAACCATTTTCGTAACTTCGGTACCCCGAAATAGTGTATTCATGCCTGAAACACAAGTTTCGCATCTTTTTACGGGCCGATGGTTCGCAAAATCCTCGCAACCACTACAAAACATCATTTTGGGTCTAATGGAGTAGAATGGATGTTTTCGTTGCGAAAACATATTCGCAACTTCGGTTCCACGAAATAGTGCATTCAGTCCCGAAACACAAGTTTCGCATCTTTTTACGTGCTGAAGGTGTGCGAGATGCCCCCAACCACTGCAAAACATCATATTGGTCTAATCGAGTAGAAAGGATGTTTTCGTTGTGAAATCATATTCGCAACTTCGGTACCCCGAAATAGTGTATTCAGGCCCGAAACACAAGTTTCGCATCTTTTTACGTGCTGAAGGTTTGCGAAATGCCCCCAACCGCTACAAAACATCATTTTGGATCTAATGGAGTAGAATGGATGTTTTCGTTGTGAAACTATATTTGCAACTTCGGTACCACAAAATAGTGCATTCAGGCCCGAAACACAAGTTTCGCATCTTTTTACGTGCCGAAGGTTTGCGAAATGCTCCCGACCACAACAAAACATCATTTTGGGTCTAATGGAGTTGAATGGATGTTATTGTTGTGAAACCATTTTCGTAACTTCAGTACCCCGAAATAGTGCATTCAGGTTCGAAACACAAGTTTCGCATCTTTTTATATGCTGATGGTTTGCGAAATGCTCCCAACCACTGCAATACATCATTTTGGGTCTCATGGACTAGGATGGATTTTTTCGTTGCGAAACTATATTCGCAGCTTCAGTACCACGAAATAGTGCATTCAGGTTCGAAACACAAATTTCGCATCTTTTTACATGCCGAAGGTTTGCGAAATCCCCCCAACCACTGCAAAACATCATTTTGGGTCTAATGGAGTTGAATGGATGTTTTCGTAGCGAAACCATATTCGCAACTTCGGTACCACGAAATAGTGCATTCAGGCCCGAAACACAAGTTTCACATCTTTTTACGTGCCGAATGTTTGCGAAATGCCCCAACCACTGCAAAACATCATATTGGGTCTAATGGAGTAGAATGGATGTTTTCGTTGCGAAACCATTTTCGAAACTTCGGTACCCCGAAATAGTGTATTCATGCCCGAAACACAAGTTACCAATCTTTTTACGTGCCGATGGTTTGCAAAATCCTCGCAACCAGTACAAAACATCATTTTGGGTCTAATCGAGTAGAATGGATGTTTTCGTTGCGAAACCATATTCGCAACTTCGGTACCACGAAATAGTGCATTCAGGCCCGAAACACAAGTTTCGCATCTTTTTACGTGCCGAAGGTGTGCGAGATGCCCCCAACCACTGCAAAACATCATATTGGACTAATCGAGTAGAATGGATGTTTTCGTTGCGAAATCATATTCGCAACTTCGGTACCCTGAAATAGTGTATTCAGCCCCGAAACACAAGTTTCGCATCTTTTTACGTGCCGAAGGTGTGCGAGATGCCCCCAACCACTGCAAAACATCATATTGGTCTAATCGAGTAGAATGGACGTTTTCGTTGCGAAATCATATTCGCAACTTCGGTACCCCGAAATAATGTATTCAGGCCCGAAACACAAGTTTCGCATCTTTTTACGTGCCGAAGGTTTGCGAAATGCCCCCAACCGCTACAAAACATCATTTTGGATCTAATGAAGTAGAATGGATGTTTTCGTTGTGAAACTATAATTGCAACTTCGGAACCACAAAATAGTGCATTCAGGCCCGAAACACAAGTTTCGCATCTTTTTACGTGCCGAGGGTTTGCGAAATGCTCCCGACCACAACAAAACATCATTTTGGGTCTAATGGAGTTGAATGGATGTTTTTGTTGAGAAACCATTTTCGTAACTTCAGTACCCCGAAATAGTGCATTCAGGTTCGAAACACAAGTTTCGCATGTTTTTACGTGCTTAAGGTTTGCGAAATCCTCCCAACCACTGCAAAATATCATTTTAGGTCTAATGGAGTAGAATGGATGTTTTCGTTGCGAAACCATATTCGCAACTTCGGTACCACAAAATAGTGCATTTAGGCCCGAAACTCAAGTTTCGCATCTGTTTACGTGCTTATGGTTTTCGAAATGCTCCCAACCACTACAAAACATCATTTTGGATCTAATTGAGTAGAATGGATGTTTTCGTTGCAAAACCATATTCGCAACTTAGGTACCACGAAATAGTGCATTCAGGCCCGAAACACAAGTTTCGCATCTTTTTACGTGCTGATGGTTTGCGAAATGCTCCCAACCACTGCAAAACATCATTTTGGATCTAATGGAGTAGAATGGATGTTTTCGTTGCGAAACCATATTCGCAACTTCGGTACCACGAAATAGTGCATTCAGGCCCGAAACACAAGTTTCGCATCTTTTTACGTGCTGATGGTTTGAGAAATGCTCCCAACCACTGCAAAACATCATTTTGGATCTAATGGAGTAGAATGGATGTTTTCGTTACAAAACCATATTCGCAACTTAGGTACCACGAAATAGTGCATTCAGGCCCGAAACACAAGTTTCGCATCTTTTTACGTGCTTAAGGTTTGCCAAATGCTCCCACCACTGCAAAACATCATTTTGGGTCTAATGGAGTTGAATGGATGTTTCTGTTGCGAAACCATTTTCGTAACTTCAGTAGCCCGAAATAGTGTATTCATGCCCGAAACACAAGTTTCGCATGTTTTTACGTGCTGAACGTTTGCGAAATGCTCCCAGCCACTGCAAAACATCATTTTGGGTCTAATGGACTAGAATGGTTGTTTTCGTTGAGAAACCATTTTCGTAACTTCGGTACCCCGAAATATTGTATTCAGGCCCGAAAGACAAGTTTCGCATCTTTTTACGTGCCGAAGGTTTGCGAAATGCCCCCAACCACTGTAAAACATCATATTGGGTCCAATCGAGTTGAATGGATGTTTTCGTTGCAAAATCATATTCGCAACTTCGGTATCCCGAAATAGTGTATTCAGGCCCGAAACACAAGTTTCGCATCTTTTTACGTGCCGAAGGTTTGCGAAATGCCCCCAACCACTACAAAACATCATTTTGGGTCTAATGGAGTAGAATGGATGTTTTCGTTGCGAAACCATATTTGCAACTTCGGTACCACAAAATAGTGCATTCAGGCCCGAAACATAAGTTTCGCATCTTTTTACGTGCTGAAGGTTTGCGAAATGCTCCCATCCACTACAAAACATCATTTTGGGTCTAATGGAGTTGAATGGATGTTTTTGTTGTGAAACAATTTTCGTAACTTCAGTACCCTGAAATAGTGCATTCAGGTTCGAAACACAAGTTTCGCATCTTTTTACATGCTGATGGTTTGCGAAATGCTCGCAATCACTACAAAACATCATTTTGGGTCTAATGGACTAGAATGGATGTTTTCGTTGCGAAACCATATTCGCAACTTCGGTACAACGAAATAGTGCATTCTGGTTCGAAACACAAGTTTTGCATCGTTTTACGTGCTGAAGGTTTGCGAAATCCTCCCAACCACTGCAAAACATCATTTTGGGTCTAATGGAGTAGAATGGATGTTTTCGTTGCGAAACCATATTCGCAACTTCGGTACCACGAAATAGTGCATTCAGGCCCGAAACACAAGTTTCGCATCTTTTTACGTGCTGATGGTTTGCGAAATGCTCCCAACCACTACAAAACATCATTTTGGATCTAATGGAGTAGAATGGATGTTTTCGTTGCAAAACCATATTCGCTACTTAGGTACCACGAAATAGTGTAATCAGGCCCGAAACACAAGTTTTGCATGTTTTTACGTGCTGAACGTTTGCGAAATGCTCCCAACCACTGCAAAACATCATTTTGGGTCTAATGGAGTAGAATGGATATTTTCGTTGCGAAACCATATTCGCAACTTCGGTACCGCAAAATAGTGCATTCAGGCTCGAAACACAATTTCGCATCTTTTTACGTGCTGATGGTTTGCGAAATGCTTCCAACCACTGCAAAACATCATTTTGGGTCCAATGGAGTAGAATGGAAGTTTTCATAGCGAAACCATTGTTGACGCCTGTTAACGTATACTTTTATATGTCAACTAAACATGGAAGAGTACTAAAAATTAATTAGATCACCTTGTTAGGGTTAAAACTAACATATTTCCATGAGTTTTGGTGAAGTTGTGATTTGCAGGGACTAAACAGGAAAATAGTAGAATTAGCGAGACATACGACTCCAAAGACGTGTCCCAATCGTACTCCGATCCAACTCCTACAAAAGAGCAACCTAGAAGTACTTCAAAGGAAGAATCAAAGTACAACATTGCGAAGAGCTCGTCGAGATGATCGAAACGGATATATCATTTGCCATATTCGGAGTCCAGAATCAGAAGATATTCGTCGCAGAGCGGAGTTCGGTAAAACGGGCATAACTTCATCATCCGGACTCCGTTTGACGCAAATTATAGTTTTTCGAAAGCGGCACGACGACGCGCACGCACCGACCAAAGATGGGCCTGAAGCTCCATAGTGGGAGACCGACCGGCCTCCTTACAGGGCCGATCGGTCTGGCCCTGCTGCCAAATGGGCCCCGCTTCTGGTATGTTCCAGAAGGTTCCTCCACCGAACTATAAAACCACATCTTGGCCGTAGATCAAGGTCGGTTGGATCATATGGTGGTGAGGCACCTCCTCAGGACTATATAAACAGACCCCAGAACCCCTGGTTCAATCATCTTCTCATTAGCTATCTACAGAGCAAAAAGTTAGGGTTTCATTTTAGAGAGGGATCCCTCTAGTTGTCTAGTTCATCTAGTTCTAGTTCTAGTTCTAGATCTAGTTCTTCTAGTTCATCTAGTTGTAAGATCAAGGAGAGAGGTGAGGAGAAAGCTGGAGATCCGGACCTGTCGGATCTTCATCAACATTGTACATCTACAGCAACTAGTTCGTTCTTCAGCAATCTCCAGGTTCTTTATTTATTAATTCTAAGTTCTCTATTTATTTATTCTCATTCAGTATTTATTTTAAGTTTATTTATTAGATTCCCGCTTGCATCAAGTGCTCTAGTCTTTGCAACGCTAGAGTAGTAATCTTTAGATTTGGCGTGGTGCTTAGTCTAGTGGTTACCTGGAATTGCACCCAATCCCACGGATAGTTAGTGGTAGCCCCAAGTGGTGACAGCCCTGACGGCCGACGTATTACACCACGTTCGGATTGGTGTTTGTAGGACCGTAGTTGGAGCTTCCTAGTCCCCTTCTCATCCCTTTCCGCAGCTAGTGTTCTGAAGTCCCAATATAAATAAACCCAAGAGTATCTCAGATTTTTAGATCGATTAGAGGCTTTAGAAACAATCTCTCTCTCTCCCAACATCATCAAACTTTTCGTAGGACGTTCTAAACTCTTACTAGTACACTTCACGTTCCCCGTGGAAATCGATACTCTGGAATACTCCCGAGTGAAGGCTACATCAGTATCCGTGTGCTTGCGGATTTTTCTCTTTGCGTTAATAAATAACAACAACCATATTCGCAACTTCGGTACCACAAAATAGTGCATTCAGGCCCGAAACACAAGTTTCGCATCTTTTTACGTGCCGAAGGTTTGCGAAATGCCCCCAACCACTGCAAAACATCATATTGGGTCTAATCGAGTAGAATGGATGTTTACGTTGTGAAATCAGATTCGCAACTTTGGTACCCCGAAATAGTGTATTCAAGCCTGAAACACAAGTTTCGCATCTTTTTACGTGCCGAAGGTTTGCGAAATGCCCTCAACCACTAAAAAACATCATTTTGGGTCTAATGGAGTAGAATGGATATTTTCGTTGGGAAACCATATTCGCAACTTTGCTACCCTGAAATAGTGTATTCAGCCCCGAAACACAAGTTTCGCATCTTTTTACGTGCCGAAGGTGTGCGAGATGCCCCCAACCACTACAAAACATCATATTGGTCTAATCGAGTAGAATGGACGTTTTCGTTGCGAAATCATATTCGCAACTTCGGTACCCCGAAATAGTGTATTCAGGCCCGAAACACAAGTTTCGCATCTTTTTACGTGCCGAAGGTTTGCGAAATGCCCCCAAACGCTACAAAACATCATTTTGGATCTAATGGAGTAGAATGGATGTTTTCGTTGCGAAACTATATTTGCAACTTCGGTACCACAAAATAGTGCATTCAGGCCTGAAACACAAGTTTCGCATCTTTTTACGTTCCGAAGCTTTGCGAAATGCTCCCGACCACAAAAAACATCATTTTGGGTCTAATGGAGTTGAATGGATGTTTTTGTTGCGAAACAATTTTCGTAACTTCAGTACCCCGAAATAGTGCATTCAGGTTCGAAACAGAAGTGTCGCATTATTTTACATGCTGATGGTTTGCGAAATGCTCCCAATCACTGCAAAACATCATTTTGGGTCTAATGGACTAGAATGGATGTTTTCGTTGCGAAACCATATTTGCAACTTTGGTACCACGAAATAGTGCAGTCAGGTTCAAAACACAAGTTTCGCATCGTTTTACGTGCCGAAGGTTTGCGAAATCCTCCCAACCGCTGCAAAACATCATTTTGGGTCTAATGGAGTAGAATGGATGTTTTCGTTGCGAAACCATATTCGCAACTTGGGGGCCCCAAAATAGTGCATTCAGGCCCGAAACACAAGTTTCGCATCTTTTTACGTGCTGAAGGTTTGCCAAATGCTCCCAACCACTGCAAAACATCATTTTGGGTCTAATGGAGTTGAATGGATGTTTTTGTTGCGAAACCATTTTCGTAACTTCAGTACCCTGAAATAGTGTATTCAGGCCCGAAACACAAATTTCGCATGTTTTTACGTGCTGAACGTTTGCGAAATACTCTCAGCCACTGCAAAACATCATTTTGGGTCTAATGGAGTAGAATGGATGTTTTCGTTGCGAAACAATTTTCGTAACTTCGGTACCCCGAAATAGTGTATTCAGGCCCGAAACACAAGTTTCGCATCTTTTTACGTGCCGAAGGTTTGCGAAATGCTCCCAACCACTACAATACATCATTTTGGGTCTAATGGAGTAGAATGGATGTTTTCGTTGTGAAACCATATTCGCAACTTCGGCACCCTGAAATGGTGCATTCAGGCTTGAAACACAATTTCGCATCTTTTTACGTGCTGATGGTTTGCAAAATGATCGCAACCACTGCAAAACATCATTTTGGGTCTAATGGAGTAGAATGGATGTTTTCATAGCGAAACCATATTCGCAACTTCGGTACCACAAAATAGTGCATTCAGGCCCGAAACACAAGTTCCGCATCTTTTTACGTGCCGAAGGTTTGCGAAATGCCCCCAACCACAGCAAAACATCATATTGGGTCTAATAGAGTTGAATGGATGTTTTCGTTGCGAAATCATATTCGCAACTTTGGTACCCTGAAATAGTGTATTCAGGCCCGAAACACCAGTTTCGCACCTTTTTACGTGCCAAAGGTTTGCGAAATGCCCTCAACCACTACAAAACATCATTTTGGCTCTAATGGAGTAGAATGGATGTTTTCGTTGGAAAACCATATTCGCAACTTCGGTACCACAAAATAGTGCATTCAGGCCCGAAACACAAGTTTCGTATCTTTTTACGTGCCGATGGTTTGCGAAATGCACCCAACCACTGCAAAACATCATTTTGGATCTAATGGAGTAGAATGGACGTTTTCGTTGCGAAACCATATTCGCAACTTAGCTACCACGAAATAGTGCATTCAGGCCCGAAACACAAGTTTCGCATCTTTTACGTGCCGAAGGTTTGCCAAATGCTGCCAACCACTGCAAAACATCATTTTTGGTCTAATGGAGTTGAATGGATGTTTATGTTGCGAAACCATTTTCGTAACTTCAGTACCCCGATATAGTGTATTCAGGCCCGAAACACAAGTTTCGCATGTTTGTACATGCCGAACGTTTGCGAAATGCTCCTAGCCACTGCAAAACATCATTTTGGGTCTAATGGAGTAGAATGGATGTTTTCGTTGTGAAACCATTTTCGTAGCTTCGGTACCCCGAAATAGTGTATTCAGGCTCGAAATACAAGTTTCGCATCTTTTTACGTGCCGAAGGTTTGCGAAATGCCCCCAACCACTACAAAACATCATTTTGGGTCTAATGGAGTAGAATGGATGTTTTTGTAGCGAAACCATATTCACAACTTTGGTACCACGAAATAGTGCATTCAGGCCCGAAACACCAGTTTCGCACCTTTTTACGTGCCAAAGGTTTGCGAAATGCCCTCAACCACTACAAAACATCATTTTGGCTCTAATGGAGTAGAATGGATGTTTTCGTTGGGAAACCATATTCGCAACTTCGGTACCACAAAATAGTGCATTCAGGCCCGAAACACAAGTTTCGCATCTTTTTACGTGCCGATGGTTTGCGAAATGCACCCAACCACTGCAAAACATCATTTTGGATCTAATGGAGTAGAATGGACGTTTTCGTTGCGAAACCATATTCGCAACTTAGCTACCACGAAATAGTGCATTCAGGCCCGTAACACAAGTTTCGCATCTTTTACGTGCCGAAGGTTTGCCAAATGCTCCCAACCACTGCAAAACATCATTTTTGGTCTAATGGAGTTGAATGGATGTTTATGTTGCGAAACCATTTTCGTAACTTCAGTACCCCGATATAGTGTATTCAGGCCCGAAACACAAGTTTCGCATGTTTGTACATGCCGAACGTTTGCGAAATGCTCCTAGCCACTGCAAAACATCATTTTGGGTCTAATGGAGTAGAATGGATGTTTTCGTTGTGAAACTATTTTCGTAGCTTCGGTACCCCGAAATAGTGTATTCAGGCTCGAAATACAAGTTTCGCATCTTTTTACGTGCCGAAGGTTTGCGAAATGCCCCCAACCACTACAAAGCATCATTTTGGGTCTAATGGAGTAGAATGGATGTTTTTGTAGCGAAACCATATTCACAACTTCGGTACCACAAAATAGTGCATTCAGGCCCGAAACACAAGTTTCACATCTTTTTACATGCCGAAGGTTTGCGAAATGCCCTCAACCACTGCAAGACATCATATTGGGTCTAATCGAGTAGAATGGATATTTTCGTTGCGAAATCATATTCGCAACTTCGGTACCCTGAAATAGTGTATTCAGCCCCGAAACACAAGTTTCGCATCTTTTTACGTGCCGAAGGTGTGCGAGATGCCCCCAACCACTGCAAAACATCATATTGGTCTAATCGAGTAGAATGGACGTTTTCGTTGCGAAATCATATTCGCAACTTCGGTACCCCGAAATAATGTATTCAGGCCCGAAACACAAGTTTCGCATCTTTTTACGTGCCGAAGGTTTGCGAAATGCCCCCAACCGCTACAAAATATCATTTTGGATCTAATGAAGTAGAATGGATGTTTTCGTTGTGAAACTATAATTGCAACTTCGGAACCACAAAATAGTGCATTCAGGCCCGAAACACAAGTTTCGCATCTTTTTACGTGCCGAGGGTTTGCGAAATGCTCCCGACCACAACAAAACATCATTTTGGGTCTAATGGACTTGAATGGATGTTTTTGTTGAGAAACCATTTTCGTAACTTCAGTACCCCGAAATAGTGCATTCAGGTTCGAAACACAAGTTTCGCATCTTTTTATATGCTGATGGTTTGCGAAATGCTCCCAACCACTGCAACACATCATTTTGGGTCTCATGGACTAGGATGGATGTTTTCGTTGCGAAACTATATTCGCAACTTCAGTACCACGAAATAGTGCATTCAGGTTCGAAACACAAATTTCGCACCTTTTTACATGCCGAAGGTTTGCGAAATGCCCCCAACCACTGCAAAACATCATTCTGGGTCTAATGGAGTTGAATGGATGTCTTCGTAGCGAAACCATATTCGCAAGTTCGGTACCACGAAATAGTGCATTCAGGCCCGAAACACAAGTTTCACATCTTTTTACGTGCCGAAGGTTTGCGAAATGCCCCCAACCACTGCAAAACATCATATTGGGTCTAATGGAGTACAATGGATGTTTTCGTTGCGAAACCATTTTCGTAACTTCGGTACCCCGAAATAGTGTATTCATGCCTGAAACACAAGTTTCGCATCTTTTTACGTGCCGATGGTTCGCAAAATCCTCGCAACCACTACAAAACATCATTTTGGGTCTAATGGAGTAGAATGGATGTTTTCGTTGCGAAAACATATTCGCAACTTCGGTTCCACGAAATAGTGCATTCAGTCCCGAAACACAAGTTTCGCATCTTTTTACGTGCTGAAGGTGTGCGAGATGCCCCCAACCACTGCAAAACATCATATTGGTCTAATCGAGTAGAAAGGATGTTTTCGTTGTGAAATCATATTCGCAACTTCGGTACCCCGAAATAGTGTATTCAGGCCCGAAACACAAGTTTCGCATCTTTTTACGTGCCGAAGGTTTGCGAAATGCCCCCAACCGCTACAAAACATCATTTTGGATCTAATGGAGTAGAATGGATGTTTTCGTTGTGAAACTATATTTGCAACTTCGGTACCACAAAATAGTGCATTCAGGTCCGAAACACAAGTTTCGCATCTTTTTACGTGCCGAAGGTTTGCGAAATGCTCCCGACCACAACAAAACATCATTTTGGGTCTAATGGAGTTGAATGGATGTTATTGTTGTGAAACCATTTTCGTAACTTCAGTACCCCGAAATAGTGCATTCAGGTTCGAAACACAAGTTTCGCATCTTTTTATATGCTGATGGTTTGCGAAATGCTCCCAACCACTGCAATACATCATTTTGGGTCTCATGGACTAGGATGGATTTTTTCGTTGCGAAACTATATTCGCAGCTTCAGTACCACGAAATAGTGCATTCAGGTTCGAAACACAAATTTCGCATCTTTTTACATGCCGAAGGTTTGCGAAATCCTCCCAACCACTGTAAAACATCATTTTGGGTCTAATGGAGTTGAATGGATGTTTTCGTAGCGAAACCATATTCGCAACTTCGGTACCACGAAATAGTGCATTCAGGCCCGAAACACAAGTTTCACATCTTTTTACGTGCCGAATGTTTGCGAAATGCCCCAACCACTGCAAAACATCATATTGGGTCTAATGGAGTAGAATGGATGTTTTCGTTGCGAAACCATTTTCGAAACTTCGGTACCCCGAAATAGTGTATTCATGCCCGAAACACAAGTTACGAATCTTTTTACGTGCCGATGGTTTGCAAAATCCTCGCAACCACTACAAAACATCATTTTGGGTCTAATCGAGTAGAATGGATGTTTTCGTTGCGAAACCATATTCGCAACTTCGGTACCACGAAATAGTGCATTCAGGCCCGAAACACAAGTTTCGCATCTTTTTACGTGCCGAAGGTGTGCGAGATGCCCCCAACCACTGCAAAACATCATATTGGACTAATCGAGTAGAATGGATGTTTTCGTTGCGAAATCATATTCGCAACTTCGGTACCCCGAAATAGTGTATTCAGGCCCGAAACACAAGTTTCGCATCTTTTTACGTGCCGAAGGTTTGCGAAATGCCCCCAACTGCTTCAAAACATCATTTTGGATCTAATGGAGTAGAATGGATGTTTTCGTTGCGAAACTATATTTGCAACTTCGGTACCACAAAATAGTGCATTCAGGCCCGAAACACAAGTTTCGCATCTTTTTACGTGTCGAAGTTTTGCGAAATGCTCCCGACAACAACAAAACATCATTTTGGGTCTAATGGAGTTGAATGGATGTTTTTGTTGCGAAACCATTTTCATAACTTCAGTACCCCAAAATAGTGCATTTAGGTTCGAAACACAAGTTTCGCATCTTTTTACATGCTGATGGTTTGCGAAATGCTCCCAACTACTGCAAAGCATCATTTTGGGTCTAATGGAGTTGAATGGATGTTTTCGTAGCGAAACCATATTCGCAACTTCGGTACCACGAAATAGTGCATTCAGGCCCGAAACACAAGTTTCGCATCTTTTTACGTGCCGAAGGTTTGCGAAATGCTCCCGACCACAACAAAACATCATTTTGGGTCTAATGGAGTTGAATGGATGTTATTGTTGTGAAACCATTTTCGTAACTTCAGTACCCCGAAATAGTGCATTCAGGTTCGAAACACAAGTTTCGCATCTTTTTATATGCTGATGGTTTGCGAAATGCTCCCAACCACTGCAATACATCATTTTGGGTCTCTTGGACTAGGATGGATTTTTTCGTTGCGAAACTATATTCGCAACTTCAGTACCACGAAATAGTGCATTCAGGTCCGAAACACAAATTTCGCATCTTTTTACATGCCGAAGGTTTGCGAAATCCTCCAAACCACTGCAAAACATCATTTTGGGTCTAATGGAGTTGAATGGATGTTTTCGTAGCGAAACCATATTCGCAACTTCGGTACCACGAAATAGTGCATTCAGGCCCGAAACACAAGTTTCACATCTTTTTACGTGCCGAATGTTTGCGAAATGCCCCAACCACTGCAAAACATCATATTGGGTCTAATGGAGTACAATGGATGTTTTCGTTGCGAAACCATTTTCGAAACTTCGGTACCCCGAAATAGTGTATTCATGCCCGAAACACAAGTTACGAATCTTTTTACGTGCCGATGGTTTGCAAAATCCTCGCAACCACTACAAAACATCATTTTGTGTCTAATAGAGTAGATTGGATGTTTTTGTTCCGAAACCATATTCGCAACTTCGGTACCACGAAATAGTGCATTCAGGCCCGAAACACAAGTTTCGCATCTTTTTACGTGCCGAAGGTGTGCGAGATGCCCCCAACCACTGCAAAACATCATATTGGACTAATCGAGTAGAATGGATGTTTTCGTTGCGAAATCATATTCGCAACTTCGGTACCCCAAAATAGTGTATTCAGGCCCGAAACACAAGTTTCGCATCTTTTTACGTGCCGAAGGTTTGCGAAATGCCCCCAACTGCTTCAAAACATCATTTTGGATCTAATGGAGTAGAATGGATGTTTTTGTTGCGAAACTATATTTGCAACTTCGGTACCACAAAATAGTGCATTCTAGCCCGAAACACAAGTTTCGCATCTTTTTACGTGCCGAAGGTTTGCGAAATGCTCCCGACCACAACGAAACATCATTTTGGGTCTAATGGAGTTGAATGGATGTGTTTGTTGCGAAACCATTTTCATAACTTCAGTACCCCGAAATAGTGCATTCAGGTTCGAAACACAAGTTTCGCATCTTTTTACATGCTGATGGTTTGCGAAATGCTCCCAACCACTGCAAAGCATCATTTTGGGTCTAATGGACTAGAAAGGATATTTTCGTTGCGTAACTATATTCGCAACTTCAGTACCATGAAATAGTGCATTCAGGTTCGAAACACAAGTTTCACATCATTTTACGTGCCGAAGGTTTGCGAAATCCTCCCAACCACGCAAAACATCATTTTGGGTCTAATCGAGTAGAATGGATGTTTTCGTTGCGAAATCAAATTCGCAACTTCGGTACCACGAAATAGTGCATTCTGGCCCGAAACACATGTTTCACATATTTTTACATGCCGAAGGTTTGCGAAATGCTCCCAACCACTGCAAAATATCATATTGGGTCTAATCGAGTAGAATGGATGTTTTCGTTGCGAAATCATATTCGCAACTTCGGTACCCTGAAATAGTATATTCAGGCTCGAAACACAAGTTTCGCATCTTTTTACGTGCCGAAGGTTTGCGAAATGCCCCCAACCACTACAAAACATCATTTTGGGTCTAATGGAGTAGAATGGATGTTTTTGTTGCGAAACCATATTCACAACTTCAGTACCCCGAAATAGTGCATTCAAGTTTGAAACACAAGTTTCGTATCTTTTTACATGCTGATGGTTTGCGAAATGCTCCCAACCACAGCAAAACATCATTTTGGGTCTAACGGACTACAATGGATATTTTCGTTGCGAAACTATATTCGCAACTTCAGCACCACGAAATAGTGCATTCAGGTGCGAAACACAAGTTTCACATCGTTTTACGTGCCGAAGGTTTGCCAAATCCTCCCAACTACTGCAAAACATCATTTTGGGTCTAATGGAGTAGAACGGATGTTTTCGTTGCGAAACCATATTCGCAACTTCGGTACCACGAAATAGTGCATTCAGGTTCGAAACACAAGTTTCGCATCGTTTTAGGTGCTGAAGGTTTGCGAAATCCTCCCAACCACTCCAAAACATCATTTTGGGTCTAATGGAGTAGAATGAATGTTTTCGTTGCGAAACCATTTTCGTAACTTCGGTACCCCGAAATAGTGTATTCTGGCCCGAAACTCAAGTTTCGCATCTTTTTACGTGCTGATGGTTTGCGAACTGCTCCCAACCACTACAAAACATCATTTTGGGTCTAATGGAGTTGAATGGATGTTTTTGTTGCGAAACCATTTTCGTAACTTCAGTACCCCGAAATAGTGCATTCAGGTTCGAAACACAAGTTTCGCATATTTTTACGTGCCGAAGGTTTGCGAAATGCCCCCAACCACTGTAAAACATCATATTGGGTCTAATGGAGTAGAATGGATGTTT
The DNA here is from genome assembly GCA_036936925.1 of Cenchrus fungigraminus. Taxonomy (NCBI): domain Eukaryota; kingdom Viridiplantae; phylum Streptophyta; class Magnoliopsida; order Poales; family Poaceae; genus Cenchrus; species Cenchrus fungigraminus. The sequence goes on along the minus strand of CM072769.1, from coordinate 75,395,443 downwards.
TCGTTGCGAAACCAATTTCGTAACTTCGGTACACCGAAATAGTGTATTCAGGCCCGAAATACAAGTTTCGCATCTTTTTACTTGCCGATGGTTTGCGAAATCCTCGCAACCACTACAAAACATCATTTTGGGTCTAATGGAGTAGAATGGATGTTTTCGTTGCGAAACCATATTCGCAACTTCGGTACCACGAAATAGTGCATTTAGGCCCGAAACACAAGTTTTGCATCTTTTTACATGCCGAAGGTGTGCGAGATGCCCCCAGCCACTGCAAAACATCATATTGGTCTAATCGAGTAGAATGGATGTTTTCGTTGCGAAATTATATTCGCAACTTCGGTGCCCCGAAATAGTGTATTTAGGCCCGAAACACAAGTTTCGCATCTTTTTACGTGCCGAAGGTTTGCGAAATGCCCCCAACCGCTACAAAACATCATTTTGGATCTAATGGAGTAGAATGGATGTTTTCGTTGCGAAACTATATTTGCAACTTCGGTACCACAAAATAGTGTATTCAGGCCCGAAACACAAGTTTCGCATCTTTTTACGTGCCGAAGGTTTGCGAAATGCTCCCGACCACAACAAAACATCATTTTGGGTCTAATGGAGTTGAATGGATGATTTTGTTGCGAAACCATTTTCGTAACATCAGTACCCTGAAATAGTGCATTCAGGTTCGAAACACAAGTTTCGCATCTTTTTACAAGCGGATGGTTTGCGAAATGCTCCCAACCACTGCAAAACATCATTTTGGGTCTGAGGGACTAGAATGGATATTTTCGTTGCGAAACTATATTCGCAACTTCAGTACCACGAAATAGTGCATTCAGGTTCGAAACACAAGTTTCGCATCATTTTACGTGCCGAAGGTTTGCGAAATCCTCCCAACCACTACAAAACATCATTTTGGGTCTAATGGAGTAGAATGGATGTTTTCGTTGCGAAACCATATTCGCAACTTCGGTACCACGAAATAGTGCATTCAGGCCCGAAACACAAGTTTCGCATCTTTTTACGTGCCGATGGTTTGCAAAATGCTCCCAACCACTGCAAAACATCATTTTGGATCTAATGGAGTAGAATGTATGTTTTCGTTGCGAAACCATATTCGCAACTTAGGTACCACGAAATACTGCATTCAGGCCCGAAACACAAGTTTCGCATCTTTTTATGTGCCGAAAGTTTGCGAAATGCTCCCGACCACAACAAAACATCATTTTGGGTCTAATGGAGTTGAATGGATGTTTTTGTTGTGAAACCATTTTCGTAACTTCAGTACCACGAAATAGTGCATTCAGGTTCGAAACACAAGTTTCGCATCTTTTTACATGCTGATGGTTTGCGAAATGCTCCCATCCACAGCAAAACATCATTTTGGGTCTAAGGGACTACAATGGATATTTTCGTTGCGAAACTATATTCGCAACTTCAGTACCACGAAATAGTGCATTCAGGTGCGAAACACAAGTTTCGCATCGTTTTACGTGCCGAAGGTTTGCGAAATCCTCCCAACCACTACAAAACATCATTTTGGGTCTAATGGAGTAGAATGGATGTTTTCGTTGCGAAACCATATTGGCAACTTCGGTCCCATGAAATAGTGCATTCAAGTTCGAAACACAAGTTTCGCATCGTTTTACGTGCTGAAGGTTTGCGAAATCCTCCCAACCACTGCAAAACATCATTTTGGGTCTAATGGAGTAGAATTGATGTTTTCGTTGCGAAACCATTTTCGTAACTTCGGTACCCCGAAATAGTGTATTCAGGCCCGAAACGCAAGTTTCACATCTTTTTACGTGCTGATGGTTTGCGAACTGCTCCCAACCACTACAAAACATCATTTTGGGTCTAATGGAGTTGAATGGATGTTTTTGTTGCGAAACCATTTTCGTAACTTTAGTACCCCGAAATAATGCAATCAGGTTCGAAACACAAGTTTCGCACCTTTTTACATGCCAAATGTTTGCGAAATCCTCCCAACCACTGCAAAACATCATTTTGGGTCTAATGGAGTTGAATGGATGTCTTCGTAGCAAAACCATATTCGCAACTTCGGTACCACGAAATAGTGCATTCAGGCCCGAAACACAAGTTTCACATCTTTTTACGTGCCGAAGGTTTGCGAAATGCCCCCAACCACTGCAAAACATAATATTGGGTCTAATGGAGTAGAATGGATGTTTTCGTTGCGAAACCATTTTCGTAACTTCGGTACACCGAAATAGTGTATTCAGGCCTGAAATACAAGTTTCGCATCTTTTTACGTGCCGATGGTTTGCGAAATCCTCGCAACCACTACAAAACATCATTTTGGGTCTAATGGAGTAGAATGGATGTTTTCGTTGCGAAACCATATTCGCAACTTCGGTACCACGAAATAGTGCATTCAGGCCTGAAACACAAGTTTTGCATCTTTTTACGTGCCGAAGGTGTGCGAGATGCCCCCAACCACTGCAAAACATCATATTGGACTAATCGAGTAGAATGGATGTTTTCGTTGCGAAATCATATTCGCAACTTCGGTACCCCGAAATAGGTTATTGAGGCCCGAAACACAAGTTTCGCATCTTTTTACGTGCCGAAGGTTTGCGAAATGCTCCCGACCACAACAAAACATCATTTTGGGTCTAATGGAGTTGAATGGATGTTTTTGTTGCGAAACCATTTTCGTAACATCACTACCCTGAAATAGTGCATTCAGGTTCGAAACACAAGTTTCGCATCTTTTTACAAGCTGATGGTTTGCGAAATGCTCCCAACCACTGCAAAACATCATTTTGGGTCTGAGGGACTAGAATGGATATTTTCGTTGCGAAACTATATTCGCAACTTCAGTACCACGAAATAGTGCATTCAGGTTCGAAACACAAGTTTCGCATCGTTTTACGTGCCGAAGGTTTGCAAAATCCTCCCAACCACTACAAAACATCATTTTGGGTCTAATGGAGTAGAATGGATGTTTTCGTTGCGAAACCATATTCGCAACTTCGGTACCACGAAATAGAGCATTCAGTCCCGAAACACAAGTTTCGCATCTTTTTACGTGCCAATGGTTTGCGAAATATTCCCAACCACTGCAAAACATCATTTTGGATCTAATGGAGTAGAATGTATGTTTTCGTTGCGAAACCATATTCGCAACTTAGGTACCACGAAATACTGCATTCAGGCCCGAAACACAAGTTTCGCATCTTTTTACGTGACGAAGGTTTGCGAAATGCTCCCGACCACAACAAAACATCATTTTGGGTCTAATGGAGTTGAATGGATGTTTTTGTTGCGAAACCATTTTCGTAACTTCAGTACCCCGAAATAGTGCATTCAGGTTCGAAACACAAGTTTCGCATCTTTTTACATGCTGATGGTTTGCGAAATGCTCCCAACCACAGGAAAACATCATTTTGGGTCTAAGGGACTACAATGGATATTTTCGTTGCGAAACTATATTCGCAACTTCAGTACCACGAAATAGTGCATTCAGGTGCGAAACACAAGTTTCGCATCGTTTTACGTGCCGAAGGTTTGCGAAATCCTCCCAACCACTGCAAAACATCATTTTGGGTCTAATGGAGTAGAATGGATGTTTTCATTGCGAAACCATATTGGCAACTTCGGTACCACGAAATAGTGCATTCAGGTTCGAAACACAAGTTTCGCATCGTTATACGTGCTGAAGGTTTGCGAAATCCTCCCAACCACTGCAAAACATCATTTTGGGTCTAATGGAGTAGAATGGATGTTTTCGTTGCGAAACCATTTTCCTAACTTCAGTACCCCGAAATAGTGTATTCAGGCCCGAAACGCAAGTTTCGCATCTTTTTACGTGCTGATGGTTTGCGAATTGCTCCCAACCACTACAAAACATCATTTTGGGTCTAATGGAGTTGAATGGATGTTTTTGTTGCGAAACCATTTTCGTAACTTTAGTACCCCGAAATAGTGCATTCAGGTTCGAAACATAAGTTTCGCATCTTTTTACGTGCCGAAGGTTTGCGAAATGCCCCCAACCACTGCAAAACATCATATTGGGTCTAATGGAGTAGAATGGATGTTTTCGTTGCGAAACCATTTTCGTAACTTCGGTACACCGAAATAGTGTATTCAGGCCCGAAATACAAGTTTCGCATCTTTTTACGTGCCGATGGTTTGCGAAATCCTCGCAACCACTACAAAACATCATTTTGGGTCTAATGGAGTAGAATGGATGTTTTCGTTGCGAAACCATATTCGCAACTTCGGTACCACGAAATAGTGCATTCAGGCCTGAAACACAAGTTTTGCATCTTTTTACGTGCCGAAGGTGTGCGAGATGCCCCCAACCACTGCAAAACATCATATTGGTCTAATCGAGTAGAATGGATGTTTTCGTTGCGAAATCATATTCACAACTTCGGTACCCCGAAATAGTGTATTCAGGCCCGAAACACAAGTTTCGCATCTTTTTACGTGCCGAAGGTTTGCGAAATGCCCCCAACCGCTACAAAACATCATTTTGGATCTAATGGAGTAGAATGGATGTTTTCGTTGCGAAACTATATTTGCTACTTCGGTACCATAAAATAGTGTATTCAAGACCGAAACACAAGTTTCGCATCTTTTTACGTGCCGAAGGTTTGCGAAATGCTCCCGACCACAACAAAACATCATTTTGGGTCTAATGGAGTTGAATGGATGTTTTTGTTGCGAAACCATTTTCGTAACTTCAGTACCCCGAAATAGTGCATTCAGGTTCGAAACACAAGTTTCACATCTTTTTACATGCTGATGGTTTGCGAAATGCTCCCAACCACTGCAAAACATCATTTTGGGTCTAAGGGACTACAATGGATATTTTCGTTGCGAAACTATATTCGCAACTTCAGTACTACGAAATAGTGCATTCAGGTTCGAAACACAAGTTTCGCATCGTTTTACGTGCCGAAGGTTTGCGAAATCCTCCCAACCACTGCAAAACATCATTTTGGGTCTAATGGAGTAGAATGGATGTTTTCGTTGCGAAACCATATTCGCAACTTCGGTACCACGAAATAGTGCATTCAGGCCCGAAACACAAGTTTCGCATCTTTTACGTGCCGATGGTTTGCGAAATGCTCCCAACCACTGCAAAACATCATTTTGGATCTAATGGAGTAGAATGTATGTTTTCGTTGCGAAACCATATTCGCAACTTAGGTACCACGAAATACTGCATTCAGGCCCGAAACACAAGTTTCGCATCTTTTTACGTGTCGAAGGTTTGCGAAATGCTCTCGACCACAACAAAACATCATTTTGGGTCTAATGGAGTTGAATGGATGTTTTTGTTGCGAAACCATTTTCGTAACTTGAGTACCCCGAAATAGTGCATTCAGGTTCGAAACACAAGTTTCGCATCTTTTTACATGCTGATGGTTTGCGAAATGGTCCCAACCACTGCAAAACATCATTTTGGGTCTAAGGGACTATAATGGATATTTTCGTTGCGAAACTATATTCGCAACTTCAGTACCACGAAATAGTGCATTCAGGTGCGAAACACAAGTTTCGCATCATTTTATGTGTCGAAGGTTTGCGAAATCCTCCCAACCACTGCAAAACATCATTTTGGGTCTAATGGAGTAGAATGGATGTATTCGTTGCGAAACTATATTTGCAACTTCGGTACCACGAAATAGTGCATTCAGGCCTGAAACACAAGTTTCTCATCTTTTTACGTGCCGATGGTTTGCGAAATGCTCCCAACCACAACAAAACATCATTTTGGATCTAATGGAGTTGAATGGATGTTTTTGTTGCAAAACCATTTTCGTAACTTCAGTACCCCGAAATAGTGCATTCAGGTTCGAAACACAAGTTTCGTATCTTTTTACAAGCTGATGGTTTGCGAAATGCTCCCAACCACTGCAATACATCATTTTGGGCCTCATGGACTAGAATGGATGTTTTCGTTGCGAAACTATATTCGCAACTTCAGTACCACGAAATAGTGTATTCAGGTTCGAAACACGAATTTCGCATCTTTTTACATGCCGAAGGTTTACGAAATCCTCCCGACCACAACAAAACATCATTTTGGGTCTAATGGAGTTGAATGGACATTTTTGTTGCGAAACCATTTTCGTAACTTCAGTACCCCGAAATAGTGCATTCAGGTTCGAAACACAAGTTTCGCATCTTTTTACATGCTGATGGTTTACGAAATGCTCCCAACCACTGCAAAACATCATTTTGGGTCGAATGGACTAGAATGGATATTTTCGTTGCGAAATTATATTCGCAACTTCAGTACCACGATATAGTGCATTCAGGTTCGAAACCCAAGTTTCGCATCGTTTTACGTGCTGAAGGTTTGCGAAATCCTCCCAACCACGCAAAACATCATTTTGAGTCTAATCGTGTAGAATGGATGTTTTCGTTGCGAAATCAAATTCGCAACTTCGGTACCACGAAATAGTGCATTCAGGCTCCAAACACAAGTTTCACATATTTTTACGTGCCGAAGGTTTGCGAAATGCCCCCAACCACTGCAAAATATCATATTGGGTCTAATCGAGTAGAATGGATGTTTTCGTTGTGAAATCATATTCGCAACTTCGGTATCCTGAAATAGTGTATTCAGGCCCGAAACACAAGTTCGCATCTTTTTACGTGCCGAAGGTTTGCGAAATGCCCCCAACCACTACAAAACATCATTTTGGGTCTAATGGAGTAGAATGGATGTTTTCGTTGCGAAACCATATTTGCAACTTCGGTACCACGAAATAGTGCATTCAGGCCCGAAACACAAGTTTCGCATCTTTTTACGTGCCGAAGGTTTGCGAAATGCTCCCAACCACTGCAAAACATCATTTTGGGTCTAATGGAGTTGAATGGATGTTTTTGTTGCGAAACCATTTTCGTAACTTCAGTACCACGAAATAGTGCATTCAGGTTCGAAACACAAGTTTCGCATCTTTTTACATGCTGATGGTTTGCGAAATGCTCCCAACCACTGCAATACATCATTTTGGGTCTCATGGACTAGGATGGATGTTTTCGTTGCGAAACTATATTCGCAACTTCAGTACCACGAAATAGTGCATTCAGGTTCGAAACACAAATTTCGCATCTTTTTACATGCCGAAGGTTTGCGAAATCATCCCAACCACTGCAAAACATCATTTTGGGTCTAATGGAGTTGAATAGATGTTTTCGTAGCGATACCATATTCGCAACTTCGGTACCACGAAATAGTGCATTCAGGCCCGAAACACAAGTTTCGCATCTTTTTACGTGCCGAAGTTTTGCGAAATGCCCCCAACGACTGCAAAACATCATATTGGGTCTAATGGAGTAGAATGGATGTTTTCGTTGTGAAACTATTTTCATAACTTCGGTACCCCGAAATAGTGTATCCAGGCCCGAAACACAAGTTTCGCATCGTTTTACGTGCTGATGGTTTGCGAAATCCTCGCAACCACTACAAAACATCATTTTGGGTCTAATGGAGTAGAATGGATGTTTTCGTGGCGAAACCATATTCGCAACTTCGGTACCCCGAAATAGTGTATTCAGGCCCGAAACACAAGTTTCGCATCTTTTTACGTGCCGAAGGTTTGCGAAATGCTCCCGACCACAACAAAACATCATTTTGGGTCTAATGGAGTTGAATGGATGTTTTTGTTGCGAAACCATTTTCGTAACATCACTACCCTGAAATAGTGCATTCAGGTTCAAAACACAAGTTTCGCATCTTTTTACAAGCTGATGGTTTGCGAAATGCTCCCAACCACTGCAAAACATCATTTTGGGTCTGAGGGACTAGAATGGATATTTTCGTTGCGAAACTATATTCGCAACTTCAGTACCACGAAATAGTGCATTCAGGTGCGAAACACAAGTTTCGCATCGTTTTACGTGCCGAAGGTTTGCGAAATCCTCCCAACCACTGCAAAACATCATTTTGGGTCTAATGGAGTAGAATGGATGTTTTCATTGCGAAACCATATTGGCAACTTCGGTACCACGAAATAGTGCATTCAGGTTCGAAACACAAGTTTCACATCGTTTTACGTGCTGAAGGTTTGCGAAATCCTCCCAACCACTGCAAAACATCATTTTGGGTCTAATGGAGTAGAATGGATGTTTTCGTTGCGAAACCATTTTCCTAACTTCAGTACCCCGAAATAGTGTATTCAGGCCCGAAATGTAAGTTTCGCATCTTTTTACGTGCTGATGGTTTGCGAATTGCTCCCAACCACTACAAAACATCATTTTGGGTCTAATGGAGTTGAATTGATGTTTTTGTTGCGAAACCATTTTCGTAACTTTAGTACCCCGAAATAGTGCATTCAGGTTCGAAACATAAGTTTCGCATCTTTTTACGTGCCGAAGGTTTGCGAAATGCCCCCAACCACTGCAAAACATCATATTGGGTCTAATGGAGTAGAATGGATGTTTTCGTTGCGAAACCATTTTCGTAACTTCGGTACACCGAAATAGTGTATTCAGGCCCGAAATACAAGTTTCGCATCTTTTTACGTGCCGATGGTTTGCGAAATCCTCGCAACCACTACAAAACATCATTTTGGGTCTAATGGAGTAGAATGGATGTTTTCGTTGCGAAACCATATTCGCAACTTCGGTACCACGAAATAGTGCATTCAGGCCTGAAACACAAGTTTTGCATCTTTTTACGTGCCGAAGGTGTGCGAGATGCCCCCAACCACTGCAAAACATCATATTGGTCTAATCGAGTAGAATGGATGTTTTCGTTGCGAAATCATATTCACAACTTCGGTACCCCGAAATAGTGTATTCAGGCCCGAAAAACAAGTTTCGCATCTTTTTACGTGCCGAAGGTTTGCGAAATGCCCCCAACCGCTACAAAACATCATTTTGGATCTAATGGAGTAGAATGGATGTTTTCGTTGCGAAACTATATTTGCAACTTCGGTACCATAAAATAGTGTATTCAAGACCGAAACACAAGTTTCGCATCTTTTTACGTGCCGAAGGTTTGCGAAATGCTCCCGACCACAACAAAACATCATTTTGGGTCTAATGGAGTTGAATGGATGTTTTTGTTGCGAAACCATTTTCGTAACTTCAGTACCCCGAAATAGTGCATTCAGGTTCGAAACACAAGTTTCACATCTTTTTACATGCTGATGGTTTGCGAAATGCTCCCAACCACTGCAAAACATCATTTTGGGTCTAATGGAGTAGAATGGATGTTTTCGTTGTGAAACTATTTTCATAACTTCGGTACCCCGAAATAGTGTATCCAGGCCCGAAACACAAGTTTCGCATCGTTTTACGTGCTGATGGTTTGCGAAATCCTCGCAACCACTACAAAACACCATTTTGGGTCTAATGGAGTAGAATGGATGTTTTCGTGGCGAAACCATATTCGCAACTTCGGTACCCCGAAATAGTGTATTCAGGCCCGAAACACAAGTTTCGCATCTTTTTACGTGCCGAAGGTTTGCGAAATGCTCCCGACCACAACAAAACATCATTTTGGGTCTAATGGAGTTGAATGGATGTTTTTGTTGCGAAACCATTTTCGTAACATCACTACCCTGAAATAGTGCATTCAGGTTCAAAACACAAGTTTCGCATCTTTTTACAAGCTGATGGTTTGCGAAATGCTCCCAACCACTGCAAAACATCATTTTGGGTCTGAGGGACTAGAATGGATATTTTTGTTGCGAAACTATATTCGCAACTTCAGTACCACGAAATAGTGCATTCAGGTTCGAAACACAAGTTTCGCATCGTTTTACGTGCCGAAGGTTTGCAAAATCCTCCCAACCACTACAAAACATCATTTTGGGTCTAATGGAGTAGAATGGATGTTTTCGTTGCGAAACCATATTCGCAACTTCGGTACCACGAAATAGAGCATTCAGTCCCGAAACACAAGTTTCGCATCTTTTTACGTGCCAATGGTTTGCGAAATATTCCCAACCACTGCAAAACATCATTTTGGATCTAATGGAGTAGATTGTATGTTTTCGTTGCGAAACCATATTCGCAACTTAGGTACCACGAAATACTGCATTCAGGCCCGAAACACAAGTTTCGCATCTTTTTACGTGACGAAGGTTTGCGAAATGCTCCCGACCACAACAAAACATCATTTTGGGTCTAATGGAGTTGAATGGATGTTTTTGTTGCGAAACCATTTTCGTAACTTCAGTACCCCGAAATAGTGCATTCAGGTTCGAAACACAAGTTTCGCATCTTTTTACATGCTGATGGTTTGCGTAATGCTCCCAACCACAGGAAAACATCATTTTGGGTCTAAGGGACTACAATGGATATTTTCGTTGCGAAACCATATTCGCAACTTAGGTACCACGAAATACTGCATTCAGGCCCGAAACACAAGTTTCGCATCTTTTTACGTGACGAAGGTTTGCGAAATGCTCCCGACCACAACAAAACATCATTTTGGGTCTAATGGAGTTGAATGGATGTTTTTGTTGCGAAACCATTTTCGTAACTTCAGTACCCCGAAATAGTGCATTCAGGTTCGAAACACAAGTTTCGCATCTTTTTACATGCTGATGGTTTGCGTAATGCTCCCAACCACAGGAAAACATCATTTTGGGTCTAAGGGACTACAATGGATATTTTCGTTGCGAAACTATATTCGCAACTTCAGTACCACGAAATAGTGCATTCAGGTGCGAAACACAAGTTTCGCATCGTTTTACGTGCCGAAGGTTTGCGAAATCCTCCCAACCACTGCAAAACATCATTTTGGGTCTAATGGAGTAGAATGGATGTTTTCATTGCGAAACCATATTGGCAACTTCGGTACCACGAAATAGTGCATTCAGGTTCGAAACACAAGTTTCACATCGTTTTACGTGCTGAAGGTTTGCGAAATCCTCCCAACCACTGCAAAACATCATTTTGGGTCTAATGGAGTAGAATGGATGTTTTCGTTGCGAAACCATTTTCCTAACTTCAGTACCCCGAAATAGTGTATTCAGGCCCGAAACGTAAGTTTCGCATCTTTTTACGTGCTGATGGTTTGCGAATTGCTCCCAACCACTACAAAACATCATTTTGGGTCTAATGGAGTTGAATGGATGTTTTTGTTGCGAAACCATTTTCGTAACTTTAGTACCCCGAAATAGTGCATTCAGGTTCGAAACATAAGTTTCGCATCTTTTTACGTGCCGAAGGTTTGCGAAATGCCCCCAACCACTGCAAAACATCATATTGGGTCTAATGGAGTAGAATGGATGTTTTCGTTGCGAAACCATTTTCGTAACTTCGGTACACCGAAATAGTGTATTCAGGCCCGAAATACAAGTTTCGCATCTTTTTACGTGCCGATGGTTTGCGAAATCCTCGCAACCACTACAAAACATCATTTTGGGTCTAATGGAGTAGAATGGATGTTTTCGTTGCGAAACCATATTCGCAACTTCGGTACCACGAAATAGTGCATTCAGGCCTGAAACACAAGTTTTGCATCTTTTTACGTGCCGAAGGTGTGCGAGATGCCCCCAACCACTGCAAAACATCATATTGGTCTAATCGAGTAGAATGGATGTTTTCGTTGCGAAATCATATTCACAACTTCGGTACCCCGAAATAGTGTATTCAGGCCCGAAACACAAGTTTCGCATCTTTTTACGTGCCGAAGGTTTGCGAAATGCCCCCAACCGCTACAAAACATCATTTTGGATCTAATGGAGTAGAATGGATGTTTTCGTTGCGAAACTATATTTGCAACTTCGGTACCATAAAATAGTGTATTCAAGACCGAAACACAAGTTTCGCATCTTTTTACGTGCCGAAGGTTTGCGAAATGCTCCCGACCACAACAAAACATCATTTTGGGTCTAATGGAGTTGAATGGATGTTTTTGTTGCGAAACCATTTTCGTAACTTCAGTACCCCGAAATAGTGCATTCAGGTTCGAAACACAAGTTTCACATCTTTTTACATGCTGATGGTTTGCGAAATGCTCCCAACCACTGCAAAACATCATTTTGGGTCTAATGGAGTAGAATGGATGTTTTCGTTGTGAAACTATTTTCATAACTTCGGTACCCCGAAATAGTGTATCCAGGCCCGAAACACAAGTTTCGCATCGTTTTACGTGCTGATGGTTTGCGAAATCCTCGCAACCACTACAAAACATCATTTTGGGTCTAATGGAGTAGAATGGATGTTTTCGTGGCGAAACCATATTCGCAACTTCGGTACCCCGAAATAGTGTATTCAGGCCCGAAACACAAGTTTCGCATCTTTTTACGTGCCGAAGGTTTGCGAAATGCTCCCGACCACAACAAAACATCATTTTGGGTCTAATGGAGTTGAATGGATGTTTTTGTTGCGAAACCATTTTCGTAACATCACTACCCTGAAATAGTGCATTCAGGTTCAAAACACAAGTTTCGCATCTTTTTACAAGCTGATGGTTTGCGAAATGCTCCCAACCACTGCAAAACATCATTTTGGGTCTGAGGGACTAGAATGGATATTTTTGTTGCGAAACTATATTCGCAACTTCAGTACCACGAAATAGTGCATTCAGGTTCGAAACACAAGTTTCGCATCGTTTTACGTGCCGAAGGTTTGCAAAATCCTCCCAACCACTACAAAACATCATTTTGGGTCTAATGGAGTAGAATGGATGTTTTCGTTGCGAAACCATATTCGCAACTTCGGTACCACGAAATAGAGCATTCAGTCCCGAAACACAAGTTTCGCATCTTTTTACGTGCCAATGGTTTGCGAAATATTCCCAACCACTGCAAAACATCATTTTGGATCTAATGGAGTAGAATGTATGTTTTCGTTGCGAAACCATATTCGCAACTTAGGTACCACGAAATACTGCATTCAGGCCCGAAACACAAGTTTCGCATCTTTTTACGTGACGAAGGTTTGCGAAATGCTCCCGACCACAACAAAACATCATTTTGGGTCTAATGGAGTTGAATGGATGTTTTTGTTGCGAAACCATTTTCGTAACTTCAGTACCCCGAAATAGTGCATTCAGGTTCGAAACACAAGTTTCGCATCTTTTTACATGCTGATGGTTTGCGTAATGCTCCCAACCACAGGAAAACATCATTTTGGGTCTAAGGGACTACAATGGATATTTTCGTTGCGAAACCATATTCGCAACTTAGGTACCACGAAATACTGCATTCAGGCCCGAAACACAAGTTTCGCATCTTTTTACGTGACGAAGGTTTGCGAAATGCTCCCGACCACAACAAAACATCATTTTGGGTCTAATGGAGTTGAATGGATGTTTTTGTTGCGAAACCATTTTCGTAACTTCAGTACCCCGAAATAGTGCATTCAGGTTCGAAACACAAGTTTCGCATCTTTTTACATGCTGATGGTTTGCGTAATGCTCCCAACCACAGGAAAACATCATTTTGGGTCTAAGGGACTACAATGGATATTTTCGTTGCGAAACTATATTCGCAACTTCAGTACCACGAAATAGTGCATTCAGGTGCGAAACACAAGTTTCGCATCGTTTTACGTGCCGAAGGTTTGCGAAATCCTCCCAACCACTGCAAAACATCATTTTGGGTCTAATGGAGTAGAATGGATGTTTTCATTGCGAAACCATATTGGCAACTTCGGTACCACGAAATAGTGCATTCAGGTTCGAAACACAAGTTTCACATCGTTTTACGTGCTGAAGGTTTGCGAAATCCTCCCAACCACTGCAAAACATCATTTTGGGTCTAATGGAGTTGAATGGATGTTTTTGTTGCGAAACCATTTTCGTAACTTTAGTACCCCGAAATAGTGCATTCAGGTTCGAAACATAAGTTTCGCATCTTTTTACGTGCCGAAGGTTTGCGAAATGCCCCCAACCACTGCAAAACATCATATTGGGTCTAATGGAGTAGAATGGATGTTTTCGTTGCGAAACCATTTTCGTAACTTCGGTACACTGAAATAGTGTATTCAGGCCCGAAATACAAGTTTCGCATCTTTTTACGTGCCGATGGTTTGCGAAATCCTCGCAACCACTACAAAACATCATTTTGGGTCTAATGGAGTAGAATGGATGTTTTCGTTGCGAAACCATATTCGCAACTTCGGTACCACGAAATAGTGCATTCAGGCCTGAAACACAAGTTTTGCATCTTTTTACGTGCCGAAGGTGTGCGAGATGCCCCCAACCACTGCAAAACATCATATTGGTCTAATCGAGTAGAATGGATGTTTTCGTTGCGAAATCATATTCACAACTTCGGTACCCCGAAATAGTGTATTCAGGCCCGAAACACAAGTTTCGCATCTTTTTACGTGCCGAAGGTTTGCGAAATGCCCCCAACCGCTACAAAACATCATTTTGGATCTAATGGAGTAGAATGGATGTTTTCGTTGCGAAACTATATTTGCAACTTCGGTACCATAAAATAGTGTATTCAAGACCGAAACACAAGTTTCGCATCTTTTTACGTGCTGAAGGTTTGCGAAATGCTCCCGACCACAACAAAACATCATTTTGGGTCTAATGGAGTTGAATGGATGTTTTTGTTGCGAAACCATTTTCGTAACTTCAGTACCCCGAAATAGTGCATTCAGGTTCGAAACACAAGTTTCACATCTTTTTACATGCTGATGGTTTGCGAAATGCTCCCAACCACTGCAAAACATCATTTTGGGTCTAAGGGACTACAATGGATATTTTCGTTGCGAAACTATATTCGCAACTTCAGTACTACGAAATAGTGCATTCAGGTTCGAAACACAAGTTTCGCATCGTTTTACGTGCCGAAGGTTTGCGAAATCCTCCCAACCACTGCAAAACATCATTTTGGGTCTAATGGAGTAGAATGGATGTTTTCGTTGCGAAACCATATTCGCAACTTCGGTACCACGAAATAGTGCATTCAGGCCCGAAACACAAGTTTCACATCTTTTACGTGCCGATGGTTTGCGAAATGCTCCCAACCACTGCAAAACATCATTTTGGATCTAATGGAGTAGAATGTATGTTTTCGTTGCGAAACCATATTCGCAACTTAGGTACCACGAAATACTGCATTCAGGCCTGAAACACAAGTTTCGCATCTTTTTCCGTGTCGAAGGTTTGCGAAATGCTCCCGACCACAACAAAACATCATTTTGGGTCTAATGGAGTTGAATGGATGTTTTTGTTGCGAAACCATTTTCGTAACTTGAGTACCCCGAAATAGTGCATTCAGGTTCGATACACAAGTTTCGCATCTTTTTACATGCTGATGGTTTGCGAAATGGTCCCAACCACTGCAAAACATCATTTTGGGTCTAAGGGACTATAATGGATATTTTCGTTGCGAAACTATATTCGCAACTTCAGTACCACGAAATAGTGCATTCAGGTGCGAAACATAAGTTTCGCATCATTTTATGTGTCGAAGGTTTGCGAAATCCTCCCAACCACTGCAAAATATCATTTTGGGTCTAATGGAGTAGAATGGATGTTTTCGTTGCGAAACCATATTCACAACTTCGGTACCACGAAATAGTGCATTCAGGCCTGAAACACAAGTTTCTCATCTTTTTACGTGCCGATGGTTTGCGAAATGCTCCCAACCACTGCAAAACATCATTTTGGATCTAATGGAGTAGAATGTATGTTCTCGTTGTGAAACCATATTCGCAACTTAGGTACCACGAAATACTGCATTCAGGCCCGAAACACAAGTTATGCATCTTTTTACGTGCCGAAGGTTTGCCAAATGCTCCCAACCACTGCAAAACATCATTTTGGGTCTAATGGAGTTGAATGGATGTTTCTGTTGTGAAACCATTTTCATAATTTGAGTACCCCGAAATAGTGTATTCAGGCCCGAAACACAAGTTTCGCATGTGTTTTACGTGCCGAACATTTGCGAACTGCTCGCAGCCACTGCAAAGCATCATTTTGGGTCTAATGGACTAGAATGGATGTTTTCGTTGCGAAACCATTTTCGTAACTTCGGTACCCCGAAATAGTGTATTCAGTCCTGAAACACAAGTTTCGCATCTTTTTACGTGCCGATGGTTTGCGAAATGCTCCCAACCACTACAAAACATCATTTAGGGTCTAATGGAGTAGAATGGATGTTTTCATTGCGAAACCATATTCGCAACTTCGGTACCACAAAATAGTGCATTCAGGCCCGAAACACAAGTTTCGCATCTTTTTACGTGCCGAAGGTGTGCGAGAAGGCCCCAACCACTGCAAAACATCATATTGGTCTAATCGAGTATAATGGATGTTTTCGTTGCAAAATCATATTCGCAACTTCGGTACCCCGAAATAGTGCATTCAGGTTCGAAACACAAGTTTCGCATCTTTTTACATGCTGATGGTTTGCGTAATGCTCCCAACCACAGGAAAACATCATTTTGGGTCTAAGGGACTACAATGGATATTTTCGTTGCGAAACTATATTCGCAACTTCAGTACCACGAAATAATGCATTCAGGTGCGAAACACAAGTTTCGCATCGTTTTACGTGCCGAAGGTTTGCGAAATCCTCCCAACCACTGCAAAACATCATTTTGGGTCTAATGGAGTAGAATGGATGTTTTCATTGCGAAACCATATTGGCAACTTCGGTACCACGAAATAGTGCATTCAGGTTCGAAACACAAGTTTCACATCGTTTTACGTGCTGAAGGTTTGCGAAATCCTCCCAACCACTGCAAAACATCATTTTGGGTCTAATGGAGTAGAATGGATGTTTTCGTTGCGAAACCATTTTCCTAACTTCAGTACCCCGAAATAGTGTATTCAGGCCCGAAACGTAAGTTTCGCATCTTTTTACGTGCTGATGGTTTGCGAATTGCTCCCAACCACTACAAAACATCATTTTGGGTCTAATGGAGTTGAATGGATGTTTTTGTTGCGAAACCATTTTCGTAACTTTAGTACCCCGAAATAGTGCATTCAGGTTCGAAACATAAGTTTCGCATCTTTTTACGTGCCGAAGGTTTGCGAAATGCCCCCAACCACTGCAAAACATCATATTGGGTCTAATGGAGTAGAATGGATGTTTTCGTTGCGAAACCATTTTCGTAACTTCGGTACACCGAAATAGTGTATTCAGGCCCGAAATACAAGTTTCGCATCTTTTTACGTGCCGATTGTTTGCGAAATCCTCGCAACCACTACAAAACATCATTTTGGGTCTAATGGAGTAGAATGGATGTTTTCGTTGCGAAACCATATTCGCAACTTCGGTACCACAAAATAGTGCATTCAGGCCTGAAACACAAGTTTTGCATCTTTTTACGTGCCGAAGGTGTGCGAGATGCCCCCAACCACTGCAAAACATCATATTGGTCTAATCGAGTAGAATGGATGTTTTCGTTGCGAAATCATATTCACAACTTCGGTACCCCGAAATAGTGTATTCAGGCCCGAAACACAAGTTTCGCATCTTTTTACGTGCCGAAGGTTTGCGAAATGCCCCCAACCGCTACAAAACATCATTTTGGATCTAATGGAGTAGAATGGATGTTTTCGTTGCGAAACTATATTTGCAACTTCGGTACCATAAAATAGTGTATTCAAGACCGAAACACAAGTTTCGCATCTTTTTACGTGCCGAAGGTTTGCGAAATGCTCCCGACCACAACAAAACATCATTTTGGGTCTAATGGAGTTGAATGGATGTTTTTGTTGCGAAACCATTTTCGTAACTTCAGTACCCCGAAATAGTGCATTCAGGTTCGAAACACAAGTTTCACATCTTTTTACATGCTGATGGTTTGCGAAATGCTCCCAACCACTGCAAAACATCATTTTGGGTCTAAGGGACTACAATGGATATTTTCGTTGCGAAACTATATTCGCAACTTCAGTACTACGAAATAGTGCATTCAGGTTCGAAACACAAGTTTCGCATCGTTTTACGTGCCGAAGGTTTGCGAAATCCTCCCAACCACTGCAAAACATCATTTTGGGTCTAATGGAGTAGAATGGATGTTTTCGTTGCGAAACCATATTCGCAACTTCGGTACCACGAAATAGTGCATTCAGGCCCGAAACACAAGTTTCACATCTTTTACGTGCCGATGGTTTGCGAAATGCTCCCAACCACTGCAAAACATCATTTTGGATCTAATGGAGTAGAATGTATGTTTTCGTTGCGAAACCATATTCGCAACTTAGGTACCACGAAATACTGCATTCAGGCCTGAAACACAAGTTTCGCATCTTTTTCCGTGTCGAAGGTTTGCGAAATGCTCCCGACCACAACAAAACATCATTTTGGGTCTAATGGAGTTGAATGGATGTTTTTGTTGCGAAACCATTTTCGTAACTTGAGTACCCCGAAATAGTGCATTCAGGTTCGATACACAAGTTTCGCATCTTTTTACATGCTGATGGTTTGCGAAATGGTCCCAACCACTGCAAAACATCATTTTGGGTCTAAGGGACTATAATGGATATTTTCGTTGCGAAACTATATTCGCAACTTCAGTACCACGAAATAGTGCATTCAGGTGCGAAACACAAGTTTCGCATCATTTTATGTGTCGAAGGTTTGCGAAATCCTCCCAACCACTGCAAAATATCATTTTGGGTCTAATGGAGTAGAATGGATGTTTTCGTTGCGAAACCATATTCACAACTTCGGTACCACGAAATAGTGCATTCAGGCCTGAAACACAAGTTTCTCATCTTTTTACGTGCCGATGGTTTGCGAAATGCTCCCAACCACTGCAAAACATCATTTTGGATCTAATGGAGTAGAATGTATGTTTTCGTTGTGAAACCATATTCGCAACTTAGGTACCACGAAATACTGCATTCATGCCCGAAACACAAGTTATGCATCTTTTTACGTGCCGAAGGTTTGCCAAATGCTCCCAACCACTGCAAAACATCATTTTGGGTCTAATGGAGTTGAATGGATGTTTCTGTTGTGAAACCATTTTCATAATTTGAGTACCCCGAAATAGTGTATTCAGGCCCGAAACACAAGTTTCGCATGTGTTTTACGTGCCGAACATTTGCGAACTGCTCGCAGCCACTGCAAAGCATCATTTTGGGTCTAATGGACTAGAATGGATGTTTTCGTTGCGAAACCATTTTCGTAACTTCGGTACCCCGAAATAGTGTATTCAGTCCTGAAACACAAGTTTCGCATCTTTTTACGTGCCGATGGTTTGCGAAATGCTCCCAACCACTACAAAACATCATTTAGGGTCTAATGGAGTAGAATGGATGTTTTCATTGCGAAACCATATTCGCAACTTCGGTACCACAAAATAGTGCATTCAGGCCCGAAACACAAGTTTCGCATCTTTTTACGTGCCGAAGGTGTGCGAGAAGCCCCCAACCACTGCAAAACATCATATTGGTCTAATCGAGTATAATGGATGTTTTCGTTGCGAAATCATATTCGCAACTTCGGTACCCCGAAATAGTGTATTCAGGCCAAACACAAGTTTCGCATCTTTTTACGTGCCGAAGGTTTGCGAAATGCCCCCAACCTCTACAAAACATCATTTTGGATCTAATGGAGTAGAATGGATGTATTCGTTGCGAAACTATATTTGCAACTTCGGTACCACAAAATAGTGCATTCAGGCCTGAAACACAAGTTTCGCATCTTTTTACTTGCCGAAGGTTTGCGAAATGCTCCCGACCACAACAAAACATCATTTTGGGTCTAATGGAGTTGAATGGATGTTATTGTTGTGAAATCATTTTGGATCTAATGGAGTAGAATGGATGTTTTCGTTGCGAAACCATATTCGCAACTTCGGTACCACGAAATAGTGCATTCAGGCCCGAAACACAAGTTTCGCATCTTTTACGTGCCGATGGTTTGCGAAATGCTCCCAACCACTGCAAAACATCATTTTGGATCTAATGGAGTAGAATGTATGTTTTCGTTGCGAAACCATATTCGCAACTTAGGTACCACGAAATACTGCATTCAGGCCCGAAACACAAGTTTCGCATCTTTTTACGTGTCGAAGGTTTGCGAAATGCTCCCGACCACAACAAAACATCATTTTGGGTCTAATGGAGTTGCATGGATGTTTTTGTTGCGAAACCATTTTCGTAACTTGAGTACCCCGAAATAGTGCATTCAGGTTCGAAACACAAGTTTCGCATCTTTTTACATGCTGATGGTTTGCGAAATGGTCCCAACCACTGCAAAACATCATTTTGGGTCTAAGGGACTATAATGGATATTTTCGTTGCGAAACTATATTCGCAACTTCAGTACCACGAAATAGTGCATTCAGGTGCGAAACACAAGTTTCGCATCATTTTATGTGTCGAAGGTTTGCGAAATCCTCCCAACCACTGCAAAACATCATTTTGGGTCTAATGGAGTAGAATGGATGTATTCGTTGCGAAACTATATTTGCAACTTCGGTACCACGAAATAGTGCATTCAGGCCTGAAACACAAGTTTCTCATCTTTTTACGTGCCGATGGTTTGCGAAATGCTCCCAACCACAACAAAACATCATTTTGGATCTAATGGAGTTGAATGGATGTTTTTGTTGCGAAACCATTTTCGTAACTTCAGTACCCCGAAATAGTGCATTCAGGTTCGAAACACAAGTTTCGTATCTTTTTACAAGCTGATGGTTTGCGAAATGCTCCCAACCACTGCAATACATCATTTTGGGCCTCATGGACTAGGATGGATGTTTTCGTTGCGAAACTATATTCGCAACTTCAGTACCACGAAATAGTGTATTCAGGTTCGAAACACGAATTTCACATCTTTTTACATGCCGAAGGTTTACGAAATCCTCCCGACCACAACAAAACATCATTTTGGGTCTAATGGAGTTGAATGGACATTTTTGTTGCGAAACCATTTTCGTAACTTCAGTACCCCGAAATAGTGCATTCAGGTTCGAAACACAAGTTTCGCATCTTTTTACATGCTGATGGTTTACGAAATGCTCCCAACCACTGCAAAACATCATTTTGGGTCGAATGGACTAGAATGGATATTTTCGTTGCGAAATTATATTCGCAACTTCAGTACCACGATATAGTGCATTCAGGTTCGAAACCCAAGTTTCGCATCGTTTTACGTGCTGAAGGTTTGCGAAATCCTCCCAACCACGCAAAACATCATTTTGAGTCTAATCATGTAGAATGGATGTTTTCGTTGCGAAATCAAATTCGCAACTTCATTACCACGAAATAGTGCATTCAGGCTCCAAACACAAGTTTCACATATTTTTACGTGCCGAAGGTTTGCGAAATGCCCCCAACCACTGCAAAATATCATATTGGGTCTAATCGAGTAGAATGGATGTTTTCGTTGTGAAATCATATTCGCAACTTCGGTATCCTGAAATAGTGTATTCAGGCCCGAAACACAAGTTCGCATCTTTTTACGTGCCGAAGGTTTGCGAAATGCCCCCAACCACTACAAAACATCATTTTGGGTCCAATGGAGTAGAATGGATGTTTTCGTTGCGAAACCATATTTGCAACTTCGGTACCACGAAATAGTGCATTCAGGCCCGAAACACAAGTTTCGCATCTTTTTACGTGCCGAAGGTTTGCGAAATGCTCCCAACCACTGCAAAACATCATTTTGGGTCTAATGGAGTTGAATGGATGTTTTTGTTGCGAAACCATTTTCGTAACTTCAGTACCACGAAATAGTGCATTCAGGTTCGAAACACAAGTTTCGCATCTTTTTACATGCTGATGGTTTGCGAAATGCTCCCAACCACTGCAATACATCATTTTGGGTCTCATGGACTAGGATGGATGTTTTCGTTGCGAAACTATATTCACAACTTCAGTACCACGAAATAGTGCATTCAGGTTCGAAACACAAATTTCGCATCTTTTTACATGCCGAAGGTTTGCGAAATCATCCCAACCACTGCAAAACATCATTTTGGGTCTAATGGAGTTGAATAGATGTTTTCGTAGCGATACCATATTCGCAACTTCGGTACCACGAAATAGTGCATTCAGGCCCGAAACACAAGTTTCGCATCTTTTTACGTGCCGAAGTTTTGCGAAATGCCCCCAACGACTGCAAAACATCATATTGGGTCTAATGGAGTAGAATGGATGTTTTCGTTGTGAAACTATTTTCATAACTTCGGTACCCCGAAATAGTGTATCCAGGCCCGAAACACAAGTTTCGCATCGTTTTACGTGCTGATGGTTTGCGAAATCCTCGCAACCACTACAAAACATCATTTTGGGTCTAATGGAGTAGAATGGATGTTTTCGTGGCGAAACCATATTCGCAACTTCGGTACCCCGAAATAGTGTATTCAGGCCCGAAACACAAGTTTCGCATCTTTTTACGTGCCGAAGGTTTGCGAAATGCCCACAACCGCTAGAAAACATCATTTCGGATCTAATGGAGTAGTATGGATGTTTTCATTCCGAAACTATATTTGCAACTTCGGTACCACAAAATAGTGCATTCAGGCCCGAAACACAAGTTTCACATCTTTCTACGTGCCGAAGGTTTGCGAAATGCTCCCGACCACAACAAAACATCATTTTGGGTCTAATGGAGTTGAATGGACATTTTTGTTGCGAAACCATTTTCGTAACTTCAGTACCCCGAAATAGTGCATTCAGGATCGAAACACAAGTTTCGCATCTTTTTACATGCTGATGGTTTGCGAAATGCTCCCAACCACTGCAAAACATCATTTTGGGTCTGAGGGACTAGAATGGATATTTTCGTTGCGAAACTATATTCGCAACTTCAGTACCACGAAATAGTGCATTCAGGTTCGAAACACAAGTTTCGCATCGTTTTACGTGCCGAAGGTTTGCGAAATCCTCCCAAGCACTGCAAAACATCATTTTGGGTCTAATGGAGTAGAATGGATGTTTTTGTAGCGAAACCATATTCCCAACTTCGGTACCACGAAATAGTGCATTCAGGCCCGAAATACAAGTTTCGCATCTTTTTACGTGCCGAAGGTTTGCGAATTGCCCCCAACCACTGCAAAACATCATATTGGGTCTAATG